>OX454527.1:66965714-68462381 GCA_949715645.1 Portevinia maculata | reverse complement strand
GGTGAATTGGAAGCTGTCGGGGAAGATAATTGTGCTGATTCAAATACTCTTGGATACAGAATGAAGCTTCGTCCACGAAAGCCGGTAAGTCCGCATGTTAATAACCTTATAATTTATCATACAGACAAAACATCAAATCGACCGGACAAGTGGAGGGCTGCGATGGCATCGGATGTATAATTCCCTTGTTAAGAACCAAACCTGGGTGCTCGTGAATGCTCCCAAAAATCGCCAACCCATAAAATCTAAATGGGTATTTAATATAAGCGCGATAAGAATGGTGCTCCGGTGAGGTATAAAGGTACGGCTCGTGGCGAAAGGTTGCAGTCAACGATATGGGGTGGATTATAATGAAATATTTTCGCCTGATACTCTCAATACGGCTCATTCTGGCTTTGGCTGCAGAATATAACCTTTTTATACACCAGATGGATGTCTCGACAGCCTATTTGAACGGCAATTTGAGGGATGAAGTGTTTATGCTTCAACCCGAGTGTTTTGTTGATGAAAACAATAGAAGCCAAGTCTGCAGATTACAAAAGGGCGATATACGGGCTGAAGCAGTCTGGACGTAATTGGAACAAGGAATTGGATTGTGCCCTTAGACAAATTGGTTTTGTAAAGTGCAACGGGGATGCGTGCGTTTATGTCCTAAAGCAACCGGGTGAAATTAATATAGTTGCCGTTTACGTCGACGATATTCTGCTAGCGTCATCTAATCTTGAGACGTTGGAGAATATCAAGAGCAAAATTGGCCAAAAGTTTGAAGTCGTCGACAAGGGACCTATTGATCAATTTGTTGCATGGAGATCACCAGGGAACGAGATAGAATCCAGATTTCGCAAACGCAACTGATCAGAAATCTTTTGGCTGACTTTGGAATGGTGGAAAGCAGAAGTTGTGCAACTCCGCTAGAGCCAGGTACCAACTTCAAAAAATGTGATGATTGTGCTGGATCCGAAGTTGTACCAGTCACTGATTGGTTCCCTGACGTACCTAGGTGTATGTACAAGGCCAGACATTATACATTCTGTTTTTAAATTGGCGCAATTCTACACGAATCCTCATGTTGACCATTTAAATGCTGCGAAGCATTTGTTGAGGTATCTTAATACTACAATAAATATGAAAGTTACTTATTTTCAGACCGGTTTGAAGTTAAGAGGCTATGTAGATGCGGACTGGGGTGGAAACTGTGTCGATCGAAAGTCCTACACTGCGTTTGCATTCTTTCTCGCTGGTGCAGCCGTTTTATGGGACAGTAAGAAGCAGTCAACTATTGCTCTCAGTAGCACAGAAGCCGAATACGTAGCCCTGTCAACTGCATCCAAAGAAGTAGTCTACCTGCGGCGTTTTCTGGAGGAGATGGGCTTTGCCACACTTGTCGACGATCCAACGGAGCTCTTCAGCGACAATATCAGTGCACAGAAGTTGACGAAAAATCCCGTCTTTCATAATCGGACAAAACATATTGACATAAAGGCGCATTATGTTCGTGATGTTGTCGAGAAGGAGCTTCTCGTCCTTAAGTATATACCTACCGATAAAATGGCCGCAGATATATTTACAAAAAACTTGAAGAAAATTAAACATAATGAATTTAGTAATAGGTTAGGACTTAGAACATAAAAGTTTAATACTTTAGATTAATATGAATACGAATATAAAGAAATATGAAATTATTTTTACTTAACAGTTTTGAGAGAAGGTTTGTTGTATATTTTTCAATATTACATAGCTTCCAATTGTATTTGAATTACTCTATACACTTACACATAATTAGCTCCTTGTATGTAATAACCGAATACTATATAAAGCAAAACTGTCAATTGTTAACTTGAAGTCTCTGTAATAAAGTTGCTAAGTCAACATTAAAATCTATCCGCGTCTTTATTTCCTTTTTCATCCCGGTTGACCCAACTAGAATAGGGTATAAAAACTAACTCAGGTTATACCTACTAACAACCAGAACTTAGTGCCGGGCACCAATTAACTTATTGACAAACTGCTTGGAGTTTATTGGTTAAATTCTTAATTCGGTTGAACTCTGTCGATACTTCATTCTATTCTCGTTGAAAATAAAACAAAATCCAGTCTGTCATTTTTATATTATAATAAATTTATTTTTCGCCGTTTTTTTCAACATCAGTTTAAATAGTTGATTTTTTCGTCGAGTTTTATTGCAGTTTCTTAACTCACTTAAAAGTTAAAACTATATACTCACTTATTTTAAATTAAAACTAAAGTTGCTTTATTTTAATGTTTAAATGATTCTCAGTTAAAAAGAACACAAACAAACAAAATCATGAAAAACTGGGAATGGAGTTTGGGATTCAAAGTCTCATCTTTCTCCTAATACGCTTTCTTCTTCTACTTTGTTTTCTCTTGCGGTGAAAAGAGAACTAGGCAAGAATACGACTGAGTTAAGGATTCATAATTTATATCACATAAAAAAAGAAAAAAAAAAACAAGGGATGCAATACTATGTCAGGGCTTCTAAATGCATTTTTTTTTTGTAAATAAATCCAATTCCTAGTCTGGTCTAGGGGCAGTACGGACCAGGAGCATTCCGGCACTTGAACAGCACACTGATCATGTTTTCGAGCTTCCGCGTCCTAGACTCTGTTGATATGAGGTTGGTCTGCAGGTGAGTCATGTCTTGTTGTTGTTTTTCCTGTAAAAAAAAAGGACTTGAGTATAAGAGCTGATCGGTAAAAAGTGCTGTCTTTTTTACCAAAGTATTAAGCCGGTTCTTCAGCGAATCGACGACATGGTAGGTGGATTCTAAGGACTTTTGCAGCTCATTGCTGTTGATTCTCTCATTCGCTAGTGACTTTTCGATTTTGTGCAAGCGTGATGTCACTTCATTTGGGTCTATCTCGTTCTCGAGATCACGGGCTTCAAAGGCATCGTCGTCATGGTTATCTGGAAAGATATATCATTAGACGGTCTATTGTTGGGATTAGAGGACGCCTACCCATCTTTCTACAACTCTGCTTATCCGATTGCAGCACGAAACCCTCCCGACACTGACAGTAGAACGATCCCTCTGTGTTGAAGCAAAGCTGATCGCATGGCTTCTCTTCCTTGCATTCGTTGATGTCCTTCTCACAGTATTTGCCGCCATAGCCCTGCGGGCAACTGCACAAATCCGGACCGATGCAAGTTCCACTGTTGCGGCAAGTCACACTGCAAATCGCTGAAAGGAAAGAAATAAACAAGATTAGGATGGGAATGAAGATCACGCAATCAAACACGATATAGTGAAAGTGACTTTAATGATCTTACGTTTCGTGCAAGCAGTGGCCATTTTGGTTACTCGGCCCCAGCCAGGGCAGCAATCGTAGATCATTTGCTTGGTAGTCTTGTGACGAATGACATCTCGGTATGCCGGCTCATGGACGAGTTGGACGCGTGTGCACATCTGGTTCGATTGATTCGTCTGCGTCGGGCATGGGTGGCTGATGTGCTTCCAAATGGGTCGAGTGTAGACTTCGACAGTCTTCACGGGCACCTGGATGGTCCGCTGCTGCATGCAAAGGTGACGACTGAAATAAAAACTCATTTCAATATCATAAGATTGATCTTGGTAGGGAATGTGTTTGGCACGGCGGGGGAATCCTAGGGTAAAAGGCTTACTGTCGGAAATTATTATTAAACAGAATTTTGTAGTGAAATCAGAGTTGAGCGTGCGCACGCGCACACACGAACAAGGCACCGCATTTAAATCCATTACGGACGTGCCTTTGAAATATTTAACTTTACATGGGAATCAGTAAAATTAAATTGTTGCGCAGGCCGGGAGGAGGGGCTACATTGAGGTGAACATGGACGACAACGTGAACGTGCAGACGTGTTGTTGTCATCTGCGTCCGATCTTCGTCGTCGTCGCTTAGTCTGTGGACGACGCCTTGAGGCATACGCCATGGAGTAAGTGCAACCTAATTGCATGCTTCGGTAAATTAAAGTCAAGTATTTTTGCTCCACTGTGGCACCACTGTCGTTGATGGTGTTGAAAACCAATTTACATCTTTGGGCGTGACAGGATCGGAAATAAAGAAAATCGAAAATTGAAAAGTCGGAAGTCTGTGCGAAGCAGAAGTAGGAGAAGGTTATTGAAAGTGAAGTTGATTACAGTCAGAGAGTGAGTTATTTTACGAAGCATAATTGGAGGGTATGTTTTCGCTCCAAGTGTGATCCGTGAGCGACCGAGATTGGCCAAATAAGTCAAAAAAATACGTTTTGAATCTTGCCTTTTTGTGCTACCGCTTGTCTAATTTATATGTAGATCTTGTGAATATAGGAAAAACAAATCTGAATTGATTAGAGCATCAAAAACTGATATTAAGGAAAAAATCCATAGCATTGTGCAACAGTTATGCTCATAATCTGAAATTTGAAGCAAAATGCTTCCAAGGCTTTAATATAAAGTAAAGCATTTCAAGAAAACAAGAAAAACCGAGAGTGCTGCAATTGGTTTGTTTAAAAATGTCTCGCCACATTCATGTATGTCGTTGTTTATTGGCTTTCTAGAAGATTCCGGAATCGAATTTGAATTCAGAATCAGAACTAAAAGCACTCATTTATTCATTCAAACATTATAAACGTCAAAATCAATCAATGTCGTTTTTGTTGTGGTGCATTTGATAATTTTGACGAGATGCACTGAAAATAACTAACAAGTTCCATAAAACAAACAAAGTAATAATTTTATGATGGATATTTTCACGGCTTATATTATAGCAATCTATCTATTCGAATTATCTCGGTTCGTACTTAGAGTTCTCTAAAATTTTTCACTGTCTCTATCAACGCTATCTTTCTGATGCTCAAGCTAACCTCATCAAGGATCCACGGTCATTTTTTCATTTTGTTAATTATAAAAGGAAATCTGATGGATATCCCTCCTCACTCTTGTTTGAAGGCGAGTCCTTAACGGACCCATTTGTAGTCGCAAACTCTTTTGCAACCGTGTTCAAGTAGTCCTTCACTGACGACTGCCCAGAACCGGATCACTCTTACTTCAGTTATCTGAAAAACTATACCGTTGGCCCATTCATTTTACCCACCTTTGAACATGCCATGGTGTGCGACAGACTTCGTCATCTTAATGATGAATTTGTACCCGGCCCAGACGGCCTTCCAGCCATTCTTCTCAAAAAGTGTTCTGCGATTCTTTCACCTTTCATTGCCAATCTTTTTAAACATTCCTTATCTCTTGGGAAATTTCCTAAAATCTGGAAAACGTCCTTCATTTCGCGTTCACAAAAAAGGACCAAAGAATGACGTATCTAACTTTCGACCTATTGCCAAGCTCTCGCATTTACTCAAGGTTTTTGAAAGTATGATGTTCGATTCATTATCCTTTCAGTGCAAGTCTCTTATCTCCCCCCTTCAGCATGGTTTCCTCAAAGGTAGATCCACAACCACCAACCTGGTTGACTTTGTCTCTGTTACACTTTCTGTATTAAAAAGTCGCAATGAAGTGGATTTAATCGCTACTGACTTCAGTAAGGCCTTTGACAAAATATCTCATCGTTTGATTCTTTTCAAACTCTCCTTCCTTGGTTTCGATCCCCTACTATTAAATTGGTTTTCTTCTTACCTTGAGAACCGATCTTATAATGTTCGTTTTCGCTCTGTTCTCTCTTTGCCTTTTAATGCCACCTCTGGTGTTCCCCAAGGTAGCCACCTTGGACCTTTGACGTCATTAAGTTCTCTTCCATCTCCCTCTATGCCGATGGCGCTAAATTCTCAAAATCATTTCTTCTGCCACTTTGTACCTTTGATTTTTATTCTGGCTGTAAATGATATTGACAACGTCATTAAGTTCTCTTCCATCTCCCTCTATGCCGATGACGCTAAATTCTCAAAATCATTTCTTCTCCACACGACTCTGATCTTCTTCAACAAGACCTCAATAGTTTTTCGGTCTGGTGTCAAAAAAACTTTATGGAGCGGAATATTGCTAAATGTGCATTTCTTACTTGTTCACGTAAACGGATTCTGTCTCCCCCCAGACATTACTTTTTGAACAACCAACCCATTGTTGCCGTTCTAACCATTCGCGACCTAGGTCTTCTGTATGACAGAGAGCTTAACTTTCGGTCACATATTGACGAAATAATCAATAAAGCTAACTCGGCCCTTGGTTTCGTCAAGCGGTGGTCTAAAGAATTTACCAATTTACAAATCCCTTTACTTTACCTACGTCCGCCCTCTCCTACAGTACGCTAGCCAAGTGTGGGCACCATATTACCGGGTCCACATTACAAGAATCGAAAGCATTCAATGTCGATTTCTCCATTTTGCTCTTCGTGGGCTCCCGTGGAATAATCACCTTATCCTACTTCCATATCACGAACGCCTTAATTTAATAAACCTCAGGCCCTTGAAAAGAAGAAGAGATGTGGCTGATATTCTGTTTATACATCGTCTTCTCCCTGGCTCCGTTGATTGCTCCTATCTTTTGAATTATATTGCCTTTAACACCAACCCTCGCAATTTAAGATCCCCTCCTCGTTTCTACCTTCCCACCCGTCGCACGTTGTACGGCTTGAACGAGAAGATATCCCGTATGTTGCAGAAGGTCAATTCTAACCACCTCCTCTTTGATTTTAATCGCTGCACCTCTTCCCTCAAATCTGCCCTCCTCCACCCCTCACCCTCCACCTAATTAGTTTTAAGTATTAGTTTTTAAGCCCTAGCTGTAAGTCTTAGTTTTGTAATTAGTTTTTAAGACCTAAAGCTTGTATTAAGCTGAATAAATGGGGGTGTATGCCCCAACAAAATTAAATATTGCTCATCATCTCTGTTGATGATGCGGTTTTCGTTTAACTTTAACTGAAGATAGATACATATGTAGATACATTTATTTCGTTTGAATTATTTACATTATATTTATTACCGCACATTTTACAGAGATTTGATACTTGTGTCTTTCTTCTGGAACATTATTTAAATTTTTGTGAATCAAATTTTTCTGAGAGGTATACATTTGAAGGAAAATAGGAACAAAAGCCTTCAATATAATTGAAAAAAAAGAAAACTATTGTAAATAAATAAATAAACAAGATAAATAAATAAATAAACAAGTAAGTAAATAAATAAACAAGTAAGTAAATAAGTAATAATAAACAATGAAGTAATATGGGAGCAATGATTAAAAAAATAAATAAAGAATAGAAAAACAAATTATATATAGGTAATAAATAAATAATAAATAGATAATTACTAAATAATAACTTAGTAATCAGTAATAATAAGAAAAAAAAACTAAATAATAGATAAATAAATAAATAAATAAATAAGTCAAAAAAAGGATATTACTTAAATTTAAACTCTTACAAATAAATGACTAGATTGTGTGACCTTACGAAGAGGAATAAATAGTTACAAACAAAGTTATTTATTTACTTTGGGTAAAAGGAAAAAAAAAATTTATGTATGTACGTACATAAACCAGAAGGTTAATAGACAATAAGTAAATAATTTAACATGTAAATAACACCTAACATAACATATATAACAAGCGAAAAATAAGTACATTGGAGCGACAAAGTGCTCAACTTAAAGTATTCAAATTATTTACGAGGGGATTGTCAGCAAAGCTGCATCTAGTTTTGAACGCTATATTTAGTCTATCGATTCTATTAGCAATCAATTCAACATTCGCTCTTTCATGAATATCAAGGGTTGAGTGGTGCCAAGGTAAGTTTAGCATCATTTTCAATAATTTGTTTTGGGACACTTGCAATTTTTTTATATGACATCTTGCAGAGTCGCCCCACACCTGACACCCGTATAGCAAGATTGCTTGGAAAACTACTTTGTGCAAGATAATTTTGTTGTTAGTGGATAGTAGGGATTGCCTACTTATGAATGGGTACAACATTTTTATTGCTATCCCTAGTTTTTTTATTGTCTTGTTTATGTGGTCCTTAAATGTGAGTTTAGAGTCCAAATAAATCCCAAGATATTTTACAGAGGGCTCCCAATCAATATAACTTCCATTCTGGAACTGCAACGGACTGTTGGGGAGAAAACAAGACTTTCGTTTTCGCGAGAAAAAGATAGCTTGCGTTTTCCCTTCATTAAATTTTATTTTCCATCTGTGATAAAATTTGATCAACACTACCATTGCATTTTGAAGATTCCTCTCAATATTGAGAGTGAATTCATGCGATGAAAATATTGCGGTGTCATCTGCAAATACAGCCAGATCACAGTTGTTTATTGTTGGCAGGCCAGATATGTAGATATTATATAAGACTGGGCCCAAAACTGAGCCTTGTGGAACACCTGCATGGACAAATTTTAAATCTGAAACACCACTGTTGACATGGACTTTAAATCTACGACTGGAAAAAAACTTTGGACAACTTTACGGATATACGGTGGGAAGTTAAGGTTAATCATTTTGAATATCAGACCCTCATGCCAAACAGAGTCAAATGCCTTTTCAATATCAAGTAAAACTATGCCGGTGGATTTTCCTTGTGTGCGATTTAATTTAACGGAATTGCATATTCTAAGCACCTGGTGGGAAGTACTATGATGCCGCCTAAGCCCAAATTGCTCGTTAGGATAGATATTGTGAATATCTATGAACTTTAGGATTTGTTCTTTTAATAGTTTCTCATATATTTTGCTTAAGTTACTTAGCAGGCTGATTGGCCTATAACTTTCCGGTCTTACTGCTGGCTTACCCGGTTTTAATATTGGCACCACTTTGGCCATTTTCCAAGCATCCGGAAAGTATTGTACCTTTAGGCATGCGTTTACTATGAATGCAATAAATTTAATACCTGCTCTAGGTAATTGCTTTAGATAAACGTTTCTAATCAAGTCCAGGCCACCAGTTTTCTTAATTTGCAGGTTCTTAATTATAAATTCTACATCTTCCCCGGTAAAATAAGTGATTGAGGATGAATGACTATCACTGTCCGCCATAAATGCCTGCATTTTGTTATTTACCAAAGCGCTTGTGTCAGTATCGCCTAGATGTTGTGACACAGTGTGATTGCTTAAGAAGTTTCCGGCAAGTGCATTAGCTTTGTCGGTATCGGTATAGTATGTGCCTGAAGAGTTTGTAAGAAACGGCAACTGTCTGTTTTTATTTTTTACTAATTTGACTATATTCCAGAATGGTTTTCCGTTTTTGTCAAGTCTATTAATTTTGTTGGTCCATTCTTTATTGCGGTGTTCTGAAATGAGTATGCTGATCTGTTTGTTAAGACACGTCATTTGGAGCCGGAATATAGGATTGCGATACCTCTGCCAATTTCGTCTGCAAACGTTTCTCAGTTTGATCAAAAGCAATGTTTGTAAAGGAAGGAATTTGGCAAAAAACCAAGAAATATTCAGAGAAAGAGATGTGAGGATTTCCATACCATCTGTGTTTGACGTCTCACAAATACAATAGCCGTGTTTCTTTGCACTCGGATATAGGGATAATTTGAAATTTGCATGTAAAATACAACAACAACTTATCCAATATACGCTAACTTTAGCGGGGATAGCTATCGCCGCTAAGTCAGTTAGCGGGGATAAACAGTGCTTCCAAAATCCATTTTCTTCGTTTCTGATGAACCGATGCGATGAATTTTTCAGGAAATGTCAAAGTTTGACATCCCTCCGACTACTAACATATCCCGCCGAATATTTTGTTCGTGATTTTATTATTATTTTTTTTTCAAACTTCATTTTAAGGGTAATTGAATTTAGCAAATCTGTTAATGTGAAATTGTTTTTCATAATTTTAGAATATGCTTGGCATCAATTTCAATTTCAGGATTTTCAATACAAATTTCTTAACTACAACTTACAGCTGTGTCACGGTGCATGTGTGCTGCCAAGTTTTTTTTGATGAATTCTTAAGCGCAATAGTCGTTTTCTGATGCTATCCCTATATCCGCGTGCAAAGAAGCACGGCTAATAACACATAAATTTCAAACTCAAATAAGATGTGTATATGCTTGTTCCGTTGGCATCCCGGATCGAAGACTTCTTCCGGATTACTAATTAGTGTATATGTTGACAGATGGAGAGTATTGTCCCTGTAAATAAACTGCTATTTTCGAAATTAGGGGAATGAAGCAAATTTATTCTCTGCCAAAAAAGTATGAATTAGTCAGTCATGCGATGCTTGCGCGCCAACGAGCCAGATTAGTAATACAAAATTCTGCTTCTTGACAGTCTATAGAGGTTGTATATCAGAATATTGTTTTGATTGAGTCAGTCGCTATAGTTTTGATGTTTTCTATGAGATTTTGAGTGAAATATTTTGAGAAAATGGATGATACTCGTAGTCTAATTGAAATGACATTGACAGTGGGGCTTACCAATAACAAATTTATGGTGGAACTAAAATAAGTGGTTCCGTTCATTAAAATTCAATTTTGCATGTGAGTAAAAAAGACTACAAATTTAAGCTTCATACCTATTTTAATATTAGTACCGGCCAGTGACATTGACGTACATATATTTCATTTGTATCATGTGTTTTATATATTGCACTGGTAATTTTCATCAACAAATAATATATAGTTGACAGCTCATCTACTGCTATCTTCGTAAGCGTTCCTATTACACCGTCCTATAATCGGTATTCTAGAATAGCGCAAAACGTAATTTCATTGATACAATTGATAGAACGTAAACAAACACATTAAAAAAAATTTACGACTTGACCTCTGATCTACGATAAGAACTTCCGGTCAACCACCTATCAATCCCTCATTATCAAACCATATTTTAAATTATGAAAGGACTTTGACTCTCAATTGCTTTCAACGAAACAGCCCTTGGCAAGTCTTTTTCGGTTGATCTATGCGACCTTGACAGGGTATGTATAGATTGCCTATGAAATACATTTTACTGTTAATTTTACGAAGTGATCTGTCTCATTTTTCCCAGTTGCGTCACAGCGTTTTCGATATTTTTTTCTTAGCGTCAATTGACGTGATTCAAACAAATTCATTGGCTTATTAGGTATATTATGTGGACTGTTAATGTCAATTTTATACATGTCAACGAGAAAAATATGTAACATAAGAATAGGGCGCGTTTGTTTCACAGTGGATAAGTATGAGAAACACGTTATGTTGCCATCGTTTAAATATCCATAGTAACATGTAAAACAAGCGTCATTTTGTCAAGAAATAAACAAAACAGCGTCATTCTATTTTTAAGGTTTGCGTATTTAATAGGTCTGTTCGCGAACTAATAGGTCCATTCGCGAACTAATATGCAAACGTAAATTTATATATTTTCGTGCAAAACTACACAAACGCGTTCGCGAACTGAGAAAATGGTAAAAAGATGAACGAAAGAAAAATGTACTTTCGTTCATTTTTCTTCCCACAGAATTTCAGCTGGTAAGAAAATGAAAACTGTCAAATGATGAAATCCTATGAGTTTGCCAGCAAAAAAAAAACAGCTGTTGCTTCTTTTCAAGCCAAAATATAACGTTTTTCACCTTTTTACACAAAAGCGTTCGCGTGCTTTTCTTAGAAATGAGAGGATTCTCTCTCGATTTTGGAGATTTGACACTTTTCATTTTGCTACATATAAAGTACGCGAACGGACCTAATATTTCAATCATATAAGATGTCGCCCATTAAGCGGCCAATATTTAAAAAAAAAAAATTCAATCGTTCTTCATTTTTATTAATGGTCTCAAAAAACATACAAACAAGCCCTTTTTTATACCCTAGTCTAAGTGTCATTAACTATCATGCTAATGCCATTATCCTGACGATGATTATGAAGCATATAGTGATCGTGATCGGACGATAATCAACTTTTGATCATATGTGATGCAAGAATATCGTTGAAATGGCCGCACTGAAATCGGAAAGCCTGCCAATCTTCATTGAGGTCGAAGCGCTGAACACCGCAGGCGAACCAGTGGGGAAGCAGTCAAGTGGAAGGGTTATGATTTTATTATACTAAAAGCAATTTCCAAAAAAAAAAAAAAAACGGAACATACCAATTTATTTACTAAAATTCCTTTCTTTTCCTTGTTGCAATTAAATTCATGATGAAGACATTCAATTAACAACTTAATTTCGCATTTGCCAGCTGCGTTTGCACCAGGCACGCCCCGTGATATTTGCACTCTTTTCGCATGTTAATTCCGCAACCATGTTTGCATTTTAAATTTAATTCCAGCGACTTGTTAAAAGCTGTAAGCCCACTTGCAAGTGAATAAATCTGACAGGTGGAGCACAAACAAATCTTTAAGCTTCAAACGAGTTCCCACATTTCCATTGTACCGTTGTAACTATGTACATATCTCCGATCATCCGTCACAATGAATGTTTAAAAAGACACCGATTGGATCCGTCTCCTCGAATTGTGGAACCGCAGTCTCGTCTTAATCCAGATTACCTGTCGTCTGTTTATTTGCGTTTCACTCCACCGAATTCGCTGCAAAGTGACATCCCAAAAATTAAAGGGTGTCAGTTTGATTACCGTTTCGAACAGTTCTTACTCGTTCAATCGGAATGAGGCCATCTTTCCGAACAAATAGGCCGCTGTCTTTAAAAACTCCATACAAAAGCAGAATCTCTCTGATACTTGTCATGAATCATGCAGGCTGATTAATGCGAACATCCTTTTTACATGTTGGTTCAATTTAAAATCTGGCCAAATACAGGCAGCAGTAGCACAACTTCATCAAAACCCATGGAGGACCATATCCGACTGCGATAATAATTAACACGAATGTAGTTAAATTGTAGACGCGGGAATGGCATACGGAACGCAACATAGCGGACAGGGACAGGGAGTCAGTCTTTGAGGCATGCGCTGCTGCGTGCGCCTTGTCCGAATAGAAATGTATGTTTCAAAGAAAATTGTTGATGCTTCTACATACATTGGTAATGTTGGAGTTGTGCTACGAATACGATGTTAAGTGAGCCCATTATTTTCAGTTACAAGATGCACGACATGCAGGCTAATGTTGTTGGACTGGTGGGTGTTATGGTCATAAAAGAGGAACCATTAAACGGACGACGACATAGAACTCAAATGTTTGATATTTGTTAAGAAAAAAGACATTGGGTGGCTGCAACCGAGAAGACATGTTGATTTCGAATAGACTAGGGTTACTGTTTTTTTTGTTTTTTTTAATGAGAATGAAATTAGTGTGACGTGAGGAGACATTTAAGTACTAAAATGGCTTAATTTGATTGGGGTATTCGTTAGGGCAGATTCCCCGTGTAGGGACGGGTTAAGACGGGCGAAATGCTCGGGTCAGAGCTATTCGGTTTCCGGGGGATAGCAAAGTAATGCTTAAGCTTAGGCGGATCCTAAGGATCGCGAGCTGGATCGTTGAAAGTATGGGTGGTCGTAGCTACGAGCTTAAAGAGATGATAGTTAGTATGCGAGTTGACATCTTATGTGTCATAGAAACGATACGGCAAAATACCGCAAATCCAGCACGTTTCTTGGACGTTAGTACAAACGCTTTCAAGATATTTCCTCTACGGGACGGAACAGGGTAGCAACAGAATCTGTATCATTCTTGCGGCAGAGCTACTTGGCAGCGTCTTGACCATTTGAAAGTCCAATGATCGTTTGATGTTTCTCAAGCTTGTGATGAAAGGTGAGGCGGGAAATATTGATGCTCCCCAAGTTGGGTGCGAGCAGAGAAAAAAAAATTCCTGCTAGATTTTTACAACCTCAACAAGAACATCTCTAGAGATGATTGAATAAAAGAGATAAATATAATTTAATCATCTCTGAACATTCCAAAAGAAGAACTTTTGTTTGTTGGCGGAGATTTGAACGGACATGTCGGGAAGTCAAACGAAGACTATGGAGACTGCCATGGAGAACTGGGATACGGTACCAGAACGCTCCGGGGAATATATCCTAAGCATGTGCAAATCACAAGGAATAAGTTTCTTTTTCGGCTGCTAATAGAAACCAGGCCATCCACGAACTCGGACAAACCAGCTTAAACAGGGTCACAACCAGAATGAAAAATGCCCAGGAAATCGGTTCGCCAAAGTTCATCAACAATGCTTAAGGACTGCTTCTTGTTGTTGAAGAAAAAATACGACACAGGTGGCAACATCATTGTCAAAGACGGTCAAAGACTCCAAAAAAAGAAAAGCAGGCCGGAAGAAATTCCCTCTGAGTTTTGGAAAATGGGAGACATCCGGTCCAAATGGCTCATGATTCTCATCTTCAAACTGATGAGAGGCGATCCAGTGCCTAGCCAGTGAAGAGAAAGTCATCTTCCTCTTCTTTGTGCAAACGAAAAGGCGATACCTGAGACTGTGGTACCTCATTATCGTTCAATCAAGTTGATGTCACACACCTTGAAGAAAGAGCGGGTATTAGATATCCGAATGTGAACAATAATGCTGCCATCTGATGACCAGTGGGGGTTGATCGCAGGTAAATCAACCACAGATGCGATCAAAGGTATAAGGATCATCATGGAAAAACATCGTGATTCCTAAAAGCATTTGCATGGTGTTGGCTGATTTTGAAAAGGCCTTTCATAGACAACCAAGAAATATGTTATGGGTGGGGCTAAGATATCGAGGAGTTCCGCAAACCTACGTACAGGTTATGGACATTTATGAGGGAGTAAAAACAAGATTCAGGCATTGATTATCTGCTTGAACGAAAAGTGACGAACTCCAAAGTACACCAATTATTATAAGCGAGGATCAAACGTCCCTGCAACGAGCGCTTGATGTATGGGTGAACATTTTGGAGGGGAATGAGTATCATATCAGTCCGAAAAAAACAGAATACTGGTTCTGCCCGTTCTCTATTCCACTCCGATCCTTTTCAGAAATTCATATGAATGGTAGAGTGATTACCAAGTATGAATATTTCAAATATCTACGATCTATGAGCAAAAGCTAAGCAAGCTGTGATGACATTAAGCATCGCGACTATCACGGCCGCCCCTCTCTGCTCCCCTTTCCACGGAATGGTGAAGCTTGTGGTTCGTACTGCAACAGTCACCCCAAGCTGAACCCCCCCCACGTGACGCGTGCAGCACTCAGAGTTCAAGCTTTTTCTAGTCACTCCCTCTAAGCACAGTTGGAAAACCAACAACTCGACTGTATAGCCTATACACCCCGATCCACCCACCATGGTATGTAATAGCTTGTTCGGGATCCGACTGAATCAGTCTCCCCGGCACGATACTACCTGCAAAGAGAATAAAGAGCAGTTTGAGCTTTGATTGTACCAGTCATCTGAAAAGGCTCTTCCTTCCCGGGGTTCCTTCCCAGGGATCAGGAAGCAACAACTTCCCCTTCGAAGCGCAGTAAAATGGGATCGGCCTAAGGTTTGATAGCATCTGTCACCTCATCTCGATCCCAACCCATGGTTAGGATGTCGGGCGGTCACTTGCCACTCTGAACACTTCGCAACCTAGGCGAACTACAGCCAGGCTACACACCCTGACCCCTCAGGAGTATCCCCCCCAACAACCTCTACCTCACAGTAGGTAAATACAAGCTGGGATCCCATTAGGCCGAGCGACGACCGGCACCCCCCCCCCCTCCTTTTTTTTCTTGTGGAATCACAATGGGCCGAAATTGCGGTCTAAGTGTGCCTGGGTCCACAACCTCGCAGCCGCCTTACCTAACCTAACCTAAGCATCGCGTAAGCGTAGGGTGGATGAAGTGGGCAGCACTGCGCCCGTCGCTCGCATACGGTTCAACAAAGATTGATCGAATAAGAAGTTCCAGGATCTGAGGAAGCCTTCACGTCAAATAACCTATTTCGAGGAAAATGGAGCGCCACCGGCTCAGTTGGTACTGTCTTGTTGATCATCAATCAACTTTTTCATGCAATCACAAAAGAGAGGCAGACCTAAAAACTCCTGGATCATAAAAATATAGCAACACCAGCATTTGATTGGCCTCAGTGACGAAGTGATTCAAAATCGGGAGGCCTGCCATTATTTTCTGAGGGTTATGTCATTATGATCCCTTTAATCCTGATTATAGCCTCACAGTCATAAAGGAAGAAGAAGATTCGTGAGGGGAGATTAAGGAGAGCGATAAGATAAGGATGAATTTATGTGAAAGAACTGAACAAATCAAATTGGTTGCTATGACGTAGGATTTCTAATGCCGAGATTACGTAGTCAAATAGTCTAAAAGTGGCCTTACGGAATGATTTCACAATTAGATTACAATGTTGAATCATTCCGTAAGCCCACTTTTACACTATTTGACCACGTAATCCCGGCATTAGACATTACGGTCATCAGCTCAATCAAATTACCAGGAATGTTAAAGAGATTTTTTTTGGAAAGTCTTCTCAGGCGATGCGTAAGTATGTATACAAATTTATAATTTGAATATAATCATGCTTATGTATGTCTCTACTCAGTCGAATAAAAGCGGTTCTTATCGAATAAACTTCTTATTCGATCGAATTCGACAAACTTTCGATTGAAATCGAATGTCAAAATAATCATGAATGTAGGTCCGTTCGCGTATTTTTATATGTAGACAAATGGAAACTGTCAAATCTCCGAAATCGAGAGGGCTTTTGAGCAAAAAGTCATCAAAGTTTGGCTTGAAAAGAAGCAACTGCAGTTTTCATTTTCTTGCCAGCTGAAATCTTGTGTGAAAAAAAATGAAAGCAAGAACATATTTTTTTGTTAATTTTTTCACTATTTTCTCAATACGCGAACGCGTTTGTGTAGTTTCGCACGAAAGTTTATATAAATTGACGTTCGCATATAAGTACGCGAACGGACCTTGTATCTCACGAATTTGAGATTTGATCGGTACTCAAAAGTAAATTAAACTTAAATAAAACATGGATAGTGGACAACCATACGATTTGAGACAAGGCGACGCGCTATCATGCACTTTCTTTAACATCGTTCTTGAAGCAATTGTACGGAACTCACAAGCCAACACCAGAGGTACAATTTTTCAAAAGTCCGTTCAAGTACTTGCCTATGCTGATGATATTGACATTATTGGGAGAACGTGGCGAGGTGTCAGTGGAGCATTTGCAAGAATCGACACGGAGGCGGCAAAGATGGGTCTGGCTGTTAATGAAGAAAACGAAGCATATGCTGTCAACGAGAAAGGATTCTCAACATCGGCCACTCGGACAAAACGTCACGATGGACAGATACAACTTCGAAGTAGTTAAAGACTTTGTCTACCTGCATCGGTGCAAAGATCAAGCGAAGAATCGCTCTTGCCAATCGCTGTTTCTTCGGGCTTCGAAGGCATCTAAGAAGTGAAACCCTCTCTCATAGAACCAAGGAGATATTATATGATGACCTTAATCATCCCGGTCCTGTTGTATGGTGCAGAAGCATGGACCCTGTCAAAAGCGGATGAAAACCTTCTGGGATGCTTTGAGAGAAAGATATTCGGTACAGTTTGTGACAATGAAGTGTGGAGAAGAAGATTCAACGACGAACTATACGGGCTATACAGCGACGCTGACCTGGTCAAAAAGCTAAAAATACAACGGCTGAGATGGCTGGGACACGTGGAGCGTATGGACAACAACGCACCAGCCCGACGAGTCTTCGAATCCACCCCTGAGGGTCAACGCAGCTGAGGAAGACCCCACCTTAGGTGGCGCACACAAGCTGAGAACAACCTCAACCAACTTGGTGTGCGTAACTGGAGGCATCTAGCGAGAGACCGAAGTGGTTTGAGCGGCTTGTTGGTGCAGGCCGTGGTCCACCAAGGACTGAAAGCGCCACCAAAAGTAAAAGTAAGTAAGGACAGGTACATATTTTCCCAACAGTAAGTCATAAAATTAAAGAGTAAATAAGAAACGACCGGCGGAATTTCCCAAGATCAAACAATGAACTACTTGAAAAGCGTATAAAAAGATGCACACTAGGATGAGGCCATTGCGAATATTTCGTTGCAGGAGTTCACATCGGCGATTTTTTCGAAGCTTTGTTAAGAATATTTAAAAAAACGTTAAAAAAATGGGTTCCGGAAAGACTTTGACAGCGACAGAAACAGGAAAAATAGATGATTTCAAGGAGTTAGGATTCGCTGGCCGCGAAATTGGAAGTAGGCTAAATAGAAGTAAGACTGTTGTAAACACTTATCTTGCGGATCCACAACACTATGGGAAACATCAAAAAGGACGCATGGCAGAAGCAACAACAATGCGACAAAAGCGGGTTTTTCTACGACTTGCCTCAAATTCTACTCTACCAGTGACTAAAAGGGCCAACAGCGGAGTATCAGCCAGCATAGCAACGGTCCGAAGGATATTTTTTTTTTTTTTTTTTTTTTTTATTAAAAAAGGAATTCCAAATCCCAGAGCACTCAGACTCGGTAGCGGTCCATTTTACTACCAGGCAGAAATCCTTCTTTTGGTGTAGAGGCATGTGATTGGGTGGCGTATGTTGTTGTTCCCCATGGGGATTGAACCTGCACCGCACGGGACACAAGCCAACACACTAACCTCTGCACCGTCGCCACCCTGTCCGAAGGATAATACATACGAAAAAGTGAAGAAAACTTAAAAACAAACCTGTTTTGAGGAAGGACACAAGGAGCATCGAATGAACTTTGCAAGAGAACATGTCGCTTGGAGCAGTTATTGGAAACGCGTTGTCTTTTCGGATGAAAAAAAAAGTTTAACCTTAACGGCCCTGATGGGTACAACTTTTATTTCCATGATCTTAGAAAGGAGGAGCTTATTTTGGCAAAAACATCACAGCCGTATATCAGGTGTAATGGTGTGGGGAGCTATTACCCATGGCACAATCGAGTTAAAGTTTTTGTCCACAACAATGAACGGAAACAACTACAAATGTTTGCTGGAACGGTCATTTCCAAAAGTGAAAAACATTTTCAGACCCCTGTCTTGGATATTCCAACAAGACAATGCCCCTATCCACACTTCCAGGATTGTTAGAAGTTGGATTCAATCAGAAGACGTGGAACTTTCGCAATGGCCGCCATATTCACCGGACTTAAACATAATCGAAAATGTTTGGGCATGGTTATCTCGTAAAGGTTATGAAGGCGGCAGACAATTTGAAGACAAGGACACTGTAATCGAAGCTATTCGTGATGCCTGGGCGCAAATTTCTCCTAAATTGTTTAAAAAAAACTGTATGATTCTATTCCAAACCGTCTTATAGAGGTCATATTGAAAAATGGCGGGCATACACATATTTAATGTGGTAAAACATAATAAATAATTGTTTTAAAACCATAAAATGTAAACATTTAATTCATTTTTGCCTTTCTTTCGAAGATTTTGCATGTAGCCTTATCCTAGTGGCGCATGTTTTTATACGCTTTTCAAGTAGTTCATTATTTGATCTTGGGAAATTCCAGCGGTCGTTTCTTATTTACCATTTAATTTTATGACATGCTGTTGGGAAAATATGTACCTGTTCGCAGGTAGTAAAAGTTTCTGGGTATAAAATTTCCACCAGGTATAAAGACTGAAAATCGATTGCAAAATGTATGGCTCTCATCCTTGTGATCGCCAGTGTATGTTTCAAATTTCAGCTTTCTAGCTCGAATTTTAGGGCCCCTAAATTCGTGACTAGTTCGACAGAACTTTCGATGCTGATTACATCTTGTAAATTTTAAGACTATTGTTGTGCGAAAACGGTCAGCAATACTATAAATAGCGGTCTCAGATGGGCGGGTGTAATATGATGCAAGTGCTCAAGTTAGGAGCACAGAACCATCATTTCGAGACCAAATGATTTTAAAATTTAGTAACGATGTTGACACAGATATAACTGTCTGGAGCTAGTACTGGAAAAAAACCACCCTATATGAGTCAAAATTAAAATACGCTGAGGATAGGGTAGTCAGTTCATCACACATTAAAATTCCCGATTAGATTTTATCTAAACGTGCGCACGCCTCATGACATTCTCTGACATTAAACAGAAAAATTAAAACTATAAGAATTCGGTCACACGGATACGGACACCAATCGACACAACAGATCTTAAGAGAAGTACAAAAAAACTATTTGAGATAAAATCCGCACAGCATTTCAGTTCGCGATTACCAAATGAAACGACTTAAATGATGAATGGGTAATATTGGACCAAGCAATCGGTGTATCTGCGACTCAACCATCTTAACTGTGTAAAAAAAGAACATTGGCCAACCGCTAAGAAAGGTGTATGACCCAAAATCGGGATTTGGTCACCCGCTTTAACGACATCTGACTTTTATAAGCTCGTTCGCCACGTAACTTCGGCTGCTGCCAGTTTGTCATTGAAGTTGTTGCACGTTGCATAACCCAACGCGCCGGCGATAGGGACATCGAAGTCGGCGAAGTGAATTTGTATGTATGCCAATGACTTTCGAACTCACAATCTGATTTCGGATGAATGCCTTGTTTCCAACGGGTAGCATATTAATTCTCTGGCTTTATCGAGATTTGATTCCGGGAATATTAATCTTGCGCATTATGTGGGTCTTCACACAACTTCACCCGGCAAGCTTCCCTGAATTCCTTTTCGATGAGTCTTACGAACCGAGATAGTGAATTAATCACCACACTGTGAGCGATCTTTTATCATACCCTAGGGTCGTATTCAGCAAATAACTTCAACCTGTTTCAATCAGGACGTAAATATACATGCATGCATGAGTGGTGTTCATAAATTATTACACTTGCACTCGCATATGTTGGGAAAAGAGGCCGGCTATCATTTAATTAAAATACCGCTCGCACTACCAACCACCGACTCCGAACAGGACAAGAATGACCACAACCACCGCGGCCACCTCCGGGAACCAGTTTGTGCAATGATATCATAAACGAGTGCCACTAGGTGAGCGGTATGCTGTACGTATTCCGTATGTGTACTTGTGTAACACCATAAAATCCATAAACAAATTACGAATCCTTACGCTGGGACTCGTGCATTACCGGTATGCAGACGACGCGACGACGACGATGATGGTGGCTATATGGTGGTCATATCATGACAGTTGTTATGTCCTCGCCCAAGGCTTCAGACGCAGTTTTACTCGCCTAATGAGCAGTTAAGCATTATCGTATAAAATATAAGGGGAGAAACGAGGTGATGAATGTGTACCTACATGCGAGCACGTGGGGTTGAATTCTAATGACGGCTTAAGAATGGTGAGAATAAGTTTCATAAAATCGTAAAAAAGGACGAGATAACATTGCTGTCAGCTAACACGTTCCGTCAATAGCCAACTTATTAAATGTTATTGGGAGTCATTTCAATATAAGCTGTGTTTTATTATCAATGCGGATCTGGATCTGGATCAATTTAATACGTAAAACAAAAACAACACAGGATCTTGCTATTTATCGGGATCATTAATCGTGATCCAAAATGTAATTACAAAACTCACTACCTGTTTTTTCGTGGCGTTGCTTATTTAAATTATAGGAAATTATAGGAACACAATAATATTGCCAGACCAAAATATGAAACACTATTAATAACACAAAAAATCAATTAGCATATTTTCATATTCGAATAATTTACCACTGCGACTTTTGAGACGTTTTGCTTCGTAATATAATACACAAAAATTAATGGAAATATTAGCAGTACAATACTGTTAATATGTTGCATATTTGAACATAACATTTGAACATAGTTTCTGAAAAAAAATATTGAGTGCAAAATGTATGTTCATTTGTATTCAAATGGCAACACCCCCGACACAACAAGCGATCATATTGGGACGTCACATTGTACCCTATATTTGCAATATGGCTGAGTGCCAATCGAAACTTGAAATACCTGGTATCGTCTGTTATGTGTTAAAAACAACTGTTGCCACAACTTGCCACTGATGATCCAGATCGTTTTATTATCAGATCGGATCCGTATCAAGATCATTGCGATAATAAAACGCGGCTATAGAATCCTTACTGCAAAATTTGAGCCAACAATGTTTATCTGGCCCAGCTTCGAGGCCGCTTAAAAAAAATGTTCGCATTTGTTACTCATTAGTTCATAGCAATTTCACCGGATGTTAAAAATGTTAAAGACACAAAAAATCGCAATTCAATCTCCCGAAACTTGACGGCAAAACATGGGGCCTGAAATCCGCCATGGTACACTGGATATATACAGTAGTGGTTATACCCATACTTACCTACATATGGCTCACTTGTGTGGTGGAGGGCAACTAACAAAAGAACCATAATTGGAAAACTAGCAACGGTGCAGATAACGGCTACCATATACTGAGATAAATTTACAATAAAAAAATCCAATGAAAATCTGTTAAATTTCTCGTGTTTAAACATGTAACTAAAACAACATAATTGAACCGCATCAAATTCATACATGTTTGGTATTCAATTAATAAACATCTCAACAATGTATCTATTTGCCTTAATTAGTTCATGTTTAAAATTATTCATAAAATATGAGTGCATTTAACTTAAATATAATTCTATTAAAAACTGATTGAACGGAAATATTCAAACAGATTTCTGTTCAAGTAAACAATGAACAAGCTAAGCTAGATTTCGTTTGAACAAATGAACACGTGATCGATGTTGCATCAGCAAAACATTGTAACTTTTGATCAAACATGTATGAGTTTGTTGTTAGCAGAATTATATTAAAAAACTTGGAAATGAAGTATTCGAACCGATTTACATTTAATTTGAACATGAACATGTTTGAATAAACACGTTTGCATATGTTAAATCACCGTTATATTTCGTCATTCAAGTACAAATGTGAAGTGAGAAGTGGCATTTAATAAAGGTGCGTTGATTGAGTTGGTCAAAAATTTTAATTGTGGTAATTTAATATAATAATGGAAAATGAAATCGTGGATATTAACACCTCAGTGGAAAATTTAAACGCCACAAGCACATTGTACGTGATTTCAGCAGGTGTCCCTCAGGATTATAATGGTATCCATGACCTTTTGGAGGAGTGGAATTTGACATCGGTATTTCCTGCATTTGGCAACATGTCTCCTGCTATTGGCGAAAATAGGCTTAAATCTATGAATTTAAAAATGACAGCTCGTGAGTGTTGGATGTTCTTACATTTTTTGCCTTTAATTGTAGGTGATTTAGTTCCCAATGAAAACATTGCATGGAAATTATTATGCTTACTTATTGAAATGGTGGATTTCATTTTAAGACCAATCTTTCGCCCCGATACTGATATTGATAATTTACAAAAACTGATAGAACAACATCATTCATTATACATATCATTGTTTGGAGAGAGCTTAAAACCCAAGCACCATTTCTTAACTCATTATCCTTCTGCGATTAAGAAATGTGGTCCTTTAAGACAGATTTGGTGTTTCCGATTTGAGGCAAAGCATAGACCATCCAAAATATATTCCAAAAGTATAACATCTAGAATAAATCCTTCACTAACACTTAGTACAAAAGCCTGTCTTAAATTCTCAGAATTTATTGTAAAATATGAAAAGGGAATTGATGTGACAGGAATTAAATACAACGATTTCGCATATACCGATTTAAAAACACTTACTGATTCTAAGATAGTTGATGAATCCGATATACAAGAAGAAAATTACAAGTCAACGACTGAAATTGAATTCAAGGGAACGACATATAAAAAAAATTACTATTTATCCTCATATTTGAATTCTACCGTACATTTATTCAAAATAATTTTGCTTTTGACTAATGACATTGACCCTTATGTATACTGTTGTCCTATTGAGGTTACAAAATTTGATAACATTTCCAGTCTTTTGAAACAGGTAAAAAGCTGTGTAAGACCCTTAAAATAAAGAATATTTCCTATTTTACAAGTTCTCCCTTACATATTTATCCAATTAATAACGGAAAATGTTATTTTAGAAATAAGTTTTTATAAAAAATGTGCAAATAAAACTACACTTATTCAGTATAAATGGAAATCGGAATCGGTTACTTTGATTACATAATGTTTTTCCAGGTTCCACTTTAATTTTGAGCGATGCAGTTCAATTAAAATGGGTTACATAATTGAAAAAGTATATAAATACGCGAAATGAAAAAAAAAAAAATACAAATATATTTATTTAAAGCTTTAATAATTTTAACTCAAAGAGATTTCTATTTAGCTTTTGCAACCACAATCACCTAGGGAAAATAGAATTTCATTTGTTTTAAATATATACTCATTCAAAAGTATTAAATGTTTTGAATTCAATTCAAACAGATTTCTATTCAAAAATTTTGATTTAGATTCTGTTAGACGGACGTGGAAAACAGTTTAATTCAAATAGGTATCTGTTTAAAAAAAATTTCAGTGAATACATTTGTTTCAAACAGACATCGAGTTGATTCAATTGAAAATTAACTATACAAACTATACGGACCATCCCGGACCTCCTCCGCTTGCACATGAAGGAGGGTGGCATCAAGGCCACATCAAATTGGTCGCGTGTGATGATCAAAGATCGGCCGATCTCTACAAGCTTGCAATAAGTAGGCTTGGAGAGGTGTGGCCCGATGCTAAGCTCGAGGTTGTTGCAAGGGAGGACATCCCCTGCCGACCAAGATCTCGTATTTGGATCACTGCGGATCCATCCACCCCTGAGGACATCCTGGAAGTCCTGAAATTCAGCAACCCTTCACTTCCGACCCACAACTGGAAGGTTGCCAAACTGGAAGAGCTGAAGGGCGACTACAGATGTGTCGTGGTTGTACTCAACCAAGAAACCCTGGCTCCTCTGGCCAAGAACGACTACATCATAAGATTCGCATGGGACGACGTCAAAATGCGGGTCTACAAAAAGGATGAAATGGATGCGGGTAAACTTCCCCCTCCTCCTCCTCCTCCCTCTGACTCTACGATCGTAGTCTCAGATCCTGGGGCTTCAATCTCCTTCCCCTCTTTAGAGGACGATGTACCCTCGCTAACCAACGAATCACCATCCATAACCGACGCTTTGTCAGATATGGAGACTGATGATCAAGATCAGGATAAGGCTCTTCTGAGTGAAGACGAGCTTCTCAACTCGTCCTCGGAATTGGAAGGCCTGAATAACACCGTGGTGGAGGCATCTCTGCCTGATTGTAGCGAAAATGCTGCAGTTAGTTCAGATTAACCTCCAACACTCCATAAAGGCTTCGGCCGCACTTATTCTTCGTCTTACCAAAGGCGCAGAAGACATCGTCCTGATACAAGAACCTTGGATTGTCAACAACCTGGTTCGAGGACTCAGGACTCCTGGATACTACTCACTGTATGTGACCGATAAAGGTAAACCTAGATCGTGCATACTAGTGAAAAGTAATATTAATGCTTATTTACTCCCTAATTTCAGCGATCGAGATACAACTGTGGCAAGAATAGAGACCGGTAGTAGATCATTCTGGCTAGTATCAGCGTATCTCGCCCACGATCAAGTGGGACCTCTCCCTGGTGATAACCTAGAGAGGTTGATCGAAGAAGCAAGGAGGCAGAAAGCTGACCTCATATTGGGGTGTGATGCCAACGCTCATCACACCGTATGGGGCAGCACAGACATCAATAACAGAGGTGAGTCACTTTTTGAATATCTCTTACGTACTAACCTCATTGTTTGCAACTCAGGTAATGAACCCACCTTCATTACCAAAAACCGACAAGAAGTCCTTGACATCACTCTTGTCTCCGATACCATCAACGACATGATTACGGGTTGGAAGGTTTCGGCTGATCACTCTTTTTCGGATCACCGCTATCTTCTTTTCAACCTAAGCGTTGAGCCTCCATGTCAACCCATTTTCCGAAATCCTCGGAAAACCAATTGGCCCTTATACAGAGACACACTACAAAATCGTATTAAATCTGTACACTTAAGTCCACCCTGCGACTCCAATGAGCTCGACAATAAAGTCGATGAACTCACCCTGGCCCTTAACGAAGCAATGGCGGAATCCTGCCCGCTCGTACAACCCAGGGGTAAGAAGAAGCCTCACTGGTGGACCCCTGAGCTAGGACCACTCAGAAAGGAGTGCAGAAGACTCTTCAATCGTGCTAAAAGCTCAAAAGCAATAACCGATTGGGACTCCTATAAGGAATCCCTCATACTATACAAAAAAGAACTAAGGAAAGCCAAAAGATCCTCATGGAGACTCTTCTGTGGCAAAATAGAAGAATCATCTGAGGCATCAAGGCTAAGAAAAATCCTCTCTTCTAATCCAATTATGCCTAGCTGCCTTAAGAAGGCAGACGGCTCTTGGACGACATCTAGCGAGGAATCGCTCAATCTGCTACTTGACACTCATTTCCCAGGCAGCTCTAATATTACCGGCAATTTACGCCCTCGCAGGTCATTTGCACAGGTAACTTACTCTCACGGTCTGATTACTAGGGAAAAGCTAACTTGGGCGCTACATAGCTTCAAACCCTTCAAGTCGGCAGGACCAGACGGCATAATACCTGCCGAACTACAAATGTCAGCGGATATCATCCTGCCTGTGCTGGAGATGATCCTGAAAAGCTGTCTAGACCTGGTTCATATCCCCCGGGCTTGGAGAGAAGTTAAAGTGGTTTTCATACCCAAGGCTGGCAAATATTCCCACGTCAGTCCAAAGGACCTCAGACCCATTAGTCTATCTTCATTCCTCCTCAAAACGCTGGAGCGATTGATTGATATCCATCTTCGCACGAACATAAATCCGCAATTATGATACCCCTTGACATTTTCAGCATGCAAACAGCGGCTTGCTCCGCTGTCCGCTTAAAAGCTACCTCACAGTGGACCAACAAGAAGATTGGCCACTCCATCATTTTGGACTCCTTTAAGTCTCTACCCAGAAACATAGACTACACCATACCCCATCTGCAGTTCGGAAAAAACTTCCAAATCACCATTCCTTCCAGATCATTCTGGGATGATGATGCATTTGCAGAAGATAAATCGATCCACTTCTACACCGACGGATCTAAAACCAGCGATGGGGTAGGTGGGGGCGTTTTCTCAGAAAAGCTAAATCTTAGCCTCTCTTTCCGTCTTCCAGATTACTGTAGCGTGTTCCAGGCGGAAATTTTAGCGATAAAAGAAGCCCTGTCGTGGCTGAAGAGGAATGTGATATCCTCAAAGGATATCCGTATCTTCTCGGATAGTCAGGCAGCGATTAAGTCCCTGGACTCAGTCTCTTCAAATTCCATCGTAGCCCAAGATTGCCGCTCATCTCTCTCGGAGATGGCAGAGCAGTTCAACATTCACCTCTGTTGGGTGCCGGGACATAGAGACATTCCAGGTAACTGTAAGGCAGACGATCTCGCCAAAAAAGGAACAACTTTACCTCTTTTACCTGATAAAGGTTCTTTAGGAATACCAATCGCTACATGCAAACTCTTGCTCAAGCTATCAGCAATCGAGAGAACAAACCTTAGGTGGACATGTAGCAATACTTGTCTAGCGACTAAGCGAATCTGGCCAAAGCTGGATCTGCGACGCTCTAAGTGTCTAATCTCATTAAACCGACTGCATATTAGCTCGACCATAGGTGTTATCACAGGACACTGCTTAATAGGCAGGCACGCCTCCAGACTTGGCGTGCACTCAAACGACTTCTGCAGAAGCTGCATGGACGAGGAGGAGGAGGAGACTGTACTTCACCTTCTCTGCACATGCCCTGCACTCTCCCACAAAAGAAATCTCCATCTAGGGGACTTCTTGTTTAACGACACAAACGACTTAGCCAACACTGGCGTCAGAAGTCTTTCGCGCTTCATAAGAAGCTCTCATTGGTTCAACGAGCAGTGAGGGAATCCCCAGATCTGTGTGGTACCACAATGGACCTAATCCTGGTCTAAGTGTGTCGGCCTTGCTGACAGCCACGTCAACCTAACCTAACCTAACCTATACAAAGATGATTCAAAGTAATAAAGTAGTTCAAGTTTAAATTAAACAAAAATCCTTTTGGCACCAAATCATATTTGTTTGAATTTGATTTAAACACGAATATGTTGAGTTTTTTTTCTCGGTGTAGCCATCACAGGTGCACTCCGTACTACTCCCACGGCAGCACTGGACACCTTTCTGCACCTTATCCCGCTAGATCTAAAAATACAAAGACTGGCTGGCAATAGCACTTTCCGCCTCACAAATTTGGGCCAGTTTGAGGAATGTAGTTTTGGGCACCGCACGATCCTAACTGATGAGCCTGGAAATCCTATAGGTACGGACAGTTGAAATTTCAACCTTGGTCGACTTTGGGATTCCCTATGAGGTGTCATATCCGGGAAGCGAAGAATGGCAAAGAGATGCAGTCACAGCAGCAAATGAGGCTGCAATCTACACTGATGTCTCTAAGACAGGGGAGGGAACGGGTTATGGCATTTTTTCTGCTGATCCAGACCTGAGAGAGTCTATACGACTCCCGGACACTATTTGCAGTGTCTTCCAATCGGGAGTTCCCCAGGTCTCCACGACCAAGGACTAGTTAAATGCTGCTTAAACGACAATGATGCACATACGTATGCCATGCTACCCCAATGAACATGTTAATAAAATAAGGATGTAGTTTTAGGAGTGCAGTTTTTGCTGTGGTGTACCTCAAAAGATACACTAGCGATAAGATGCAGAAGCAGAAGCAGGTGTGCCTATGACTATGACATATTAAAGATGACTGTGCTATTGCACTATTATGATGATCAACGCTACCAAATGTACCAGTGTACCATGGCGCGTTTCAGGCCCCATGTTTTGCATATTGTTCTTATATAAATAGAGAGGGCATTATACGCTTTTTTAATCCTTTCCCTTATGTTGAGATTTCAATTTAATGTTCTATCCAGGATTACGCCCAGATACTTCGCACCGTTCGTAAGAGACAGTTCCACTCGGTTAAGTTTCGGGAGATTGAGGTGTCGTGTTTTGTGTCTTCTCGTAAACAGGGCCAACTCCGTTTTCGAGGGGTTGACATTTAGTCCGCAGCTCTTAGCCCAATTACTTATTTTCTTTTAGGCGATCTCTGTGACCTCACTTTAAGTATTGAACTATTTTCCCTGTACACTTATAACCACGTCGTTCGCATACGCTGTGGCACTTATCCTCATTGACTTAATTTCCTTTAAAACGTTGTCAATGAACAGTACCCACAACAGACCAACAAACCTTAAACATATTGTTAATTAAAAAAAAACGAAAAATGTTTAAAAATGTATTTACTTAACATGCTTACTGTAACTTAAAATATTTAAAAAAGCAATATATCATATATGCATCCTTAGGTTAGGTTACGTTGTATTGGTTGTCGGCAGAAGCCGAATAAAAAGTCCATTGTGACACCACATGGATCTTCATCTTCCTACTCGTGGAACCAGTTGGAGATCATTATAAAAGAAAGCTTTAAATGGAGCTTTCGTCTTTGAGAAAGAGCAGGACAGTTGCAAGAAAGTGAGTCATGTCATGTTCTTTCACAAGACGAAAGCTCCATTTGGGAGCTTTCCTTTATATTTCAATTTCAATTTCAATTTATTTAAGGACAATGTACGCACGATTAATATCGTATCCTATTGATCTCAAAGATCTTATTAACATTGACATTAGATGTATCCTTAACTTTACTAAAACCCTGAATTGAATTATATAAAAACTTTGTTCACTAACGAAAAAAAAAATCTCAAAATTATAAATGTGATTATAAACGTTTGGCCCTATCGTTTTAAAATAACAAGTTAAAGCGAACAATTTAAACTAACAAAGTATAATTTTATTATTACGCCTTCTCTTCGTTACTTCTACATTAGTAGTAATCCCCTTTGCTCTTTTTTCTTAACATCCGCGCACCTAATCTTCTTTCTCTCTCTTGTTGTCATTGTCCTAAGGTGCTGCCAGGTTATCTTTTGTTATATGATATATTTAACCCAAACTGTTTGATAGTTTTTAAGAGAAACAAATCATATGACACATCATTGCTCACAAAATCAGATCGCGATCTACAAATTGTCGAAAAATAAATGCGTTCGCGAGTGGAGGATAATCATTTTAATTACAGGAAGGTACTTTCAATGAATTCAAATAAAAATAAGTTCTTTCAAGTTATAACATCTAAATGCAGAATGTTGCTGATATTTTTTTGTGTATTCTTATTTTGAGGTATTCCTTTGCCTAGGTCCATGGTTAAATAATTACGCTATGTGAATGAAACGTCTGGAATTTTCAATCAGTCCTGTTTCCCATGTAAAGAAGACTGCATTTTTTCTTCTGACAACATCCGAGAATAGCTTACATTAGGTAATACGCGCCATAAATAGGTTTTTATCCAAATGTGATCCATAAACTCAACGGCAATGCTGCAAGGTCTAGAACACGCTCAAGAATGTCAAAGTTGCGTATGTACACACAACAAGTGGATAAAGACAGCCCATAAACATTGAATGTAAATCATTCCTCTCGAAAACATTTTAATTGCATCATTATGTGTCAGATTCTGAAGTAGAATGATTTTAGCTGAAACCACCGACTGCTTTAGGATCAATAAATATTTACCAGCAGGTATGTTTCGAATTTTGATAGCCCATACACATGGGTTGGTATATTTTTATGATCCACTTTAGTGCATTGTTACACTTTTATGAACCTATACCGTTGTAAGTTGTAAAACATATGTTCGCACCGACTGTACCCGTTTCACACGACTCAGACTCAACCAGTAGGAAATTGATCGTCTCCGATCTCTTTTAATTAAAAATTAGTTTCTACTTTTAACTATCTTGACTAAATGACAAATTACAGTTTTAAAATGCAAATCTATAATGCATGCGATGTGCGCGATGCTGCCACTTAATTCCCATTGACTTGTATCGACTCTCATCGACTGCAATATGGAATGGTAACCAATTTATTGATGATGAAAAAGACAAAAAAGAAAATCCAAAAAGAGAAAATGCTTCTCATTAATTCGAAAATCACGTTTTTTTCGTCTTCATTTTTGTAACATTTTCTTCGACATGATAATCCGTTTATGTGACCATTATGTTTACATGTCCGCCGTTCAGAAACTTTGCCGATGAACACTAGTGACAGCGACAAGGAGTTCAATTTCAGCAACAATTGGAAAGGTTTTTATTTTGTTCGTTTTAGCCAGCAGTTGATGGAAAAATTCGCAATACAAATCGCTTTTGTTCGACAAGTTCGCCCCTAAAGAAAGTCGAGAAGTATCTGATTTCCTCGTTAAGCGCACGCAATATGCTCGAAGGAACACTGGGCACAAAAAAACACGCTCAATGTGTCAACAGAGAGTGGGTTAGTAAAGCGAATTCCTTGTACGCGAAGACGGTAACGACCGAATGCGACGATGATATAACGGAAGAGATTACGCACGAGATCATTTGCGATCAAATTACCTTCCCAACGTAAGTCAATTACTGGGGAATACAAACAAATTCATTGGCGGGGCGTTTACTTCGCATATCACGTGATACACTGAATGGTAAGATGTCATTACGAGTGCACTGCTTTGTCATGCAAATATCAGCTTTTAAGCCTATATGTCGGGTTTTTACAAGCGTTTATCTTTCGTTTATTTATGCTAATCTGATGTTAATTTGTGGAGGAAATTCTTTTCCGACCGACTTCAATGGGACGACACATTTCGTGTATTTTGATGGAGCATTCGTCGTCAAATTTGATTGACGACTTTTGTACAGTGGATTTGAAAGGTTTGTGTTGTCAGCATTCAGGAAAATGGTAATTAAACGATTAGAGTTTTTTTTTCTCTTGAAGTGTTAAGTTTCGTAATTGCGACGAGCGCAGTATTAAGTTGCGGAGTGGCGTCTTGGGGTCTAGCAGGCCTAACGGTTTGGAATTATTACTGACGATGGACAGCTGCGCTCTGAACTTATATCTTCTCAATATCCACAATCGCTGACTTTGGAGTTGCATTTTAATTTTGGATTTGAAATTCTTTTGTTTGGTATCTCGCGCAGATGTGTTCAATTCGTGGGAATGTTTTGTTTAAAGCATATTTGAGCTTTGTTGAACTATTAGTTTGAGGTTGGATAAAGCCATACAGATTTAAGTTGGCATGTTGGCCGGGTTTATATGACGAGGTTCGCTCAACTAATCACCTATAAACAAAGTGGCTTTTGATGTTTTCGAAGTATCGCCGATGATGCTATTGATAATGGAACAATAGATTATTATTTCAAGGAATTTCAAAATTGCCGCTAAGATATATGTGACAGGTGTAGGCAAGTCAGTGACTAGAGAGGTAACCAAAGACTTGGAAGACGAGTTTAGTTGCGTAACAATGGGTAGTGTGATGACTAATTAAACTAATGTGATACCTAGTTCTTGAAAGCCAGTCAATGCAAAAGCAGTAGTGTTATTTCATTTCACACGGGTTATTTGGCTTTACTAATCGAAACGTCTTACGAACGTGTGACAAACATCCAAGAGTATCAAATTGTCATGAGAAAGCTTCTCAAATTTGCCGTTCGGATTCGGCGTAGAAACTGTAGGTCCCCTCCACTTCACATGAAAGTGGTTGGAAAAGCTAGGTTCAGGCCTTGTATGGGCCGTTAAGGCCTTATATGTATGTAGGTATGTACTAATTGAAAAAAATAGTAAAAACAAAAGTTTTGCCTAAAGACAAAATAAGTCAGATAATGGCCATTAAAAAATATGCAACAGGCAATAACAGAATGCCTTCTCATATGGGTAAAATTTACTATCACAGAAAATGATGCGGCCGCCTTCAGCCACCGTGTAAAATTATGTAGGAACAATTTCCGGGATCAACGCAGGTCATTCTTGGCTGTTGGCTAGCAAAAAGATATGGTTCCTCAGTTGAGTAGGTATGTATGTACTCGTATGTGGAGTATTGCGTATATAAAGTTCCACTAGGAGTAGGTAAATTTGGTATCGGTACTTTCAAATATTCGCAACAGCTTATTTGTACTTGAGAAGTCGGGCAAAGTTAGAAAAGTGTGCTTTTTTAGAGCTGTTGGATTTGAAATTGAAATAAAACATATACAAGTTCAACAAAGGAACCAACGTATTCCTGTTTATTTGATAGATAATTTTACGACAAAAATTATAAAAAATAAATTTATTATTACATTCTGGAGCTCTAGCTTTCGTCTACTTTGACAAAGCTGCTGAGACTGAAATAAGGGTATAAAGGTTAAGGAAATAAAGGTTAAGGAAATAAAGGTTGCGGATTCTTTATTTAATTTTGAATGTAAAATAGACAAGTGTTTGTTCATTCCATTTACCGTAATAATGTTTTGCAATTGTTTGCGTTGTAATGTTTTGCAATTCGCAATGTGCATTCAGTTGAGCTGATCTCAAATAGTGTGATAGCTGACCGACTAGATTTTTTTTAGACAGTGAACATCGTAATACAAAGTGAGTATCGTGCTTGCCTTTATAATTAAAAACTCTATATTATCAGTGACATTTTGTGTTTGAAGTCTTAAGTAGAAATGAACGTATCCATCGTGAAAACCAACAAACAGCGTGAGAAACTGCTTATAAAAAATACAAGGATACATTTTTTCTGAGAGTGTGAGCAGCGAAAGCGTTCGGAAATAAGTTATCTCAGATTAATTGAACTTGTATTAAATATTGTTTTGTCATGGATCGTTTTTGATATGTTTTTGTAAGACTTGAACTGTTTTTGTTATGTTTTATTTATTTGAAGTTTTTTATTTTGTTTATTTTGTTAAATAAATTTGCCAAATTTTTCGTTGCTACAATAAAATTTTTAGTTTCATTTTCAGGATTTTGGTGTTTCGGAATTTTGGAATTTCGGGATTGTGGGTTTTCGGGATTTTAGTTTTTCAGGATTGTGGCTTTTCGCGATTTTGGATTTTCGGGATTTTGGGCTTTCGGGATTACGTTTTTCGGGATTCTGTCCGACTCCCCTGAAATAAGTCTCATTACTGAACGAAACGTTGCTGTAAGAAAGTGGATCGAGCTCCAACTGTTCAGGCGCCCAACGACTAAACTCACGGTTCAAATGATGCTCATTTGCCTTTAATTCTTGCAGCAAATTGAATCTTGCAAGCACGTTAACCAAGATTCTGCCTTAAATCGTACACAAAGTCGATGGATACAGGTCAGGTTCGTGTGCACGATGACGAATCGATGGGATCGTCCTTAACACTGACTCTGATATTTTCATCTGCGCGCACTCTGCTGTCTTTGGCTTTTAGTCAAACAGAGTAAATACAGGATAAAGGGTTCAATTGCGTTTCGAATAGCTGACTCAGTTGTTCGATTTCGTTAAATTGGCGTAGCACTCCAAAAACATTTTTTACTGAACACGGATTTTGTAAATAAATTTACACAATTTGTAAAAGTTGCTCGGACGTAAGTCGTTAAATGATGATGTGCCGAGTAATACTGAATTGGAAGATGGTGTCAGCCATTTTGAAAAAAAACTTCCAAAAAAATACTTTTGATATACGTGATATCTATATTAGTATCGGTCGTATCGTGTATCGGCATGTGAGCGCAGTGGTTCGGTGGTTGAAGGTTGAACTACTAATCGTGGGGTCTCAGGTTTAAATCCCGCCGCGGCCCGGTAACAGTGTAAACGTTTTTTTCACTGCCCCAGCTCTTCGGAATGTCTGACAAACACCCAACAGTATCAATTGTCATGAGAAGTTCTTAAATTCTCCGTTCGGAGTCGCCTTAAAATGGCAGGTCCCTTTCACTTCGCACAAGTAAAATGGAGAAGATAAGTTTCAAATCCTGTTGTTAATGTCTATCATTTCTTTTACAAGTATCGGTCATACGACCGAGACGAATAGGCACTGAGTAACACAGGGTTGTAATTTTAGCCCCCATCTGCTTCCAATGGTGTTTTTGCAAGAGAAAAGTGCTACAACTGCTGAATTATTAAGTTTCGAGCTTAGCATACAATATAAGACAATAATATTTATGTTCGTCCGAAAATGTTGAGCTTATACAAGGTGTGGCGAAAGAAATGTCAAAATGTGAATTTTGTTAGAAATTAAAACAATTGGGTGCGGTTGCTCCTGCCTGCTGTAACCAACAATGCTCGAGACTCATTTCAGCAACTTGCGGGAAAAAAAATATCGTTAAAAAATTTGGCTGTAGTGTTCACCAGTTACAGTTATGGTCGGGTTCCTCCATCAAACAAGCTCCAACCACTTTATCGCTGCAAATGCCCCACCAACTCAAATGCTTGCTTCATTTTGAGTGGATCTTCGTGCCTTTCATGTGGATTCTACTTGCCCCAAAACCGCAAATTTTGTTTATTCACCTAACTACTTAAGTGGAAATGGGCTTCGTCGCTCATTATGATTTTGGATACGAAATCATCGTCTTCTTGCACCAGGTTAAACCGAGAATGGGAGTAAGTTAACCTCACTTAACGGTTAATAGCAGCATTTTGTGAACCGTTTGCACTTTTTAAGTGAACATTTTTGGTCTTATACCAAAATTCGACACAACAAACGTCTGCTGATGCCAATTTGTGTGCATCGTTGTCTCGTCGATATAAGTGTACTATCTCGGACGTCCTCGATTCGGCCACTACTTGCGACATCTCCAGTCCTCTTAGTTTGCACGAGACGTTCAGTGAAATGTTTAATTGTTCGCGCACATGGTGCAGAAAGGTATCTTAATTCGAATAATTTTAGCTGTGGTCGACGACATAAGGCAGAACTTAGATAAAAATCATATCACGTTTCTAGTGCTCCTTGATTTCTCCAAGGCATTTGACACCGTCAATCCCGTAATGCAATAGCTTACAAGTATATACAACTGCTCTTCTTCCGCTGTGCGTTTAATATCTTCTTATCTTATTCGTCAGCAGGCTGTGTATGTGAACAGTAGAATGTCAGTCTTTCCTCCCAAAACATGCGGAGTTCCCCAAGGTTCCATCCTAGGACCCCTTCTCTTTTCCCTGTATGTCAATGGGTCTCATGCATAAAAACGAGTAAAAGCGCAGAGTTGAGGCAGGTGAGCAATTGCTCGTAAGTCGAGTTCGATCAAACAGCAATAGCTTTTGCTCAATTTCGTATGCATAAAAATGAGTTCAAACCAATTGCAATTACTTGAGCAAAGGGAGATCAAACGTCTAATTGTTATTGAAGTGGAAACATTTTTATAAACCAAAAAAAATTAATTATTTTCATTTATATTATTTTTATTATAAACTAATTTGATAACAAATTTGCGATCATCCTCCTTTTGTTTTTTCCAGCTTCTGAATTTCTTGCTGTTTGTTGTTCGATATCATTTCCTAATTGCCATACATCATTATTGTTGTAATCGTCATTGATAAGGATATAATCGTCTTTTAAAAATTTAGCTATGTTATGCAAAATGAAACAACTGGCTATTACGTGGGCGCTAACTTTGTCAATATACGAATTTTGTATTGAAGTATCGAAAATCTTTGCTTCAATTGCCCCAAACACCGTTCTATAATGACACGTTCCCTTGTAAACACTTTGTTGAATGTTTTTTCTATGTCAGTTGTTGGGTTCCGGAATGGTGTCATTAGCCATGGGCATATTCCATAGCCCTCATCGCCGAGAAGTAATGCATCGTTCGTTGCATTTTGCATTATTCTACATACCTCGCTGTTTCGTAAGATGCGTGAGTCATGAACTGAACCAGGCCAGGATATGTCAACGTTTTTCCATCACAAGTTGCCTGCACATCTATAGAGTGGAAGCCCTTTCTACAAATATACTCATCGCTTTGATTTGTGGGTTTTTTTTAATTTTTATATGAGTACAATCAATCACTCCAATTGCAAATGGAAACCAATAATTTGCTTGCCATTTCATTTGAGCATGTTTTATTTCATCTGTATCTTTCGGGAATTTTATCCACTCGCTTGCTTTGGCAGATATAAGTTTCGCAACTTCCGCAATAGTTCGCGACACAGTTGATTGATGGACTCCAATATCTGTGGCTATACCATTTTGGAATCCAGGATCTGCACAAAATCTTAAATACAGTCGAATTTTATCAATGTTGCTGAGGGCACCACCACGTGCCTGACTCTTCAAAAAAATAATTAGCCAACCAGAAGATGCTACTATCATCAAACCTATGTATTTATCATTTTATTATTAATTATATTAAAAAAATAATAATAATTAAGAATACAAACCTGTATAATTTTTTATCCGCACTTGATAAATATGTTTTACGCTGTTGATAACATTTTGTTTTTCTTTGTGGCACAAAATATTCAGCCATGATTCCTTTTTAGTGTACGCGAGTCAACTATAAGGCAGGCTCAACAAAATTTGAGCAAGAGCTCACAAAAGAAAGCAAAAGCTTGTTTTTATGCATATGAAAATGAGCACAAGCTCGTCTAACTTAGTTCAAACTGAGCAAGACGAGATCAAACGTGAGCAGTGAGTAAAAGCAAATACCTACATCAAATTTTATTATGCACACAACAAGCACCTTTTACTCAAAAAATCGAGTAGGAGCTCAAGCTCACGTTTTATGCATGAGACCCAATGAGTTGCCTTCCATCGTCACTAACTCCTATGTTGAAATGTATGCTGACGATACTCAGCTACACCTGACTCAATCGATCATTGCATAAACTCCGTAAAATTTCTAATTGGTCGCAACAAAATTCGCTTCTTATTAACCTTAAGAAGTCTAAATGCGTTGTTGATCGATGGTCCGATCAAATATGTTGACACCGCAAAAAATTTGGGTATGTTATTTAATAAAACGTTAACGTGGAATGATCACATTAACTTAACAGTTGGCAAAGTTTATGGTATTCTTCGTTCTCTTTGGACGACTCAATACTTGACTCCCATGAAAACGCGGATCCTCTTAGCTAAGACCTTAATTATACCAGCCTTAACATACGGTTGCGAAGTTTTTGGAGAGTGTGACTCCATTAGTAGCCGGAAACTTAATGTCGCCTACAAAAACACAGCTCGATATATCTTCGGTCTTCGAAGATACGACCACATTTCACTTTTTTCTTACAGGATCGGTAATATTACGTTTGATAGACTTTTACAGTGCCGTACCATTTTAATGTTACATAATATAATTTATTCACGTCAACCCGCAACCTTTTTAACCGCTTAACATTTTATGCATCCATTAAGACTAGACAAATTTTATCCCCGCGCTATTCTTGTTTAACGCCTGAACGTCAATTTTTTGTTAATGCCACTAGACTTTGGAACAGGAGTACCGCGCCAAATCAGGAAAAAAGGATTGAAAAAGAGATTTTCTACTGAACTAAGATCTTTCTTGTCTGCCAGTTAATTTTACTTGTTCCTTGTAACTTTAAAATTTTTGTAATTTTGTTTTAATTTGTTGTAACTTGTTTTATATACAAGGTGGCGCAAAAGTCATCCTCCTATCAGAAAATGCTATAAATTTTGCGATTGGCCCCTAATGTCAGTTCTGTTTTGACATTTGTGTAGTAAACACATGCGAAATACACGTTAATAAACAATGTTACGCTACACTGCTCCAGAACGCGGAATATTGGTGACTATTTATTTGAGCAATAATCGGTCGGTTGGCCAAAAAACATCGGAAGGTTATTTTTGCGCCACCTTGTAATTCTCAAGTAACTAAATCTTATTGTATTTATGAATTTGAATCGGCCGTTTATATTCTTATATTTGTAAATTTCTAAGTATTATGCTGTTCGTTTTATGATAGTCCTCTTTGTTCCTTGTAAGTCGATTAGTCAGCTTATCACTATTTTAAAAGATATAATATATCTTACTGTGTAAGCCTTCAAACATCTACTTAAATAAAAAAAAATAAAAAAAAACACAAAATTCCTTCTGCGCTAAAACAACAGACCGGATATCTTTCAAATAAGCAGTAACAATAATTCCGCCTTCCTCAGGTGTGTCTCGTCCATTAGTTATTAGGCGTCTTTCTTTGAGCTGAGCACTGAACAGAGCGTGAGCAAGTAGAGCATGCTTAGAGCGTTCTGATTTGTTTATGAAACACACTTGAGTGCTCAGCTATCATTTGATTAGAAATCATGTTTGCTTTTAAATAAAAATTATTTTATAAAATTGTATTACTTCCTAGGCCAGAAAAAACAACCCCGACCAAATTTTTGCTGGTTTTTGATTTCCCTTTTTTGTTCCTCCTCTCAGTCTGTCCCTGGCTGTGTTCATTTTTATACTAAGACTGCTCAGTCAATTTAGTCTGAGCTGATCAAGCTCCGAACGCCAAAAAATAAATGTAGTTTGAACGCTCTGATGTGTTAGAGCTAAGAAAGGAACACGAACTTTTTTTTTTGACAACTCAGCTTTTGCTCTGAACTAAAATATAAAAAGGCCTATTGTCTCTATCTGTCTACACTATAAATGTCTCATGCACAATGACATTTGACGCCATTTGCAAAAATTAAGGCACATTAACATTATGATATTACTTTTGGCAACCCTTGTACAGCTAATAGAGCGAGTGTCCTATTTTGTAAAATTGATAGGTGTCAATTTTAATGAAATCGGCTTAGTTCAGTGCCTCTTCTGTGTAATTTTGCTTGGTTATAAAACAGTAGGTCCGTTCGCGAACTAATATGCACACGTAAATTTATATAAACTTTCGTGCAAAACTACACAAACGCGTTCGCGTACTGAGAAAATGGTAAAAAGATGAACGAAAGAAAAATGTAGTTTCGTTCATTTTTCATCACACAGAATTTCGGATGGTAAGAAAATGAAAACTGTCAAATGATGAAATCCTATGAGTTTGCCAGCAAAAAAACAGCTGTTGCTTCTTTTCAAGCCAAACTAAGAAGTTTTTACACAAAAGCGTTCGCGTACTTTTCTTAGAAATGAGAGGATTCTCTCTCGATTTTGGAGATTTGACACTTTTCATTTTTCTATACATAAAGTACGCGAACGGACCTAGTGTTTGTTGAAGATTTCTGACAGTTTGCACTCCTTAAATGAACCTAAAATTGTTGGCCAGAACACCTAAGACGATCGTCAACATTTATGTGTTGTGAAACTCGACAACTCACACAAAACAGATAGATGTATTTATAAATTATGGAAATTTGATTGGTATCAGAGCGTCAAATGAAGATGAATGATATCTTTATTACACAATTTTATACTAAACTGTATTTCTTAGTACAATTTGAACTTAACTGTGACCACCAGTTTAGACCCGTTTTTTCCGTGTCACATAATTTCATAACACAAATTAGCTAAATTATTGAACGTTTTCCAAAAACTGGTAATCTGATGCAGATAAGAGGATCACTACAATTTTGTTCATTGAATTTCTCAACAGCTTTTTGTGCATTCTTTTTCAAGTTTTCTGCAGCGTAGTTTTTATAAACACCATTGTTTTCGCCACGGGGATGTTTTTACCAGTTGGTTTTATTTTCCATTGATGTCCGATAAGAATATTTTCTAAATTCTTCTTTCCAGATATATTCTCACTTGCATTGAGGCTAGTAAGTAAACGGTTGTTATAAAGCAGCATTTAAATCTGAATTCAAATTTTATTCTTTTATTTGTGGTAATAGTGATGAGAGCGACCAACCCTTTTATGGAAATTCTTTCGAGCATCCTCTCAAGAATAATTTAAAATTCATCTATACAAATATGGTTTATTAATAAAAGACCGTTAACGCAGAAGCCGTGTCAAATACATGTTTAAGAGATACGGATGGAGTGTGGTGAAAATTTTACCTACCTAAAAAAATGTAACGCAGTAATCCGATGACAAATCGAAAACTTTTTAATCTACATGAGAATTAAGGTTGCACTTAAGCCCTTTAAGGTGTGCAACCTTACTATCAAATGCATTGAGCAATGAATCTCCCATGGGAAGCATAATCCCAATATTTATATAAGATCCTCAGCATTAACCTCTGAAAGTAAATATCAAAAGCCTCACAAAATGGTTTCCTCATTGAGTGCACTCCTCTCTAGTGTCCAGTTACAAGTGGTGCACGAATGTATAGATCTCCGAGCTACCTATAGATACTTTCCGATGCATCTACTCTATACACGACAAACCATTAGAATACCACACAATAAAAAGTGGTAATAATAATATGATTCGAATTATAAGTAAGCGATACGAAAAGAAGAAGATGCATTTGAGATGGGTCGTTGGCCCGCATCTTGTAGCTTCAAACATTTACTTAAGAATCAGCTAACCAACCAAGAAGCAGTTGGCAGGTATGTTTGTCTATCTGCGACTGCGCCTAATATTTGCTGCTTCATGATATGCGCAGCAACAGACATCAGGCTCTATCTCGTGGCATTTGTTTTGAGTTCAGATGCGTTTTGCTTGCTTTTTTTGTGCAATTGATGCCACTAACCTCAGTTTTTCCGCATGCTTGCATTCATAATGATGGTGGCGGTCGGTCGGCTTATTTCTCTATTTTTAACCCTAACACCAATTTTATTACTTTTAAGTTCGGTGCTGTGACAGAGGTGCCGGTGTCGGCAGATAGGCGGTGTTAAAACACAAATTTTGCAGAAATATGTTTCTGTTTTTAAAATAAATACGCTTGCTTAGTATGTTTGTGTAAGAACTGCGAAAATAAATATTTATTATTTGATGCAAACGACTGACGGTTCTGTGAGCTAGACATTCCTACAATAAAATAAAATACTAGACGGTTCTATTAGAGTTCCGCGTTTTTTTACTTTTCCGACAGTGAGGGTGATAGACTTGGGGGCACCATATTTAGGCACGAGTATGTTTATTTGTTTAACAAGTATTATATATGTTAGTTGTAGTTTGGATTTACAGTTGAAATTTAAGGGTAATAGACAGTGTTTTTTTTTTGTAGGAATGGTAAAAAACGTTTTATTATTAAGACTTTTCAGTAAGAAGTGGATGCATTAAGTCAAATCAATATAAATAAAATGCAATATTCGTATGTGGTTGCCCCACATTCCCAAAAACTACTTGATCGATTTGGTTGAAAATGTAACAGTTTGTTCTTATAAGTGCCTTCAGCATTTTAAAAATGGTCCGAAGTTAAGCGCTGTAGCAAAAAAGGCATGGAGTTTGAGAAAGCAAAATATTGCTTCAAAGCATTTATTTATGTATTTAGATACTCTAATGTAGCAATAATGATGCAACGCCGAGTCCGCTGGTTTACATAATTTTCAAATCCTTTAGTAATAAGCAATTTGTTTCAATAAGACCCGAATACAATACTCAAATTAAATGTGTACCTTATGATCTGCTTCCCATTGCGGGTACCTACAAAGGCATCAACTGAAAAAAACAATTTGACCGCTTGATCGGATGGTAATTTAGAAGCGGAACTCTTCATATGTTGGTAATGTTTTTTAAGAGCGCATTTACCAAATTATCAGCCAAGTATGGGTCAACGAAATCATTCCCGATGACTTGCCTTGTGCCTATTTACAAGAAAGACGATCATAGGTTTTGGAATAATCATCAACCATATCAAGCCATAACGCGACATACACGTCTGGCTTCCCGCACGGCAGAATGGAAATATATTAAATTTTCATATACAAATCCGGAAAAAGGTCAAGGAATTCGAAGACGAGGCTCATCAAATTTAATAATCTTTAAAATCGCACACGAAAGCATTTTAACGTTCAGGAGCTCAATATGCCAAAGCCCGAAATCGGGATCCCAGCAAAATTGATCCTGCTGCATTGGAGTACGGAGTGACGCTGAAAAATACACGGCGCGGGGCGGTTGGAGTATGCGGGCGACATCAACATGATCAGTGGCGTGCCGTGATAGAGCCTTTCGAACGTCGATGGAAGAGCAGGCAATATAAGTGATCTGGGAACCAAAGAGGACATTACCAATTACATGCAACCGTCACTGTTGATAGCTACAACTGTTTGGTAGTTAAGGAGTTGATCTTCGTCGAAGTAAATTTTAACCCGAGAAAAGAAAATTTTGTGGAGGACTAATGAAGAATTGTCGTAGGAAACAGTTCCAACTTCGAATTGGAAAAGCAAATGGGTTCAAAACTCCTAACCCGGAAGACGAAATTCAAGCATTATAAAAGATTGCTCCTGCCAGTTCTGTCGTATGGCGCCGAAAACTGGACGATAAGCAGGAAAGGAGAAAAGTTACTGAGCTCTTTCTAGAGGAAAACGTATATTTGGTGTCGTCTGCAAGAATGGTTAATAAAATACAACCGCGATGTAGATGTAGTCCCTAATACGTCGACGTTACATCGAAATGAGGACGCTGCGGCCAAAAAAGGAATGCTAACTACACGGCTTGAGAAGACAGGGATCACAGAGGATGAAGGACTGCAGTGTCTCAGGGAAGGGTTCTTCACGGATCGGGACTCCGTTAAGTAGTCAAGTACAACATCTTCCTTGCCATTCTTTTCTGAGACGCGTATTATTCAGTCCAATAATCCATCTTCTTCAATTGCTTAGTAGATGAAAGCCCGCATATTATAATTTTGCTTGTTATGCCGCTGGAATATCCTAAATGTGTCAGTAAACTATCACATATCAGAAAGGAAGAGCACTATTTAAACTTTTTCTGAAATCTTTGTGAATATGCCAAATGCTCTATAGGCAAACTAATTAGCTGGTCGAATTTTAAGTCATAGCTGCACAAGTTGAAGAGAATATGTACGTATATTTATACTCTTTTTTACAATGCCAATTCTACAATGAATTTAATCTTGTTAAAAGTTTTTCTTGACCGGAAATCTCGCATCAAAAACAATTTACCTATAAAAATGTCGCTGACTGTAATTACATTTTTCTGTCGCTGCATTGTGGCAGTAATAAATTATTCTGACATTTTGCGGTTGATCTGCCCAATTCGCAGATCATCGTGGTCCTCTCACGGTCTGCTTGTACGTTTCGATCGACTAATATTTGCGCAAAACTTTGTTTCTTTCGTTTTATGTTGCAGATTTTATTGGTGGCACATTTCACGGACTTTTTCATATTTTATGTGTGTGGTCTATGGACTGCGGCTATGTTTATTTGACGTTGAAGAGTCAACACCATTTGGAAGAACATTCTGTTCCACCTTGCGATTTTTAATAGTTTTTGTTTTTATAATTTACGATCTGCGAAGAAGTTGTTGGCAATAGTCCTTTTAATACGGCCTTTTGTGTGGAGTTTCTTAACAAACTAGGAACGGTCTGGTCTGGAGTAGTGGTTCATGATGACTGGATCAAATGTACAAATGCTTTTCTTAGAACGTGACTTGCAACAATCATGTTGCGGTCTCTGATCTAATCCTTATAGATTCTTTCCACAGGCACACAATACCAAAAATGTGTTTGAATTAAGCGATTCGTGAGCGGCTCAAAAGAATTATTACCACATTAAGTGCGGCGAGGTCGATATAACTTCGGATTAGACAAATTCAAATACGATTCCAAAAATATCATATTTCACGTGAAGTAATACGGAGGTGGGGATTGACTTTGGTTTGGCTATTCGTTGAAGAACGAATAAATAAAGATTATCTCGAAGATTAATTTAAATTTTACAAATGATAGAGCCGGCCAAGTATCATGCTTTGCCTCTGATGCTTGCATTGAAATTGAACAAAAAAGTTTACAACTGGGCGTGGTTGATGTGCAACTGACAGCTTACATTTGGAGTCATAACCAAGAGATAAGATTTGAATGTCCAAACCCCAAGATACACCGGGTCTCATGAAAATGGAAACAAAATCGAAACTTAAAGCCACTCCTACCAGCATATGAATTCCTATATTGTATTTCCCGACCAAAATTAGTTGTGTTAATTTTTCTCTCACAGCAAAGTGCTGACAGAACTGACAAGTTGTAAAACGGTTTTTGATCGGAACGAATTCATTTCGTCTGTTGACCAATAGAATTTAAAAGTTGGAGATGTCTGTCTTAGAGAATTTTGTTGAATGAATGGGAAGAAAGGTGAGGACTACATAACCTCTGGTTGCCTAATAAAATATGAAGAAAAAGGTTAAATGTCAACAAATAGCCGGCTGGTTATGCAGTTTTTACAGCTTTTAACTGTTACTGACTTCAACTGCTTGCAGCCAGTTGTATTTACAATAAATCAGATGGCAGTGGCAGCAGTGTTGCTGCTGAGAAAAAAATTTCTAAAATCCGCTAGAAATGTTAATTTCTGTATCGCGACAGTCCGCTGGAAATCGCTAAAATATTAAACTGAAAGTAAATTCTGAAAAAAGTGAGTGTGTACCTACTCATGTACGCGCGTTAGAAGTTGTACTTCTTTGGTGTGACGTTTATGCAAATACTTGTTAAAAATTGTATACCAAGTAGGGAGATGAGAAATTGAATGGATAAAATGTTAATTTAGTGAAATTAATCTTCAACACAGAAATACGACTGCGTGGTTTCTTAGGACATTTCGGAAAAATATCATTTCTTTTTTGTTCCAAGGAGCTCCTGGTAAAAAATAACCTATAGACAAATAGAAGCGACATTCTTAAATTGGCCATCAGTTTCCACGAAACAAATTTAAATGTTTCCTCTTATCTATCAATAGGGCTGTTTCTTTCTTCAAAGTCATTTGACAGTTTTTTTGTTTTTACCCACACAACAAATCCAAAAACTTTGTAAAATCCACTTAGAACATCGACTGGCTAATACTTGCTCTATAGTACATAATTCAATGACACCTAACTGTTACATTCTTGTATTTTATTTTTACCTTGTATTTATTTATTTTTATTTGTATTTATTTAACCTACGATTTTACAATCAACAGATTCTAGCAGGAATATCTAGAATTTTGATTCTTTTTTGGCAATAAGAGTTACAACCAAAATAATTGAGAAACAAGTATAATTGGCACTTCGGCTAACATCCTGTATGCGCTTCCACAGTCAACGCGGCGCTGTAATCGCTGGTAAGGGGTTTTTTTTTTGTTAAATTGGGTGCAAATAGCAAATTAATATACCAAACGAAATTTCGCATCGCAAAATGCGCAATGGGTGATTTATTATTGTGTCAAATAGTTTTTCGAAGTTTTGTCTATTGTTGTTTTTATTACGAAGTCGATACGCTTTATACATACATACCTACATACCACAAACCGCTGCCATCATATTGTCATGATACTTGTTTAATTTAATGAAAAATACCTATTTTAGTACAAACTGATTTTTGCAAAAGGGTCCACGCTTATTGTTAATAACTTTCAAATGAAGGAGCATTTTATAATTTCAATTTGAAAACTCAAATAAAGATTGTTTAACAATATTTATTGGTTAATTCAAAAATATGTAGGCCCTTGTGTTAGCCTTGAAAGGGCCTTTCAAACTTGATTTAATACCTTTCAGGCGACTAACTACTAAATTTTTCAAATACTTTTCCAATTTGTTTCGAGCATTTTTCCTTTTTGGTAGCTTTAGATTTGGTTTCTTGGCTTGCGGGTGGCTTGCGGGTGACCTTTGGTAGTTCGTTGTGTTTGGAAAATCTTTTTATTTTATTTTTATGCATAAACATGAGGAAATTCGCAACAATTTGAATGCGAAGTGCATTTCAATTCCAATCTATACAATATAGCGGACTTTATTCTATCTATTTCCATGTACAAGGTGGCGCAAAAGTTGTCAGGTGGCGCAAAAGTTGTCACCCGATGTTCTTTCGCTGTAATTTTTTTTATGAATGAAAAACTTTGGTTCTGCTTTTGGATTATGTTAATTGGTGTCTTAAGTTTTTTCTGTATCAGTTAACTTCACAAATATCAAAGTAGAATTTACATTTGCCACCATTTGCAAAAATTATGCTTCTTCCGATAGGAAGATGACTTTTGCGCCACCTTGTACAATCTCATTTAATTTACAACACAATTCTATTCATTTCGATAACGGAAGCAAGTGGGTTCTGAAATCCGACAAATTGCAACAGCGAAATCTCCGAAATAGCGACAAACTAATTGGGTTTCGAAATCCGATAATTGCGAAGTAAGTTTCGATATCCGACTGCTGTCTAAATGCGCCAAAAGAAGTATAACATCAAAAATATATATTTTTTAAAGCAAATTATTATTGAATAAAATATAAGAAACCAAAACAATCAACAAATTCAAGATGACAAAAAAAAACAAATTCAAGTAAGGGAAAAACTATATTGAATTTTGGGCGCATAACAAAAAGAAAAAATATTTGCAATTCAACGGTAAACTTTATTTTGTATTTCATTAAAGGATTCTGTTGAATAAAATTGATTAATATAAGGAAAAATTGACAAATTAGAGTTCTGACATATCCGACGGCTAAACGAAGAAGCAAAAAAAAAAAGGAGAAAAAGAATAGAGTAAAATAGAAAACGAAGATATTAGGTCCGTTTGCATACTTTATGTGTACAAAAATGAAAACGGTTAAATGTCCAAAATCGAGAGAGAATCCTCTCATTTCAAAGAAAAGTACGCGAACGCTTTTGTGTAAAAAGATGGAAAAAGTCTTAGTTTGGCTTGAAAAGAAGCAACCACTGTTTTTTTTTTTTTGCTAGCAAACTCATAGGATTTCATCATTTGACAGTTTTCATTTTTTTACCAGTTGAAATTCTGTTCCCAGTACGCATACTCGTTTGTGTAGTTTTAAACGAAAGTTTATATAAATTTACGTTTGCATATTAGTTCGCGAACAGACCAAATGAAAGTGATGAACTGACAACTTGACAATAATAAAACAAGTGTGGATTGTACACTAAGGTCCAACAAACTACCTTTTGGAATGAAGAAAGTTACAAGTTAATTTCCAATTCTTGGCTGGCTATTACTTCTGAAGTAAAGACCTCGGCTAAATCAGTTTGCGATTTTCTTTTTTTTTCGATTTTAATTATGGCAACGTCTGGTAGATCATGGTCACATCAGCTCCTGTTCATCACTTTTATTGATTTCTTTTGGTTATTTTTGAATTCAACGTCAGCGTGTTAAGTTGTTTTCGCAATTTGTATTTAACAATGTTCATTGCAATGAAAATTCTCGCAACTTCAGGGTTAGATTGAGGAAGAAATAGCACAGTGATTATCAAATCAGCTAATTTAAAAAAAAAACATAGGGACGGGCTACAGTCCGCTTGGGCGAACTGTTGGATACCCTATTCTTATTCCTATCCCTCATAAGTGGGTGTGACAAAAGTCTAAGTATGGTTGAATTGTTAAGAACGCTTTACATATTTTGTTATATAACATTTAAAGGATTTGATTAAAAAAAACGAAGCTTTTGTAAAAAAACGCTCCCTAGCTCAAACTTTGGTTTTTCAATAAAACGTTTTATTTAATTATGGGCGTGTCAGTAGGCGGATTTAAAAAAAATTAACACATGAACATAAAGGGCCCCTAGAGAGTATATATTATAAATTTCAGCTCCCTAGCTCAAACTTTGGATTTGCAAAAAAAGTTGATTTTAAATTGTGGGCGTGTCAGTGGGCGGATTTTGAAAATATTAACACATGAGCATCATGGGCCCCTGGAGAGTTTATATTATAAATTTCAGCTTCCTAGCTCAAGCTTTGGTTTTTTGCTGTCCGACCTGAAAATCTGACGATGACGTTTACGCTCTATACTTCCAACTAATGTGCGATTCAAGGGCACAATGACTTTTCTCACTTCCGGTAAATTCCACCTGTCGGCAACTGTTTTAGATATAGCTTTGTCCTTTGGATCGGTTTGGATAGATGATAAGAGCTAAGTATTGCCCTCTATTGAGGAGATTCAAGGGTAGTTACACATTCCACGAACCTTTCCGCCGACTAATGGGTTGTAACAGAAGAGTGTATGATACGAAACTTAACTCTCTCTCTCTTTCTATCTTCACTAACTTTTATTTCCCTCTCAACTTCCGTTTTGCCGAAAGTGCACGTTTGTCTACACTTCCATATTGCCGGAAATGTACTCGTAAGTTTGTCTACACTTCCGTGACGCATTCACCAGCTTACCCCCCAAGTCAAGCGTGCATAAAGAAGTTTTACTTCAAAAATATTTATAACTGCAGCAGTTTTCTTATTTTACAACTTCAGTCCAAAACTTTGCAGTATCTCCTGCATTTAATAAAGTTTATGTTAAGCCATAGCAAATCCAAGTTCTTTGGCTAGTTTAATTAGAGAATTTTGCTTTGTTTAAGAGTGTTCTCTTTACTTAAAACTGTAATTTGTTCCAGAACAGAATAAAGGCCGCAATTATAGCCATACGTACAAAAAAATGTTGGTATTTTTTGGTCCAGTTTGAATGAATAGATCGACACAATCTTTGTCTTAAAATAATGTTTATGAATAATTAAGCTAATATGTCACGAATAATTGAGAAGTTGAATATAAAATTGGCTAGAAAACGAATTCATTAACTTTTCCATACATTAAACTTTTTCCGTGTCAAGTTCTCAGTCAATTTACAGAAATGAAATCGTTCCAATACTGTATTAGTTTCAATGTGTTTACTGTTCCACTTTTTACGGTTTGCTATAACTGAGCCCTAATCTATGTGGAATTACTATGGCCAGCTTTACAGTGAAATCATTACATTGGTTTTTAAGAGAGTTTAATGCACCAGGGGTTAATTGACTAATTGGATGGCCAAATGTCTCAACGAAAAACAATGACAAGAAGTCATCGACATATACAAGGTGGCGCAAAAGTCATCTTCCTATCGGAAGAAGCATAATTTTTGCAAATGGTGGCAAATGTAAATTCTACTTTGATATTTGTGAAGTTAACTGATACAGAAAAAACTTAAGACACCAATTAACATAATCCAAAAGCAGAACCAAAGTTTTTCATTCATAAAAAAAATTACAGCGAAAGAACATCGGGTGACAACTTTTGCGCCACCTGACAACTTTTGCGCCACCTTGTACAACCAACCATACGAAGTGGTAAATATTTTCAAATAGGATAGAGCTGCCACTTTTTTGGATAGCGTTTGCAGTACCAGGTGAAATGTCGCTAGAATTCACTAGATTTTATTTTAGTGACACATTTTATGTAAAATCGTCAAGTCTTGAAAATCCGGTAGATCTAGCGATAAAATCGCTACAACGTCAATAATCAACGTCTTGAAAATCCGGTAGATCTAGCGATAAAATCGCTACAACGTCAATAGAGAGTCATAGTGTTGTGCCTTTTCTGCAGATACATTTTTATCAAAAACTCCAAAGCGACACGGCAATTCATAAACAAATAAACCCTAACAATCGAAGTACACAAAATTCGATGAAGTGTTTGATTTAAAAGAGGTTTTTCTTTTAAAGCTCAGAGCTGTCAAAAAAAATATGCGTGTTTTTTTTTAGCACAGAACGCCCTACTTGTGTTTCTTTTTTCGCTCAGAGTGCGATCGGGTGCGCTCCGTGTGCTCTGAATAAAATGAACGGGTATCTGGAGTAGTAAGAAGCTGTCAAGCTGAACGCGGCTAGAGACAAACTAAAAAAAGGAATAATAAAGGGAAAACAATAAAAACATGACTGTTGGGGGTTGTTTATCTGGCGTTAAATGTAATACAGTATAATAAGATTGATTTTTATTTGAAAAATAATTATGATTGGTAATCATATGACAGTTAAGTGTTCAAGTGTGTTTCATAAATAAATCGGAGCGCTCTGAGCTTACTCTGCTAAGAGCATACTCGACGTGCTCAGGCTCTTCTCAGAGCTTAAGAAGAAAAACGCACAAAGCTAGTTTCAGCCTCAAGTTTTCGTTTCATACGACATTCAACTTCTCTGACAGTTTTAAAAGATGCCTACGTTAGAAATCTATTGCAATATTAAATATTCGATGAAATTGGGGCATTGCCATTAACACAGCAATTCTTTTCTTTTACTAAAACATAAACATAAGGTAGGAATAAGCACTCTCAATAACTTTATCTTATCTTCTTAAATACAAAACTATTCCCTTTTACTTAATACGAAAATAAATTCTAATACATTTAAGCACTGTCGTGTCTCAAAATGCCACTTAAGGGATTTGTAATAGATTCCTCATCTCATCATCAAGAAATAACTATCACGTTACCACCCACTAATCCCTCAGTCGCGAGGAGCTATCGCTTTACAAGGCATAACAAATATCCGAACTATCCATTCCTTCCTTGTTATTCATGGAATAAAATTCAAACCATTTATATGCCATTCCAACTCAATCAGTGATCAACCATAAAAACCACAACAGAATCCTCACAAAAGAACATGCTAGATACTTTACTTGCTTCCCGTCCTCATTCAATCTTGATAGACTTAAAACAAACTCACCATAAAGTTATCCCGGAAATAACAATCGAACAGCATCACGACGAACAAAACTGTGGCAAGATCACCCTTGTCCTGTGTTACCACCACAGTTCGCTATTGCGGTTTGCCCTTGTGCGTACACCCAAAGCCAACAATAAGCCCGCGCTAACATAACCAATCGTCTGTCTGCATCCATTAAATTACGTTCGTGCCAAAGGCTCAGATTACTCATTTGTTCTTCTATGCTGCCTCCATGGGAACGAAACAAAAAGGTTCTTGTCAATGCAGTCATGAATACGAATACAGGGGGAGTGGATTAGGTTGCCTCCTTAGGCGCGCACATTCTGGTGGTTTGCGCACACTCTAATGGGCGCGAGAGCTCGATCACTTAACTCCGATAAGCATAGGAATCGCTTTCAAAGTAGAGGTTTAATGCTAGAGTAATTATCCTTGATTCGATGACAGGCAATTTGTGCCGGTGTACTAACCTATTCGTACGACTTTACACAAGACATGATCTTGTTCAACGATCACGCAAAAAAAGCATAACATCTTGGAATGCCCCAACGCCCAACTGCAATTAAATTAACGTTAAACAAACACCTCTCAGGCAACATATATGTGTATAGTCACTAAAAAGCCACTTCAAGTTAATTTTGCGGCTAGATATGACCCAATTCACTTGGGCAATTCAAGGATCACTTGATAATCGTCCGTAGAAAACGAAAAAGAAAACTGTCTTCTTTATGCACTATCATGCACGGCTAGGAGTTGCGAAATAACCAAAAAGATCAACATAAGTCTCCTCGGCATGATTTTCACAAAGCCGACAGACTCTTGTCGATTATGCAATCATCTGCGATCGCAAAACTTCACCCGCCCGATCACTTCTGAGTTCTGACGCGAAAACCCTCAAACAGCTGCACATTTGAATAATTTTTGTTATTCAAATGATGAATGATCGGCGAAGTGATCAATCGATCACTGATGATGATCGGTGGTAGGCAGGCACAGACACAGATGCGTGAAGATCGGCAGCGCCGTAATGATAATAATAATCCTCTTAGCTCTCAGTTACGTTCATTGATCAATAGATCGTGTTGGATGGATTGCATGTTATACCAGGCGCGCCGGCAGTCAGTTAATGGCGAGCAGCATTGTCTGCCTTAGCTGGTCTAACTAGAAGCCATAAACGGCGCTGATCGGTTGCATTTCGTATATGCAGTGCCGATTGATTTGTGGTGCTCTTCGTTGACATAAATTTGGCGCATTAATTCGAGTAAAATGTAGTAGCGCAAGCTGCGCTTTTGAACACCACTGCTTGATTTTGACTCACTTGGTGTTGTGAATTGAAATGGCTTTAGCGTCCTGCCCCATTGAACACTTGAATGTTGAAACCATTAATTGCAACAAAAAAAAATTCATTTTAAAACTAGGCTGTGTGTGGTGCTGATGCTGATGAATGAGTTGTAATTAAATTCGTGGGAAAAGCGTACACAGTAACGTTGAGCTTAAGTAAGTTGATCCTGACTTTGGTGGCAGCACGTTCGACGTTAACCTTCGCCAGTGGTTGGTTGTTCAATGGAAGGTGGAATAATAGAGTGCGGTGCTGATGTAAGTTGTTGGATAGCAGGTGATAAGAAAATGGTCGAGAAAAGGAAAATTGAGTTAAGGCGTGTGTACGTTACCTTTTATTTTTTTCCCCAAAAATTAGACACAGAGCTTAAGGCCCAACCATATTTGCTCCTGGATGTTTAAGTTATCTTAAGCAACGGAGCGAATATACGACGCCATTTTGTTCAGTTTCGTTCAATTTTACGAACTTAAGTGATAGCGATTGAAATTGCTCATTACGTACGGAGGTTTCAAATTTGACAGTTGCGTGTGTTGTGTATCCTACTTTTTTGTTGTAATGGCAAAAAAAAAACACCAAACCCACCCTCAGCCACATCGAGTCTGGGATGATGGAAACAACGCTTGTATATGTACATCTTTTTTTCAGAAATTTTTTGTGTCTTTCAAAATTAAAGAGATGCACAGAGAAAATTGAAGAGACCTGCGCAGTAGAATAGCCAACTGAATTGGTTCGCGCTATAACAGCTGTTTGTTGCCAGAAGCGATTATTGGCACTTTTCGTTTTGAGGAAGCTTCTGGCAGCTTATCGTTCGGTTCCGACACTAGTGTACTGACTGTCAAAAAAAAAAAACTTTTTTTTCGCTTGGAGCGTCCTACTTGTGTTTCTTTTTTTGCTCAAAGTGCGATCTGAGCGAAAGGAGGTAAAACCAAAAAGGGCGAACGATTAAAATGGCTGTTGGTAGTTGCTTTTCTAGCGTTAAATACAAAACAATTCAATAAAATGATTTCTATTAAATAAATAAACACAAATAAACATGATTCTAATCATAAGACAGTGATAAGCTCAAGTGTGTCTCATAAATAAATCGGAGCGCTCTCAGCAAACAGTGCTCTCCTCAGAGCTGAAAAATAATCCTTATGGTTAGCCCTTTAGCATATCAGCACAGACAATAAAGTTAAATGCAAGCAAAAATAAATCAAATCTTCATCCCGAATTAGTTTCTGTTTAGACGCCAGACGTTTCCATATCATAAACCATGAGTGTGCTTAATTAATAAAGATGATCTCCAAATTTATGTGTACCTTCCGTTGGATGCCAGGAAAATGCGCACATACTCGCTAACGATTACTATTCATCCAAGGCACTTGATCGCTTCATAAAACCCACAAGCCTTCATCATTATCCCCTATTACTTCGCCTACTACTTGTACGTATAATACGACTTACCTTTCTAATACTTTCGGATCTATTCGTCCATCGAAGCCACCTTTGCGTCCGTTGTATCCAGTTCCATATGGGCCCTCGGTGGTTGAACTGGTAGTCGTTGACGTCGTCGTTGTCGTTGTTGGCGGTGGTAAAGTTACAAATTCTGGTTCTACCCTAGGCAACCAGTCATTGTTACCGTCATCTCCATTTATGTGTTCAACGTCACGCATTATCTCATCCTTTCCGGTGGTTGTTGCCACTGTAACTGCATATCCATGCCCGTTATTGCTATAGCTTCTTACGTTGTTAATGTTGTTGCTGTTGATGTTGTATCGAGATTGCCAATCCGGATTAGACGGCGATAGGGAAGCGCCACTGTCTCTGCTGCCCCTTCTGGTCTCAAAGTTTCTTCCCGTTCGATGGAAGTTCCTGCGGTGAGCGTACGGATGTTGTTGTTGCTGTCTGCTGTCGTCATAACTCAATCGTCTCAACCTCAATGGCCGGCCACCAGTTGAGCCACCTTCACTGACATCTATTGTCCGTGAACTATCACCACGATCGACCGTCGTCGTCAGCTTCGTCGTTGTGCTGTTCCTACTGTGTACCGCTGATTGTGATTTGAGATTATGACGGTCTAGATGTTGTTGCTGCTGATAATTATTGTTACTCGTGCTGCTGCGCAATCGTGGTGGACCCTCAGTTCGTGCGTCAAGGTGACTTGTCGATGCAATCACGATGCATATCGATAGTGTGACTACAGCTAATAACTTATTCATATTCTAGGTTGATGTTGTTGCTGGTGATAGTGATGTGCGCGCCTTCCTGTTTGTGAATGCGAAAATTGTTCTAAGTTGTGCTATGAGTATGCTCTGCTCTTCAATCACGCGCACTTCAGCATTATACTGCTGGGGATGGTCAAACTTAGGCCACTTGTACTTCAATTGACCATGCACACACACGCTTCCACTCAAAACAAAGCACTGAAAAGAAACAAGAAAAATGAAAATGTAATGAATATTTATTTTCCGCTTAATTTTCGTAGGACGTTCCCACTTTCGGGCGGCCTTCGTTCAACGAGGGCGCCCACAAATCAAAAGCAATTCGACACAAGAGGCTGATGTGGAATGGAAGAGATCAACAGAGTGCAATGGCAAGCGACTGATCTTCTTCAAAGCCATGAAAGCTTGAGAAGATTCCACCGCTTTGTTTTGGTTTCGTCTCGGTGAGTTTTTGGGTGTTCTTTTTTTTGTTAACTTCCAGGAACTGTGGTGTGTATTTTTCGTTGGCTCTGGAAGAGGGATGCAGTAGCGTTAACTAGATGATTTATAAGAATTGGTTTTTGATGGTTGCAAATTCTTGATTGACCTTGTTAATAAATTATATGGCCTCTGCCACGGTATGGTGAGATAATATTCTTGGATTTGGCGGACGACCAGCTGTGGTCCGGCAAGGTTAAAATGTTGAAGAATTGGACTATATATTTTGGGATTAATACGAAGACAGTGATGGATTCCTCAAGAAGGGATGTGTTCGAGAGCTTCGTTGGGAGGAAGGTGAATGTGTCACTATTCCTCGAATAGTGAGCATTGTCCGATGACATAACTTTTCACAAAAATGGGATTTATTCTAATGCTTTTATGTGGGAATTTGATAAATTGATCTCTTGGTCTAAAACACTGATTATTTATTCGGGTCCCGTGTATATGATGGCAGCGGCATTTCTAAGAAATGTAATGAAAGGAAAACACCACATTTGCTACGGCATCGCAGTGAAATTTAAATATGTATTTGGTTAATCATTTATAATACTAAAAAATATATTGCGGTTTCAGAATGCATAAGTGGTTAGGTTTTGTAGGTTAAGGGTAAGCATTGATCGGCATCAACCTGAGGTCTTATCCCTTAGGACAATGATCGTTTTGATGATGGTTGTGCTTCGTGTAACATTTTAAATGGCTGTCGTCTCAAAGTCATCATTTCAACGACTTATTTTCACACATAACTCATTTCGGGCGCAGTGGCTCAATGGTTAGCTAATCGAAAGGTCCCCGGTTCAATTCCGGGGCCAAATAACATTTTGAGTTTTTTTTCCACTGCCCCACCTCTTGCGAACGTCTGACAAACATCCAAGAGTATCAATTGTCATGAGAAGCTTCTCAAATTTGCCGTTCGGATTCGGCTTAAAATTGTAGGTCCCTTCCACTTCGCAGAGAAAGTGGTTGGAGAAGCTAGGTTTTAGGCCCTCTATGGGCCGTTAATTTATTTATTTTTTAACTCATGAAACGTCAAAACACCATCTTCATAGAATTTGCGCGATAGCTAGTGAGGTATCTTCTCGCATCGATTTACATATTTTTCAGACAATTAAAGCAGTTTTCATGGTTTTCAAACTGAGCAATTGACCTTAGATCTTGTCTTGTGCTACAGAACGTAATCAATGTATTATTAATAAGAAACTCTATGACATGCCTTTTCCCCTTGCGATTTAGAAATGTCAAAGAAATATGTGTATGCGCTGATACTGTCAGTTGGTTAGCTAAAACTATTTTCAGACGATTGTCAGATATATGACCTGCCAATTAGCTGACAATAGCCACTACCTTACAATGCTTAATTGTCAGTATACACAGTTTGTAGATTTTGTCCCAAACTCAGACCATGCTTTTCCTGACAACTTTGTCAGGTTGAAAGTTGTCAGCTCACACCGTTGGCAGATGTTACAAAAAATTGTTCGATTTGTTGACAAGCATTGTCGGACAAATTTCATCTTTTCTTTTTGGTTCTGTAATTCGCTACAATGAAGTATTTTTTTTTCCGAGGCAGGTGGAAATCTTCTAAAAAACACTATGATGACCGTCGGCGCGTGCTCATAGTAGTGTGAGATTTTTACTCACTAAAACCACCTCCTACAAATTTGTTTCCTACTGCAACTAAGTTAATACTTGTCAAGCAATTTTGTTCTCACGAAGTTTTAAACGTTTGACAATTTCGAGATCTCTATGAAGATCTTCATTTCCAATGTACCACGGTGCATTGATGAATGATCTTATCACTTTATTTTGAAAAGTTTGTAGAGTGTTTATATTTGATTCACTTTTACAACCCCATAGTTATATAACGTACGTCCACACGGGCTTTAGCACTTGCTTATACATATAATAAAATCTTGTTCTCGAGGTTAAGTTTGGAATATTTTCCGAGTAACCAATAAAGTTCTCTATATTTGTTCTTAAGTTCTTCGCATTTCTTTTTTACATGCGACTTCCATTTCCACTTTGCGTCGAGAGTCATTCCGAGATATTTAGCCTCATTGCAAAAGGAACTTGGAGCGTATTTATAAAAACAGGCAAGTTATTTGATTGTTTATATGTAAAATCCACGTGGACCGATTTCGTGTCGTTAAGAGCGATCCTCCATGATTTTGTCCATTCATTGACCCGGTTAAGCGTGCTTTGTATTATTTTGCTTGTTTCATTGGTCGTTGTACCAACTGCTACTATAGCAGTGTCGTCGGCGAACGTGGCTACTGTAATACGCGTAAATACCAGGTACAAAACTGGCCCAAGAACGCTTCCTTGTGGCACACCTGCACTTATTTCTTTAAATTCTAAGTATTCGTTTCCGTGTTTGACACGAAAGAGTCTATTCCATAAACAAGATTCTATTATTTTATATAACTGTTCGGGGAGAAACTTGTCTTAATTTGAGCTTGAGGCCTTTATATCACACCTTATCAAATGCTTGCGAAACGTCCAAGAATACGGCGGAGCAGATTTTATTTTCTTTGAGTGCTTTCTTAATTACATCAGTTATCCGATGCACTTGATCAATCGTTGAATGTTTGCTTCTGAACCCGAACTGGTGGTCAGGTATGAAACGGTTTCCTTCTTTAATTGGTTGTAAGCGTCTGAGTAATATCCTCTCACAAACTTTGGAAATTATTGGAAGAAACGATATGGGTCTATAAGACTTCTTTTCATTAGGTGGTTTTCCTGGTTTTAAATCCATAATGACTTGCGCGACCATTGGCTCGGAATGTGTTTCAGTTTAATCGCTGCGTTTATAATATGAAGAAGCTTCGTTAATTCTTTTGGTAGCATTTTTAGTAGTTCACCCGTAATCAGGTCGTAATATTATAATGAAATATTAAAAAATAAAAATATGTTTGCCACAAAAATGTCGAAGTGTTTGGACCAAGGATCGGATAGTCCGTCAACAGCAGGAGGGATTTTATGCAAAATTGCTAATCGAACTACTAGCTGAGGAGAAAGAATTGTATGGTAATTTTTTGCGTATGGATTCTTAAAAACTCGAACTCCACATATCCAAAAGCACGAAACGAATATGCGCGCTAGCATTTCAGCGAGTAAGCGGATTGTGTTGACTCTATGATATCTAGTTACCGGCGAAAATGTACGGTCTATACAATAACTGTTCCGAATTCCAGTATTAACGATTTCATCCATCAAACCAAATGTTCTCGACTGCCATCCATCTTCAGGTTAATTTATTACATTGTCTACTATATTTGTCGGGCGCAGTGGCTCAATGGTTAGTGTGTCTGCCTACTAATCGAAAGGTCCCCGGTTCAATTCCGGGGCCAAATAACATCTTGAGTTTTTCCACTCCCCCACCTCTTGCGAACGTCTGACAAACATCCAAGAGTATCAATTGTCATGAGAAGCTTCTCAAATTTGCCGTTCGGATTCGGCTTAAAATTGATTCCACTTCGCAAAGAAAGTGGTTGGAGAAGCTAGGTTTTAGGCCCTCTATGGGCCGTTAATGCCTAATATTTATTTTACTACATTGTCGGATCTACAGAAACTTATCTGCAGAAATTGTCAGACGTCATAAGGACAGCACATCTGACAACAGCAAATGGGTCTGCAAATAGCTATGTTTAAGAAGGAAAACGAGGACAGAACAGAACAGAACAGAACAGAACGGAACAGAACAGACCAGCACAATTGAGTTGAAACGGTCAGATGAAATCAGAATAGAAAGCTACAGCTTCGAGTCAACCGTGAAAATTTAAATAGGTGATTCTCTGTGTTTTCAAAGTACCGACAATGTTTAGTGACGAAATTGCTTATGCAGCACTGTTTCGCTAAGATCACTTAGATGTTCAAAGAAATAGCTGCCAAACAATTCCTTGTATTGGCTAGTGCAGGGCAGTAACACAACTCCAGCTTCTGCAGAAGTCGTTGGAGGGTACGCGAGAGTGCAGGTTATTTATGGCACAAAACATCCGATAAATGACGTAATGTTCTCTGGTGGTACACGTTGGCTTTTTGATGGCATTTTTGGCAAAGTGCCGGCTGAATGACGCGTTAAATCTTGTCTTTCAGTTCACGAATTGTTCTTGGATTATTGGCATATAAGTATCCTTTCAAAAAGCCCCCAAAGAAAGAAATCCAATTGGGTCAAATCATATGATCTTGGTGACGGATTTACATCTCCGCGGGGCCAGCGCCAGATAACTCTCCCTATGGTGACCGAAAAATACACGACATTTTCCAACCGTCTCTGCAAAAATCTTACCTTTTCGGAAGTGGATTCTAACAATGTAAATGCCCTGTGCATCCGTGTTATTACACCTTAAACTCATGACAGCTGTCAAACAACAAAGACACAATAAAAATGGCGCTAAATTCGATATAAGCGGTCATAATGGAACACTCCTTATCTTAAACTTCCAATTAAGGCAAATACATTTTGAAAATTCGATAAACATACTTACATTCGTTAGCTTTTTGTTCGACTCGCTAAAGACCCTGTTGGCCTTGTAGTAAATGAGGACAAGACTAAATACATGCTATCAACAATCAAACAGACATCTGTCCACCGCCTAGGACAAAACGTCACTATTGATAGCAACAATTTCGAGGAAGTTAAGGAGTTCATCTACCTCGGAGTAAACATGAACTCCACGAATGACACCTTAGTGGAGATCCGGCGAAGAATTACCATAGGAAACCGCTTCTACTTCGGTTTGGCAAAACAACTCCTAACTCGGATTACGAAATGTATGCTTTACAAAACCCTTATCCTACCAGTTCTGCTTTATAGCGCCGCGTGCTGGACGATAAGCAGGAAGGAAGAGCTGATACTGGGCTTCTTCGAAAGAAAAATTCTTTGGTGGATTTGTGGTCCTGTGTGCGCGGAGGGCGAATGGAGGAGAAGATACAACCGCGAACTCTATGAGCTGTACCAAGATGTGGACGTAGTCCAAAATACGTCGACCACATTGGCTCCGCCAAATCGAGCGAATGGACAATTATGCTCCAGCTAAGAGGATCTTCGAATCCCAGCCCCCAGATTCGAGAAGGCAAGGAAGACCGAGCCTCCGTTTCAAAGACCAAGCCATCGCGGATGCCAGATCGCTTTGTCTGGACAACTGGAAGCAGCGTACCCGGGATCGTAGGGGATGGACAGCTGCTGTGTCTCGGCAGAGACTCTTCACGGGTCGGGAGCCCATTACGTAAGTAAAGACACTTTACAAAAATGGGTTCAATCGTCGCCAGCATTTTTAAAAAGGGTCCTAAAATCAGAAAATGTTGTTGCCACGAATCCTGACATTGAAGAAAGAGTCGCCAATCATCTTCGCTAGTCGATATAAAGCCGCCCATCATTACCGATGTCCACAGAGTTACATTTTAACTAGCTCTAGAGCAGACTTAATAGTCTTTTTTTACCACACAAAAGATAATTTAGCAAAGGGCAATTGAAGCAATTTATCCAATATTTTAACCCAAAAGGCTCACGGCGTTACGAAACAAAAAATAAAATAAATACTAGGCCTTATCGGCCCATACAGGGCCTAAAACTTAGCTGCTCCTACCATGTGCTTGTGCGAAAAGGAAGGGACCTACAATTATTAAGCCGAATCCAAGCGGCAAATTTGAGAAGCTTCTCATGACAATTGACACTCTCTTGGATGTTTGTCAGACGTTCGCAAGAGGTGGGACAGTGGAAAAATCTTTAAGGTATTACTTGGACCCGGCGGGATTTGTACCTGAGACCTTTAAATTAGTAGTCCAACACAATAACCTCTGCGCCCACAAGAAACGAAAGACACCATCACAAAAAGAGTAAACAATATCCGCAAAATCATGTATGTTAATTGCCCATTGTCTGATTCCCGATTTCCTCCACAATACGGAATTGATAAACAATCATCAAATGTCCCAAATGGTTCCCCAATTTTAAAGAAAAATCCCATTGAACTTCCTTTCTCGGCCTATAAGCAATAAAATGAATTGCCCACTCTGTGCCGGAAAATAATCATTTATCCTTTCAATCGATTGCAAAACATTTAAATTGGAAAATCGCTGTACAAAGTGAGGAAAATGAAATGCAGCTGGGAATTATCCCATCGCCGCACATTAGTCATTCCACATCTATGAGTATTTAATGACTTTTCCTCATCGCCAGTGAAACCGCCCCCCCCCCCCCCTGGGTGCCGATCGTGGCTAATTGCACTCCAGATCTACAACAAATTCAATCGTAAACTTAAAAAATTCATAAATTAGAAGGAAAAACTGACTGCATGTCGTAATTTTAATTATTTCATTTAAAGTCAACGATTTTTTTCTATTTCTAAGAAATAGGAATGTGTGTGTGCATAGGGACACGACTATAGGCGCCTTAATTTAGACACATTTAGCAACGGTCGGACGCTGTATTACCATTCCGAATTGCTCATTGTGAATCGAGTCATGTTGAATTCTTGTCGTTCTTGACGTTTCCAAAATGTTGCACATTTACTACTCCGACTCGGCTGCGGAATGGTTGGTATATGGCCACTTGTCAATTGGTAAGATAATTTCAAATTCCAGCACGATTTTCACAAAAGCGTGAACTATTGATAGTGCGCTTAATGCGCTTAATGCACTTGAGTGAGCAGCCTTGTGGCCTACGAGATACGAGCATGGAAATGACTTGACTAAGTTGTCGAGACTTTCTATTACCAGAATCCCGTGATTGTTGGTCGATTGATTGGGATTTTTCTATTAATCAATAAATTGATTGGAATCGCATTGTATTCGGTGTCTTGAGAGTGTTTACTATTTCTGATATTTAATCTAATGCCTTGTAAGGGACAGTTGGAGTTTAATTGAGGCGGTCATAGATTTGAATTGATTTCGACATCCAATGATTAGTCTCGATTAAAACGCGATGTGATAATTGGTGCCGTTGTCTTGCTTGATGATTTTCGTATGTTGTTGTTGAATCAAAGAAGTGCAATAAACCAGTCGATGTTGAAGAGTGAAAAGAAAGATAGAGATATATTCATTAAGTCATTCATTTGAATTGCATAATTGTAGTGAGTTAGTTCGTTCGCTGAGCAAAATTATGCTGCATGCTATTTCCACCAACTATAAAGAGATTTACTTTCATAGCGGCAAACCGTTCTCTTGCTCTTCAATTATCATATAAGAATGATTATAGGCTAGGACAAAATGCACGTGTAAAGTACAACAACTACTGGACCTATATAGGTTTCATTTATATGGATACTATACTTTCATTTCATTTCATTTCATTTATTGAACATCATGTACAAGTAAGACTTAGTCTTTTATAGTACTTAACAATAGAGGATAACATTAGATGGTAAGACCTACACTATATTTCAATTCAATTTTAATTTATTTATTCACATAAGTAGCATTGTAAGACTAATATTCTTTTAAGTTAATTCTATATTACATAATTTACAATTGATTAAATTTATTATTACTCGTATTATTAAATATATGAATTTAATTTTAAGCTAATCCCTAAAACCCTACTGAAGCTAAAGAACATGATTGTTTAAAGAAAGCATAGTTATTTACACTTTTTAACTATTCAAATGCCGTATTAGTGCCTGCTCGAAACCGCTCCTGCTGTCCAATCCCCTAACGCTGAGGGGAAGTGAGCTCCATAGCCTTACAGAATATACAAAAAATTGTTTTTGAGTTGATCTGAATTTACAACTTGGCAATGTAAGAATTTTATTTCTCTCCGAATTAGCAAATTGGAGTCTCTCAAAAAGGTATTGGGGACTTTTTTTGAACTTTAAGTCGAACAAAAACATTATTATTTTATAGTTAAGATAGCTTTGCAATCGCATTTTGAATACACTGTTTGTGTATCCAGAGACATGATCATATCTTCGTAGGCTATAAACAAATCGCACCATGTTATTAAATGCGACTTCGAACTTTCGCTTACTTGAGCTATCCAGGTCGTAGAAAACGGGTTGCGCGTAAAACAGGATTGGTATCAAAAGTGACTTTATCAGCATCATCTTAATATTTAACGGAAGACATGATCCTGAGAGATAGAGAACCCGAAGTCCACCATAAACCTTACCTACAGCTTGTGTTATGTGGTCATTCCAAGTAAGCGTTTGATTCAAAATCACCCCTAGATTTTTAACAGATCTGCAGTAATCCAAATCAGCACCATTTACCTCAATTGCTGGGAAGTACGATGTGTCAACAGCGCTGCGGGATATAACAATTGCTTGGCTCTTTTTTGAGTTAAGCCTAAGTCCGTTTTTTGTTGACCAATGGGATACCGCTATTAAATCCTCATTAATTCGCGCTGTTGCATCTTCGACTAGGCCTAAAGGATAGCTAAGATGAATTTGCACATCGTCGGCATACATTTGGATCTTGCAATGCTTAAGAACTTGTAGTAGATCATTGTTGAACATTGTGAAAAACAATGGTCCAAGGATAGAACCCTGAGGAACTCCTGCATTAGTCGCTAGGAAGTTGGACATATTTCCATTAACAGAGACTGCCTGGGTTCTACAGGTAAGATAGCTTTCTATCAATTTCAGTGCCGTCCACTCAAAATTAAAATAGTTCTTTAGCTTATATAAAAGTATCTTGTGGGGAACTGTGTCAAATGCCTTCGAAAAATCCAAAAGCAGTAACGACGAGACGCATTCTTTGTCCATCTCTACACGCAATTCCTCTACTAAATTCAATACTGCAGTTGTACAGCTGTGGTGTGCTCTAAGTCCTGATTGACAAGCAGTGAGTAATAAATGCTCATTCAGGTAGTTTACGATTTGCCAGTTAATTAATTTTTCGAATACCTTCGATAGAAATGGAAGGATTGCGATAGGCCGATACTCTTTGATGTTACTATTACCACTTTTTAAAAGTGGAACTATTTTTGAAATTTTCCACTTTGTAGGGTAGGTTGACTTAGTAAGAATGCTATTATAGATATAAGTAATATACGGTAATATATGTGCGATAATAGTTCTTAAAAATTTAATGTGTATTAGATCCAAGCCAATCGCATCGGATTTGATTGCGGAAACAGCTTTCCATACCTCACCCATATTTACGCTATTAAAGCTGAAACTGCTACCGTGCCTAAAACTGATTGCAGGCAATTCTACGCGAGGCGCCACAGATATAATGGAGGCACTTGCAAACTTTTGATTCAATTCGTTAAGATCAGAATCTATGGGATCGGTTGATTTTTGCTTGCTGATGCCAATATTCTTCATGTTATTCCAAATCTTTTTCGTAGAAAGACCAGGTTTGAATTTTCTAGCAAAGAATTTCGACTTCGACTTTTAACCAAATTACGTAGTTTTTTTAAAATATAGCTGAAAGACAGGTAGTCTAAATCTTTTCCACCTTTTATAAGCAGCATCTCTTTTTAAACATAGCAATTGAATTTTATCGTTGAACCACTCGCATTTTTTATAATTAATAACAATATGTTTTATTGGAACGTGTGATTCAAACAGATTATTTATCGAAAGTGTGAGAAATTGTACTTGTTCATCAACAGATGGCATGTAATAATTACTCTGCCATTCGGTTGAGAGTACATCATTTAGCAAAGCATTTTGATCAATCCCTTTAAAATCTCGAAAAAATATGGTTTTCTCACTTTCTGCTATGTCCAGATACAAGGTGGCGCAAAAATAACCTTCCGATGTTTTTTGGCTGTAATTTAAAAAAAAAATGAAAAACTTTGATTCTTCTTGTGGATTATTTTTATTTGGTCTTTTAATTTTTTTTACATCAAGTCGAGAATATGATGTCATGTAAATGGCCGCCGCCACAGTTGATTGTCATTTGAGCCCTTTTTATGGAATTTTCCATCACTTTGGCCAAAACTTCCGGCGATAGGTCCTCACATTGTTGACGGATATTGTCTTTAAGAGCTGCAAGAGCCTGAGGCTTGTTGACATAAACCCGCGACTTCAAAAAGCCCCACAAAAAGAAGTCTGGAGCGGTCAAATCAGGCGATCTTGCTGGCCAGTGCAAATCGCCAAAACGGGAGATTAGGCGCCCGGAAAATGCATCATTCAGCATATCGGTTGTGGCACGTGCAGTGTGTGCCGTTGCATCGTCCTGTTGGAACCACATGTTTTCCAATCCCAATTCATCAAGTTGCGGCAAAAAGAACTCGTTGATCATTGCTCTGTAGCGCTCACCATTCACAGTAACCGTTTGGCCCGCGACGTCTTCGAAGAAAAAAGGTCCGATGACTCCTCCAGCGAAAACAGCACACCATACAGTGACTTTGAGCGGGTGTAATGGCTCTTCTTGGGTTACACGCGGATTTTCAGTGCCCCAGAAGCGTAAATTTTGCTTATTTACGTACTCGCTAAGATGGAAATGGGCCTCATCACTCATGATTATTTTTGATGAAAAATCATCTTCCTCTTGGTGGTGATTAAGGATGGCTTGAGCGTATGTTAGACGCGATTGGCGGTCACCAGCTAACAGCTGATGCACCGTCTGGACTTTGTACGGAAACATCTTCACATCTTGTACCAAAATTCGCTGTAAAGACCTGCGACTGATACCCATTTGCGTGGCACGTCGTCTGGTCGATGTCGACGGCGCTTCCATGACATCTTCGGCTACAGCAGCAATATTCTCTGCAGAACGGCTACTCCGGGGTCTGCCACGCCTGGCAGCATCTCGTGTTGTGCCAGTCTCTTCGAGGCGAGCGGCTAAACGTCGCAGTGTTTCACCAGTAGGCGTTGGACGGGTAGGAAATCTGCGACGAAATTCACGTTGTGCCAAAGTCACCGACCGATTATTGCTCAAATAAATAGTCACCAATATTCCGCGTTCTGGAGCAGTGTAGCGTAACATTGTTTATTTAACGTGTATTTCGCATGTGTTTACTACACAAATGTCAAAACAGAACTGACATTAGGGGCCAATCGCAAAATTTATAGCATTTTCTGATAGGAGGATTACTTTTGCGCCACCTTGTATAAATCGTAGGATAATACGATCAGATCATGTTTAGAAAACCCAGGCACGCTCAACTGATTGTAAGAATTTGCACAACTCTTCCTATTAACCAAAAACACATCCAATAGCGTTGAATTGGTTGCACTAAAATGTGTAGGACATGAGGTGTTTATGGAAGAGATGTGCATGGACTTTAATGCATCTACAAAATTCCGAACATTGGCATTAATTACATCAAGCAGATTTATATTGAGGTCGCCAGCGATTATGATATGATTGTTTTTATATCCAATGTTTTCGATAAGACTAGTTACAGTACAAGTATCGATAATATTCGGTGGTTTGTAAACCACACCCACCAAACACTTGTTGAAATCGCATACAGCTTCTATGAATAAGAATTCAATATCGTCGTTTTCTGTCGATGCCAATGTTATTCTAATAGGAATAGCTTCCTTAACAAAAATAGCCACACCTCCCCCACACCTATACCCAGGGTTACCTCTGAGAAATTTTGTATGGTGTCCCAGAAAGGTGTCCCAAGAGCAAAAAAGTGTCCCATACAAAATACTCCAATTGCCCAATCCAATATGCTAACGCAACGATAAAACACAGAATAAGAATCCGGGGAAAAACATTTCACACACACACAACAGTATATAGATTCGGGAAAAAACACAAACGCATTCACAAAACACACACGATGTTTATGTCGCACATCGCTGATATGGATTTGAGAGCTATGATGCATACGAATTGAATGAATTCAGGGAAAACTGACTACAATTTATTGTTTTGAGTGAAAGGAACGTTTTCAACGACACTTATGCTGATTTCAAGGAGTTTTTAAGTTTTTATAACTGCATTTAAAAAAAAGTGTCCCGCATTTCTAAAAGGTGTAAAATTGTACTGATTTTCAAAAAGTGGCGTCCTATACCTAACAATAAGTAAATAAGAAAAAAAATAAATAAAAATTATAATGAAAACACTATTGCTGGAAGGAAGAAAGGGGAAAAGGAGTAGAAGAAAAATAGTAGAAGAAATTTAAAGAAATTTGAGAGTTGTTGCTTCTTTTTTTGTTTTTCCAAGAAAAGTACTCCAACGCTGATTTTTTGAATTCAATAGCTCCAGTTATTTGTTTTGTTGCATTGGGCAAAGAGTTCCAAAGTCTAGTGGCATGAACGAAGAAATGGCGAGACGTGATTAAATAATTAGATGGGGGTGTAATTATATTAAAAGTTCTGGAAGAGCGGGAAAATTGAAGCTTTTCAAATAGATATGGTGGCGATTGATTGTGAATTACTTTGTGCAGAAAGACACAACATCTAACATCTAGAAACTGCTGAAGTGTACAACCAAGCAGTCTTTTGTTATACTCGTAGTTTGATATGTGATCATATCGTCGAAGGCCATAAACATACCTAACCATATCGTTGAAAGCAACGGTAAGTTTATGCAGCGATAAAGAATCAAGCTTGAAATAAACAGCGGAAGCATACTCAATGTAAGGCACAAGAAGGAATTTTATAAGCCTGAGCTTCGTCTCACTTGGAGTAAAGCTCGCAATTAACCACAGTTTACGTAAACCACCGTAAATTCGCCCTACTGTACAGTTAATATGGTCAACTGGGAATAACGAACGATTGATGCGAAAACCTAGATTAGTTACAACTTCCATGAATTTCAAATGTGCACTGTTAAGAACAATTGGAGGTAGTTCTTTAGTGTCATGAGGTTTTTTGGATATTAAGATTACCTACGATTTTGATGGATTAAGCTGAAGACCATTACACCTCGACCATTCATCGATTTTTGATAGATCTTCATTCACCCTACAAACAAGGTCGTCTACTAGTCCTATTCGTCTGAACAAGTAAATTTGAGCATCATCTGCATAAAAATTAACGTTAGTGTTCAAACCTACACCGGGCAAGTCATTACTAAAAATGCAAAACAAAATAGGGCCTAGGATTGACCCTTGTGGTACTCCGGCAAGTATCTCTTTACTGTGAGAAGATTTGTCGCCAACCTCAACCCTTTGAAAACGATCACTCAAATAACTTGTTATAAAACGCACAGATCTGTCACTAAATCCAAAATAATCACTTAATTTTCTCGAAAGGATGACATGATTAACACTATCAAAGGCCTTAGAAAAATCGAGCATGTAAATCACAGTAACATAGTCCATGTCATAACAAACCCGTATATCATCAAGAATCTTAACCATAGCCGTAGAACAACTGTGTTTTGCTCTAAATCCAGACTAAACCGGAGATAGCAAACTGTACTGATCAAGGTGCCTAGAAATCTGCTTAGCAAGAATTTTTTCCATGACCTTTGATAGTCATGGCAAAATGCTGACTGGTCGAAAATCTGTTACCGAAGATGGATTTGGTTTCTTGGGAATGGGAATGACTTTGGCACACTTCCAACTGAGAGGAAACGAGGATGACGTGATACAAAAATTCAAAACATGCGTAAGACATTTCAAAATATGGATCAAAATCATTTTTACAAAACGAATCGGAACACCATCATCTCCAATGGCATTTGACTTCATAGAACGTATGTAATTAAGAACATCAATTTCAGATACAACCTGAAAGTCGAAATCTGATAACGGTTCAAAACAGAGCTGATCATTAGGAGTAAATGATGTACCACTTACTGGGTTAGTCAGGAAAGCGTTATTTAATTCATCTGCATCAGGCATGGTGATTAAAACATCTTTTTTACCAACTCCAACCGAACGCAAGTTACTCCATAGTTTTTTTCCACTTTGTTCTGTTCCCAGCTTGGACAGAAAATATCTTTTTTTAGCTCTCCTCGTAATGAAAGTTGACTGGTTACGTGCACGACAAAAAATTCCCAATTATGAATTGTTGGACTTTGCTTCCACCTTGAATACATTTTCCTGCGAACTTTCATATCTGTCCATGGTTTACATCCGATGTTCATAGATCGGATGTAAACCAATACCCTGACGAAGTGGGTCGACAATAAAGGAGTTCTAAACTTTTTTTTATAAACTCTATAAGATGGGACGCTGAAGCAAAATTGTGGGTGTACTGAAAGCGACGCATGAAGGGATGGTGAATTTAACCCCGGTTCGATTCCCGCCGGGGCCAAGTAACATCTAGAGTTTGTTTTGCACTTCTCCAGCTCTTGCGAACGTCTGACAAACATCCAAGAGTATCAATTGTCATGCAAAGCTTCTCGAATTTGCCGTTCGGATTCGGCTTAAAATTGTAGGTCCCTTCCACTTCGCCCAAGACAGTGGTTGGAGAAGATATATTTTAGGCTCTATATGGGACGTTTATGCCTAATATTTGGGCAATAAGTTCACAAAAAAAAAAGTCAAATTATTGCCCATGTGAAGTTATTGCCCGTGAAGTTATTGCCCGTGAAGTTATTTCCCTGCACCGTCTTGAGTACCTATCTTACTTTTCGTTTTATTTATAAATGACATCGTGGAGGCAATCGGAGGTAGAATAAAGTTCTCGTCGATGCAGGAGAATGAGAGGTTGTTGTTTCACGCCGTTCAGTCGCAATAGTGCAGTGAATGGTAGCGGAGCCTATTTTCGAACGGCCTCCATCATGGCGGTGCAGCGTGCTTTCCGTGAACGGAACGGCAGTCAATTTCAGGTTGGGTTAATGCATTCACAATGACAGAGAATGTGTCATCAATAAGAAGAGGGCCTCCGAGTACCGTGACAATATCGGAAAACGTCGGCCGGGTTCGAGTGGCAGTACTATGATCTCCGAACTCTCCTGATTTAGTCCCCTGTGAATTTTCCCAGTGGGGTTTACTGAAATCAAAAGTCTGGAGCAATCGTCGCCAGACCCTGGAAGCCGTTCAGGATGAATTCGGGCTGGATTCGTCACTTTACCAGTGGAGATGCTCGAACGATTGAATGAAAACGTCATACATCGGCTTCTCCAGTGTGAGGGTAGTGAAGGGCGACATTTGCAACGTACACTTTTTGACACCATGTTATTTAAAATCCCATTGTTGTGCTATATGAGAAAAATAGAGGTTTTAAAACATTTACTATTTTTTATTTCATTCCCAAAAAGAAGGACAAGAAGATCGGGATGCACAAAACTTGGTAACACTATGGACTGTTCCGTTCCAAAGAACACTCATTTCCTTCCTTTTCCGGTGAAACGCTGCAACCCTTCGGAAATTGGTATCTACTCTACGAATTAACTGTTTAGGAACCATAAGGCATCACTATACCATTCAAAAATCAATTGTTCGCAAGTTCCGGTGCGGAGAAAATTCAATTTCAAACTTTAAATTTCAAACCAATGAAGTTAAACTCCGATGCAATTCATTGGCAGGTAGACAAGTGGGTTGCCCTAGGCAAAAGCAGTGCAGTACATTTGAGGAGGAATCAGTATAGCCAGGGATGAGCCGAATAAGAAGCCAGAATCCCGAACGAGAACACGATGTTGCACAGACATTGCTAACAACTATACTGTTACCTTACTTAGTAAGTAAGTAATGAGTTAAGGGTCGCAATGGTGTAGAGGTCAATTGTTGGCTTGTGACCCATGTGGTGCAGGTTCGATTCCCATGGGGAACATCAACTTACGCCACCCATTAAGGGAATGACACTTTGTTTCTCCAATGTCTGCATACACTTTCTGACTCTTAAATTCATTTTTTTATTTTGTTGCATTTTGAACTCAGGGCGCACTTTTTGCAAAACTGCATGCAAAATTCAATTTTCGTGTGTGCTTAAAATCCAAAACTAATTTATTTACTGGATTAGGAAAAATTTGAAGCTTCAAATGCCGAAAGAAATTTTAAAATCGGTCGAAGGATTTCGATGATACAGGTAGTTAAATTTGACTTATTTTTTAAATCAAAGAAAAAATATTTGTTTTATGAAAAGTTTTAGAGTTTCGGCGTTTTAAATCTTAAATCCTTGGTTAATATTTTTTTTTATTTGAGCTTGTAAAAAGGACAATTTGTATTACAACTATGATCCAATTTCTTTTTCTTTTTTTTGTTATTGCAAAATTTTAAGATTTTCGAAAAGCTGTTTTTGGCTGAATTTTTTGATTTTTGAGTTGAGTTATAAAAAATCCTTTAAGAGTCTTTGGTCTAAACTCAACGGAAATTCAAACTTTGATTATTTCTGAAACATTTACTAAGAAAACCAACTGCCAGTTTTTGCCTATTTGGGTTTAGAGAGATTTTATTAAAGAAGGTTATTTTTATTAATTTATGTTTTTTTTTTACTATATCCCTAAAAATGCAAGTGGTCATAAAAACATTATTTTTACATGTAAAAATGTATTCTCAACTACTTTAAAATGTATTCTTTGGAAACCATGAGTGAACAGGAATTAATTGGACTTCCAAGAAGTCTGACGTTACAAAGCAGGTGGGGCTGTGATGGATCATCTGGGCCAAGTGCCCATAAACAAAATTGATGATTTTTTCTTCCAGCGAATTCCCAACACAAAAAAATAAACAAAACATAATAACACATGATGGTTTAACAATAACGGATGCAAACATGCTTATGGCCTCAATTGTTCCCCTGAGACTTAAGTGTTCAAATAGTGAATATTGGAAAAACCCTCGCCCATCATCAGATCTTTTCTGCCGACCAATAATGTTCCAGTATGCAAAGGAAACGGAAGATCTTATAAGGAGCACAGTGAATGATATCGAAAGTCAAATCGCTGATCTTCAACCGTTTGAATATAAGGTTAATGACGAAATAGTTATTGTTGTAAACCACGAACTATTTTTAACGATGATTGACGAAAAAGTTTTGAACGAAATCACTGAAACATAGTGGACACGGTCATGTCCCATTTGCAAAAGAACGCAAAAAAACTTCAATGAAGACTAGTCAACAAATGACAAGCATAATTACGAATATGGAATATCTCCATTACATAACAGAATCAGATGCATGGAATTCATTTTGAAACTTGAATATACACTCAAACAAGATGAAGAAAATATTGATGGAAGTATTGGAACTAAGGAAGCAGAAAAAAAAGCAAGATATCCAAAGGAAATTTCTCGAGGAAATGGGAGTCGATGTGGATAAACCGAAACAAGGATTTGGAAATACTAACGATGGAAATACATAGAGAAGATTTTTTGCAGAATCAGATGTAATAGCTCGTATAACTGGAATCAATATGGAGGTGATAAGAAGGCTTCAAATAATACCTAACGTTCTAAGGTGCAGAGACAACGTTGACGGTTAAAAGTTTGGGGTCTTGCAATGGAAACAACAAATTTATTAAAAGAAAAGTATCCCGAAAAGCAACTTACGCCTACTCTTCATAAAATGTTGGCTCATGGCCAAAGTATAATCGAGTATCGTTACCAATCGGAGAACTGTCAGAAGAAGCTCAGGAATCCAAAAATAAAGACTACGGTCCCTAGCTCAAACTTGGGTGTTTCAATAAAATTGTTTTATTTAATTGTGGGCGTGTCAGTAGGCGGATTTAAAAAAAAATAAAACATGAGCATAAAGGGTCCCTAGAGAGTATATATTATAGATTTCCGCTCCCTAGCTCAAACTTTGAATTTTCAAAAAAAGTTTTTTGAAAATATTTACACATGAGCATAAGGGGCCCCCTAGAGAGAATATATTACAAATGTCAGCTGCCTAGCTCATACTTTGGATTTTCAAAAAAAGTTTTTTTTTTTAAATTGTGGGCGTGTCAGTAGGCGGATTTTGAAAATATTTACACATGAGCTTAAAGAGAGTATATATTATAAATTTCAGCTCCCTAGCTCAAATTTTGGGTTTTCAATATTTTTTTTTATTTATTTGTGGGCGTGTCCGTGGGCGGATTTTGAAAATTTTATATCCCTAGCAGTTTTAGGAGTCATAGATCATATAACAAAAATTTCAGCTTTCTAGCTCAAAATTCGATTTTATCCAAAAATTTTGTTTTTTTTTGAGTTTGTGGGCGTGTCTGTGGGCGTGTCTGTGGGCGGATTTCAAAAATTCGTAAACTTGATTATTTCGGGACCCTAGAGAGTATATGGTTAAAATTTCAGCTCTCTAGGCCCAGTTTAAAGGCCTAATTTTTGCCGACGGACGGACGAACGGACATGGCTAGATCGACATTACTATCGATGCTGATCATAAATATAGTAACTTTTAGGGGTCTACGGGCAATATTAAGGTATGTTACAAACTATGCGTCAAAATTAATATACCCTTAGAATAGGGTATAAATATAGGTACCAAATTACCTGCATGGTTTCAAGAATGCGGCAGAATGAAGACCTATTTAACACGCTTGCAGCTTCATCGGACCCTCTTATTTCTTCGCTAATGCATGTTAGAACTGAAAAAGACCTCAAAGCACGACACTCTCCAGAAATGATTCCAAGAAATCTAGTTTTTTTGTTTTTTATTTATATTTACTTTCTATTAATTTTCCACTGTTAAACTTGAAATATATTATTAACATGAAATTCTGGAACACCCTGTAAAGCATTTTTCTTAAATTTTATTATTTTATAGCACTTTACATACTTTCTTTATACCTTGACTTAAAATGTACCACTGAAGAAGTATATTTTCACGATAATGTGCAGCAAAATAATAAAAAAAGGCTTTTGATACACATGCAAAAATATTTAAAAAAAAGTGGTTTGGGTGCGACCCGCAAGGTCCACACGACTAACTTCCGAGTGGGAAGAAATAAAGAAACAATATTTATTTTTTAATTAATTATTTATTTTATTTTTATTAGATATTATTATGATTATGATTATTATTATCCTTAATAGCAGTTGTGGTAGAAGACGGCACCCACCCTGCCTCGTCGTCCTCTTCCATCTCCTCTGCCTCTTCCACCTCCTCTTCCTCTTCTTCCTCCTCTTTCTCTGCCTCTGTCTCCCCTGTACCAGTCTTTCTTACCCAGCCACCACCTCCGCCCCTGGGTACATCTTTTAGAGGTGGCCCTGCTTCCGGGGCCTCTTTTTTTATCACTATTAGGGGTGTGGTGGCTACAACATTTCTTCCCTTAGCTGTAATAATAATAATCATAATAATAATAATTATAAAAATAACAAATAGTACAAATTATCAATTTCAAAATTCAGCTAGTTTTTTTAGTTATTTATTTACTAACAAAAAACGGCTGGACCGATTTCGCTGAAAACTTAATCACTTCTGAGTAATGTAATTATGCGTTGGATTTGGATTTTGGTGACCTTGAAACGTGGAGATATGTCAAAATCCGCGATTCACAAAATCGGCCCCATTACAAGAACTTCCACTAGGAAGTTAAAAATTATTGTTTGTGACCACTGTGACTTTGTTTGACTTTAAGACACATTGCTTTTTCTTCAGTTATTTACTACATACTGACATTTTTTGAGGTAAAATATTAAGTTCATTTCCTATTGGTAGAAATGTATTTCAGCAGAAAATTTTGAAACACACTGTAAATTTTTTTTTCTTAAAATTCACAAAATGTATAGCTTTGGAAATTTCCTTCCAGCTGAAACAAAATTATCACGATATCTTTATTTGTTTACGAGCTATGATTTTTCAACCAAAAAAAGGCAATATGCGCCACTGTTGGGCGTTCGAAAATAGGCCTCAAGGCAAAAGGAGCGTTACGCTATCATCTAGTGCATTGTTGGTGGCGATGGTGTAGAGGTCAGTGTGTTGGATTGTGACCCGTGTCAATCCCCATGGGGAACAACAACATACGCTACCCATTTAAGGACAGAAACGGATAACGCCTTGTTTCTCCAACCTCTACACCAAAAAGAGAATTTCTGTCTGGTAGTACAATGGACCATTACCGAGTCTGAGTACTCTGCGACTTGTATTTCTTTTTATTAATAGAACAAAATAACAAGGACTTTTCACGTGAGCTCAGAAAGATTAGAAATCAATTTTTTGTGTTATTTTTTAGTTACAATGCGCCAGAGAAGATACGAGTAGCTCAGCTATCATCTATATCGAACGAACGATTGAAGAAGGTTACATCTTTTCATCGACAAATCGTTACTCCACAAAATTATTTATTACACCAACGCAGCTGTCCAAAAACAATTAATAAAAATCATCGTTTAACTTAATTAATTCGAAAACATATCTCTATTTCAGGTTCTCAAATTACATGTCCAACCTTAATTAAAAAGTGCTACATATTGCAAAGGGCGCTACTTCAAACAAGAAGCGCGTCACTTTATTTCCTTATAACAACTAAACGATATTCCATGGTTGTGTGGGCATCTTAACACTTCTTTAAGACCTTGAATTAGCTACTGACATAAAACCGAATCAGAGACCCACCGAAGAAGATCATCACTCCGTGGGTGGATTGTATCTTAAGATATTGTCATCGTTAGTACCTCTTTAAATGATGATAAAATGCTGTTTTTCTAAATTTAAAAGCGCATTACATGCCGCTGTTCGAAAAAAAAATTTGCATTTTAATATCCAAACACCATTTCCATTCTTTGATAATAATTCGTTCCGCCTCTCTGTGTTGGTGTGTTGAAACAGATAGATCATCAAATGAAGGCACTTTCCCCAAACATCGTTCGTGCCCTTTTAAGGTGCATTCATCCACACCAATCCAATAAGTTAGTTGAAAAAAAGAAGATATTTATAAAAACGTAATGTTATTCGAAAAGAGATATACGATCGTTGATTCCTATCGGCATCGAGCATTATAACCGCACACACATTTGTGTGTCAAAATAAATCATAAAAATTAAATTCCGATAAAGTTATAAAATAACAAAAATAAACATCTCGGTTTCTGTGCAGTTCAAGTGTTGCTATGATCATCAGCATCACGACCTATTAATTGTAGGAGAAAATATTTGTGAACCAATTTAAAGAATGATGTCACGTTGTTATTAATTACTCCTCCAAGACTTATGGAATCTCCCACCAACTACATGGTTGACAAGTGGTAAATTGTTAAACTATTTTTAATAATATAATTGTTTCCATTCCGCGGAAATAAAAACGTGAATACTATTTTGTGATTCACTCACGACCATTTTCGATCGCCAATAAATCCATGAATGTTTTTTTTTAAACACTGAACTTGGAAAATCATTCAGCTTATCAGGGGGTAATAAACATCAGTGGCGCTAACATTAAGCTTTAAGATTAATGAATAATGGATTCGCAAGAAAAAGATATGTTTACCTTGTGCTAATATTTGCGATTTAAGCAAAGAAGTTCACTGACTGTGTAGATTTTTTGCTCTCTTTTTCAATCATTTGAAGATGAGAAGTTATTATCTTTTACAACAAGTATCTGTAAAAGATGCAAAACATTTGTCAAACAAATATTTAATTGGGAGGGCGGGGGCAATATCGCTTTGACAGATTGTTGCTGATAGCCTTAACATCTGGCGATATGAGAGCTTTATAAATAATTCATGATGTGAGAATGTGAAACATGTTTTACGGCCGTATTTTATAGACGAGCGACAAATCTAAAGCTGCATGTACAATTCACATGATCTAGAATTATGTACTGAAGTTTTCTGTTTTGTTTTGTTTTGTATAAGGAAAGCGGATCAGTCAAGAGGTAACTGGAATTGTTTAAAGATAACTTGAGTTCACTGATGGAAAAGAAAGTTGATATTTTCTCATTGTCTAGTATACAAATTGGTAATGAAATTGATGGAGTAGGATACTTGTTTATCAAGATTTATTTGAATCACAATGATTAGAAAGCACTTCTGTTATTTTTGCTTCACACCTTTGATGATAGAAAAAAATGGTATGCTATTTCCAAAACTTAAAGAAAATGTTTGCCTTCATACAAATAAATTTTTGAGAAATTTGCCGCGGCATTAGTCATCGATGCCAGGAAGAAACAAACAAAGTCTGTTTAACTTTCTTTCACAAATCTTAGCTTCTTGCTTTTCGGATGTGTTGAAATTGCAAAAGAGTAAAGGAACTTTGTACTGGGATGTATTTTTGTTTTGTCGGAAGTCTTGAACATTTGCGAAAGCACTCAGACTCAGAAACTTGTCCATTGTGATTTCAGACAGATACCTCCTTTTACTAAGGGAATTTTTGCCGACTTTTTGAGAAAGTGGAGATGTTCAATATTCATGCAGGGGACGGATGCTGATACGAGCAGAGGCAGGAAAGCCGCAGAGGCAAGAAAGTCGTAAAGGAAGTGCTCCGCGGTGGAATCCTTCTCTCCACAAGCATCATAGATGGTCGTTTCACTTAAGCCATGCATATTAAGGTGCTTTGGCGAAGTGTGGTGAACCTAAAGTCTTAGTGATAGCTAAATTTGGTGTGTCTGCAGCCCGAAGAGTCATGCAATCGAATACAGTTTCTATAGAACACCCATTCATCAATTGCAATCGAACACTGGTTCAGGTTTTGCCTTGACGAGCAAGTTCGTTGGAGATCTTATTTCCCGTGATTTCGTATGACCCGAAACCCAGACACAGTGTGTTGAGCCTTACAAAGAGCTCTTAAATTAAAGAATTATCTTATTTTAATTTTGGTGGGGCAAGAGCCTTAATATATTTGGCCCAATTGGAGTATTCTTTGGACTACCGTTTGAGAAATCCAAGTGTGCGTCAGCTTTCAGATATATCTCGTCTAGATGAGAAGAAAAATTAAGCTCCCTGTCGCAGAATATACCAAGGTCGCGGAGTAATGGATCGGGGGATATAGTTTAGGTTAGGTTGAAGTGGCAGTCGGCCGAAGCCGACTCCTTGCCTTAAGTGGCGCTGCAGTCCGGAATGAACCTGGACCTCAACCAACATGCCTCTCCAATTAGCCCGGTCCTTAGCTAACTGCCTCCAGTTGCGCACTCCAAGTTGGTTGAGGTCGGTTTCCACTTGTGCGCGCCACTTAAGGCGAGGTCTTCCTCTACTGCGTCCGACGTCTGGCTGGGAATCGAAGACTCTGCGAGCCGGAGTATTGGTGTCCATTCGTTCTACATGTCCTAGCTATCTTAAACGTCCAATGCGGAGTTTTTTGACCAGGGGCATGTCGCTGTACAGCTCGTATAGTTCTTGGTTGAATCTTCGTCTCCATAGCCCGTCAACGCAAACGGGACCGAAGATTTTTCGACGAATTTTCCTCTCGAATCTACCAAGGATTTCTTCATCCGCTTTTGATACGGTCCATGCTTCAGCGCCGTAGAGCAGGACTGGGATGATCAGGGTCTTATATAGGATCTCCTTAGTAGTTCGATTGAGGGATTTACTACTAAATTGCCTTCTTAGCCCGAAGAAACAGCGGTTGGCAAGAGTAATTCTTCGTTTAATTTCTGACGAGATGTTGTTGTCAGAGTTAATAACGGAGCCGAGGTAGACAAAGTCCCGTACTACCTCAAAGTTATATCTGTCAATGGTGACGTTCCGTCCAATTCGTCGATGTTGTGAGTCCTTTCGTGATGACAGCATATACTTAGTCTTACCCTCATTTACTGCTAGACCCATTTTCGCCGCTTTCTTCTCTATACTAGCAAACGTGGCTATGACATCACGTTGAGGCCTACCAATGATGTCAATATCATCAGCGTATGCTAGTAGTTGCACCGACTTTTGGAAAATTGTGCCTCTGGTGTTGGCTTTGGAGTTTTGCACAATCCTCTCAAGAATCAGATTAAAGAAGTCACATGACAGCGCATCGCCTTGCCTAAATCCTTTTTTGGTATCGAATGTGTCGGTGAGGTCGTTTCCGACCCTGATAGAGCAGCGAGAATTCTCTATCGTCATCCTACACAAACGGACGAGTTTGGGCGGTATACCAAAACTAGACACGGCTCTGTACAGTTCGTCTCTATAAATGCTGTCATATGCGGCTTTGAAATCGATGAATAGGTGGTGGGTATCGATTTGGACATCTTGAGTTTTTTCCAGGATCTGCCGAAGTGTGAAAATTTGATCGGTTGTGGACTTTCCTGGCCTAAAACCACACTGATAAGGGCCAATCAGGTTGTTGGTAAACTGTTTCAGGCGTTCACATATTACGGCAGATAGGATCTTGTAGGCGATTTTGAGGAGACTTATGCGTCTGTAGTTGGCGCAGTTCAGAGGGTCTCCTTTTTTGTGGATCGGGCAAACGAAGCCGACTCACTTAGACCAAAATAAGGTCCATTGTAATACCAAGTGGATCTACAGTGAACTCTCTCATAAGCGGACACTGACGGTACCAACAAATTTGTCCGCTTATTAGAGGTATCCGGTTATGAGAAAAAATATTTTATTGACAACCTTGAAAAAAGAAACAAGGCATTTATGCATTTATGGTATAAGATTTTATTTTAAAATGGAATGCATTTTTTGTGATAAACATTAATTGTAGGTAATAAAAAGGATAATAACAAACCATAAATCAGAACAAAGCCTTTAAATGCTTCTTATGCTTCAAATTATGCATACACTTACATACAAACCTACGTATTACGCCACGAGAATTTTAGTCTGATAGTCGACAGACGGCCGCCGGGGCCGCAGCCTACTATGTTTACATTCTTTACCGTTTTTTTTTTTAAATTTGCTGGGTATCAGGGCAAAGCGCAAAGAAAAGCAAAAAAAGCAATCAAAATAAAAGACAACGAAATGTGCCAAATGCGTTTTGTCCGTTTAAGAGAGAGTGAAATTCTATTGTGGCCATGAAAACTGGTGTCCGCCTTCGGTTATAAAAGAGTCCGTTTATGAGAGAATTATTTACATTAAAAATTGTTTAGCTTATTCCGTTCTTTGAAATTTGTCCGGTTATGAGAGGTATCCGCTTTTGAGGGGTGTCCGTTAGGAGAGAGTACACTGTATATTCTTCTTACTCGTCGAACAAGTTAAAGCTTTTAATAAAGCTTGAAAGACTTTTAATGTCAAAGTTTATAAGATTATTGAGATTATTATAGAAGAAACCTCCCAGATGGGCAGAGGGCAGGTGCAGAGAAGGTGGAGAAAAGTCTCCTCCTCCTCCTCCTCGTCCAAGCAGTTTCTACAGAAGTCATTTGTATAGACGCCAAGTCTTGTTGCGTGCTTGCTTATGATGCAGTATCCGGTGATAACACCAATTGTTCTTACATTAATCCCAAGTATTCAAATTCCAAAAATCATCAAAATCATGCCGTTCTTAAGAAAAGTAATGTTTTTCAAATTTCAGCAACTGTTATAAAAAAAAATATGAAAAAGTTAAAAAAATAAAAAAAATATTTCTTAAATCTGAGTTTTAGATACTCGTATCTACATTTTTGTATCTACTAATATATTAAATTTCCTTGAAATTACGTTGCCCGTTTTTGAGATATTGTTGGTTTCCTAAAGAATCGTTAATCGAGACTTTTGGAAATAACAAAGTAAGGCATCTTCTGACACCTAACCCAATTATTCAAGACAATAATATTGATCAAAATCGTTAGAGCCGTTTTTGAGAAAAGTGGAATTTTCTAAGATTAAAATAATTTTATATGAATAAAAGTTATATTTAACAATTTCCATATACCAATTCTTTCTAAATAGGTGTATACGAGTAAGTCTGTGTGCAAATTTTCTTCGAAATAACTTGACCGTTTTTTGAGATATAAGCATTTTTGTAATGTTGTTATTCGCATAAACTCAGTACCTCATTTTCTTACGCTCACCTCAATTATTTCGTATTTTTTTTTTTTTTATAATGCACTCGCACTAAAGGGATTTTTGGATACTCTTATAATGTAATAGCTACACAGCGAGGGCGATAAGTAATTGATCGAAATCGTTAGAGCCAGTTTTGAGAAAATCGGTGTTGAAAAAACCATTTGTATAGAGCCCTACACACGATCAATATTACTTCATCCTTAACCCTCTGCGACTGACGTGCGCTAGTTTTCACAATTCAACTGACGTGGTAGTACACCAGACACCATTTGAACAGCAAAATTCTTTTTATATTCTCACTTTTTATTATTATAATTTAAAGTTAAGAGTGTCCACTATTATTTTAAATTACTAATATAAAAAACTAAAAATTCACATAAAGTTGAACAGCATTTATTGATATGACATACATTTTTTTCCAAAACTTACACATATAAAAAAGTTTAAAAAAAAAATCAAACATAAATATTTTCTTTATTTGCTTACACATTTATTAAAGTTTACACTTATGGTAATCAGACTTACAAAAAAAAATATCCATTCATTGGCTCAATGTCAACCTCAAAATCAAAATTTGTTTTGGCAGTCTTTATAAACTGGCTTAGAGCATTGAAGATACCTTAATACTGACGTGGTTGACTCGTGGACACTCTCCTTCGTACAACAATGAATGCGCACACCACGACCGTTCGCATTACGCTAACGCAGGCTTGAGCATACAACAGAAAGGTACTGAGAGCGCGGGAGTCAACAACTGAAAAATAACGACACAACACAAGTTTTTAAATTTTCTGGTGTCTGTCATACTACCACGTCAGTCGCAGAGGGTTAAAGTTTGTTCATATGTCTTCAATGTACTCGTCAAGTAACATTGATACATCGATGAAAACCAAAATGTTCATTGATTGCTATTGGGTGCATCAATGTTACTTGTCAATGTTGTCCTTTGTGAAATGGGAAAGCAGGCAAATACAACGAACTCTCTATCATCATATATACAAATAAACCTTCATCACAGTAAGGCGGCCAGCGCCAACCTAATCTACCTCATGGAGGATAGAAAAATAGACCTAGCCCTTATTCAAGAACCCTGGGTAGCAGGAGGCAGAATAAGGGGTTTAAACTCGAAGGGACTTGTCCTGTTTAAAACAGTGCAGACAGATCCAAATAGTAAGATCAGAACTTGTATAGTAGCTAGGAAACAGATTAACCTCTTTCTTCTATCTACCTACAGTGATAACGACCACGTGACGGTAAAACTTGAGCGCAACGGGCTTCCTCCGCTGATTCTAACATCATGCTATATGCCCTATGATGCAACGGAAGGACCACCGTCAGATCTGACCCACCTTCTTGTTCAACGTGCTACACGGGAAAAATGGGACCTGGTGATGGGATGTGATGCTAACTCCCACCATGCCCTATGGGGTAGCTCAAATACAAATACAAGGGGTGAGTCACTTTTTGAATTTCTTATAGATCATAACTTACTTATAGCTAATAGGGGTTCAGAACCAACTTTTGTTATTAGAAATAGGCAAGAAGTAATCGATGTTACAATATTAAGTAACTCGAATACAATCACAATAGATCAGTGGAAGGTATTAAAGGAGGAAACATTCTCTGACCACAAAATCATTGAATTCCTGATACCAGACACGAACGATCCCCCAATATCATATAGGAACCATAGAAAAACTAACTGGGACCTTTTCAATATGGAAGTGGGAAAGAACTTAAGAACTCTCCAGACAGATGCTGCGTATGCACCAGGGAGTACAGACACGAATGCCGAGAATCTAGGAAAAATCCTAGGTAAAGCGCTCGAAAAATCATGTCCCCTACAAACGAGGAGTAAAAGAAAATCGACTCCTCCATGGTGGACAAAAGAACTGTACGACATTAAGAAAGAAACTAGAAAACTTTTTAATGTAGCAAAACGTACAAGATCCGACCATGACTGGGAAACCTACAAATCTAGTCAAAGAAAATTCAAAGCAGTAACGCAACAAGCAAAGCGATCTTCGTGGAAATCCTTCTGTAGTAAAATGGAAAGCACCGCGGAATCAGCTAGGCTCAGGAAACTACTTGCTAAGGAACCAGTAGCCTTGGGATCTATCAAGGGCCCCAACGGCAACTGGACAGAATCCTGCAATGAAACACTCAAGCTCCTCCTTGAGACTCACTTTCCGGGATGCATTAATGAGCATAACAATCCGGAAGAAGAGCACTACACGGAGCACATAACAACAGCGGAGATTATAACGGAAGAAAGGATAAAATGGGCCATTAATTCCTTCTCTCCATATAAATCTCCGGGTATTGATGGCATTTTCCCTATGATGCTACAAAGATGTGAAGAACATATAACCCCACATCTGAGGAACCTCTTCCTAAGTAGCCTAAAATGGGGATATGTACCCAAAGTTTGGCAAGAAGTTAAAGTGGTTTTCATACCCAAAGCTGGGAAACCTAGTCACACTACCGCCAAAGACTTTAGGCCAATCAGTTTAACCTCTTTTGTTTTAAAAACTTTTGAGAGACTGATGGACATTTATATTCGTAGCAAACTGAGTCCAGAGGTCTTATCCCCAGCTCAGCATGCATATACGAAAGGCAAAGGTGTAGAGACAGCACTCCACAGTGTCGTCAGCACCATAGAAAAGACACTAAGGGACAAGGAATATACTCTAGCCGCCTTCTTGGACATTGAAGGTGCCTTCAACAACGTCCAAGGGGAAGCGGTAGAAAGAGCCCTAGCAAACCTAAATGTGGAGAATACCATAATTAAATGGATAATGTGCATGCTTAAAAGAAGATGCATCTACTCAGAGTTAGGTGGTGAAAAAATTAAGGTGTCAGCATCTAGAGGAACCCCTCAAGGCGGAGTCCTATCACCACTTCTTTGGGTACTCGTTTTAAACGAGATTCTGATTAAACTTAGACTTAGTGGAGTCAAGGCAGTAGCATATGCTGACGACTTAGCACTGCTAGCGACAGGAAAATTCCCATCCACTCTAAGTGAACAAATACAGAACGCCTTATCTATGGTTGGTAACTGGACCAGAAGCTGCGGACTTGCGGTTAACCCACAAAAGACAGAACTGGTCCTCTTCACCAATAAAAGGATTATACCGCAATTTAATCCGCCAACTATTGAGGGTACTCCACTACAAACATCAGAATACGCAAATCTTGGCGTGATTCTGGATAGAAAATTGAACTGGAGCCTCAATATAAAAGAACGAGCAAAGAAGGCAACGATAGCCTTATACGCCTGCAATAGAATCTTCGGCAAAACCTGGGGACCTAGTCCCAAAATTATCATGTGGTTGTATACGGCGGTAGTTAGACCGATACTCACATACGGTAATTTAGTCTGGTGGCAGGGGTTGTGTAAGGCCACCAACCTTAAGACTATGACTAGAGTCCAAAGAATTGCCTGTATTGGCACTACTGGGGCTATGAGAACCACCCCTACAGCGGGGTTGGAGGTAATTCTCAATCTTAAACCCCTAGATCTTTTCGTACAAGAATCTGCAGCAAACAGTGCCTTGCGGCTAAGCCAAACAAAAAACTGGAAACCCAGTACAACAGGGCATGCACAGATTCTAGAGAAATTTACGGGTAGAAATGTATGCACAGACTACATTACTCCCAAACTAGATTTTATAAGACCATTTACTGTCTCTTTTCCCTGTAGGGAAGAATGGCAGGATAACCAAGTACCAATCCATGCAACAACGATCCCCATCTATACAGATGGCTCCAAGATGGATACCGGCGTTGGCGCAGGTTTCTACTCAGAAACGCTCGGAATATCTGGCTCGATCAGACTCCCCGACTACAGCAGCGTCTTCCAAGCTGAGCTTCTGGCGGTGACAACAGCCGCTAAGCAGACTGCAATGACGGCAATACCACAGGCTGATATTACCTTCTTCATTGACAGCCAAGCGGCAATAAAATCGATTTCCGCCACAGAAATAAAATCGAGGCTTGTAAGAAGCTGTCGCGAAGAGCTGCGGGCTCTTGGCGCGCAGCACACTGTAAGACTCTGCTGGGTCCCCGGACACAGTGGTGTCCCAGGAAATGAAAGAGCCGATGAACTGGCAAGAAAAGGATCTTCCCTTGAATCAAGGGATGCTGACACCACAGTAAAAACCCCACCCTGTTACCTTAAACAGGTGATTGGAAATAAAACACTGATGGCAGCAACGAAAGATGGAGTGCCCTTGATTCCTGTGTTATTACAAGGAAAATGTGGCCACTATATGACAAACAAAAGACCAAGAGAATCCTTTAAATGAACAAGAATTCTTTGTCCTCTCTCACAGGTGTTATCACCGGACACAACATGCTGGGCTACCATGCAAAGAAATTAAAACTCAGCACAGATGAACTCTGCAGAGGATGTGGGGACGAGTAGATGAATGAGGATACCCCGCATTTCCTCTGTCACTGCCCTGCACTCTGTCATATCAGAAACAATATCCTGGGCAGATATTTCTTCCAGGATTTAGAAGAACTCTCCGGCAAGTCTGTGAATGACTTGCGCAAGTTCATCAACGCATCGGGATGGTTTGTAAACCCGCTAAGTTTTTCATAGGTTTTTCATTGGTTCCAGATAAGGGAAGCGTAACCTCCAGGGTATCACAAATGGTCTACATTGACCTAAGTGTGACGGGCGCAGGATTCTCTTGCCCCGTCAGCCCAGTAACCTAACCTAACCTAACCTCTATCATCATAGGCACTTATGTATCGAATGAAAATAATTTGAGCAAAAACATTGTCAATTTTCATTGCCACGTGTGTGGGCAATTATTCATCAATGTTACTTGACAAAAAAATTGTCAATAATACTTGTCAAGTAACATTGATCGTGTGTAGGGTGGTAGGTATCGTTGGTTGCGAGAGGCCTACACAACACACCCCAATTACGAAATTTGAAGTAAATCCGTCCACACATTGTGGCAAATCCTAATTTGGATTCCCTTTTAAAAAGTAAAAAAACAAATGCATATTGTACTCGTATGTCGATGCAAATGCCCCTGTGATTAACTTCTCTAAAAATAAATCCCTAAACCGATCATAGCTATGCATTTTCATGGAAAACGAAAGAAAAAACAATTAAATGCCGTCTTCCAAACACAATTCCTAGAACTACCCATTCAGTTTAAGTTAACACATGTCGTTTCGAATAACATTTCTATGTAAACTTTTTCTAATGATGGCATGGCGCCTATCTATTTGGGAAAGCATTATTCATCGTTTAATTGGCAAAATATCGACACCGTGATCGTGAATAATGACTTTATTTTTATTTATTTGGACTTAACTAAGTAAACAAGAAATCTCAGGTTACGTAATAAATAAAGTAACAAAACATCAACAATATCATGTTTGATAAGAACCATTGAAATTTGTCTAAAACAAAATCTGAACTGAATTAAATGCAATAAATTTATAGTAAATGTTTTGTAATTTGGTCGCGTAGAATAAGACTACTTCGCGTAGATATTTACATTCAGCTGGGTTAAACCGTAGCTGCCTCAATAATAAATGCAATCGTAGCAGACTATAATATTTAATAGCATGTATAGACGCCGGGGAGAGTACGCTAACTCAGACGACAAAGTTTAACGATGGACGATTTTCTAAAAAAAAACACTTCAAATGGAAAAAATATTCAAAAATAACGGTAATACTTACAATTAAATGTTGAATATATTTTTTAAAGATAAAAGTCGTTTCTATCATCTTGTTCTTAAATCAAGTGATTACCATGAATAGTTTTTAAAAAAACTAATTTCAAACTCAAAGTTTCGGAAAAAAATTAAAAAAACAAGTTTATGTTGTCTTTATTCCAAATTGTGAGACTACCACCCCTATCGTGGAATCCGTCGGGGGGAACGATCCGCTAATAGTGAACAATTTGCATCGTGCAATCCGCAGACGTGAACCATCCACATGTCGGTAACGTGAATGAGATAATTTTTACAAAACAAATGTGTTCGAAATGAGCTGTCACAATTGAATTTTGAATTTCCTATTCACCAATAGTGGTCGGTAAGGGAGAGTATCCGACGGATCCCACGATAGCAATTTTCTGTTCACGTGAATCGAATAAGTGAAGTGAATCTCAGATCAGACGGATTCCACGATAGGGGTGTACATACCTAATTTTGTTTACTATTTTTTGCTCTTATTGGTTTTTAATCAAATATCGAAAAGTATGTCTACTAGTTTTCGAGGAAATTGGAAATTACCAAACCTACTTTTTATTACACTTGTATTTATGGACTTTTTTTTAGGTTAATGAATAAATGATATCTTTCTAGGAAGTTAAGGTCAGTAAGTCATTTGGCGTTACCCATAATGCACCACAAGGAAGTAGACTTACATTGCATTCCACGTCCTAGTCGGTCAGTTTGTCAGTTAGTCAAAGAGTCAGTTAGTTAGTTAGTGTATTAAAAATATATGTTAGTTTCGTCAATGAAGTCATCATCTGATGAAGCGTCGTAATTGTCGAGTTCGTAGTGTTCGTTGAGTTCGTCGTTGATGGTGAGGAGTCTAGGTTGTTTCGTTGGAATAAGATCCTCTAGACTTTCCAGTTGACAAAAATCTCGAATGGACAATATGAGGTTTAAAAACTTCCAAAAAAGGTAAACTAAAAGGCAATGACTCCAGGTTTTATTTTTGTTTCAAATTCAAAGTTTCTTGAAATCCAGATTCCTTAAATGCAAAAGAAACTTTGCATACACCCAACCTTTTACCTTTTGTACCTCACTGTTTATACGCCATACCGTAATGCTTGCATTCTAGGTAACGCAAAATAACTTACTGTTCTCTACTTATTAGAAGGATATCATTATTTATTCATCGACGTCAAGGAAAAAAAAGTCAATGAATACAAATTTAATAAAAAGTAGGTTTGGTAATTTTCAATTTTTTCGAAAACTAGTAGACTGAAAACCATCTAGTTTTCAGTATTCGATTAAAAACTAATAACAGCAAAAAAATAGTAACATAATTTAGTATGCAGTCTGACAATTTGGAATACAGATATAATAAACTTGTTTTTTTCATTATTTTCCGAAATTATGAGTTTGAAATTAGTTTTTTTCAAAAACTATTAATGGAAATCATAACGGACTTTAAAGAAATGTGTAATACTTAATTGTAAGTATTATCTGTATTTCTTAATATATTTTTTCCATTTGAAGTCTTTTTTTTTTAGAAAATCGCCCCTTCCCTCCGCCCAAATGGGGCGAGATAGACCCCCCTATCATAGTTAAAAATGCTTGTATCTAACTGTTCTACAAAAAACCGTTAATTTTTCTTGTCGCCTGAGTTATCGTACTCTCGCCAAATTTTGCACATTTGACCTTTCAGTCTGCCGGATTTTGTTTTAATTGCACAGCGATTGGCAACTTTTAAAACGTTCGAACATCATCGCGTTCGATTTTTGTAATAGGAAAATAGCTTTTAATAAATTTTGATAAAAGAATTATAGTACATTATTATCACTTTAATAAAATGCACAGTTGATATCTGGCATTGGTAGCCCCAAACGGATGCGACCGTTTGAGGAAGAGTACCTGCGTTCATTGACGAAATTCAGCATTTGGAAAAATAATTTTTGTTTTTTGAAGGCATTTTTTCCCCTATTCTGAAGTGCACTCAAGCATAATATATTCCATTTTATGGCAGTAGAATTTCGCAACAATGCAGTAGATCTACAGTAGAATAGCAGTAAAGTGGCAGCCCTGAGGCCCCACTACGTAACTCGATTCTATTTTCGAATCTTTTTGAAAGCCATTTCCAATTCTACTTTTACTTGTGATGTACTCAATTAGAACCGAATGTAAATTTTGTCGCCTATATTTCTTAAAATGTCCTGTTTTCAAACGAAACTTACATTTAAGTTGACAGATAAATTGAAGAGGAAAATCAAATTCGAAGGATTTTATTGTAGAATCGAGTTACACACTCATACACAGGGGCCCGGTTGGTAGTAAAATATGAAAAAATCTCCAGTCAGTTGTTGAAAATCCTATTAATCAAAACTGAACCTCTTCTCCTTTGTAATGTCATACCTTAAGCTCGTTTTATCTTTTGGTGGAAAAATACGAGTAGTTCCCATAACGTCAAAAGAAAAAAAACAACTTTAAATAATTTGAAAATTTGCTGTGGTTGCAATATAGTGAATTCCGTTCGGCCATAAAAATATTTTCCCCCAAGAATGGGAACTCATATATTTGTCTGCAGTTAGATATATTCTCACTACGCCTTTTTATTTCCAAATTTTTGTTTACAATTGCATGAAACTATTAACTCATGAAACTTTTCAGCATATAAATTAAAAGTTGCGCCCTTAGGAGTGATGAAAATAATGCATGCTTGGTTTACCAATCAGCTCAAATTTGTTGTACACTTTTTGTTTGTTTATGCAGATATATGAAAGAAATAAACTATTGAGGTTTCTATATGTTTTGCTAATGGCGCAAGTATGTACATCCGGAATAAAATTTCCACTTTTAAAGTGGATTAACTTTATAACAGAGTTTCTACTTTGTACTCGTAGTTTAGAAAATGAATCACTTTCAATAATGATCTATATATTGTTAGAATAATACTTATTGAATTATCATTCCGCTGTCAGACGTGATGCGGATCTAATGCAATCGTCTACCCAACCCTGATCTTTAGTTGGAATAAAATATGATTTTAGTGATACATCTACCTGATTTGATTGCTGTCGTCCTCATTATAATCTGAAAACTAATTAAATACGATCCGAAGTAGCTTAGACTTTGTGACATAATCGCTTCAATTATTTCACAATATATATTTACAATTCACTGCACAGACAACAACTGCATATAGCTTCCTTTATGTCAAGTAATTGGTGATGTTAGATGACGCACTTGCTCTCAGTAGAATATTTGTAAAAGAGGAATTCTCCAAAATCTAACATATTATTTCCAGATCCTCTTCAATGAAATTTTAAGACCCATTTGCGTCATTGCACTGGCATAAATCCGGATTTTGAATTATATGGTGACACTACGTTTATGTTGACATCTGCAGTGACAATAATGTGCACTCAGATTTGTCATTGCATCATAAAGAAGTTTTTTGTTTTTTTTTTTAATAAATGAGCTTAATAATTATACCCCGATATCATAGCCATCATTTCTGTCTCCTGTCAGATTAAAAATTACTCGAAACCTGCGAGGCTTATGGAGCTGGAATTTGAGATAGAGGTAGAGGATGTGTAAAATAGGTGAAGGAATAACTTTTGTGCCTTTAAACTTAAAGCCTTTTTTTAATTACACTATCAGTTTTGTGTCGTGGAGTGCTTAAAGCAAGCAACTATCACGAGCAGAAATTGCCGGCACTAAAAGTGCTCTCACAGGCTCATCATTTGGTGCAGGTGTTAGTAAGGACAAAACAATTAAAAATACAATAATTATGTACCTATAAAATACTAACACAGACACAAAATAATGCAAACAATTTAAGACATTAAAGCATTATTGCCGAAAATATTTTTTAGCTTAATTTTACTAACATGTAAGTCAATCACATGATCATTTAGATTATAGATTCTACTCATGCGACTAATAGGCTCATGCGTCCTATAATTCGTTCTATGATGGGGGCTAAACAATAATTCAACACTGCGTAAATTATGGGCACCACCACGAAAATTAAAGCCAATAGACGACAGCAAGTCAGGTGCATCTATTTGACCGGATATAAGCTGCTATAAAAAAATGATATCGCTATTAAGCCTTCGTTGAGAAAGGGGTAACATTTGAAGAAGCTTAATGCGTTGACTGTAGGGAGGAAGGTTAAATGGATCATCCCATGGAAGTCCTCTAAGTGCAAATTGAATAAATTTACGTTGAATAGCCTCTATTCGATTTGAATGAATGTTGTAGAACGGTGTCTAAACTTGAGAGACATACTCTAGAATCGGACGGACAAAACAATTGTACAATGACATAGAAACGTAAGGGTCATTAAATTCTTTGGCCCACCTTTTTACGAAGCCCAGCATAGAAACCCCAAGATCCTTAAAATTATCAACATTACAAAGAATATGTTGAGACAGAGAATATAGAAAGGTGGAAGGGATATTCTTTCTAGAGAATGTCATATGTTGACATTTAGTTGGGTTCAGTGTTAAACCGTTTTTATCACACCAATTGGCGAAGCTATTAATGTCAGATTGAAGAAACATTCTGTCTTGCTGACTAGTGATAGATTTATATATTTTCATATCATCAGCGTAGATCAGGATATTACTGTGATTTATACATGCCTTAACATCATTAATGGCAAGAATTGGCCCGAGGTGACTTCCTTGAGGAACTCCAGACTGAGCTGTGAAAGATACACATAGCGATCCTCTAAATTTCACTTGATAAACCCTTGATCTAAGGTATGAATTAACCCATTTTATGAAACATGGTGGGAAACCAAAAGCCCTGAGCTTAAATTCGATTATTTCATGGGACAGCTGGTCGAAAGCCTTGGAGAAGTCAGTGTATATGCAATCCATTTCGTCCTTATTCTCTAAGGCTTTAGAACAATCATGAAAGCATTCTGATTTCCACCTGATCTGTGATATTTTCTATAGTGATGTCGTTTATGTTATTTATATTTATATTTACTTATTTATTGAAATTGTGTTTTGTGTCGTTACAATATAAAGTTAAATTGAATATGTAAAATAATGTTTTAAATAAAAGAAAACAAAAAAAAAACCCCTGAGGAAGTTGGCAAGAAACCGACGAAACGTAGGGTGCAAGGATGGATTAAAGTGTTTTAATTGCATCGGAAACAAATAAGACCATTAAGTCGGAAAAAAGGTAAACTAAAGTATCAACAAAATATTGGTCGGGAAAAAACAAATTAAAAATCATGAAAGAAACTTAATAGAATAGTGACGGTGGATCTGTTTCTTACAAATCCATGCTGTTCATTACAAATTATATTGCGACAAAGAAATATTAACTTTTCAAAAACAATTTGTTCAAAAAGCTTAGGGATACACGAAAGCTTTGAGATGGGCCTATAATTACTGATATCACCACGTTCGCCTTTTTTAAATACAGGTTGGCAAACTTTCCCGTCTGTCGGTTATGACATTTCATACAGGTTTATCATACTCGTATATACAGGGTTGTTTTTTCTGTAATAAGGACATCACAATTTTGTATTTAAATAAAACGCAAAATAATTGAGAGATCGGTCTGAAATTTATTCCAGGTGTAGTATACATGTTGAATTTAAGTGTGCAATTTGATCTCGATCATTTTGGCGTCCGAGAGCACGTTTGCAGCGATCGATCCTTGGAGCAAATTGTTCACCCTACTTTCACACATATCGACCGAAACGTGGGCAATTGCTTGTTCGATATTGTTCCTGAGCTCCTCTTACGTTATTGGCTTGATGGCATAAACAAACGACTTAACGAAACGCCTTAAAAAGAAATACAACGGCGTTAAATTGCGCGAGCGAGGTGGTCCATCTAATTCTAGCCAGAAATAGTCTTCCAACATGTCACGATAGCGAACTCTACTGACGGTTACATGCCGATCATCATTGACGAACAAAATATGATCCAAGCACACCTCTGGCGTACCAGAGTAATAAATATTTCACTTGGGAGTAGTTATATCAAGAGACACACACAGCGGGGAACCCCCAATGAGGAGTTCTCTCCCCTTTAGTCTGGAACCTTATTCTCGATTAAATCGTCGCGGAAATAGAGAACACCGGCTGCAGGGTTGTAGCATACGCGGACGATGTTGCATTCTCCATATCAGGAAAGTACCCACAGACACTTGTCGATGTTTTTCAATTCACTCTTAATAATCTAGTAAGCTGGAATAAAAGCCTGCGGTCTCAATGTCAATTCGACGAAAACTGAGTTGGTAATTTTTACTCGGTCTTCGAAGCCGAAGTCACAGCTATTTGTCACGCCGCTGACTGGTTGACGGTTAATAACATACCAACAAGTGATAACGTCATATACATAGACAGTCAGGCAGCCATCAAAGTTCTCAAATCCAGCACAATAAGATTCAAAGTATTGAAGGCCTGCTGCATATCTCTTAACAAGATAGCTCACAGTACAACATCGACATTTGCTGGGTACCAGATCATAGCGATGTCCAAGTAAATCGTGAAGCTGACGAATTGGCTAGACGAGGCTCCTCTGGTGCAAATCGCATAACAATAGACAACATTGATGTACAAATGTCGTCTGATAGTAACCTAATCCACGCCGATGCGCTAAAAAAGCAAACCTTTCGATGGAGCCAGTTTAGCCAGTATAGGACCGCTACACAATTGTGGCAGAGCTGAACCAGAGAAGATCCAACGGACTTCTAAGACATAAAAGAGGAACCCTCTCTTCCCTTTCAAACATAATCACTGGACACTGTGCAATGGTTAGATTAGACCTGCTCAGAAATTGCGCATCCCCTACTATGATTTCTGCAAAACTTGTAGAGACGAGGAAGAAGATTAGACAGTCCTGCACTTTTTGTGCACGTATCCCGCACTCATCAACATAAGGATGGCTACTCTCGGTCAATACCTCTTCCACGATCTGGATGATCTCAACAATGCCTGCTGATATCAACAACTTTATATAAAAAAGTAGATATTTCTAGGAGCAAGCAGCGTGACCCACTTGCGCCTTCCCAATGGAATCACAATGGACCTACTTCGGTCTAAGTTTATCTCATCGAGGGCCATTTCTGACCAACCAACCAACCAACACCTCTGGCATGAAATCCATACCACACGGTCACTCTTTATGGATACAATGAAGTCTTTTGAAGCACATGTGGGTTTGTTGCTGTTTTGAGAATTGACAAAGCCATTACGCAAAAAATAAGCTTCATCGCTGAAGATGATATTTCGATTACATTCAGAATTTTCTTCAAACAGAGCCCAATCGGAGAAGTTTCGGCGCTTGAAATGATCTAGAGGCTTCAGTTCTTGAGCTAATTTGATCTTGAAATGTGAAGGCCTGGATCTTTACTTATAATTCGCCACAATGTTGACTGAGATATTCCCAATTCCTGTGAACAGCGGCGTAGAATCTACTGATTTGGCTCATTTTGAATTGAAACACTTACTGCTACGATATTTTCTGCACTTCGACCGGTGCGTTGTCCCACTGTCACAGGAACATTCAACAGTGAATATATTAACTCAAATTTATCCACTATAGCAGGCACAGGCTATCTGGTGGCACGATTATTACGACCGAAAATTGGAGTAAGCGCTCTTAAAGCTATGACAACCGACTTAACATTTCGGTAGTCATTTTTAATAATTTTCAAACGTCTAAGGGTGCGTCTGTATTAAAATATAAAATACTTATGTCCCTACTGAAAATCCCTTTAGTTAGGTCCATAGAGATTTTCCAACTTAATTTGTCATTACAACCCGTTGCGTTTTGTTGCAACAGACGAAGACCTTTGTTTTCCTGTTATCGATCAAAAAAATCAGTGAAACAGCAATGACATAACATTTGCAGTTTCTTTTAATTAAAATTCAATAAGACTGATAAGTTTGACTGGTGATTTTAAAAGAACCCTGAGGCAGCGCTTAGATTTGTGTTTTGTTTTATTTTTTTTTTGTCTATAAATTGAATTTTTTTGTATATATTTGTACATACACATAGGTATAATAATTTGTACAAAATAGCACTTTGAATTTTAAATTTTAAATAATTTCACTAGGTAAGATGTTCGATAGTAACAAATTTAAATAACTAAGTTTATATAATTAGGCATTAACGGCTAGCTTCTTCGAACATTTGCGTGTGCGAAGTAGAAGGAACCTACAGTTTAACGATAACTTCGAACGGCAAATTTAAGAAGCTTCTCATGACAATTGATACTCTTAGATGTTTTTCAGACTTTTTCAAGGTTTGCATGTACTTTAAGTACCTACACATATATTTTAGTGAGTCTCGCACTCATTTAAAAGACATCTTAGGTACTGTGTTAAAATACTGATATATAAATACTAGGTTAGGTAAGGTTAAACAGGGGTAGGCAGTTCGCATACAGCACTAGGCACCAGAAGGACCCGTCGCGGTCCCTAGGAAACCAATTGAAACCAAAACTTCAAAAGGAGAAAGACCTAAACATTTTCCCCAACAAAACATCCAATCTTCCTATAGAATTTTACCAGCTTCCTGTGGTCTGTGCCCCTCAGGTCCCCCGATTCCACTAATAAGTATTCTGGTAGAAACCTCCAACGATTCCGCGCTATACCCTCGCACTCACACAGTATGTCCATTGTATCTTCCTCGGCTTGTAGATCCCCACAGAACCTGCATCCACCAGTCTAAACCGCCTATCATGCTTCCTTAGGAGACAGTGTCCCGACATAATCCCAACTACTATTCCAAGCTGTTCAATACTCAATTGGAGAATTTTCCTAGATCTTTCCCCACAGACCCACAGCACATTCTCAGATTCATCAAGGAAACTGTACTGGACGCTGTGCTCTAAGGAGGACCTACCAAGGATAAATCAGAGCAATACCCCGATACGCTTCATAAAAGAAGTTTGTCCAGAGGGGGCTCTGAAAGAGGGCATGAACTTCTCCGAGGTATAAGCAGGGGACACAGTAGACTAATAGGTCGCAGTGTAATATACCCTAACTAATTATTATTATTATTATTAGATCTTTCCTTGTCCAAATGCGGCCAAAGTGCTTTAGACACCCTATGCTCTCTAAATTTTGCCATCTGATGTCAGCCATTTTTAAGATTTTCTCATTAATTGATAACGCCAAGGGGTGGTTTAATGTCCACACCTCCACTACTCTCCAGTTCCCCTAACTTTCTCGCCAGCTCATCGGCTTGCTCATTCCCTTCTATACCGCTGTGTCACGGTACCCAGCACAGTCTTACTCGGTTCCGCCCGCATACTGCTTTTACCATTGTGCGACAGTTTCTGACTGACTCAGAATTGATGTTAACACTTTAACAGATTCTAGTGCCTTAAGTGTCGCCTGACTATCAATGTAGATGGCATTATCCCTTCCGGACATTGATCCCATCCGCACTATCTCTGCCGCCCTTAGAACAGCCAGAACTTCCGATTGCAAGACACTGCTTGTGTCCGGGAGTCGTATAGACTCTTTCAAGTCTGGATCAGATGAAAAGATGCCAGAACGCGTTACCTCCCCTGTCTTAGAACCATCAGTGTAGATTGCAAGTTCATTTGCTGCTGTGACTGCATCTCTTTGCCATTCTTCCCTTCCCGGATATGATACATCGTACGGGATGTCGAAGTCGACCATTAGGCCTTAACGGCAAATGCAGGGCCTATAACCAAACGTCTCCAACCACTTTCATGCGAAGTGTAACGCCGAATCCGAACGGAAAATTTGAGATGCTTCTCATGACAATTTGATACTCTTGGATGTTTGTCAGACGTTCGCAAGAGATGCCAACAACACGCGGTATTCCAAAGTGGTCCCCCATCTAAGTACTAACCACGACCTACGTCGTTTAATTGCGGTGATAGAACGAAAACCGATTGATTCGACGTGGCAAGGTCGTTGGCCAGTTAAGAGCGTGCGGTGCCCAAAACTGCATTTCTTAAACTGGCCCAAATTTGTGAGGCGCAAAGCAAGTTGTTTTATTTTTAAATCTAGCGGTATAAGGTGCAGAAAGATGTGCCAGTGCCGCCGTGGGAGTAGTACGAAGTGGACCTATAATGGTGTGCTAGCCGTCCTCTGCACTGTTGCTAGTTTTAAAATTATTTATTTTGTTAGTTGCCCTCCACCACACAAGTGAGCCATATGTAAGTATTGCTATTACTTCCACTATACATGTATTCAGTATACCATGGCGGGTTTCAGACCCATGTTTTGGCTTTTCTTCTTATACAAATAAAGAGTTCGTTATACGTTTTCTTGATTCTTTCTCTTAAGTTGAGATTCCAATTTAATTTTCTATCTAGGATTACGCCCAGATACTTCGCACTATCCGTAAGGGACAGTTGCACTCCATCAAATTTCGGGAGATTGACGTGCAGTATTTTGTGTCTTCACGTAAACAGGACTAACTCCGTTTTCGAGGGGTTGACATTTAGTCCGCAGCTCTTAGCCCAATTACTGATTTTCTCTAAGGCAGTCTCTGTGACCTCACTTAAAGTATTTAAATATTTTCCCGGCACTAGTTTAACCACGTCGTTAGCATACGCTCTGGCACTTATTCCCATACATATAGTTTAGTCAGTCTTGCAATTATTTAAAAGACATCTTGGTACTGAGTTCAAATACTGATATATAATTACTAAATCAACTAAAATATTAAAAATTTAATTACCAAAGCTTGCAGTCAAAAAACACATTTAAAACTTTTAATTGCCTTTATATTATTTTTATATTTTGCTCAACTTTATTATGTATATTCAAAATGATTGCATTGCCTCAATCGCGCTTAATAACCAAAGTCATTCAATGTAATATAAATATCCGTACTCTGATTATTTTCATGGATTTACGTTTATGACTAATCCGTAAACCTATATCGAAATTTAATAAAATCAATTGCTTCCCACCCATCACATGACCAAAGTCGCAAAAATTCCTCTTCAAAGACTGGCTTGCTTTTTAAAAATAAATCGAACGGATACATTTACATGATCACATCATTAAACAAAAAAAATCCATAAAGGAATCAGAACCATATGCCTTAAGTCGATAACACTTCTCAAACCATTCAAGTAAAATTTATACTCATTCATTGCCCCAAAGATATCATTAAAACCATTGTTTCCGTCTGTCTAGTCGGCATTCGGCACTCCTTCGCAAAGGTGATCTGGCATATTACACGTACATCTTCTCATATAGCACCTCGCAACCAAAAATAGTCTTGATAACCTGCTCGCTCAATTTGTTCGAAAATAAACAAAGGTCCATCAACGATCAACTGATCTGTTTTTAAGCACACGATGCGTGCGATCGTGACTCTTTGTTTACAATGATCTTTGCTTGTAAAATAAAATCAAATAACTCACACTGATTGGTATAAATATAACTGCAATATCCGGCTAATTGATCGCACCTATCGGTAATCCACAAAAAACTCCAAAAGACCGTTTCGTTAATTCCTTGCGATCGTCTGATTAATTGGTTTGCCCACACATTGATCTAACACCACTTTCTTCTGATTGTTTTATGAGATAAAACAAAAACTCACGATTTCGAAATTAAAAAAAAAATCACTTCAAATATATTTCACTTGTTTTTTCTTTCAAAAAGATCGCTTTAGCTAAGTTATTTTATTTTCAATGCGCACGCTCAACGACGACAACCGCTTACACGCTTTGTCCCGAATAAACTGAATCGATTGACTGAAACTGAAAGTCAATTAACTAACAGAAATTAAAGAACTGCAAGCAGCAGCCAGTCAGTTCGAAATCCATGAGCGTGAGCGCATCGCACTCTCAGATACTTGCTGCCATATGTATCTTTTTGTTGCAACAATACAAGATCAGTGCCGGATAAGGTGATCATGTTTGCTTGTAACTTGGGGAGACTTGTTGGTTTGTTTTTACCGGTTTTTTTTCTCGATTAGAATAGGTAGGATTGCATTCTCGATCGAACTCTTTGGTGTCTGGGCGTCTGGCTATCTTTTGGTCCCTCAACAGTGAAAGAGATGTTGGCTGAAATAGCCGAGTAGACTACAAATATAGAGAGTCCTATATGTCTCTATAGTTTCTCTCTTAAAATTCGAAGATCACTTCGCGATCGAGATATTTTGTTAACATTTTCGAGATGTATCTTTTTTTCTTGAGGTTTGCTTGCATTTGTGGAGGATGGGAAAATAAATTTCACTCAAATTTCGAATGTTTTGTGGAGACCGCAGACTTAACCGCCAGTGGCAACGAAATGAATGAATCAATTTGAGTGGTTGTGCATCACTTGAACGAATTACATTTGGTTCATTTATTTTGAATACACAAAGACGAGGTTTTCGTAATTATGACATGAGTGATTAATAGTTATCGGTTGAGGTTCAGCGATTTTTGGCTTCATATTAATAGGTCTTTGTGGCAAAATGAAACAAAGGTTAAGCAGCAAAGAAAATAAAGTGGACAATTTGCGGCCAAAGAAACTCAGTGTGCACAGATGGGGAACAGACATTTATGTACTCCGACTTTGGATTTTAGGCAAAATGGTTTCATATTGATTTATCTTTCTCTTATAACGAAAGCTTTTGAGATGCATATCATAGTAGAACACTTCCTATTTAGGCACCCATGCAATATTTTTTTATGGGGGAAGATAACTTCTTTCACAAAAGGTAAGGCGATTCGTGAAACTGTGTGCTCTACCAGCTTTGTAAGTAGGCGGCCTATTACGGAAAAATGCTACATATTTGTTTAACAGTGCAGGTTTTTCCCGGGTAGATTACCGCCGATCCAAAGTGTAAGGATAAATAGTGTACCGTGAACTCTCCCTCTACCCTCTTTCCCAACATCTTTTTGTAGTCGTTAATATCTCTAAAGTGAAAGTACAATGCGTCACTGCTCCAGGCAATATTTTCAATTGACACTTCATTTGTTAAGTTTGGTTGGGTGTGAGAGCAGTAAAATGCATCTACACAGTGCCATCAGTGGGCCTTAAGTCATATAGGGGGGCGGTAACAGTTACAGAGTCTAATAGGGGACATTGAGGCGGTCTTAAAGCTGTCAACAAAATTAGAAGCAAGACCACAAATTGTACGTACATATTCGACTATTTCTAGTGCGACTTTGTAATCCATATGTACTCGTATGTTTGGAAACTGTTACTTAATGTTAATAACATAGTGGCCGTATATTTCAATGGAAAATAGCGACTAATGTTTGCAGAGGAATGAGAATTGCATAAGGCACCCTGCCCTAAACTTTTCGGTTGATATTTCTTTCATTTTTTACTTTTCACAAGTATAGCCTTAACTCATAAATAGAAGCGTTCTTATTTTTCTTTGTATCGCATTCAGCTAAAGCTGTTTATTCCTTATTATTTGTGAAAAATATTGTAGCAAGTGTTAGAAAAGGTGTTTGAACCCGCACCTCATTTTCAAATCCTCGAGGAATGCAATAAATACAGTTCCTCATAAGCTAAATTGAAGCTAAAAATCTCGTTTGTAAATATTTAATTTTAAATAATATTTCACATTCGGTTCTGACATATATTTCTATTGAAAACACTTTATATAATGTGTAAATTGTTTATATTATGTATTTGGTGAATTTAAAAGTAAAAATAAAACTCAACTTTTGAAATGCTGAGAAGTTAGTAGGTGGGGCACATTCCACTTAACTTTCAAAGACATGTGTTTCCGAAAATTATTGATAGATTTCAAAATTGGTTATCTATTCTTTTGAGTACAATTATAATTTTATTCAAAACGTTTCAATAAAAACAAAGAAAAATTAGAAAAAAATTATTTAGAAAAAGCCTGAAATAAATCAGTAATACTGTGACACTGCAATGTATGATCAACAAACTGAAGCGCTACTGCGACCTGTGCGATCTGCAAATTAACATATCAAAGTCTAAAATTATGGTCTTTGAATCGACATCTCGAAGGAGCCTACTTGAACATTGGACTTTATAAGGGGAACGAATAGAGTCACTAGTCACACAACCTTGACTTATGTCTACATGTAAGAGAAAAATGTTCTACTGCAAAAACGGCTATCAATGTATAGAGTAGCTTTCTTTCCAAAAAATATTTGAAATCTTCCAAATTTTAAGTCTTTGATGCTATAGTAAACTCGTGCCTTTGCTATTCTAACCAAGTTTTTGGTTTCAAGTATCTGGAGGACTTTGAAGCTGTTCAGAGATTTTTTATTAAACGAATTTTTAAACTGCCACTGTCAACCCCTACCTATGCAATGGAGGAGTCCGGTTTACCGCAGATTTACATTAGGAACCGCAAGGCCAACGCTGATTTCTTGTCCGCAGTTTTGCAGAGATCAGACAGTAAATTGCATAAGCAGATTATGTTGTTTGCATTTCGATGCAAATTAACCCCTTTTAAAGAGTGGTATGAGCTTGCAGGACTACACGAGATCAATTTGGATTTGAATGTAAGGAATGTTAGCACATGTTGTATAGGTGTATTGCTAGAGTGGACGAGAGTTTCTACCAGCAATGCTTAAACAGGGCGCTCACATCACCATCCAGAAATATGTATAAATGTCTTGATCACGCCTTAGGTGCTGGCAACTATTTTAACGACAGTCTCTCAGGCAATGAAATGAGCATGATTTTTAAAGCTAGAACCGAAATTTTAGGTATCAACTATGTCCGGCATAGACAAGATCTTCGAGTGATCTAAATTAGATGGAAGATGTATTCCATTTTCTGTCAATATGCCCCATATGACGTGAAGTGAACTACGTGTTCTTTACTTTTCTAAGAGTGCTCTTACTAGAGAAGAAGCTATATCAATATTGAATGGGGCCTATGGATGGAGTCTACTTTTCAAATATTGCAATTACGCCTTAGCCTATCGTAATAGTTTCGTGGATTAATTTTGAGGCCAAACATAAACGTGAAATTATTATTTTTTAAAATTCTGCTACGTAATGTGCTAGTTTTTCTTTTTCTTTTTTCAACCTTTTTTATACCCTATTCTAAGGGTATATTAATTTTGACGCATAGTTTGTAACATACCTTAATATTGCCCGTAGACCCCTAAAAGTTACTATATTTATGATCAGCATCGATAGTAATGTCGATCTAGCCATGTCCGTCCGTCCGTCCGTCCGTCCGACCGTCTGTCGGCAAAAAATTTTAACCATATACTCTCTAGGGTCCCGAAATAATCAAGTTTACGAATTTTTGAAATCCACCCACAGACACGCCCACAAACGCAGGTGGCAATGTTGCGATGGTAGTGTATTCAGTGTAAAGTGATTGGCAGGTCGTGCTTTGGAATCCCGACCAGGGCCCTGATTTTTATAAATTGAATACACACAACAAAAACTGATCTCCCTAAAGCAATTTAGGCGCCACCTGTTGAGAAAAAAAAATCCCATCGCACCAAACTTCTTTCCTATCCTTCTATTCTTTCAGTAAGTAGCACCCAAAAATAGGCAATGAATTGCTGGGAGCTACTTGCGCAACAAACTAAATGCCTGCGCTGTGGTTTTACCATTATAAGGATACTGTGTCACTACAGAAAAAAGAAATCCCTTTAGCGCGCGCAAATTATAAAAACAAGAAAAAAAATATGATCTATGACTCCTAAAACTGCTCGGGATAAAAAAATTTCAAAATCCGCCCACTGACAAGCCCACAATTAATTTTTGTTTTTTTTTGAAAATTCAAAGTTTGAGCTAGCGAGCGGAAATTTATAATATATACTCTCTAGGGGCCCTTTATTCTCATGTGTTAATTTTTTTAAATCCGCCTACTGACACGCCCACAATTAAATAAAACAATTTTATTGAAACACCCAAGTTTGAGCTGGGGAGCGTTTTTTTTTTGATAAAATCCTTTAAATGTTATATAACAAAATATGTAGAGCGTTCTTAACAATTCAACCATACTTAGACTTTTGTCACGCCCACTTATGAGGGATAGGAATAAGAATAGGGTATCCAACAGTTCGCCCAAGCGGACTGTAGCCCGTCCCTATGTTTTTTAAAATCATATACATACATATGTATTAAAATTATAATTTATTAAATATTGAAATTATATAATTTATAAAAAAAAGTATGTACTCTAATTAACTTATCTTAACTAAATATTTCAAATATAGATTAAAGTCAATCAATGGCAGACGGCCTTTAGCCAACGCTTTTCTTTTTCTTTTACGTTTTTTTTTTAATAACTGTACTTAGAAGTCTAAATAAAGAATTTAAAATAAAATAAAAATAAATCAGTAATAAGCAATGGGATGCCAAAAAAGAATCAGAACGGACCATTCCTAGTACAGAAGAGCACTTCCTGAGGCTATCTCTTTCTCAAGTGCCGAATCTCTTTCTTAAACGTCAAACTAAAATTGAAGGATACGATCTCATTAAAATGTAGAAATCGTATGGAAAAATCATTGTGATTGTTAGAAAATTGTATATTTAAGTGGAACCCAAAGCTATTGAAAAGGAAAAACAATTAGTTTATAGGCAAAATGCTTGTGAAAGATGTTAAAGCAAAAAAAAAAAAAAACAATGAACATGTTGACCAAAAGATTTGTGCAGCTCTTGATGCAGAAATTCACAGGCACTTTCACTTTTTTTTTGTATAATATTGGTATTATTAATTTCTTTTGTTCGTTTGTATTTAGTAGTATAACATGAATGTATAGAAAATTGTTCAACTTAATTGTTTCCAAACAAAAATAGTTTTTTTGGCAATGGAACCCGATCCTCACGGTTATATTTTAATTTTTCCTACGCAATCCTATTAAATTGTTTATTTTTTAGTATTCAAAAATAGAATGTGGATACTCCGTTTCAATTCTGTTTTCTTTTAAACTTGCGCGTACTGCGTTAGGTTCTGTAATTGGTCCGATTATGGAAATCGTGATTTACTACATATTTTAAAATGTAAAGGTTCACAAATTCAAATGTTTTTGTATGTGTGTGAAAAATTGTACTTTCAAGTCTTATAACGATATCGACTTCAATATGATCCCAATCGATGCGTAATGCAAATATGATCTGAAAGAAATTATACTGAATTCAGTTCAACAGAATTTCTTGATAAAGATTTTTTCAATCAAATTTGTTCTGGTGACAATCCATTCACTTCAAAATATCAGAATTCCATTGAGTTTTTATCAAAAAGCAACTTACAGTGTTTTATAATATTTACATATGTTAAAAAAGAAATTAATTAACAATTTCAAACTTCTTAATCCATTTACTCTTAATTTTGTATTCATATCATTTTCACATCAAGCTGGGAAGTTGATCATGTGGACCTCCTTGGTTGCACTCACCCCACTTGTTTTGTTATAATTCGCTTTATTATAAACTTTTTACGAAATATTCGCGCAAAACTCATCTCCCGCCATACAAATTCACGGACTTGATCCCTCGATAAAATTAGCCGATGTTCATATTGTATTTTTAAAAACATAAGAAAGGCTACAGTCCGCTTAGGCAAACTGTTGGATACCCTATTTCTATTCCCCAAAAAACGGACGTGGCAACATTTTTATCAAGTGTGTTTTGTTGAGACGGATATTGCTTACATATTTTGTTAAATATAACAGTTTTTTACGTTTCTAAAGGCTTTCATCGAAAAACTATGTTTTGGCAAAAAAAAGCTTATACGAATTGGGATTGGCAAAACACTTTGTATAAAAGAATAAAAGAAAAAAAGATGAATGTAGATAAACATATAATTTACGCAGATTGGGATTTTCACTTCTTCAATAAATAAAGGTTATTTTTTAAAAGTCAGTGGAGGGATTTTAAAAACATTAACACTTGAGTATTTGGGCAACTAAAGGGAATATGTTTAAAATTTCAGCTTTTTGCAAATTGGACAACGGACGGACGGGCGGACATGGCTAGATCGATATAACTTTCGACGCTGATCACATATATGTAAAGGGTGATTTTTTTAAGGTTAGGATTTTCATGCATTAGTATTTGACAGATCACGCGGGATTTCAGACATGGTGTCAAAGAGAAAGATGCTCAGTATGCTTTGACATTTCATCATGAATAGACTTACTAATGAGCAACGCTTGAATTTTCAGTGAATGGGCCCTAGAAAAGTTGGCAGAAAATCCGCTTTTTTATCGACAAATTTTGTTCAGCGATGAGGCTCATTTCTGGTTGAATGGCTACGTAAATAAGCACAATTGCCGCATTTGGAGTGAAGAGCAACCAGAAGCCGTTCAAGAACTGCCCCTGCATCCCAAAAAATGCACTGTTTGGTGTGGTTTGTACGCTGGTGGAATCATTGGACCGTATTTTTTCAAAGATGCTGTTGGACGCAACGTTACGGTGAATGGCGATCGCTATCGTTCAATGGTAACAAACTTTTTGTTGCCAAAAATGGAAGAACTGAACTTGGTTGACATGTGGTTTCAACAAGATGGCGCTACATGCCACACAGCTCGCGATTCTATGGCCATTTTGAGGGAAAACTTCGGAGAACAATTCATCTCAAGGAATGGACCGGTAAGTTGGCCACCAAGATCATGCGATTTGACGCCTTTAGACTATTTTTTGTGGGGCTACGTCAAGTCTAAAGTCTACACAAATAAGTCAGCAACTATTCCAGCTTTGGAAGACAACATTTCCGAAGAAATTCGGGCTATTCCGGCCGAAATGCTCGAAAAAGTTACCCAAAATTGGACTTTCCGAATGGACCACCTAAGACGCAGCCGCGGTCAACATTTAAATGAAATTATCTTCAAAAAGTAAATGTCATGGACCAATCTAACGTTTCAAATAAAGAATCGATGAAATTTTGCAAATTTTATGCATTTTTTTTTTAAAAAAAGTTCTCAAGCTCTTAAAAAATCACCCTTTAGTACCTTTAAGGCGTCTACGTGCAGTATTTAGTATGAGTCCAAATTATAATACCCTTAGAATACTTGTTCCAATATCACTGGAAAGCAGCTGTTCGAAAACCTTTCTGTTGGATCACACAACTATGCCACACCTAACAACAACAACAACAACAACAAGCATCTTGCTCATTGAAACGACAATTACCTGAAAACAATAATGAAATTAAACCTTAAATGCTTACTTACCTATGTACTTTGAAACTTACATGTCTATCCTATGCTAACTTACTCGTACAATGTATAATAGAATTAAAGAGTCAATGAATTCATGTATACCACATTTGAAATTAGCGCCCAAGGAACCAAGTTTCGCCATATTTTTGAATTTATCGTTGTACTAAAATAAGAAACTCAAACTAGAGAATGTACTAAGTAACTATTTAAAGAAGCAAGAGAAAATAAAAGAGGAGTCTGGTCTTTGACACTAGCTGAGTCGCAACGTTTTTTTTTGTTTTATCTCGCATCTCGTCGCCCGCTGTGCTTCGCTCGATTTCTATACTCGACCAATTGTTGCTCACGCAGTTGCTTATTGAAACCGGTGAAAGGTAAATCAATCCGAGGGAATTTTATTGCACTGCATTAAGCAAAATTTTCTCAAGGAGCAGCCGAAAAACCATTCGACTGTACATTTTGGCGACCGTTACAGGACCGGTTCATAAAATATATTTGTGCGTGGTCTTTGGACAAAGTGCTAAAACTCGTGGAAAAATGCCTTGTTGCATCGCGGCAACGGGAAGACAGACAGTACCGCAAACGGTGACGATAACGGTCCGCGTAAGTGCAAGTGTGAAGGCATTATCCAGTTACCAACAAGATAAAAAAGGGACCCGCAGCAGACACAAGAAGAGCTACCATCACCGTGGACAAAGGAAAAATAGCACAAATCCGAAAAAGGGCTTGGAGAAACAATTAACCGACTGGAGGCGGATGAAAATACAGGGAAATAAGTACATATATAAACTTCCCTATCAGGTATGAGCTTAATTTCTTTATTCGAACGTGCGCTGAAAATCAAATTGCTCAGCTGTGCTAAACGACCAATAAACGCACATTCGAACTAAATTAAGTAATATCGCATGCAATTAGTTCTAACTGTAGCTTACTCATTTGTGAAATAATATGCATAAATCGTTTTAAACAAATTCGATTACAATAAAATTAAAATCGAAACCAATAAGCACATCAAGCTATCGCTCATCGAACATCCACAATATTTAGCTAGAATCCCTTATCGAAAGCAAAGACATATTTTCGCACTTACTGCCTGCACCTTGCACTCTTCGTTCGCTAAATTCCGTTCAGAATCTCTTAAGCGGTATTCATACACATCAAAACAGTTCGCGTAGTTCACCGTTGGTTCTACCAACTAAAGAAAAAGCTTTCGTCGTTGCATCTCTCTTAGATTTGCATTGCATCACACACCTACATTGATATTCGTTCGTCGGGCACTCACATCATCTCTCATCGTCCATTGGATTGTTGTGTTCGCTATTGATTTGATAAGCTGGGAACTTCGCCCCTCATTCGTCACTGCTACGGTTGTTGCTGTTGTAGCTGTAGTTACTTTTTTTGACTTGTAGCCGGGTATTTCTGTTTGCGAGTATCAATCACTTTACAAGTTCGTCGTCTCTCATCAGAAACGGTCTGAAGGATAAAAGCTCTCAATTTACATCGAAAGGCTTCCGTTTATCAAACCATTTTTGCAATAAAAAATAAATTTATTTTGATTGCGTCAGAACGAGATCAGTCGGACCAAGCTACTCAACAGTACGTTGGTCGTATCGACAAAAAGCTTGAACGACTTTCGGTTTGTTTACATTTTGAACAAATTTATTCAAACACATCTCATCGTCATGTCTCTCGATGGGTTGAAAGCCTCTCGCGCCTCCACAAAAGGAAGCATATCGCGGATCAAGACATTGATTTAACCATTTGCTCAATTGTTTAACTGACCAAGCGCTGGGAACTTTCAAAACATTCCAAATCACGGAAGAAAACTACGACAAGGCACTAGAGAGATTAAGGGAACGTTACGACAACGATTGCCTAATTTTTTTAGAGTATATTGCACAGTTGTTTGACATGCCTAAGGTTAAAAAATCTTCTGCCAGTCATTTAAGAAATCTAGTTGACAATGTTTCCGCAATCTTTAACTCCCTGCAATCAATTGGATCAGAATCCGAAATATGCAATGCAATTATAATTCACATTGCAATGTCAAAGGCGGATTCAGAATCCCAAGCTAAATGGGATGAACAACTTCAGTACGACAAACTCCCCAAATGGGACCAGTGTTCAGAAGTTTTAAGTCGACGTTGCCAATATTTGAAGGCGCGTGAAAGTAAAACCATTCTGTACGATACGAGCAAGAAATCGGTGAACAAACCGAAAATGGTTCAATACGACTTTAGCGAAAAAACTTCACTTACAGTGATTCAACAATGTTGTGTAATGTGCAAGGACGGTTCGCACACCATTACCAGTTGTTCTGTTTTTGCCCAGCTATCGATTCACGACCGTTTCGTAAACATAAAGAAGCTTGGTCTATGCATTAATTGCCTTCGGAAACGACACAATGTGTCCAAATGTACGTCAACATATAAATGTAGGGTATGCAAGAAGGCGCATCACACAATTCTACATAGACCAAATCAGTCGGCAAGCACTTCAGCTTCACAAGAACCATCTTCGTCGTCCTCTCATCAATCAGCTGTTGTGAACTCTGCACTGGGAAAAGAATCAGCTCAAGTCATATTAGCTACAGCGATAGTACTTGTAAAAGATGCATCAGGAGGTTTCCAGCTAGGGCGAATTCTCTTAGATTCAGGTTCCAGGTTAATATGATCAAGGAACATTTTGCTAGAACCCTAGCCCTGCGAACCCAACCAAAAAATATTGAAATTCAAGGAATCGGCATGACTGAAGCTAAGATTGGTTCTACTACTGGAACCACGATAAAGTCCAGGTACTCACCATTTCAGCTAGCTTTAGAATTCCTAGTTTCGCCTTCAATAACTGGTTACCAACCCGATCCGTCACTGAACATCGACAATTGGAATCTACCCAGAAACTTGGAACTCGCGGATGAGCAATTCAATAGATCGGCGGCCATAGACATGCTTTTAGGAGCAGAAACATTTTTTGATTTGTTGCTGGTAGGTCAAATAAAACTGGGACCTGGGCTACCGTCGCTTCAAAATACTCGTTTGGGATGGATTGTATCGGGGAAGTACAAGCCCTTAAGCACCAATGCAATGAGAACCTGCTGTATTAGTTCCACTGATGGCCGGCTCGAGGAATTTGTGGAAAGATTTTGGGAACTCGAGGCAGTTACGGGAAGGAAATCAAAATGGACTGATGAACAAACGGAATGAGAGAAACACTTTAAGGAATCGGTAGAGCAAGTAAGCAGTGGGAGAATCATGCTGAAATTACCCTTTAAACATGACCCATCTCTTCTGGGCGAGTCTTATGATATAGCCTTTCGTCGCTTTCTGTCGTTAGAACGTAGGTTATCCAAGGACGAGGCTTTGAAGGCATTATACAAGGAATTCCTTCAGGAATATGAAGCATTAAGCCACATGTCTCTAGTTAAAAATCCGGAACTTAGTCGACCTCACTCTTGTGTGCTACGACCGAACAGTGCGTCAACCAAATTGCGAGTAGTGTTCGATGCCTCGTGTCGTACCTCCTCAAACATTTCGCTTAATGGGATTCTAATGGTAGGTCCAACCATTCAAGATAACCTATTTCTGATCCTACTTCTTTTTCGATGGCACAGATTCGCGCTTACAGCCGACGTTGTAAAAATGTATAGGCAAATATTGATACATCCCGACCACCGTAGGTTCCAATATATCCTATGGAGGAAAACCGAGAACGCTCCCATTGAAACCTTTGCCTTAAATACCGTCACTTATGAGACCTCCTCGGCACCATTCTCGGCTATTCGATTACTCCAATATCTAGGAGATAAGTATGAGTCGCAGTACAAGCTTGGATCAGAGGTACTTCGAACTGATTTCTATGACCTACTTACGGGAGCGGACGATATTGAAACTCTGAAACGCAAACGAATTGAACTCATATATATTTTGAAATCTGCAGGGCTGGAACTGTCCAAGTGGCACAGCAACTGCTTTTCAATGTCATCGGATTAAAGTGGAAAGGATCTAAATATCAACGAGTCCAACGTCACAAGCACGTTAGGTATAGTTTGGAATTCGCACGATGACAATTTTTACTTTTCATATAACCCGACTAAATTCTACACATCATTTACAAAGAGGAAGATTTTATCGGTAGCCTCGTCTCTTTTCGATCCATTAGGTCTTCTGTGTCCAATCTTTGTCAAAGCAAAAATCATTTTGCAAAAGTTGTGGATGGAGAAGATTGAGTGGGATAAGGCCATTCCGCAATCAATCGATACAGAATGGAGACAACTCATGAGTGACTTGAAGTCAATCCAAGGTATACCTGTACCGAGATATGCTCTGGCTCCTCACAAGAAGAATGTCCAAATCCACGGGTTTTGTGACGCGTCGATAAATGCGTACGGCTGCTGCATCTACATTCGAACAGTCAACTTTGAGGAATCTGGTTCAGTAAGATTGCTGGTAGGAAAGTCAAGAGTAGCGCCATCCAAGAAAAAACAAGTTCCACAGCTCGAACTATGCGCGGCACATCTTCTGGTAAAACTTTGGTCGACAATTCAGTCGAGTTTTAAAGAGTCGAACCCGGAAGTATATTTTTGGACAGATTCGTCGGTGGCTCTACACTGGATTTCCACTCACACTTCCAAATTAAGCACCTTTGTGGGGAATCGGGTTGCAGAGATACAGGAGGCAACAAGCGGTATCAACTGGAGGCATGTACCAACAGAGCTTAACCCAGCAGATATATGCTCCCGCGGATGCACCGTCGAGGAACTTCAAAAATCGATATGGTCAGCTGGGCCGTTATTTCTACTGCAACCGCCAACAGAATGGCCATCAAATCCAATTATCTCACTTTCTTCGGAGCAATTGACAATGGAAAGGAGAAAAACGGCGCTGGTGGGCAGTAAAATCGTCGAAAACCAGTCAAAAATTGCAGTTCATATACCAAACTCATACACATTTTCGCATATATACTTCGATTCATTAACCGGATGAAAAAATTAAAAGCAAATACCGCAATAGTTTGCAGTGTCGACGAGCTCGATGCCGCATTTTACAAAATGGCTTGGCTTGAAAAACGTACCCATTTTGCCGAAGAAGTCAAGTTACTCGAAACTGGAAAAACTATTAAGAGCGCCCTTAAGTACCTCAGCCCATTTTTGGATATTTCAAAGGGAGTACCAATACTTCGGGTTGGAGGGCGATTAGAACATTCAACGCTTCCTGAGCAACACAAGCACCCCATTTTGTTATCGAAAGATTCTACCCTGGCTACATGTCTGGTTCGTCATCTTCATAAGAAGAACTTTCACGCGGGACCAAAGGCCCTCGTCGCAATTTTGAGGCAAAAGGTCTGGATTATCAACGCCAGCTCGTAAGGTGGTTCACAATTGCATACATTGTGTTCGATACAAGCCCAAGCTCCTGCAACAGGTAATGGGAAACCTTCCAAAAGAACGGATTATCGCTGCTAGACCGTTTCAACGATGTGGGATCGATTTCTGCGGACCGCTATACAAGTACCACAGGGTTCGGGGAAAGGTTCCCTACAAAACCTACATATCCGTCTTTGTATGTTTTACTTCGAAGGCTGTTCATTTAGAGCCGGTATCCGATCTGACAACAGATGCTTTCATCGCGGCGCTAAAACGCATGATAAGTCGGCGAGGGCTACCTACAGATAAATTTTGCGATAACGCGACAAATTTTGTTGGAGCTAACTCAAAGCTGACAGAATTACATACCATGTTATTTCACAAAACCTCTAGAGATACAATTATTGATTTTTGTAGTAATGAACAAATTATCTTTCACTTTATCCCTCCTAGGGCACCTCATTTCGGAGGCATCTGGGAAGCCGCTGTGAAGGTGGCTAAAGGACATTTGCTTCGCACTCTACACAACACGAAGCTCTCATATAAAGAACTCGCCACTGCCCTTTGCGAGGTAGAAGCTGTGATGAACTCTAGGCCCATAACACAGCTGACGAACGACCCGAATGACTACGAAGCCCTAACTCCAGGTCATCTGCTCATCGGATCATCACGCAAGGCAATCCTGGAACCGCCAGACGATGCTCCACATACATCAGCGTTGCGGTACTGGCGCCGCATCCAAAACGTAAAAACGCACTTCTGGAATCGTTGGACTGAAGAGTATTTGCAAGAGCTGCAGCAACGAACGAAGTGGTCTTCGCAGAAACCCAATCTTGAAGCTAACTCAATGGTCATCATCCACGACGACAACACCCACCCACAAAGATGGTTGCTGGGAAGAGTCCAAAGGACAATCCCTGGTAAAGACGGAAACGTGAGGGTAGCGGAGATTCGAACACCGAGAGGGGTAATCAAGAGACCGATCCACAAGCTGGCCTTGCTTCCGTGTTGAAACCGTGTGCTTTCAAAGAGGGCGGAATGTTGGATCACACAACTATGCCACACCTAACAACAACAACAACAAGCATCTTGCTCATTGAAACGATAATTACCTGAAAACAATAATGAAATTAAACCTTAAATGCTTTTTTTTTTTTTTTTTTTTTTTTTTTTTTTTGTCGGGGTGTGTGAGACTTTCTGCACTGGAGCACTCAGACTCAATACTGGTCCATTGTACTACCAGGCAGACACACCACATTTTACTGTGGGAATTTACTAGAAGGCGCTTCAATGATAAGGAGCTTAGGTTTACAGCACTCACCATATCCGCACCAAATACCTGCCACCTGATACGAGCAAAAGCAGGACAATCACAGAGGAAATGTTCCGCAGTGTCGTCGCTTTCTCCACAGGCTTCACAGTTGGTGGTGTCGCTTAGGCCTAGCACCTTAAGGTGTTTGGCAAAGTGTCGCTACAGACGCAGATACTTCGCCCCCTCCACCTGTTCCTCGTAACATAGTCCATGGCCATTGGGATAGCATAAGTCTCTGTTTGGAAGACTGACGCATATTTGCCTAACGGAAAGAAAAGTCTAATGTTATCGCTCTCCACGAAGACACCAGCACCAGATCCTTGATCGGTTTTGGAGCCATCCGTGAAGATTCGACTGCATTCCCTTCCAGGTTCAGAGTCCGGCCAGAGCCAGTCCTGGACGCGAGGAAAGTCGACCTCGTATTTGCGCTTTAGCCGAAGTTCCGGTGTCATCGCATCAGACGGCATATCCATAAGACAGGAGTCGAAGGACAACCGTTGCGCAAGTTCATCAGAACTCCAGTGCGAGTTATACCAAAAGCCACCTCTTGTAAGACGTGATATAGCCTTGATTGTACAGCCCATGATGTAAACATCAAGGGGCGGAAGGTTCAATAGTGCATCTAGGCCGGAGCCAGGCGTGCTGGGGAAGGCCCCCGTGCAGCCGAGACATACCTGCCTTTGGAGTTTTGCAAAAGCAGCAGTGACGTATTTACGTGAAAGCTTATTCCACCAAACAACCGATGCGTATGCTATAAATGGTCTTATCATAGCCGTATAAATCCATAGGACTCTTTTCGGTGATAAGCCCCATGTCTTGCCGAAAATGCCTTTGCACTGCCAGAAAACAGACAGCGCCTTGGCAGTCTTCAGCTCAACATGTTTGGACCAAAGAAGTTTGCTATCCAGGATGACTCCCAGATATTTTGCTTCATTGGAGAGTTGGATTGTGACGCCTTTTAGCACTGGCTGAGTCAACCCGACCAGCTTCCTTCTTCTCGTAAAGAGAAATGCTTAAACAAATGCTTACTTACCTATGTACTTTGAAACTTACATTTCTATCCTATGCTAACTTACAATGTATAATAAAATTAAAGAATCAATGAATTCATGTATACCACATTTGAAATTAGCGCCCAAGAAATCAAGTTTCGCCATATTTTTGAATTTGTCGTTTTACTAAAATAAGAAACTCAAACTAGAGAATGTACTAAGTAACTATTTAAAGAAGCAAGAGAAAATAAAAGAGGAGTCTGGTTTTTTTTTGTTTTATCTCGCATCTCGTCGCCCGCTGTGCTTCGCTCGATTTTTATACTCGACCAATTGTTGCTCACGCAGTTGCTTATTGAAACCGCTGAATTAAACGTTTTTGAAATTCGCAAACGTAAATCAATCCCAGGGAATTTTATTGCACTGCATTAAGCAAAATTTTCTCAAGGACCAGCCGAAAAACCATTCGACTGTACACTTTCATTTGATATCGCGTATGCGTGCGGAAATATATGATGGTGGCAACGATTTCCACAGGCATTCACTATTTAAAAATATGTCAAATGTACCCCATTGGCAAAAGTCAAATGTGAGCAAGTTAAGTTTTCTGAATTCAGTACATTTGTAAGCCTTTTTCAAACCATTCAAATTGAGCTTTGTTTCTTTCGTTAACTTTTCCGTTTATTTTTTTGTAATTTTTATTTTCTCTTACAGTTTTTCACTTTACAGTATTCTCTCATTTGGTGCTGTCATATTCAAATGAGAGATTCTATGAGCTCCGTCAAAAAGGCAGTATAGATCAGCGTTTCAATCAAGCGGCATGAGAGGCAGACATAAAAACTCATGGATCACACATATGCAACAACCCCAGAATTTAATTGGCTTCAGTGATCCGAAACCGGGAGGCCTGCCAATACTACTTGAGGTCGAAACACCGCAACCCACAGGTAATATGGTCTACCCGAATGCAGCGAACTTTATACCTTTAACCCAGGTCATTACATCGCCAAACAAGGAAGAAGGCAATTTTTAGGAGAACAAGTTCCACGGATAAGCTATCAATAGTCATCACCCCCTACAATAGTCATTACATGCAAACTGCCAACCTGTTGCATACATAAAAAGGTTTTCAGGAGCAACAGATCATCACTAAATTATACAACCAGTCTATTACCTCTATTCCACTCCACTCCTTTGCCGATGACAGTACCCTCAGCTTCTCACATTCGTGTCTTGGTTCACTCCCCTCATCTTCGGGTGTGGAACTGGAACGGCAACTTAAGCTCATTGAATTCCAATTTCGACACCATAACTCACTGCGGTGTTACTATTAGAGGGGAATTCAATGCTTCCAAAACGCAATGTTGTCTTCTGTCCTTAAAGCAAAGCCCTAACACCATACCATTGTCCATGAATGACACTTGCATCGTTGAAACCGAACGGCTTTCCATTCTTGGTATGTGTGTTAATGAAAACTTTCGTTGGAATGACCACATTTTCGATGTCGCCAAGAGCGCTGCGTAATGCCTAGGATTCCTTAAGCGCTGCAAGAAATATTTCACTCCCTCTGATCTGGCTACTATTTATTTATGAGGCGTTTATCCGCCCAAAACTTGAGTACAATGCGCATATATGGTCTGGTGCACCAATTACTTATGACTCTTTCATAGGCGGACACTGACGGTACCAAGAAATTCGTCCGCTTATTAGAGGTGTCCGGTTATGAGAAAAAATATTTTATTGACAAAAGAAACAAGACATTTATGCATTTATGGTATAAGATTTTATTTTAAAATGGAATGCATTTTTTGTGATAAACATTAATTGTAGGTAATAAAAGGGATAATAACAAATCATAAACAAGAACAAAGCATTTAAAAATTTATTTTTTGCATTACTTGAAACTATGTAGGTACTTATGCTTCAAATTATGCATACACTTACATTCAAACCTACGTATTACACCACGAGAATTTTAGTCTGATAGTCGACAGACGGCCGCCGGCGCCGCAACCTACTATGTTTACATTCTTTACGGTTTTTTTTTTAATTTTGCTGGGTATCAGGGCAAAGCGCAAAGAAAAGGAAAAAAAAGCAAACAAAATAAAAGACAACGAAGTGTGCCAAATGCGTTTTGTCCGTTTAAGAGAGAGTGAAATTCTATTGCGGCTATGAGAGAATTATTTACGTTAAATATTGTGTAGATTATTCCGTTCTTTGAAATTTGTCCGGTTATGAGAGGTGTCCGCTTATGAGGGGTGTCCGTTAGGAGAGAGTAAACTCATTGGTGACTGTAAGATCGCGAGATCGCTTGACTTTCTTTTTCATCGTCGCAATGTCTCTTGTCTCTCATTGTTTTATCGTTATTTCCACCATAAGTGCTCAAACGAAATAGCCAGTTGCATTCCACCGCTAAAACATTTCAACCGCAATACCCGCTATGCAAGGAATGCGCATCAGTTTACCCTTAAGCCTGTATTCGGACGTACAGTGAAATACAAGGAATCTTTCCTTAGCCGTACAACACGATTGTGGTATGCTCTTCCCCGCTCCATTTTTCCTTCACATTATAATCTACAAACATTCAAAACCAACGTGCATCGGCATCTCTCCCTATCTTCTAACCCTAACTCCATAACGGAGTATACAGGGTCTGACTCTCAAAGCTAGCTTCTCCAACCATTTGCCTTTGTGTACATGAAGGGACCAACAATTTTACCCCAACTTCGAATGGTAAATTTTAGAAAATTGTCATTAAAATCGATTCTATTGAATGTTTGTAAGACATTTGCAAAAAAAAATGAAAACAACTACAGGTATTACTGGGGCCGGCATGATTAGAAACTAAGACCCTTCGATCAGCAGTTCAATGAACTAACCACCGAGCCCGCGATTAAAATCAACCAAACAAATCGTCTGACCTTACTGCACCGGGCTTATTTTTCTAAGCTTACGTAAAGGAGGTATGGCAAGCCCTCGAAAAGCTAAACGAATCAAAATCGATGAGCTGAAGCAAATGATCACCGTAGCAATTGCAAAAATGACAAGTTTGTTTTTCAAGCTGCTACGAGTATCATCCTTTAGTTTTTTGTATTTATACCCTATTCTAAGGGTATATTAATTTTGACGCATAGTTTGTAACATACCTTGATATTGCCCGTAGACCCCTAAAAGTTACTATATTTATGATCAGCATCGATAGTAATGTCGATCTAGCCATGTCCGTCCGTCCGTCCGTCCGTTTGTCGGCAAAAATTAGGCCTTTAAACTGGGCCTAGAGAGCTGACATTTTAACCATATACTCCCTAGGGTCCCGAAATAATTAATTTTTGAAATCCGCCCACAGACACGCCCACAAACTCAAAAAAACAACATTTTGGAAAAATGAATTTTGAGCTAGAAAGCTGAAATTGTTTATATATGATCTATGACTCCTAAAACTGCTGGGGATAAAAAAATTTCAAAATCCGTCCACTGACACGCCCACAAATAAATAAAACAATTTTTTTGAAAATCCAAAGTTTGAGCTAGGGAGCTGACATTTATTATATATACTCTCTAGGGGCCCATTATGCTCATGTGTTAATTTTTTTTTAAATCCGCCTACTGACACGCCCACAATTAAATAAAACATTTTTATTGAAACACCCTAGTTTGAGCTAGGGAGCGTTTTTTTCGATAAAATCCTTTAAATGTTATATAACAAAATATGTAGAGCGTTCTTAACAATTCAACCATACTTAGACTTTTGTCACGCCCACTTATGAGGGATAGGAATAAGAATAGGGTATCCAACAGTTCACCCAAGCGGACTGTAGCCCGTCCCTATGTTTTTTTTGTATTTATGCACTTCGAAAGATATAAAATTCATTGAGCAACCAATTTGAATTCATTTCCAATTATATCTTCGGATCTATAAGCTTAAGAAATAAGATTATCGGCGAATTTAGTAATGCAATTTGCCGTAAGTATCGCATCAAACATTGAAGTCCACTGAACTTATTACAATTGTTAGAGTTTGTACAACCGCTGCGAGCAAATAGCTCACACCATCTCAACGGCCCTTGAGCCACCTTATTCTCCGAACAAAACGTTCAACTTTGACAGGTATACTAAAACTAACTTAAATCAACAACCATTCCTGCAGTCGTTCACGATTGAAGCAATTTTGCCTTTTTCGCCCAGCAGCTAGGCCAAACTGGTTTCTTTTTTTAAAATATCTGCGCTTCTGCGTCCGCGTTTTCCAAGTAAAAGGGACAGTTTTGTTTCTACATCGCGGAAGATGAATTTCGTTCCGCGCAACAGTTGCACTCGGCATATCTCTCTATTTATCTACACAACAAATGCATACTACAAATAATGTTGACTTTGTTCGATGGTCATGGAACTGCTGCTCCTACTGCTGCTCATCGGCGTCATCATCAACATCAACATCATGAGAATCTTCTACGACCACCGACTTAAGCTGGCGATGTGTACATAACCTGGCAGGATTGCTTCTGCCCCTACGTTTGGGATAGATTTTTGTCTATGCGGATTTGCTTGGGATTCTACATGCGGAGGCGCGTACCTTTATATCTGTCCACTTGTTGCACGACCAAGTCAGCAGGCATAGCTCGTGGTTTTATTTTGTTTCTATCATCATTTTGGAGTGGTTTATCCTTTGTATGGCACCTACTTCAGGTGCACTCGTTGTAGGTTGGTGTGGAATAGTTGCGTCTTGAACTAGAGGTATTTACTTATGCGTATGCACGTCTTAAAATATTATTGCTGCCGGCCCAAGTATACTGGTTAGCTTGAAGGAGCGCGCAATGCAAGTTGGTCGACTATCAAGTTCACTTTCAGCGAGTGGGTTGAACTCGTGCTGATAAAAATGTGGAACCAGCACGCCGAGGTGAATAAATATGAACGAGTGGAAGAAGTTTGTCATTGTCTAGTTGGTAGGTGGATGTGTTGTGTACATGATAGATAATTGGCTTGGGTACTCGGTCTGAAAGTTATTATTTGGAATGCACTTCAATGGTGGCTGTCATTCGAAGTAATCAGTGTTGGTACAGAGAGTGATTGCAATACCACTTGTCCTTGAAATATGTTGATCGCTTTAGCGATACATAAAGTGATGAGGCGCAGTGGCTCAATGGTTAGTGTGTCTGCCTACTAATCGAAAGGTCCCCGGTTCAATTCCGGGGCCAAATAACATCTTGAGTTTTTTTCCACTACCCCACCTCTTGCGAACGTCTGACAAACATAAAAGAGTATCAATTGTCATGAGAAGCTTCTCAAATTTCCCGTTCGGATTCGGCTTAAAATTGAAGGTCCCTTCCACTTCGCAAAGAAAGTGGTTGGAGAAGCTAGGTTTTAGGCCCTCTATGGGCCGTTTAGGCCCTCTATGGGCCGTAAATGCCTAATATTTATTTATTTATTTAAAGTGATGAGGACTTATTGGCTAATGTGGTTTCGTATAGCTGGATATGCGTTGGTGATGTGAAGATGAAGGTTCAACTTCTAGCGACGGATTTCTATTGAATGAACTGACAATTTATGCAAATGATTTGGCATGCGAGTATTTTTCAGCCCAAGAAAATCAACATATCAGGTTCGCACTTCGCCCCATGGCAGGTCGTTTAGGAGGAGCACAGGAGCAGAACCAATCAGTATCTTAATGGAAAATGTCTTGAGAAACCGCACGAATTTAAAGTCTGTTTAGAAGCAACATAAATATCAGAGATATTGACGATCAGAAAAGGGGGAAAAACAGGTAATCGACTTTCCCCCTGGTGGAATAAAACACTTGCAAAATTAGGATCCAAGACAAGAAAGTTCTTCAACAGGCCTAAACGCAATTGAGACTGATGAAACTAGAAGGGCCAAGAGAGAATCATGGAAAAACTTCTGTCTTACACATTGCGATACTCGAAGTAGTGTCCGCATCCACAGAATTCTCTCTAAGCAGCACAATAATTTGATTGGCTTAATGAAAAAAGCTAATGGAACGTATAACTATAACGGACAAAAGATGGTTAAGTTCTTGCTCGAATCACACTACCCAGACTCCGCAGCCGTTTCTATATTCCCAGTAGATCCACTCCAGAGGATTAGAAGAGATCAAAGGAAATCTTTAAGGCCCCAGTGGAAGACGGAATGTTTCCAGCACTACAGCAAACTGGCATCCCGCTTTTGCTACCTGTGTATATCAACCTTAAGAGTTTAACATATGCTTGGGGCTGCGCGTCATCAGGTTAGCACACATTCATCAGCCTAATATAATTGCTTCTGATTTTGTTGTTGTTAACTTGCAGTTTCTTTTTTGTTTTCTATTTTTCTCATTTTTGTATGCACTGTCACTGGCAAAGGGAACATGCAATAACAATTCACCGTTATATGGTTTTTGCTTTTTTCTTTTAGTTTCAATCGAAATATGAGCTTAATTTTTGCGTCATCAGGTTAGCACATGCAGTTTTTTTTTCATTTATCTTCAGAATTTGAACACGTATTGACACCAAATTTTATTTACTGCTCAAGTGATCTATTTTTTTAATATGGGTAAAGGAAAAATGCTATCGGTTGAAGAGAAAGCAAAAATCGAAGCTTATAAAGAGCTCAGGCTTTCAATAAGTGAAATATCAAAAAAAATCGGCAGAAGTCTAAAAGTTATATACAATTTTTTACGTAACAAGTCGGGATATGGTCGAAATAATAAAGGCGGTAATAATAAAGTGATTTCCGATGCTGACAGGAGAGCAATTTTGAGAAAAGCATCCAACTCTCATGAATCCTCTGCAAAGATCAGGGCAAATTTTGGTGTTGAAGCGAGCTTATCTATTGTTCAAAGGGTGATAAGGAATGCTCCACATTTGAAAAGATTGAAACTGAAGAAAAAACCACCACTTAACGATGCTCCAAAAAAATGCGATTAAATTTCGCACGAGAGCACATGGCCTGGAAGTCTGAATGGCACTATGTTGTCTTTTCGGATGAAAAGAAATTTAATTTTGAAGGACCCGATGGATACAACTATTATTTCCATGATCTTCGGAAGGTGGAACATCAGTTAGATCGACTTCATAGTTGTGTGGGCGGTGTGATGGTTTGGGGATCTATCTCCTACTATGGTACGTGCGAGTTGCAATTTTTGCATACAAATATGAATGCAAACGCTTATAAAAACGTAGTGGAAACTGCTTTTCCCCATTTTAAAAATTTGTTTGGGAATGTGCCATGGCGTTTCCAATACGATAATGCTCCGATTCACACTGCTCGGGTGATTAAGTCTTGGATTAAAGCACAAAACGTCGATTTACTGCAGTTGCCGCCTTACTCACCGGACATCAATATAATAGAAAACGTGTGGGGATGGCTGGCTCGCAAAGTTTACGAATCTGGCAGGCAATATTCAACCAAAGAGGAATTAATTGAAGGCATTAAAAGTGCTTGGTCAGTCATTTCCTTGAATTATATTGAAAAGTTGTACGAATCGCTTCCCAATCGGATCTATGAGCTCATTCTCAACAAGGGAGGATCGACTCATTATTAAAATTATAAAAAAATGTTTAAATAAGTTAATATATAAGTTTAAAAATAAGTTCTTACTTGAAAAAGTTAAACAAAATTACAAAAAAGAGATGTGTGCTAACCTGATGACCTAATTTAAATTGTTAATTTTTCAGTTGATTTGGAAAAAAAAAATGATAAAAAAATATTTAAAAATAGAGAAACGTTAATTTTTGTTTTATTTAGTTGAAAATTGATTTGTTAATAATCCCTAGAATTTTTAGAATTTGAGCTTTTTTAGTTTTATTAGCAGGGGTGTGCTAACCTGATGACACGCAGTGTATCAAATAGCTGGAAAGAGATTGTTGTCAAATATTTGCCTAATATAGGATGCAGACCGTCAGAACTACCGAAGTCATATCGAACAATCAGCCTCACTTCTTATTTCATCAAAACGGTGGAAAAAATCCTTGATAGGCATAGGGTACTTGAAACTAACCCCCTTCAGAAGAATCAGTCGAAAAATCAACCACCCATGGTCTACAAAATCTCTCCTCGAGAATTGGAAGACCTATCAGGGAAAAAGAGATAACGGATGTTCGTTTTCTCGATATCGAGAGAGTATTTGATAGTACAGAATTCTCCTAGATATACAGAGATATACAAAACATAGGAGTAACTAGGAACAAATAAAACCTAGCCAGTGGAACACTCACCGTTACGGTCGCAAAATGTCAGTAACAAATTTTACGTTAGACACAACTTCAGGGTAACATTCCCAGATCGCTTCAACCGGTCCAGAATAAAATAAACATTCGCTGGCGATTCTCATTATATGTAGGGATCACAGATGGATAAACCAGATGAAAGGGCATGGAGCTGCAGTATACGGTGAAAATAAGCAGTGCCGTTTCTCGGGATGAAATTCATGCATTCGAGCTCTGAGCGTTAGAGAGAATATAAGCAGATATATTACTAACATGACCATTTATATCCTATCTGATAGAAGGCAGTTTTGCTTCCAATTAAGTCGTTTAAGATAACATCAAAACTAGTCCGTCCGGGATTGTCCTCAACTTCTTCTGATATCGAATACTACAAACAGAAGCCACCTCATTTGGATAGCAGGACACAGCGGATATGAAGGCAAGCGGGTGGCAAAAGTGCAGTGGTAGTGTATTCACTTATGCTGATCGGAAGGTTGCGTATTCAAATTTCGACCATGTCCATGAAACAAAAATCCGCAGAATAAAAATCAATATAAGTGCAGCGAATGCTTGCTCATAAGTGCACTTTTAATTATTGTATACGTTTTTGCGGAGTTAAACTCGCATACAAAAACTTCAAAATAATGCTCCCTAAGTTGTTCACACGCCACCCGTGGAGAAAAAACCCTACCCAATGCACAAACCTATCTTTCCTATCATTCTACTTTTTCCTAGTTCTACCGCACCTAATAGTATGCAATGAAATACGTCTAAAATGGCATTAGGCGTTTTTCTTTTTTAGCTCCGAGCGGGGCACTGAGTTGTCAAAAAAAGAACTGTGTTACTTTTTTAGCTCGGAGCGCTCTGAGCACAAAATTTGTATTTCTTTTTTATCTCGGAGCTAGCTCAGGGCTCGCTCGATGAGCTCGATTAAAAATGACCGCGCACATCGAGCGAAAAGCTGAGCGCGGCTGACTTCATTCTTTATTTGTGCTTTTTCCATAGTTTATTTACTAGAAATTATAATTTAAATGGAACAATCCTTGACAAACACCAATTTCAGAAGCAAACCTGACTATTTTGAAAATTAAAAAAAAAAATTATCTAATGACAGTTCAGTGCTCAATTCTGTTTCTTAATTAGCTCGGAGCGCTCAGGTTACGTTCAGCTCGGAGCGAGCTCTGATCGCTCGGGCCGCGCTCTGTTCCCCGCTCGGGGCTAAAAAAGAAAAACGCCTATTGCATTTGTATTTTTTTTTTATAATTTGCGCGCACTTAAGGGTTTTTTTTTAGTACCCTTATTATGTATTGGCTACACAGCGCGGGCGTTAGGGAAATTAGGATTAGAAGAAAGGGAAAGTTGCCGATGCACGTTCGTTTTAAATGTTTGTAGGTTATAATGTAGAGGAAAAATAGAGCATGGAAGAGTATTCCACATTCGTGTTGTACGGCAGAGGAAGATTCTTTGCACTTCACTGTACGTCCGAATACGGGATTGAGGGTGAACTGATGGGCATTCATTGCATGGCGGGTATTGTGGTTGAAATGTTCAAGGGGAGGAATGCAACTGGCTATTTCGTTTGAGCACTTATGATGGAAATAACGATAAAATAACGAAAGGCAGGAGACATTACGACGATCACTAAGAGAGTCAGTCGATCTCGCGATATCTCGGTTGCCACTGAGTTTTATCGCGCGTTGTTGGATCCTGTCAAGTAGCTCCAAATAAGTTATTGGTGCACCGGACCAGATATGGGCGTTGTACTCGAGTTTCGGGCGAATAAACGCCTTATAAATTGTAGCCAGATCAGAAGACATTTCGCGAAGTTCTTGGCGACATCGAATATGTGGTCATTCCAACGAAGGTTGTCATTAACACACATACCAAGAATGGAGAGTCTTTCAGTTTCAGCGATGTAAGTGCCATTCATAGATAATGGCAGTGTGTGTGGGTTTCGCTTAAATGACAGGAGACAGCATTGTGTTTTGGAAGTATTAAATTAAACTCATTGGTTGTACCCTACTGAATTATGCTGTTAAGATCGAAATTTAATGAGCTAACATACGTTGCCGTTCCAGTTCCACACATGAAAAGCTGAGGGTGCTGTCATCAGCAAAGGAATGAATTGGATTAGAAGTAACAGACAGGAGATCATTTATAAAACTGAGAAAGAGAGTCGGGGATAGAACGGAACCTTGGGGAGCACCAGCATTTATTTGATGAGTTGCAGACTTAAAACCGTCCAAGACAACTTGAATTGAATGGTCCGAAAGGTAATTTCTAATCCATTGAAGTAGATTATCATCGATTCCAAATGCACGCATTTTCGACAAGAGAGCTTGATGCCAAACTCTGTCAAATGCCTTTGAAATATCAAGTGCAACGATCTTTCTTTCACCACCTTGGTGAAGAGATTGGTTCGACATTTCGGTTAGATATGTCATCAAATCACCGGACTTGTTGCACCGAAAACCGTAGTGCCGGTCATTGAGAATTTTTCGAGATTCAAGATATTTCATTAGCTGACGGTTGGTCAGCGTTACCATGATCTTAGAAAGAAGGGACGTAAGTGCAATTGGTCGGTAGGAGGAGGGAGAAGAAGACTCTTTTTTTGGTACAGGCTGGACAAATGCTGTTTTCCAACTTCCCGGAAAGAGCCCTGAAGAATAGGACAGATAGAAAAGCTTACGCAGTGGTTTTGCCAGCGTAGAAGAACACGTCTTCAGAACGATGGGGGAAATACCATCTGGACCAGCGGATTTGTGTATGTCAAGATCTCGAAGTACTCTAGCCACTGTACGAGTGCGAAAGTGGATTGGTCCCATGGAGTATTCTAGGTCATATCCCATTTAAAAAGCAACTGGGGTCCCTCAGGGTTCCGTTCTTGGGCCTTTACTGTTTTCGCTCTATGTGAATGAACTTCCGCAACTAGTAAAATATTGTTCTGTTCACTTGTTTGCCGATGATGTCCAACTATGCTTAAATTGTCCATTATCTGGTATTAATGGTGCAATATACAACATTAACGAAGACTTGCTCTAAAGCACAGTTTGTCCTTAAATCCTAAAAAATCTAAAACTTTATGTATATATAAGCAGAAATTAGAAACTTCTCACTTTTCACCAATACAACTAGGGCATTCAGTCATCGACTACGTCCACACTGCTAAAAACTTAGTACTAGTCTTCAACGAGAACATCACTTGGTCTGATCATATTGCAATTACAATAGGTAAAGTTTATCATGGTATCCGTTTGCTGCGATCTACACAAAACTGTCTGCCAACAAAAACTAAAATGCTTTTAGTAAAAACTTTACTCCTGCCGATTCTTTTATACGGATGCGAAATTTTCTGCAACGTCGACTACAACACTAATCGGAAATTAAATGTTATATACAATAATTTAGCTAGATATGTGTTTAGCGTTAGACACTTTGACCACATCTCTAATTACTCCAAACAGATAACTGGTCTAACGCTTAATAAACTCATTGAATTCAGATCACTTACACTGCTGCATAGCATCATGAAGTCACGCCAACCTGAGTACCTACAGACTAAATTTCTCTAGCTCCGAAAGAACTGCTATTTTAATTCAGCCTAGATTTAACTGCATACAATCTGAACGCGCTTTTTTCGTCCATGCAACTCGCCTATGGAACGCTTTGCCTATTACAATCAGAAGGATTGCAAACATAGAAAGTTTTAAAACTGAAACCTTTAAACACTTGGTCAGGTAGATTTGCATGATATGCATATACTTATAATTAAATTGTCATTATTATCTGTTCTTATCTCCTTAATTTCAACAATGTTCGATATTTAACTAGAAATAATATTATTTATATGAATGAAAATTCTCTTTTCCTTAACTCATTATCATTAATTCCTATTCACTCTCTGTATCTGTACCCTTTAAGTTAATCACAATCACAAGATTGCATTCTTAATGTGAAACAACTAATTAATTAAATAAATACAAAATACAAAATACAAGCTAGGGGTCTGCATTTCAACTTTGATGCCTACTCTTAAAGCAGTATTAAAACCTGTCTTTTAGCCGGTTCTACTGGAAGAAAACCGACGGCAAAAGCCAAACTTAAAACATAATACAAATCACTTCCCGTGAGGAAAACGAAACAGCTCCTACAACTAAACAGGAGTCAGATTCTAATAGTCACAGGTTTCCAGACCAAGGACTGCCGTCTCAAAACACGCTTAACGGCAATGGGTATAAGTATTAAAGCTCAAGACAATATCTGTAGAATGTGCAACGAAGATGAAAAAACGGCGGAGCATGTACTATGGACTGCAACTGCCTTATCAGAATACTTCATCGTTACCTAGGTACGTTCGGCTCCGGGAAATAACCCCCCAATGAAATAACCCCCCAAATGAAAAATGAAATAACTCCCCAAATCAAAGATGAAATGAGTCCCCAAAATGGTACGAAATAAGTCCCCAAATAAGTATGAAATAATTCCCCAAAATGGATTTCAAGTGTTCAAGGTGTTATGACTCACTATGACTTTCTGAAACTGAAATAAGGCCATACGAATTAATTTACCCAAAGTGCAATAAGGCTAAGTGCTAAAATAAAACCTCGCACCTACTCCAAATCAAACAGTGACCCCAAGCACGGGGGTTGGAGGGGGCAGCATGCACCTTCATACGCATTCCCATAATCCCATCCCATAATGCCTATGGGGGGCATGTTGCCCCCTACAACCCCCCTGCTTGGGGTCACTTATTACACTTTGAGTCCCCAAATTTGGGGACTTATTTTATAGTTGAATTTGGGGACTTATTTCAGTGTGAAATAACCAACCAATTTGAAGTATGAAATAAGTCCCCAAAAACCCATGAAATAAGTCTTATTTCATTCTTATTTCATATGAAATAAATCCCCACCTCCATACACATTTTGGGGAGTTATTTCATCTTTCATTTGGGGGGTTATTTCATTGGGGAGTTATTTCCTGCAGCCGGTACGTTCTACCCACCGATCAGCTATAAGAGACTTTTACGTTCCCCTTAAAACCCGTAAGTGTGTGGTACCTAATGCTTTGTCAAAATTCCCTATCGGTGAATACATATTATGTGAATCCTAAAAATGACATTATGGTTTAAATGCCATTTTTTGGAGAGAAAAAAATGCATGTATCTCGTGGGCATTACTGCGGATTCAGGTATTAAGTTTAGTGAGGCGGATTACTCTGCCATCTCAGCTTTGAACTCTTAAATTAAATTTGCACTTCACTTCACATTGAACACGTCCATACAAAAGAATATATGAAAAAACCAATAGAGAAGCAGGCGGTTTGTAGCGGTTTTTTTTCCCTTTGAGGGTAAATTAAGAGAGTCTCTTAAAGTGAAACGGCGAATATCGCTGCCAGCTCACCCAAGAAGTAAGCTGTATTTATAACAAACTTAGGCATCATGGATGATCTTTAAACTAGAGGATATCACAATAGGCCCACTTCTGGCCGCTGTGCTACGGGTTTTTTCCTACCACCTCTATACTACAATCTATAGTGTGCCCAAAGAAAATTTATTCAATAGATAGCGCATAGCAAAGTCAACAACGTTTTACAACGGAAACTCAAACCTCGCCCTATTCTCTGGCATGAGAGCAGAGTGTGGTGACTCAACCAATAGAATCATAAGCCACTTTTTCGGACACCAGTGCTAGTTGACGACGAATTAACTTGTCGACGAATTAACTGATGCACCAAAAAATTTATTTTACAAACATCCCTCAACAACTAAATAAAATACGCTTGAAAAACAAATCATTTGCAGATTTAAGATGAGACGCAGGTGGCCTATATAGCTATTCGTTTCAGGGCCTTAAACCTAGCTTTTCCAATCATCTGCGTATGAGAAGTGGAAGGGAAATACAATTTTAAGCCGAATCCGACCGGAAAATTTGAAAAGCTTCTTATGACCATTGATACCTACTCTTGGATGTTTGTCAGACGTTCACAAGAGGTGCGGCAGTAGAAAAAACGTTTAGTTGAGACTTGGCCCCGGTGGGATTTCAACCCGAGACCTTTAGATTTAGATTTTAGATTAGTAGTCCAATACACTAGCCTGTCATCTTTCTTCTCGTATCGTTTCAGCTCCTGTTTCAGCAGCTTTGGCGGTATAGACCGAATTCCCAAATCTAAATAGATATAGCTCATTTCTGTACTAGGCCCATACAGGGCCTAAAACCTAGCTTCTCCAACCATATGGAACGGACCGACAATTTAAAGCCAAATCCGAGCGGCAAACTAAAGAAGCTTTTCATGACCATTGATACTCTTGGATGTTTGTCAGACGTTTGAAAGAGATGGGGCAGTGGAAAAACTCTTAAGGTGTTACTTGGGTCCGGCTGGATTTAAATCTGAAACCTTTTGATTAGTAGTCTAATAAATACACGTCCTGTACTAAAATATAATATAATTCTTTATTTCAAACGATTGCGTAATTCTTAAGTAGGAGTAAAAGTGATGTGTTCGCCACGATGTCAGAACGAAAAAGTGCCATGCACTATCGTACGATGCGTAGCTGCTCTTCGCATAATATGTATATATATCGACGAATAGCGGATGAAAGAAGAGTGTAAACATTGCCATTGATGGTACATAACACCCCTTAACGCCTATTCAATACGTAATCGGCGTATTCCGTACGCGGCTAGATCTTCGTAACGGGGCAGCGGCTGGCTCTGATGTAGTGACTTGTTGTGAATGTATGTCAATAGGAGAACCCCTATGTTGTTCGTTTTCGGCTGAGGTCGACGACGGAAATTCGTCGTAGGAGTACTTTTGAAGTCGTCTGAGTTGATCGATGTGTCGCTTAACCGTGTCCCCCCCTTATATGACAGCGGCCCGGTCTTTGATTTGATCACTCCAGCAATCCATTTATGCCCTCTTGAGTAGTTACGCACCCACACCAGGTTCTCGATATCCAAATGCTTACTTATCTTTTCCCCGCCACCCTCTTCGGGTGACGACGGTGCTTTTAATGACATAGCATTCGGATGTATTTTATCGAAATACGTTTTTAACTGACGGGTGTACAGCAGATCCGATGGAGAACGTCCTGTCGTCGCTGAAGGAGTTATATGTTGACTAAGCAGGAAACGGGATAGGTTAAGCTGAGTCTCTTCGTCGTCCGGCATCTTCTTGAGATAATTCTTAGTAGTTTGAACCATGCGTTCCGCTTGTCTATTTAAAGAAGGATGGAATGGAGCACACCGTATGTGCCTAACGAGGCAAATACTTTGAAGTCTTCTGACGTGAACGCAGTGCCGTTATCAGAGACAATGCTGTCTGGTAGCCCATGTGTAGCAAATAACATACGCAAAACCTGAATTGCCCACTTTGAAGAGGTTGTGAGCACATGATGGACTTCCAGCCATTTCGAGTACGAATCACCAATCAGGAAAAATACCTTTCCTTGAAAAGGACCGGCAAAGTCAACGTGAAGTCTAGACCAAGGATGATCCGTCACCTCCCAAGGATGGATTTCCGCTTTTCGTTCTTCGGGTCGAGTTTGTTGGCAGCTTTCATACATCCTCACCGTGCGTTCACAGTCATCCCCTATCCCCACAACAAACATCCTTTGAGTGTCGATATTTCGTTGCGTTTCATAAAAAAAGGTCGCCACTTCTCATCTTCGTTTGGTAACTTCTCTGGCCAACCCCTTCACGCCCAGCTAAGAACCTGCGAATAGATTGGGTCCTTTGATATCATCTTTGCGATATCTTGCGGGGTGAGAACTGGGCTGTCCAATGTTTCCAGCATTAGGACTTCTTCAAAATCGTCCGCTTCGGTATTTTTGTTTTGTAATGGTAAGCGACTTAGAAAGTCAGCATTACCCATTTTAGACCCGCTGCGATGAATGATCTCGTAATCGTATGCATTGAGAAAAATTCGCCGTCTTAACATCTGGGCCGATATCACGTTCGGAGTTTGCTTATTCGGGTTTAGAATTCCTAATAAGGGACGGTGATCCGTGATGATTGTGAATCGTCGGCCGTATACAAATTCATGAAATTTTTTGACTCCGGCGATAATCGCGACGCTTTCGCTATCGATTTGGGAGTAATTCCGTTCCGCCTTCGAAAGTGTCCTTGAGTAGAAAGAAATTGGTTTCTCCGACCCGTCTTCGAATAAGTGACACAAAACAACGCCTACTCCATAAGGCGACGCATCACAAACAATGCGAAGCGGTAGATTCTGATTATAATGAACGAGGATTCCGTCTGCTGAAATGAGTTTTTTGAGGTTATTAAATGTCGTTTCATGCAGCCTCGTCCATTCCCATCGTTGGTTCTTATCGAGTAAAAATCGACGCTTGTTAATCCGAATTGACATTTTTGAAGTCGTAATCGCAGTCCCAGTTTCCTGAATCTAGAGAATATCTCTTTGAGTCGTTCTGCTAAATTCTTAGTATCACGACCGGTGACAACGATGTCATCAAAATATGGCAGTACACCTTCGATTCCCCGAAGCGTATTTTCGATGAACGTTTGGAAAATGCCCGGAGCTGCACTTACCCCAAACTGAAGCCTAGTCACCCGATACGATACGCTCCCTGCTGTGTCACAATGGTTTGCAAGTATGATGACTTTTCGTCTACGGTAAGTTGTGTATACGCTTGAGCCAAATCCAGTTTGGCAAAAACAATCCCGTCTTCGATTGACGCAAGAAGTGTGCTGATGGGTGGAATTTGTAAGCAGTGTGGTTTGACTGCCTTGTTTAAAGTTGATTTATAGTCACCGCAGATTCTTATGTAACCATCGCTCTTCACGCGATTGGTGTTGCCCAATCCGAATATTCGACTGGAACTAGTGCCCCCTGCTGCGTCAATCGCTTTAACTCGGCTTCAACCTTTGATCGTAGGGCGAGCGGCACCCGACGTGGAGGTAATCTTACTGGAGACACGTTCGGGTCTATTTCCAATGAAATTTGAGGTCCTGTATAGCAACCTAGTTCCTCGACGAATAAATCGTGGTATTGAGTTATGATGTCCTCAATGAGTACGTCGTACGATACCATATTAACCCCCTGTAAACAGGAATGTGGTTATGTTGGAAATCGACAAGCTGAAGATCGCAGTTGTTGAAGTGAGGTAACTACACGTGTTCCTTGAAATTATAGTGTAACTGGACCCAGAGTCCACCTCGAAACTGCAATTTCGGTTGTTAATTGTAACAATTATCCTTTTCTTTAGATCGGTTAGCGGGTGGATGTGGTTAACAGTGGACTTATTTTTTAAACGTTGACTTTTGTTCGCTGCTTTGAGCAAATAGCATTTCGGTAGGGGCAAGATATCCTGCTATGGGCAGCACCACAACCGCTGCAATGGGAAGACGACGGTAAATTTGATCGCGCGGCTTGTAATGTCTGCTTCTGCTTTCCGATGAGATGTATTGAATCGGTGGGTGACGAATTTCATGCAAATTTTTTGTAGCGGCTTCTGCTGTCGCTGCCCTCTCGATGACTTTTTGCAATGACAGCTTCTCCTCAGCCAGAAAACTTCGTTGCAAGGCCTCATCGCGAAGACCACACACCAGTCCATCTCGTAGCATGCGGTCGAGAGATTCTGCAAAATTGCAATTTATTGCCAGTCTTCTCAGCTCCGCAACATATGATGCAAAACATTCGTCCGGTTGTTGATCCCGTTTCTAAAACTTATAAAACGCGGCAATTTCCGAGGAGGTAGGAGAAAAATGATTCTATAGAATGCTTTCAAGCTCGGATAATTTCATCGTGCTTACCTGTCTTGGGGCTGCCAATGAGCACAGGAGGTCATACAACTGAGATCCGCAAGCTGTTAGGAAAACAGCTCGCTGGCGTGGCTCTCCCTGTATCTCATTGGCAAGTAAGTATAAGTTGAATCGTTGATAATATGTATTCCATTTCTCCGGCTGAGCGATATTAAACTGCTCAAGACAGGCGGTGACAGGAGCGCTTGAAATTATATTTTCTGGTATTCCCGGCAATTTTTTTTTATCAACCGTCTCCATCAACAGAGAAAACAAAAAAAAAAAACAGCTTTCCGATTTTGGAAACGCGGTTTGTGTTTGGTTTCAACAAACTTTTAATTTCGATTAGGAACTTCTACTATTGAATAACCCAAGTTCGAAGATCGGTGGTAGATCGAAGAGTATCCTACCGGCTGCGCCAGTAATAAATTAACGTCCTGTATTAAAATATAATGTAATTCTTTATTTCAAACGATTGCTTAATTCTTAAGTAGGAGTAAAAGTGATGTGTTCGTCACGATGTCAGAACGAAAAAGTGCCATGCACTATCGTACGATGCGTAGCTGTTCTTCGCATAATAGGTATATATATCGACGAATAGCGGATGAAAGAAGAGTGTAAACATTGCCAGTGATGGTACATAACAAGTCCAATATTCTTACCTCGGCGCCCCTGCTCCCAGTGACTCCGATCAGTCAGTCGTGTATAATCCGTCCAACGACCTTGCCAACTGTGTCCAGAAAGCATTTTGGGTTTTATCACAAAATTTCCTTATATGGCTTCTTTCCAGATATTTAAGCTTTCATGGATAAACTAAAACTACTTCTTCCAGCCACTTTTGCTTTCAAATTGTCCGGTGCCGCGTTCAGGCGCTTTATTGTCGCCCAATTTTTTGCATACATTAACTACTGTTCATGAAACTTATACTGACAATTCGAAACTTTATAAACCGAAAGCATTGAGACTGCTACAAGCACATTATACATTTTTATTAGGCCACGGCGGCGGTTATCTCCAGTACCTCCAACGATAAAGAAACGAGACACGACAGCTAAATATCCTGCAGGGAATGACAAGGCGAATACAAAGATACGGACCACGAACTATTTCACCGCACATGCTTCACAGGATGGAGAATTATTCTGCCCAATTTGCCGCCACATCTCGATCATATGATGCGGTCAGTATGTAATTTCGTTACAACCCTACAAAATGGCATCTGAAGAACAGAAGTCAAATTAAGAGGAGCATCAGAAGCAACAGATCCTTCTGACAAAGAAGCATAAGCATTATTACGTTATCAGACAACACATTTTTAATTATTCAGAAAAAGAAATTCCCAAGCATTTTCCAATCTTTTCTCAAATCAAAAATCGATGGCATCCCTGGTTTTGCATCATGTTCCCATCGAGCATTAAATGGAGATCAATATTAAACTACCCAAAGTTATTCTAAACCTCAAGTTTTACCATACAAATTTTAAATTTTATGATATTTTGTTAAATAAATTTAGAAATGAATTTTCTTCTAAGAAGATTTGTCAAATAAAACTCACATTATTTAAACTTACCACAATTCAGGGCATTCGAAATAAAGTAAACACTTCATTGAGAGCCAAAGAACAGTTTGACAGCAAACAAGCTGTTGGGAATTGTTTTTATGCAAATTTCAGAGCCAGAATGCGGTTTGACAGATAAATTGTCAATTTAAACCTTTTTTTTCTGTGGACGGATTTTAAATTAAATCCCTTTTTTTCATTAAACTCTGTTTAAGTTTTGGTGGGAACGTTGTTTAAAAGAACCATCAAGCGATGAGGCTAGATTTCAGCTGAAGAGCTGTGGAAGCAAAAAAGATATTTCGTTTTTGGGGTCATACAAATTCACGGAGAGTAATGGTTGGTGCGGATTTGCGTCAATCGGTGCGTGTGTTCGGTACATAGGCTACTGATGATATTGATTTGAAAGACATGTGGTTACCGTTGCAGAGAAACAGCTGCACCTTCAAATTCAATTGCAGCACGCGTTGCGGGATTTCTTATATTGAACTACTGGACGTCGGATTCGGGGTATAGGAAGCATAAGGCGATTGCCAGTGCTTCCTAGGAACAGGTCGGGTTAATTCTGAACAAGTACAAAAACGGTGCGACGGTAGTGTTTTTACTTCCCATCCGCGACGGTTTGGTCTTTAAAACGGAGGTTCGGTCTTCCTTGTCATCTCGAACCTGTGGGCTGGGAGTCGAAGATCCTCTTCGTTGGAGCATTATTGTCCATTCGCTCGATATGGTCGATCCAACGTAGGCGATTATCTTAGCTTTTCGGACTATACCCACATATTGGAACCTCCCTCCATTCGCACTCGTCGCACACAGGAAAGAATACCTGAGAGAGTATTTTTTTCACGAAAGAACCCAATACTAACTCTCTTTTTCTGCTTATCGTAAAGCACTCCGTGTCATAAAGCAGAACTGGCAGTATCAGAGTTGTGTGGAGCTTACACTTTGTCTTCCGAGTTACGAGTTTTGAGCCCATATCTGTTTCCAAACCAAAGTAGCAACGGTTTCCAAGGGTAATTCTTCGTCGGGTCCCACTTAGGTGACATTAGTGGAATTGATGTTTACTCCGATGTAGGTGAACTCCCTTTCTACTTCGAAGTGACGTTTTGTCCTAGTCGGCGGACAGACTTTTCTTTGTTTATTGAAAACAAGAAGGTAATTCGTTTTTTCAAAGCCAATCTAATCAGTTCAATAGAGAGTCGATCAGCATATACCACATCAGTGGAGACAGAACGCAGCCTTGCGGGTAGCCTCTGTATACTCCCGCTATGACATAACGTCCACAATCCGCATCCGCAACCAACATTCTATTCATTAGCATTGCTTTAATCCACATCACTAATGATTCGTCTATGCCTTGTTGTCTGGCAGAGCTGCACATGCTGTCAAAAGTGGCATTGTCAAAAGCACCCTCAATATCGATGAAAATGCCCTTCGCGTATTCTTTCATGTCAAGCGCGCCCTCAATTCTACCAACTAGATTTTGGAGCGCAGTCTCGCAGGATTTTCCGCGTTGATAGGCATGTTGCATCTGAGATAGTGGGTGCAATCGCAAAGCAGTCTTGCGCACGTGAAGTTCGACCAGCCTTTCCATGCTTTTCAGCAAGAAGGAAGTCAGACTGATTGGTCTGAAGCTCTTGTAGTCGTTGTTGTTGAAGATAGTACTTTCGGTGTTGGCATCTGCCCTGCGGACTATCTGCTCCAGAACAAGTTTGAAAAAGTGGTGTAGGTTTGAAAGGTGCAGGGAAATAACTTCACGGGCAATAACTTCACCTGGGCAATAACTTCACCTCGAGTGGGCAATACCCTCACTTTTTTTTGTGAAGTTATTGCCCACTGATATGATGGTGAGCAATAACTTCACCCAAAATTTTGTGAAGTTATTTCCCACCTATAATTTGAGAATTTGTCTATTATAACTAAAGACCCTTGTACCCACTCCAAATCAAACAGTGACCCCTAGCAGAGGGGCAGCATGCCCCCCCATATGCATTGCACTGTTTATGGGATTAGTTGCGAAATCGCAAGTAGATTCCATAAACAGTACAATGCATAGGGGGGGGGCATGCTGCCCCCCTGCTTGGGTTCACTGTTTGATTTGGGGTAGGTGCGAGGTACGTTTCTTGAATTATCATAAAATGTTAAGAGAATTTATTTCCCACTAAAAAGTGTAGTTATTGCTCACCATCAGTGGGCAATAACTTCACAAAAAAAAAGTGAAATTATTGCAAACTCGAGGTGAAGTTATTGCCCGTGAAGTTATTTCCCTGCACCGGTTTGAAACATTTTGGAAGAGCTGTTTCCACATTCCGCATTGCACCGCGTGTTTTCGAGCGTCACGCGACACAACTGGATTAGTTTCGCCGCGATCATGAATTTGACCATCGCCGTGTAAAGCTTCTCGCGATGAATGTTAATATGCGGCTTTAATGTTGAATTGAAACTATTTCCAGTTTGAAAATTTGGTTGTCGATCTGCCTGGCCAAAAGCCACACCGGAAGGAGCCGATTGCTATGATGCAAAACGGATTCAGACGTTCACAAATTACTTTGGATAGGACTTTATATGCGACATCTAACAGAGATTGTTATAGCAAGACATAGGATCGCCTTTCTTGTAGATTGGGCATGCTTTTCTTCCGCCCATATTTGGTTAGTGATTTGGTGCATGCACCCTACCAAAACTGACCCTACCTACCTTCTAGGGTGGTCCTTATTTTTCGACTTTTTAATTATCCCCGGGCCACTTTCCCATTTGATTATATGTATACCTCTAAATATGAAATACGTTTTTTTTGTTTTTTTTTTGTTAAGATTTAGGGCTCACTACCACCTGTCAACATTTTTACAAAAAGCCCTCGCCTCGACACCTCTTCTGTACCGATGCGTCGGGATTTAGCCCGCCCCGCACTTCAGTTCTAATAAGTCATTTACGAGAGCGCACGCGTTTTATTTGTAAAAGTCATAGTAACGTGTTTCAACGTGTTGCAATGGCGTCTAAAAGTAGCGGACTCAGTAAAGCTACTACAAATCAAAGTAAGGTTTGGCTTATCGGTCAATTATTATCCGAATTAAGAAAATCAACATTGCCATACATCTTTGAAGATTTTGTAATATTTTTTATGTCCTGAAAATAAAAAAAAAATACAGATTTTGAGTTTTTTTTTTTTAAATGCAAACCTTAGTAGCGACCCCTAAATGTCATTTAAAAAATTTCAAAAAAATCCAGAAATAGTTTCTTATGGTATATAATCAAACTACGTGGTAGCCCGCGAAATTAAAGAAAAAAAATTGTTTTCTTAGCAATAAGGACCACCCTACTACCTACCTACCTAAAAAATTTTATCTTCGGATGTAAGTCGGAGCATCGCGCTCAAACAATTTTTAATATTAATCAAAAACGTAAATAAATTTACCACATCCGATATAAAAATAACTGTCCTGAGAGGATTAAATTCACAGAAACTTAAATATACCTCACATGTTTCGGGGAGATGGCTTCCGGAATATGCGTCGTTATAAGCGAGGTAACCTCTGCATGTTAGATTATTAGACTAACGTCGCAGTCTTGCATGTATCACCTGCATCCCATGTTTACGGCTATAAAAGGTGTGTTTTCATATTAAATTGTCAAATCAATCACAGACATTTTTCCATAAAATAATTTTGAGTTCAATCTGATTTATTGTGTATGTTTTGCCTGCATGAATATCTGATGAGGCCCCATTAAAATCACATAAAAAGAGATAACACTCAAAATTAAAAAAAGGTCCACCGCAAGACGCAGAGTGAACATAAAACGATTAATTTGAAAAATTACTTCTATTCAGCCGAGCATCTAATCAGATAACCAGCTCAAACATCTGTCCATCGAGTTCAGTCCGATCTTCCCAACGAAAACTTAAAGCACAATCGTGGGCGTGATTGCTTGACTCAAAGTCACCCCAACTTGCTACCAATTCAAACGCATAGAACGGAGTAGGTATAATTTTTCCTAGAGTGAAATTTTATGATCGCGGATCATTAACGCATTGACGATCTGATAACGTTTGACGATCGTTTAATAGATCGTTTTATCTCATTTATTAGTCTTTCGCTGTGTAGCAGAAGTTGCCAAGGCGTTAGCCGTTAGGTGATAGTAATACGATAGGGTTAACTGTGGGCTGTATATTGTTTTCTTACCTATCTTTATCACCATCCAATTTGTCTTCCAATCTCCAGTGATTTATCCGAATTTTATCCTCGTCACTTAATCTAATTCAACTATTCCTGTTCTAGTGCCGTCCTCACACTTATGAAATCTGCACTTAAGTAAACAGTTGAAAGCGCAATACATCAATGTCAACACGATAATTTCCTCAATAACGGATAAGATACGTAGACCTAAGGTCAGTGGTAGTAGAAACACTATTAGTCGTCCTCAATGTAAAACATTGCCTCAGAAAATGTCGGGTAAAGTTCAATGATCTACAGGTAGGTAGTAGGTATCTACCGAATGTTTACAAATGATTCACCAAGAACAGCAATTTTACCTGGATGCAATGCCTGCAACGATTTCGTGGACAACGCTAATCAACCGAATGCAAGTCAAACACAGTTGGGAAGCTATTAGTAACATAAATGCATGCGAACATAACAGGGAATGGGAAAAAACTAAAGTATCTGACAGGTACACTGTAGGTCGTGATCATGTTATCTTGCGGTTCCTGGAAAAAAGGAGCACACCCATGCGAAGTGCCCCGAAAAATGGGGCTATCCTTTCCGGCATATGCTCACCGGGGCACCCACAATGAACCTTCTCGGCGCACATCCACCCGTATCTCGACTAATCAATCTCTTGGACGCATTCTATACTTATTACTCTATTAATATTTGTGGAAGATAAATAGACTCAGATACGTGCTTTGGAGTGTGATGGAAGCGCGTCTTGAGGACTGCAGATTGTTTCCCCAATGGAGGAGGATTTGTTTCCAATTCTGCCGATGCTGCTGATGGTGGACCTCCCCCTGACTAATTGTATAGATTACTTCGGCTTAATAGCAGAGAAGATGGCTTCGTGTGCGTGATGGCATGCCACTGCAGATGAAGCTGGCCGACCGAAGTGAAGAAGGCCGGATATCGGTCGCAAACCAAGCAAGACGAATGATTAGTTTGTTGTCTTTTGTGGTGTGCATCGCATTTATGTTTTTTGATTACAGTTATCGTAGATGTTGAATTTATTGATAAATTGAGGTCTGATTGGACTGCGAAGCTAAATGAGGGTTTAAGTGGAAAATATTGTCCGACGATGCCAGTAAGGCTCGTAAATTCATGGGGCAAGGATACATTGAATGTTTAATGGGATAAAGGCGCTTTAGATTGGTAGTTTTTTGATTAGCAAATACATTAAAGAAAAAAAAAGAGGAGTATTAAATGTACATTTGAAATTATATATTTGTTTCCATTTTGTAAAAGTTTTTATTAATGAATCAGAATTGCTCTCCGACAGATAATGCTGTGCCTTTGATCTCGCGGATACCCTCAATCAGTGCTGCACAGAAAACTGAAATCCCGGGTAGCGTATACTTCTGGCATGCCTTAATTGAACATCTTTGATAAAATCTGCCCGCTGCCTGTGGACAGCAATAACTCAGAAGTAATTAAGGACAATTCATAGACCATGGAGTCAACATTAACCCCATGTATGACATTTCCCTGACAAACCGCTATCCCTTCGGTTTTATGAAGCTTCTATATCTAAGGCAGTTTTCCCAAATAGATTTAGAAGCTGGGCACTTTGAGCTTTAGGTGCTTCAATTTTTGACGGTTACATTGTTTAAGTGTTGTACGAAGTTCTATGATATGAGGAAGCGAGGTCAAATAATCTGTCTCAAGGAGCGCGACCAGCTCAGTTAGTATACGTTCATGTTCAAAGGAGAGATCCTATAAACTCTGCCAAAATGGCGTCATATCAATCAACGTTACTTTACTATCGCGAAAAATGCTGGCCTAAAAACTCCTGGATCACTCAAATGCAACAAAACCAGCATTTGATTGGCGTGAGGAAGTGTTTCGAAATCGAGAGACCTGCTGAGCTGATACTTTTTGAGGTCAAGGTGGTGGCCCCACAAGCGGACCAGGATTTATGTAGTGAGGTGGGATGGTTATGAATTTATGATCCCTTAAGCCCAGATCATAACCTCACCTGACTCATTTTGCTGGAGTCTTTCACTTTACAGCAGAATATGAAAGACTATAATGAACATCATGGGACTTAAGACGCTTCCCTGGTGTACAGGGAACATCTTACTTTTGTCCTCCACTCCCTCATAAATTTCCATGATCATCTGGGGCCTGTACCACAAAACAACAGATAAAATCTATTGTATATAAAAATGACTCGTTAATTGTGTGTGTCTTTGTAGACGAAAGATTTTGATGAAATTTTGTGGGTGGCTAAACGAGCCATTCGGCCCTACAATCAAAATCCCAGAAAGAAGCGAATGGATCAACAAAACAGACACGGAAGAAGGCGAAATAGCTATCTATACCGACGGATCCAAAATGGATGCGGGTACAGGTGTAGGCATCTTCTGTGAGACTATGGGCCTGGGCATTTCCTTCAGAGTCAGCGATGAATGCAGCGTGTTTAAGGAAGAGTCAGCTGCGATCACTGAGGCTGCCAAGGAGGTGAGAAGGCGTAAACTGGCCGACAAGTATATCACTATATACTCTGGCAGCAAAGCGGCCATAACGGCTATGGCGTCAGTAGTTGTCAAAGGCGGTGTTACATGAGATATCAATCACCAATTCAGTGAGTCTATTCTGGGTACCAGGGTACAAGGACATCCCGGCCAACGAAGAAGCAGACAAGCTTGCAAGATGCGGATCGGAGATGGATGCATCTCTTGCTCTGAAATCTATACAAACTCCGCTCGGTGCACTGACATGGAAAATCGATGTTGAATCCATGAGTAGAACAAACCTACGTTGGACCAGCCTCGAAACATGCAGCCACCCGAGGGAGCTTTGGCCAGCGGTAAACAAAAGGAAATCTAAGGTCATGCTCGGGCTGAACCGCAAAGACGCACGCACACTGGAGGGAGTCCTCACAGGACAATGCACAGTGGGACAACACGCGGAGCGGCTGGGCATAATGCAAAGCGATTATTGCAGGAGCTGTAGAGACGTCGAAGAGATAGAATCTATTTGTCACCTACTATGTGAATGCCCTGTCCTTAGGACCAACAGATTCAAGATTCTTGGCAGCTACTACTTTGAGGAGTTGGAGGATCTGACCGATATTGAGCTGAGGAAACTCTTGAGATTTACATATGGATCCGTTGGTTCTAAAACAGTGGATAATTGAGCTGTGATTTCTTTGCAGGTTCTCAAAAAATTTGGAAAATCCCAACAATGGACCCAAACTGATGGTCTAAGTGAGACGTGACACCCGTCACAAGCGCATCCATTTACCTACCTACCTACCTTGGCCAAACTGAATTAGCAGCGGTTTCCTAAGGCAACTCTCCGTTGGATTTCCACTAAGGCTGAAAACACACCGGATAAAGCAAAACGTTTTTGATTCGATAGTCAAAAAAACATTTTTTATTTCAACACACACCAAGCGAAACAGAATGTAACAAAACAAAACGTTTTGTTTTCTTGCTTCATTTGGTGTGCGTTGAAATAAAACAAAATTGAATTCGTGACTTGCTGAGTATACAAGAAAGAGTATACTTGAAACAAGAGTATACAATTATCGTTTATCCAGAGCTCGAAGAGTGGTTGAATGCTCATTTGCTATGATTATTGATTACCAAAAAATTTCGTATATTTGATACTGTCATATTACTGCCTCCCAATAAAGGGCAAATTATTACATTAGCCGCCTGCGCCTTGCATAATATGATTAGGGAACGCGAAGGCTTGCTTCAGGAAATATATGTTGAGCGTGAAGCTATGGAATACGTACCTCAAGGAGGAACACATGATGAAAATATTGGAAGAGCAAGACCATCAAATGCTGTACGTAACATACGCAATCAGTATGTTCAATACTTTAACTCTTCTACTGGAGCAGTTCCTTGGCAATACAAGTATGAATCTAATTTTGGTTACATGATTTTTAAAGACAGATTGTCAAGTATTTAAAGTAATACTGTAGGTATATAAATATTCATACACATTATGTACATTAATAAACATGAATAAAATTAAAAATTCAATGAAACTTACCATGGCAATTCATTTCAGTTGCTATTTCTATCCACAGCTTATCAATAGTAACTTTATTAGCATGTTCCTTATCTTTATAATTATAGATAGGGCTTCTTGCCTGAATTAAAAAAAATCAATTTTTCTCCATCTACGTCCATATTTTTAAACCAGAGTATATCCATATAATGAGTAGGGACACTCTCATATTTTTGACTGAAGGGTTATTGTAGAGGTTCATAATAAGGTGTAATTTTTAACAAAAATAATCAGAAAAACCAGCCATAAACCATTTTAAAAATAAATCAGGTACCACTGCACGTAGTGAAAAGGATCAAGTCATGCGTCTTTAAAAAAGTATTAAGAAAAACCCCACAATGTTTTGCAGAAAACAACAGGTCAGCTATCGGCAACGAAGCACGTTTTCTTGTTTTGCTTTTGTTTTTATGTTTCGCTTCATTTGGTGTGTGTTGCCCCATAAGAAAGTAGGCAATTGTCGTCAACGACGCTGGGTCGAAACAGTTTTGTTGCATTCGGTGTGTGTTGCGCGTATACAATGGCATGTATTTTCGACAACCACCACCGAAACACTTCGAAAACTTTGTTTCGTTTTCTTTGGTGTGTGCGCTCTCATAAGAAACAATGTTCTCTTGTTTCACGAAACAAAAAATGCTTTATCCGGTGTGTTTTCAGCCTAAGGAATCATTTGTGGAGGTGATTTTTACTGCAAGGTAGGTGAACTCCTTAACTACCTCGAAGTTATTGGTATCCACAGTGACGTTTTGTCCCAGGCGGTGGACAGATGTTCGTTTGTTTTTAGAAAGCATCTACTTCGTCTTATCCTTATCAACTTCAACAAATCATACTTAGGTACAAATATCTTAACACATTTCGTCAATTTTTCGTCCATGCGATTCAGCTTTGGAACCTTTTACTCATGGAAATCCAGCGCACATGCAACACAAACGACTTCAAAAAAATATTTTTAGATTCTTTGCAGAACATTTTAATGAAATACTTCTATTAATAAGATAAATATAGAATAAGCATAATACACAAAAAAGATCCTGCGTAAAAAGAAGAGGGCCTACGCGTACGCAGTATCCCAGCTCAAGGAGATCGAAGAGTCTCGCGATCGTAACAATAACCGAAGGTTCTATAAGAAAGCAAAGCAAGTGGCTGCTGGCTTCAAAACCGGAACGCAGGCTCTTCGAGACAGCGAAGGAAACCTAGTCACCGAAGCGCAGGGAATAGTAGATGTGTTTAAGCAGCATTTCCAGCAGCTGCTTAATGGGCATCATGTAGAGAGAGTGATAGGGCAAGAAGAAAGCCCACGTCCAGTCAATGAAGAACCAGTTCCACCACCCAGTATAGAAGAAGTTGGCTTAGCTATAACAAAGCTTAAGAACAACAAAGCCGCAGGCTCTGATGGCTTACCAGCGGAGCTCTTCAAATACGGTGGTGATGTTTTGGTAGGGCGCATGCACCAAATCATCAGCCAAGTATGGGTGGAAGAAATCATGCCCGATGACTGGGCTATCAGCTCCATATGCCCCATCTACAAAAAAGGCGATCCTATGTCTTGCAAGAACTATCGAGACATATCCCTGCTTAATGACGCATATAAGATCCTATCCAACGTACTGTGTGAACGTCTTAAACCGTTTTGCAACACACTTATCGGCACGTACCAGTGTGGCTTCCGGCCAGGCAGATCGACTATAGACCAAATTTTCACACTGAGGCAAATCCCGGAAAAGACCAACGAATTTCAAGTCGAGACACACCACCTATTCATCGACTTCAAAGCCGCGTATGATAGTATACATCGTCAGGAGCTCTATATGGCGACGGCCGAATTCGGAATCCCGGCAAAACTGATTCAGATGTGTCGCGTGACTCTGGAAAACACGCAGTGCAACGTGCAGTTTGGAAATAGTTCCTCCGAACTATTTCAAACATGCACCGGATTTCGGCAAGGGGACGCGCTATCATGCGATTTCTTCAATCTCGTACTGGAGCAGATAGTGCGCAGGGCAGGTGTCAACACGAAAGGCACTATCTTCAACAGGTCCGTTCAGCTGCTGGGTTATGCGGACGATATTGACATCATCGGCCGATCACAGCGCTCCGTGATAGAAGCTTTCACGGCGATTGAAGAACAGGCGAAATCTGTTGGCCTTGTAGTAAATGACAAACAAACAAACAAACATCTGTCCGCCGCCTAGGACGAAACGTCACTATTGATAGCAAAAATTTCGAGGTAGTTAAGGATTTCATCTACCTCGGAGTAAACATGAACTCCAACGAATGACACCTTAGTGGAGATCCGGCGAAGAATTACCCTAGGAAACCGCTGCTACTTCGGTTTGGCAAAACAACTGGGTTCAAAACTCCTAACTCGGAGGACGAAATGTATGCTTTACAAAACCCTTATCCTGCCTGTTCTGCTCTATGGCGCCGAGTGCTGGACGATAAGTAGGAAGGGAGAGCTGATACTTGGCTCCTTCGAAAGAAAAATTCTTCGGCGGATTTGTGGTCCTGCGTGCGAGGAGGGCGAATGGAGGAGAAGATATAACCGCGAACTCTATGAGCTGTACCAAGATGTGGATGTAGTCCAAAAAGCCAAAATACGTCGACTACATTGGCTCGGCCACATCGGCAGAGACTCTTCACGGGTCGGGAGCCCGTTAAGTAAGTAAGTACGAATAGATATTCAAATAAATTGAGTAAATAAATAAATTATTTTTATTTATCCTTCTATCCTTCTATCATTTTCCCCTTTTTATACCCTATTCTAAGGGTGTATTAATTTTGGCGCATAGTTTGTAACATATCTTAATATTGCCCGTAGACCCCTAAAAGTTACTATATTTATGATCAGCATCGATAGTAATGTCGATCTAGCCATGTCCGTCCGTCCGTCCGTCGGCAAAAATTAGGCCTTTAAACTGGGCCTAGAGAGCTGAAATTTTAACCATAGGGTCCCGAAATAATTAATTTTTGAAATCCGCCCACAGACACGCCCACAAACTCAAAAAAACAAAATTTTGGAAAAAATCGAATTTTGAGCTAGAAAGCTGAAATTTTTTGTATATGATCTATGACTCCTAAAACTGCTCGGGATATAGAATTTTAAAAATCCGCCCACTGACACGCCCACAAATAAATAAAACAATTTTATTGAAAAACCTAAATTTGAGCTAGGGAGCTGAAATTTATAATATATACTCTCTAGGAGCCCTTTAAGCTCATGTATAAATATTTTTAAAATCCGCCTACTGACACGCCCACAATTTAAAAAAAACTTTTTGAAATTCCAAAGTTTGAGCTAGGGAGCTGAAATTTATAATATATACTCTCTAGGTTAATTGTTTTAAATCCGCCTACTGACACGCCCACAATTAAATAAAATAATTTTATTGGAACACCCAAGTTTGAGCTAGGGAGCGTTCTTTCGATAAAAGACTTTAAATGTTATATAACAAAATATGTAGAGCGTTCTTAACAATTCAACCATACTTAGACTTTTGTCACGCCCACTTATGAGGGATAGGAATAAGAATAGGGTATCCAACAGTTCGCCCAAGCGGACTGTAGCCCGTGCCTATGTTTCTTCTTTTAATTCTTCGATACCTATTTTCTTAATCGAACCACATACTACCAAATATATTAATTGAATTTTATTGTGTTAATTTTATTAATTTGTAATGAATTGTTCAATCTAAAAGATGAATCAGACTTTATATGAACAAAGAATAAATAAATAAATGAAAATGAAATGAAGATTGTGGAATTCGGGTTCTTGATAAGACTGGTACATTAGCGTTGGGTGATACTGAAATATCAAATGCACGTGGTTCAACGTGCTCTTGGTTACTTGCATCGGATTTCAGAAACGAGGTAACAACAACCTAAAGTAGTATTAATTTCAGCAGTTGTAGCTCGAGGGATTAGAAAATGTCCGCGTCAGTTATTGACATCATCAAAACTAATTGATTGCTTTCATTTCCGTCAACACAGCATCCGCATCCAATCAACGTAATAACAAGAAGCAGTACTTCTAATAAAATTGAAGAAATCTGATTTGAATTTATTTCTCCTTCTCCACTGCAGTTGAATATACTTCTTGGAAAGCCAACCAAAACAGTCGTAACACTTATCGAATATAAAAAAAAATCCTTTTCTATGAGTGGCACCACTTGTGACAGTTTCACCCTACACATGCAGAACTGAACGTTCTTACACCACATATCATTGCACCATGCATTGACCTAAAAAAGAACTCTCCGAGCTTATCTCGAATCTCTCAAAGCCCTCAGAAAACAAAACAAAAATCTCTCATGGTCCACATGCTGTAAGCTGTTGCACTATTCTTCGATGGATAACTTAACTTTGTCATGCAAGGCATGATATACATACACCTTCGAAGAGCGAAGGTGCCACACTTCGAAAAATGCACAGCACACATGTATTACATGCTCAAGTCATGTTACCCAAATCGATGTGGCCTGGCCCCTTTGCGTGTTCTTTGTTTTGCTCCTACTATCGACATTTTCATATTCTGTCAATTCAAGATTCGAATTCACTACTTGGAATGCCGTATTCACTCCGCTGACATACAGACTATACCTTGGTCGGTATATCATGAGTGAGACTTGTTCTCGAAATTTTGAATTCGAAGCTTGCAGAGCGCCAAGCCCATTTGTTGTAATAAGGTCGAACTATGCCACTGACAAGCAGAACTTTTTGTCTGTTTTTGGAATGAGTCGGAAAAAGTGTTGTAGGTACCTTACAAATGGCTGCACCACTGTGTAGCACCACTTGTGCGGAGGAGTAACATGTGGCGCTTTGTAAAAGAAAAAATGAGTTGCAGTTTCAAGATTGAATCTTGTGGAATTGGTTATCGTCTGGCGGGGCTATGACTATGAATAGATGACAAATTTTATTTAAGGAGTATGCAGGGTTAGTGTTTTGAAAGCTTTGGCGTTTAAATCAATTCTACTTGAATCTGTGCAGAAGAATTATGAAATATGATGGTGACTTAGATTTTTATTTTACCTTAGTTTGGTGGTCTAGAGCTCTCATCCTCAAACGGCACATGACTAAACTACAACACCTTGCATGTTTATGCATTACAAGTGCGGTGAGAGAAACTCCCACTGCTACTGTGGAAGTTCTGATCTGTTTACCTCCTTTGCAGTTCTCTGTTGAAAGTGAAGCCAGAAAATTTCTAAACCATATGTGAGTAGTACTTGGATGGTAGGGGGGGGGGGGGGGGGGGGCGGGGGGCTTTTGGCCAGGTGATGCCATCGACGTTGCGTAAACACACAACTTTTTTTAGGCAGAATTTGTAGTGATTGCCCCCGCCGCTTATATCCTGTTCAGGAAAAGTGTAAAAGAAACGTAATGTTGAAAGCTAGCGAGTAGACGTCTTTATAATCTGGCAATTTGTGACTACTGAAAACGATCTTAAAATTGCTCAAAAGAAACTGTGCGTGCTATAAAAAGTTCGTCAGTGCAAAGTTAAAAATAACATACAAAATCAAAAACAAAAAAAGGGTCTGGGTGCAACCCGCAAGGTCCACACGACTGACTTCCCAGTGGGATCAATATGATTTATGCGATTAGTGGGAAATTTTGAAATGTGGTTAACCATAAGATATGGTAAGAATTATTAACTTCCCAGTGGAAGTTCTTGTAACGGTTCCGATTTTGTGAATCGCGGATTTTGACATATCTTCACGTTTCAAGGTCACTAGAATCCAAATCCAACATTTTTATAGAGATGTCTGGGTGTGTGTATGTACGTATGTGCGTATGTACGTATGTGCGTTCGGAATTATCTTTCGCCACGATTATCTCGAGAACCAAAGATGATATTGTCATGGGACCGGGTTTATTCGAAGCGTTATTACGTAACTCAGAACTGATTAAGTTTCCAGCGAAATCGGTCCAGCAGTTTTTTGTTAGTAAATAAATATCTAAAATAATTTGGCTTTATTTGTACTATTTATTGTTATTTTTCATTGAGCAAATCACTATTACATTGTGCTCCGTTATTTCGTATACATGTAAATTTACAGGTCTCCGTGTTGATAACAATGGTTGCATTAATATATATCACACTTCGCTGGTATTAACAACATTTAATTTCCATGAACAATATTAAAGAGCATTTTTTCACCTGCTTAATAGATGGCCAGATCTGGCGAAAAATATTTTCAAAACTTTGTAGAAATACAAGTGTTTCAAAGGTAAAATTTTGAGACTTCTGAAAAGCATTAAACTATTATAACGACGATTTTTGTTACAAATAAGACGAATAACATGTTTTTGAGAAACTAGAAGCGGATTAATTTTGTTGTTATGAGTACCACCCCATGAAACTATGCCATATTCGAGCTTAGAATGCACCAAACCATAATAAATAAACCCAAGAAGATCCCTGGAACAATACTGTTTTAACAAGTAGAATTGCCTTGTAGCAGCCATAAGATACCTCTTAAGTGCATTCGTATGGCCGGACCAATTCATCTTCCAGTCAATCAAAATACCAAGGTACTTGTAAGACTTCACACACTCAATACTGAAACAATGATTTGAACAACAACGTGCCTCAAAAAATGACTGAGAGTTCACTTTCGAGTTACAGATGGGTCTACAATGAATATTTAGTACAGTTCGTAGGATGAAACAAGAATGGTCCGAAAACCACCTCTTTACCACACACATTAAAAAACATTATTTTGGTTTTGTCACTAATAATCAATTTATGCATTGAGAACCAATGTCTTAAGACTTCCAAATCATGGTTTATGTCAACAAAAAGGTTTAACATAGAATCACTTTGGAAAGCACATGCCATGTCATCAGCGAACGCTATTATTTTACTTCGGAATTGTTGTAAAAAAATCGAATAAATAAAAATTAGAAAAAGATAGGACCAAGCACAGAACCTTGAGGAACACCTAATGACAAGAAATGCACAGAGCTGAATTCTCCGTTTACTCTGACCCTTTGCTCTCTTTCAGATAGATAGGAGCAGAACCAATTATGTATTACTCCTCTAAATCCACATTTATACAGTTTGTCTAGGAGTATATTATGATCGACGGTATCGAAGGCTTTTGTTATGTCAATGAATAAGGCAGCAGTTAGCTTCCTGTTATTAAGACCATGGTATATATTAGAAGAAAAATCTAAAAGTGCACCTTCAGTTGAATAACCCGTACGAAAGCCATATTGACACTCACTAAAGAAATTTTGTTTATCTAAGAACTTGAACATTCTGTTTTTGACAGCTTTTTCAAAAAATTTTGAAAACACCGAAACTTCAGCTACCTTTAAATCATCAGGAAAAACGCCAAACGATATACTCTTGTTAAAGATATGGCATAAAATATCACAAATATTGAAAGCAATTATTTTAGCGATGTTATTTGATAAGCTGTTTGAGGTGGCGGAATTCAATTTCTTGAGAGAGATAATGAGACTATGCACTTCAAAAGATGTAATAGGCTCAAAGAAGAAGCTACGAGGAGATGGAAATTCATTAGATAAACACTCGCACTTAGAAAAAAGAGCACAATTTTCTGATACTACTTTGTTACCAACAGTCGAGAAATAGTCATTAAATGTATTAGCTAAGTCCTTGGGATTACTAATGAATGCATCATTTAAACTCAAGCATTGGATTCGCTGGATTGGAGTTGATCTGTTAAGTAAGCCATTAGCCAGTTTCCATTCTTTTTTAGAATCGCCTTTGATATCACGAAACTTGTTTAAATAAAAATTATTTTTGCACGATAACACATCACCAGCAATATCCTTGCACAGTTTTTTATAAGCAGTGAGGAGTCCAACAGCATTCGGAAATATAGTTTTTTTTTTCATCTTTGGTTCTCGAGATAATCGTGGCGAAAGGTAATTCCGAACGCACATACGTACATACACACGCAGACATCTCTATAAAAAAGTTGGATTTGGATTCTGGAGACCTTGAAACGTGAAGATATGTCAAAATCCGCGATTCACAAAATCGGCGCCATAACAAGAACTTCCACTGGGAAGTTAAAAAAGACAAATTTCCTTTGAATAAATAAAAAAGAAATAACTTACTGTGCCATTTCCGTATAGTTCTCCTTTGTGCTCTTTCCACATAAATACATACATTTAAACATAATATGTCTCACCCATACAAACGTATTGGAACCCGTTCGCACCAAAAAGACTCGCCGCAAAACTCTTCGCGCTCACCATTTCGCAAAATCGCTATAAAGCCCATGGAGGACGCCAACAACACTTGGGAAGAAAAGATGGATGAAAAACTTCGGAAACAAAGTGAGTTTATTATCTTTTTACTTGCAACAAAAATGTCTGAGAGTGAAGCGAGTATTAAACAAAAAATTGATGTTGAGATTAATGAGATAAAAAACAGTATTTGCGACATAAACAGAAAAGTTAATCACATTGAATCTTCACTTTCAAACACCAATTCCGATGTGGAATGTATCAAATCTGATACATATTTCCACTGTCCAAGTATCACTCATTGATGTCAACAAAGAATTATCCAACGTTAAGGCAGAACTTGCTGCAACAATCACTGATATTTCTCAACTACAAAATGATTTGGACACAAAAAACGAACTGGTGGTTAATAGCTCACTTCAATCACAAGAAAACCGTCTGGTCGCATGTAATGCATTTCTTTTTGGCATCCCACATTCGCCCAAGGAAAATCTGAAGACGGTATTTAACACACTTTGCCACGCAATTCACATCAAACCTCCAACTCTTCAGAGCATTTTTCGCACTCGCCCCAAGAGTAAATTAAACGACACCGCGATTTTAATAAAAATTTTCTCAGCGTACGAGCGAAAATACGTTCAAATTTGTTGACATCTAAGCAATCTGGTTTTCGAAAAGGTCATAGTTGTATCACAGCGCTATTAAGCGTTACCGAAGAATTGCGACAAGCCATGGATAAAAATTATATTAATTTTCTAACGCTTTTAGACTTTTCAATGGCTTTCGACATAAAATGGAGTGGTCAACCATCACTCCATTTTATGTAGAAAGCTTCTCCGATACTTCAAGTTTTCATCCTGTGCTGTAAAGCTTATGTACTCCTACCTCACAGATCGAATTCAGGCAGTTGAGTCAAACAACAAAGTGTCAGATCTCCTACCAACCCTACGTGGGGTCCCACAAGGTTCAATCCTTGGCCCACTTTTGTTCTCGCTCTATGTAAACGAATTGCTATCTATCCCTAAATATTGTTCAATTCAAATGTATGCCGATGATGTGCAAATTTATTTAAGTTGTCCACTCGGTCTTATTGAGCACGGAGTAAGCTGCATTAACGAAGATCTCGCAGACATTACATGCTGGTCTCGGCAGAATGGGTTATTACTAAACCCTGAGAAGTCTATGTGCCTTGTTATATCCAAAAAAATTGTCAACCTCTCGTACTTTCCTCCTGTAAGCTTGAATAACACTTCTGTAAAATATGTCGAAACCGCAAAAAACCTCGGCATGGTGTTTAACCGCAGATTAACCTGGAACAACCACATAAATACAGTTCTGGGTAAAACATATGGTATTCTTCGTACTATGTGGGTCACACAATCCTTCACCCCTTTGAGAGTACGTATGCTGTTGGCGAAAACGCTGGTCGTACCCACACTGGCCTACGGTTACGAAATATATGCCAATTGTGACTCTGGAGCAAACGAAGACTTAACGTTGCATTTAATAGTCTAATACGCTATATTTTCGGCCTAAGTCGATACGCGAGTGTTTCTCTAAACAGCTTCTCAACATTGTCTTCTGAAAACTTTCTCGAGTTCCGCACTCTAACGATGCTCTCAAACATTCTGCTTAATCGTCAACCCCAACAACTTCATGAAATCATTAGAATGGCAACTTCGCAAAGGTCAAGAATGCTTACCCATCCGCACCATGCTTCCCTTACATCACAGCGTCAGTTTTTTTGTATATTCCACCCGCTTATGGAATTCTATGCCGCGTCACATAAGAGAAATCGAAGATGCTGCTAGTTTTAAAAGCAAAATTAGGCTTTACTTTCCCCAATAATCTTTTTCTTTTCTTTTCTCTTTCTCTTTCTCTTTCTCCATTTCTCTTGTTTTCTTTTTTTTTTACTATTTTCTACTTTCCCCTTTTTCTTTTCTTCTCTGGTAATATCCTTATGCTTCTAATAATTTTTATTATTATTATTTTATTATTCAATAATTTCATTAACTTTTTAAATTCTTATAGCTATTTATAAATGTTCTCTTCTATTTCTCTTTCCTTCCTTCTTCTAATGCTTGCTATCTACTTTCAATTTTCTTTTTGTTTGCTGGATGAGGATGTGTGTTTAATAGATTGTGGTACTGTTTGCGGTAGGTTATTTGAGAATGGTTAACAACAACAGTATTTTAAATCATAACCACGGTGTGAATGCTAGATCAACTTTGTGTCTGTTAAATATTCTGTCGAGATACAAGAATGGTTTCAATGTTTGTCATATAAACGCTCGCAGTCTAAACCAGTGTAAGCGAGACTACTTTCGCTATTTATTTACAAATTCAAGTATAGATGTCATCTGTGTTAACGAAACTTGGTTTAAAACCAAGTTTGAAAACCTTGTATACGATATTGAGGGTTGCGAATTATATCGAAACGACAGAATAACCTCTACAACGGGCGGAGGAGTGGCAATTTATTGAAGGTCGTCTTTAAAATGTGAGGTGTTAGTAAAATCTGTCGACACTGATGTTGAATACATTATTGCTGAGGTTCATGATGGAAATGTTAAATGTTTGGTTTCTTGTTGTTACAACCCTAACCGTAGACTTTCATGTGAACCATTTTTTTCCGCTCTGTCAGAGTTTTCACCCAGATATGTAAATATTATTGTGTTAGGAGATTTTAATGCCAACTTATTAAATAACGATTCCCGGTCGCGCCATTTGGTGGATCATGCCTCTTCGAGTGGTCTTTATGTTGTAAACATGTCCTATCCAACAACAACTCTCGTAATACAGCCACTAGCATTGTGCGTGATTCGAAACGAAATTACTATTCCTGTAAACTCAGTTCGTCCTTGCCCCCAAAGGAACTGTGGAAGAACCTTCGGCAAATTGGTGTAAGCAAAGGAGGGAATGATAACTGTGTCTTAAATCCAAATGAGCTAAATGCACATTTTGTTGACAATGCAATGACTGATGCCTATTCAATAATTGCCTCCATTAAGTCAAATGCAATCGGTGAAGATGGTACGAGTATACCAGTCAAATTTCTAAAAATGATTTTTCCCAGTATTGTAAGCTATATAACCCACATATCAATTCGCGTATTATGACATCTACCTTTCCCCAGGCTTGGAAACATGCACGGGTTATTCCGATTGCCAAAAAATCGAACGCAAGTTCTGTTAACGATTTTAGGCCAATAAGCATTCTCCCATGCCTATCAAAAGTATTTGAGAGAGTCTTATCCCGCCAGATCAAATGCCACATATCCTTCAACTCTCTGTTGACACCTTCTCAGTCAGGCTTTCGAGAAGGGCATAGTTGCCAGTCGGCAATGGTGAAGATTTTGGATGATGTAAGGCATGAATATGACAGAGGGCTCTTGACATTACTATGCTTTCTCGATTTTTCGAAAGCTTTTGACAAAGTGAATCACATAATTCTTTTATGGAAGCTTAAATACTTTTTCGGGTTTGGCGAAAGAGCTGTTAAACTTTTGCAAAGCTACTTGTCGAACCGATTTCAAAGGGTCGTTGTTGGTGGAAGGATCTCGTCTGTTTTGCCCTTATTTCAAGGTGTTCCTCAAAGTTCTATCCTTGGACCGATTTTATTTTCCATGTTTGTCAACGATTTGCCATTGATATGTGTGCACACTCGTATGCATATGTACGCAGATGATGTTCAATTGTACATGTCTATGCCTATGAATCGACTTAGTTTTTTGTTTGAACAGGGATTAGTCAGCGATAAATGACTGGGCAAACAGGTCAGGTTCTACCCATATCAAAAAGCAATTTCGAACTAAGTCTGGTGCCAAATATATGCCTATCGGAATCGAATTTGGCGATAGTGGAGTCGGCTACTAGCCTTGGGTTCGTAATAAACCGCAATCTGTCCTGCAACAACCACATAAACTACGTCATTGGTCGTATTTATGGTTGCTTGCGTAGACTGTGGTTGGCTGCAAACTTCACACCCTTGAAACTCGACGGAAGCTCGTCCAAGCCCTTATACTTCCCATAATAACTTATGCCGATGTTGTTTTTAGTAGCATGGATTCGTTGTCACGTAATAAATTACAGGTAGCCTTCAATGATGCGGTTATATACATTCACGGACTACGCAGATACGATCGCATATCGCTCTATGTGAAAGGCTTTTTGGGTTGCACTTTAGTACAATACATGCAAGCAAGAAATTGTATATTCTTACACAAACTTATAAAGACAAAAACGCCAAATTATCTGTTTTGGAAGCTTGAGTTTTCTTCTTCTCGCAGAGCACTTAACATAAATTTACCAACATTTAAATATCTTAACTCGTCAAGGTTCTTTTTCGTTCACGTTGTGAGGTTATGGAACTCTCTGCCCCTGAATATCAAGGGTATTAGTAATGCCGCAAGCTTCAAAACTGCAGTATTAAGGCATTTTTCTCTTCAGCAGCAATAAAGATCAATAAAGATTAATGTTTATATTTAACTCCTCTTTCTCTTACTTCTTACTTTTCATCTTTGATAACTTTCTTTTCTTTTCTATTCTTTTCTATTCTTTTCTTTTTTTTCTTTTTTGCATACCGTAAATACCAATTATATTTTAAAAATGTTAACTTTGCTAATTTTAGTCATCTCATGAATTGTTTTTATTTTTGAAATATTATATATCTTGTTAATATTATATATCTTGTTAATTTAAACATAACATATATTAAATTAAGTTCTTATTTTAACTATCAAGCCTAAGTACTATAAGAGACCTATGTCTTAATGTACAAACCATGTCATTTAATAAATAAACTAAACTAATAAACTAAACTAAACTTCTATATTGATTATGATTACGATTAGCAATCTTTGTCAAATATCTTTAAAAATGAAATTGTTTTACTCTAGCTTTCTCCTTTTTTTCAAATTGTAATTTAGCACTAGATTATAAGACAATATTACGTCTTAATGTGCATAAGAATTTAATGAATAAATAAAAATAAAATGAAATAAATAAAATATAATGTGATCCGTTATGTATGACCTAATCGCTAAAGTGGCCGCCGCAACTGTTGATTACCTTTTGGGCTCTTTTTATGCTATTTTCCGTGGTTCTCTTCCGAACTTAGCGATATGCGGGGAATTCTCCGAGTTATTCAGGAGCATAGCCGTTCAATTGCTTATTCGAATTACAAATTCGAATTCTGTTTGCTTCACAAATGTTAAAACCGTATTGACTATCGACGCCCTGCTTACACAGCCAGCCGCCGTCAAAGCCTGCTCGGCTAAATGTTAAGAAAACCAATGCTAAGCTCTGCAAGTTTTAAAGGTTTAACTCTGTAAAATTGACCTCGGTTGCTGGGCTAAAAGGTATCCAGGCTAATGAAAAGCAGATGCTCTGACCAACAAATTCTAATCGTCAGCCTTTATTGGCATATAACATCTAAAAGCTATCAGGTTATGAAGCTCGCGCTGTATGGAGGCGGACGTACGGTATCGGATTTCATCTGCGGACGTCTAGCTTTTGAAAGAACCAGACTTAATATAAAAGGTAAATACTTTTTCCATGAAGATGAGTTAAATGAGATAAGGCTCGGTAGTTTCCTTCGCTTTGCTAAGGCAAGTGGCAGGTTTTCTGATACTGACTCGAATGCCCTAATAAGTAACGAACGGACAGCTTTGCTGACGTTCAATGGTCCCGATGCAACTACTAGCACGGACGTGACAGCACTTCAAGTAATTAAACAGCAGGGCTATATGAAAGTTCGTTGTTATAGTATCTTAACAGAAATAGGATTACGTACTTCTTCTTTGTCTATAACGACAAGGTTATGATCTTGGCTAAAGGGATCATAACCCTGCCACTTCACTGCATCCTTACTGGTCCGTTTGTGTGTTTCGCCGGTTTGCCCTGAAAGAATATCAGCAGGCCTCCCGATTTCGAATCACTTCGTCCTGCCCTCTTTCAGATACTTCTTTTGTGAAGCGTGTCGAGGAATTGTTCTGATTTATCCTTGGCAGGTCACACTCCTTAGAGCACAGCGTCCAATCCAGTTTCTTTGATGAATCTGAGAATGAGCTGTGGGTCCATGTATCTCATCCTTTTGTGGGCAAGTGCACTACAGGATTCCAGTATGTGGTCTGGAGTTTCGGCGGTTTCACTGCAGAATCTGCAGACCTCGTCCTGTGATATACCCATTTTCCTCAGGTGCTCCTTGGGTCGGCAATGCCCCGTGAGGAGACCTGTTAGGATTCTTGTTTGTTCTTCCTCCAGTCTCCTGAACGTAGAGTGTGTTCTAATATCCCGCAGAACGGTTCAGGTCCTATGAAGGGTTCCTCTGACCCCTTTCTTGCCAGAGAGTCCGCTGCCCCATTGCCTGTAATGCCAACATGGCCAGGTACCCAGCAGATGGAAATTCTGCTATTCTTGCCTAGTCTATTCAGTCCGTGTAGGCATTCCCACACGAGTTTAGACTTGATGACGTAGGCGTCAAGCGCCTTTATGGCTGCTTGGCTGTCAGACATTATTGCTATGTGGCAATTTCTGTAGTTTTGCTCGAGGTTGATTCGAACGCACCTGTCTATGTCACATATTGATATTGCACGGGATCATGACGTAATCTCGAATGACAAAAATCTCAAATGCAAAAAATCTCGAAAAAAACAAATTTTTAACTTAGAATGCAAGAATCTGGAATGCACATAACTCTCAAATGGACAAAAATCTCGAAAGACGATATCTCGAAAAAAATCTCGAAAAAAAAAGTTAATTCGAAATTTTTTTCTTACCTATTTAAAGAGTTTAAACTTAAAACATATTTAGTTTATTGAGCAATTTATTTTTTTCGGTAAATTAACAACAACAAATCAATATTTGCCAAAAAGAAAAACATTATAAAAAATTGTAAAAATTCCAATAGTAAATAAGGTGCCGTGAAATAACGCCGAGTAAAATAACGCCGAATTATGAAAGCGAAATAACCCCGAATTTCCATGTTCGGTCTTATTTCACTTCGCCAAAGTGAAATAAAGCCGTATCGGCCTTGTTTCGCTTTTAATTTATTTACACAATCAGATAAAGATTTCTAACAATTTTCAGATTTGCACCCCTGAAAACCTTGCACCTACTCCAAATCAAACAGTGATCCTAAGCAGGGGGGTTGCAGGGGGCAGCATGCCCCTCATAGGCATTGCACTGTTTATGGCATGAGTTGCGAAATCTCAAGTAGAATAAAGTCGATCTCCGAAATCTTATTCGATATTATTAGTCTTTTGTTCTACTACATAATTGGAAATAAAGTCGAGAATAGAAAATGGTGAATTTCGACTTCCAATTTCTTATGGAAATAAAGTCGATCGACATTATTTCTATCTACTTTATTTCACGGCACCGGTAATTAAATCCATCGATTCCGATTTGAATATTTCCTTTGTTTGTAATGATTTCATTTACTTTCATTTTAATTGTTTTTATTTGCACCTTTTTTTTACAGTTGCATGGGCAGTTTGCTAGCCAATCGTGGATGTTAAAGAGTAGTAAATAATCTCGAATGAATATATTAATTTTTGAGACAATGGTTACAATTCGCGCGAGTTGTAACCATTGTCTCAAAAATTAATATATTCATTCGAGATTTTTGCATTCGAGATTTTTTTTTTCTAGATTTTTTTACATATTTCAAGATTATGCTTTCGAGATTCTTTTTCCGATTTTTTTTCAATGCTAGATTTTTGTTTTTGAGATTTTTACTTTCGAGATTTTTGTTTTCTCGATTATTGCTTTCTAGGTTTCGTGGTAAACCCATATTGCACAGGTTGCTTCGCTATTGATCGTAGATCTCAGATACTTGAACTTTTTGCGGTTTGGAACCACTCTTCCATTCTTTATGTGTGGGATAGTTCGAAGTGGGTCAGAGAATGGACAGAACAACAGACAGAACAAGTACAGGAACTATGATGTTTCCATCGTCAACAAAGAATAACTGATGCATTTTGGAATCCGTCACTTTTCCTTCAAGCTGAAATCAAGGACTATAATAAATATTAAGGGACTTAACACACCTCCCTGGTGTACACCGACTCTGATGGCGAACTACTCGGTGACTTCAGCTCTTGGATAGCTATGAGGAACTTAGTCAGATTCCTTTTTTCAGTTTTTTAACTCGCAACCGTTCTGTAAGATGTTCACCCGAAACCATCATCATGCAATTGAGCACCTAAAATTCGAATCAAAACACAATAATTTCCGTTGAACCCTATCAAATTAAGCACAACGAATGAATACATACATTTCCCAATTAAATTGTTCGGATTAATGGCCAGGTCCTCGAAATAAAAGAATCCTCCTCATCGAATTCACAAATTAAAAACGAGTTTATCAATATTTATTTACCAAATGCTCCCACAATGTCTAGGTCTACTACGTGATCAAATCAAGAAATGATACAACAACAATGAGAGAATACAATAAACCCAAAAAGTATCTAATCGATATGCGGAATAGGAGTAGGACGTATAATATTCTCCCTAACAGATTTAGTAGGCAACATTATGGCGTCACAAATCCTAGGAATTTATATTCTGGTTAACATATTCAGAAGCCAAGTGATAAGCCCACTCAGCGCATACATACAACAATAGGCCATTTTTTGTGCCTGTTTATTATTACTTTCTTAGAAGGACAAACAAATTATGCACACAATGTCCCATTCTTTTAGTTCATAAAAACGGGATCAAAATAAATAAACATTCGCTGGCATTAGTACAGCGTTGGCATTTGACAAAAGTCTGGTGGAAACTTGTTTCAATTGTGCTGAGTCCTTACCCTGGCCGCAGGGTGACGCAGAATTCTCATACAACGTTAATGATGAGGAGACAACAGCTGAAAAATGGGTCAATGCCAGCCACTGAACCTCGTCCATTAACCTACAAACGTACGTACCTAGAATAATTTATTGTCAACGGCAGAGAAAAGCTTTTTAAAGGATGGGGCACATAACATTAACCTCTTTGAGTGAAATGCCTTAGCATGCAAGCCCATAAATGGGCATCACGCTTTTCTCATGAATTGGGAACGAGATTCAATCGTCTTTTACTAATCCCACCTACTAAACTTGCTATGCTGTATTAGTTTTTATTTTAAGCTCAGAGCAGGTCCTGAGTTGTAAAAAAACGGCCCGGTCAATGAGTTCGACGCGTTATGGCTTTTTGGACTGCATATACTTATCTCCGTCTTGGTACAGGTAAGAGAGCTCGCGATTTCATTTCATTTTCTCTTGCATACGAAGCAAATATCCGACGAAGAATTTTTCTTTCAATGGAATCTAATATCAACTCTCCCTTCCTGCTTATCGTCCAACATCGCCCATAAAGCAGTTCTACTGCAGGATTAAGGTTCGGCAGAGCATTCATTTTCGGGTCATGGGCTTAAAACCCATCTGCTCTGCCCATGCGGTGCGCGTCTCGGGGTATTTCTCGTCGGATCTTAACTAGTGAAGTCTATGTTAACACCGATTCAAGGTTCATTATTAAGATGAAAACCCCTCAGCTATTTCGAAGTTTTTGTTATCGACAGTGACGTTTTGTCTTATTCTGTAAAACAGATGCTGACTGTAAAATTCTTTGTCACAGCTCGCTGGAAACGGTTGATTGATGGATTTTTTGAAGCCAGTACCTTCCGTTTTGAGAGCCCATCTATTTGCCGAAATCCGGTGCCGGCTTGAAACATTTCGAAAGATCTCCTTTTTACACCTTAATACAGGGTGGTTCAAAAGGGTTTACCACGATATCTAGAAAGCAATAATCCAGAAAGCAAAAATTTCGAAAATAAAAATTTCGAAAACAAAAATCTAGAATTGAAAAAATTTCGAAAAAAAAAATGTCGAATGCAAAAATCTCAAATGAATATATTAATTTTTGAGACAATGGTTATAATTCGCGCGAATTCTAACCATTGTCTCAAAAAATAATATAATCATTCGAGATTATTTACTACTCTTTAATATCCACGATTGGCTAGCAAACTGTCCATGCAACTGTAAAAAAAGGTACCTGAAATTAGTGTTGTTTGGGATCGTGTGTTATCACAACGTGAGTGTAAATAAAAACAATTAAAATTAAAGTAAATGAAATCTTTACAAACAAAGGAAATATTCAAATCGTAATCGATGGATTTATTTACCGGTGCCGTGAAATAAAGTAGATAGAAATAATGTCCATCGACTTTATTTCCATAAGAAATCGGAAGTAATGTCGAAATTCACCATTTTCCATTCTCGACTTTATTTCCAATTATGTAGTAGTAGAGATCGTCTTTATTCTACTTGAGATTTCGCAACTCATCCCATAAACAGTGCAATGCCTATGGGAGGGAGGGGCATGCTGCCCCCTAATAACCCCTTGCTTGGGGTCACTGTTTGATTTCGAGTAGGTGCGAGGTTTTCAGGGGTGTAAATCTAAAAACAGTTAGGAATCTTTATCTGATTGTGTAAATAAATTAAAAGCGAAACAAGGCCGATTCGGTTTTATTTCACGGCACCTAATTTACCATTGGAATTTTTACCATTTTTAATAATTTTTTTTTCTTAAATATTGATATTTTGTTGTTAATTTACCGAGAAAAATAAATTGCTGAATAAACTAAATAAGTAATGCGTTTTCTTTAAGTTTAAACTCTTTAAATAGGTAAGAAAAAAATCTCCAACTTACTTTTTTTTCGAGATTTTTTTTCGAGATATCGTCTTTCGACATTTTTGCATTCCAGAATTTTGTTCATTCGAGATCTTTGTCATTCGAGATTACGTCAATCAAAAGTGACTTCCTAATTTAAAGTGATAATTTTATAGATTTAGGTTTTTATTAACATTTTATTTTAGACTCACAAAGTATGATTTATAGAGATTTTTTCGGCTAAATACGGAATATAATGTCCCTCAAATGAGCACCAGCTTCATGCTCACAAAGACGAGCTCTTTTTAGAGCGTTTTCCATAACACTTCGTAGGACATCTGGGCTCAGCGCCTGTATTTCAGCACGAACGTTCTCCTTCAGCTGCGGGATAGTGGTGGGTTTATTTATGGACATTATTCCGAACTGCGTAAACAACACGTCTTTGAGGATCTCCTGACTTTAATTCTTGCCCAAATTGGATTTTGTATGGAAACAACTGCAATTCGGTTCTTAGAACTTTTCGCAATGAACTGCGGGACACACCGAGTCGACCAGAGCGCCTTCGTGTCGATGTTTCTGTTTCTGGACTCTCCACAACACTTGCAAGAATGCGTTGCACATTCGGTTCGATTCGGGTACTGCGAAATCTTTCGGCTCGATTAAAATCAACTACAGTTCCTTGTTGACGAAACCGTGCCACCAATACTGTAATTATGTGCGCAGAGGGTGGATTTCGCACATTAAAATGATGCCGATAAGCTCTTTATGTTAAAATAATCGAGTTATTATTTTCAAAATAAAATTCAATTAGTTGGGTCCTCTCTAAAGCGCTGTAGTTAATTTTAGCAAATCTCCCAAGTTTGTTTTTTAAGAACATTAAATAGAAAAAGAAAAAAATTAAAAAACAAGAGTTATGATTTTTTCAAATTAGGAAGTCAGTTTTGACCCACCTTGTACTTTAATACTAAAACGTTAACAATAAAGAAGGATTGTGTACAAAAAATAAAAGTGCAACAGTGAGAATCGCGTTGTTAAGGCAAACAAATATTTTCGTTTGAAAATAAATTAAGTTGAACAACTTTCTATACATACGTTTTATATTAATTAACAAACGAACACCAACAATTATTTAATAACAAATTATACAAACAAAAAGTGAAAATGTTTGTAAATGGCGTCATCAAGAGATGCACAAGCGTTTTTGGTCAACATTTCACTGTTTTTATTGTTCTTTTTTGCTTTAACATACTTTCTCAGGGTTTTTCGCTATAATTTGCTAGTTTTTACTCCTCAATAGCTTTTGTATTCACTTAAATATATACTTTACTAGCTGCACCTGCCCGGCTTTGCCCGTGCCCGAGATTTCTATTGGCCAATATGTTCGAGTAGACTTCCTTATAATTGTCTATAGCGGGTATCCGGCGTATGTTGCTGCGCCTAAAAAAAGAAGACCGATTTTGACCAAAGTTCACAGAAACACTCTCAGGCCAATACCGAAGATTGCCTGATTTGACCTCAACCGGTGAAAGGGACTGCACGTTTTTCTCCGCATGGCTTAGGCCGCTCACACAACTTCGTTGTTCCGTTTAGGGTAGGTGCTTGTTGTCTGGCAGGCGCCTATGTCACCTTACTTCTGCGAATCAAACAACAAAGCGAAAATAAAAAACTTCGATTGAATCACTTTTCATTCACTTCCACACAGATTGTTATCAATGTTGGAAAAGCAATTTTCCGATGTCCGATTCACAAAAAATGTAAAAAATTTCAATAAGAGTTATTTGAATAAAATATTGAACACACGATATCTCAAGAATGAAAGTGCGCACAAATTCCACAATAAGCTTGAAACGTTCGTGTGGTCTCCCTCTTTCATATGCTTGTTCGGATAACAAAATAAGTGACGTCTGTACGGTCTCTGTATCTGCGTCGTAATTTACACGCATACGCACATATGCATGTGTACTCACTCAAATGCCCATATCTCACACACCGATGCAGATATAGCCAAACATAACAACCTTCGTGCAGACGTCGCCTTTAATGGAAAAAAATTTCATTGGAATCGGTTAACGCGTTCGGCCAAACACCGGCAACAAACACAAATATGGATTGATTTTTATGTATAGAAAATATTACACAAAAAAACTTTTTATTATTTCACTTAAATTTGTTTTTTTTTCAAAGCACGTGATACCTACATATGAAACACACAGTGTATAAATACATTGCCATTTTTTTTTCTTTTTTAAGAAACACATAATTTACACACCGATGCAGATATAGACATCGCACATACATAACATCCTTCGTATAGACGTCACCTTTCTTTAAAAAAAAATTTCATTGGAATCGGTTAACGCGTTCGGCCAAACACCGGCAACAAACGCAAATATGGATTGATTTTTATATACATATATATATAAATAGATATAGATATATTCTCATATCAATTTTAATTCACAAAAACTCACAAAATCGCAATGAAGAAATCCGAATCCGACAGCGCCACCAAACATGAAACAAAATTGGCTTCTCCATTGATCGATAATAGATGGCGTTACGTTGCGTGTCTATCTGACAGTTCAATTGTGATACGATATGTTACATTCAAATGTGATTCTTTATTTCGTTGTTGCCAAAATAAATAAATACAAAATGAAAAAAAAAAAAAAAAATTAAAAAAATCGAAAAAAAACCTGTCGTAACACGCTGGGTGGTCAAAATAAGCCATTTTGAAATTTAGATTTTTTTTTTCTTCTAAAACCCGTGCTGAGAAAATACCTTTCCAACAAAGTATAAATCATCAAAATCGTTTCGGCCAATCTCGAGTTATGCGGTTACATCGCTCCGGACACTTTCTTTTATATATATAGATAAACAATCACAATGATTTTTCCATACGATTTGTTCAAATTACTGAAATTGTTTCATTCAATGTGTTTTTCACGTTTAAGAATGAGATACGGCATTTTAGAAAGAGATAGTTTCGCGAAGTAGTCTATTCCGTATTCGATACAAATAGGTCGAACATTGTACCTTTCTCCGAACGTTTTAGAATATCAGCAATTTCTTTAATTTGAAGAACTTAAGGTGCTTGTTTTGTCGACATGGTGATATAAATGTTTTTTTTTTTGGTCGGGGTGCGAGACTTTTTTACACGGGGCACTCAGATTCAATACTGGTAAATTGTTCTACCGCTTTAATGATAGGGAGCTTAGGTTTTCAGCACTCACCACCTCAGCACCAAACCCCTGCCACCTGATACGGACAAAAGAAGGACAATCACAGAGGAAGTGTTCCGCATTGCCATCGCTCTCTCCACAGGCTTCGCAGTTGGTTGTATCGCTTAGGCCTAGCACCTTAAGATTCTAGGCAAAAGCGTAATGGCCCGTAAGAACGCCAATAGTCTATCTGCAGTCTTTTCTGTTGAGAGACAACAAGAATGCCGCAGATTTTTTGCAGACACCGGTGAGAATTCGTTTAGTCTGTATGCACCCTGGAGAGTCATGGCATCTGCGATTGTGTTGATATGAAACCCAACCGTCTATGGAAGCCCTGACCGAGGACGCAGGCACACATATCGCTGGTTCAGGTCCTAAGAAGTCCTCTTCTGAGCCCTCGCTAGCATGTTCATCGAAGATCTTATTTCACGTGATCCCGTTATGACACGGGATCCAGACAAGTCCAAGTGAATTCAGCCTTCCCACCGAATTCGGAGGGATCTTTCATTCACGAACTATTTTGGAGGTGGTTAACTGGTTGAGCAAGGGGTTAAGTGCAGCCTGTACCTCCACCTGTTTCTCGAAACATAGTCGGTGGCCATTAGGATAGCATACGTCTCTGATTGGAAGACTGACGCATGTCTGCCTAATGAGAAGAAAAGTCTAATGTTGTGACTCTCCACGAAAACACCAGCACCAGATCCTTGATCGGTTTTGGAGCATCCACAAAGACTCGACTGCATTCCTTTGCGAGAGTCTGGCACTCTTGAACACGGGGAAAGTCGACTTCGTAGTTGCGCTTCAGCCCAAGTTCCGGTGTCATTGCATCGGACGGCATATCCATAAGACAGGAGTCGAAGGACAACCGTCGCGTAAGTTCATCAAAACTCCAGTGCGAGTTATACCAAAAGTCACATCTTCTTAAGCGTGAGATAGCTTTGATTGTGCAACCCATGATGTAAGCATCAAGGTACGGGAGGTTGAATAATGCATCTAGGCCGGAGCCAGGCATGCTGGGGAAGGCCCCCGTGCAGTCGAGACATACCTTCCCTTGGAGTTTAACGAAAGCAGCAGTAGCGTATTTACGTGAAAGTTTATTCCACCCAACAACCGATGCGTATGCTAGAAATGGTCTTATCATAACCGTATACATCCACAGGTCTCTTTTCGGCGATAAGCCCCTTGTCTTGCGAAAATGCCCTTGCACTGCCAGAAAACCGACAGTGCTTTAGCAGTCTTCAGCTTAACATGCTTGGACCAAAGAAGTTTTCTTTCCAGGATGACTCCCAGATACTTTGCTTCACTGGTAACCTCAATTTTAAGAGGATTGGTCGAGAGCCCATTCCTAGTGCACCATTCGTCGATCAAGTCTAGGGCCGTCTGCGCACTGTCGCAGACAGACGCCAGGCATGATCCAATAGAACGCACGGCAATATGAGTGCGATCAATAGAGAGTCGACCAGCATGCGCCACCGCACTGGAGACAGAACGCCGCCCTGCGGGCAGTCTCCGTTTACCCCCGCCATAACATATCGGCCACAATCCGCATCCGCAACCAACGTTCTATTCATTAGCATTGCTTTAATCCACAGCGCCAATGCCTCGTCTACACGTTGTCTGGCAGAGCTGCACATGCTGTCAAAAGACGCATTGCCAAAAGCACCCTCAATATCGATAAAAATGCCCGTCGCGTATTCTTTCATGTCAAGCGCGCTTTCAATTCTACCAACTAAATTTTGGAGCGCAGTCTCTCAGGATTTTTCGTGTTGATAGGCATGTTGCATCTGGGATAGTGGGTGCAATCGCAAAGCCGTTTTGAGCAAGTGAAGCTTGACCAGCCTTTCCATTCTTTTCAGGTAGAAGGAAGTCAGACTGATTGGTCTAAAGTTCTTCCAATTTTTGGTATAAATGCCACTCTAGCTGTACGCCACGGTGTTGGTATATATGTCAGTGCTTGGACAGCGGTTAAAATTCTCTTCATAGTCGGTAGCAACTGGTTTGTACTTTGGTTTGTACAAATGCTTACTATGCTATCTTTAAATATGTTCCTGTAGTTCGCGTTAAAAATAAGTCTGAGTCATGTCCTTGGGACAACGAAATTACACGCTATATAAAAACTCAAAAAAACCGAGCCTACAAGAAATGGCGTTGTAGTTTGGCAATTGAAGACTACGTTTTGTTTAGAAGGCTGAAGTCTGAGTTGAAAACATCTCTCTACCATGCATACCTTGTGTATTTGAATGATATACAGAGCACTTATTTCTAAAAACAAAAACAAAAGTGAAGGTTTTCCAGCCACACTATTTTTTAATGGATGTTTCGCGGAATCAGTTTATTCGAAAAATGACTTGATCATTGATGAGAATTTTTTAGATTATATTAGTGATTCTCCTAATCCTCTTTTCAATAGTATGATATTTTCTGAAAATGATGTTTTGAAGAATTTAGCTGCTTCGGAGTCCAGCCTTAATCCTGGTCCTGATGGTCTTCCTTCTATTTTCCTTAGAAACGGTGCGTTTCCTTTACATAAAATCGTATGTCATATTTTTAATTTATCTTTAAAAACTGGCACATTTCCATCTGTTTGGAAAACCTCTTTTATAGTTCCCATTTTTAAGTCTGGCAGCAGAAATAAAATTGAAAACTATAGAGGTATATGTAAGCAACCTTCTCTTCAAAATTGTTTGATTCTCTTGTTACAGAAAGATTACATTTCTATTGTAAATCCCTCATATGCAGTAATCAGCATGGCTTTGTAAAAAAGAGGTCAACTGTAACCAATCTTTTGTTATTTACTAACTTTGTGATCTTTGAAATCAGTAAGGGTAACCAGGTTGATGCGATCTATACGGATTTCAGCAAAGCTTTTGATCGTCTTGACCATAAAATGTTACTTTTTAAACTTACAAAATTGAGATTTCCAATTTTCTTTTTAAAATGGCTTTCTTCCTTCCTTACTGATAGATTTCAAAATGTAAAGTTTCGTAATAATTTTTCGAAAAATATATCAGTAACCTGTAACCTCTGGTGTTCCCCAAGGAAGTCACATTGGGCCTCTACTTTTTATTCTGTTTGTGAATGCTATTGTCGAATTTATTCCTGAATGTTATTTGTTAATGTTTGCGGATGACTTTAAGATATATTTGCCGGGAAATGATTATCACTCTTTTCACCTTCTAAATTCATTGCTTCAAAAACTTCATCTGTGGTGCTCTAAAAGCTACCTTTTGTTAAATGTCTCTAAATGTTCAGTCATAACATTTTCCCGCTGTAAATCACCTGTCATGCATACGTATACTTTTGATGGCGTATAGTCATTCCCCGGGTTTCTGTAATCAAAGATTTGGGAGTGTTTTTAGACACTAAGCTATCGTTTAATTACCATGTTGAGTCTATCACAAACAAGGCAAATAGAACATGGGAATGTTAAGGCGCTATGCTTGTGAGTTTTCTAACGTTTATGTTATTAAAACTTTGTATGTAGCTTTTGTTAGATCTGTATTAGAATATGCGTCTATTGTTTGGTATCCCTACTATAGAATTCATATTAATAGAATTGAATCAATTCAAAAAAGATTCCTAAGGTTCGTTCTTAGAGGACTCCCTTGGTTTGACTTAAGCAACTTACCACCTTATATATCTAGGTTAAAATTGATAAGCTTAGAGTCATTAGAAGTTAGGAGAACGGTGGCAAGAGTTATCTTTGTTCATAGGACCCTAATAGGAGAGATTGATTCAACTGACATTCTAAGCCTTCTCAACATAAATGTTCCATCATTTAACCAGCGATGCACTCGATTTTTTAGAGTATACCACTCTCATACAAACTACTGTCGTTCGTCTTCGGTTAACGGTTTAATGATATTGTATAATGCTTATGTCAATTTAATCGATTTTAATTTATCAATTTCCGCCATAAAAAGAAAATTACTTGATAGTGTTCAGTCATAATTTGTTTGCTCTACGTTTTCTTTGTATTTTCCTATTTCATCTATTTAATTTGTAATGTATGACCTTATGTCTATGAAAGATTTTGTTCTTTGGTGACAAGAAATAAATAAATAAGAATGTCAATGATTTTTTTTAAACAAAGTGAAACTTAACGTCTGCGTTTTAGCCTGGGAAACAAACGATAAAATTATTTTTCAGTCTAAAACGCAGAAGGTAAACTTGTTTTCCTTTCCAGGCACAATCGCAACATGTTTGAACATTTACATGTTCTATTCAAATCATCAGTGTACTGCATTGCGGATGCATTGTTTCTCCGCAAGATTGACCGTAAATTTTACAAAAGTTTTCTTATAAAAGATTCCGGATAATAGAGGTTGCGGTTATTAAAATGTTGTCGCCTGCCAAATTCTTAAAAAAAATTTAAATCTCCTTTCTTACCAGCGGAAAACAATATCTTCGGGTTGAAAAGCTGTGATATAATGGCTACAAGCAAAACGGCATAAGACCTTGCACTCTCTCGTTAAATGCAACAGTGATTTATTTAAATACAATTCTGGTAGCAAATTTAAAAGGGAGGCAAGAAAGACACTTTCAAAATCAAAAATAGCTTTAAGCCAATATAAAGTGACCTTAACCAGATCAATATCACCGAATCAATTGGCGTACCTTAATAAAAATCATAAATGCGTGGCGCATATGTACATATGTGTACCTGAGACACAACCGGTATTCGCCATAGTGTCGCAAATGATTACCAAACGTGACTTTTTTTTTTGAAAGTATGTAGTCGAATCTTTAAAGGTAATTGAAATTCCACTTTTGTATAAAACAAGCGACTGCTGATCAACGGAACCATATTCATCTTGGTTACTTCAAACAAACAAAACCACCATGTTCCGTTTCGTAAGAATTTTTAGCTTTCCAACTCAATATACTTTAATAAACTTTATATTCAATATTCAAGGCATCCGTTGTTTTTGCTGTTCTGGTCTATTGTCACAGCAGTCAAGCTTCGTATGCAGCACCAATTATCGCAGGAGGATATGCAGCTCCCGCTACCCCAATTGTCTCAACTGGGTATGCCGCACCAGCTGCTTCATTGATTGCTTCAGTTCCATATACTCGCAGCTATGCTTCCCCAATTTCTTACTCCGGCTCGTTGCTGGCTTCATCTCCACTGACACACACCTTCAGTACTCCCTTTGTCCAGCCAGCTTCTGTGATTGCCGCTGCTCCGGCTATTCGCAGCTACACTGCTCCAATTACTCATCAGCAATATATTTCGGCTCCATTAACCCAGTCATACACTACCCCTTTGGTTTCCAGTGGACTTCATACCAAAGGATACGCCGCTACTTATGCCAACTCGTACTCTAGTCAGGGCTTTCATACTGCTCCATTGGTTCATGGTACTCGGCTTTCAGCATGGTAAGTCATAGAAACACAAAATGCGACAAGAAATTTGGAAAATTCAATAAATTGTTTGTTAAGAAAAATGTACGAAAATGTTGAACTTTAATGTGTTTTATTTGCTTGTTCCTTTTTCTTCTTCATCACGTTGGTGTTACGAGTATGATCAGGATTTAAGGCATCATGACTCTTCCACTTTACTATCTCCCTACTATAAAACTAAACTACTGGTAAACTTTTCGGGTCCGACGGTTTCGGATCACTTCATTACAGAGGCCAATCAAATGCTGGTGTAATTGCATTTGCGTGATCGAATAGTTGTAGGTCCGCCTCTTTTTTGCAATTTGGACGCGTGCCAACTCTATGTAATGATTTTTATTTGATCGTCCTTTTACGACACCGGTGATCTGACGTCGTGTCAACCCACGGATTTGCATGAACACTTGCGGGAGAGTTTCAAGATGTTAAATGCTTCGCTAGGCTTACCTGAATGAAACATCGCCAGTTGTGATTTGTTATAACAATTTTGTTATGTTAAATGAAATACAGAGTAATTACGGTATCGGACTCAAATTTACACCAGGTGTACTATACATGTAAGTTTAAAATTTAATCATGACAAAAATGCCAATTTTGTCTTACGTTTTGACATTGACATATCATACCAAAATATCAAGGTTACATTTTTATTAAATTACAAAATTGTTATGTCCTTATTGAATAACCCATTACTTAGTCATTGGCTGGGTGTTGTACGATTAGGAAAGGCACTGATATGACCTCACCTGGCGACTGCGTGGTGTCTTAACTATAACTATATGACATGACATATGATGAGGCCTCGCACAGGCCACAATTAGATACGATACTATGTAAGTCGACGGACGGTAATACATATCGAGGACTTGTCCTCTCAAAATCGGATATGCTAATTTCGTCAATCGAGTCCACGTGGGACCTTGACGAAGCAGCACACCAGCTCAACAATGTGTTACTAACCTCATACCAGAGCAGTTGCGTCATTAAAACCAGCATAAAGCGACGTAAGGTCCACTGGTGGAATAACAAACTTGCTGAATATAGGAAGAAGGTTAGGAAATCGAGCCAAACACACTAAAAGGTGGGACGATTATAGGATTGCTCTCACAGAATACAACTCAGAACTGAGAAGATCAAAGCGTGCTACATGGAGGAAGTGCTGCGAAGACATAGTAGATATGCCGGTAGCAGCTCGCATCCACAAAGCGCTAGGCAGAGATCATAATAACGGTGTAGGTTTACTAAAGAAACCAAATGGCACCTATATGACGGACCGAGAAGATTCAATTAGAACACTTCTTCAGGTTCACTTCCCAGGTTCGTCTATTCGCGACATAAGCGGTAACTCTAACGATGTGGACCCCAAGGTACATATAGATAGCAGAGTAAACAGCTTATCTGGAAAAATGTTTAGTCCAGATAAGGTTAGATGGGCAATTGGCTCATTCAAACCATTTAAAGCCCCAGGTGCTGACGGCATATTTCCGGCCCTTATCCAGAGGGTTAGTGATGTCACACTGCCGATGGCTATTGCTTTATTTAGAGCTAGTTATAACTGGGGATGCATTCCTCTTTCCTGGAGTCAGGTCAAAGTGATTTTTATCCCCAAAAATGGCAATAGGCCAAGTTAGACTGATGGGTCTGTATGATTTAGGCAGTTCAATCATACAGACCCATCAGTCTAACATCCTTCTTTCTCAAAACCATGGAAAGACTTATAGATGTTCATATTAGGCGTCTACAGGCCCACATAGCTCTTGTGGCGGCCTTTACGTGTGAGTTCCAATTTAGTTTCCTATCCAGGATGACTCCCAGATATTTGACCTCATTGGAGTAACTCAAGGGTGTACCATTTGCGGTGATAGGTTCAAAGTTCACCATTCTTTTTCGCGTAAAAGGTACCAGGATGGTTTTAAGAGGGTTGATGGAAAGTCCTTCCTTAATACACCATTCTGAGACATGTAGCAACGCTTCTTGCATGCTATCAGTAATGGTTGCGCTATGCTTACCATTAATAATAATCGCCAGGTCATCAGCATAACCAATGGCGTTAAAGCCTAGTCTATGTAGTCTGACCAGTAGGTTGTCGATGACAAGTGACCACAAGAGGGGAGAGAGTACTCCTCCTAGTACCGATGGGGACAGCCTTTGGCTGCCGTCACAGACACCAGTGCAATTTCCTTTGACTTGAAAGTCTCCTCTACCTTTTTGACAAGGCAGTGAAGAGCACCTTCAGTGGATTTGCCCTTACTGTACGCAAATTGACTTGAGTGCAGGGGGCTTGATGTTACTATCTGCTCCCCTACCAACGACCATACCACGGCGAGTTTATCGGTTCTCGTCAGATCACCGTAATTAAACGACGTTGGGCGCGGTTAGTACGTAGATGGGGGACCGTTTGAGAACAACCGCGTGTGGTTGGCCACTCCCATCTACAGAGTTGAGGCAGATAATATACGTGGTATCACAATGGACCTAAATTGGTCTAAGTGTGTCGGCTTCTGCCGACAGCCACATAAACATAACATAACATAACCTATGATGAATGTCCCGCTAACCGGGCACTGCCCAGTCACTGGGCAGTCTAGAAGATGATGCCCATTTCATCTGGAACATTTTGGTCATGAACGGCAGGCACCTTCAACTTTATGCCGATTCCGAAAGGCACGTTTTGAAAGCTTTTCATGACAGTTGATACTCTTGGATGTGTGTGAATCTTTCACACGAGATGGGGCAATGGCATAAGAAAAATTTGTCACTTTGTGGTGGTGTGCATGCAAATTCGTGCGTTGAAACCACAGTTGCGCGTTAGCTACCTAATCTGTTATCTAGCTAACGCCATAACTAAGTTACTAATGTCGTTAAATTAGCTGCGCTAAAAATGCAATCGATTTGGTGGTTAGCTATCATAATGACAACTAATTTTAGCTATTAGCTATTAGTTGCAGCTTGTGTAACTAAGCTCGTTAGGTTGCCAAAGTTAGTTGCGGATGACAGCTAAAAGTTGGTTAGCTTTTTAGCTGTCTAGGTAATAACTAATAACTAAATCAAAATTTATTATTTTGCTATAACGGTGATAATTTATTGGGATTTATTATGCATATTGCGTTCTAAATAAAAATTGATTGAATGTCCCTTTTATTTTACATCAGGTTATTTTACAAAGAGGTCCTTGGAGCCACAATAAAGGTCCTTTAAACGCAAAAAAGGATATTTTCCCAAAATGTCTTTAGGAACGGCACGGTATATATGAGTTCAATGTTATTTAAATAAGGGTTCCTAGGAACAACAAACATTTTGGGAAAATATCCTTTTTTCGACTTCGAAGGACCTTTTTGTTGTTCCAAAGACCTCTTAGTCAAATAACATTGAACACAGATATACCGTGTGGATTCAAATGATATTTTGGAAAAATATCCTTTTTTCAAGTTTTAAGGACCTTTTTTGTTGTTGCAAGGACCTCTTAGTCAAATAACATTGAACACAGATATACCGTGTGGATTCAAATGATATTTTGGAAAAATATCCCTTTTTCAAGTTTTAAGGACCTTTTTTTGTTGTTGCAAGGACCTCTTAGTCAAATAACATTGAACACAGATATAAGGCGCGGTTTTCTTGGAGTTTTTGAAAAAAAAATCGGGTTTAAGGACCTTATTTAGTGCTCCAAGGCGCTCTTGGTAAATAACCCGATGGCAAATAAAAGTGACATTCTTCAATCGGCCATCGGTTACCTCTTACCTTCAACTGATGTGCAACAAACTTCAAGCTATACAACCTCAATTATTCAAAACTTATCGAAGACAAATCTACTTCCACACTATTTGCCCGTCTTTCGTAAGGACATAATAGCCGCGTTTTATTATCCCAATGATCTTGATACGGATCCGATCTGATAATAAAACGATCTGGATCATCAGTGGCAAGTTGTGGCAACAGTTGTTTTTAACACATAACAGACGATACCTGGTATTTCAAGTTTCGATTGGCACTCAGCCATATTGCAAATATAGGGTACAATGTGACGTCACAAGATGATCGCTTGTTGTGTCGGGGGTGTTGCCATTTGAATACAAATCAACATACATTTTGCACTCAATATTTTTTTTTCAGAAACTATGTTCAAATGTTATGTTCAAATATGCAACATATTAACAGTATTGTACTGCTAATATTTCCATTAAATTTTGTGTATTATATTACGAAGCAAAACGTCTCAAAAGTCGCAGTGGTAAATTATTCGAATATGAAAATATGCTAATTGATTTTTTGTGTTATTAATAGTGTTTCATATTTTGGTCTGGCAATATTATTGTGTTCCTATAATTTCCTATAATTTAAATAAGCAACGCCACGAAAAAACAGGTAGTGAGTTTTGTAATTACATTTTGGATCACGATTAATGATCCCGATAAATAGCAAGATCCTGTGTTGTTTTTGTTTTACGTATTAAATTCATCCAGATCCAGATCCGCATGGATAATAAAACACAGCTAATAATCTATAAAATTAAACATAATTAAAACTAGAAAATATATAACGCAATAAAAGAATGGCTCCTGTTCATGTAAGCCTTTTCGGGTTAAACTGTTTGAAAAAAATTATTAGTTGTGTTTAATCGATAGCTAAATAGTTAAAACTAAAGCTAATTATTGTTAGTTACACTATGGCAACTAATTTTTCACAACTAAACACGCTTAGTTACACTTCGCAACTAATAACTAATTTAGGTTCAAAATTTGTGGCAACTACAATTAAAATTATGGTTTAGTTATGTACGTTCAAAGAAACTACAGCTAATTTAGTTGTAGCTTTTTAGTTATTATTTTTCCCTTATTATTCCAGAGTATGAAACTCGCAGAATTTCAAAACTTTTTTAATGGATATACAGAAAGACACATCTAAAAAAGACAAGAGTTATATTTTTACAGTTCGGAATTTTATACAAGTTGAATTTCAGGACCGCACCTTAAATGGGGCGTTGGGAGAATATGCCAATATGTTTTGTTTGGGGAAATTATAAACAGAGTCATTATTTTAAATCTCTTTTTTATTAAATAATTTATACTAACAAAAAGTTGAAGCAAAGACAATAAACTTCATAAACTATTCATTCATTTTTGTTTGGTAAAAAAAATTATTTTGTTGTGTGAAAAGTTTGAGAACAGTGTTGATGCAAACCAACTCCATTTAGTGCATTTAAACTTTGTATTTTTATGACATTGGCGACATCGAATTTGAGTTGCGTTTCTGACAATGTAATGCCCTCTTTCATCCAGTCTTATCGAATCAGGTAGTTTTTTCTTGGTAGTCATAGGAAAGTTGGGTCCAATTCGTTTTGGAAGCAAAGGCGAAGCTTTGCCAAGTATCAAATAAGTTTGAACTATGTATCTTGTGAAAGAATCTCTAGCTTGTCCTGCTGGTGAAAGTCGGTACAATTAAAACGCGTTATTAACACAAACGTTAATGGGATACATCATCATTTGCCAATACCATCTCTTCAGCCTTATCCCGATTCTATATTTCCCAACATTTTGGTCAAGTCTATTCACTCCACCCATGAACTTGTTATATTTGAGGTAGCAATGAGGTTGATCGACGTCCACACGTTTGTTGTTACACCACCTCTTTACTTAGCCAAGTGGATGAACACCGCTTTCCGTTGAGGCTATAGTCACAATGCTGTTATCATTGTAGCGCACTAAGGTTGTGTTAGAAACTATATCCGTGACTTGATGGTGGAAACCCCTTGCAGTCTTTTTCATTTCCTTTATGTCTCCGAGCGGTGCACCTTCAACTCTATTGGCACGAAAGGTTCCTGTGACTTCATGACCCATCATTTTCACTTCATCCAGCAAGCGTAGAGATGTAAAAAAATTGTCCATAAAAAAGCTGTAGTGATCACCACTTGGGAGTTTCGCAATCAAATTTGTCACGACGGAACCACCTACACCGAGACTTGGATTTGTATTACCAGTTTTGGCCCGCTGGTAAGGCACACCGTAGATGAGATAACCCAACCGAGTGCAAAGTGACCAGATTTTATACCCAAAACGAATTAGTTTGCCGTGTATGTGCTGCTTGGTTCCATGTTTTCCGAAATAAGGCACCATTGACTCATCAATTGATAAATGTTTGTCTCCGGGAAAAAACTTTAACCATCTTTCATTCATCATATCCCACAGAGGTCTTACTTTTTCAAACTTGTCGTCGGCTGGAAGGCGGCTGTTATCACATGCATGGAAATAACGTAAAAGCTCCTCAAATCGATTACGGGTCATGCATGAGGCAACTCCTGGATGATGACTATCAATGCCCTTATCCCAGTACAATCTGTAACGCGAAGCTTTATTGTAACCCGACAATAGTAAAATGCCTACAAAATTCTTCACTTCTTCTGTCGTTATTCGAAAGTTGATTTGTTCCTTAGCAATAGCATTATTTTCTGTGCTAGAACGCAACAGTTCGTAAACTTTATCGTCGAAAAACATCTCGAAAAACTCTAACGGATTATCTTTATCTAAAACAAAGTTGGGTGCAATTGACTCCCTCTCAGGTTTTGAAGTAATATCCTTTTGTTTCCATTTCCTTATGACGACAGCCTTAGTTTTCCTTGCAAGCGGTTCATCCAAACGAGGTGTGGTTGATTGTTCTTCGTGTTTATCCTGATGTATGAATGGAATTCCTTCAACGGTTTCCAAGACTCCTTCTGCTGATGGAACCTGACATCGTATCTCAGCTTCCGCCAACAATTGTCGACGAGCAAGGTTGCTTATATCTCCTACATCCTCACTTCCACTGTCTTCATCACTTACATCCACATTATCAGGAGGTGTGATAAAAATGTCTGCAGAAATAATAGCGCTATCGTCTTCCAGGGCTGATATAATTTCATGAACAGTCAGTCTATTAAAAGAAAGGTCGAGAAACACAATAATAAATACATACAAAAATATCCCGAAATGTATGCCATTGAACAAAACCTGTCGGTGCCTACTGTTCCCACTGCACCTCAAATGGGGCGCTGAACAAAAACAAAAAAAAATTACACAAAAATATAAAATTTCATTGTTTTTACAGTATTTACTAAAAGCCTAGTTCATAAACATACAAAAACAAAACAAAAGTAATATTTTAACAAAACCATTATAACAGTTATTACTTACGCTTTCCTTGAACTCATTTTGGCCAAAATACACAAAACTCAACCAACATTTAAAAATAAATGACAGCGTATGGATTTCTCAAAGCCTTGTAACTGTTTAGTTCATATGATCACTTCTAAGGCTTTTTATAGATTATTTAGGTAGGTACTCGTATTTCGGTTGACCAAAAATTATAATTTTGTTTTGAAAGGCAAGAATTTAATTATTTACTTAATAGCGAAATGAATAAGAATTAAGGTAGAATATGAAATTATAGCAAAAATGATTTAGGATGTTTTAAACTTTAGCAAAATGAACTTAGAATTTAGGCAGAATGGGTGAAACTTAAGCAAAATGGGTTTAGATTTATTTTTTTGAATAGATACTTTGTTTGTTTTATTTTTTTATTTTTCTTTTCAGGTGTTTAAAGCAGGTTTAGGCGACAGACAAAGCTACCTCGAAATAAAGGAATGGGAAGCACAAATCACTGATATCACTTTTTCACTTGTTGCTTGTTCTGGGGTTTAGATTATAGGTGTTCTGGATGCTTGCCGAGATTTTGCTGGCTATATCAATAAATTTGTTGGTGTAAATACACGGTGATACTGATGGTAATGAAATGATGTCTGGTGATTTGAGTTTGACGATTGAACGAATGGAGGTTATGGTTTTTTATGCTGGCTTATTCCACGTGGGATTTAAAGACAAGAGGATTTCCCAAAGCATACCAAAAAGATCCGTACGGATGTCGTGATAACGGCCAACGTGTCTGCCGATCAGGTTGGAATATTCTACTGTATTCCCCTGACGTAGATTTGATGAAGCAGCAGTGGGACGTTATCAACAGCTCATCCGTCGGTTTCCTGTGACAAACAATCTTATTAGGCTAGGGAAATTATTGAGGGATTGCTATTATGCATACCTTTAAAGCGTTTATAATACTCTTGGTAAATCCGGATTAGGTTTCTTGAAATCAATTTTCACCTGCAGGGGCTTATTCAGGCGTAAGGTATTAATCGGTCTAAAGTTTCTAAAAACGAAGAAAATAAATCCAACAAGATCCCAGAATAAAGATGGCGAAATCTTTATGTTACTTACTAGTATTTCTGATGCCTAGTTCTTGCCTTGTTGCAGGGTGAAAATGAGAGAACGCTGGCCAGAGTTGCACTAGCATAAATAGCTATTGGTGTACATGACGTTTCGTTCAATCTCCTCATTTAAGTATGGCGAACTTGCTCAAGAAAAGTTTTCCGTTCCAAAAAAAACATGTTTGATTGGAAATTTGATCAACGATCTATCGGTAAGGTAGTGTGAGTAACCTCACTATAAAAGACAATTATATTTTTGAGGAGGTACGCCACAGCCTGCTATATTACGCTAAAAGACGCTTGGCTGAAAATAAAATTATCAAATCTGCCAACACTTGTTAAATGATACGATATTTAAGTCAAAATGCATGTGCACCTTAAATGGGGCGCTTGGCTAATATGGGTTAAACTAACTTTTGTGCAACTCTGGTTGAAACTACTAGAGACCATTGATGTTGTTAATGGACGATGAAACAATCAGTAATTGGATATTTTAGGTTTCGAAATCGTTAAAAAGAAGCTGCCCTGATAACTGCTGGATCACACATATGATTAGCCTCCGGTAAACCGGTGAGCACCATAGACGGACCGCTTGGGTGACAGTAAAGTGGAAGCGTTATGATTTCCTTTAATCCTGATCGTAACATCACGGTTGAAGAAGTAGACGACAATTGGAATTTTTTGCAAATTATTATAAACTGTTTTAATTGTGTGTGTGAAAAACGAGGGGGCCCTATCCTAAGGATATTACAATTCTGATACAAAGTTTGTAAAATTCTGAAGACGATGCTGGTTGAAGACCCCCAAAAGAAGATGTATAATATTTGCATCGAAAGTTATGTCAATCTACCCATGTTCAAATTATGAAACTTACAAATTATGATCAGTTGAGCTGCACATTTGAGCTGCACATTTCTCCAATTTGTGGGTAGCTTCATTTCTGAGACAAATAAAAACTAAAAAAACTGCGTACAATTTGCTATCGCTATCGCACTAGTGTGCTTAGTTGTTTATCGCTATGAAGACAGGTGGCTACAGTTATCGCTATCGCGGGGTGGTGTTTGAGAACGTTTATTTACGAAAGCGAAAATGGTAACTCTTTAATGGTCTGTCGGAAATGATAGAGTTGATGAGCCTCAAATATCTTACATGAGCCTCTGAGAAGGAGGCCGTCAGGTGTCTTCAACAGTCAGCACGTCGGATATGAGCTTTTTTAAGACTAGTTAGGGTGATGATCACGACATCAACGGACGATGAATTGAGACCATGCACCTAGAACCTGGGCACATTGATTAGTCGTGCGAAAACGCCCAAAAGGAAGTCGATTCGCCATGGAAAATCGGCTTCGATGAAAAGTAATTGATTTTACTGATCGCTTGGTTCGCATCCAAGGCAGGATAAACAACATTAGTCTAGTATATGCACACACCTCTACGCACGAAGTGGTGGCAATTGTGCAGTAGTAGTGTATTCGCATACGGAATGGAAGGTCGTGCGTTCGAATCCCGGCCAAGTCCATTACTTTATACCGAATACATGAAATCGTAATCTCCCTAAGTAACTTAGACACCACCCGTGGAGAAAAACCCTACAACTGCACCCAAACACTTCTTTCCTATCTCTCTATTCTTTCTAATACCAAGTAGCTTACACTGTGTTCTTAGCATTATAAGGGTACTGTAACAACAGAAAAAAATCCCTTTAGCGTAAGCAAATTATAAAAAAAAAAAAAAAAAAAAAAAACGAAGCAGAAACCGTATCAAGGAGGAGTTTTATGACTTGCTGAGAGAAGTTTGGACGTTATAAAAATTGTGTCTTGAAGTCCCAAACCGGTAAGGAAAACATCTTTGGACTATGAATAAATTGGCAAGCACAACGGCTTCAGACTAAGAAAGTAGCAAAAGGTTCCGAAGATTGCGCATGTACAAAGCAACCAGGCGCTCTTCAGATGGTCGAACCGCCAACCAAATCGACCACGTTCAATCATAAAAAATTAAAAAATCAAACGGGTTGAAAAAACAAATATCGGTGGTTGTCGGACATTTAACGGAAACACTTCAAGACTATTATGTATTTCCTTTTCATTAACTCAGCTAATATCTACGTGGAAAGGTAAGTTTTTATACCCTATTCTAAGGGTATATTAATTTTGACGCATAGTTTGTAACATACCTTAATATTGCCCGTAGACCCCTAAAAGTTACTATATTTATGATCAGCATCGATAGTAATGTCGATCTAGCCATGTCCGTCCGTCCGTCTGTCGGCAAAAATTAGGCCTTTAAACTGGACCTAGAGAGCTGAAATTTTAACCATATACTCTCTAGGGTCCCGAAATAATCAAGTTTACGAATTTTTGAAATCCGCCCACAGACACGCCCACAAACTCAAAAAACCAACATTTTGGAAAAAATCGAATTTTGAGCTAGAAAGCTGAAATTTTTTATATATGATGTATGACCCCTAAAACTGCTCGGGATAAAAAAAATTTCAAAATCCGCCCACTGACACGCCCACAAATAAATAAAATAATTTTTTTATACCCTATTCTAAGGGTAGGTATATTAATTTTTGAAAATCCAGAGTTTGAGCTAGGGAGCTGAAATTTATAATATATACTCTCTATGGGCCCTTTATGCTCATGTGTAAATATTTTCAAAATCCGCCCACTGACACGCCCACAATATTTTTTTTTTTTTTTGAAAATTCAAAGTTTGAGCTAGGGAGCTGAAATTTATAATATACACTCTCTAGGGGCCCTTTATTCTCATGTGTTAATTTTTTTTAAATTCGCCTACTGACACGCCCACAATTAAATAAAACAATTTTATTGAAACACCCAAGTTTGAGCTAGGGAGGGTTTTTTTTGATAAAATCCTTTAAATGTTATATAACAAAATATGTAGAGTGTTCTTAACAATTCAACCATACTTAGACTTTTGTCACGCCCACTTATGAGGGATAGGAATAAGAATAGGGTATCCAACAGTTCGCCCAAGCGGATTGTAGCCCGTCCCTATGTTTTTTTTTTTTTTTTTTTTTTTTTTTCGTATAGAGTTCTAATATTACTCCCAAGCCATAGTAATATTAATGTCACTCTCAGCAAGCTGAGAATTACCTATCCTGGTTGAAAGCACGAGACTTGGAACCAGAACTAGGCTCGGACGAATAATAGGGGTAGGTGGGAAATCGTACATGCGACTCTTTCTCACTTAAGATAAGAGAACAAAAACCACCTCCCTTCGAAACCTGCATACTACAACTAGGTTATTCCTATCTAGTAGTTTTATTTAAACTGTTAAATACGCGTTTGGCAGGCAGCTTACCAGTGGAGGCACCTGTTAATACCGCCATAAGCACGCGGTTACATCTTATTGCGCTAATTCAAATGGTTTTATTATTTGTAACCGGCGTACTAGGTTAGTATCGTCTCGACTTTGTAGCATGGTGATATTGCAATGGCCGTGAAGGCGTGTCTGTTGTTTGCGGGCAAAAAGTTTTTATTTCATCTTCGACGGTAGTCTCTGTGGATATCAGTGTTTCTGATAAACCATGGTGCATTTACTATTTTTCTTAGCACTTTGTTTTGAAAAGTTTGTAAAATTTTGATATTACTGGATTTGGTACAACCCCAAAGTTCTATACCGTATGTCCAAACCGGTTTTAGTACTTGCTTGTATAAAAGCAGCTTGTTCTGCATGCTGAGTTGGGAAAATCTACCAAGCAGCCACACATTTGGCCTCGTTGAGAGCAATACGCCAAGTCTTTGTCCAATCACAAATTTTGTCAATAGAACGTTGGAGTTTATTAGTTGTTCATTCAACGGTATTACTGACTGCTAATATAGCTGTATCGTCTGCAAACGTGGCTACTGTTGTGCCTTCTTCTTGCGGAATATCACTAGTGTATATTAGAAATAGGATCGGTCCAAGAACGCTTCCTTGGGGAACTCCTGCCGCGATTTCTTTGAATTCAGAGTAATCATTTCCGTGTTTTACACGAAAGAGTCTGTCTGATAAGTAACAAATAAGGATATCAGATAACTGTTTCGGAAAAGCTTGTCTTAGCTTATGTTTCAAGCCCGTATGCCGTACTTTATCAAAGGCCTGAGAGACGTCGAGAAAAACACTAGAACATATTTTTTTCTCCTCTAGGGCTTTTTCAATTCCATTGGTTATTCTGTAAACCTGGTCGATTGTAGAATGCTTAGTCCTGAATCCGAATTGGCGATCAGGTATTAATCGATGTTCTTCGATAATCGGATGTAGGCGCTTTAACAAAAGTTTTTCGAATACCTTCGACATTATCGGTAAGAGCGATATTGGCCTACATGATTTTTTGTCATTTAGTGGTTTACCGGGCTTTGGAACCATTATAACTTCAGCTGCCTTCCATTGTCGTGGAACGTACAATAACCTGAACGATGCATTTATAAGATAGGAAAACTTTATTAAAGCTTTCCTAGGTAACTCTTTAAGAACCTGTCCTGTGATAAAGTCATATCCAGGAGCTTTGCTTAATTTTAGTTTCTCTATTTCGAAGCGCAGTTCGGGTAGCGATACACTTTTTATTCTATAATTATCAGGTGCCACGGTTAGGACAGGAAATTCGAGCAACGCTTGATCATCATTGTCACTCTTCGCCCTTTCTCCATTCATTTTCCTGATGTGTGGCGCTTGCGTTTTTGGTTTTGTAATGCCTTTCATGGCTTTCCAGAGCGAGTAATTTGTAGTTAGGCTTCCAAGATATTTAGAAATTTCACGATTTTTAAAGTCTCGAATTTCTCTCTTAAGTTTACTACAAAGGTAGTTAACAGTGGTTTTATCCTGTGGAGCTCGAGATTGTTGCCATCTTTTGCGCGCTCTCCTTTTCTTCTTTAACAATTGAGTGATTTCCAACGGATATTTTATTTCGCAATTTGTGGTTATTTTCCGTTTATGAGGAGTATTTTTCCAGGCTGAGCATTGTATGACGTTAATAAATTGATCGACTTCGTCTTCAAGTTCGTGGGGTGTTCGAAGAGACACTTTAAGATCGATTTTACTTTCACAGTACTCTTACTTTTAAATTCATTTTTATTAATTATTAGCTTATATCAACTTAAATACTAGACAAAAATGATTAAATCTAACTTAAAATTAACAGGATACTTATTCTTATTTATTGGTCCTTATGTGGACGCCCTAAATTTAACTCTATCTTATAATTATTGCCTTTGGGCCTAAAAACTATTCTACGAACTAATCTTACATATTATGTTTTCATCGAGAAAATTGTTAAGAAAACTCGGCATCTTTATCAAATTTTATATTTTTAGATATAAAAAAACAAATTACAAACTACCTACTCTACTTACTTAAACTACTTTAACATATTCTAACTATAATTAGGATTCTGATCACTCGTTGCATTACGAAACAAGTGATCAAAATCCCAATTGCTTTCCGAGCGCCTGGTAGTCGTCAACGTGCACACGCGCTGCCCTGAGCTAACTGAAGCCTTACAGCGTAAATCTTCTCCCGGAAGCACTACCACAAGTTGACGAGACCGGCCTCTCCCAGAAACGCCTTAGCTAACTTAATCTAACTTATAAACTAAGAGGATGTTACCTAGAGTAACGCACCGTCTTGGGAGGGCATGTTGACCCCTCCCCCCTCAAAAAGCCACCAAAATTCGGCAAATTGTTTTTCCGTATCGAATCTATCCCTCTCCGCTGTTGTGGTACTAAAACGGAGGAGCTCATGAGCATTGGCGACGTTCTCGCCGCGGATGAGCCGCTTATCTCTCGCGCTGCGGAAGCGGTAGTATAATACCGGGATACCATCCCTCGTCTGTACCAGCCCTTTTGCATCAATATGGATAAGTGCCTCCGGCGGGATAAAGCCAGACCGGAGCGTACTCTCTATGTACATTTCATTGGGGTAGTAAGCCCCAAAGATCAGACTATTGTCGCTGGCCATCGCCCTTGCAACGTGCCTTCGAGTCACCTTAATGAGGAAATTGTCAATCCTATTCAACTGAGTCCCATCGTATAGGACCTTGTTGGGATAGTATTTTATATAGTTGAATTCAGGCGTTCGGAACAACCGGAGACAGGTCCTAAGACATTGTCTCTCCAAAACCCGAATCTTTTCCATATAACTAGGCGCTATATTAAACCACAATGGACAACCATAAGCGATGATCTGCCTTATAAGGGCCACGTAGCAAATGGCCTTCACTCTGGAGTCAAGTTGACTGTTATGAAACAGTCTCCTTGTCAGAGCATAAGCCCTCTTGGCCCCAGCAAGACAAGCAACTATATGTCTATCGAAATATAGATACTGGTCAAGCCAGATACCTAGATATCTAACTACGCTTCTCACAGCCAATGGCTGCCGATTTTGTCCAATAATGGCCAATTTCTTTCAGTTTTTTCTGGTATCCCTAGAGGCCCCAGCCAATGGAGTTCTGAACAAGATTGTTTCCGTCTTCTGAAAGTTGATTTTCAACTTCCAGTCGTCGCAATATCGCTTAATTTGATCGAAGTCACGCTGCAAAAGAATGTTCATGACCTCGATTTTAGGACCTGATCTGTATGCCACCAAATCGTCGGCATACGCTATAGCATGTCTGAGTGAACCCACCAGATCACTCGTGTAAATGTTAAACAGGATCGGAGAATTGACCGCCCCCTGCTGTAAACCGTTTTTAATTTCAAAGACTCTGCTCGAAGTTACGTTGCCACATTTGACAACGAACTTCTTTCCCATAAGCATATTATAAATTACATATAGCAAAGGTTTGTGCATCCCCCGCCTGGTCAACTTGTAGAAAAGTCCCTCTAACCATACGGTGTCGAAAGCCTTCTCAAAATCATTATTCCACTGAATGTCGGAGACCAGTTTCGACGCGGCATGAATAGTGTCATGCTTCGCCCTGAAACCAAACTGGTTGTCCGGGATTATGTTATTGTCCTCGACCCACTTTAACAGGGCTCTATTGACAACTTTTTCAAAGACATTGCTAATATTTGGAAGCAAGCTAATTGACCGGAGATTGGCAGGGTTCGTCCTATCTTTACATTTTTTCGGGATAGGGTGTACCACAGCTACCTTCCAATGCGCCGGATAATGTGCATTATTCAGCGCATTGTTAAACAGCGTGGTGAAAATATCTAAAGCCTCCAAAGGCAGGTGTCTCAGTACGACGTTTGGGACACCATCCATCCCCGCTGACTTTTTATTTTTTAGTGACTCGAAGATGCACAGAAGATCATCCATCGACACGAACAAGTGCGATGCATCTTGGCCATTGGCGACAACTGCATTAGCATGGTTTTCATCAGTGAACACGGTAAATCCGTTATTCTCAGATCGCCAATTCTCAAGTTCGGTGCGCAGATAGAAGTGGCTCACCAGAGCCCTATTCTCACTGTCGTGGTTACGGCGAACAGGATTGTTCACCGTATACACGGCCTCGAAACAAGCGCCCAGCAAATCCACTTTCTCCTGTGGGTCCTCGACCACGAAAAAATCGTCGTTTGAAGCGACACTTTCCAGCAGTCAGGACTGTCTGTCTGTTCTCTGCTGTCTGGGAGATTCGAACACAAGGAATATCATTGTGATCTTTCCTCCTGAACAACTTATTTATCTGTCTACTTTCACAGTATTTTTTAAAGGATTCCCAGTTTGTTTTCATGTTAGTTAGTCTGGGCGGACCTTCTTTTTTTCGTAGACAGCCGTTAATTGTCAAAATGACCGGTGAATGATCAGAAGAAAGATCGAAGCATTCCTCAACTACAATAGAGTTTCCCGACAACCCTTTCGAGATGAAGAAAGGAAAGGAAAGGTAACATGATTTGCGAAATCAAACACCCAATTGCATCTTAGCGACATACTGTGAGCGTCAAAAAAAAAATGTACACCTCTGTGTTTTATGTTTCCAATTCAATTATAGAATTTATTTAAGGTTTTTCTTACATCTAGTTTAACATGTTCGTTAGTACTCGTATCTAAATTCTTAATCGAACCAAATGTATAAGTTATTTAAAAAAATAACAAAACAAAAAATGTTCAACAAAAAAGGATAAGTACCTTACATTTTAGGCGTCAAAAGAAAGTTTACACTACCGAAAAAATAAATTAAAATAAAATGGAAATAAACCCTGAATCAATATTTTGTTTGTTTTTCTTTTGCCTTAATGACAGCCTTCAACCTTCTGGGCATGGACTCCACCAATTTTATGGTGAAGTCAGAGTGAATTTTTTCCCACTCTTCCAACAATATGGACTTTAGCGAGTCATTACTAGTGATGACCCTTTTTCGAACCTGCTTGTCTAAATACTCCCACAAATGTTCGATGAGGTTAAGGTCTGGGGATTGCAGAGGATGATCCAATACTTCGGAGTCCGATACAATAACCATTCTTTCACAATTTTGGCCGTGTGCTTAGGGCCATTGTCCTGGGTACAAGTTTTCCCTCAAAATGTTTAAGTAATCCATTTTCTTCATTGTGGACTCAACAAATTCCAGGTTTCCCACTCCTGTTGCGGCCATGCATCCCCAGACCATAACTGACCCTCCCCCATGGTTAACCGTAGAAGTAATATTTTTTTCATCGAACGCCTTATTTTTGGCTCTCCAAATTTTTGGTGGTGTTCTATGTTTGACCATACCACGTCGAGTTAATCGGTTCTCGTCAGATCACCGTAATTAAACGACGTTGGGCGCGGTTAGTACGTAGATGGGGGACCATTTGAGAACAACCGCGTGTCGTTGGCCAGTCCCATCTACAGAGTTGAGGTAGATAATATACGTGGTATCACAATGGACCTAAAATTGGTCTAAGTGTGTCGGCTTCTGCCGACAGCCACATAAACCTAACCTAACCTAACCTCTATGTTTGAAAACTTCAAATTTACTTTCGTCAGTACTTACTTCGTCCTTTTTTGAGTACGGAAGTCGACGTTTCTGATTGACTGCTGATATAAGGGATTTCTTTCGCGGTACCATGTAGCCCACTATCATGTTTTTTTTTTTTTTTTTTTTTTTGTTTTTTTAAAAAGGAATTCCAAATCCTAGAGCACTCAGACTCGGTAACGTTCCATTGTACTACTAGGCAGAAATCCTCCTTTTGGTGTAGAGGCATGTGAATGGGTGGCGTATGTTGTTGTTTCCCATGGGGATTGAACCTGCACCGCACGGGTAACAAGCCAACACACTAACCTCTACACCGTCGCCACCCATCCACTATCATGTACTACTCTTCGAATAGTTCTTGCACTAATGGGAATACTTGACGGTTTTTGAATGTCTTTTGAAATTTTCACAGCACTAGCAGATGGATTTCTTTCACATCTCGCACTACGGATCTTAGAGTCGCTTGGGTCTAACAGTGCGTGGACGATCTTGCAGTTGTTTAAAAATTTCATATTTATCAATTATTTTTTTAACACATTGATGACTTCTGCCAATTTTTTGCGCTGTTTCCCTTAAAGATTTTCCTTCTTCGTTAAGTTTTAAAACGAGTTTTCTGGTTTCAAAAGGCGTTTGCTTACCCATTTTAATGGCACTTTTAATTTTACTGTTGACACTACCTATTTCACAAACAACCAAACAAAGAATGAAATCGAAAGATAGTCTTTGTGATAAGCATCAACAAAATAAACTAAGCAAAGCTAGTAAATGCACGAAACGGTAGTTGTTGCGTTCCGCAAATGAAAATTGACATGGTTAAACTTTCTTTTGACGCCTAAAATGTGCGGTATTTTTTCTTTTTTGTTTATAAAATATTTATTTATAGTTTCTTTGCTGACTTCTATCATGTGTTTCGATTAAGAATTAAGATAAAAACAAACATGTGAAACAAGTTGTAAAATAAACCTTTAATAATATATTTAATTGAATTCGAAACATAAAACACAGATGTGCAAATTTTTTTTTGAAGCTCACGGTAGGTACTCTTCACAGCGCATGATCAGGACATCAAAAAAAGTCCTGAGACCCGAAGAGCTGTTTGTCGGAAAAAAAATTTAACGAATGGAAGGTATCTACAATTTCGACTCCAAACCGAAAATGTTGAGAAGCTTCTCATGAAATTTTATTAGCTTCTTCACAGAGAAATACGCTCGCCGGCAGAGTTGAGAAAATCTACTACTATAGCAATAATGCTGACCTTCATATGGCAGGGAATATTTAACCCTTTCGATACAAAATATCTTTCACATAACAGTGTCGGCCAATTGGACAATTTTATGAAAAAAAGAAGAAGATACATGGAAATGGGAAAAAACAGCGCACCCACTTTTGTGTTGTGAATTAGATAAACGTCGAGCGTAAAGTGCGTATGGATTTGATGTTTTTTTTTTTTTTTTTTTGGCTGTGCCAATGGATGTGGTAATCTTCAAAAGATGGCATGCACGATTCGCAAACCCGAATAATCGATGCCAGGAATGCGCCTACGTACTAATCCACACCCAGCAGACGTCAACCAGTCTCCCCGCGGGACTGCTGTTAGGTATTACTTCGCGGGGCTGGTTAGCAATTCATGCTATGCGTCTTGTCTTGTGTCAGTTGCTTCTGACGCTTCTGCTGCTTCTGATGCTCTCCTTAGCCTTTCTACTCTCCGCAGTTCATTTTGGATGGTTGTTACCAGATTACAAACTGTCGTCCAATTGTCCTCCGACTGCAACATATGGTCTATTACGAAAGATGGATTGGGCAGATTCGTTCTCAATGATACGAATCGCCTACAATGAAAAACTGCGTGCTCCGTGTCTTCCTCCTGGTCTGGACAATCTGGGCAAAATGGCGAGCTATCGTGTCCAAATCGATGTAGGTATTTGCGGTAGCCGCCGTGGCCAGTCAGGAACTGCGTTAGGTGGTAGTTGCTGTTTCCATGTGCTCGCTTTGTCCAGGTCTCGATTGACGGGATCAGCTTGTATGTCCATCTGCCTTTTGTAGTGTTGTTCCACCTGGTTTGCCATATAGCAATTTATTGAAACTGCTCTTTCTTCTACTTTGATTCTTGGCATTTCACTTGCATCTTGTCCGCCCGGCGTTTTCCTGTTGTAGATCCTCAACATCTCTCCCGCTAGAATGTCTATGGGTATCATTCCAGCTATGACGAAGGCCGCTTCGTCCGAGATGGTTCGAAAACCACAAATTGTCCTTAACGCGCTAAGCCTGTATGCGGATGATAGTTTCCTTCTTGTTTCTTTCGTCGCCAGTGCCCCCGCCCAAACCGGAGCGGCGTAAAGAAGGACTGAACTGACTACTTTTGATAAAACGTTCCTCCTAGCGTATCCAGGTCCACCGATGTTAGGTAGTAAGCGTGAGAGAGCTCCCTGTATTTGCGATGCTTTCGTTGTAATATACTCCACGTGCGTCTTGAACCGCAGTCTGTTGTCTAGTATGACTCCAAGATATTTGACTGCTTCTTTGGATCTGATGATCTGGTTCCCCACCTGGAAATTGGCGAATTCAATGATTTTTCGACTTGTTATAAGGACAGCTTCTGTTTTATGGTCGGCTAGTTCTAGTCCGGCGGATACTAGCCAGTGTTTTATCCTGGAAATTGCTTCATTTGTAGCTGATTCCACTTCATGGATCTGTTTAGCTACTGTCACGATGGCAATGCCGTCGGCAAATCCAATTATCGATACTTCGCGAGGTAGCATTAATCGTAGGACTCCGTCATACATGATGTTCCCAGTACGGATCCCTGTGGGACGCCCGCGGTAACCTTGTAGTATTTGACTCCTTCGTCGGTATAATACCTTAACTTCCTGTTGTTAAAGTAGTCCGTCACTATCCTCAGCAAGTAATATGGTGTATCCATTCTGGCGAGAGATCTTCTTAGGAATGACCAGTTCGTGGAATTGAAGGCGTTTTTGACGTCCAGCGTAACTACTGCACAATACTCCTTTGTGTCGTAGAGCCATCTTACTCCTTCTATGGCACTTTCAGCTATGTGGACCAACGCTCTTATAGCATCAACTGTAGAACGCGCTCTTCTGAAGCCAAACTGTCGGTCTGAGAGGGCTCCTTTCTCTTCAGCCACTGCGAGAAGTCTATTATGGATTTGATGTGTTCTGTGGTAATTGTGTTGAAACGCCAAATTGAAAAAAAGTCAATTATATATAATGAAAATTATATTCATATAAATCTATATTTTCCAACAAATGATAGTCAAGTATACTTTTTCCAAGAAAAATTGTCAGTACAGGGAAGATAGGATGTTTGTCTCTCAGTCTGGTTGCAATGACTTACATAAATCGGTCCATGTTTAAAGCTCTCACAGGGTTGCCGTAGTGTGTATGATAATTCGACATAACTCAGATAGCAATTCTATTAAGGTTACCATCTTCCAATAAAAAATAAAAAATATTGCGGAACGAAAAAAATTCCGTAGATATTTTTCCTTTTCTGGTAAGATAATAATAGGCGCGTTTTTTAGGGGAATCTAAAGTAGACCAACAAAATATATAAATTTCGTAACACAAAAAAAAATTCAAAACGAAAAATATATCACTGTAATTCAATTTATTCATTATAAATATTGTAAAACATAAAATACTAATTTCTAATATCACTACTAAACTAATCCGATGAGTAATTAAGTCTTTGGTAAGCCTCTCCTTTCAGCCATTTTAAATGACTTGTTTTGGCTTGCTACAACCCCTTTCACTTGAGCCCAAACCAATTCTATTGGATTAAGGTCACAGTGATAAGGCGGCAAGCGAAGCACTTTATGTTCCGCATTGTGAGCCATTTCATCGACGACGTATGTTTCATAGTTGGCTTTCTAACGTTTAACGATTTCAAGCAACTCTGCTATAACCATATCATCCTCGAAACCTATCGCATTAGACCTCAACCACTTTTTTATTTCATCTTTTCTCGTGGAAGTGGATGGTGCTTTATTTTGTTTTCAATAATGATAGGAAGCATTATCCAAAACTATGACGGAGTTGGGTTCCAGGCGTATTGAAATATCTTTAAACCATTTCTCGCACACATCAGCGTTCATGTCCTCGTGGTAGTCTCCGGTTTTTCCCGAAATGAAGCATAAAAGTCCTCCATCGACGAAACCTATAGAACTTCCTCGTTGATCCAGGTCTCATCAGTAAAAGAAAATTTTTCTTTTCTTTTCTGTAATTTTTTTTACTTCGCGAAAATACCTTCGTCTTCAAGAAATAATGTCACATTTTTCCAACAACAGATTCTTTCGCTGAGGTTTGACGAATTTAAGTCCGAGATCTTTTTGTAATATTGTATGCAAAGTTGATCTGCTTATTTTTGTTATATTTGCATTTTTTTGTACTTCCAATAAAATCTTGTCTAGCGTTGGAAGGTCATTATCCATAAAAAAACTGATGAACTATCAGCCTAATGGCACATTTGGTAAAATCATCGACCTTGCTCTTGATACCGGATTTATCTTTCTTCTTTTTTTGGTTAATTGTGGCAATTGATTGCTTTTTCCCTTAAAAGCCTGTACACAGTTCGTTCCGTTACAAAAAAAATATTAGCTGCATTTCCTACGGCTTCCGATTTACTTTTAAAAAGGCCATAGAATTTTGCAGTTGCATCAACAATTTGTTGTTTCTTTTCTACACTTAGATCCTTTGAAGACTTTGTAGCCATGTTTCTCTTTATTCATATAAACAATAAAGTAAACCAATTGCTTAGATGCACTATCAGCGATTTAGATAACAACCATTGTTTCCGCCTTATAAACACAATCAGGCGATTAGAATACAAAATTATAAAGGGTCCGCCATCTAACGTTTTTTTTTCAACTAGTGCTTATTTCGTTAATGGTAACACTTAGCTCATGTCTGATTTAACAGATAATTAGTTTTATCCTTCCGCTGAACGAACATGGTTGTGTATACGCTTGAACAACGCTGAGAAATATTGCGACATTACTTTGAAAATCATGGTAATGTTGCAGAATGTGTGCGAAAATTGCGTACGGATTTTGGAAGAAGAGAAGCACCGTCAGCTCCGTATGTTCGTTATCTTGTGAAAAAAGTGAAAGAAACTGGCATCCTCGTAAAACCAAAGCGTGAAAAGCCAAGAACAGTGCGTACACCCGAGAATATTGCTGCTCTGGCAGAAAGTGTGCGTGAAGCGCCATCAACATCAATTCACCGTCGTTCTCAACAATTGAACATTTCGGAGACATCATTGAGACGAATTTTGCGGAAAGACCTTGGTATGACGCTACTATAGGCTACTGCATGCCCAGCCGAGGCAGCCATTTGAATGAAATTATTTTCCATTATTAACCGGAAGGATTGCACTTTCAAATAAAAAAAGAAATTTGAGAAAATATTCAGTAGTTTTTTTTATAGCATTTTCAAAAAAAAGAAGTTATTTGGCAGACCCTTTATAACAACGACGCAATGTCATATACCTAAACAGATGGTAAAAAAACTGCACTTGTGCAGCTATACAATATAAATACAATCAAATTAAAACCGAATGGCAACACCCCACGTAATAATTCGTTCTCAAAAGCACCCAAAACGGAAAGTTCTGTGTGTGGGAGACTGGTTGTGGTGGGTTCTATGCGAATTTTAGGAAAATTACAACAACAATTCCTTGGTATGACAGTGGTTTGGTTTTTATTTCAGTGGCAATTCTTGCGTTTGAGTGGCGTGAGAGTATCTACAGGTAGAAAAAAAGAAAAAAGCTCCTCCATAAGGCCTGTGCTGGCAATTTTTGTTGGATGAGGTATAGTAATAACGGAATACTTTCGTATACATTTTTAATACTTTTGGATGTTTGTCAAACTTTTACAAGGCTTTAGGTTATACTGGATAAAATTGAATCTGTAACCCCTCGGTGAGTACTTTAACGCACTAATTACTAAGCTTATACACACACTACTCGCTTTGTCTACTCGTTCGCCTAAGCAAACTGTAGCCTTTCGGTATGTTTTTGTTTAAATACACATATCATCTACTTTTCGAATTTTTAAGGAGAACATTTGTGGACAATGTCATTATGTACTCGTTGTCCTAAAATTAAAGATTCGTAGTCGTGAACTACCTTCGCTTTCGATTATTCAAGTTAAAGAGTTGTTTGCGGATAACTAAGTAGCATTCAATTACACTACTCAAGATCTGCAGGAACGCGCTAATAATGTCACTGCAAGGACACCCCAAAAATAGCGCTTTTTGTAAAAAGCGACTAAGGGGAGATATCACTTCTGGGCAATATTAACAAACCGCGCCTGGCGAAACATTTAACATCTTGAAACTCTCCAACAAGTGCGGAAGCTAGATCACCGGTGAAGTAAAACGCCGATAAACATTTAACAATAACAGAAGAATGCGAGTGTCGAAATCATAAAAAGAGGCAGGCTTAGGGAATTCCTGGGTCACACAATTGCATTAACACCAGCAGTTGATTGACAGGAGCTAAAAAAGTGGTCCGAAAGTTAGTGGCCCCCCGATGTTTATTGAGATCAAACTGAGAACCTCAGTAGAGAAGAGATGCCGTAAAGTGGGAGCGTGATAGTCAGTGGCGGATCTACGGGGGGTCATCGGGTCCGGATTGGGTCTCAATTATTTTTAAAATTCCGCGGTTTTTTTAAGAAGTCATGCAAAATTTCGTCTTCCGTTAGTCCAATTTCAGGATGCATACTCAAAGAAGCAAGTCCATTCAGGCGCTCCCGTCCCATTGTACTTCTAAGATGGTTTTTTATTTTTCTTATTTATAGAAACTGATTCTGGAAGTAAAAATTCCGATCTGAAGTCACTCACTGATAGTGCATCGAGCGCATTTTGAATATCTTGATCGGAGATCCGTTGCCTCCACATTCTGATCTCTGTGATGAAATTCCTTTTTGAACAGTCCAATATTTCGTCATAAAACTTGTAAAGATCTGCTCATTTTTCCTCATCAAATTCCTGCTTGGAAGGAAATAGTTGTCCGAAACTGTGGAAGAACGATTTGTGTTTTTCGAACCGACTTTGGAGATGAAAAATGTAAGTATCAAGGAATGGAATGTAAAAGGCAATTCTGTAATAATCTTCCACATTTTTTGTTTCAACGGTGCAACGGTTTTTCTGTTGACTGCAACGACGAGGCAATTTCATATTAATTTCGTGATGATACGAAAATTTAAATCAACGTTTTCCCGCTTTTCCTTGATATCATTCGTATCATCATCAGCTAACTTTGTTGCTTCTCCTAGATCTTGATGTTTCGTCTGCAATTCCCGACTCAGAGGCAAGACGATAGAATTGATCGATTCCATTATATGACAGAAGATTTGAAATTCGATTGTCAAAATCGCGGTCAAAAGCTGAGAAGCCTTTTGTGAAGTCTCTCGATCTTTCTACTTTTTCATTTCTTACAAAGCCTCTATAACGGTCGGTTGAAGTTCGAGGTAAGTTGAATCTACTTCATGAGACTGAATGGTCTGAATAACAGATAAAGGGTGTTTCAACAGGGACGCTACAAAAGTAGAGCGACAGGGACAGCAAACGACGCCGAATTTCTTGCCGCTCTTTTGACATTTCTCTTCAGTAAGGTTTGCCATTTTATGATGGCAAGACATACGAGCCAACAACGAGTCGAAATTATTAAAATTTACTACCGAAATTCGGAGTCAGTGGCCTCAAAGTTAAGAGAGCTACGTCCAATTTATGGTCGTCATAATCGTCCTAGCAGATCAACAATTGAGCGTGTAGTGGAAAAATTTGAATCCACAAGCACAGTACAAAATGTTCCCGTACCAGTGAGACAAAGAAGTGCCCGTAGTGTCGAGAATATTGCTGCCGCTGAGGCTTGAGTTGAAGAAAGCCCAAATGTGTCTCTCAAACGTCGTTCTCAAGCGTTGGGCATCTCTGTGACGTCGTTGTGGCGAATTTTGCCACACAATTTTGCCAATTGGATGATATGGACTTGGAGGACATGTGGTGCCAACAGGACGGCGCCACAAGCCATACAGCGAATGCCACAATCAATTTATTGGAAACCAAGTTTGGAAACCGTGTTATCTCACGAAATGGTTCAGTCGCTTGGCCGCCTCGGTCGTGCGATTTGACGCCGTTAGACTATTTCCTGTGGGGCTACGTCAAGTCTATGGTCTATGCCAACAAGCCAGCGACGTCGTACGAATATCGAACGTGAAATTGCAGCAGTATCGGCCGATTTATGCTTGAAAACCGTCGAAAATTGGGTTCAGCGTCTGGACTTCTGCAAGCGTGCCCGTGGTGGCCATGCAAAAGAAATCGAGTTCCATACATAATGGCATCGAACGTAATTTCACAGGAATAAAGAATTTCATTGATATCCAAAACCGTTTTTTGTCTTACTTAAAAAAACTTTTGTAGCGCTCTTATTGAAAAACCCTTTATATACTGTCACAGCTTAAGCAGTTCGGGAAAATCTTACGCCGCGTGAACACGTGAGATATGTACGATACAGAAAACGACATTTCTCGAATGTGAATATATATCAATATTAGTGATTTTACGTGTTTGTGACTACAACGCATAATACGTATATGCTTTGATTTTTGATACCTTTTATTAGGGCGCATATACTGTGTATCAAAAAATTATCGGCACTGTGTCGCGAAGTAGATGTCCCGAATTAAAATTGTTTGCAGTGGTAACCGTGTGTCCACACAAGCGGCACTATCGTAGTTTCATGCAAAATGTATCAAAATAATGAGAAAATGAGGTTAAGTTAGGTTATGACAGCATACATTTTGTGGACCCCTCCCTAGTCGAGATCCTAGATCCGCCACTGGTGATAGTCCTATTAATTCGGATTACAACTTCGCCGTCAAGGAAGAAGAAGGAGATATTTTAGTTTTTCAAATTTTTTTTAACCAGATAGACTCATCGATCCTAAACTCAATAACAAAGTATCCTGTACATATCTATCTTCACTGCGATCACCCACTCTTACAACTCACATCACGCTTGCAGGTCAATTTAAAAGTCATACGGTATGGATGCATATAAAAGACACTCCAGACGCCAGGCTTAAAGATTCCAGTTCTTACATCATAAACGGGTTTCTTCGTATACTCTGTATAAATGTAAGTAAAACACTGCCGACGCGACGGTCGAGAGATGTAGTTGAAACTTTAAACGCTCATCTAGTGAATCCTCACGACACTGTTCCGATGGCGCACCGTTGTTGACAGCTCCCCTGTGAGTATTTCCACTGACTACGCTTCGCCAAGCGCCGGGCAAGTAATATGCATTAATTAAACAAAGCTATAATTGCCACATTTGGTAGATTTTGTTGCCTCGATTGAGAAGTATTGCTCGCGGTTCACTAGAGAGAAATGTGTCCAAATCCGATGTTAGACACCTGGCGGCTATGTGCGGCTATAAATCATGACACATAAATTACTACCTCCTCTGCGACATTGTAATTGCGGGCTTAGAATACTTCGCGCCTAGGAAAATTCCTCTTTAATAATGACTTCCTGGATGGCACTTTGTTTGCTTAGAGTTGTTCGATATTGAAGTGTATTTGTTGTCGCCATTTGGAGAATCTCGAATGAGACTGATTGCACTTGAACTTGACTGGAAATAGAATTTGTGTTTGGATCCTGTAATGAAATGCGATACATTATAAAACAAGCTAACTAATTCGAAGGACAATGCTATTTAGATTTTTTGTCATTCGCGAAACCGACACGCAAAGCAGTTTAGCATTGTGACATGTTCCTGGAAAACGAAAGATAGGAAGGAAGCATTATTGTAAACGGAAAACAAACAATTGCTATTCACATCGTTGTTGGGAATTGGTGCCTTTTAATGCAGCTTATTTATTTGAAGGCAGTCCGGTGAGAGAATGTTAAAAGGTCGTAACCAAATAGCGTGACTCAAACTCCCGATAGCTTTGTTATTTGACAACGAATTTTTTAGAAACGAAAATCTAATATAATTTATAGAAACATCCACTCAATTCATTGTTGTGAGGTTCGCATAGCTTTGCCCATCTTGTTCTTCTTTAACGATGGAGGTAAACTCTGGAGATAAGCCTCTCAATTTACTGCATCACTACAATGGACCTATAAGTTTCGCCGGCTCGACTTTAGAATGTAGCGGCAGGCAGTTGGTATTCTGAATATTCTGATCACTTTGTCATGATCCAGCAGTCTAAGGCCTGCCTCACTCTTGCGTTTGAATATTTGGACTCTCAACTTACTGCATCACTACACTGGACCTATAAGATTCGCCAGCTCGCCCTCAAAATTTAGCGGCAGGCAGCTGGTATTCGAATCACTTTTTCACTAAGGCCATTCAATGGTTGGCGTTGCTGCATTTGTGTGATCAAGCAGTCTTAGTCCTGCCTCACTCTCGCGTTTGTACATATATTTGGACTCTCAACTTACTGCATCACTACACTGGACCTATAAGTTTCGCCGTCTCGAATTTAGAATGTAGCGGCAGGCAGCTGGTATTCGGATCACTTTGTCACTAAGGCCATTCAATTGTTGGCGTTGCTGCATTTGTGTGATCCAGGAGTCTTAGGCCTGCTTCACTTTCACGTTTGTATGTAGGAACTTTCATTGTTATTGAATTTTTTGATTGGGTTCATCTGATCTTTCTTTTGGACATGGCATAACTAACATGGGTTCTTTGACGTAACCTATTCCTCGAACTTCATTTTCGATCAAGCTTTGTTCTTTCATCTCAATTGCCGTAAATTTGGCTTATATATTTTGTACGCTGTTCAGCATTGTGAAACGTTTGTGAGCTCCGGACACAGAGCTGCGGTGTTATGTAGAGCAATCCTTTCAGCTTGGGAGTAATTTTTTCGGTCACAGAGGATGGATGACTTTTTTCGTCACTTCATACGCCATACTCTTACTCGATGATTGATAAAAGATCCCAGATATTTGAACTTTTCGCATGTGGGAAGCAGTTTTTCATTTAAATGAATGTCTGTTTGGAGTATGTTATTCAATTAATACATAACGTGAAAAGTAGTCAAATGAAATTCCGTTCTCCTTTCATAATTATGCTTTATTTGAACTTTCTTATATTGACTCTTTGGTGTTTACTTCAACCGATGATATAAAAGGACTGTCAAATTTCGGTATCACAATTACATACGTTAGAGAGGTAGGTATCTATGTGATGTAATCTATCGGCGGAGCCGTGATTTATGTACAAAATAAAACATCTTGGCGGGCTATTTTGATCGGTCGCTAGATCTGGAATAGGCTGGAGTGGGTTAGAGAACGAACGACATAGCTACTCTGCCTTTTTTTGTTTGACAAATATGATACCCATTCCCCTCCAAAGCATAAACCCATACATCAAGTGCTCGAACACCTGTTTCTCGCTTATGATGGCTCCATCATCAGCAATGTATAACTGATACACTTTAGAGTCTGTTACTGTTTAATCAAGGACATCAATAAATAGCAAAGGACTTCGGAATCTTTCCTGTTACGCGCTGACTTCGATTGGGAACTCATCGGTTACATGTCATGTGACATCTTCAATCTTTTTATGGTGCAGATAGTGCTCAGGGCAGGTGTCAACACGGAAGGCACTAACTTCAACAGAGCCGTCCAACTAATGGGATACGCGGACGATATCGACATCATCGGCCGATCTTAGAATGCCGTGTTAGAGGCTTTCATGGCGATTAAAGAACAGGCAAAATTGGTTGGTCTAGAAGTCAACGAGGATAAAACGAAGTATTCGCTTTCAAGAAACAAATAAACATCTATCTCGGAAAAAATGTCATTGTTGATAGCAGCAACGTGGATGTAGTAAGGGAGTTCATCTACCTTGAAGTCAACATCAACTGCACACCTAAGTGGAGATCCGATGAAGAATAACCTGAGGAAAGCGCTGCTACTTCGCTTTAACAAAGCAAAAACTCCTGACTCGAAGACAAAGCGGATGCTCGATCGAACCTAAATCGTACCAATTCTGCTTCATGGCGCCGAGAGCTAAACGATTAGTAGGAAAGGGAAGGTAATATGGGTTTCTTTCCAAAGTACTCCGTCGGATACAATGGAAAACTCTATGTGCTGTTCAAAAACAGGGGATGTAGTCCAAAAAGCTAAATCACGTTGACGGGCTCTGCCAAATCGAGCAAACAGACAATAATGCTAAACTCAAGACGATCTTCAACTCCCAGCAGCCAGGTTCGAGAAGGCAAGATAGACTGAACCCCCGTTTTACAGCCCAAGCTATTGCTGATGCAACAGCGCTTGGTCTGGCAACTGGGAGCAGTGTGCACGGGGTCCCAGAGTTTTGAAGGTCTTCACGGGCCGGACGCTAGTTTAGTATGAATCATTTTGCAACCGCCCAGCCCGTCCTGCCATCAACCGCAATAATTAAAACTTATTCATCATAATAAAAACATATATCTACCGCTAAATCGCAACATTTCCAACCAAGCTCATGAAATGAAAAAAATAAAAACCTTTTCCAGCGACATCAACCATCGTCCTCGTCGTCATTATGGATCTGCAGTAGCACAGTTTGACAAATTCCCAAACACACAAGGCAATCACGTCCTCTACATTTATAGAAACACCATACGTACAAGAGAACATGTTGAAAACTGAAGAATATTGCAAATATCCGTTTAATTTTAAGCTCTGCGCAGAGCACTGAGCAGAGCTTGAGCAAGTTGAGTATGCTCTGAGTAGAGCTCAGTGTGGTCCGATTTATTTATGAAACCGTTTTGTTTATATTTTCTTTTGCCGCCCGTCAAACAATATGAACCCATGACAAATTGGTCGTGCTTAGCTCTAACTCTAACTCTGACTACTCGGTCATTTTCTTCAGATCTCACAGAGCACCTTCCGAGCATGCTTCGAGTGAGAAAAAACACAAGTTGAGGGTTCAGATCAGATCAGACGTGTCTTAGATAAAAATTAATCACAGATTTGTTTGGCAGCTCAGTGCGCTTTTCTGAGCTTAAAAAGAAACATAGGAAAAGGCTACAGTCCGCTTGGGCAAACTGCTGGATACCATTTTCCCATTTCTATCCCTAATAAAATGGGCGTGTCAAAAAATCGAAGTATGGCTGCATTGTCAAGAAAGGTCTACATATATTTCATATACAACTTTTAAATGATTTTATCGAAAAAAAACAGAGCTTTTGTAAAAAAAACGCCCCTTAAAAGTGGGCATGGCAGAAAACTTTGCACAAAGGAATTGTTCAAAACGACTTTATCTACATACTTTGTGAAGAAGAGGACTATCATTTTCAATGATTTCTTCAATAAAAGGTTGTTTTTGTAAGTTGTGGGCGTGTCAGTGGACGGATTTGTATAAATCTTATATTTGATTATTTCGGGCCTCTGGAGAGTTTATGTTTCAAATTTCAGCTTTCAAGATCGAGTTTTAGAACCAACGAACGGATGGTCGGACAGACATGGCTAGATTGACATTAGTATCGATGCTGATCACGAACATAGTGGTTAATTTTGACATTTAGGGGTCTACGGCAATATTAGGTATGTTACAAATTAGGAGTCGAAACTAATATACCCTTAAAATAGGGTATAACAGCGCTCATTGTGGTTCAGAGACGTCATGTCAACATAGCGTGTCGCTAGTGTTATTGTAATGTCGGGTCTCCTTCCGAACTAGGTGCATATGATGCCATCGTCATTGCTTCAATAATCCGGTCAGTACATTAATCACATTACACAGCCAAGGACTGAGTGAAAAACATCAACCAAATCAAAAATTTGCGTTTTTTTCTCCTGGTAGTTTCCACCTATAAAATGGAGATTCGTTGCCATTTCCATCATAACTGTCAATTATACCAGCCGGTTCAATTGTCCTAATGACCCAATTTAAAGGCCGGCTATCGTTTGCCGTCCTCCTTTTTATAGACTTTGCTGTTTTGTTCTCTTTTTTTATACCCTACTAGCTGACCCGGCAAACGTTGTTTTGCGATATAAATTATTTCTAGTGAATATTTTCGTAGGGAAATGAAAAATAACTAACTTATTGTAAGTGTGTTGGGATGTGGTCTACGACTTAAAGAGGAATTGAGTGCTGTGGACGTTTTGTCCCTTTCAGAACATGAACACAATGAACTCAAGATTATTATTTCTTCTTCAAATCTGGATTTGTCGCGTCGCTGTACGGTCGCCAACCATGATTCCAGCAAAGTCGTCAACAACAGGTGCATGAAATCCACGCATGTGCTCTACAGCTGGTGTTTTATCAGGATTGATGACAATAGCGTGATTGTCAGTTTGTAATTTGTAAATATTTTTGTTTCGAAGCAAATAAGTTGAAAAGTTTTCTAAACAAACATATTAGATATCTAAATACAATTGACCAGCGTTTTTGGTCAACATATCAACTGTTTTTATACCCTAATCTAAGGGTATATTAATTTTGAAGTTTGAACCATACCATAATATTGCCCGTAGACCCGTAAAAGTTACTATATTTATGATCAGTCGATCATGTCCGTTCGTCTGTCGGCAAAAATTGGGCCTTTAACCATATATACTCGCCAGGTCCCCGAAATAATCAAGTTTAAGAAATTTTGAAATCCGCCCACAGACACGCCCACAAACTCAAAAAAAAAAAAAAAAAAAAAAACAAATTGATCGAAAAAACTAATTTTTAGCTAGAAAGCTGAAATTTGTTATGATCTTTGAGTCATAAAACTGCTCGGGAGATAAAATTTCTAAAATCAGCCCACTGACACGCCCACAATTAAATAAAACAATTTTATTGGGAAGTCAAAGTTTGAGCTAGGAAACTGAAATTTATGATATAGCCTCTCTAGGTGTCTGCTGGGAATAAGAATAGGATATCTAAAAGTTCGCCAAGCGGACTGTAGCCCGTCCCTATGTTAATTGTTTGTTTTGCTTTAACATACTTTCTCACGTTTTTTCTCTATTATTTGTTACTTTTTACCCTTCAATAGCTTCTGTTTGCACTTTCATATTCAGTTCATTAACAATCACAATGATTATTCCATACGATTTGCCCAAATTTCTACCATTTTATCATCAATTTGTTTCTGTTGTTTAAGACAGGGATAGAAAGATAGAAAGAGATAGCTTGGTGAAAATGTCTATAGAGCATCCAGCTCGCCGACGATGCGTCTGGCATATGGTGAATTGAGGTTATTGTAGCCGCAACGTGCGCTTCCGGAGTCCCCACCGCCCATAAAGTAAATTTGTAAAAATTTATGTGGTTCATTCGACATTGGCAGCAATGAGCCCACTTTGTGATAACCTTGGTCTTTGATTTTGAATGTTGAATGGAATTGTTGACCATTTGCAGCATTATTTCTAACTATTTCTGTTGCTCCAATCGATGTCATTTGGAAACATGAATTAAATGTTCGAATTGACTTCAGGAACAGGTTAGAATCTGGATCCATACCGATAAGTAAGCCGTTCAATCCAATTGTCTTTGTTGATTTCGTTCAGCTCGTGGCTCTTGTGATTGTGATTCACTAAATTGTGCCATGCTCATACGCACATCTGCATTATCTTGTTGGACTCGTTCGTCTGATCTTTGGACTCTTCTATTTCGCATGTCTGTCGTTCTATTCGTTCGACGGCACAAATTGGCCCCTTGGCGTCTTGCTCGCATTGTTTACTACACACATAAATAGATTAAATTGAAGTACTTAATGATGGAAAACAGTATAGGTACTGTTCTTTTTTTGGTTGTTGCCAAAATAAATAAATACAAAATGAAAAAAAAAGAAAATTGAAAAAAAATCGAAAAAAACCGGTTGTAACACGCTGGGTGGTCAAAATAAGACATTTTGAAATATTGATTTCTTTTTTCTTTTAAAACCCGTGCTGAGAAAATACCTTTCCATAAATCATCAAATCGGTTCGGCCAATCTCGAGTTATGCGGTTACATCGCTTCGGACACTTTCTTTTATATATATAGATTCTAAGGGTATACTAATTTTGACGCATAGTTTGTAACATACCTTAATATTGCCCGTAGACCCCTAAAAGTTACTATATTTATGATCAGCATCGATAGATGAAATTTTAACCATATACTCTCTAGGGTCCTGAAATAATCAAGTTTACGAATTTTTGAAATCCGCCCACAGACACGCCCACAAACAAAATTTTGGAAAAAATCGAATTTTGAGCTAGAAAGCTGAAATTTTTTATACATGATCTATGACTCCTAAAACTGCTCGGGATATAACATTTTCAAAATCCGCCCACTGACACGCCCACAATGAAATAAAACAATTTTATTGAAAAACCAAAGTTTGAGCTATGGAGCGTTTTTTTTACAAAAGCTTCGTTTTTTTTGATAAAATCCTTTAAATGTAATATAACAAAATATGTACGAGTAGAGCGTTCTTAACAATTCAACCATACTTAGACTTTTGTCACGCCCACTTATGAGGGATAGGAACAAGAACAGGGTATCCAACAGTTCGCCCAAGCGGACCTATGTTTTTTAAGTGGAAAAGTGTCTCCTAAATTACTTCTTCTACTCGAAGCTGGCAACTCAAAGGTGAAGGTCGCTTTTAGGCGCATCAAAAGGGTGTTTCATTCTTAATTAAATTAGTTAAATTAAAATGATAATTAATTACAGTCACCGATACATAACATCGCAGGTACAGAAAGAACGATTGTCCGTATTCTGGTACCAAGTAAACGAAGTCGTTTAATTAACGATCGCATTTTGAAGTGCGAGTTGAAATTTTTTAATGAATCGTTGCGAAGATTCCTTTGGCTGCAAATTGTTATAATAATTCAGGAAGTTCAGGGTTGCACATCTTAGTTGGATTTACACAAGGAGGCACACCCTTGCTTGCGATTTTTCTTCTACTAAAGAGATCTAATACTCTTACAATCATGTGGATGGATTTCAATGGAGGTGGGGAACCTCTTTAATTAGCTTTTATATCTTGACATTTAATGTTCTAGTATTCTTAGCTATATAGTTCATATGTACTCAAATTCATGCCGTTCATATTTATTGCGCTTTCATGGAATTATGACCTCTTCTGCTTATTGAAGCGAATTGGATGGTTTTTTGATGGTAGCAAACCAGGTGAAAATTAAAGATAACTTTTTTCCCTTTCGCAATGGAATAGAATGAATGCATTATTATCTTGGAGTGTACTCGTTTATCTTTAAAAATCCTCTTCGAGTGCAAAATTCCAGTTAAAGTTTCTGTTTTAAATCTATTGATGAGCTTTGTTTTATTTAAATTAATGAATAAAAAATGAATACTCTTGGGTAATTGTCAGACTTTCTGGGCTATTGGTCCTGACTATCAGGTATTAAAAATCCTACATCATTTACCCGTACACACAAACATGTTAGTTATAATCTAAAACTGATCAATATAAGGCGTATTTTATTGGGAACTGATCTCAAGCTCAGCAATGCAAGTCCCAATAAAATGCTTGTTCACTTTTATATTCACCTCGAGTTTCAATATTTAATTTGGAATTCAATGGAATCATACCCAATGCTCAAATGAATCGTTAATTTCAGAAACAACATAAGTCAATGAGCATTAACTTTTCAGGAGCAACAAAAAACTGTATTATGCGAAAAAATTCCACAACACTACAAGTTATAATTTGGCTTAAGATGCACTTAAAAACCGCAAAAATGTTTAGCTTTTTTAAGGTCTTAACAGGTTTTTAAGTCTTTAAAGTTGCTTGACTTATGTCGTTTCTGAAGCTTTTGCTTTTATTAGTTTTTATTATTATTATAAGCTTTAAGCAAGAAAAAATGTTTACAAAAATATAAAGAAAATAATATTGTATTGTATCGATTGGATAAGAATCTCTTGAAACTTTAGTTTTTATTTATTTTATTATTTATTATAAGCTTTAAACAAGAAAAAAGGTTTACAAAAAATAGATAAAATAGTATTGATCTGGATTGGATTAGAAACTTTTGAAACTTTAGAAACTTTTGTTTATATTTTTTTTTATTATTTATTATAAGCTTTAAATAAGAAAACATTTAAAAAAAAATATAAATAAATACTGTTGATCTGTATCAATTGGATTAGAATCTTTTTCACAAGTTGGCCAAGTAAAGATTTCATCATAATATTCTTGAATGCTAATGTCTCCTGGTAGATACGATTTTGTTTTTTTATGTCATTCATCTTCTTAATATTGATTGCTACCTTTCCAGAGGGATAAGCAAGGGTTTGCGGCAGAGCTTCCAGTTCATCTCTTTGGAGGTTTCCAAGGTTAAATGTATGACTTGTAAAATCATTAATAAAATCTCTCGCAACAACAGTTTTATCAGAGCAATCCGAGTGGGAAAAATGAGAAAATTTACTTATAGTAAACGTATACTTATTTTCTCTGGGCACCTGTCTTCCAATAGACTCCATTGAAAGCATGTTTCTTTTATAAAAGCGTGGCCATCAGCTTTTGTAGTCGATAATGTCTATCGTTTTTGGTAATAATAATAATAATAATAATATTTTTGTTAGGGTATACTACACTGCGACCTATTGGTCTATTGTGCCCCCTTGCTTGTGCCTCGGAGAGGTTCATGCCCTCTTTCAGAGCCCTCTCCAGATACTTCTTTGTAAAGCATGTCGAGGTATTGCTCTGATTTATCCTGGGCAGGTCACACTCCTTAGAGCACAGCGTCCAGTCCAGTTTCCCTGATGAATCTGAGAATGAGCCGAGGGTCCATGGTTTGTATCGTTTTTGGTAAAATGACCGTGCATTTTTTTGATGCATATTCTTGAACAGTGTAAATTCTATCCCTTTTTTTAATTTTACGTTTTAAGACTACGAAGTCTCTATCACAAGGTATCGTATAGGAAAATACTGTTCGATATTCTTGAACTTTTTTAAGGATACTACGTTTAGAACGTTTCCTGTACAGGTCATGGGATTTGAAGATTTAGCATGTAGTACGTTATGTGTACAAAGTAAACAAATTTTGTGGAGAAACAGCATAAGTCAATGACTTATGTTGTTTCTCTTCAAAACACTGAAATAGTACTCTCAGCTTTCGTACTTTGAGGGGTCTGACATGTGCAGTTTTTCTCGAAAAGATGAATAACTATAAAAAAAATGAGAATTTTGCAAAAAAAAAGGAAATTTAAAAAAACTGACTTCTGTTGTTTCTGAAATAAAAAATTCAAATATAGGTGGAGTTGTTTCAACTGTTTTGTGAAACATTTGATTTTCGGTGAAATCAAAATGTGTTTTTCGACGTATATTCACGAAAGCAAGCCTCGAATTTATTATTCCAGGAAAATTAATCTAATTTTTACTTTCCAAATCAATTTTTCTTTATACTATTTATCCACTGTGAGCGAACGAGCGGGGATGCTTGTGGGGTAGTAAATTGATTTGCTTTTCACAGCTTAGCGTAGAGATTGAAAATCTTAGCTAAAGCTCAGACAACCTATTGGTTGTCATTTCATTCCAGTCTTCTAAGAATTTATCTTCACTCTTTGTGCGACCCTCTTTGGTACTGTCATGTTCAAAAAAGAGATACTACGAACCTTGTCAAAAAGGCAATATCAATCAACGTTCCAATACAAACGCAAAAGGGAGGCAGGCCTAAAAACACCTGGATGCCACAAATGCAGCAACACCAGCATTTAATTGGCCTCAGCGACGAAATGATTTAAAATCGGGAAGCTTGCCGTTGAGGTCGAACCGAAGGAACCCACACGCGGACCAGTAGGGATGCAGTTAAGTGGGAGGGTTCTGATCCCTTTAATCTGATCATAACCTCAACGCAATTAAAGGAAGAAGAAGTTACCCCACAGTCGGTCCTTAATTCTTTTTTTTTATTATAAGCACGCACTAAAGGGATTTATTGGGACCCTTATAATGTAATAGCTACACAGCTCGGGCGTTAAGGAAATTAGGGTGAGAAGAAAAGGAGAGATGCCGGTGCACGTAGGCTATAATGTGAATTAAAAACAATGCGTCTAAGAGTATTCCACATTCGTGTTGTACGGCTGAGGAAACATTCTTTGAACCTTACTGTACGTCCGAACACAGGCTTGAGGGTGAACTGATCAGCATTCCTTGCTTGGCGGGTATTGTGGTTGAAATGTTTAGGGGGAGAAATGCAACTGGATATCCAGATCATATCCTCAAAGAAGAAAAAGATTTTGAGAGAATGTAGTCATACCGCATGAATAGGCTGGCCCAGTTTTAGGTGAATAATGTTTACCAACAGGTATTGGCATCCCTTAGGATTGCAGCCAAAAGTGCCTGTTCTAGGTCTTTTGCTACCCCAATATTTAGGTCCAAAATACAATAGCGGCTGTAGCATCGTCAATTAAGGCCAATGCAAGCGTTTCGACTCGAAACTTATCGACGCAAATTTAAGTTAGCAGACATTTCTATATTGTTATATATTTTAAGTTAATAAGTAAAAAGCATTTTAATTTAAAAAATCGATTTTCTATCGCTAAAATTGCAAGATTCGATAAGCATTCCTGGCTCATAGAAGATAGCAAATAATTTTTAATTAGTTTAAGTTTGCTTAAACTTCGCTCACAGCTTGCGGATGTAGTAGGAAGCGTGAAGTAAATTCACAGGGCAATACAAATATTAGAAATATTTGTTCAACGGCGCTTAAATCTCGATCGTATTTTGCAGCCAGATCTGCTCCATACTTTTGCAGTTCTTCAATTGGCATTTTCAAAATATTAGTACCATTCAAATTCTGATTTAATTCGATCAAATACCATCATTATTTCTTTAGAAAATAGTTGAACAGGCTGGTGTATCTGTAATTCGTCTTCACACATCTCATCGAAATGTTTTTTACGTTTCGGAATTCGTTTGTTTTGCAAAATTGGGTCAACACCACATTTTTCAGCAACTTCTCCAGCCTCTTTTATTCAATATTCCATTGGATTTTGTCTCATTTTTCCAAAGTTTTGAGCACACCATCCATTAGTGCGACGGAACCGGGAAGGATAATTTCTTCTTTCTGAATTTCTATACTCACTCGATTCATTTCGCGGAGAATATTTGCCCAAATAGTTAAATTAGGAATAAATTTAATATCCTTTATAGCAGTTAAGAGATGATCTGCCTCGTACTTAGCTTCTGGAGCATGAGAAGTTTGTTTAACGTCTTCTAAGGCTTCCGCTATTTCTGACAAATTATTTAATAGAGCATTCAAAGCAACATGTTTCGAAGACCATCTCGTCTGACTACTTTTTTTTAAATTTGTTTTAGCGTATTTTTTCATAATGTCCCACCTAATATTGGAGCCAACAAAAAAGCAATATACTTTCTGAATTAGTCCAAATAGCTAGGTTAATAGCTTCGTGGCATGATGAGCAGAATGAACACATACAAGATTTAATGAGTGAGCCAAGCATGGTACGAACTCGGATAGCTCATTTCTTTCTACAATCCTGGCTTGAACTCCTTTATGGATGCCGGCCATACTGGACCCATTATCGTAAGATTGGCCACGACATTGTCCAATAATCATCAACTGCCAATTTTTCTAAAATATGTTGACAAATGTCCTCGCCTGTCTTTCCAGTAACTTCTATGAAACCAATGAAACTTTCTTTTATTTCACACACATCAACAGTTCTTTTTACATATAGAATTACGTGGCTCATTTATTCTGTATGGGATACATCTGGAGTGCAGTCGAACATTATCGTGTAGTATTGGCTTCTTTGATGGCATTTAAGATGCTATTTCTAACTGTTTTTGCCATTATGTCAATTATTTCATTATACAGGCAAAGTTCGATTTGCGCACTAGGTAAAATTTAGGCCATTTGCTCAAATCGAGAATGTGCGCAATTCGAATGTTTGCAAAACAAACATAAAACATAAGAAAAATCATGTCTATACAGTAAATGATACGAGTAGTTTAAAACGCATTTATTTATAGTCAATTTGACTTATTACACCCAATACTAAAATAATCGTCCAATTTTGCCTGTTCAAATTTTGACATACCTAATGTTCATTTTTACGGCTATTTCAGCCCATCTTAGAGTGCAGTTAAACATCATGATAGCATCTTGATGGGACACTCGCTGGAATTTTTTTTAACAGTATAAATGCTCAAAGAAATCTCGCATTTACACTAAGGGCTCTATTTTCGCACAATTGTGTGCGGAAATCGAGCGGTAATGCAAATATTTTACTTTGTGCGGAATTCGAGCATTTGCGTAAATCGAGCATTGCGTAAATCGAGCTTTGCCTGCATATTGTCTTTGATAAATATGATACCAACTTGTCCCTTTTGTATACCCTACTCTAAGGGTATATTAATTTTGACGCATAGTTGTAACATACCTTAATATTGCCCGTAGACCCCTAAAAGTTACCATATTTATGATCAGCATCGATAGTAATGTCGATCTAGCCATGTCCGCCCGTCCATCCGTCGGCAAAAATTAGGCCTTTAAACTGGGCCTAGGAGCTGAAATTTTAACCATATACTCTCTAGGGTCCCGAAATAATCAAGTTTACGAATTTTTGAAATCCGCCCACAAACTCAAAAAAAAAACAAAATTTTGGAAAAAATCGAATTTTGAGCTAGAAAGCTGAAATTTTTTATATATGATCTACGACTCCTAAAACTGCTCAGGATATACAATTTTCAAAATCCGCCCACTGACACGCCCACAAATAAATAAAACAATTTTGTTGAAAAACCAAAATTTGAGCTAGGTAGCTGAAATTTATAATATATACTCTCTAGGGGCCCTTTTATGCTCATTTGTAAATATTTTCAAAATCCGCCCAGTGACACGCCCACAATTTATAATCAACTTTTTTTGAAAATTCAAAGTTTGAGCTAGTGAGCTTATAATATATACTCTCTAGCGGCCCTTTATACTCATGTGTTAATTTTTTTTAAATCCGCCTACTGACACGCCCACAATTAAATAAAACAATTTTATTGAAACACCCAAGTTTGAGCTAGGGAGCGTTTTTTTCTATTAAATCCTTTAAATGTTATATAACAAAATATGTAGAGCGTTCTTAACAATTCAACCATACTTAGACTTTTGTCACGCCCACTTATGAGGGATAGGAATAAGAATAGGGTATCCAACAGTTCGCCCAAGCGGACTGTGGCCCGTCCCTATGTTTAAGTGTTATAATTGAAACTTAAGAGTTGAATTATGTTTGGCGAGCAGGGAAATTAAGTTCAAGGAGTTACCCTGACTAGTCTGAGGACATTGTGTGATGAGATCGCTAGCAGTTTCGTGGGACCCGCGAAAAAAGGCAGTTTATGGATAGATACAATACAGCATCCATAACAATACACAGGATCTGTCTCCATCGCGATCTGCGATTCCTGCGGGCGCGTATTTTGAACTATGCCTACGCGTCTCGCGAATAATAAATGTTACTGCAGCACGTCTCAATTTCTGTACTTGTACTATTATTTATATCGTGGTCAAAGTTAAGTAAATGATGAGTTGTCCATTCGTCTGTAAAGTGTGAACTTGCCGCCCGGGGCATAGGCCACGGCTTGCCCCCCTAGATCCGGGGATGCGTTTCAAGAGTATTTGGTTCCAGCAATATGAAACGACTGCACAAATAGCCAGACCGGTTATGGCGGAGCTCCAACGAAAATTCCCAAACAAATCAATGTCCAAAAACTCTACTTTCCACTTTTTTTATGGGGTTATGTCAAGCAAGAGGTGTACAAAACGAAAGCAAGAAATTTCACTGAATTGAAGCAGTCCATTAAAAGAATAATTGAGACGATCCCGACTTCAACCCTTCAGCCCGAAATGAATAATTTTCTGATCAGGTGTCGCATATGCGTGGATGAGCATGGAGGTGATTTACGGTCTATCATCTACAAAAACAATTAGTTATATAGGAATAAAATTTAATTTTCTATACAATGAAAAAACAAATTAAATGAAATACATTGATTAAAAAAAAGTTATTCGAATTTCTTATTGTAGCACAATTGGTGTGCAACCCGTACTTAAATACTCCCAACGACAACACCATTGAAACAATCAACTTAGCCGAGCTTTTACTTATTTTCAGCTAAATCCCCAACAAACAACCAAAACTCTCTCAACGAAAGTGTCAAATCAGTTCTCATTGATAAATAGCAAATGATTTTCCATGTGCGAAAATTCCCACGACTAGTAAAAAATATTGTTTTCAGTTTTTCTTCCCACAATTTCCCTACACATACAAACAGAAATCAAATGATACAGAGAGAGGGAAATATTTGAGAAAACCATGCGCATTAATGCCAGAGAGCAACCATTGGGGTGTTTTCTGTTTTCATCTTTTACCATTCTATATTTCCTCAATTTCTTTTCATCTGGGCGAGCACAGAGAAAAGCTTTCTGCATTTTTGCTTTTTAAAACATAATTTCCTCCAAGAAAAACCCCAACAACCCCAAAGAAAAACTGCTCACCATATCTCAGTTGATGTCGAGATTTTAAACGGAACAGTTGCAAAAGAAACTTGATAACAGCCGAAACGGATGTGTTGACATTTTGCTTTTTCTACAGCACAAGGACATTTCGCAGGATAATTTTAAATACAAAATGAAAAATTACAAGAATGTGCAAAAAATCAATCAAAAATGAAAACCATAATAAATTTGTGAAAATTTCCAGCGAAAACAAATAAATTAATTTTGCAAAAAAGGAAAAAAAAATAAATAGCCCCCAAAAGTGAAAGAGCGAAAATCTCGTCCTCATTAAATGTGTGAATATATTTAGTTTATCTGTTTCTTCATTGTGGTTGGATTCTCCTTTTGCGTTTTTACACTCTTTAATGCTGTATTCTTCTATACATCCTTGGTACACACACTCAGACAGCAACAAGGAACCACAAAAAAGTAGGTTGGCAAAAAAAACATTTTTTTCATTTTGATATTTTAAGTTTATACCCTTTATTTAAATGTCAATCGATAGATGGAAATACTCATGTCGATTTTATGGTGGTAAACAAATCAAATTTCATACAGGAATATCGAAGAATTGGATTGTCTCACAATATTTTTGTACCTTGTGTATACATTCGCTCAAGTTTTCGATCCAAGAAATGAAAACATAAAAGCAACAACAATTGTGTTACTAAAAAAAAATATGTACCTACTCAAAAGAACACTAATACAAACTGTATGAATTTTGGTAAGAAAAAACCGCCGCGGATATTTTTAATCTCTCTCTAAGTTTGTTGTCCCGTTTCGCTGTCGTTCTCGTTATCCTCGGCCATTCAATTTCAATTAACAAGGATTTTATTTTATTCTCCAGAATAAAGGAATAATACTGCTCAGCTCAGTACGCTGGGCTTCTAATTGAAATCCTTTTATTGTCAAAACGTGATGAGCTGGGCACAGCAATACGATCTCGAATGTGTGTGCATGCTTTTATGTATTTATCCTGTTTATTCCATTTTGACATGTTCATGGTTTACAGATTTTTTTGTTGGGAGACTTTTCTTAGATTGGACTGAATCGATGAGGGCTGTGGGTGGGTGGCCTGTGTAGATAAGGATAAGTATTCCTTAAATTTAATGAAATTTAGATACCTAATTTTGGGCTCTCCTTACCTAAAAAGATACATTTATACATATTATACTATTTATTATGTATGTAGTACTACGAGTACATCATTGTTTGTTCTATAGTACAGTATGTGAGCAGTGTGCGGCGAAGGATATAGACCTTCAAAATGGGATAAAATCATTTTTTTTTTGGCTTCAACCTGTATATGATGAACATATATGAAGATTTCCATTTGCCTTTCAAACTATGGTGTGAGCTGTAAATACCTACATAGGTTGAATTGAAGAGAGAAAATTTAGTTTTACAGCAGGAAACCTTGAATAAAGTTTACTTCTCTATACATTTGTAAAATTGTTTAGCTACAATTGTCCTTTACTCAACTGTTTACATTTTGAAATTATTTTTTTACATCCGTTAGGTGTGTGTTTGTATTTTCTTTTATTGAATGTGTGTATGCTTCAGCTTATCCCATTTAATTTGGTAGTCAAAAACTCCCCTTGACATGAAGTGTTCTTTAGATAAATTAATGATGTTATTGAAAAACTCGAGTGGCTGTCAAAAAGAAAATACTTGTGTATGTTTGAAAGTCCGAAACAACTCAATTCGCCTGAAGTTCAATAAAGTGCCTATGAGATTTTCGAAAAATTTTACAAAAAAAAGTAACTGCTTTGGAGCCTAACGATGGACAACAAAGATGCACAAAAATTAACGAATTTCTCGGCTATAAAAAAAGCTCTTCGAACCTAAGGACAACCAAGATTGGTACAATGTACCGTTACCGAATCTGGGTGCTCTGGGTTTTTCCTTTCCTTTTATCAATAAAAAACAAAAAATAAGGACAACGAAGTCATGTGAACTAAAAGTTTCTTTTACTTTAAAATTGTGCAAAATACATATAATGGTACTCGAAGCGGGCTGCGATCGACCTACGAGCTAACCGTGAGTAACCTGAAAATTACGCAACGGTAATGAGGAGTCCTCTGTTGACGGCGCTATGCTGGCCACTGCTAATGCTGCAGTCAGTGTCATGTCTTGTGTAGCAAGGGTAAGGTGACTTGTACAATCGAACGCAAACGTTGGGTCATAAGCTGTTGTCCACCAGTAGGTAGGTAAGTAGGTATGTGTGGCGGTTGGCTAAGAACCCAATTAGCACTGAGTACCGTTTTAATACCACAAACTCTCGTAAACCTTGATATTACCATTTGTTGATGAGAAGTCTTTAAAACCAGCCTGTGGAGTTTAAACAAGTTACTAGTTCCTCAATACTTTTCTCGGAGACTTCCTCAAGTGTATGGTAGAGAGGTTTTCCTTATGCTCGTTGTCTGTTCCTAGCTAGTGCCTGACAGGCACAAACATAATGGATTAAGGTCTCTTTTTCAGTTGCAATATTGCAACTTCGGCAGTGTGTTTGTGTGGGACACCTGATTTGGTCGCATTGTCAACCAGTACTGAATAAGGGGAGACAAGTAGAATAAGGTGAATTATGCAATCGAAGCTCAGACTCAGATTCAATTCAAATCCATTAAAAAACATAGGGACGGGCTACAGTCCGCTTGGGCGAACTGTTGGATACCCTATTCTTCCTATCCCTCATAAGTGGCAAAAATCTAAGTATGGTTGAATTGTTAAAAACGCTCTACATATTTTGTTATATAACATTTAAAGGATTTAATCGAAAAAAATGAAGCTTTTGTAAAAAAACCCTCAGCCTCAACCCTAGGTCAAACTTTGGGTTTTCAATAAAATTGTTTTATTTAATTGTGGGCGTGTCAGTAGGTTGATTTTAAAAATATTTCAATTTAAGTATAAAGGGCACCTAGAGAGTCTATATTATAATTTTAGCTCCCTACCTCAAACATTGGTTTTTCAAAAAAAAAAAAAATTTAATTGTGGGCGTGTCAGTAGCCGGATTTTAAAAATATTTACACATGAACATAAGGGCCCCCCAGAGAGTATATATTACAAATTTCAGCTCCCTAGGTCAAACTTTGGTTTTTCAATAAAATTGTGAAATAAAGATGAAATGAAATTGTGGGCGTGTCAGTAGGCGGATTTTAAAAATATTTCAACTAAGGTATAATGGGCACCTAGAGAGTCTATATTACAAATTTCAGTGTCCTAGCTCAAACTTTGACTTTTCAATAAAATTGTATTTTTTAATTGTGGGCGAATTTTAGAAATTTTATCTCCCGATCAGTTTTAGGAGTCAAAGATCATATATAAAAAATTTCAGCATATATATTTCAGCTCGTAGGTCCAGTTTAAATGCCTTTTTTTTGTGGTGGGAATTCGCTGGAAGTAAAAAATCATCGAGAGACATTGCAGATCTACTACGCGAGTGATGCTTCTGCAGTTGTGATTGACTTTACTCATCTAAAAAAACTCCCGGAGGACTGACATTCGCCATCCCGAATGAGATTGCACCTAGTCGACGACTTATCGGCAATTAGTTTTTGAACTACATATTTGTTGAATTTAACAGATAAATCCGCCGTTTGTCGGATTTCTAAACTTTTTTCTTGTTTGAAATCAATACCTGATTTCTTAGCCCTAGCTAACACTTATAGATCAGAGGTTTTACCCGTCTCAATCTCCTGATTGCATTGTCATTATTTAAAAGTTCTGTTATTTCTGCGTTTACGTGGTTGAGAAGCCTACTTCTATGCCTTTGAGCAACTTTCTTAACTTCATCTTCAACCATTTCAACATTTAGATCTTTATGCAGATCGGCATTGCGTATGTACCAAGGTGCATTAACTATGTTCCTTAGTACTTTATTTTGGAAAATCTGAATTGTGCTTATTTCTAAATCCAAGTTGGGACTAGCGATTTTTCATCTATTATTTTTTGTAGACGTTTTACCAGCACTTTTTCGAATAACTGGGACAACATTGGTGGAATAGATATTGGACGATATGAGGTAACTTCGTTAGGTGGTTTGCTGATTTAGGTATCATTATTACCTCCGCGACTATCCACATGCTTGGCACATACATATCTTAATTTAAATGCAGCATTTACTCTTATAATCTGCGCTAGTTTTTTTTAAACATTTTCGTGGAAATTGCTTCAAAATTTCTCCTGTAATCAAATCAAACCATGGGGCCTTTTTTATTATTATTGCCCGTAGACCCCTAAAAGTTACTATATTTATGATCAGCATCGATAGTAATGTCGATCTAGCAATGTCCGCCCGTCCGTCTGTCGGCAAAAATTAGGCCTTTAAACTGGACCTAGAGAGCTGAAATTTTAACCATATACTCTCTAGGGTCCCGAAATAATCAAGTTTACGAATTTTTGAAATCCGCCCACAGACACGCCCACAAACTCAAAAAAACAAAATTTTGGAAAAAATCGAGTTTTGAGCTAGAAAGCTGGAATTTTTTCTTTATGATCCATGACTCCCAAAACTGCTCGGGATAAAAAATTTTCAAAATCCGCCCACTGACACGCCCACAAATAAATAAAACAATTTTTTTGAAAATCCAAAGTTTGAGCTAGGGAGCTGAAATTTATAACATATACTCTCTAGGGGCCCTTTATGCTCATGTGTTAATCTTTTTTAAATCCGCCTACTGACACGACCACAATTAAATAAAACAATTTTATTGAAACACCCAAGTTTGAGCTAGGGAGCGTGTTTTTTTTGATAAAATCCTTTAATGTTATATAACAAAATATGTAGAGCGTTCTTAACAATTCAACCATACTTAGACTTTTGTGACGCCCACTTATGAGGGATAGGAATAAGAATAGGGTATCCAACAGTTCGCCCAAGCGGAGTCAACAAGATCTGAACCGTTGAGTGATATTTGGCGCCATCTTCTTTAATTGCTTCATATACTCGTAGTTCTCTGCCTCTAGTATTAGTTAATCTAGATCCCCAATAGGTACTTATTTTTGGCGTTAAAATCCCTTCCCGCGATTAATCTATTGTGAAATATGCGGAAAAGACTTTTAAAATCATTTTTCTTTAGTCTATAGCAAGGAGAGCAGTATACTGCTGCAACAGATATTTGTCCACTGCTCGTTTCTACACTTATGGAAATTCCTTGGATTGCACATGATTGGAATTTTGCTTTTATATGATGTTTTATTGTATTCTTTATTAACACTGCGGCCCCACCTTTTGCACAGTTATAACGATGTGGGGAGTGATATAATTCATATCCTTGCAGTTTAAGGTCAGTAATTAATTTAAAGTGTGTCTCTGAAATGAGGCATATATCTATCTGGTGTATGTCAAGAGTCACTTGCATCTCGTCCTTGCGACACTCGATACCATTAGCATTCCATTCAAGAATTTTTATTTTATTCATCATGTCAGCTCTTTTGTTGCTGTTCTGTCTCTCTAACAACAATATTCTATCTAATATCGTTTTATTCGATTTTTCCATGGAGCCAATCCTGTTTAGGATTTGTTTCATGAGGTTTTCCATGCCAGTGTTTCGCTCTACTTTGCGTTTTACTGTTTTATCTGCTGGTATTTGAGTATTTATTTATGCTGCCTGAGCATATGCCATTTTTGGACCCGCCGTCTTTTGTTTCGGGACCTTTTTGATTATCGCTTGGTCTTTGGGCTTTTCTTTCTGTGGGCTCTTTTGCAAGTCCTTTTTAACTGTTTGCTCTTCCTTACTTGAGTTTTTTTGTGTTTTTTTTTTGCTTTTTGTCCCTTGTAAGTTGGATTTCTTTTGCAACTAAACAACCTCTGTAGGTAGCAGGATGGTTTTCATTGCAGTTTGCACATTTAGGATGTTTATCCTCTTTCTTCTTACATTCTTTAGTGTGGTGACTTCCTGCACATTTAACACATCTTGGATTTGAGTTGCAGTATCTATGTGTATGCCGATATCTTTGGCAATTTTTGCATTGGGGCACTTGTTTCGATTTACGTAGGGTATGAATAAATAAATAAATAAATAAATAAATAAATAAATAAATAAAAACCTCCAAGATTTTAAAGCCTCTGTCTTTTAAATCTTTTTTTATGCTTTCGGGTGAGCATGAGTAATGCAGTCTTCTCACTACCACCTCTTCATTGGTCTGGTTTGCTTATTTTCATAAGAATACCATTGTACCTTTTCTGGTTTAGTATTTTAGTGAGGCTTCTGTATCCTAATGTTTGCCGATGGACGGACGGACGGACGGACGGACACGCCTAGATCGACATTAGTATCGATGCTGATCATTAATAACTTTTAGGGGTCTACGGGCAATATTAAGGTATGTTACAAACTATGCGTCAAAATTAATATACCCTTAGAATAGGGTATAAAGACAGCAGGTTCTCTCGATTCTCTGGAAGAAAAGCTGAGTGGGGTGACTACCGCCATCGAAATCTAGACAACTTCTCGAATCCATGAAAGAATAGTAGAGTGAATGATAGACTACCTCTCGAATCTTCGAACACATCTCAGGGGGCAGGGGGTGCACCTAATTGGGCCTGTTAAAGCATTTGGACTTAGTGATGAATTAGCTGATGCATTGCTTAGAACACTCAGATCGTTAAAGCTTAAATTTATTGAAGAGGTTTAAACCGACATTTGATCCTGCTTTAAGATCCGTATAGTTATCTCAAAACTTTCATGTATTCCTAACCTCTTTGTGCAAATGTCTGCAAGAAGTTAATATTTTTCTGTCGCAATGTAATATGTAATAAGCAACGCGGATTTGTAAGAAACTGGTCCACTGTCACTAATCTTTCACTGTCTCATAAACTAACAGAATTTAAGCTCAGCACCTATGGTTCTCCACCAGATTTCATAAAATGGATTGATTCATACCAGGGATTTTTCAAATCAAATTTAAAGCATCGCTATCAGAATCTTTTACAGCTCAGTCTAGAGTTCCCCAAGATAGTCACTTGGGACCACTTTTATTTATACAATCCAATATTGATTTTACGGCATATGTAAAACATAGCTGTATTCTGATCAACGCTAATGAAATTCAAATATGTAAATCTGTCACTAATCACCTAAACAGAATTCATCTTCAAACCGACATTAATAGCTTCGCCACGTGGTATGTTAAAAACGATTTATTCCTGAATATTCTCTGAAAAGTATACCCCTGACACCTTTCATCCTCTCAATCTACTCCTTGTCATGTTGATAATTTTAAGGATCTTTGGGTTTGTTTCGATCCCAAACTGGAATTTACAATGCATATCAATTTTATTCTTGATAAGTCTAAGTCTATGCTGGGCATCGTCAAAGGGTGGTCTGAAGAAGTTAATGATTCCCACGTTTCTATGTCATTGTACAATTTTTATATTCGTCCAAATCGAGAATATGCTTAACAAGTTTGGACACCGTTCTACAACATTCATTAAAATCGATTCGAGGCTATTCAACGTAAATTTATTCGATTTGGCCTAAGAGGACTTCCTTGGGAGGATCCATTTAACCTTCAGTCAACGTTAAGCTCCTTGAAATCCAAGCCCTCTCTCAACTAAAGCCAAATAATTCGTTTACAGCAGCGTACATCCGGCCATATAAAGGGTGTCCCAAAATGTACTTAGGTTAGGTTAGGTTTGGTTGAGGTTGAGGTGGCTGTCAGCCTAAGGCCAACACACTTAGACCAATGTTAGGTCCGTTGTGATGCCATACGGATCTAGGGGTTTCTTTCACTACTCGTTAAACCATTTGGAGCTTCTTATGAAGCGCGATAGACTTCTAACGTCAATGTTAGACAAGCCAAGTTCAGATCGATACACACCATCTATTTATCCACTTTAAAGTCGCCTATGATAACGTATAGGGAGATTTCTTTTATGGGGGAGAGCAGGACATGTACAAAGAAAGTGGAGTGTAGTCTCTTTCTCCTCCTCGTCCATGCAGCCTCTGCAGAAGTCGTTTGAATTAACGCCAAGGCTCGATGCGTGTCTGCCTATCAGAGAGTGCCCTGTAATGGCACATATAGTGGAGCTAATAAGCAGTCGGTTTAGTGAGATTAGACTCTCAGAGCGTCGCAGGTCCAGCTTTGGCCAGATAGCCTTACACATGTATTACTACTTGTCCACCTAAGGTTTGTTCTGTCGATTGCGAATAAATTGAATAAAAGTTTGCATGTAGCGATTGGTGTACCCAGAGAACCCTTGCCAATTAAAAGAGGTAATGTGGATCCTGTTTTTGCGAGTTTATCTGCCCTATAGTTTCCTGGAATGTCTCTATGCCCCGGCACCCAACAGTGGTAGTACGGAAGGAGAGTCTAAGATTTAGACTTTCCGAGAAAACGCCTCCACCAACCCCATCACTAGTTTTTGATCCATCGGTATAGAAGTGGATCGATTAATCTTCCGCAAATACGATTTTCAACTGTCAAATTGACAATATGTAGAAACAGTGTTGCCAGTTTAAGAACCCAACCTCTAAAAAAAACACCCTTTATTTCTAAGAAGGTAGCCAGGGTGTATTTGTTACAATTAATTGACATATCAACTGTTCGCACTAATTTATGCAGGGCCGCCTCTGTTGAGTCATCTTTGATGTAGTTTTCCTGCCAAATTCATTGGCGGCCACAGTTCAAAAGAATATTGATTAAACTTCGTCAACTGTGGAGAGAACACCTAATTGAAAAATTCAGGGATACTGGATAAATTGGTGATGCTAAACACACTGGTCTGGCAAAAACAATTTTGGGCTGGAGGCCCCAGTGGACCATTGTTCTTCGAAAATGAGGCTGGTCCAGCAGTGACTATTACTTGTGTTTAATATAGCGATATGATAACAGAGTTCTTTCTGTCTAAATGGGATTTTATTGATATGGACGACATGTGGTTCCAACAAGACGGTGCCACACGCCATACATCCTGTGAAGCAATTCAATTACTGCATGGGACATTTCCTCGTCGTGTATTTTCTCGTTTCGGTGATCAGAATTGGCCCCCCAGATCGTGTGATTTAACACCATTAGATTTCTTTTTATGGAGTTATTTGAAATCAAAGTTTTATGCCAACAAGTCCACAACCACCATTGAAGCTGAAAATCCAATGCTGCATCAACTCAACCACGTAATGCAAAATGGTCGTAGAAATTGGGAAATGGGGAAAATTTTGACAAAAGAGTGTGACTGTGCAAGCAAAGCCGTGGAGGCAATTTGTCCGATGTTCTATTCCATACATATATTACATAACCCCATACTGTGTACTTTATCAGTCAATTAAACAATAACAATCAAAAGAGAAAAAACGGTACTCTCTATTTCAATTCAAATGTTGCGTACATTTTGTTGCTTTCGAACTCTCCGCTTTTGGCGAGTAGTAACATTGGTCTTTGCATCTGGGAAAGTGAGTGCTTAGGAGAAGCTCTCACGATTCTTTGGTAGATTCTGTCTATGTTCCGTACACTTTCTTTATAGAAGACAGACAGGAAGGTGTCTTGGATACCACGGAATATCGATGGACAAAATCTCGACCTTAAAATTTCGATTCGATGGCAATGTACTTGCATCATTTTCGCTCTGGGTTGCACGTTTCGCGAAATAAAAGGGATTTAAACTCTGGACATCTCTTTGACTCACACTTCGGGCAGCTTTCGGCCTCACATGCAGGTGCTCATGGCTACGCGGCTTCAGTTTAGGTTATTATATATACAAACACTACTCCATTGCTGGGCAAAGAATTATTTATTCTAATTGAAATTCGATGGGAACAAACAAGTCTTAAGACGAATTACCGATTCTGAGTCCGATACCGGAGCATTTTTTTTCTTAAATTAACTTTTGTAACCGACTGTGCAAATAAAAATGTGCAACCAAGATGAGAGAAAAACAGCATTTTCGAGACTAATTTAGGGCATTTACTTTTATGAGAAACACGCAAGAGGAAGTTTTTTGCTTAATTTTAACCGACGAGAACATACGAACGGATGAAAAACTCGTCAGCTAAATGTTATTGCAACATATAAAATGCATTGGAGCTATGGCGTGGACATAAATAATTATTTGTGGTTATAAAAAAAACAATGGAGGAGGGGATGTTAAATATGCTATAAATTATTTTATTTATAATTGTACAGTCAAAGCCTTTTTTGACTGCTCCTATGAAAAATTTACTTTTCGTAGGAAAATTTCGTAGGAATTGATTGTGTATGCGACGAAGCGATTCAATGCCGAGTTTAAGTTGCTACAGTAAAACGAATTAGAATCGAAATCGAAGTGAGAGTGCAAAGCCAACTGCCCTTTTATTGATTTGGAATTTTACAAGAAACATTTTTTAGTACACTCAAAATAACAAAATTAATTCAGGTAAATATGGCGAAACGTGTTTTTATTGGCGCCGAATTCACATATTAAAGTAATTGGTATAAATTCAAATGAGATGTCTAACTATTTAGTATCAATAAATGTATAAAAAATGGCTTTATATTTGTGTAGATATTTAAATAATTGAATGATACTATTGTTATTGTGTGCTCCAACAGTCATATTCTAGTAAATTCTTCTAATAACAAGTTATTTCTTTGAGAGATGTTATTTTTACATAAATGTACTTCAATCTTCATAAAAAAATAACAAATTGATTGGTTTTCGAGATTTTGGAATCCGAGATTTTGATTTTCGAGATTTTTCCAAATTCTCATTTTCATTTTCCTCTCGAGATGTTGTCTATTCGAGTGTTTGTGCTTCCGTCATTCGTTGGTTTCCCATTTCTTAGGCTGTCGATTGAATGGCAGTATTGACTGATCTAATTGACTTTTTATAGGTTAGGTTAAAGTGGCTGTCAACAGAAGGCCGACACACTTAGACCAGGATTAGGTTCATTGTGATACTTTTTATAGAACTTGAGGGAGCCCTTGTAAGGCGGCGAGAACTTGTGCCTCTAGTAATTATTATTGAAGACATCCCTTGCCAGCCTCCACAGTAAAATGATATTAAGGGTATTTTTTTTTTGCAGGAGAGAATACGTGATGTACCGTCAAGTGGTAGGCCATCACCACCTGGTGTGTCCGACTCTCACGAACTAAACTCTCCCCGCTTACGGCCTGCAAGCCACCCTGGAACCGCTCTTGGCATTACATCAGGGTGGCGCCGTTTATAAGTCCGTAAAAGGACGCCGTCTTGTTAGTCTTCTGTGGCCTAAGACGTCTGTGCCTGCTGCGACCCTTGGTGGTCTTCTTCTCTTTTTTTTCTTTTGAGAACATGTTCTGCGTAGCTACAGACCTTTTGCCAGTTGTCGTAACTCTGTAGCATCTTCTCTACTATGTTCTCCGGGGTGATGACGCCAATACTTATTTGCAGGTCTTGGCGAAGGCTTTTCAATCTGCTGCAAGCGAAGAAGGTATGTTTCGTGTCATCTTCTAGCGAGTCTCTGTACTGGCAGGCTGGACTGTTTGTTTTGCCGATTTTTTTATTTAGGGTATTACCTATGTTACGAACGGATAAATTGGTAGTTAAAAGAAAAGCAAATAAAAACTAACCTCTTGCATTGACTTCTGCGCTGCCCCAAATGTATCGCTTTAGATATCCCCAAAGATGATGTCTCGCATTGGCACGGGAAAGATATACAGTGTGTCGTCTTTTTTAGGGAACATTTAGTGTGCCGTGTTTTTACCCATACCCCATTTATTACGAAATGTGAAGAAAATCCGTCCATCCGTTAAGGCAGGAGACTCGGTTATAGAAGAACGGAATTTCGAAACACACTCTGTTGGGCTCTGCATACTCGTAATATTTAATCTCCGTTTGTTTTCCACAATTCAACACGGTTGCAATGTTTTTGTCCTTAGTATACTGATGTATAAGAGAAAGTTAAAAAGGATTCTAAAAATTATATTAATTGCGAAAGTGCAATGTGGAATTTTTCCCTTAAATGTTAGTTAAAAGCGTTTAGTGAATTCGTATAAAGTTTTTTTTTTCAAAATTTCACAGAATTACTAAATTGACCGAAATACCCTTAAATGATAAGATGCCTTCCATTGTACAGTTAATACCTACTTCTTTAAAAATGATCGATAGCAAGTCGCTTTGCTACATCCGACAATCTGAGGAATGATAGCTTATTTCTGATATGGTTTTGCTCGTTCACTCATTTCGACTTTGGATAACGATTTGCCAAGTTACCTGTTTATTAAATCAATCATTCCAAATAAGTACATAATGATTCTCTGAAGTAAAGATAGATTTTCATATTTTAGGCAAATTACTGAATCATCCGATTGCGGCAAATGAAGATTAAAAAATACCTACATAAATATGATACAGAACTATGATTAATAATAAAGAAATACAAAGTTGACGAAAAATACGCACCGGATTCTTTGTTTTAGTTTTCTGCAATATAGGGTATTTTTTCGGGTAAAATGTATCCACAGGAATGTTGTTGTTTACACAATAAACAAAAACAATATTCTTATATCCAAAGGAGCTCTTCACTGTGGATCATATCGAGAGCGGCTGTGGTTTTTGTTTAGCGTGTAAATTCGAATATTGTTGTGGCACATTTAACTAGAAAACAGGGGTATCATGCCTTGACAATTGTTCGTAGTTTTCGGCCATACTTATATCGTTCCGAAAGTGATATTTACTGGAAAAGAATATTTTGTACTGGCTAATTCAAAACCGGATTGAAATGTTGGTTCCTTCTAAATGTCAAAAAATTTATTTACGGAACATTTCCACTGTAATTAAAATATATATAAGTGCTCATTTGTTTTTAGTCTTATCACCTGAGGTGTGTTCTGTCCACCAAGAAGTTCCTGAAGTCGCTGACTTCGAAAAGAAATATTATTTGACTTCTCGCCGTTTTGTATCGCTCATTATGAAATTTAAATGTTTTTGACAAAATATTTTCCCTATTGCTCTGTAGACTTCCATTCATTGCCATTGTGATATTCATTTCCTATTTGGTACTGATAGACCTCATTGTGCTTAAAGCTTAAAATAGTTTCTTTCAAAGTTGTAGGAACTGCAGTTGATCTGAAAGGAGCTGCAAGTTTATCTCGCATGCAGTTTAAATAATACAAACCAGCATCCTTCGAGAGGCGAACGTTTTGAATACAACTAAAATAATAAACATAAACAATAGTTATAAAGGGTCTTTCATTAAGGACTTGAAAACTTCTTTTTTAAATAAAATGCAAGCCAATTGAGATATCTCAAAACAAATGTATTGGCTTGAATCACTATCAAAACATTTATGAATGGAATTCGACTTTGTTCATATGTCCACCACGGGAACGTGGCTCGGCCGCACATTTCAAACGATAGGCCGCTATTTGGCGTAGACCGGCTTGTTGACCAATGATTTAATGTACCCCATAAAAAAGTCTAGAGGAGTTAAATCGCACGATATCGTTTCTCGAGATTACACGTTCACCGAACTGAGACTTCAATAACTCGATTGTTGCCCCCGCTGTGTGGCTTGTGGCACCGCGTTGTTGGAACCACATATCACTGATGTCCAATTCATGCAGTTGCTCAAAGAAATAACATTCCAACATGTCTCTGTAGCGAATACCATTTACCATAACGTGGCGGTCATTTTCATCGACGAAAAAAACGGCCCAATTGACGAAGCCGTTTAAAAAAAATGCACTTCATCGCTGAAGGTGATATTGCGATGAAATTCTTCATTTTCTTCCATCATGTCCAGAGCCTAATTCGAGAACGTACGCCGTTTCATATGATCAAGTGGCTTTAGTTCTTGATTTTTCAATAGGATAAAGTGGTCAACCATATAAAAAGCTTTTGTTATGTTAACGAATAGACCTGCGGTGAACTTTTTTTCATCAAGGTTGGCAAAAATACGGGAACAAAAATGTAAAAGAGCATCCTCAGTTGATTTTCCCTTTTGGAAACCAAATTGCACTGGACTGAAAAAGTGGGTCTTATTTAAAAATGAGACTATCCTCTCCTTAACAACTTTTTCAACAACTTTACTAAGAACCGGAGGTTATGAACAATTATAGGCCTATAATTGTTCATATCCTCTGCAGCACCTTTTTTGTGGAGTGGAACTATATCAGCGCACTTGAGGTTTTCCGGAAAAACTCCTGAGAAAATACTACGGTTAAAGATTACTGCTAGGACATCAACTACGAAATACGAGATATGTTTCAATACACCGTTAGACATGCTATCAAAACCACAAGCATTAGAATTTTTCAGAGAGCTAAGGGCCTTTAAGAGCTCAAGCGCAGAAATGGGTTCGAAAGAAAAACTATTCCTTTGCAACGGTTCACAACTGCTCCTAGAAGCCAAACACTCAGTGCATCTACCTAGAACTGTTACCTTTGGTACGCTGCTAGCTACTGAAGTAAAAAAACTGTTAAACGCGTTAGCTATAACAACTTTATCTGAAACTACACAACCATTAGAACAAATAGCAGTAGGCTTTTTCGCACCAGCAGACTGATTCAGAATGCTGTTCACTACCTCCCACTCACTTTTTAACTTTCCTTTAGCACAAATAAATTGATTGCGGTAATAATTATCGCGGCAAGTAGGAATTTCTTTTTTGAGTTCGCAACATAGTTTGATATATCTATTTTTTAGCCTGATATTGTTAATATGCTTTGAACACTTAATTCTTAGCTTATTTTTACGTTTGACTTTGATTAGAAGCTGCTTAGTAATCCATGGTTTAAGTCTTTTTGTTGTTTTTTTTTTTGACGTTACAGAGTACGAAGAATCAGCAATATGTTTATTAAGGGTATTAATAAATAGTAAATAAGATGCAGAAGCATCGCTCTCATAATAACACTCATCCCAACAACTGCAACAACAAACTAAAAAGCTTAGACAAAAATGCTAAACCGTTTTGGAATATTGCTAAAGTAATGAAAAAACATAGGGACGGGCTACAGTCCGCTTGGGCGAACTGTTGGATACCCTATTCTTATTCCTATCCCTCATAAGTGGGCGTGACAAAAGTCTTAGTATGGTTGAATTGTTAAGAACGCTCTACATATTTTGTTATATAACATTTAAAAAATTTTATCGAAAAAACGCTCCCTAGCTCAAACTTGGGTGTTTCAATAAAATTGTTTTATTTAATTGTGGGCGTGTCAGTAGGCGGATTTAAAAAAAAATAACACATGAGAATAAAGGTCCCCTAGAGAGTATATATTATAAATTTCAGCTCCCTAGCTCAAACTTTTAATTTTCAAAAAAAATAAAAAAATTAATTGTCAGTGGGCGGATTTTGAATTTTTTTTATCCCGAGCAGTTTTAGGAGTCATAGATCATAAATAAAAAATTTCAGCTTTCTAGCTCAAAATTCGATTTTTTCCAAAATTTTGTTTTTTTTTGAGTTTGTGGGCGTGTCTGTGGGCGGATTTCAAAAATTCTTAAACTTGATTATTTCGGGACCCTAGAGAGTATATGGTTAAAATTTCAGCTCTCTACGTCCAGTTTAAAGGCCTAATTTTTGCCGACAGACGGACGGACGGACGGACGGACGGACGGACGGACATGGCTAGATCGACATTACTATCGATGCTGATCATAAATATAGTAACTTTTAGGGGTCTACGGGCAATATTAAGGTATGTTACAAACTATGCGTCAAAATTAATATACCCTTAGAATAGGGTATAAACAGACGAATTCCTGCGCTGCAAACCTCGGGAAGCATTGTTTATGGTGATCTAGATAAAGCTGAGGCACTTGCTTCAAATTGTGCAAAAAACCACAATGTAACTCAATATTTAGGAGACCAAAATACAATTATACAGGTAAACGATGCAGTTCATGCCTTGCACACGTCTAGCGTTAATGAAACACCACAAAATGAATTTATTTCGGAGGAAGACATTGAGTTTGTAATAAGTACCCTTAAAGTAAAAAAAAACAGACGGACTGGATGGCATAAAAAATGTATACATTATCCAGCTGCGTAAAATTGGAATAAGGTTTTTAACTTTTTTAATAAACTCATGTCTAAAAATGCAGTATTTCCCCGATGTATGGAGATCAGCTAAGATTGTACCCATACTTAAAGTTGGCAAACCAACCGAAAAGCCTGAAAGCTATAGGCCTTTAAGCTTACTTAGTAATTTAAGAAAAAATTTACGAAAAAATAATTAAAGAGAAAATATTAAAAATTGTATCGGAAAAAAATATTTAGCCCGATGAGCTTTAGGAGGTTCCATAGTACTGTTCACCAGGTGCTTAGAATCTGCAATCACAATAAACAAAACCGCGATATCGGTAAATCTACAGGAATGTTGTTACTCGATATTGAAAAAGCATTTGACTCTGTGTGGCACAATGGTCTTGTCTATAAATTACTTCGCTATTCTATTCCTTCGTTCATATGTAAAATAGTGCAAAGTTTCCTGTCTAACCGTCGATTTAGTGTTTACGTTAATAGTAGTTCTTCTAACTCTAATTTCTTTAACTCAGGTGTTCCTCAAGGTTCTGTCCTCGGTCCAATATTGCACAATCTATATATCTCAGATTTCCCACAACTACCTTTATATGAAGCCGCTATCTATGCTGATGACACAGCAATATTTTCATCGCATGAATCTGGTCTTAACATTGAGACAAATCTAAACAATGCAATAAGAATATTAGAAACATATTACAAGAAGTGGAAGATCAAGGTAAATGGTGATAAAAATCATGCAATCTTTTTTACTAGAAGAAAGAAAACTTGTTTTCTTCCTAGCAATCAGTGCATAGTTAATGGTACTCAGGTTAAATGGGAATCCTCAGTAAAATATTTAGGTCTCAAAATTGACTTTTAATGTACACAATACACAAACTATAAGGAAGGTAAATATTGCTCTTAATCTTCTTTATCCCTTCATTAACAGGAAATCGCTGTTATCGGTAGAAAATAAGATAATCATCCACAAAGTTATTTTCCAAGCAGTAATGATGTATGGATGTTCAGTTTGGGGTAATTGTGCTAATTGTTATACCAAAAAACTACAAACATCGCAAAAAAACTTCTAAAAATGATACTAAATCACCCATGGCATTATTCAACCGCTGGCCTCCATATTAGAAGCAATGTTGAATTGGTCTCCAATAGAATACATAAACTTACCAATGCATTTAGTACGAGATGCGTTTATGCAGATAATCCTATCATTAACGAGGTGGCTTAGGAACAATGCCTAATTTTTTTGTTTTTTTTTTTGTTATATAACTGGTATTTCATTCTTTTGATTGTTAAAATGTTAACTGTAATTTGTTATTTGTTGTTTTTATACTTCTTGCTTAATAAATTGATATTTATTTATTTATTTAATTAATAACTTATTGATTTATTTAATTGTATTTACTTGTTTTATTTGTTTATTTATTTATTAATTTATTTATTTATTTTTTTATTTATTTATTTATTGATGTGTGTATTTATTCATTTATTTATTTATCTATCTATTTATTTATTTATTTATTAATAAATTTATTTATTTATTTATTTATTTATTTAATTATTTATTTATTGATTTATTTATTTATTATTATAACTTTTAAATTATTAACAAAACAACCTAATTGACTTGAGTCATATGCTATATTTTACATATATGCTTGAATTTATTATTATTTTTTTTCTTTTTTTTAAATTAGAGGTATTTTTTTTTTTTTTTGTATTTTGCTCTAAACGCAACATTCTTTCGCTATCTTTTTGTACTCAGAAGAGTCGATTTTATATCCAATAATGTTTCAGTAGAAAGATATCATTAAAATATCATATCTCTGTATTAAATATATGTGCGATAACAAAAGAAATGTACACTTTCATACCAATAAAATATATATATATATATATTTTTTTTATTTCATACAATTTTATACAAATTAAAATGTTTTACATTACTCATTTATAAAATAAAAGGGAGTATAAAATAGTTACTACAATTAGTTGTTCAATGACAAGTTTCGAATGTAGGACGGAAATTTCTAAAATTGTTTACTAATTATTGATGGGGAATTACAATCGAAAAGCAAAAAATTAATATTTCATATTATATATTATATATATGTATAAGCAAATTTGTCATGAGCATTTTTGTGAAAACTTATTGCTCTTGAAGAAGAAGGCAGTTATAAAATATCAGCTCAAGTACCGTCACGACTTGGCTGTAAGTCAATCATGGCTTTGAAAACACATTTAAAACATGATTAAGGTGAATGCCGCCACACATTGTATTAAATATAATAATTATATTCACATAATTTGACGATTTGCAGTTCCCAGGCGTCTCAAGATTATTACTATCCTTGTATCCGTTTGACTTGCTGAAAAGTTCTTGACATTTGGAACTTCTCTGTAAGCACTCTCCAACTTATTGGAACCATGCCATTTTTAAGTTTTACATAAAGTGCACCAGTTTCTCTTTGTGGAAGGCCAACAAAGTGTATCATCATAAGCATAAGCCACTTAAGTCACACTCGTAGAGCCGCACAATTACGTCGTGCAATGACCTTAACAAGAACCTATCATTATTCCTCATATTCTTATCGATTGCTTTCGGTTTTCTCGCTGCTTCCGTCTATGGACTTGAATACTAAAATAAATGTGTAAATAACGCCAAATCGATATCAATTACCTACTTATGATCCACCCCCATTCCTAGATTCATTCAAAGACGCCACAATAATCATCATTCCTTGTCGTCTCATAATGCAATTTGCAAGGAAGTTAAGTGTTTCAGTGCTGTCATCAGCACTTTTTGTAAATACGCGGAACTGTCGTTGTTATTTTTTTTTTTTATTTGCTTTGAATGAAAATACGTTACGGCTGCAAACAAATCAATAAATCGTGCATGCGATTCAATCAATTTCGCCCAATAAACGCTACCACCCAACGGTAATGTCCACTTGTCGTTCCATTCACCCGCACCTACCTCAATTGTGGAAAGCCGTCCGCCGCGTCGCCCTAGTAAGGAATTTTCACCCCAAAGAGAAGACAACAAAACAGGGACCTGGTAGCCTGCTGCACACATATATAAACTCAAGAGTTTGTCATGACGACACGGTGAAAGTGTATAGAGAAAAAAGCTCGAGCGAAGCTCAATTTATATTTTTTTCCTCTTCCTTCTGCTTAATTCGAGGATTCTAGTATTCTTTGGGAGTGTTGTTTTCAATTTCTTCCCGTTTTCCTTTTTTGTGCATGATTTTAGTTACCATTTTTTTCTTTAAAATTTCCATCTTAATTGTAGTAGCCCTACAAATTCGGGTTGCGCACAGCTCGGTTTTTCACTCTCACGCCCCATGGATGCTGAAGAGAGTATTGATCCTTGTTTTGATGGTGCGGGGTAAGGTTTCCAGCATTCGTTATCTTTGGTAGGGCGAAGCATAACCGCCCAAACGTCTGCATAGTTTTATGTGTTCACATCTGCGTGGATAGCGAATTTTCTCAATTTTCGATTTTCTCTGTTTTTCTCGAGTTTCTCGTTTATGCCCCAAAGGCGAGAGACATTCGGGCGACATTCACATCCTTTGGGGAGCCTTTACTCACGTAGTTGAGTGTCGTGATGGGGTGGGTGGTTGAGCTTGAAAGCAGGGTGTGGGTGTGTATACTTGACTTTGAGTGTGAATGGAAATGAATTTAAAGTTGTTTTTCGCTGGCTGTAAGTCGCCGTATATGTACAAACGGCAATAAATGTTTTTTTTTCGTGTAACTTTTATTTCTGAAACAATCCGTTATGGTTGTTTGTCGGTTGGACAATGTATTGCAAATTGGTAAGGTTTTTTGTCTGTTTTTGTTTTAATACGGTAGAGGACAGAACGGATTGTATAATGTTACTTTATTCAGGGATTGTTGTGTAGGGACATCGTCTTCAGCTGATTTACGAATTTCGTAATGATTTTTTTGGTATCCAGTGTTTTTGCTGTATTATTTTTTTGTCTCTTCCTTTTCACATCTTCAACTATCACGGACGTGTGTTTGAAAGAAAAATCAAAATACATAATAAAATTGAGCAAAATGTTTGAGTTAATGGTGTAGACTAGGAAACTTTTATGACAACTTTTAATATTTTGCATTTTTATTACCAAACAAATAGCTTCGAAAAGTAGTTTAACTTGATGTAGATTGGCCCAGGATACAGATAAATCTTTTGCTTAAGTAGGTACAAGTTTATATCCAGACGGAAGAATTTGATGTTTCGCCATTTCAGACATAACTTGTGTTTAGCACAAAAGTTTTGTGTAAATCCAAAGACAAGGCCATCATTTTGGGCTTAGTGCTCGTACATATCGTCGCTATAGTTCCAATTCCTCGTAACCCAGGAAAGTTTTTTTTTTCAGAAGATTTGTTTGTAGGGGTAGTAAGAACAAGGGAGACAAGTTGCTACGGGTAAGCAATTCGCTGAATTTAAGCGTCGTTTTGAGGGGAAAAGGGTCAACATGACCTCCTAGGATGGTGCGTTACTTAGGTTAACTTTGTTGGGGAGTTTCTTGGAGAGGGCGAGCTCGCCTACTTGTGGTGGTGCTTCCATTAGATGACTGACGCTGCATGCCTTCAGTCGGCCACCGACGGCGAGTGCGCTCCCTCACGACTGTCAGGCGCTCGGTTTCGATTTTGCCGGTTTTGGCGTAAAGCAACGATTGCTCAGAACCCTAATTATAAAGTGTCTTTCATTAGTGACTTGACAGCTTCAAACTTTCAGTGTGGTCGCACCCTTAAACCGATTACCGAACTGGCAATTTCAAAAAAATCAGTAAAATCAACATTTTCATCATGGTGAAGTACCTACGCAGAGGAACAAAGTTAACAAATAATTAAGATTTACTAACGAAATTCCGAGGCGGTGGTCGCAACTTTAAGAGCGTTAACGACAATTTTCGGCCTTAATTCTCCTCCCAATAGACAAGCCATTCATATTCTAGTGAAAAAAAATGTCAGTCAGAATGTTCGCTGCTTGATGTTGCCGTGCCAGTGAGACTACGTTTTGCCCGAGATGTGGAGAATACTGCTGCCGTAGAGGCGTCCGTCGCAAACCAGCCAAATCAGTCAACTTCACGGCGTTCACAAGAATTGGGCCTCTCCAAGACCACATTATTTCGAATTTTGCGTAAGGATCTTGGCCTACACGCTTACAAGATCAAGCTGACTCAAGAACTAAAGCCGCTTGATTATACGAATCGACGTACGTTCTCGAATTGGGCTCTGGACATGATGGAAGAAAATTAAGAATTTCATCGCAAAATCATCTTTAGCGATGAAACATTTGGTTAAACGGCTTCGTCAATAAGCAAAATATACGTTACTGGACAGCTGAGAACCCTCATGTGCTTTGTGAAACATCAATTCATCCGCAAAAATCACAGTTTGGTGCGGTTTTCATGCCGGCGGCGTCATTGGACCGTTTTTATCGTCGATGAAAATTACCGTCACATTACGGTAAATTGTATTCGCTACAAAGACATGTTGAAATGTTATTTCTTTGAGTATCGACCGCTGCATACGTTCCCGTGGTGGACATATGAACGAAGTCGAATTCCATTCACAATTGTTATGATAGTTATTCAATCCAATAAATCTATTTTCGATATATCTCAAGTAGTTTTGCATTTTATTTAAAAATGAAGTTGTCAAGTCCCTAATGAAAGACCCTTTAGTTAGTATACGTTAAGTTGTTTAAGTAAGTTAAGCAGAGTAGGTAATTTGTAAATTGTTTAATATAAAACCTAATTTTGATTATTAAAACAAACATTTTTAGAAAAATTATAGCACAGTTTATAAGCTGATATATTGCAGAGAGCATCTAGTGGAGACTTACATCAAAATTGATATCATTAAAAAATATATAAATGTGAAATTTTCTGTTATAAGTCAAACAGAATAGACGTTGATATGCGGCAGCAGCATCTAGTGGCACGTTACAAGAAAGGAGATATCACAAAAACTGGCTTGGTGATCGGTCAAATGGTGTCGAAGTCTATTAACTTCAGACGGATATATTATATACAACGCACGCCGATGCTCCTAACAAATAGAAATACATGTTTATTTTTAGTAACGAACTGAAGATTGGCTCATTTGAGGTTCAATCGGTTCGGTAATTCCAGGGATATCACCCCTGTCTCCGTATTTTAGCCCGTTCACGCAATTTTGTTGCTCCGCTTAGTGTAGGTGCTAACTGTCTGGCCGGCGCCTTTAATCCCCGAAGCTGGCCACCCAAATACTATTTAGTTCAAAAAAGAAAGTTGACAGCTTTTTGGAATCAAACAGTGTTTTAATTTCCAGCTTCACCGGATAAAGAGTGAAATCTGCGCCAGAATAAAAAATGGTATAAAGGACCCCAGACAGAATACACACATTCTCGGATAGTCAAGCTGCACTTCAGTCAGCTGGCTCAGAACCCGTATTTTTAGGACCACACTCCTATTGCAGAGTCAACTAGACTACCGCTCTAGGGCTGATTCATAATTGGGAACGCCAACTTCGCCTTATCCTTTGAGAAAATGTTCCCGGGCTCAGAAAAGGTTAATCAAGCCTTACTCCTAAAATGAAATTCTTAAACTTGATGAAAGTTTTACGAGTAGGATGCTGGTGGGTTTAATGTCTGGCCATTGCGGTTTAATATATCATATTTACAATTTGATTGTGTGCTCAAGGTTTTTTTTCTGGAAGAGATTAATCCTCCGAACACATTCGCTGCGAATGCCCGGCACTACATTGTTTAAGAAGACATATCTTCCATAGAGACATACGTTCACTAGCAGAGTTGAGAAATGTGCTAACCTTCACAAGGGAAATGGTACGTCTCTAGGAATAGTGTGAAGGCGCAGGGGTATTCGGAAAAAAAATATAATAGCTTGTTTATGCCGACGATATTGACAAAATTGCTAGAGCCCTGAGAGTTGCTGGAACGTTTGCGCATACAGGAACAATTTACGGGTTTCGGAGCAGACAATTGATCCATCTATTGTTTGAGCTGTGCAGTAACATTGAGCTTCTGAAAAGCTTGCGCATTGGTCTTTCGAGATGACGTGATGAGCATTTTTTTTTGCGTTGGGAATTCGCTGGAAGTAAAAAATTATCGAAAGACATTGCAGAGCTAGTACGCGAGGGATGCTTCTGCAATAGTGATGGACTTTAACTCATCTAAAAAAAACTCCCGGGGGACTGACATTCGCCATCCCAAATGAGATTGCACCTAGTCGACGACTAATCGGCAATTTGTTTTTGAACTAAGTAAACTTTTTTCTTGTTTGAAATCAATACCTGGTTTCTTAGCCCTAACTATGTAACTCTTATAGATCAAGAGGTTTTACCCGTCTCAATCTCCTGATTGCATTGTCATTATTTAAAAGTTCTGTTATTTCTGTGTTTACGTGGTTGAGAAGCCTACATATTTGCCTTTGAGCAACTTTCTTAACTTTATCTTCAACCATTTCAACATTTAGATCTTTGCCGATCTGCAGCATTGCGTATGTACCAAGGTGCATTAACTATGTTCCTCAGTACTTTATTTTGGAAAACCTGAATTGTTTGTAAATTTGTTTGGCAAGTGCATGTCCACAACTGGAGCCCGTAGGTCCATACCGGTTTCAGATCTTGCGTGTATAGCAATAACTTATTGTAGTTAGACAGGGATGAGTATCTTGAAATTTCCTACGCAGTAGAGCGTCTAGAGGCATGCCTAGATATTTGGCTGTGTTTGAATATTCCACTACATTGTTGTTAATGTAGACTGGAAGGTGTGGTACGTTTTTATACGTAAAATTAATATGGACCGACTTAAGGTCATTTAATCTAATCTGCCATTTCTTAGTCCATTCAGAAATATTGTTTATTGCTGTTTGAAGCGTTTTTGTTGCTATTTCGACAATTGCTCCCACTGCAAGGACCCGCAGGCAAAAGGAAACGTGACATGCCTTCCTCTGCGCTAAATCCAAACGCTAAACGATTTAATCTCAGGAGTCAACGAAAAAACTTAAACGATGCCCCCACCCTTAATTTTGTTCCCTCAGGCATCAATCATTCCTTAGGTACCGAATCAGGAACTATTGAATCGATTCCCAGGCCAAAATCTATTTTCATTTCTCGGCTAAAACCAAACACTTCTTCAGACGATGTCTTGAACCACTTGGTCTCAAGAAACTTGATTCCAAAAAATGACTCAATTAAATGCACCATAATCAGCAAGGCTGATGGGTTTGTTGCGTCATTCAAAATTGTTGCCCCTTCAGAATATTTCGAAATACTGTGCAACAACACTGCATGGCCTCAAAATACGTTAGTTAAAGAATTTATACCCCGTCCGACTAAAAATCGTAGGAAAGTCTGTCCGTCCGTGTTAAAAAACCCAATAGGCTGTCCCTCTACTATCAAAATGTAAGGGGACTCCGCACAAAAACCGCTGAAATATATTTAAACTCCCAAGCCCTCTCTCATGATATCTTCTCCTTGACGGAAACATGGCTTAATGCCGGAATTTTAGACACGGAACTCTTCAATCATGAGTTCTCCGTATTCAGAAACGATCGTCATCAAAATGACCTGAAAGCGCTTGGAGGAGGTGTCCTGATTGCTGTTCGTTCCAACCTTGAGTCACGAAAGATTGACTTTCCATTTCCACTAACCGTCGAAATTATCTGTGTAAAAATTACACTTAAGAACAAACATTTATATGTTGTTAATGCGTACATTCCATCGTCTCGTCTATGTTCTTTGTATTCGGAACTTTCTATGGCACTAGACCATATTTTTGACATATCTTGTTGTGACAGCACTGTTTTACTTATAGGCGACTTTAATCTGCCACATATTGGATGGGTACCTTCTGAGGATGATTCTCATCTTATTCCATCCTTTGACTCTGCCCAACAAGAGCTCGCTTTATTAGACAACATTTTGTCTCTTGACTTACAGCAAACAAGCTGTATAAAAAATTTCAAAAATCGAACTCTCGATCTTGTTTTCTCTTCTGACTCTGTTAGTACTGTTGTTCTGGAATCCCACTTCAGTATAACTAACATAGATGACAATCATCCACCCTTGGATGTATTTATTGAACTGGGCGCACATCTGTACGAAAACAGTAATTCGTATGACCGTTCGCAATCTTTTGACTTTCGGAAAGCAAATTTTCAAAGGCTTTCTGATGAAATTAATACGAGTAGCCTTAATTTTAATCTTACTGCGTTATCTAATATTGAAGATGCAGTCGGTGCTTTTTATTCTTTGTTGGATAACTGCATGAAAAAAGTGATTCCTGTCAAATCCTCTAGGAATATGAAAACGTCCCATCCCTGGTATACTAAAGAGCTCAAATCGATACGAAACAGACGTAATAGGGCTTGGAAGAACTATTTAAAAAGTCTCTACCATTCAGATCTTGAACTCTATCTCACATTATTCAATGAGTTCAAATCTTTATCCTGCAACTTATATATTGACTATATAAGTAAAATGGAATGCTCTCTAAAATTGGACCCCAAACTTTTTTGGGGATTTGTTAATTCTAAGAAAAAAACCGATGGTTATCCATCGAAACTTACTTACAATAGCTCTACAACTGCTGATTCGCTAGATGCAAGCAATATGTTTGCAGATTATTTCAGTAAGTCGTTTAGGGTGACCCCTCTTCACATTGATGAGCAATATTTTAGTTATCTAACTAGCTGTTCCCAAATAAGTTTTAGTAGCTTCTCATTTGACTTGGAAACAATTTTAAAATTTATTTCTTCTCTGAAGAATGATTATTCATCAGGTCCTGATGGCATTGCACCGATCGTTCTTAAAAAATGTAGTCATGCAATTGCTCCATATCTTAAATATCTGTTTGAATTGTCCATTAGTACTGGTAAATTCCCTTATGTATGGAAAAGTGCTTTTATCACACCTGTATTTAAAAAAGGCGAACGTGGTGATATCACTAATTATAGGCCTATTTCAAAGCTTTCGTGTATCCCTAAGCTTTTTGAACAAATTGTTTGCGAAAAGTTAATATTTCTTTGTCGCAATTTAATTTGTATTGAACAGCATGGATTTGTAAGAAACAGATCCACTGTCACTAATCTGTTAAGTTTCTTTCATGATTGTTCTAATGCCTTAGAGAATAAGGACGAAATGGATTGCATATACACTGACTTCTCTAAAGCTTTCGACCAGCTGTCCCATGAAATAATCGAGTTTAAGCTCAGGGCTTTTGGTTTCCCACGAAGTTTCATAAAATGGGTTAATTCATACCTTAGATCAAGGGTTTATCAAGTCAAATTTAGAGGATCGCTATCTGTATCTTTTACAGCTGAGTCTGGAGTTCCCCAAGGTAGTCACCTCGGACCAATTCTATTTATACTAGCCATTAATGATGTTAAAGCATGTATAAATCACAGTAATATCCTGATCTACGCTGATGATATGAAAATATTTAAATCTATCACTAGTCAGCAAGATAGAATTTTTCTTCAATCTGACATTAATAGCTTCGCCAATTGGTGTGATAAAAACGGTTTATCCCTGAACCCTACTAAATGTCAACATATGACATTCTCTAGAAAGAATATACCTTCCACCTTTCAATATTCTTTGTCTCAACATATTCTTTGTAATGTTGATAATTTTAAGGATCTTGGGGTTTATTTCGATCCCAAACTGGTTTTTGCCAAGCATATCAATTTTATTGTTAATAAATCTAATTCTATGCTGGGCTTCGTAAAAAGGTGGGCGAAAGAATTTAATGACCCATACGTTACTATGTCATTGTACAATTGTTTTGTCCGTCCGATTCTAGAGAATGCTTCACAAGTTTGGACGCCGTTCTACAACATTCATTCAAATCGAATAGAGGCCATTCAACGTAAATTTATTCGATTTGCACTTAGAGGACTTCCATGGGATGATCCTTTTAACCTTCCTCCTTACAGTCAGCGTATTAAGCTTCTTCAAATGTTACCCCTTTCTCAACGAAGGCTTAATAGCGATATCATTTTTTTGCAGCAGCTTATATCCGGTCAAATAGATGCACCTGACTTGCTGTCGTCTATTGGCTTTAATTTTCGTGGTGGTGCCCATAATTTGCGCAGTGCTGAACTATTGTTTAGCCCCCATCATAGAACGAATTATGGGAAGCATGAGCCTATTAGTCGCATGAGTAGAATCTATAATCTAAATGATCATGTGATTGACTTGCATGTTAGTAAAATTAAGCTAAAAAATATTTTGCGTAATAATGCTTTAATGTCTTAAATTGTTTGCATTATTTTGTGTCTGTGTTAGTATTTTGTAGGTACATAATTATTGTATTTTTAATTGTTTTGTCCTTACTAACACCTGCACTAAATGATGAGCCTGTGAGAGCACTTTTTGTGCCGGCAATTTCTGCTCGTGATTGTTGCTTGCTTTAAGCACTCCACGACACAGAGCTGATAGTGTAGTAAAAAGCTGTGTCATCTGCAAAAGTAGCTATGGTGGTTTCTTCACTTTCAGGCAGATCGCTGCCTTGCGGTACACCAGCTTTAATCTCTCTTAATGTTGAGTACTCTGCATCTTGTTTAATTCTGAAGAATCTGTCCGATATACAGGGTGTCCCTTAATTCGTTGGCAATATTTTAGGGCATGATTTATGGGTATATTCTAAGGAAAAAATTGTTCTACAGTAAGGGCCTATCTCCAATTTTTATATCATTTATTGAGGATTTAAGAAAAGGCTTACTTAGGTGTACCCTGACCCATGTTAACGGTAATTGCGCTGTTAGTACTAACGATAAAAATTTCGTTTAGGCCTCTGTTTTTAGAAGAAATATTAGCCTTTGTAATTGCATTTAAATAAATTTTATATCTTAACTCAGTCTTAAGATATACAATTTTTAATCTGTTCCATTTTTCCTGCCCATGCTAATTTTTTGAGTTTCGGTTCAATTTTCTCCAGAAAATGCGTAATAAACATAACGTTTTAATATTTTTTTTTTGAGTGAAGGTAACAATAATAAAAATAAACGACAAGTTTGTAGAAAAACCCATAGATTTTATGATACTTGGGAAAACATTGAACAGGTAAAATCTAAAAAAAGGGATTTTTTGCACGATTACAGATTTTCTCCATGCAGGACATCAGAAATTTTATGTCTGGAAACATTGAATAGCTTGTGGAGCTCCCGCCTTTGGTCGTGTATTTGAAACTGATCCCGTTTCTCGAAGCCTTCGATAGGTATTTGCAAATACATATCTACTAGGAAGTCGTCGGTTAGGATAAAGTTCATGGTATATTTGTCGCGCACTATTTGAAATCCCATTGCACAGCCCATAAACGTAAATAATGTCTGCGTATTCTTCGTTTGTAAATGAAGACATTTAAAAAAAAAACTTTCTTATCAACTAATGGCTTGCTTTGGCGTTTAAGATTAAACTGATGAATTAATTTTGACTTTAAATCTTTTATACCATTTTTTTAGGTAAGTCCTGACAGGTACTCAAATAAACCAACGGAAAACCGCTCTTATTGTCAACTGTTGTTAGAAATGTAGGTACAAAATCAGAAACCCCTTTTTTTACCTGCTGCAGGATTTCCTAAGTATCATAAAATCTATGGATTTTTCCTGTTAAAGTACACACATTAAAACAAAAATTACCTAAACCGGAAAAAATCGTTTGCATTCATAACTTTTGCAACTTAAAGCAATAAAACCTTTTTTCCCCATTTTTACCTGTTCCATGTTTTCCCAAGTATCATAAAATCTATGGGTTTTTCTACAAACTTGTCGAAAGCTTTTATTTTTATTATTGTTACCTTCATTCAAAAAAAATATTAAAACGTTATGTTTATTACGCATTTTCTGGAGAAAATTGAGCCGAAACTCAAAAAATTAGCATGGGCAGGAAAAATGGAACAGATTAAAAATTGTATATCTTAAGACTGAGTTAAGATATAAAATTTATTTAAATGCAATTACAAAGGCTAATATTTCTTCTAAAAATAGAGGTTTATCGTTAGTACTAACAGCGCAATCACCGTTAACATGGGTCAGGGTACACCCAAGTAAGCCTTTTCTTAAATCCTCAATAAAAAATATAAAAAAATTACTGTAGAACAATTTTTTCCTTAAAATATACCCATAAATCATGCCCTAAAATATTGCCAACGAATTAATGGACACCCTGTATAATATAAGACTCCAGAATGGTCGCATACTGCTTCGGCAGTTGCTTTTGTAATTTGTGTATCAGTCCTTTGTGCCACACTTTATCGAAAGCTTCTGCTATATCAAGAAATACTGTAGAGCACACAATTTTCTCTTCAAATGCTTTTTCGATTCTATCTGTGATTCTATGCACCTGATCAATGGTAAAGTGCTTATTTCTAAATCCAAATTGGGACTAGCGATTTTTCATCTATTATTTTTTGTAGACGTTTTACCAGCACTTTTTCGAATAACTTGGACAACATTGGTAGAACAGATATTGGGCGATATGAGGTAACTTCGTTAGGTGGTTTGCCTGGTTTAGGTATCATTATTACCTCCGCGATTGTCCACATGCTTGGCACATATCTTAATTTAAATGCAGCATTTATAATCTGCTCTAGTTTTTTTAAACATTTTCGTGGAAATTACTTCAAAATTTCTCCTGTAATCAAATCAAACCCTGGGGCCTTTTTTATATTTATGCTTTCTTTAATTTCTTTGGCAAGTTCTTTAGCATTTACCGACTGAATAGACCTATTTTCTTCGCACCTTATTTCGAGTCCTTGATAACCTTTATCTTCATAAGGTTTGAATACGTCTTCAAGATACTCAGCAAAAGTGTTTGCTTTCTCTTGGCTGCTTTTCGCCCAGTTACCTTGTCTGGTTTTTACTTTCGAAATGTGAGCTATTGTCCTGTTCATTTTCTTTGTGCTAGCATCATTTGTAAGACTTGTGAGGTACGTTTTCAAAGATTGAATTCTCTTACAGAATTTCTGAGCTTATAATTTAAGTTGTTCAGTGTGGTCTTGTCGCTTGGCGCCCTCGTCTATTGCTTTCCTGTTTTCTGTAATAATTTCACATATTTCGGGAGGATAAGAGTTTTGTTTGATCTTTGTTGTTGTTTTGGGACTGGCAGCCCACGCAGCTTTTTGTATTCTGAGCGTCAATATTTGGACTGCTTCTTCTAGTTGATCTTCTGTTTGAATAGCTGGTGATAGTTGGATACTTTCTTGTGATGAGCATCAATACTACGGTCCGCATAAACGTCGACTCTCACCCAGAGATACACTGCTTAAGAGAAAGTCCATCGTCTTTGATGGCCCGCAGAAGTATAGCAGATATCAATAAACTTGGAGTACGCAACTCGAGGAGGCCAAAGACCGCGCTAACTATAGGAGCCATTTTGTTGAGGCACAGGTCCAACAGAGACTCTAACCCCACCTAAGTACGTAAGTGGTTAATGCGGGATGTTTAGAGAATTGGCATAAATCATAACCCTCCGCGATCACGGGGGATGAAAGTTTGCAGTGCCGAAGGCAGAGAATCTGATCCCGTTAGGTAAGTAAGTAAGGAAAACGTGCAATTAGTCACTCCTTCAGGAAATTCGCTTTCGTTTGATGCCTCATTTTTTAAGAATGGTTGCGTGGATATATAATCTATAAATAATACACATACCAATTTATTTAAAATTAATTATTTAGGTATCGGCAGGTACATTTCTGTTCAGATTACGTTTGTTTTAATTTTGTATATATTTTAGAGAGTACAGACAGATATCCTACCTGTCCACGGGCTGCGATTAAATTGAACATAATTGAAACGCTTCTACTTTCAAGAGCTACTAATCAAATCAAATTATTATTTGTTTTTGTTACAAGCATTTGAGCTACCCTGGTTTCTAAGTATGCATCCGATATAGTCGGAATGGCCGCTTTGATTGAATGCACTCAATCTCTAACGTCAGACGCTTATCAAATTTGATTCTATAAGTGGCAGGCCTCTTAGTCAAGTTCATAGACACACACCTATATATATATCCAACACGTCTACAAAAACACTGATTGCCTGAGTATATTTTTTAACGACTCGACCTTGACAGCTGCCAAAAACATAACGACAAAATAGACGGCCCACGCATTTTATTTCCAAAACAAAGATCAAAATAAATGAAAATTATTTTTGCGTTGAAATCTGTCCGACAAAAGAGACGCATTGATTTAATTAACCGTTTTAAGGTAGCCCATACAATAAAATAAACATGTGGACACTCATCTATGGCCACATTGGTATGGCAATGGAAATGTCTGATAGAAATTTATTTGTTCGTTCGGGACACTGTATTAGAAATAGACGGACATCGACATCGAAGATAGTAAATCATGACCGCGAAAGTATTTCAGTTATTTATATGGCTACGTCTGCATAGAGAGTTGTATTGCCTAACTAGACGCGGGTTCTCTGGTGTGTGAATTTGTCAAACAGGGTTAAACTGCATCTGCAAAAACTGTTAAAATTGATGACGACTATAAAAGTGCAAAATGGCTAATTAAGTGTTTTATTCTGTAAAATGTATTTCGTATCTAAAATTTAAATGTCTACTCTTTGGGAAGGGTTTCCGCCAAATGCCGTGATTTATTGAATTTAATTATACAAGGTGGGGCAAAAATAACCTTCCGATGTTTTTTGGCTGTAATTTAAAAAAAATTCAAAGAAATAGTCACCAATATTCCGCGTTCTGGAGCAGTGTAGCGTAACATTGTTTATTAACGTGTATTTCGCATGTGTTTACTACACAAATCTCAAAACAGAACTGACATTAGGGGCCAATCGCAAAATTTATAGCATTTTCTGATAGGAGGATTACTTTTGCGCCACCTTGTACATGCAGTCGAACAAATTTCGAAATATAAATGAGTAAGAGGAAAAGTGTGCTTAAGTACAGTTGAAAATTATCTGCTATTCATGAAGTCAATTTTTCGTCTTTTATGCTGCGATTTTTTTTTATTGAAATCAGGTTCTTGACCTCAGTGTGATTGGCATCTGTTTTGCGCGTCGCAGCTTTGGTTGTTTGTGTTACGAATGTTAGCAATGCAGCGGGCACAAAGGCAGCAGCTGTGCATTTTTGAATGAGTATTTCTCGAATGAGGTTGACGTTGAGTGTGATGAAAGCTTTTGTTGTATTTGCTGCCTCAGCAGTATAATTTATTAGAAAATGTCATAGTGTCAGCAACAGGTTAGAATAATCTGACTAGCAAAAAGCCTTCAGTGGGTATGTTTTCATGTGTTCAAGGGGGCAAGCGCATTTAGATTTTTGAAAACGTTTTTTATTTCTTCAAAATGGAACGCAGCGATTGAAAAAATAAAGTGCATGACTGGGTCGTACGACACTTTTCCGCTTCTTTTCATATTGGTTTCGAATCATATTTTCTCCTTTTTTGACTGCAAAATATACCCCAAGTATTTTTCTTTGAAATTTCTATGTCAGTTTTTTTATTTTGTCTCGATTTGATCGCTATAATGATGATAGATAACTTTTTCAAACTTACCCAAATCAGGCGGGATGACATTTTTTTTAATGATTTATCTGCGCTCTATCTCTATATAAAGTAGGATACAATTCACCTGCCCGTAAGGGCTAGGCTCTGATGTACAAGCAGGTTATAACCTATACAAATAAAATAAAAAAAATACATAATATTATCAATAAAATATTATTACAAATTGCCCGCAAAACCAGTAGGTTTGTCTGCAGGCGGTTATTCATAAAAACGTAATATACAAAATTATGCTGTAGCTTACTTATAATAAATACTACGAGTATTAGCACTAATTCATTTCCCGGTACATTACAAAAAATATTAAAATCGAACATCAGAAGAACTGAAGTGTACTCTCCATTAACATAAGATAAATTAGTGTAACGAAGGTAATGATTTTTTAGTTTTTTTTACGTTTTTTAAAGTTAACTATATTTTTTAGCTCATTTGGTAGGTTATTGATAACTTCCGGAACTGCATATTGTATCTGCCTTCTGCCGTAGATATTTTTGAAAGGAGGTATATGAAGTAAGCCTCGTGCCTGTCTTCGTGTGTTAACGTTATGCTTAATTAGAAAAGTAAAGCGAGCATCTTGGTTATACTCCAACGCCAGCGTCATCCGAAAGATATTTTGTACTGAAAGAACATTGAAATTTGTATCGCCTCGCCGTCCACTTCCCATTATCCGTACTATTGAGTTTTGTATTCTCTGCAGCTTTTTAAGATGCATTTTCGCTGCGTTTCCCCAAGCAACAATCCCATAAAGAAGTTTAGATTCTACCAGTGCGTAATATACCTGTCTAAGCACCTGGAAGTTAGAGTTTTGTTTGAGATAGACAATGGCAAACATTGCCTTTTTTAAGTCGCTTCTGACTTTATCAACGTGCTTACATAAAATTCGTAGATCTAAATTCGGGTTGAAGCTGACATAGAGATCGTTGACCTCATAACCTTGTAAATTTATGAAAGATTTTTAGTTTGTCATAATGGCATTCGAGTCATTCTGCCCGGTAGGGATAACGGTTTCGCTAAATAACCTTTCTTTGGGTGACCGGAAGTTCTTATACCTATTTAACCGCTCCAAATAATCGGATATCGGGAAAAACGGTTTCGGTTTCTTAGAACAACAAACTTTTTTTTCTTACTTTATAAATTTAAAATAAATGTAGATACCTTTTTTCCAAAAGCAAATGTTGCTGCTTAATTCCTAAATGTTGCCGCATGTCTGTTATACCTCTTCCGTTTTAAGCTTTTTTAATGATCAAGACCAGTACGCCTCATTTGCACTGAACTTTGTGACATATTTCCACACAGATGATTATAAATGATTTTCAAAACTTATATATATAATAGAGGTGTGCATGAATGGCTTTGAGACATTCAATATTATGTTCACGTGAGTTGAATTTTCATTTACAAAAAACACAGGAATACTGCGCGGTTTCTAAGAACGTCTTGGAAAAATTACCTTTTTGGGGTTTAAGGACCATTTAAATTGTTCCAAAGACCTCTTTGTAAAATAACATTAAACAGAGAAATACTCCCCGGTTTCTAAGGTAATTTTCGAAATATATCTTTTTTTTCTGGTTTAAAGGAGCTCTGGGTAAAATAATCTTAAACAAAGATATACTGTGCGGTTTCCAGGAACTTTTTGGAAAAAAATATTCTTTTTTCGGGTTTTGAGGAAATGCAAACTAAAAACTCCTGTCAAACAAAATCAAAAAGCTGATTATCATAGCACCCGCAATTAAAACAAGCATAATATTAACCTAATATAAAGCGTCTTTCATTAAGGACTTGACAACTTCTTTTTTGCAAACTATTTGAGATATCTCAAAAAAACATTTAATGGCTTGAATTACTATCAAAACATTTATTAATCGAATTCGAGTTCATTCATATGTCCAATACGGGAACGTATGCAACGGTCGATACGTTGAATCCAATTTTCGGTGACTCAGCCGCTCATTTCAACCGATACGGCCGCTTTTTGGCATAGGCCGGCTTGTTGGCGTAGACCAATGATTTAATGTACCCCATAAAAAAAGTCTAGAGGCGTTAAATCAAACGTAAACCGCGGCCAATAGACGGGTCTGTTTCAATAACTCGGTTGTTGCACCCGCTGTGTTGCTTGTCTTGTTGGAACCACATATCACTGATGTCCAATTCATGCAATTGCTCAAAGAAATAACGTTCCAACATGTCTCTGTAGCGAATACCAATTAGCGTAACGTGACGGTCATTTTTATCGACGCCCAATTCTTGAGAACGCCGTGAAATTGACTGATTTGGCTGGCTTGCGATGGACGGGACGCCTCTACGGCAGCAATATTCCCCACACTTCGGGCAAAACGTAGTCTCACTGGCACGGCAACATCAAGCAGCGAATTTTCCGACTCAAATTTGTTCACTATACTATGAATTATTGCTTGTCTACAGGGACGAGAATTAAAAGTTGCGACCACCGACTCGGAATTTCGGTAGTAAATTTTAATTATTTGTAAACGTTGTTCCTTGTACTTCTGGTTATGTTATGTTATGTTTATGTGGCTGTCGGCAGAAGCCGACACACTTAGACCAATTTAGGTCCATTGTGATACCACGTATATTATCTACCTCAACTCTGTAGATGGGACTGGCCAACGACACGCGGTTGTTCTCAAACGGTCCCCCATCTACGTACTAACCGCGCCCAACGTCGTTTAATTACTGTTATCTGACGAGAACCGATTAACTCGACGTGGTATGGTCGTTGGTTTCCTTGTACTCCACCACGATGAACATTTTGATTTTACTGAATATTTTGACACTGACTGTTCATTAAACGGTTTAAGAGTGCGTTCACACTGAAAGTTTGAAGTTGTGAAGTCCTTAATAAGAGACATATTATAAGAATTAGGAATTCATAAAAAAAAGTTCGAGAATCTGAAAAAGCAAATTTGTTCAAAATACTCGTAGTATTCGAAACATAGAATATAAGATCAAATTTTTATGCCAGCACTTTACCGTTTTTCTAATGTTTTAAGGCTATCAAGTTGACATTGCACTTACCGATCGTAGAGGCAGCATTTTATACTGTCTACATGAGATTATTATAAAAAAAAGTCATTTGGAATTCATTCTGCATTATACTCAGGAGAATCTCCAGTTACTTATAATTCTTTAAGATTGGTTGTTCTCAATCAAGTCCTACCTGGCATCACCCAAGGCAGCCTTTTAGGGCCTGTGCTTTTTCATTCTTTTTATTAATAGCATTCAAAAAGCAAGGCGAAATGTTCATATATATGTCCGGATATAGTAAACAAATTTCAAATATTTGTACTGGAAAGAATAATTGGAGTTCGAAAGTTTTTTTTTATCAAACCTTGGCATAATAATAATACTGGCCTTATTGAGCCACTGACGAAATGTATAAGAACGTTTAACTCGATCTGTACTGAAATTGATTTATGAATGAAAAAAAGCGGCCAAGTGCGAGTAGGACTCGCCCATGAAGGGTTCCGCGAATATTATAATTATTATTTACTTAGGCACCTATTACAGATTTATTATTAGAAAATAATGGTTCACGGTTTACGCATAAGGTTTATGTTTATGAAATTAAATGTTTTTTTTTTATATTTGAGTTGAATGAAAGGTAAATTGCGGTTTACGATTTATGACGTATTTAAAAAAAAACTACTTACTAGATCTCGTTCAAACCAATTTTCGGTGGGAGTATGCATGGTAATGTACATCATATATTTTTTTTAGTTTTATCATTCCCTTATTTTAGAAGTTAAAGACACACATTTTACCACTTTGGAAGTTTCTCTCGCGCAAACTGTTCAGTTTAGAAAAAAATTATGTAAGAAACCTCAATATCATATTTGAAGACCTATCCATAGATATCCCACACGTATGGGTTTGATGAAAAAAATTTTGAGTTTCAGTTCTAAGTATGGGGAACCCCCAAAATTTATTGTTTTTTTTTCTATTTTTATGTGAAAATAATGCGGTTCACAGAATACATCTACTTACCAAATTTCAACAGTATAGCTCTTATAGTTTCGGAAAAAATGTGACATTGTGACATTTCCGGACAGACAGACATGACGAATCTATAAGGGTTCCGTTTTTTGCCATTTGGCTACGGAACCCTAAAAACCTTAATAACTTTTATTTTATATAATTGCTACAACTTGAATTGAAACATTGAATAATATTTAATTACGTTATCTGAAGACTGTAACAATTAAGTTTTGACAGATGAGTAAAGCTAAACTAATATGCCATTATTCGAGTTTCTTTTGAAAATCTGAGTATACTGTATTCTTACATTTATTCCGAATGTAAAAGAAAACCCCAAATATAATATAAATTGAGAAAAGTGCTGTATTTCAAAACCTTTGAAACTGTTATAAAGTAAAGCTAAACTAATATGCCATTATTCGAGTTTCTTTTGAAAATCTGAGTATACTGTATTCTTACATTTATTCCGAATGTAAAAGAAAACCCCAAATATATAAATTGAGAAAAGTGCTGTTTTTCAAAACCTTTTAAACTGTTATAAAAAAAATTATAAAAAATATTCCGAAAATCTGAGTAAGCAGATTTGTTCTTAATATTAAAATCTGATAATACCTTAAATTTCTTTGAAATCAATTCACCCGTTTGTGAAATATTGTTGTCAATGGAGGCTTGTGCGAAAAGCTGAGTAAGAAATCTCCCGACACTCACTCTAAGGATTTAAACCATCAAAATTGATTAAAATCGTTAGAACCGTCTTTGACAAAAATTGGTCATGTAAAAACCATACAACTTGTTAGGTATAGGTAGGTACCGTTAATTAAAATTATGGAATAAAAAAAATTCCCAAGATATAGGCAGAAGCCTAAAAACACCAAACACGAATTTCGAAGTAAATCCGTGCACCTATTTTGGCTGGCGCCTCGCTTAAGCGGTCACAGACGGACCGACAAACGGAAATGCGGCACATACTTTTTGGACTTCTCTGAAGTCATTATATCATACCTCATACGAGTACATACAGAGTTTAATTTCAAAATGTTCGTATGATTGCAATATCTTTCTCTTTAGTATACGTAGGCATACGAAAATGATTTGAAAAAAGTGGAATGTATTGAATAATAGAATTGCATATAAAGCCTGATCGTTTGAAAGGCAACATTGAATTTACATATGACCAATAGCATTCAGAAGGATTGAGATTGATTGGCATTCATATCATTAAAATCAAGTGTAATTGGGTGGATTACATTGAAAGCGATAGTGTAAAATGAGGGGCTTCTAATTTGGTTTTCAATTTTAAAACATCGAATGAGTATGAGTAAGCGACGATCGTGGGAAATTTCAAGGATGTTTGCATTGCATTCCTCAATTCCATATATACATGTGATTTTCATTTTCAGGTTCTGCATGCAAGTATATTCGGTAAGCGGCTGAGTGCATCTGTGCATCTTTTTATCACCAGGTCAATGTACTATTTTAAAGTTGTAGCCATTCGAAGCATCCTAGAATTAACTTCCGATCAACCAATTTCGCCTGTTCTACAAATACTTCTTCCAAAATAGGCAGATTGATAATAATCGAATGGTATCACAATAGTGTCTGTTCTGCGCGATTTTAGCCACCATAATTTTGTTTACTTATTTTCAGCATTCTGAATAACTTATTAGTAATTATTGGCGGTTAACTCTTAAATGGTTATGACTGACAATAAAGACCCATATCATTTCTAACAAAGTTAATTTATTTACACTCCTCACGTGAATATTCAGTAAAATAATGCTCCCGCCAAAAAGAAAGAAAACATAGCAAACAGTTTTTCATGGTATTTTTGTATCAACATTTTATTTTTGAACAACAAGTCTAGTATGTAATTCATTCTAAAAGATTAGTGAACTAAATCAAGTGGCGCCATTTTCTATATTTCTTGTTGACATATGTAGCTTTCATTTATAAATAAAGGCGATTAGCCTAAAATGTGTCATTCATCGACAGCATAATTAAAGGCACTTAAAACACATCTAAATGACCACAAAAACTGTTTTACCATTCCTTCAACATTCACAAGCACAATCTAAAGAATAATAGTTGACTCCGCTATCGACAGGTTGTGACGCAAAGTGACAGTCTTGATAGAATCTCACGTGCAATTAGCAAATCCAAATCCGCTTATTTAAATTCTGTCACGCTGCATAAATACTCAAAAAACAAAAATAAAAATTACTCACTACCCGAGATAGACGTCCCTAATCCTAACCCAACAAAAACCGCGCACATGATCTTGATCTTTAAAGTGATTCAGATTTGCGATCAATGACGTAATGCCATCGTAGCGTAGCCATTAAAATGAGGATAAATAAAAATAAGAGCATTCAACAACGACGCTTTAAAGCATTTTGTTATTTTTAGACTTTTATTCTTTGCATCTCTTGCTTTCAAAATGATGGGATACTCGTGCTGGTATAACATTGCGCACCCCCTGTGAAGCAAAATTGAATTTAGAAAAAAACAATCCTTTCCCTAAATGCCACTAGATAACGGGAGTTGGCAAAACTCGAACCTTTAAAGGTTAAAACACGTACAATACGACTCTTCAGTTAGACGCGTCACGAGTTGAATGTTCAATGGGGATTCTTTTCCGCAGCTCGTTCGCTGTTTTTTTTTTATATCTTCGTTCATCCCTTCGATGAGATGCATTCACCTCCTATTAGTTGTTGACATAGTTGGAACGGTAACACCCCACCACACAGAAATGAAAGCAGAACAAAACGAGTTAACTAGCTCTTTGCAAGCAAATTGTGCACTCAACCTCCTGAAAGCGGTCAGAAATAAGTTGCGATTGGCACACATACACATTGTGGCTCGCCGCTTGTCACTTCCCGAAACGCTTAAGGTTAGTATCCGCGCGGCGCTCTGTTTAAGGGATGAGGGTGTTTGCATCGATGATGATAGGGTTGAAAGTGATTCTGATGAAAGGAAAAGTCTCTTTATCTTGCCCGGCATCGAAATGTGCACAAACCAAGAGCAGCCAAAAATGGTAACACCAGCACTTTCCTTGGCTTTGCCCATAGAGGGAGAGGAAAACAAACGCTCAACATGTGATATATTTTTATCCAAACAGGCTATCTTCTAGTGCTTTTCGAATGAAAAAAGTAAATAGACGGTGATTTGTACGAATTTTCCTGTTTTTCGTTTTATTCCCCCCTTCATGGTCTTGTGACATAGAGTATGACAAGGACGCTTTTTGGTTTTCCGCTGGCACGATAGAGTTTTGGTTTCCATAAATTAACACGAAAGTAACGATCAAACAAAATTCAATGGTTGTTTATAGTTAAAGGATTTATAGCAGCGATTCACCATGCCATGGCATTAAATCAGGATATAACGTTTTAGCGCAAAAGTGCACAGCAAATGACATTGGATCAGGAACTTCGATGATTGTTTGGAATGTACTTATTGGTTTTTACGAGTTAACAGTTATGGGATTTGATTTATTTTATTTCATGCTATACAAGAATAAATCCTATTTTTTTAGTTTGGGTATTTATTTGCTCGAATATTAAGTGGGGTGCTTACACAGTGCAGGGACTATATAAGAGCATCACTTTAGGGCACCCCGATAAACTGCGCCTGCCGTATTTTTTGAGCCTAGCGACGCATTTAACATGGGTTATTACGACGATCAAATCACAAATAATAGAAGCACGCACATGTCGATATCGTTTAAACTCAAGCGTTATGGAAATGAACGCGAATAGAAAAGGCTTCACCGCCAGGCATAACATTCATTCATCATTGTACGAATCCTGGGACGGACAGAAATGCTTAGGTAAGAGCTTTTCGGTTTCCGGGGGATAGCAAAGTAATTCATACATAAGCTTAGGTGGAACCTAAGGGTGGCGAGTTGGTATGTTGGAAGTATAAGTGGTCGTAGCTATGAGCTTGAAGAAGTGGTCGTTAGAAGACGAGTGAACATTTTTTTTTTTTAAATAGCGTGCGCTTAATTTTATTTTTTCTGTAATTAATACAGTACCCTTATAATGTTACCACAGCGCAAGCATTTGTTTTTGTTGCTGCAAGCAGCACCCAGCAAATGATTCATTGCCTATTTTTCGACGCTGCTAACTACTTGAAAGAATAGGAAGATAGGAAAAAAGTTTTGGTGCGATAGGGTTTTTTCTCCAAAGGTGGCGCCTTAATTGCTTAAGGGAAATTTTTAATTGTTGGGTGTACTCAATTTTACAAAGCATGGCCCTGGTCACTTTGTGAATACACTACCATCGCACCATTGCCACCTGCAATCTGATTTGTTTAAGTAACGAAATGGCGAAACACCGGAAATCTTTGATAAAGGCGCGATCAAGCTTATAAGCAATGGAAACGCTTTCGCTGTGAAGGTCTTCATGACTTATACCAGACGCTCCGAAATATAAAGTCGTTGCGGAAGTACGTAAAGCCAAGACAATCGTTTACACTCGACGTTTAGGCCCATCTGTGAACCGTAGTACGCTCTGGAGAAACTTGCGAACTTTAGGCATCGGCAAAACTAAGTCCAATAGCAATGTGAACATCGACCTCAATGAGTTGAATACTAAATTTGTATCTTTCCAACAATCCGTTATTGTATCTGATGAGTCTTCAATACAAACGCAAGGCCAGTCTATTGTGTTTACTACTCCCAGTTTCGGTTTCACTGGTGTGAACTGTTTACTTTCTATTAAATCTTTCTATTAAATCGAATGCAGTTGGGCTTGATTGTTTACATCCGCTGTTCCTAAAGATTATACTTCCGATTTTACTGCCTTACATAACGCATATTTTTAATACCGTACTAATGACTGGAGTTTTTCCCCCTCAATGGAAATTAGCAAAGATAATACCTGTTCCTAAAAACCAAAAATGGGATGATTTCAGGCCGATCTCTATCCTGCCATTACTTTCCAAAGTATTGGAAAAAATTCTGCAGAACCAAATAAGCCAGTATATTGGAGACAGCAGTATCTTAACACCAATGCAATCCGGTTTTCGAAAAAAACACAGCTGCATCACTGCGTTGCTTAATGTAACCGAAGATATACGGCATGGTATTGATAGAGATGAGGTAACATTCTTAGTCTTGCTCGATTTTTCAAAGGCGTTTGACACCGTTGACCACTCCACCTTATGCTCTAAGCTTCTGCATTTGTATAATTTTTCTCCGTGCGCCGTAAGTCTGATATCGTTATATTTAACCAATAGATCCCAAGCTGTTGAATCTAATAATAGTCTTTCTGACTTTTTACCTACTGCCAGTGGTGTGCCGCAGGGATCTATCTTGCGACCTCTATTGTTTTCGTTGTATATAACGGAGCTGCCCTCGATTGTTAGGCATTGCACTATACATTTGTATGCAGACGATGTACAACTCTACATTAGCTGCCCGTTGGGTCTTATCGATCACGCCGTAAGCTGTATGAACGACGATCTTTCAGATATAGCACGTTGGTCTCTAAGAAATGGTCTCTTGCAAAACCCTTCTAAGTCTAAATGTTTGCCGATTTCCAGAAAACCGTTGGACTTATCTTATTTCCCCACTATCATATTAAATAACTCTCCAATAGAGTACGTTCAAAATGCTCGTAACCTTGGAGTTACTTTTAACCAGCAGTTAACATGGGAAAATCCCATTAATACCGTTGTTGGAAAATCGTATGGTATTCTTCGTGCATTGTGGACCACGCAATTTCTCACGCCGTTGGCTACCAGAATTATTCTCGCGAAAACTCTCATTATGCCTGTCTTAACTTATGGTTGCGAAATATATTTAAAATGTAACTTCGCTAGTAAACGGAAGCTTAATGTCGTCTTTAATTGTATAATTCGCTATGTTTTTGGTTTGCGAAGGTATGACAGGGTTTCTGACTTTTCACCTCGTTTGTATAATAGTCATTTGATAGTCTTCTTCAGTTTCAGACTTTACGTCTGTTCTCTGATGTTCTGCTAACCAAAAAAACCAACCTACCTTCATGACCGAATAAGGACCGTCTCGTCAAATAGGCCAAATAGGTCTGGACAATTAATTAACCCTCGTCACTCAACATTAAAATCCGAACGTCAATTTTTTGTCAACTCTGTCAGTTTATGGAATAATCTACCACGACAACTTAGAAGAATAGATAACGCAGCACAGTTTAAAAGGGAACTAAAAATATATTTATAAAGATAATCTCAAATACCATTTACCTACAAACTTTGTAATATCACTTGCATTTTATTCTAAATTGTATTATTATTATTATTGAAATTTGTTTTTCTTTTTTTAATTGTTACTATCAGTATGTAGCTTTCATTATTAGGTTCGACTATAGCTCAGCAATAAATTAAAAGATATTATATCTTACTTTGTATAAGCTCCCAATAAAATAAATAATTAAAAAAAAAAAAAAAGGCTTACAAGTTATTCCACTAAGGGACGGATTAGGGTAGGAATGGAATCGGTATCGTTCTTGCGACTAAGCTTCTGGAAACGTCTTGATCAGTTCAGAGTCCGGCGACCGTTTGATGTCTCTCAAACTGGTAATGCAAGGGGAGGTGTGGAACATTGTCGGTGCATATGCCCCCCAAGCTGAATGCGAGAAAAAGGAAAAAGATGCGTTCTGGTTAGTTTTTAAAACCTCATTGAGAACATCCTTGTGGAAGAGCTTTTGTTTGTTGGCGAAGATTTGAACGGAAATGTCAGGAAGTCAAACAAAGAAGAATGCAATGGAGGATTGGGATACGGCACCAGGGACTCTCTGGGTGTAGATATCCAAAGTTTGTGCAAGTCATACGGTTTTATCGTTCTAAATACCATGTTCGTCAAACAAAGTCGGCACCTGATCAACTAACAGCAGTGTCGAAAATGAAACTAAAGATCAACATAAAGACAAGAATAAGATACTTTGCTGGAGTTAACGAGGAGTTCGTAATTAAAGTCGGTGTACACCAGGGAATCGTCTTAAGTCCCTTGATATTTATTACTGTCCTTGATTATCTGTTTGAAGGAAAAGTTTTTTTGTTGCGAAAATCCCGAAAGACACTTGGTAGTTCTCGGTACCAAATAGAGTGGGATTCTACAAATAAAAGAAATACTAGACATTAACGGCCCATAAAGAGCAGTAAACCTAGCTTCTCCAACCATTTGTTTGTTCAAATTGGAAGGGCCCTACAATTTAAGGCCGAATCCGATCGGAAAATTTGATGAGCTTCTTTGACAGTTGATTCTCTTGGATATTTGTCATACGTTCAAAAGGGGTAGGGGAAAAAATCTTGTTGGATGTTACTTGGCCTTGGCGTGATTTGAACCTTAGACCTTTAGATTAGTAGTCCAACACACTAACCTCTGCGCTGCTCCCGCAGTATGGAATTCTAACCGCACTAAAAACACCATATGATCAAAACCAATCTTTTAAAGGTCGATAAAAGATTTGTCTTCTGTCTTCTGTTTAATATCGCATTGTCGAGAGTTTACACTTTCGTATAGTACCTACTTTCCCATGGCTTTTAGAACATTAGCTCACCAGGCTTTTGTTCTTTTAATCTCCGGTTGTTGTCTCTTACATTTAGTAAAAATAGGAACATTAATTATCTTTTTATTTGTTACCTAAATATAAGCTGATTTTGTCTCAATGAGTTTGATACGAAATTGTTGCGTCCAATCTCTTACTTTGTTGACTGCATTTTGCAGTTTTTCTGCCGCCTTCACAATCCATTAATCAGTCGCCAACATTGCAGTCTGTAAAGTTTGCTATGGTAGTATTTTTATCCACCGGAATATCCCTAGTATAAAACAAATACATGGTTGGTCCTAGGACACTACCTTGTGGAACACCCGCTTCAATTTTTTTCAGTTCCGAATATTACCGTACTCTTAGGAGAATTTGTGATTTTAGTATAAAGTCCCTATGCAGTTTGTACTCAAGGCCCTTATGCCAAATCTTATCAAATGCATGAGCAACATCTAGATATATAGCCAAACAGACTTGTTTCCACTAGAAGGCGATTTCCACTACATTCGTAATTCGATTGACATGCTCTAACGTGAAATGTTTATTTCTAATCTAAACTGATGGTTCGGGACACGTTTCCTTTCTTCTATGCTTTCACAAAACCTTTTCAGGAACAATTTTTCGAAGATTTTTGCCATGATTGGTATAAGCGATAATGGCCTGTACGATGTTCTTTCTGTTGGTGGCTTACCTTGCTTGGGTATAACAATGATTTCCGCAATTTTCCAAGGAAGTAGCACATATCGGAGCTTAAGGCATGCATATATTATTATAAATTGGAATTTTTGAAAGGCTACACTTCAAAGTGCATCATTTATTCTTCGCTGACGATGCCACCATAAGCGAGCATCGAACGTCACCGCAATGAGCATTCGATGTATTCGTAAATGTTTTGGACCGGAATGTGTATCGTTTTAATCCGAACAAAACAGAATACTTTTGCTGCCCGTAATCTGAACCACACCGACCTATTCCAGAATGGAAGAGTGACTCCCAAGTGCGAAAAGTTCATATATCTGGGATCTATGATCAATAGCCAAGAAAGGTGAGATGACGACTTCAATCATCGCCTAAGCGAAGACAAAAGCGGGAAAACTCAGCCATCTTCTGGAAGAAGCTTACTAAGTCTTATTTGTGCACACCAGATTAATTAAATAAACTGAAACTGAAACTGGAACTGATGCTTCACCGAACCAGTTCTGCTCTATGGCGCCTATGGCTGCAATGGACGATTAGCTGGAAGGGAGATTCGATATTTGGCTTCCTTGATAGAAACATTTTTCGTCGCATATTTGGTTTTGTCTGCAAGGAAGCGAAATGGAGTAAAAGGCAAAACCGCGAACTCTGTGAGCTATATCAAGATTTGGACATAGTCGACTAAGCATGTCGACTATATTGGCTCGGCCAATGTATGCTCCAGCAAGAGCATCTTTAACTCCATGGGTTCAAGACGACTAGTAGACCGAACCTCCCTTGTAAAGACAAAACCATAGCGTATACCAGATCGCTCGGTATGGACAGCTGGAAGCAGCGTGCATAGCACAGCAGATGATGAAAGGCTGTAGTGCCTCAGTCAGACACTCTTCACAGGTCGAAAGCCCGTTAAGTAAAAGTAAGTAACTATGCATTGTTTTCATTCGTCTAGTCGGTTCCAAAACGATATCTTTTATCTGCCTTTTATTTTGATTCGAACAAATATTTGCAATGCGATCATGATACCGCAACAAATATGTAAACGTAATTTAGAGCCGGGTCTAAATTTTAAATTTCAATTACTAGACTATTGCAAAATATTTTTAAAGTGATAACTTCTTTAGCCGCGTTGGGCACTTTTTGGTAGGGGAAAATCCTATGGGTTCGCGTCACCGCTACATGCTCATGACTATTTCACAACTGGACGGATTTTAACGGTTGATGGCTCATTTTTTAGGGTAAGGCAGCGGGATTTAGGGAGAAAATGTTTCATTGTTGTGGCCCCACGCCTACAAACACAATGGCAGTGGGAACTTGGACATGAAATTGAAATTTGATTGCTCGAATACGACTGGACCGATTTCGATGATTGACCTCTCGTTTTAAAGGTTAGAGGGGAGGGATTTTGGTCATGCTTATCTCTGCCAAGAAACATCATACCTGGCCAATTTGCGGGACGAAAATGTACGCCCCCATAATTTAAATGGGCGTGGCCGAAGGATGAAATACATAATTTTATCGAGATCCTTAAATTCACACCTTCAAAGTGAGTGGTCAATCATTGAAATCGGTGCAGCCGTTTGCCCACAATCATTTATTGCATTTTGGTGGTTCCACTAAAATCAGTCGAAGTACCAGGCGCCCAGAATCAAAAACTTATCAGTTGGTATCCGCAGAAATTTGAATTTTTGAAGTGAAAACGCACGCGCAGCGACCGTGTGCTGTACGCGTTAGACGCTTTTTGAATGGGTGAAATCTCATGCGTTTTTGTCATGATCTTGTACAGCCCGTAATATATTTGAATAATAAAAAACCATATACTCGTAAACATGCATATAATTATTGCTCGGAGTGTCAATAGATGTGAAAACCAGATTGATGTTGATAATTTCAATTCAAACATTATGAAATTTACTAAAAGTTCTAAGTTTTCAATTCTATAGGCAGTCCCTATAACTGCCAATTTTTTTTAACTGATAATATATACAATATGTGCCATGTTGTGATGGTTAAAATACCCAGGAAGCGATAATAAAAAACAATGTTTGAACTGGTAAGAAATGTGAAACGGCACCACCATTTGTTTTCAAAGTAGAACTGAAATATTATGATTTCTTGAAATGCTTGTTTATGAGTTTTAGAAGCAAATATTTATGCAGATTTTGGCTTGATAAGCTGCATTAATATTCCGTTAGAAGGAAGTCTTGGTGTTCTGATGTGGAGTCATGATAGAGACTATGTAAGGCAAATGCCACACTGTAGCAAAATTAATTGCTTGTCACCAAAAAAAAGGCTCTCCCATTTTTAACTATTTTCCTCTGTAGATATAGCGATTGTTAAGAACATGATAACTAGTTAAGAATCCAATTAAAAAGAATATGCAATTCTGGATAAAGTGGTTGAATGGAGTGAGGCATGGCCAGAAGGACGTGAGTCAGACGATGGCCCATGTTATTTGTTTGAAAATGGATGTATGGATGTTACTTCTGCATCCGAGACGTGGACAAGTACAAAGACCTCTTTAAAATGCATGGTTATAAATTGTATCGTGCTGATCCGATTTGAAGAATTGGGAATAATGCAATTTATGATTTTGTTGTTATGTACATATTTGAGAAGTCCTTTTATTTGCAGAGTAATTAAAAGCCTACTGACGCTGAAAATTCGGAAATTATATACTTAATTTAATTGAAGTTTCGTTGGGTCGTAATAAATTGTTAGTAGAGTTGATTGCAAAGGAAGAGCTTTTGTTTGTTGGCGAAGATTTGACCGGACATTTTGGGAAGTCAAACGAGGAGTGCCGTGGGTGACTGGGATATGGCAACAGGAAATCTCCGGGTGAAGATATTCTTAGTAAGTGCAGTTCAGACGGTCTTATCGTTCTTAATACCATGTTCGCCAAACAAATACCGCACCTGATGACTTACAACAGTGCCGGAAGTGAATCCCAGATTGGCTGCCATTTGGTAGCACGTTTCATGAAGCATCGGGTTAAGGATTTCAAAGTATTCCTGCAAGAGGTAATCGCCCAGCAACACCATCTCCTCCAGACGGACATTTTTATCGAGACACGGACGAACAAAATAAACAAACAAAAGTGTCTGTTGCCAAGATGGACAACTATTTCCAGGGTGCAGAGCACAAGATATGTAGGCTACAATGACCTTGATTGGATAGACACTATCAACACCACAAAAAACATAAAACAACAGTGATAAGTGACAATAAAGCGGCATTCAAAGCTTGATCAAAGTGCACCTCTAACTAATAATGGAAATAAAAAAACTTCCCTTGAATTGGAATACAGACTTCGCAAGAGACTCGCGAAGAGTAAGTGCATCCAATTTCAAGCGAAGTGTTTGGAGGGTCTCCAAAAACGATAAGCGGTTGGTGCGGACGAGATATCCTGGTTTTGGAAAAAAGATGAGGGATTCTCATTTTCAAACTGATGAACCAGTTATACAAAGACAAGCGATTCTCTGTGCCTTGATCAGGGTCGGGTTTGGTTGTGTACAACTAATGCACTAAGTTCGGTTGTAAGGCACAGAACGCGCTAAGACCTTTCGTCACCCCAGTTCAGAGATTGAGGCAAACGCCTTTCAGTTTCGCCTTATCTCATTTCGGTATCTTATATCTCATAGTAAACAGGATTGGTTCGGCGTTTTTTGCGTTAATCCCAATACTGTTCTACAAATTCGCAAATTCATATAACCGGGGGTATGGACTTTTGACTTTGAAATTCATTTTTTATATCTACTTACATACTATACAAAAATAATTAAATCTAACTTAAAATTAACAGGATACTTATTCTTATTTATTGGTCCTTATGCGGACGCTCTAAACTTAACTATAACCTTATAATTATTGCCTTTCGGCCTAAAAACTATTTTACGAACTAATCTTACATATACTCGTATATTCCTCAAGAAAATTTAATAAAACTCGGTATCATTATTGAGATTTTATATTTTTATATGAAACAAATTACAAACTACCTATTCTACTTACTTAAACAACTTAAAGTATTTTAACTATAATTAGGATTCTGAGCACTCGTTGCCTTGAGCAACAAGTGGTAAAAATCCCAATTGCTTTCCGAGCGCCTGGCAGTCGTCAACGGTGCAGGGAAATAACTTCACGGGCAATAACTTCACATGGGCAATAACTTCACCTCAAGTGGGCAATAATTTCACTTTTTTTTTTGTGAACTTATTGCCCACCATTGGTGAGCAATATCTTCACTTTTTTGTGGGAAATAAATTCTCTTAACATTTTATGATAATTCAAGAAACGTAAATCGCACCTACTCCAAATCAAACAGTGACCCCAAGCAGGGGGATTGCAGGGGGGCAGCATGCCCCCCATAGGTATTTAACTGTTTATGGAATCTACTTGCGGTTTCGCAACTAATCCCATAAACAGTGCAATGCATTTGGGGGATGCTGCCCCCTGCAACCCCCCTGCTTCGGGTCACTGTTTGATTTGGAGTGGGTGCAAGGGTTTTTAGTTTTAATAGACAAATTCAAATTATAGGTGGGAAATACGAGTAACTTCACAAAATTTACGGTGAAAAATGTACACAAAAAAAAAGTGAAGTTATTGCCCACTCGTTTTGAAGTTATTGCCCATGTGAAGTTATTGCCCGTCCAGTTATTTCCCTCCACCGTCGTCAACGTGCATACGCGCAACTGGAGCTTTACAGCATCAATCTTCTCCTGGGGCACTACCACAACTTGACGAGCCCGGCCTCTCCCAGAAACGCCCTAGCTTACTTAATTTAACTTATAAACTAAGAGGATGTTACCTAGAGTAACATAACACATGCAGTCTTGGGAGGGCATGTTGACCCCTCCCTCAAAAAAAGTGAAGTTATTTCTCACTCGAGGTGAAGCTATTGCCCATGTGAAGTTATTGCCCGTGAAATTATTTCCCTGCACTTAAAAAGACAACTTGCACTTCTTTTCAGCTGTCTAATCAATCGTAATTTCAGGCAGCTTCTGATTATTACCTGGTATAGTCCTTGCGCTTGTTCCTTGCAGCATGGCGGGTATAGTGCTGTCCTGTCATGCCGACTAGTATACGCTTGGAAGGATTTTATTGCCCATGCCTGTGTTTTACGAAAGCTTTATTTTTTTGTTTTACGCAAGCTTTGCAGAATTGCTTCTAAATAAACTTTTCCAATTCAAATTAAGTTAGGTTAGTCCCAACCAGGGAAAGGTTAATGTTATATTGTTTAAGTTTTATCCACTTTATGCATCTATAAAATACTCTAATACACCCACTTATTATGCGCCTACAACCACTGTCTTAAATGCTTGAGTTAGAACCTAGTTTGATTGGCAGGTTGTGCGTTCGAATCCCGGACAGGGCCATGATTTTTAAATTGGATACTCACGTAAATACAGATCGCCCTAAGCAATTTATTCGCCACCCGTGGAGAAAAAACTCTACGAAAGCACCAAACCTCTTTCCTATCCTCCTATTCCTTCGAATAGTGAGTAGCACCTAAAATCATGCCGTGCAATACTTCTATGCTAAGTGCTGCTTACTGTTCAACAAAAACTTACTGCGCTGTGTTCCAAAATTATAAGGGTCTGTACAAATACAGGAAAACAAAAACCCCTTTAGCTTAAGTAAATTATGTATAAAAAAAAACTCCCGATCGTATAAAATTGCCTAGTTTAAGTTTAAGGCCACTGACCGTTTTACAATCGACTAAATCAAAATGTCCGTTGACAGCAATTGTTCAATTAAAATTAATTTTAAACATAGGGACGGGCTACAGTCCGCTTGGGCGAACTGTTGGATACCCTATTCTTATTCCTATCCCTCATAAGTGGGCGTGACAAAAGTCTAAGTATGGTTGAATTGTTAAGAACGCTCTACATATTTTGTTATATAACATTTAAAGGATTTTATCAAAAAAAAACGCTCCCTAGCTCAAACTTGGGTGTTTCAATAAAATTGTTTTATTTAATTGTGGGCGTGTCAGTAGGTGGATTTAACACATGAGAATAATGGGCCCCTAGAGAGTATATATTATAAATTTCAGCTCCCTTGCTCAAACTTTGGATTTTCAAAAAAAAAAATTATTTATTTGTGGGCGTGTCAGTGGGCGGATTTTGAATTTTTTTTATCCCGAGCAGTTTTAGGAGTCATAGATCATATATAAAAAATTTCAGCTTTCTAGTTCAAACTTCGATTTTTTCCAAAATTTTGTTTCTTTTGAGTTTGTGGGCGTGTCTGTGGGCGGATTTCAAAAATTCGTAAACTTGATTATTTCGGGACCCTAGAGAGTATATGGTTAAAATTTCAGCTCTCTAGGTCCAGCTTAAAGGCCTAATTTTTGCCGACAGACGGACGGACGGGCATGGCTAGATCGACATTACTATCGATGTTGATCATAAATATAGTAAATTTTAGGGTTCTACGGGCAATATTAAGCTATGTTACAAACTATGCGTCAAAATTAATATACCCTTAGAATAGGGTATAAAAATGTTGATAAAGATTAAATCCTTTCTTTCACTGTAAGAAGTACCTACTTCCATGCTATCAACTAAAGAGTTTGACCTGCTTATTGAGAGGAGCCCTGTGACACCCGTCTCCGCCAGCATAACTTCGTTCAGAAAAGTTTAATTACGTAAATAAAAGTCATTCAACTGACTTAAATAGATTAAGCTTAAGCGAAATGATAACGATCACAAATCCCGCCCAAAAACGTCAAATTTCAACTCACTAAACCTTTGCTGTCTGTTTAACATCCCAGACTGCCACTTTCAACGCACTCACTCAAGTGTTTTCTAATCCACTTTACTTGCATCGGATATCCTTTTAAATTCCTTTTCGATTTAACATTGCACCAGAGCAAATAATGGAGCATATAAATTTCTGGAAAAGCTTAATCGATTTGCGAAGTTGATATGAACATGTGCGGATATCCTTTCTAAAATTAGAAAAAAGTAGCTCCCAGAAGACAGCCCGACTCTTCTCATCCATTTTCGTCGCCAGTTTGGTTTTTTTCTTTAAATTAAAATGTCCTGCTCTTCTGCTGTTGGATGTGTGCTCCTTTCTAACGTTACTCCCCATAGGAGGTAATATAAAATTAAATCCATTTTTCAATCAGCCTGAAAGGCGCCAACGTATCAGGTGATGCCGACAATACTCGACTATCCTCCCGTTACCAAGAGGATAAATAGAAGATAACTTTGCTCCTTTATGCATTTTGTCAAAGAAAATGATTTGACTCAGCGCGAGGCACTGAACATTTAGTTCAGCCGAAATGTCATTTTATTATTTCGTTCTTCTTCCTTCTTCCAGCTCGTAGACTGTATTCATTGTCGTGTCGTCGGTTATCCTGTGTGCACTAGCTTTATGAATTTACATTTAAATTAAAAATTTATAGAGTCGATTTCATCAAGTTATGTGCATAAAGTTTGTACGGTACATATCTTTGCTCGGCCCGAACAAACTCCCACAATAATACTCAGGCACGCTGTCCACAAGGTACATTCTTGCTGATGTACGTGTAGCTCACTTGGGTATTGGTTGTCCTTAAAATGGATTTTATTATGGAAATTAAAGTAGCACAGTGTGTGACCTTGGGCATATGTGTGCAGGAACGTGCTAAAAACGAGTGCCAACAATTTGAACCACCCTCCTGATTATATTTATGTAGATATCATGCTTTGAACCTGCAAGGAAGTACGAAGCCTGCAACAGCAATGTTATGGCAGAATAAACGTGTTGCAGAATGATGAGGAAGATAAACACAGAACGAATGGGTGAAGCGTTGAATCTAGGTCAGAATCTGTGGAATAATGTTTTCATTACTTGGTGTTTTTTCCAACTGTATTGTGTGATTAAGGTAAAATGTGGAAGGGAAGGAATGACAAAAGATAGCGAAAGCTTTGTGTGCCTGTATTTATAGAAATTTGTATGTGTCATCCGTGATGTCAAGGAAGAAGATGACACAGATAATTTCTCTGGAACTTTTGTATCTAGGGAACAATACCTATACATAGAGTACGTTGGTACTTTTCTACCTTCCTATATGTACGAATATAAATGAACGCTTCTACGTGGACCAGTCTACAATGACAGGGGAAAAGTGGATGGAACGATTCCGCAAGTTAAGGATTTCATTAAATTCCTTGGTAAACATTTAGTGTATGTTTTTTTTATACGATTTAAATCACAGAAATACCCTACCTTCCCAAGAAAACACGAAAAATGTCCTTATTTTTTTTAGATAGTCTGCTTTTCGATATATAAACGAAGAAGGGTAAATATTTACAAGCTCACCATGAATCAGAACAAAACCTTAACCCCAGCGCACACACATGCATTCATATCTTTTCCAACCTAGCTGTAAATACATCCCTTAATATCTGTCATTAACTGCCACTATATGGCCTCAATCCTTTGTGGTACTTGGATGTTTGTTAGACTTTCGCAAGAGGTTGGGAAGTGAAAAATTTGTTAGGTGTTCCTGGGTGAAATTCGAACCTCGAGCATGTATTGTATTGTATTGTATGTGCAGTGGGGTCATCAGTAGATGACAAGCACTTAGACCTATAGACCTATAGACATGGGCCCGAGCTCCTAATGTGGATGGTTTTTAGGTGCTCGTTAAGAGGACTGAAACCAGTGACGAGACCAATCAAGGATCTCAAGTCTTTCCTGTTTAGTCAAAGCAAAAACTTAGCTCTGCTGATTTTTGAACCGTCCACTAGCTTCTTCAAATACCTACATGAGACCAGGTCATGCCAGTATACGGAATGTTGTTGGCGTATAGCCGAAGCCATTTCACGTTTGTGGACGGAAGAGCAGCATCCTATGGATGGTTGTGGGCCAATGAAGGCTGTTGAGGAGCCCTTCCTGGCCAGAGCATCCGCTCTTTCATTACCCTGGATACCTGTGTGCCCAAGAATCCAGGCACGTGATACCGAGTTACGTCTACCCAGACGCTTAAGCTTAACCATTGTTTCCTCAACTATTTTTGAGTTGAGAGAGTCAGCCGAGCAGGCTTTGATAGCGGCTTGGCTCTCTGAGCAGATGTATAAGGTGTTACCCTTAATCCTTCTCCTTAACAGGATATTGGCGGCAATGGCAATCGCAAAGATTTCTGCCTGAAAAACAGTTGTTTGTCTACCCAAGTCTGCAGATAGATTTATCCGATTATCTCTAGAGTAGACCACGGCTCCGGAGATACCGTCAATGAGTGAGCCATCCGTATAGATAATGGCATCACCTGGCCTAAAGCCATTCCACCCCTCACTGTTCCATTCCTGCCGTTCGGGAAGGATGACCTGAAAAAGGCGCCCAAAGAATAGCTTCGTGCACACAGTGTCAAGTGCTCCTCCCCGATGGTCAGGTAGGCTGTCATAGAGAGCTCTGTACCTAGCACCTCTGGCCCCATCGCCAAGATTGACCTGCCGTCCAAGTACTACACATATACGGTATATCAGCAAGGAACTGCAAGGGAGGTAAACAGAGCAACACTTCCATAGCAGCAGTGGGAGTTCCTCTCATCGTACCTGTAGCTTCGTCAGTTGACGTTTGAGGATGTGAGCTCTAGCCCACCATACAATCGCACCATACATAAGGTATGGGCTAACGATACACGTGTAAATCCAGTGAACCAGCCTGGGACTAAGTCCCCAGGTTCTGCTGAACATCCTACGGCACTGCCAGAGAATGTTTGTTGCCCTCGAAATTCTAGCAACCAAATGTTCAGAAAAGTTAAGCTTTGGGTCTAGAACAATACCCAGATACTTAACCTTGCTTGATAGCTTTAGTTGAGTGCCCTGGAAGTAAGGCCACCTCACTTGAGGTATTGCCCTTCTATTCGTGAACAGCATCATCTCAGTCTTAGCGGTGTTCACTGACAGAGCTTGCTCGCGGCACCAACTCCCAACACTATTGAGCGCTGTTTCCATCCGCTCGTAAAGAGTTGGTAAACTCCTGCCGCTGACAATGATACACACATCGTCAGCCTACACAATAACAGGGTGACCTTCCCCATCAAGTCTTCTCAGCAAGGAGTCGACCAACAGGTTCCACAATGTAGTGGAGACTACACCGCCCTGCGCAAAGCCTTTAACAGCGCGCACAGTTCTGACACAGCCGCCAACAGCAGCTGTAACTTCTCTGCTCCTAAGCATTTCCAGGATCCATTCCACAGTTGTAGAATCAACGCCCTTCAGTGTTAAGGCAGATTCAATTCTGCAAAAGGTGGGATTGTCAAAGGCACCCTCAATATCCAAGAAGATAGCAAGAGCATAAATCTTGCGATCGAGCGCCCTGCGCACTCTGGCCGTCAGGTCCGTTAATGCCGTATCAGTGGACTTGCCTTTTTGATAGGCATGTTGGCTATCATGAATACCCAGCGAAGCTGGAATGCTCTTAAGCTGTGCGTCAATCAATTTTTCAAGACCCTTTAACAGAAAAAATGAAAGGCTAATAGTCCTGAAGCTTTTGGAAAGATCATAGGCGGCCTTACCCGGTTTGGGAATGAAAACCGGCCTAGCTCTTCTCCAGGCCAAAGTAATATGTCGCAGAGCCACGCTAGCTCTGTAGATTCTAGTAAGCAGTGTGAGCAAAATCTCTATACCCTTTTGCAAGAGTATGGGATAGATGCCATCAGGTCCAGGTGCCTTGAAAGGAGAAAAGGACAGGATAATAGCTCCCGCCCTCTCCCTCGTAACAATACTCGCCGCGACTTGCCACTGCTCAGTGGCAGCTCTGCTTTTGTTTGGCCCCACTCAACTATCCACGGCTTTGCAGCCAGGAAAGTGAGTGTCCATTAGCAGTTGAAGTGCCTCCTCGTTGGAGTTGGCCGAGGTGCCATCAGGCTTCCGAAGGACGTCAAGCCTAGCTCCCGAATCATGAATGTTAGGGGTCTACGAGCAATATAATCGTTTGTGAGTCCGAAGTTATATTTTTAACTCGAACTGGAGGATAGTTCAATTTTACGCCGACTCCGAACGGCAATTTTGAGTTTGTCAGACTTGGGCCGCCATTTTTGTTACTTTTTCTAACATGACGTCACATGAGAAGAGAGAAATTTTATTTGTAGTATTATTTGTGTCACATGAGAAGAGAGAAATTTTATTTGTAGTATTATTTGTGATAACAGTGAACTCCGCCCATCTAAACTACGATTTAGTTTAGTTTAGTTTATTTCATCAAATAAATTTACAATAATACTTTAGTGATTACTTGATAATAATATAATATAATAATATAAATAATATGAAAGAAAAAATTAATTACACATTGCCACCATTAAAGTTACTTAAGATTAATAGTAAATTATTTTTAAATGAAAATCTACTTAGATTAAAATCGATCATATCGCAAACGGTATTGGTTTCTCTTAAGCACCTAGTCTATGGTTCGTTTGCAGTATAATTTGTTCTGTGGTATGAAATGTTAAAAAGCAATCGGTTTCTAAGCATCATCGCAGGAACATTTAAGTTAATTAAGGCCAGAATATCGGAACAATCAATATAATTTGTCAATACGTCACGAATGAACATAACCTCGGAGAACTATCTTCGAATGTTAGAGCCCGGATACCAAATAATTTGCACCTTGTTCCATAGGAAGGCATATCCATGTCCCAGTGACGCCTTTTCACTAATACTCTTGTAAAACGTTTTTGTATTTTTTTCTATTCTAAAAGAGTGAACCTCATACAAAGTGCTTTAAATTACAATATTCAAGAGTAGATCTAAAAAATCCAAAAAACAGACATTTTACGTGTGTGGATCACAGAACTCCTTTGAATGGAACATCCTTTGGCAACTAAAAACTCTATCAGCATTATTAATAAAAAAACACTATCTACTCCTTAACACACGAGTTAGCTGGCACACGGATAGCGAACTTGTCCATATGATAACTTTTCTGATTAATAAAAATATGTTTTCCCTGTGTTAGCTGTTTGCTCTTTATCACCTACAATACGGCAGCACTTTACCAAATTGTACTCAAAAATAGAGTGTATCATTTTTCATCAGTTGACACTCATTTTTGTGTATTCCATTCCGATACTATGGTACTCCTATGAAGTCAACGTATTATGAAAGAGTAATATGACCAAATGGGAGACAGTGTTCTCTTTCATCCTCTCAATATTTCCACACATGCATGCGCATCCTCTCAATTTGTGAATGCATGAACTACAATCTGAGAATGTGTGAAGTTATCCGCTCCTTATACGCCGAATTCGGTGAGTTAAGTTATCCACTAGTTATCACATGTCAGTGAAAGCTAACACACGTTTATTAATCAGATTAATGATTTAACAGATGTGCTAGTGCTAACTCACCGCTTTCCGTTGTTTATTAATACGGGGGTATATGTTTAACGAAATCAAGCTTTTGGTCAAAAATTACCCCAAGGTCTTTCTTAAAGGTTACACTTGAAAGAAATGTACTGTTTATTTTATGAGAGAAGTTAATTCAAGAACGACAAAACGTTAAAATTTGACATTTTGCAGTATTAAGGTGTAAGTAGTTAACCAAACACCAATTCGATAATCTCTCAAGATCTTCTTGTAATGACATGCAATCATCTTGAGTTTTTATACAACGAAAGACTTTCAAATCATCCGCATACGTTTGGAATATCATTATACGAAAATACTGAATACGACCCTTTAGGTATGCATTTATCCAGTTCAAGAATTTAGAGTGGAATCCTATTTTGTTTAACTTCATAAGTAATGTATCATGACTAACCCGATCCAAAGCTTTGGAGAAGTCTGTATAGACAACATCAAATTGATACCCTTTCTCAAGTCCGTTTAATACGTAGTTGGAAAAAAGTGTAAGATTTGTGCTAGTCGATCTACCAGCAACAAAACCATGTTGACATGGCTTTACTGGGCCCTGATTACGAATTACGATTCTCGTTGCCTGACTATCGCCAAAAAGTAATTACAAGTTACGAGATTGGTCGCAGGTACCTTGCCACACTATTTCAGCTGTCGCAATTTAAAATTGGATGGCGAGTGACAGTGAAGAAAACATTTTTGTTGAATACTTTTAGTTACTTCGATTTTAAATAAAATTATTTTTTTCAAACACTTGGAAATACAAACAGTTTGTTAAAAAAGGTACCTAACACATTCAGTTGTTTGAATTTAACAATATTTAAAACACATTGTTTATTGATATTGCACCGATTTTGTTATTATAGACACGTGCACGGCGTTTGAAGATCTCATTGGAACAGATGTATGTTTTATTTTCTTTCTCAGAACACGATTGTGATATTCTTCGTCAATATTGAAACATTAATCGTTGCGTTATTGCATTTCACAACAAATTTGTAACAAATCTTTCATCATTTCACTTTCTGTTTTGGTTTATTTTTGACATTTGTCATTAAACGTGAGGGTGGATGCGGTTCAAACTGACGGAAAATGTTGCATTTTCAGGGTTCCGTAGCCAAATGCCAAAAAACCGATTAGATTCGTCGTGTCTGTCTGTCTGTCTGTCCGGGAATGTCACAACCACTTTTTTCCGAAACTATAAGTAGATGTATTCTGTGAACCGCATTAAGATTTTCACATAAAAATAGAAAAAAAAAACAATAAATTTTGGGGGTTCCCCATACTTAGAACTGAAACTCAAAAAAAAATTTCATCAAACCCATACGTGTATCTATGGATAGGTCTTCAAAAATGATATTGAGGTTTCTAATATCATTTTTTTCTAAACTGAAACATAAATCGTAAACCAATTTATACAAGTCTACTAAATGGACACATTTTAGGACTATGTCAAAGAATCGAATTATGTGGAAGGCGGAAACAATTCCATCTTGACACCCAGAGACTAATGTTGTTTTAGTTTAAACTCGCCCTAACCGGACGCAAGCACGAGCTACAAAAGAGATGATAACGAGCAAGTCCCGAGTTTACTTTAGTAAGTCCTGGTGCTCCCGGTATGGAAATTGAAGATGCTGAAATATTACGTAAATTTGTTGAAGAACGAGGCAATGGAAATAACGCTGAGGATATTTTTATTGGGTCTTACTAGTAATTACAATTAGTTACTGCCTAAAAAGAAAATCAGCACACTTTCAACAAGTCGTTTACCAATAAAGATTTCAGTGGTATAGACAGTTGCAACTGGAAAGACTAAATTTAATGCACTTAAAGTCATGTTCAAGTCACTACATATACTCTTAAAAAAAGCAAGTGTTGCCTATTGTGCGAAACGATGGTATCTGAAATAGGTATTACTTTAATGCAGATAAGTATGTACTTGCATATTATTTTTTTTTAAAAAAGATTTTAATAAAAGGTTGGCATCTAGCCCGCTTATTGCATAATTAAGTATACGGCTACTTTTAATGGCAAATGATTTTTTTTATTTATTTGGTGAACAAAACACATTTTTCGCACTCATGCACCTAACAATTGTGGACTTTAGTGAGCCATAAGACGACAGGTGCAGGGTCATAAGTCCTCAGGGCAAAAGTCCACAAATCAATTGTGATCTAATAACCCACCGGGTTGGCCAGATGTCCACAACATTTTCGGTCATATCTCTATAATCTTTAAAAGGAAGAAGAACATAAATCAACAATTATTCCTTCCTACTTTTTCATTTATCTTACTTTAAATTTGAATCAAATTGAAATTCACAATTAAGAGCTGACATAGGTGCCTGCCAGACAACTAGCACCTACCCTTGGCTGGGCAACGAGGCTTCTTGAGCGGGTGGAACCATGCGGACAAATGGGTCAGATCCCTTTTTCACACTCGATGGACCGTCAGTCCACAGGAGTTTCGTTTGGAGTTACGGCTCACCCGAGTAGGTTATAAGTCAACAATAATTGATTTGTGGAACTACAACCCACCCAGGTGGTTCATAAGTACTTTGTCGACTTATTACCCCGCGCTAAGACCACAACCAAACACGTCCAGGAATTTCGTGTGAACTTTTTGCCCTTCCTGGGTGGGTTATAAGTTTGTAATTGTTTTGTGGCCTTTTAGCCTCTAGACTTATGACCCTTCGCCCTATTTATATTTCTATGGAGACAAACCTTAGAACATATAGTCATTGGGGCAGGGTTTTCTACGATCAAACTAATGCTGTCTCCGCTAAGTGAAATTATATTGCATTTCAAGTGAGACGAATTCCCTACTCTCGAAATCATAAAATAGTGCAGCCTTGTAATCGATATCTGGTTACCTTATTTGTTTTTTTTTCAAACAAGTATTCGATGTCGGCGATTTGTCTACTTGCACTACCACCAGGGGAACGCTGAAATACAATCATCAAAAACTTTACAAAGATTTCAAATATTCATTTCTATTTCAAATTGAAAAGCAAATCATTTCCTTTTACATTTCTGATGCATTCCATTGCGCATGTTGTGTTGCATAAAACGGAAAAAACTAACTACAACCAAAGGAATTAAACAAATGAGACTCTCAGAAAATGTACAAATACATAAATTTGGAGAAAAAAAATGTCAAGGACATATATAAAAGGCCACCAACATTCTAGGACAAACTAAAAAAATAAAACCAAATTCAAAGACAACCGACAACAACTGTCAATGTTCCCACAGTAAGTTTCCTACCTCAGCGATTTACCCAACCCATCCAATAATCCAATACCAAGACCAAACTGACTGAGAATATTAAATAATATCCGTTATTGACATCCTTGAAGTTATTAGATCATATTTCATATCCACTTACATAAACACTGGCGTCAATGTCAAACGTTGAGCGGAATTCCAACGTTCGATTGATCGAAAATTTAAATACCATATTAATTGCGGCGGCCCGAGTTCAGGGATACAAGGTGGATCTCTCGCCACGAAGGACTATTAAATTTCTAAATACTGACACTAGAAGGCCGATTTTTTGTATAATCCTGCCGCTGAGGTTTGTTTGCTTTCTTCTCATATTTATATTTCAGCTAATGTGTGTGGGTTTGTGTATCGGGCAAGCATGGTTGTTGTTTTTCAAGTGACACTACGGCTTTTGGCTGGCCAGTCTAGACTATTGTTGGCGTTCAATAAAATAGTACTAGTGTACACCACCTGTCAAGGAAAGAAGGGAAGTGGCGGGGGGTCATAGACGTATTATTGGTGAGGCGTTTTGATTGACGGCGCCAAGTTGTCTTCATGGTTCGCCTTTATTGTTCATTGCTAAGATTGTGTTTCATTGTGTCATGTCGGCGCAAAGGTGGTTGGGTTCTGTTTTTTGGGAACCTATGTGCGCGTTGAAAACTGTGACTTTCTTGTCATATTTATGTTCGCGGGTATGCTTGCTGTCATTGAGGGAAAATAATAAGTTTGGGCCTAGCAAGGTAAATTATATTTTGCTTCCCATTGGTAAGTAGATGCATGCAGTAAGGAATGCATTTTCGACCAAAGCGAATATACAGTGGCCGAAATAAGTAAAAGACAGACATTCTAAAACTGTTCAATTTGATGTAGCGACTAAACTATTGACATTATGCTAACACAATATTAAGCCAAAACATAGGTAAATGAATTCTCCTTGGAACAGATAAATAAATCTACCTGTTGGGAGAAATCTCTAATTTTTCACAACGAAATTAGAACGCCAAAAGGTATACGACTTCAATTTATTTCGTTAAAAAATTCCTGTAACAAACATAATTTATTATTTATACAATATACCAATTCACTTTAGTATCCTTTTTTATTCCTTAAGTCCGCTGAAGATTAAAGCCGCATGACATCGGCACTTGACAGCTTGTCATCGGCTTTAGGACGCGTACGGAGATTTTGATTCCATCGTTGCCAGATCTGTCGCAACCGTTAACCACGAGTGCAGTTTAGAAACAGATTGAGTTGTCACTAATAATTTAATAAGCAGTGCGAACAAGGCGAAATAAGTATACGCCACTGTGTTCGGCTTACCTACAATATTTTAGTTTTTTGCTAAGTTTTAAACTGTCTCGTATACTTTAGTATACTCATATACCTACTATTGCAATCGTGCTGAAATTTCAAGCTTAAACTGAGTATTTCCGTTAGGCAGTCCGTCTGTCCGTCTGTCACCAAGGCTCTAGCCACAATGGGTTGACGGATTTTCTTCAAACATCGTATTTCTGGCTTCTAGGCTTACAACTCGCGGGCATTTTTTTTTATTTTATCATTTTAAATAACAGTACCTACCCACTACACAACTGGTTTTTACAACACTGATTTTCTGGAAAATCGGTCTAACAATTTTTATCATTTTTTAAATATAAAATAATTGAGCGGAAGAAAATGGCGTGCTCATTTTGAATACTTGGGGTAAGTTGCAGATGAAGGTTTACTCTGTTTTATCCAAAACACTCGATTAACGGTACTCAAGGTAACCGACAATATCCCGAAAATGGGTTACCCAATATCAGACAAATTTGGTATACCTATTACATAACACAAATATACAAATATGTAGAAAAAATGTGCATACTCGGATTTTTGAAATATTTTGTTATATATGTATATTGTTTTTTAGAGCAATTGAAAGAATTTTGAAAAACATCACTTTTCGTACAAACGACTCCAATGATTTTGATGATTTTTTAATACTCGGATTAAACATACGAACATGGCATACTCAGATTTTCGTAAAAGATTCGAATAACGGCACATTAGAGAAAGGGCTATATCTGAAAAACCGGTGTAGTGATTGTTTAAAAAAAAGACAATTTAGCTTTTTCTACTATTTTGAGCAAATTTTGATTCAAAGTATTAATTCATCCAACAGTTTCTAAATTTAAAAAAAAAAATAACTTTTCTCAAAAATGGCTTAAGAGTTATTGTTTTGATTTAATTTTTACCGATCTAACGTTGATTTATCAAGAAACAAAAAAGAAGATGAAATCAAGATTCATTTGGTTTATAATTTATTATAATCATCTGAGGCGTGCTTACTGGTTGGCGTTCGAATTACAAGAGAGCAAAAAAATGGTATACAGAATTAAGTTAGAGGTTTCAGTTAACTTACAAATACAAAAACACAAAAAATAGGGTAAATAATATTTGTTTGTGCGACATAGGCACTTAATACTGAACATTCAGCCCCCCCTGAAGGATACAGTTCCTTCAGAAAAAGGTAGAGGAGCAAGTTTTATGATGGGGCGAACATAATCGCCTAATTGTGTAGTGATTGTTGCAACTCGATTGTGGTTATCTCGTCCAGGATGTATCTCCTTTACTCGACCCAAAATCCATTTCGATGGTGGGAGATTCGGGTCTTTCAGCATCACTACGTCACCCTTCTTTAAATCCTCCTTTATTGACCTCCATTTTGGGCGCTGCTGAAGAGAAGTCAGGTACTCTATGTGCCAGCGTTTCCAGAAGCCTTGTTTTAAATTCTGTAAAAGAGACCAGTTAGTGTAAGGGCAAAATGTTTGAGCACACATATCAGGACGAGGAACAGATACAAGGGGTTCACCAATCAAAAAATGAGCTGGACTTAGAGCGATGGGATCCATATCCGATGTGGGCCACATAGGTCGAGAGTTGAGTAGAGCTTCCACTTGAGAAAGCAGAGTGTACATCTCTTCGTATGTGAGTCTATGATCCCCTATGACTCGCTTGAGGTGAAACTTTACCGACTTCACCCCTGCCTCCCACAAACCGCCAAAGTGAGGTGCAGCAGGTGGGATGAATTTCCATGATATTTGTTCCTTTGATAGATGATCGCTGATGATTTTGTTGTGCTGTTGGCTGATGAGATACTGGTATAATTCATTTAAATGCCGTTTGCTGCCATGGAAATTTGTCGCATTATCGCTCCAGATTTCGGAAGGTTTGCCTCGGCGCGATGCGAAACGATCGAGGGCAGCTATAAACGCGGCGGAAGAGAGATCACCAACTAGCTCTAGGTGGATTGCTTTTGTGGTAAAGCATACAAAAACCGCGATATATGCTTTGACGAATTTTGGATTTCGTCCTCTGGCTAGGCGCAAGGTTAAAGGACCCGCATAATCAACTCCGACGATGTTGAAGGGTCGCGAATAACGAACACGTTCGGCTGGTAGGTTACCCATAAGTTGACTAGATGTACCTTTACAATGACGGAAACACTTAACACATTGATGAACAACCTTGCGTAAGAGATTACGACAGCCGATAAGAAAATATTCTTGTCTTAGAATGGCAAACATTTGCGAAACACCAACATGTAAATAACGCTTGTGAATATGTTCCACGATAAGTTTCGCGAACCGAGTGTTTTTGTCGAGTATGATAGGGTGTTTTGTAGCGAATGATGCATTCGATTCTTGGATACGACCACCGACGCGAAGGATTTGGTCGGTATCCAAAAAGGGGTTGAGAGAAAATAGCTTGTTGCCCTTTTTTAACACTTCACCTTTCGCGATTGTATTGATTTCGGTTGCAAAACGGATTGATTGATGCCACTTAACGAAACATGTTTTTGCTTTTGAAAGTTCACTGAGAGAAAGGGAATAAGTCTCACGAGTGGTTGGGCTTACGCGGGAGTTGCAGACAAACCGTCGAATATAGGCGAGTACACGTATACATTTAAAGTAGTTGGAAATATCGTTTACGAGAGTCTCACAAATGTGTGTGGTTTTAACCTTCGATAAAAGAACCTTGAGGGGAGGAATCTTCCGTTCTTCAAGCTGTTCCTTTGAAAAGTCGGATGTTAGTTTCACAGTTTGAGGCCATTGATTTCGATCGTGCCTTATCCATTGTGGTCCCGACCACCATAAGTCATTTTGCAACAAATGAGAAGGTGGAATACCACGAGATGCGCAGTCAGCTGGATTCTGATGAGATCGTACGTGATGCCAAGACTCTCTTGGTATAGATGACAGGATTTCTGACGTACGATTCGAAATAAAGACTGACCATCTTTTTGGTACGTCTGAAAGCCAATGAAGGACGATTTCAGAATCAGTCCAGGCAAAAACTTTGATTTCTTTGTATTGCAAAGAAGTTTTAAGTTTTTGAATTAACCGTGCGAGAAGAACTGCTCCACAAAGTTCTAGTCGTGGCAGTGAGACAACCTTTATCGGTGCTACCTTACTTTTTGCGGCGACTATTGAGCTAATTTTGTTACCAGCTGTATTTTTACTTGTGCAATATACTACTGCTGCATAAGCTTCTAATGAAGCATCACAAAATCCGTGAAACTCGATGTTTTCCTTTAAAGTCCACATGACTCGCGGGATATTTATATTTTCTAACGATGGCAGCTCGTCGCGTATTAAACGCCATTGGTTAGACAATTCGGACGAGATGGGATCGTCCCATGAATACTTTTTTCTCCAGAGCTCTTGAAAGAGAATTTTGACCGCTATTACGACAGGTGCTAGAAATCCTATTGGGTCAAATATCCTTGAAGCGTCCGAAAGAATACGACGCTTGGTAAAAGTTAAATTTTCGCTTAGTTGTACCTTGAACGAAAACGTATCTTTGGCCGGTGACCATTGCAAACCGAGTAATTTTACAGAGTTATGTTCTTCGAAGTCCTTAGGTGACAACTCTCGTTGTTCTTCTGGAAGACTAAGGAGAACAGGCCAACAATTAGTGCTCCATTTGCGGAGATTGAATCCACCTGATTGAAGTAATTCTACTAACTCCAAGCGAAGCGAAATTACATCATCGACAGAATCTGCTCCGGTCATTACGTCATCGACATAGAAGTCGTTGAGTAGTACTTCAGTCGCGCGCGGATATTTATCTTTCGAATCAAGTGCCAATTGGTAGAGAGTTCTCACAGCTAAGAAAGGTGCACAAGCTGTGCCGTAGGTAATAGTCGAAAGACGAAAATGTTTAAGGGGTTGATTAGCGGATTCTCTCCAAAGAATTCGCTGAAAGTCTCTATGGCAATTTGATACTTGTATCTGACGAAACATTTTCTCTATATCGCCCGATAGTGTGTAAAGGTGGCGACGAAAACGAAGGCAAATAGAGAAAAGATCGCTTTGATATGTTTGTCCTACTAGCAATGATTCGTTTAGAGAACTATTATTACCACATCTTGCTGATCCGTCGAAAACTACCCTGACCTTGGTTGTGCTGCTGTCGTCTTTCAGGACCGCATGGTGTGGCAGATAGTAGCAGCTGTTTGTCGACAATGGAATTTCTCTGTCTGGTATCTCTTCCATGTGTCCCAAGTGGAGATATTCGCGCATGAAGCTAATGTATTGGTCTCTTAAATACTGATTGGAAGCGATTTTACGTTCTGTATACTGAAATCTCCTTAACGCGACGTTCAAGCTATTTCCGAAATCAGTTTTGTGCTCGGATCTAAACGGCATCCTTACTTGGTACCTACCATCAGGCAAACGCGAATGAAACCTTGCAAAAATGTCTTCAGCACGTTGATCATCGACTGAAAGGGTGGGTTCATGATGAACTTCCTCAAGGCGCCAAAAGCGCTCAAGATCAAATGTGTGCGATGTTTTAATTTGGGTGCAAAATGCATCAACTCTTTGTTTAGAGGATAATGTTGGGGTTGCCATGTTTCCACAAAGTACCCAACCGAATATTGTTTGAATGAGATCAGGCAGCCCAAGCTCACCACGAATAACAGATCCATCAAATACGCTGAATACCTTGTCGGCACCAACAAGAACGTCAATATTACCAGGCACGTAGAACTTCGGATCTGCTAATGTATATGACGAAAAGCTGTTTGTAGCTGAGATTAAGTTATGGCAAGCAGGTGTTAACGAAGTGAGTTTTGATATTACGTAGCACTGAATCTCAACCGACTGTTGGCTATGACACGAAAAGAGAGTTAGAGTTACAACTCCGTTTGTTACCCCTGCTGCTGTCGAACCAACACCTGTCACGGGAATGCGAGCGGCCTTGCGAATGAGACCTAATCTCTGAACAGTTTGTTCCGTGACAAATGACACCTGTGAACCCGAATCCAACAGCAATCGAACGTTCTGGAAATTGTCTTCTTTGTCTTGTACACGAGCGATGGCAGTAGGCAACAATGTATGAGTAAAACGAGTGTGGCTTTGTGATTTGGTATCTACTGCATTGATAGATGAGCAGATATGAGTGGATATCGAAGGGTTTGCTGCTAGTGACGAATTTGATGTTGTAGGTAGGTTCGAGGAAGGCGTGGTAGCGACAACAATGTTCGTCGAGGAGGTGTTTGACGATGATTGGTTTGAAGACGAGTTTGTAGGGTGAACGAGGGTATGGTGACGCGTATTACACATTTTACAACGATTGTTCGACCGACACTTATTAGAGGTATGCCCAGGACGAAGGCAGTTAAAACACAAGGATTGTTCCCTTACCAAACTTCGTCGAGCATCGACAGGAAGCGCGGCAAAATGTTTACAGTGGAAGAGACTATGTTCTCCTTTACACTTAGGACAACCGAAATTTGTTTCGACTAGATGTGAACGAATGGTTCCTTGAGTCTTAGTTCGCGTTTGAATTGATCGAGGTGGATTAAAACATGATTCCAGGCAAACACAGCGATTCTGTAGGAACTCTAACAGCTCATTGATTGTGACATCAGATCTAGATCCTATAAGTTCAGCCCATGCTTGTTTTGTGTCAACATCGAGTTTCTGAACTAAAATATAAATGAGCCATGGATTGCGATCATTTGAATGTAGCGCATTCAAACCACGAATTACTTCATCTGCGCCATCGGTGATTTTGCGTAACAAAACTACATTTGGTGTATTTGTTGTAGGGAGCAACACAAACGACTCTACAAATGATTGAACAATCAAATGAGTTCGATCAAAACGACTTTCTAGACGATCCCAGGCTTCCAAATAATTACTATCCGCATTTTTAACATGCTTTAAAAGATCACATGCTTTTCCACTTAAAAATGATTTTAAATATTGAAGCTTCTGTGTGGGAGAAAGGGACGCATTACAATCGATAGAGCCCAGGAATGAATCGCGAAACTCAGGCCAATCTTTATAATCTCCCGAAAAAGTTGGTATCGAGAGATTTGGCAATTTTACCGCGGCGGATATATTCGAAGTGCTATTTAATTTTTCCAAAAATGAAGATTGTTGACTGGCTAACTGTTCTAAAACTGCTTCATTTGGTCGTTGTGGCGGGTTAGCTAATTTCTTAATTTGAATAAAATTAGACAGCAATGAATGAGCTAAAAAGTACTTTGTTTCGTACTCTTCAAATTCAGGCTCCGGATCTACGAAATCTGCCTCAGCAGAAAATTCGTATAAAGCATTTTGAAGTTCCATAAATTCTTCCCACGCTTCATTTAATTTAGCTAACCTAATCTCCAGCATTGATAGCGTGGTATTAATGTCCACCGATTCTGCAAACGTTGCAGCGCGAGAAATCATACCCTTTGCGCGACCACGCTTTACCTTGATGAAATTCATTTTATCCACACAACCAAAATTACAGTAACAATTTTTAAGCACTTTTCAATTAATTAATAGGTAGTTCGCCAAACGAAAATAAATGATTAGGTACACACGAATTGAAAATGGAGTTGATTGCAAATGTATGTAGGCTGCAATTGATCAAACGAGAAACACATGGGTGGGGAAAATTAAACTTTGATAATAATCTTTTACACGAAATTATGAATGGTTCAGTTAATTCGGCTTACGAAGGACCAGAAAATGTTTTGATTTAATTTTTACCGATCTAACGTTGATTTATCAAGAAACAAAAAAGAAGATGAAATCAAGATTCATTTGGTTTATAATTTATTATAATCATCTGAGGCGTGCTTACTGGTTGGCGTTCGAATTACAAGAGAGCAAAAAAATGGTATACAGAATTAAGTTAGAGGTTTCAGTTAACTTACAAATACAAAAACACAAAAAATAGGGTAAATAATATTTGTTTGTGCGACATAGGCACTTAATACAGTTATTGATCTGTGTTCTTCATCTTTCTTTATGGCAAGGTTATGATTAGGATTAAGGAAATCATAACCCATCTACTTTACTGCATCCCTACCTATCTGTTCGAAGAGTTTTGCCGGTTCGACCTCACTATGAAGAAATGTGATTCGAGAGCAATTTTTATAAAAGCGAGAAAGTTATCGTTCACTTTATTTAATTGTGTGTAAACAAATTTGAGAGGCAATTTCACACATAAATTGCACGTATCGTAACTCGAAATCAGAATAATTGAATCTTAATTTAGCCATGGCCAGCGGGACTCATTTCACCACGGAAGAAAGGAAATCGAAAAATTGTGACAAAGATAGGATGATATGTTTCCTTTGGGTGTAAATTCTAAAATTTGGATGGAAATTACGGCTCTGCTAGAAAATCCTGCTGACCAAGCCTTCTTTGCGGCCGTAACAAAAATGTTATTGCACGCGAAGCCAGGTCAAGCTGTATCCTGATCAGGAAGTCACTGTAAGAATAGTGCAGCATGTGTTGAAAGGAAATCTCAACCTTTGATACACACAAAGATGATGCAAAAGCCACAATTTCAGCAGCATCACAAGGAGGCCATTCTACGGTTCAGCAGGTACCACATTTCATGAAGCAGAGAGTGGCAATCCGTAACCTTTAGCGATGAAAAAAAATTAATGTCGATGGTCCCGACGCTTTCAGCTTTTATGGGCGTGGTTTGAAAGACGAAGAAGCGGTAAAAATGAGCCGGCACTCCCCCTTGCTTGGGGTCACTGTTTGATTTGGCGGCGGTACAAGGCAAATTGTTGGTGCAGGGAAATAACTTCACGGGCAATAACTTCACATGGGCAATATCTTCACCTCGAGTGGGCAATAACTTTTTTGTGAAGTTATTTCCCACCTATAATTTGAGAATTTGTCTATTATCTCTTAACATTTTATGATAATTCAAGAACCGTACCTCGCACCTACTCCTAATCAAACAGTGATCCCAAGCAGGGGGTCATATGCCATATGTATTGCACTGTTTATGGGATTAGTTGTGAAATCGCAAGTAGATTCCATAAACAGTTCAATACCTATGGGTTGGCATGCTGACCCCCTGCAACCCCCCTGCTTGTGGTCACTGTTTGATTTGGAGTAGGTGCGAGGTACGGTTCTTGAATTATCATAAAATGTTAAGAGAATTTATTTCCCATAAAAAAGTGTAGTTATTGCCCACTCGAGGTGAAGCTATTGCCCATGTGAAGTTATTGCCCGTGAAGTTATTTCCCTGCACCCAAATTAATGAAAACAGCACTAATGAAATGTGAAATGCCTTATTGCGTAAGGCCTTATTTCACGGCACCGATATAAACGGTGATATAAATTGCTATATTTTGTTATAAATGAAATTATACAAAAACCTCATAATAACTCCATGTCACATTTGCTCTTCTTCTATATATTAATACGGAGTTGCCTATAACGTGTTTCCCCCCTTTTTTGCTATTATACGTCACATAGATATGCCAACACTATATACATTTGGGTAGTGGGCAATACATAGAAGTGCACAATAGAGAAATTATCCACATATATAACACACATTATGAATTACATCAGGTAAAATGAAGCGAATTGAATGAAATTACAACAACAACAACATTGCTGTGTGAGGCAATAATCTCCCAATAGGAACGGAAAAATTGTATATCATAAAGTTACTTGAAAATGCTTGAAGTTACTTGAAAATGCTTGAAGTTACTTGAGAATGCTTGAAACTACTTGAAAATGCTTGAAAATACTTCAAGTTACTTGAAGTTACCAACAACAACATTGCTGTGCATGTTATGCATTTGATAATGCTTGAACCTATTTAAAGTTACTTGGACATGCTTCAAGTTACTTGAAAATGCTTGAAGGTACTTCAAAATGCTTGAAGTTACTTGAAAATGGCGGAAAAATTTTATATCATGTGAAATCAGAGAATGCAATGTCGAAAAATTTCATTCTTCGATTAATATGTGTAACAATCGACTTTGTTTTTTTTTTAACTTGTGTAATAAATTGGTCGAATTTCGACCATGGGGCGACCCCTAGTCAGTTATAATAGACAAATTCTCAAATTATAGATGGGAAATAACTTCACAAAATTTACGGTGGAGTAATAGCTCACCCACAGGGGGCAATAACTTCACAAAAAAAAGTGAAGTTATTTCCCACTCGATTTGACGTTATTGCCCATGTGAAGTTATTGCTCGTGAAGTTATTTCCCTGCACCGAAATGTTATGGTTATGGTTTTTAATGTGAATAAAATCCAGAATGATTGGTGAACGACACAGAGAGACGCTCGAATACGCCTTACGGTAAGGACACACAGTGAGCGATAAGCGACAAATCCAAGTGATAACTGGCCATTTATTGAGAGACAAATCGTGAGCGGCTAATTGTGACAATGTCTTTGCCAAGTGGCGTTCGCTAGCAGAAAGTTGTGTTCTTTATCAAGAATCATACTGCGCTTGAGAAATAAGAGAGATGTTGTTCATCCAATAAAAAAATCAATTTATGGTGAACAAATTACAAAAATAATAAATTCCAATTGGTCGTTGAATGAAAAGTACTCGACATAATGCTCGAATACAGGAAAGCTATGGGCCGTGAGTAAGGGCAGAAGAAGGACTGCCTCTCCCTGCCCCCCCCCCCCCCTCCCCAGCACCGCAATAAACACTTTTTTAATTAAAGGTTCCTATTGTAAGACTATCAAAAATACAAAAATATTTAATTCCAATGAATTTTTTTAATGTTTTTTATGTTAACTGAAATTAATGCACTTTGTCATTCAAAATTACACTAAAATAATAGAACAAGCAGATCGACGTCGCTCTGTCGCTGAGAAATGTCACTTTTCACCCAATGACGAAGTTGCCGCAACCATAAAATCTTTAATACGTTCCTTTCGCTGAGAGTTTGGTTGATCTGTCGCTTGTCGCTCAACTGCATGGCCGAGCCCTTAGAAAAATTTATCAGCACGACAATACTCTAATTCACACGGCAAGAACAGTTCGCGAGTGGTTTGAAGTCACAGGGACAAGGTGTTTACCATGGCCATCGTTAAGTCCTGGCCCTGCTTACGAATTACGATTCTCGTTGCCTAACTTTCTATACTGCCAAAAAGCAATTAAAAGTTTCGAGATCGGTCGCAGATATCGTTAGGCTAACCTCACTATTTCAGCTGTTGTAATATAAAAATGGAGGCGAGTGACAGTGAAGCAAACATTTTTGTTGTATACTTTTAGATACTTTGATTTTTAATAAGATGATTTTTTTTTTAATATTTGCACGTAAGTACAAATAATTTGTTAAAATGAAAAAGTAATACATTCATTTGTTTGAATTTAAAAATATATAAAAACATAGGAATGGGCTACAGTCCGCTTGGGCGAACTGTTGGATACCCTATTATTCCTAGCCAAGCTTTTTTTTAAAAATTGCTCCCTAGCTAAAACTTTGGTTTTTCAATAAAATTGTTTTATTTAATTGTGGGCGTGTCAGTAGACGGATTTTGAAAATATTTACACATGAGCATAAAAGGCCCCTAGAAAGTGTATGCTATAAATGTCAGCTCCCTAGCTCAAACTTTGACTTTTCAATAAAAATGTTTTATTTAATTGTATACTTGTCAGTGGGCGGATTTTAAAAATGTTATCTCCCTTCTTCTGAAACTTGATTATTTCGGGCCCATAGGGAGTATTTGGTTAAAATTTCAGCTCTCTAGGTCTACTTTAAAGGCCTAATTTTTGCCGACGGACTGGCGGCCGGACGGACATGGCTAGATCGACATTACTATCGATGCTGATCATAAATATAGTAACTTTTAGGGGTCTACGGGCAATATTTAAGTATGTTACAAACTATGAGTCAAAATTAATATAGGTACCCTTAGAATAGGGTATAAACATACAGCCGAATCCATAAACGGAAATTAAGGGTGAATTATCTTAATAACAAACTTTTTTTGAAGTTAATTGACGTTGATAAACATGCAATCAACTAATTTACCGAACTAGGCGATTTAAGCAGTAATTTAGTTAAAATATAACCGATAGCATTTTCGGCAACAGACGGCGCATCTTTGAACCAAATGTTGAATGTGGTATCTCCATACAATTTATTACTTAATTATTCCCAATTTCCATATCATTTATTACTTAACGAAAATGAGTTAATACATATACATGATTATTAATTATTGAGCTTTGAATTAACTTTTAATTCACATTGAAGTTAATTTGTGAATTAGTGGCATATAAAGTAGTTATAAATTCGGCTAATATTGTTTATTGATATTGCACTGTTTACGTTATTATAAACATGTACATGTACAAGGCGTTCGAAGGGTTCGTTGCCTTCTCGGAATAACCTCTTCGTCAATACTGAAACAATAATCGTTCCGTTTTTGCATTATAAAACAAATTTGTTACAAATATTTATCATTTCGATCTATGTTTTGGTTTATTTTTGACATTTGTCTTTAAACGCGGAGGTTGGTGCGCTTCAAAATAATGGAATATTGCTCTTTGTCGTTATTCTCGTTATTGGTTACATGATTAGGTCATAAGTATCGTTACGGCAAAATCTCTAGTCGTGACTCTCGTCTGGTAATTCGTAATCAGTGTCCTGATCTTAACCAAATCATTTATTCGCGTAAGAGGCAGTTCAGGAATGTAAAAGGGCTAAAGACACAAATAACTGCAAAATGAGATAAATTGTATGCCGAATAGAATTTTCGACTTTATTCAGAAACGAGGAGCTTGTACGAAGTCCTGAGTTATAGTTTGATAGGTAAAACCAACAACTTCATGATTTTAATGCTTAAAATGTTATTGGAGAGAAAAAATATTTTTTTTGGAGTTCATGGCGATCAAGAAGATGTTTGTTTGTTTTGTTATTTATTGAATAAAGTGACTGTATCATTTTGTGGTTAAATTAAATCAAAGATTGGACCCATCGATGTCCTTATACTTATTTCGGTCACTATCAGTATTTAAAGGGGCGGTTGTATTCGTCTTCTTCATATCTGATATTCATACCAAAATTTGAAAGAGAGCTTTTAGAAAATGATGAGGATGGAATTTTCGCATCTTTTTTTGTAGTGTATGCCTTTAAATCCCAATCATAAGCCTTTAAATTTCCTTGTTAATAAAAAAAAAACCTACGCATATTTCCATCCATATATACAATTGCAGTTTATCAGCCCTTCTTTCATTATACCATTTTGCCCCACCCTAACTCGTTACTTTCGCGCAGCGCACGACAAAATACAAGGACAATACCGTCGAAAAAGTTGAAAAGTTTTTGGTTTTTGTTGTCCTTCTCATTTTTTAAAGTGCTTCATAAACTTTATTAAGTTTTCTAGTTTTTGGAATCCTTGTCGCCCCATGTATGTGTACGTTTTACAAAGCGCAAGGTAGAAATTGGTGTTTTTTCCTTCTCTGAACGCCAATGACAAGAAAAACTGTAAAATGTTTATGCATTTTATGAGGTTGAGGAGCATAAGTGCATTACAGGTCCGTGCCGATGTGTACCAGCAATAACTATAACAACTTTATGCAGCGAGCGTACACCACTCATGCACTTGGCTAGGCTTTCGAAGAGCCCTCACGATGAATGTTTCCGCTTGAACGCGAATGAACTTGGAGCTAAGTACTCTTATATTCGTCATAAGTAACATTAAATGGGCTTATATTCGTCCTTTTCAACTCTCGCCCTCCGATTGTTGGAAGGTTGAGATCATCACAAGAATGCCGCGAATGAGGATAAGCCATTTTTCTCTGTGAAACTTTGAAATTTAAGGACTATGGGTTTGAAATTAATGGCACTTAAGGTTGAAGGCCAACAAAACCAACCTCTGTGTTATCATTTAGCCTGGTTGCATAAAAGTATACACATGAACAACTTTTTACGTTAAAAATAGATTTATAACGAATCCTTGCTGCTTAAAAAAAGAAAAAGAAATAGGATTACGTTGCCCAGCACTACTTTGTGCGCATAGTGCAAAATTAATAAATAAACACGAGATGAGGAGCACGTATATCCTTTTGAATGTTTCTCTTTATTTTTATTCAGAATGTTTTATTCCACTGAGGGCTCAATGGTTAGAAGATGTGTTGGTGCAGGGGTAGCATGCGACACTTCTTTTTGAACATATGGATAGTCTTAGATTCATTAAAATGATTTTTGAAATGTGTTTGCCTTGAATAGGTGAGTAGCTGTGCAAATAAATGTGTGTCACTAAAACACATCTTGATAAGGTTGTTGCCTATCTTCCAATGTCGTCATAGTGCAGATTAATTTCCTGCCCTGAACTAACTGCCAATTTACACGCACGAGTAACAATATACCACCCACCGTGACGTCGATTGCTTAGTTAAGAACATGAGCAGGTGTTTAACTAATAGATTGACAAATATGGCTGAAGGGAAATTTTGTTGACCTTCGCTCTAAAGTTCCGAATGTGATAATGCCGCAATATGACGGATGGCAAACACTTGTGATCATCCTTAGGGATTGACCTCGTGGACATTGGTTTCGTTTGTTAGTTTATAGTTTAATGGTGAGCAATTTATTTTGACGCAGGACGACTATTCGGTTGGAAATGATTTTCGGTGCTGAAATTAAAAACACGAGAAACTTATGTGGTTGTTTTGGGATTTAGTTTTTTTTTTTTTTTTAGTACAAGTAGGGGTTTGTAGCTTCGGCTGAATTCCAAAACGTCAACAAAATGTGCATAGTGAATGCACACTACTTTTCTGATGCCAGGTTATGAATGCTTTTGCGCTGCTTTGCATTTGTTATGCTTTGCAATTTTTGACGTTTTGGAACGACTTGATGCGAACTATCGAATAATGTCTCAAATACCAATAATGTCCAAACAATTAGTAACAAAACAACCATATTTTTTAACAGCTTAAGCGCTTCAGAGGCCTCCGGATCGTCTATGACTTCATCAAAATATTCCATATTGTTTTCACGTGACTCCTCCAAAGACGCATCCACATTATCAGGTGGAACAACGATACAACGTCGTGTTCCGTACACATTGTCAAAGACTTCAAAAAACTCCAACGAAGTTGCCGCTTCGCCAGACGTACAATTTATGTCCTTAATTCTATTGTAGCTTGCCTTCATGTTTAAACATTTTTGGGTGATTTCATCCATGAAAAATATAATTCTGGCTTAATATTTATACCCTATTCTAAGGGTATATTAATTTTGACGTATAGTTTGTAACAGTGGCGGATCCAAGGGGTGGTTATTGGGTCCGGACACCCCCCCCCCCCCCTCCCCCCCCCCCGGGGAGGACCGAACCGACCTAAATCTGAAATGCTGGTATTCTGACGCCGAAAATTTGCATATTCTATTTTACGATTCGAAAATCCAAAAAAGATTGTAATGTGCAAATAAATGATTTCTCGTATTTTGTCATGCATAATATTATTATTCAATTCATGTTACTACAACATATTAGCAATAGTGGGAAATCTAGAGAAAATCTCAATCGTTTTTAAAATTCCGCGGTTTTTTGAAGAATTCTTGCAGAATTTCGTCTTCCGTCAGTCCAATTTCAGGATGGATACTCAGAGAAACTAGTGTATTCAGGCGCTCCCGTCCTATTGTACTTCTAAGATAGTTCTTTATTCTTCTTAGGGTCGAAAATTATCGTTCTGGAGCTGCTGTTGTTACGGGTAACACTGCCAATACTCGTAAGATCGTGTTCAGGATTTTGAAACATTTTTCATTGATAACCTAAAAAATAACGTAACCATTGAAAGTTAAGTATTCGATGGGTTATAGAAACTGATTCTGAAGTAAAAATTCCGATCTGAAGTTACTTACTGATAGTGCATCGAGCGCATTTTGAATATCTTGATCAAAGATCCGTTGCCTCCACATTCTGATCTCTGAGATAAAATTCCTTTCTGAACAGTCCAATATTTCGTCATAAAACTTGTAAAGATCTGCGCATTTTCCTCATCAAATTCCTGCTTGGAAGGAAATAGTTGTCCGAAACTGTGGAAGATCGATTTGTGTTTTTCGAACCGACTTTGGAGATGAAAAATGTCAGTATCAAGGAATGGAATGTAAAATGCAATCTTCCACATTTTTTGTTTCAACGTTGCAACGGTTTTTCTGTTGACTGCAACGACGAGGCAATTTCATATTAAGAACAGATCCCAGCTACATTGTCGTAAATGATACAAACATTTGAATCAACGTTTTCCCGCTTTTCCTTGATATCATTCGTAGCATCATCAGCTAACTTTGGGGGGATCTCCTAGATCTTGATTTTTCGTCTGCAATTCCCGACTCATAGGCAAGACGATAGAATTGATCGATTCCATTATATGACAGAAGATTTGAAATTCGATTGTCAAAATCGCGGTCTTTTGAGGTGAGAAGTCTTTTGTGAAGTCTCTCGATCTTTCCACTTTTTTATTTCTTCCAAAGCTTCTATAACGGCCGGTTGAAGTTCGAGGTAAGTTGAAACTGCTTCATGAGACTGAGCCCATCTTGAAACAGCGAAATAATTCAATTTTTCTTTTCTCCGGTCACTCTTTTTCGGCATTTTCAAAATGTCTTCCTTTAAAATGCTTTGTCTCTTCGGCCAGTGGCAAAATGCATCTATTGCTCCGATAGTTCCTAACGCTTTTTTTATACCCGAAACTCCGCAAGCGCATTGATGACCAAACTGAAGCCATGCGCGGCACAATGAACGTAGATTGCAAGACAAAAATGAGACCTGATATGGGCTTGTACTCCGTTTACTTCGCCACTCATAACTGGTGCATATATATATCTGTGTATCAAAAAATTATCGACACTGTGTCGCGAATTAGATGTTCCGAATTAAAATTGTTTGCAGCGGTAACCGTGTGTCCACACAAGCGGCACTATCGTAGTTTCATGCAAAATGTATCAAAAGAATGAGAAAATGAGGTTAAGTTAGGTCATGACAGCATAAAAAAATCGGCGCACCCAAACCATCATTACCAAAACCGGGAACCGGGAAAATGAAATGTAGATTTCCTAAGTCCCGGATTCAGGAGCTCATTAGAATGCGCAGCGAGAACGCTGAGTCATACTATTTGGATTTAGGTATAACTGCTTATGGACTCCTTCACTGTCTTAGCCAAGTGAATAACATCTGCCGTGCTTTTTTGCACTCATTGTCGCACCATGGCCTTACATAGATAGTTTGGTTAGCCCTGTTTCCATTACCGTTTGGGTAAGCTGAATTTATGATTCCGCAATGCTGTCGAAGTTAAACTGTTGATGTCTCTCTGTTCAGGTTTCTTCTGTAAGATGATGTTTTTTTTTTCCATATGAGCTTGGGTAGCGGGTTCATGCTTTTAATTTCATATTTCTCATTTATTTTTCGAATAATTGTAACAATAACTAGAGGGTAACCAACGACCATACCACGTCGAGTTAATCGGTTCTCAGCAGATCACCGCAATAAACGACGTTGGGCGCGGTTAGTACGTAGATGGGGGACCTTTTGAGAACAACCGCGTGTCGTTGGTCAGTCCCATCTACGAGTTGAGGTAGATAATACGTACGTGGTATCACAATGGGCCTAAGATTGGTCTAAGTGTGTCGGCTTCTGCCACCACAGTCACCTAACCTAACCGAACCTAACATTTCCATCACAACATTTTCCATAACAATATCTTTAGCAAATGAATTCCAATCACCCCCGAGGTGACTGTAATCTATCACTGACGTGCCTTGTTGTCTAGCAAATGTTAATTCCCCACATTTGCCGGATTGAGGTGTTCCATCAAAAACACGCGGTCCGAAGGAGTCACATAAATCAAGGAGTTTTGCTCCTTTTTCAGTGCAATATGTGAAACTGTGTAACTGTCGAACTTCCTTCTATATCTGCCTCAGTTTGTTGCGTTCCCGCCCTTGTACCAATTCTTCAATTAAGTTCTCCTATCACCATTATATTGTCATTATTTCCACACATTATTATGTCAGGCAGTTTGAAAAAATTGCTACCCCAGTTATTGCAGTCTACGTACGCTAGAATTATCCAAAAGTTGTTCTTACAGAATTTTATATTCATTTAGGTGAACACTTCCATTTCTTTGAATTCGACGAATATGCCTTGAATAGCCTTTATGTGTCCAAAATGACATCCTCCACTTGCTCTCCCTCTATCGCGTGTTCTTATTACTCGTATCCACTTAAATATGGAATTTTTAAATCGGTTTTCGAAAATACAAAACACTACACGCCGATTCCATTACAAATGTTTCAAATAAAAATATAAACTCAAATTCATTAATAAACTTATAAAATTCAACATATTAAGACTCGTTGCATAATCCTGCTATATCATACGAAAGTATTTTATAATATAACATTTTCTTAACATTGTATTCTTTAATTTATTTTTAATCTTGTGACAGACGGCATTACAATTTAAAACGTTGATGGAATTCCGCTTCTACAGTGTGAGGTACAGTTTGAACACCACTGTCGCGATCCTCATTCCAGTCGTCAGCAGCTGTCACCGAAATTTCTCGTCTACCACCTGCTGTAGAACTGTCATACCATCGGCCTCGTCACCCACACAAATCAGAATGTTGTTTTTATCCAAATAAAATGATTTATCCGCAACGTCCAGTGTTTGTCCTCTTATTTGAACTCTTAATCTATTGTTCTTTGCGATAATACCGGTTCTAAGTTTTATTAAACACCTCCTACGCTCTCGTACTTCAGCTGGATAGTCAATAATGCATTGTTATTCCCCGGTTTTTCAGTTAAGTTTGTGCTTTTAGTACATGAACGACATCTTGCTTGCTATTTATTTATCCGATAACGTTTGCTATTCGCCTTTGTGTAGTGTTCGAACTGCAGCAATTAATTGAAGACTTCTCAGTCGTTTCCAACAGTTCAATTCATAAAACCTTTGGTCTTTTTAAGTCCGCTGCATCCTCAGCAATTTTTGTTGCTTATGTACATTGGCATTGCTTTCGTTGGTTTTTTTTTCTCCAATAACTCAACCTATCTCTCCAAAGAAATGCAGCGAGGCTCCATTTGTTGCAATTGCGTTTGCAGTTCTTTGTTGCTTTTCTGCAGCGACTGTATTTAGGTGTTTATCCTTTTAAGGTCATGTTTTGTTTTCTTGCTTGTACTAGGTTCACTGTTAGTTGTATACTCCGGTGAGTTAACCTTTAACCGTTTCTTTATTCTAAGGGTATATTCATTTTGACTCAAGTTTGCAACATACCTTAATGTTTCCCGTAGACCCCTTAAAGTTACTTTATTCGTGATCAGCATCGACAGTAAGGTCGATCTAGCCAGAAATCTACTCTCTATGGGCCCGAGATAATCAAGCTTTAGAATTTTAAAAATCCGACCACTGACCTACAATCTCAAAAAAACAAAATTTATCGAAGAAGTAGAATTTTTAGCAAGAGAGCCCCTGAAATGCTCGAGAGTTAACATTTTTGAAATCCGCCCTCTGACACGCTCACAATTAAATAATATAGTTTTATATATACTCTTAAGGGCCCTTAATGCTCATGTTAAGTGTCGCCCACTATTTAAAAATAAACCGTTCGATTGAAGAAATCATTGTAAATGAAAGTCCTATTCTTCGCAAAGGTATGTAGGTAAAGGCGTTTTAAAAAATACATTTATATAAAGTTTTCTGCGATGCCTACTTTTAAGGGGCGTTTTTTTTTACAAAAACCTTTGTTTATACCCTTTTCTAAGGGTATATTAATTTTGACGCATAATTTGTAACATACTCGTACATACCTTAATATTGCCCGTAAACCCCTAAAAGTTACTATATTTATGATCAGCATCGATAGTAATGTCGATCTAGCCATGTCCGTCCGTCCGTTCGTCCGCCCATCTGTCCGCAAAAATTAGGCCATTAAACTGGACCTAGAGAGCTGAAACTTTAACCATATACTCTTTAGGGGCCCGAAATAATTAAGTTTAAGAATTTTTGAAATTTGCCTTGAGACACGCCCACAAACTCAAAAAAAACAAGTTTATCGAGAAAATCGAATTTTTATCTTGAAAGCTTAAATTTTTTCTATATGATCTTTGACTCCTAAAACAGCTCGTTGGATAAAAGTTCTGAAATCCGCCCACTGACACACCCACAATTAAATAAAACAATTTTATTGAAAAGTTAAAGTTTGAGCTAGCAAACTGAAATTTATAATATAGACTCTCTAGGTGCCCTTTATACTTATGTTTAAATATTTTTTAAATCCGCCTCTTGACACGCTCACAATTAAATAAAAAATGTTCTTGAAAAACCAAAGTTTGAGGTAGGGAGCATTTTTTTACAAAAGCTTTGTTTTTTCGATTAAATCCCTTAAATGGTATATAACAAAATATGTAGAGCGTTCTTAACAATTCAACCAAACTTAGACTTTTGTCACGCCCACTTATGAGGGATAGGAATAAGAGTAGGGTATCCGACAGTTAGTCCAGGCGGACTGTAGGCCGTCCCTATATTTGATTTCGACTCACCTTGCTTATTTTGGAGTTGAAACATCTACCCTCAGTTATTTTTTACATTTAGCTACTCTTTTTCTTTTTTAATAAAGCACTGGTAATGCTATTATCAACTCGAAATTTTCGCATTAATGGAAAGTCAGTGAAATGGAACTATTTATTGAGGTTCTTCAGACTACGAGAGGATTTTTATTTTTCAAAATTCTTATTTCATATTTTTTTTCTCTCTCTTTTACAGAATGCGGTTATGAACATTTGTAAACAATCAGAAAATTGTGAGTATCAATTAGTCAAGACTCTATTCTCTTCGTAAGTTTTTTTATGTATCATTGTGAAAATAAGATAATTATGGCAACGTGTAGGCTTGTTTAAATACTTTTTTTTAGATAATTTAGCACAGATAACTGAGTTGGTCAAAACTATGATATTGCAATCATCGCCTCTTTAAATGCTGTCTCAGAGGGCTTTAAAATCAATGAAAGAAGTTCATGGTTGATTAAGGCTTTGGAAATATTTTTATCAGCCCAAAAATACTGATGGTAGCCCAGCAGAATTTCAGGAATCCACATTAAGTGGTAGAAAATAAAAAGGTCACTTCATAGTTCAATATTTATTTGCATTTGTATTTATGCAAAAAGTAACAAATACATTATACTACAGGATAAATCATATACAGGGTGTCCCTTAATTCGTTGGCAATATTTTAGGGCATGATTTATGGGTATATTCTAATGAAAAAATTGTTCTACAGTATGGGTCTATCTCTAATTTTTATATCATTTATTGAGGATTTAAGAAAAGGCTTACTTGGGTGTACCCTGACCCATGTTAACGGTAATTGCGCTGTTAGTACTAATGATAGAAATTTCGTTTAGGCCTCTATTTTTAGAAGAAATACTAGCCTTTGTATTTGCATTTAAATAAATTGTATATCTTAGTTTAGTCTTAAGATATCCAATTTTTAACCTGTTCCATTTTTCCTGCCCATGCTAATTTTTTGACTTTCGGTTCAATTTGCTCCAAAAAATGCGTAATAAACATAACGTTTTAATATTTTTTTTGAATGAAGGTAACAATAATAAAAATAAAAGCTTACGACAAGTTTGTAGAAAAACCCATAGATTTTATGATACTTGGGAAAACATGGAACGAAATTTCTATCATTAGTACTAACAGCGCAATTACCGTTAACATGGGTCAGGGTACACCCAAGTAAGCCTTTTCTTAAATCCTCAATAAATGATATAAAAATTAGAGATAGGCCCTTACTGTAGAACAATTTTTTCCTTAGAATATATCCATAAATCATGCCCTAAAATATTGCCAACGAATTAAGATACACCCTGTATTTAAATCATAGTTGATCACACGTTACCGATCAAATAAAATGAAAGGCATTATAGGCGACTTAATTAATCTTATTTTCATAGAATGAAGTAGGTCGCTGAACATCCTAATTTTCAAAGACCACAATTAACATTTCTTAAGGTATTTTAAGTTACATCACAACAAGTTAGGAAAGAGTATAAATGAAATCGGAGGTATTTTACAACAACCAAAACAGTAACAGGGTTTCCATTAAGGACAATATGCGCAATATCACTTGGACAGACAATATTGATTGAGAGGTATATCCAAACTGTCTTAACAGGATTAAACTTTTTGTTGCCTTTTGACAGACTGCAAATATTTTCAAGATCCTCATTTGCCTTTGCAACACAATCTTCTATAAGGCCGAGAGGACCCGCTTAATTGAGACCCACTTCAACAGCAAACATGTGAATATCGCAGCTTCTAACTATGCATGGCATTTCGATGTCGAACGAAGAAAATAAAAGTGCATCCAAGACTGAACCTTGCATGTAAAGCTTTTTGATAAGAGTAACTTTGGAAAAATTTGAAAAGAATATTTACCTACTCGTATGCTTTTGAAATATTTTCGAATAACATAGCACTCGTTAAGTTTTGAGATATGGCAATACCGGTGTAGATACGTTAAATCTGATACCAGCATCGTAAGGTTTGACGTTTAAATTGCACATGCTCAGAATGTTTCGTCATACGAATGCTATTACGTTTCATACAGAGGCTTGGAAAATTTATCTCAGCCAAGAAATGGAATTAAATCATAATATAATAATATTTCCAACGTGGTTTAACTCAACAAAAATATGCCAATCGACTCGTTTCAATTTTTGTTCATGTAGCACAATTCAGTGTTTGGGTATTAGTTTTACTCGCATGTATTCCATATTGCATGAACATTTGGCTGTCAAAAAGATTCATTCGCCTTCGATACCTACTCCATAATTTTACAATCGCTCAAAAAAAGACTCGTGTATATTGGTAGGTACAAAGAATTGTTGAACATTTTTCGCGATTCTTCAAAAGACATTTGTAAGACTGTAAGACTGTGACAGATGACAAACCATGAATTTCTGCAAATAAAAACCGAAAAGAAGCTGAGCCAAATCCAACAAAAGTTGTTCACACACGAAGCACTTCGAAGCAAATGGATGCCTGTTTCTTCGGAAAAATCCGTCACCACACCGCAATGTAGAATGGACGGTCATTAGAGAAATAAGAAAAAGCAAGCGCCGAATACGGACCATCCTCCTCCTCAACAATGCGTGCTCTCACACGTCTCGTCGGCTCAAACAACTAACTTTTTATGCAATCAAACCATCGAATGGAGTGGTCATCTGCCGTGCAGCCTTGATTTAGCTCTCAATTGTTTTTTTTATTCCCGCACATAAAAATTAATTTCGACATCACCGTTTTCCTGCACGACCATATCCTTAACATTTCACCCATACTTTGATTTTTCCAAGTCCACATTTTTGCGGGATAGGAATAGGAAAACGGTATACAACAGTTCGCCCAAGACGTAGCATTTCCTTATGTTTATACTTTTTTTCAAAACTGAAGAAGCAACCCTCGTATATTGCCTCAACGATTTTAATTTTTATTTTTCGCATGTGGATGGTCTGACGGTCACGAAAACATTCAAGTTTTTCTCCACCCAGACTCTTGCGAAAGTCTTGCAAATAAGCTAGAGATTACAATATCATGAGAAGCTTCTCTAAGTCCGACATTCAGAAACGGCGCAAAACTTTAAGACCCCTTCCGACTGGACAGGTCAAAAAACCCTTGAACATGTTTTCTCTTAAAGCATAACGGATTGTTCCTGCAAAATTTTACGACAATCGGAGAGTTCCGGTTTTCGGAATTTACAAGGGATCGTGATTCCTTTCATACACTATTTATGACCTTTATTGTGAGTGTCGATCAGCAATCGAACCGGCATCTGTCGATTGCGTCGATAGATTTTGCTTTTGGTATTCTGTAACCAATCAATCGATTGTGAATACATCATAGTTTGACAGTTGTTTGGCTATTGTTTCAGGCTCGATTGCGGCTGTCGATTTATTGATCGCTGAACGACTTTTTTCGTATTGTGATTGTCGATTGTGGTCGATACTTTTCTATTTCACAAACGTCTTTCTGATCGACGCGTTATAGATACAAATATTCACAATATTCTGGTGATTTAAAATGATTAACATTTAAAAGTAGGCAACATTTTAGCAATTACAACTCAACAATTAAAACTCACGTTGACTTGACACAACTGCATATATTTCTCCCATCGTATAGCACATAATTTTTAAGTTTTAATTCTGAAAAGTGTTCCTGACTATTAGATGTTTATTCTTAGCGATCCTTTCACAATAGAGCATTGCTCATTTGATTAACTTCACAATACCAAACATTGTAACCAATCGATACAATCGACAAATGTCGCTTCGATTGGTAATCTACAACCGCAATTGGGGCCTCAGACTGCTCTTTGTTTATTTCAATGGGTGCGCCATGTCTTATGTCGGTATGTTAATATTGAATAACATAAAAAAACGATTTCCATATATGAGGTATTTTTATTTAATTATGGCCTTTACAATTGATTTGATCTAGTTTTTGAATGTAACACCAATCAAGTGCCCGCCTCTATTGAGCAAAGCACATTATGCCTTTTTCTTCGTTTTCCATAACTTTATCGATCATCTCGGGAGGTATAGGGATGATTTCGGCAAGTTTGCCTTGAACTCGTGAATGTTCTGAGGCTTGCTGGCGTACACTTTGCTATTCAAATAACACCACAAAAAGAAGTCCGAAGTGGTCAAATCTGGAAATCTGGGGGGCCAGTCAATGTCGACATTTTTTGACAGCACTCGTCCAGGGAATTTCCGCTGCAGGAACTGAATTGTTTAATTTGCACTGTGGCATGGCGCACCGTCTTGTTGGAACCAGTAACCATCCAGACCTTTTTCACACGTTTGTGGGCATGGGCAGACATAATGAGCCAACATCCACCGATATCGATTATCATCGACTGTTTCGCCGGCCCAAATAGTCACTTTTTGGAATTGTATGGATCTCGTGTGGATTATTCGTTCCTTAAATGCGGTAATTTAGCTTGTTAATGGCGCCAGAGAGTGTGAAATGGATCTCGTCGGTCAGCGGAATTTGCTTCCAAAAAGCAGGTTCAATTATTCGAGCGACTATTGGGCCTTATTTCAAGCGACGTGGATGATCTCACGAGTACTATGCACTTTATACAAAAAAAAAATGCAAATCATCCTTCAAAATGAGCGCGGTGACGATACAGCGTATGTGGGATCTCGGCAACACTTTCTCTTACCGCTTCAACCAGTTCATTGGAACGTTTCGAGCGTTGATTAACGGCATGTCGACGATCTCCCACTGGTGCGTGCTCAGTAAAGTTCGACACCAAACGACGAATAGTCTTGTCAGACAGTGCTTGTTGCCCACGATATTTTCGACGATATGCATGTTGAGTTAACGCAACTGAACGACAATTTTCAATGTACCGCGTCACTATTTCAGCGCCTTAAAAGCAATTCATGGTTAAATATGTACTGAATTGGCATTTCTAAAACATGTCTTCAGGCGCATCCTGTGTTATCGATCAAATAATTAATTTTTATTAGTATAATAAAAAAAATGATACGATCGAGGGGTGATTAAGTGACTCGGACTCTGCAGAAGATGAAGCAAGAAATACAATTAAGCATTGTGTTTCCTGCATGCTTTTCACATACTCATACAAATTTTGTATGAACTTGGATTTGGTTTTCCAGTAGCACCTATCTTTCTTCAGATGCTTTGCAATATTTTTTTTTACTGTGAAGTTAGTTCAGTCTACTGCGTTGGTCCACCGGGTTGGAATCAAAGACTCTTCGGGCCGGAGCGTTGGTGTTCATTCGCTCTACATGTCCTAGCCATCTAAGCGACTGATTCGTTGTTTTCTCACCAGGTCGATGTCGCTGTTCAGCTCATAGAGTTCGCTGTCAAATATCCTCCTCCAAAGCCCGTCAACGCAAACGGGACCGAAAATCAGTCGAAGTATTTTGCGTTCGAAACGACCAAGAAGATCTTCATCCGCCTTTGTTAACGTCCACGATTCTGTGCCATATAGCAGGACTGGGATGATGAGGGTCTTATACAAAGTCTCCTTAGTGTTTCTTGACAAGGCCTTACTAGTCAATTGCCTTCTTAGGCCAAAGAGACAGCGGTTGGCAAGTGTAATTCTTCGTTTGATTTCTCATGTGATGCCGTTTTCAAAATTTATAGCGGAGTCAAGGTAGACAAAGTCCCTAACTAGCACGAAGTTGTAGCTGTCTATCGTGATGTTCTGTCCGATTCGTCGAAGCTGTGTGCCCCTTCTTGTTGTATGCTGGTTTTGTATAATACTTGGTTTTGCCCTTATTCACCACGTAACCCATTTTTGCCGCTTCTGTGCTAATACTGCAAACGCACCAGAGACAGCTCGCTGTGTTCTCGCAATGATGTCAATGTCGTCAGCGTATGCAAGTAGTTGCACAGACTTTTGGAAAATTGTGTCCCTGGTGTTGGCTTGCGAGTTTCGCACAATTTTCCCAAGTATGATGTTGAAGAAGTCACATGACAGCGCATCACCTTGTCTTTTTATTTTTTTTATAATTTGCGTGCGCTAAATGGATTTCTTTTTTTTCTGTATTGACACAGTACCCTTATAATGGTAAAACCACAGCGCAGCCATTTAGTTTGTTGCGCAAGTAGCTCCCAGCAATTCATTGCCTATTTTTTGGGTGCTACTTACTGAAAGAATGGAAGGATATGAAAGAAGTTTGGTGCGATGGGATTTTTTTTTCTCAACAGGTGGCGCCTAAATTGCTTTAGGGAGATCAGTTTTTGTTGTGTGTATTCAATTTATAAAAATCATGGCCCTGGTCGGGATTCGAACGCACGACCTGCCAATCACTTTAGTGAATACACTACCATCGCACCATTGCCACCTGCATTCTTTTTTGATATCAAAGGTCTCGGTGAGATTGTTACCGACCTTTATGGAGTAGCGAGAGTTCTCCATCGTCATTCTGCATAATCAGACAAGATAAGCAGGGATGCCAAAACTAGACATAGCTCTATATAGCTCGTCTCTCTAAATGCTGTCATATGCGGCCTTAAATCTATGAAAAGATGGTGAGTATCGATTTGGATTTGTTGGGTTTTCTCCAGGATCTGCCGTAGTGTGAATATTTGATCGGTCGTGGACTCACCGGTCCTAAAACCGCACTGGTAGGGAACAATCAGTTCGTTGACGAATGATTTCAGGCATTCACACAGTACAGCAGCTATGATCTTATATGCAATGCTCATGAGACTGATGCCTCTATACTGACTTGCTGAACTTTTAAGTGTGAGTGTTGGACACTAAGCAATATCTACACTATAATGCTCTGTCGGAATTGACTGTCTGCTAGAATCTCGGAGGTCTTTCATGAGACCATCAGAAAGAGGACGTACGGCGGATGAATTCACATGATTGGATCAACGGTGATGTCAACAGGCAGCATTGCAGATAACTTAATGGGCTACTGCGACGTATTTGGAGCTGAGGTCATTAAGGATTTTCAATACTAGTCAGGGTGTTGAAATAGAGATAGTGGCGGAAGAGCCCCTAATGGGTCAACGGCAGCACTCAAATCCCCGAAGCGGGTTACTGACTCCGGAATTCGTCCGGCGACTTTCGTCCAAGGGGTCGCAGAAAGGGCCTGGCCCTCCAGGTTTGGGGTTGTGAGTGGGGTTAACTACCCAACTACGGAAAACACCACTGGTTACGAAGCAACCAAGAGCCTCGGATATGGACGGATTCACTGTTGACGACCCTATTTCTGTTTATTTGAGGTAATAAAGAGTCGACTAACAAAACTTTGTGACTATCGGATATAAAGTTGCATGAACCGTCAACCCTGCGGAGGACATCATTTACAGAATCCATCCAAGCGTCAAAAGTTGCGTTCCTTGTATATGGTGGTATTCTCCCACGCAGCTTGTGGATCCTTTTGTTCGCGTCCTTGTGGAACCTTTTGATCGAACCTTCTCGCACAGGTTTAGTGAGTTTAATCGTTAAATTTGAAGGTATCGGACACGCAAATGATGTAAAAAATCCAACTCGTGTTCGTCTGACAAGGTCAGCTTAAAATATCGCCGCCATAGCTGAGACAGCGACTGAAAACACAGGTGCGCCCATTTCGAGACGATCACAGGAATCGGGCCTATAGGTAACTGTTTTGCATAAAGATCTCGGCATACATGCTAATATGTAACATCTAGTTGACACTGTAATTTTGCTGCATCATCATGATTTTTTACACAAAATTATTCTGACTGATAAGGCTCATTTCCATTTGCTAGATTATGTAAAGAAATAAAACTGTCGCATCTGGAACTCAGAAAACCTAAGGAAATAATGGAATAGGGTCTCCAGCCACAACGAGTGAAAGTTTGGTGCGGTTTTTGGGCTGGCGATCACTGAATCGTATTTGCGGTTTAAAACCATTAGACTTTTTCTTTTGGGGCTTTGCCAAACATAGAGCCAACGCCAATGCTCTACCAACGATTCGTGCACTAAAAGACAATGTCGTGTTTCTTTGCACGCGGATATAGGGATAATTTGAAATTTGCATGTAAAATACAACAACAACTTATCCTATATACGCTAACTTTAGCGGGGATAGCTATCGCCGCTAAGTCAGTTAGCGGGGATAAACAGTGCTTCCAAAATCCATTTTCTTCGTTTCTGATGAATCCTTCCGATGAATTTTTCAGGAAATGTCAAAGTTTGACAACACAACACACCGACCACCGACCACATCCCGCCGAATATTTTATTCGTGATTTTATTCTTATTATTTTTCAAACTTCATTTTAAGGGTAATTGAATTTAGCAAATCTGTTAATGTGAAATTGTTTTTCATAATTTTAGAATATGCTTGGCATCAACTTCAATTAGCGGAAGTAAATATTTTTCAATTTCAGGATTTTCAATACAAATTTCTTAACTACAACTTACAGCTGTGTCACGGTGCATGTCATAGGTGCATGTATGCTGCCAAGTTTTTTTTTATGAATTCTTAAGCGGCGACAGTCGTTTTCTGATGCCATCCCTATATCCGCGTGCAAAGAAACACGGCTAATATCAGATATGTTATTTACGAAATATAGCCGCAAATATGCGAAAACTCAATGAAGAATTTCATCAATAGAATGACAACGTGTAGGCAGAGCCGGTGCGGACATTTGACATATACATATTGTATCCCATATTTAACATCGGGGCTTACACTTTAGATTAAAACAAAAATATCACATTTTTTCATAAAAATGTTTCTATTGATTTAAAATGAAACCTCTTGTTAGATGAGCCTCATAGCTTGATTCACCCATTCTTCTTCATTCAAAACCTATTGAAGTGGGCTCCAATTAACCGAATCGGTTCCAAAATCAGAATTTTTTTTCAACGGGGTTCAAAATTTCTCGTGCTCATTCTCCGGCATTATGCATAGACTGAAACAAAATCCGGTTGAATTGGATAGATCCATTGTCCTGCATTTGAAATAATCAATATTCTTGTTGCGGCTACTCAATCCAAAATAATCGCGTGGATATCAAGGTAATTATTGATTCTGATCTTCCCACCAGGATTTGAGAGCCACAGTTAGCTACCCCTGTAGACGAAATTTTTCTCGCTCTTCCCCTAATTTGTTAAGATGTTTTGTAGAAAACCATTTTCACTTTGTTTTTGGTCATTGCCTACACTTTTAATGCTCAACTTAGCTAATTCAACCCCCAACTGAAAAAAATCATTTGAACTCACCCATTGAAGGATAAACCCGAAATTTGCTAATGAGACTTTAATAACACACTAACACAAACGTGAATGCGGTAAAATCAGTAATTCTATCATTTAATCGATTTTATTCTCGATTTGTGCCGAAAAACTACAGAAACATCACTTACTATATGAACACCATTTTTACAGAACCACCACCCAGCGCGTATAACGTTATAAAAACCACTTGCCACAGCACGGCAGGAGAAAGGACATTTGGCATTTGACCAAATGTGTTATATTCCAGGAAGTTGCTAATTTGGCGCCCAGAATACCGCCCAAAAGTACAAAAATAACCTCAATCAGGCACCAATATCGGAGCGAGAGAAACAATTTTCGCATGCATGCAATTCCTGACATCGTTAAGGACCTTTTCGTTTGAATACGAGGTGCCTCCCAAGGGCTACTCTGTGCTCTTGAAGTGCTGTGTGTAAGTGATTTGCGTGTCCTCTTGACATTTCTTTGCCAGGTACTGCTATGTATAAAATTAAGTGCATGCATGCATGGCTGAGATAAAGTGTCAAAAGGAGGGAGCTAAACTCATCCAACTTTTAATAGTTCAACCGTTGCGTTGTATGGTAAGTCAGCGGCTCGAGATAATTAGGTTTTATTAACTTTAATAGCAACCTCTCCCTATGCTACGCTGCACCAGCTCCTGCAATGGAAGTCTTCCCACAAAGGGGACTAGTAATTCAATATTTTTATAGACAAACTGTTAAATGGTTAACTATAGCTAAAGGGTGCAATCATAACAGTATTAAAAGTTAGTATCGTATAAAGGTTATGGGTAGACGCGTTTGCCTGGATGTAGCCAATGTGGATCTCCCTACAATGGACTTATTGCGGGTTTTGTGGGGCTCCATCAATGCAACTGTAGAGGGACATGCAACTAATTGCGCTTATTTGATTGACATGCAGCAGATTATGCATATGAATGGACATTATGACAAATGATGATGAGGATTGTGAGAAACAGGTAATGCAGAGTTCCGAATAAAATTCGCAATTAGGAGGCAATTAATGCAAATGTGGCTGTCATTCTATTAGAAGCCTTCAATAGGGTAGGTTTATAGTGTGGATTGCAAATTGACAGACACTTTCTGCTGGCTGTGTAATAGCATAAGCGCTGCACATAAAAAATTATTATAAAGGGTAGACGTTAGATTCAAACGTATCCGAATGACGTGCTGAAATTTGGATCCGGTAATTAGTCGATTTTTATCTGACGGCAATAAATGTCGTACAACTAATTGAAGTACATAGCTCTAACGATTGATATTAATTGGCATGCAATTCAATTCAATTCAATTTTATTTGCAGTTTAATAGGGTTACAGTTGTTTGAATATTTTTATAATTTTAGAGTTACATGCGTTACACTTTCAAGTTGTTAATGGAAATAGTTACTAAATACTCGTAGTTAAACTCCAATTTATTTCCAATTCGAAATATGTAATGAGAAAGTTATTGCTTGATAGTCAGAGGGTTCTCGCATGAATTGGAGTATTTACGTATCAGCGCTGATAAGGTCATGCTTCATTTGAAAACTTTTTTTTTTTTTATAATTTGCGTGCGCTAAAGGGATTTCTTTTTTCTATAGTGACACAGTACCCTTATAGTGAAAACCACAGCGGAGGCATTTTTGTTTGTTGCTGTAAGTAGCTCCCAGCAAAATGATTCATTGCCTATTGTTGGGTGCTACTTACAACTTACTGTATTGTTGCATGTTTGCTCAAACTGTGTCATTGAGCAGCAATTAGTCAAGTTGCGCCATCTAGTAGAAAGTAGCCATATTGCCGATTTTGCCAGCATTCGAATATTAGTTTGAGTAACTGTGGAATAACTAGTACATACATAATTAGATTGTTCTCGAACCTTCTAAACGAACCTTCTCTGTGAATCTGGAAATTTCGAGAGGTGTCACTAGGAGATATAAATAGATGTCGCAGGAGCACCCAAGACATTCGAGTTGTGAACCGCGATAGGTGAGGTGGTTGGAGAAGTGCGATAGATGGCAGTAGTGAAAAGTATAGAGAAAAAGTATAAGTATTGAGTAAGAGAAAAGTGATTGTGTATTTAAAAAAGTGATTAATTGTGAAAGTGAATTGTTGGATTAAACAAAGGGAATTATTAGAATAATAATCAAGAATTACATTGAAAGAGAACTAATAAAGATTAATTAAGTAGAATTACGTTTTATCTTTTCGAATCCTAGCCTGGATGTAACAGTATGAAAGAATAGAAGGATAGGAAAGAAGTTTGGTGCGATGGGATTTTTTTTTTCTCCACAGGTGGCGCCCAAATTGCTTTAGGGAGATCTGTTTTTGTTGTGTGTATTCAATTTTATAAAAATTATGGTCCTGGTCAGGATTCGAACGCACGACCTGCCAATCACTTTAGTGAATACACTACCGTCGCACCATTACCACCTGCTACTGCATATTAGATGGCGCCCCCTTTTGGATTGTGATTAAACCAATTTGGTCATAACGCGCTGTTCCGAAAGGGACCATATCTCACCTCATTAATATCAACAACCAATTTTCATTAACTATTTCAGAAAGATTGATTTAAATGGCTGTCGATGGAGCAGGGTTATGACATCTGCTATCATAAGAAAACTAGGCACCATACGATCCCTGGGGGAACCACCTACAAAGTCAGTCGTCAACATCCTAAACCTGTTCCTGAAACTATTTTATTTACTTACAAACCCCAATAGTGTGTTGCAGTCAAGCGATGCTATTGCTTCTGAGATTACAAATATTTAATTGCCCAGGTATATCGTTAAACTCCGAGACTTAGAAATACCCTTCATTTCACACAGTATGTGTGCAACTTCCGTGACGCAAATATCCTCGCAGTACCTGCACGCATCTGTTTCTGAGAGCCCCCTACCTCTTGCATGCTTTGTGTTACAATCTGACTTACTATTCTTGTGGCAGCTTGCAGCTTCCAATACTTTCCCTTTGAACAGGTACAGGGTGGATTTCATTACCACTGTTGAGCTTTGCTGCCGCAATTCCCCACTCTCCTTGCCAGTTCATCTGCTATTTCATTACCTTCCATGTCGCAGTGCTTGGGAATGGGAACTCACTACAATCTAACAACTTTCTGGAAGCATAATGCCTTACTAATTATACGAATATAAAACCAGTTCGTATATAATGACACATGATTCCAGCGTCTTGAGGGCAGCCTGAATTTCAATGTATATGGCGATACCCCGGCCAGTTGTCAACTTCATAAGCAGTAAATCCGCGTGCTTAACAACTGCCAGAATATCCTATTGGAAGATACTAAAACAATTTGAATGCCGTAAGGATTCATTCGTTCTATTTCCGCATAGTCAAGTTACAAATCACGTGCCATCATCGATTACAGATCCATCCGTGAATACTTATATGTCACATGAATTAATAAAAGTTATATTTTGTCTCGCCACTCTATCGGATACAACACTGTTTTGGGTATTCATGTAAAATTTTCAACTGTGAAGGTACAAAAGCTCGCATAGTTTCGTTTTTTATTTATTTTGTATAATGCAACTCGAAAACGCTTCTTATAAAAGCGAAAAAGTGTTGAACTATCTAGTACTGCTGTTTTTTGAGATGTGGTCATGTTTCCAAAGTACCGTTATTTGAGGGTGCCGTGACAAAAGGCGACATAACACCATATTTGAACGTAGTGCCTTATTTCGCTTTGCGAAAGGGTCATAAAGCCACATTTGTTTGTGACATAGGGCCATATTTCAAAATACTATGATACTTTTTGATAAGCAATGATTTGGTAGTTAAAAGAAATAAATTTGTGCGCTTTTCATTCGTAAAATTGGTGTTTTTAAAGTACAACGTGGTGTCGGTGTACATAATGGGAAATTCCAGTAGTTTGATTTTAAGTTTTGAGTTTTTTTAAAGGTTTGAAAAAAGGAAGTGATTTCCTTAATATTCCTTACATCTGTTAGTTCACGCGTAAAATGACAACGTAATAATGTTGGTATGCTCGTTTGGATTACCTCTGTTTATATCCCTTGTTATAATATCCTCGGTCAAAATATCCCACCTTCAAAATATAATTTTTTGTGAGTCGAAGCGATATCCAATATCGGTCAAAATATCCCAGGAAAATACCCAAATATCTCTGGAAAAAATCTCTCATGATCCCAAAATAGTACCTGGGTGGCCCGTTTTGTGGGTAAAAGGGTTTACAACTCTGGATACCTCTTCGTCTCGCAGATCTCATATTATTGCCTGGGTGGCCCATGTATACCGGGTAAAAGGAATCAAGACTCTGGACACCTATTTGACTCACAAAAATTTAAACTCTGGACACCTCTTTATCATGCAGATCCCATAACAGAACCTCAGTGGCCTGCTTCGCGTGTAAAAGGGTTTAAACAAAAACTAAAACTTTGGGCACCTCCTTGGCTCACATAAAATGATATTTTAAAGGATAATATATTTTAAAAGAGTATACATATACACCGCTTTTTTGGTCCACTTTAAATGATAAATAAATAAATATTAGACATTAACGTCCCGTATAGGTCCTAAAACCTAGCTTCTCCCACCATTGTCTTGTGCAAAGTGGAAGAGACCTACAATTTTAAGCCGAATCCGAACGGCAAATTTGAGAAACTTCTCATGACAATTGATACTCTTGGAAGTTTGTCAGACGTTCGCAAGAGGTGAGACAGTGGAAGAAACTTTAAGATATTGTTGCATGTTTGCTCAAACTGTGACATTCAGCATCAATTAGTCAACTTGCACCGCCATCTAGTAGAGAGCCATATAACCGTATTTGGCAGCATTTGAAAAGCAGTTTGAGTGGCTATGGAATACTTAGTACATCTGTGTTCTCGAACCTTCTGAACTCAACGAATCTGGAAATTTCGACAGGTGTCACTAGGAGATATAAATAGATGTCGCAGGAGCACCCAAGTTATGATAGTTTTGAACCGCGATAAAGATGTGCGATAGATGACAGTAGTGAAAAGTATAGAGAAAAAGTGGAAGTATTGAATACGAGAAAATTGATTGTTTATTTAAAGTGATTAATTGTGAAAGTGAATTATCTTCACAGATGGTTCCAAGATGAACTGTGGAGTAGGAGCAGGTATATTCTCAACAGAACTAGACATCTCTAAAACTCTTCGCCTTCCCAACGCAGCCAGCGTCTTTCAAGCAGAAGTACTTGCAATTAAGGAGGCGTGTAGACTGCTCCTCAATATATTGATACCCAGAAAAAAAATAGGGATCTTCGTCGACAGTCAGGCCGCGATTATGGGTGTCGGTTCAACCAAGTCAACGTCCAAGCTTGTTGCGGAATGCAGGGAGAACAGGGCCTGTCATCGGTTTGATATAACTCTCGTCTGAGTTCCCGGCCATATGAATATTGAAGGGAATGAAAAAACGGAGGAAGTTGCCAGACGTGCTGCTTTGTGCGTGTCTCATGCGGAGGAAATCTTCCCTCCGCTGGGATATGTAAAGAGAGAAATCCTCCTGCACTTCAGCTCAAGGGCTAGATGGATGAACCTGACGAACTGTGTCATTTCAAGGAAGATCTGACCAACCTACGATGATGCCAGAACAAACAACATCTTAGCCAGAACGCGTGTAGATGTCGCCAGACTAACGGCAATTAGTACGGGTCATTGGCTCCTAGGAACTTACGCAGCCAAGCTTGGCATCACCCATAACACCCACTGCCGTAGCTGCGCTAGCACACACAATAGTGAAACAGTGTTCCATCTTCTTTGTGAGTGTCCGGCCCTAGCCAAAACCAGATGCACTGCACTAGGTCATCCCTTTTACGATGACCTTTCGGCCATTCAAAGCATCCATTTCAACAAGATCATCAAATTTCTCAAGTGCACAGGCTGGTTTTGAGCTCCCTTAACATCCTTCTCCCTCCTTAATTTCAGGTTCCGTGAGTTGTGGTATCAAAGCGGAGCTCAATGCGTTATTTGTGTTTTTCCCTTGTCAGGAAACGGGAAATACAACCACTTAAACCAACCAACCAACCTAAGTCTACCTACCTCTTGCATTCACTTACACTAAAGTCTAAGTACTGATCGAATCGTGCGTGCTGTGAATCCTTCCTAACGTAGTCTCCGACACAAAAGATCAAGTCTTGGTCAAACTATGTGCGTAGAGCTACAAATTCTCTCGTCCTATTATTCGTCCACACAAAAGTCAAATGTGTGTGACGAATATGGCTATTTTGCTTTGAAACAGGCCAAGTATTCCTTTTTTTTATATACAATGTTTGCGAAAAAAAAAATTCATCTCAAATAAAACAGAAGACTTTTCAATTAACGAACTCTGTGTCGAATACTTTTTATTTTTGGTCTCTTACGATAATTTTATAGGAAAGACACTGCGAGTTTTATAATACTAGTTTAAGCCTCCTAGGAGTATGCTATGAAAAGTTAAATTACTTCAACACTCTCGAATTCCTTGAGGTATGTTATAAAATTTGAAGACGTCTAATATTATTGAACTCCACGACGTATGTGATAAAATTGTTAATTGTTATTTCTCCAAGGTATCTGATAATTTGTTGTAAAGTGAAATAATGTTACAAAATGATTCAGTAAATGTTGAGGTTAAGAGTTACAAAATTAAATTTGAATTTGAAGTTATTATTTTGCAAATCTAGTTAACAGGATAGCTGAATGAAAATAACTTGAAAGTGACATAAAGCCATAATGGACTTATAACGCTTTGGCAAAGTTAAAATATAGTCTTATGTAACATGGCCTTATGTCACGGCACCCTTTTGAGTGTGTTAAACCGCGTATGCAATTTTCTTACCTCATCTCAGACATCCAAAATTTTGAAAAAATTCGTATTTTATAATATAGTTGTAAGATAGGTGCCGTTATTTAAAATGATGGAAAAAACAAGGCAATTGCCTAGATTATATTATCCCAAAATACAAAGTCTGGAGAAAATGTGCTCAACCATTAGTACAGAAGGCCCTGCGACAGACGGAGAATGCAATAAAATCAGCATTAGACTGTCTTCAGTGACAAAGCGATCTGAAAACTGGACGCCCTGTCGATTCGTTTTGAGGGCGAACCCCACAGGCGGACCAGTAGGAATGCAGTAAATGGGAAGGTGTTACTATCCCTCTAATCCTGATCATAATTTTGCTTTGCTTAAAAAATAGAATAAGAATAGGGGAATAAATTGCCTTGAACCGTTGAAACATAACCTAAGTTTGATATAAACTTCATTTCAAAAACTAGAAAATTCAATTCTGTTTCATAAATCCTCTCAACTTCATAAAAAAAATAAAAAAAAAAACAATCAAATCCTTGAAGTGTGTCCGGACACTGATATGAAGAGATTACCATTAAATAGTCGACAAATCCTTTTTAGATTTCACTAAACGAGATCCACTTCCTTATTAACTTTACGGGCTCCCGACCCGTGAAAAATCTCTAACTGCGACAATGTAGCCTTCCATCCTCTGCGATATTGGGCATGTTGCTCTCTGGTATCCGCGATGGGTTGGTCTTTAAAACGGAGGTTAAACCTAGAGGAGGGGAGTCGAAAATGCAACGTGATAAAGCTTCATATTATTTTCCTTTCGAAACTACCCAATATAAGCTCCCCTTTTCTAGTTATCGTCCACCACTCGGCACCATAAAGCAGGACTGGCAGGATTAAGGTTCGATAGCGCATGCATTTTGTCGTTCGAGTGAGTTTTGAACCCATTTGTTTCACTTAACCGAAGTAGCAGCGGTTCCCTAAGGTAATTCTCCGCCGGATCTCCACTAACGTGTCATTCGTGGAGTTGATGTTTACTCCTAGGTAGATGAACTACCTCGAAGTTGAAGGCAGTGACAAATGTTTGTCTATTTGTTGCTAGCATGCACTTAGTTTTGTCCTCATTAACTTCAAGACCAACAAATTTCGCCTGTTCTTCAATTGCCGCAAAAGCTTCTAGCACGATACGCTAGGAATGGCCGATGTTGATGTCGTCCGCATACCTCAAAAGCTGTACGGATCTATTGAAGATTGCGCCTCCCATGTTGACACCTCCCGTGCACACTTTTTTCTTAAGAACGTGAAAGAAGAAATCACATGACATCGCATCTACTTGTCAAACCCGGTGCAAATTTAAAATCATTCGGAACAGCTTCTTCCAAGATGCACATTACACCTCCTATTTTCAAATGTCAAGCGACACAGTTGGATCTGCTTTGCCGGAATCCCACATTTGGCCATCGCAATGTAGAGCTCTTGACGATGCATGCTGTCATATGCGGCTTTAAAGTCGCTGAGAAGATTGGGAGACTTTGGGCTATAACTATAGTGGTTGTCGAATGGCTTGAGACGATCACAAGTACTTTGGATAAGATCGAATATGCGACATAAAGTAGGGATGAGCCTCGATAGTTCTTGCAAGGCATAAGATCACATTTTTTGTAGATGGGGCATATGGAGCTAAAAGCCCAGTCATCGGGCATGCTTTCTTCCCCTATACTTGGTTGATGATTTGATTCATGCGCCCTACCAAAAAACATATCCGTATTTGAAGAGCCGGCGGCCTTGTTATTCTTAAGATTTTTCATATCTAAACCAATCTCTTCTAATTACCGATACAATTTATTTCCATTCATACGGTCCTCATAAAAACTAATTTTTGCTTAAGGTTTAAGGAATTTTGTAGGCAAAACGAACCGGAAATAAGATTGTGCCAAACAAAGGAAGTTAGTCTCTCTGCCAAACGATTTTAGTTTTTCTTATTGAAACGTTTTATGTATTGGTATCCATGAGTTTGTGTAGGATGAACATTTGTCTATATAAGTACCTAACCTCGTATCTCCCACAGAAGGTCTTATTTTAATAGCTTCCGTTAGAACTCAATATTACATCCCAAAGATCGATGGAAAGCACACAATCACAATCAAAACAAATACAACGAATTTATCTCCTATTCGAGCAAACTTGTTCGACTAATAATAGACACAGCGAGTGCCATTCTCGGAGGACTAGATTAAATTGCATAGCAAAGCAATTGCCATCTTGCTATGGGCGGTTGGCACTCTTACCTTAGAAATATGATAGTGATGTTGCTACCACATGTCACGTGGACTGAAAACATAAACATGGGTAACATATAGTAAACACCTGAGCTTGAACTCAGTCATCATGGTGGACGATATTGGAAGGTATATACGAAACCTTGGTATAGCTACAAACATCAACGGTTAGGAGAATGCATGGCGTTCTCATTATCAAAACATGTGTAGATGTGTTGTCGAATCATCGTTTCCTCTAAATCAATTAATAAACCACTAGACACATTGTCCTGTATCTGGGTGTGCTCGAGCTCTGAAGGTTCCTGTTCAACATGTATTCAACGCGTCCGGCATCGATTGTCACGTTTAATATTGCAATTTTCCATGCTAGTCGAATTGTCGATGGCGATAACGATGTACGATAGTTACAATATACTTTGTAAATTTAGTTCTTACTGTATATTAAATTTTGTTTATTTTTTTTAACTTTTTTAATTAAATTTTCTGGGAATATGTGATCAAGTGCTTAATTAGATACGAGACTGTGTATCGACCCAATTGTTGATGGTTGATTGATGGCGGGTGGTAGGACAGCGGGCTCCAGAAATGAATAGTTTGCGTAACACGAGCCAAAAAGAGAGCTCGAATGGCTTGCTAAGTTGAAGTAGATGTACAAATAGATGCTTTGAAAAAGGATAATCGATTGGATATTAATATTCTACTCAACTGGGAACTTATCAAAAATTTGTTTGCATTTGCACAGTGATTGTGTAATCCGATACTGGGAAAGCAAATGTGATTATGTTTTGAGAACTTGAATTTCACGACGGCTTTATATGATGGATAAATTGAATCACACATTCAGGAGCTTTTGGAGCGGCTTTTAAATAATTCCTTCTATACTTTATCCAACAAAAATTTTCAGTATACAAGCCTTATGGAGGAGCTTTTTTTTCTACCAGTAGTGCCTGTAGATACTCTCACGGCGCTCAAACGCAAGAATTACCACTGAAATAAAAACCAAACCACTTTCATACCATGGAATTGTTGTTGCAATTTTCCTAAAATTCGCATACAACCCACCACAACCAGTCTCCCACACAGCCGAATGGGAATGAGCATGATCGTCTTGTGTTCGCTTGCTATTATCATCCACCAAAATAAGCAGTGTGTGTGACTGAAGCACATCAGAAGAGTATTACCATCTCTACAATGAAGCATATCTTTAAGGGTTTTTCTATGGATTTTGTCAAAGAACTTTCGGTTTTGGTGCTTTTGAGAACGAATTATTACGTGGGGTGCTGCCATTTGGTTTTAATTTGATTGTATTTGTATTGTACAGCTGCACAAGTGCAGTTTTTTTTACCATCTGTTTAGGTATATGACATTACGTCGTGGTTATATAATTGTGTATTCGAATTGCCTGATTGTGTCTACCTTCCATAATATGCATAAGCGGAAAGGACTGGGAAATGTTTTTAGAAAATCTTGCTGATTGAGTTTATGTCGCAAACTGTTTAAATAAAAAAAAACATAAATACATCCTTTCATCTCATTATGTACCTGGTTGTATGAGGGCTTTGTTTTTCCGATAAATGACGCCTGTTTTGCCAATAAATACGGGAATTCCCAAAAGGAAGATCTCAAGTTAGGTAGGGATGCAATCATACAATGGGTTGCTTGAAATCGTTAAACGTTACAAAACCAAGTATGAAACATACGTCGATGGCTCAAAATGCGGGACATAAAGTGCTTCGCTTGACCTTAATCCAATAGCATTGGTTTGGGCTCAAGTGAAAGGGTTTGTAGCAAACCAAAACAATTCATTTAAAATGGCTGAAATAAGAGACTTACTAACAGCACTTACAAGGGTTGACAAGGAAAAATGGCATAGATGTGTCCAACACGTTGAACAGGTTGTTGAGCCAAATGTGTGGGAAATAGACGTTTTTGCCGAGGAAGCAGTTGAAAGGTTTTTTTTTTTTTTTTTTTTTTTTTTGTCGGGATGTGTGAAACTTTCTGCACTGAAGCACTCAGACTCAATACTGGTCCATTGTACTGCCAGGCAGACACACCACATTTTACTGTGGGAATTTACTCGTTTTTCTAAGAAAAACGAGAAGGCGCTTCAATGATAAGGAGCTTAGGTTTACAGCACTCACCATATCCGCACCAAATACCTGCCACCTGATACGAGCAAAAGCAGGACAATCACAGACGAAATGTTCCGCAGTGTCGTCGCTTTCTCCACAGGCTTCGCAGATGGTGGTGTCGCTTAGGCCTAGCACCTTAAGGTGTTTGGCAAAAGCGTAGTGTCCCGTAAGAACGCCAGTAGTCTGTCTGCAGTCTTTTCTGTTGAGAGACAACAAGAATGCCGCGGATTTCCCACAGACGTCGGGGAGCATTTGCTTAGTCTGTCTGCATCCTGGAGAGTCATGCCAACGGCGATTGTGTTCATAGGAAACCCAACCGTCAATGGAAGCCCTGACCGAGGACGCAGGCAGACAGATCGCTGGTTCAGGTCCTGAGAGGTCCCCCTCTGAGCCTTGTCTAGCAAGTTCATCGGAGATCTCATTTCCCGTGATCCCGTTATGACCCGGGACCCAGACAAGTTTAAGTGAATTCAGCCTTCCGACCGAATTCAGAGATATCTTGCATTCACGTACTATTTTGGAGGTAGTTAAGGGTTTGAGTAAGGCCTTAAGCGCAGCCTGACTGTCGCTACAGACGCAGATACTTCGCCCCCTCCACCTGTTCCTCGTGACATAGTCCATCGCCATTAGGATAGCATAAGTCTCTGTTTGGAAGACTGACGCATGTTTGCCTAACGGAAAGAAAAGTCTAACGCTATCGCTCTCCACGAAGACACCAGCACCAGATCCTTGATCGGTTTTGGAGCCATCCGTAAAGATTCGACTGCATTCCCTTCCAGGTTCAGAGTCCGGCCAGAGCCAGTCCTGGACGCGAGGAAAGTCGACCTCGTATTTGCGCTTTAGCCGAAGTTCCGGTGTCATCGCATCAGACGGCATATCCATAAGACAGGAGTCGAAGGACAACCGTTGCGCAAGTTCATCAAAACTCCAGTGCGAGTTATACCAAAAGCCACCTCTTGTAAGACGTGAGATAGCCTTGATTGTACAGCCCATGATGTAAACATCAAGGGGCGGAAGGTTCAATAGTGCATCTAGGCCGGAGCCAGGCGTGCTGGGGAAGGCCCCCGTGCAGCCGAGACATACCTGCCTTTGGAGTTTGGCAAAAGCAGCAGTGACGTATTTACGTGAAAGCTTATTCCACCAAACAACCGATGCGTATGCTATAAATGGTCTTATCATAGCCGTATAAATCCATAGGACTCTTTTCGGTGATAAGCCCCATGTCTTGCCGAAAATGCCTTTGCACTGCCAGAAAATAGACAGCGCCTTGGCAGTCTTCAGCTCAACATGTTTGGACCAAAGAAGTTTGCTATCCAGGATGACTCCCAGATACTTTGCTTCATTGGAGAGTTGGATTGTGACGCCTTTTAGCACTGGCTGAGTCAACCCGACCAGCTTCCTCCTTCTCGTAAAGAGAACAACCTCAGAGTTGAAAGGTTAATAATAGACCTAAATAACTAGAGCAGTAGCAGTAATTACTCATCGGATTAGTTAGGTCTACTGGAGATACTCTTAAAAAAAACGCGCCTATTATTATCTTACCAGAAATGGAAAAAGATAAACGGAATTTATTTCGTTCCGCAATATTTTTATTTTAAATTGGAAGATGGTAACCCTAATAGAATTGCTCTCTGAGTTGTGGCGAATTATCATACACACTACGTCAACCCTGTGAGAGCTTTAAAGAGGGACCGATTTATGTAAGTCATTGCAACCAGACTGAGAGACAAACATCCTACCTTGCCTGTACTGACAATTTTTGTTGGATAGAGTATAATAGTCCTTTGAAGTTTGAAAATATCCATGTCCTGAATTATTTGTGTGAGTGTAGTTATGGTAAATAATCAATTTAGGACCAGACACAGTGGCTCAGTGGTTATGCGTTAGACTACTGAGCGAGGGTGTCGAGGTGTCTTAGGTTCAAATCAAGTCGGGGACTAACGTTTTTCCACTGCCCCATGTCTTGCGAAAGTCTGACAAACATTAAAGAATATTGTAAACGGGGGCACATTCGGCAATGGGACACATTCGTCTACGGCTCAGATGATTACTGCTAAACATATTCCTTTTTGATCGTTTTGATCCTGCGTTGTAGTTGTACAGTTCTTGATGTCTCTTTGAAGGAACTACACGTGGTTTTGTGTTAGTACATTTTTGAAATTTTCCATTACAGGTGTGGGCGAATTTTGTTTTAGTAATACAGGGTGGCGCAACAATTGTGCTTCAATAAGAAATTTAAATAACTTTTTTTTTAATCAATGTATTTCATTTAAATATTTTTTTTTTGCATAGGAAATTAAATTTTATTTTATATAACTAACTGGTTTAGAAGATGATAGACCGTAAATGACCTCCATGCTCATCCACGCATATGGGACACCTGATCAGAAAATTATTCATTCCGGACTGAAGGGTTGAAGCCAGGATCGCCTTAATTATTGTTTTAATGGACTACTTCAATGCAATCAAATTCCTTGGTTTCGTTTTGTACACCTCTTGCTTGACATAACCCCATAAAAAAAAGTCTGGTGGAGTCAGGTCAGGTGACCTTTGGGCCAGCGGAAAGTTTAGTTTCTGGATATTAATTTGTTTGGGAATTTTCGTTGGAGCTCCGCCATGATCGGTATGGCTATGTGTCAAGTTGCTTCATCTTGCTGGAACCATATCCTGTTGAAATGAGTACTTCTTCGGCGCAGTTCTGGGTAAAACAAACTCCTTCAACATCTTTATATAACGGTCCCCATTGATAGTTACTGTTATACCGTTTTCTTCAAAGAGGTATGGCTTCACAATGCACCTTGAAGAAACTGCGCGCCACACAATGACTCGTTCTGGGTGCCGTACCGTCTCATGGAGTATTTTTGGACTAAATATACCGCAATTTTGGTTATTTGCATTGCCGTTTAGATCAAAATGGGCCTCATCAGACATAAACAAGCAATTTATCAAGCTGTTGTCTTCTTCGGTCATTTCAATAAATTTTTGGCAAAATTCCAGGCCAATAGGCAAATTAAGAGGGTTTAACTTGCTTGCAGTTTGGACTTTGTACGGAAACAAGTTTAAGTCATCATGAATTATTCGTTGCAATGACCGTCTGCTAACTCCAATTTCGAATCGAAACGCTTGGTTTTGCCCCATTTGACTCTGCTACAGCCGCGATTGTGCCTTGAACCCGAGCATAGGGATCTCGATGGTACGGTCTTCGTGCGAAGCTTCCACATGTTACCGGCCTCATAATCGTCCATCTACTCAGGGTAGTGCCGCCGAACTCCCACCTAAATTCCCTTTGGACGGAAATGAAGGACTGCAAAGCATGGTATCGCCGCACTATCCAAATCCTCTTTTCGGTATCCCAAGCATTCATTTTAATAAATCTAAATAGTAACCTGCCAAATAAAAAAAAATACCCGATTACTCAAACAGAAAAAAAGTTATTACGTTTTGTTTTTGTAGCACGATTCGTGCGCCACCCTGTACAATAGTTATCTTACATAGGGTTTAAATATTAGCATATATGTATTGATATATATTAAGCCTTAGTAATAGCAATTTAATTTTATTTAGATTTAAAAGTTTTCTTAGAAATGTGCAAAGGGGAATTGTAGGGCAGATAAAATTGCCAAAAAAAAAGAATCGCATTACGTTGTCTACCTGATAAAGGTTTTCTAGGTATGCCTATCGCTACTTGTGAACTTATGTTTATTCTATCCGCAGTCGATGGTACAACACTTAGGTGCACAGGTAGTAAAACGTGTCTAGCGACCAAGCATATCTGGCCAAAGATGGATCTGGGACGCTCTTTGGGTTTGATCTGACTTAACCGACTGCACATTGGCTCTGCTATAGATGTCATTACAGGACACTGTCTAATAGGTAAGCACGCATCAAGGCGTGGCGTCTATTCAAATGACTTCTGTATAAGCTGCAGGGAAGAGGAGGAGGAGGATACTAAGCCTCACCTCCTCTGTGCATGTCCTTCCCATAAAAGAGATCTCTATCCAGGAGCATTCTTCCTTAATGAACTCAGTAACTATGTTAGAAGTCTGTCACGCTTCGTTAGAAGCTCCAAATGTCGAAGCTCCAAGGTCGAAACTCCCCCAATCCACGTGGCATCACAACGAATCTAATTGGTCTAAGTGTGTTGGCTATTAGCTGACAGCCACCTTAACCTAACCTCTCCACGTGTCGCTCCTACTTCTTTTATGATGAATACAAGCTCCTCGCACCAAACTTACATAATATAAGAATAAGTGGTTTTCCCTAACTTTACATGTTCTTTATGTGCCTTTTACTATTCTTCATTATTGGTGGTCTAAAGCCATTATTACAGCAGCTGTATTTCACATAAAGTTATCTGCGAAGCCGTTTGTTGAAGACCTCTTTTGAAATCGGTTGCCCAAATATTTTGTTTCCCTTAGCCGCTTGATTTGCATACTGTTTATGTTATTTGTACTCTTGAAACGTACCGAGGAATTTAACAAAACGTACTTTTTAATTCGATTAAGTGCATACCTGGCGTTAAGTTGTTCCTTATCGAGAAAAACAAGCGTTTAACTAAGCGTTTTTCCATTCTTAAACGACAGCCAAAATAACGATAAAGCCAACTGTCGAACAAGAATCAAGTTCCACAAAACATAAAATCACAGCTGCTGGAAATGACGTTAATCTATTGGCGTTACGCCGGCTATAATCCCGAGATTGCACTGTCGCTTTTTTTTGTGTCGAGGCATTTAACGCCAGTCATTATTAGGGTGAATATCTCCAGTAGTTAAGAGATTTTTAATTTAACGCAAAACTAAATAATAATGTTTAAATTATCAATCTTTCTCTTTTCAGATGCTAACGACAATTCAATCAATCCAACAAAAAGCGTCATGTGCAAGTGATAGCAACATAATAACATACACTAATATTTAAGTCTAAGCCTACATTCGCTCCTTTCCCCCCCAACAGTCAAAACTCGTGCTATAAACAAAAATCTTCCTCTTACCAAATAAGTATTTATACAAACACATAAGAACAAAATTATTTAGTAACCCGTTAAAAATCGAGGCCTTAGAAAGATTGCATTAGACGCACACATAACAGAAATAATAGTATTAAAAACTTCAAAATTAATTATATTCAACAAAACTAAAAACAATTGCTTAGGAAAATTATATTAAAACTTTGAAAAAAAAAACACTCACAAATAACATATAATCTTAAATCTTCCATTAGAATTTTGAAATTAAAAAGCATATTGTAGTTGTTAATTCTGAAACAAAAAAAAATAGATTAAGTCAAAAATATTAATTCAAAATTAATACAAAATATCTCCTAGAGAAATCAACAATCTCAGTCAAAAAGACGACGCTCCCAACTTAACCCTTTCTCTCTCTCAAATCGTGTTGTGAAACCTTGAGAGGTTTTTAAAAGCAAAACAAATTCAAAAAAAAATCGAGCTTCTAACAGACAAATAAGAAAAGAAAAAAACTGAACAATCATTCACCAAGACAAACCACACCTGCGTTGATAACGACACACACATGCAAACAAGCATTTTGTATACATCCTTAACCTGTTACAAGGATAAATAAGCGACTATACAATTAAGACGGAAAGGACCTTAAAGCTATATACACGTCAGGTCAACCTTGCACTTTGTTCCACTTCTTCTGTAATTTGTTTTGTGTTCGTGATTTTGGCTTGAATCCAGGTGCATCAGAGCCCCTTTGACATTCGCGATACCTTAACATTGCCCTTCTGCACTCTGCTTGAGTGTATTTGTTACCTGGGCTATTAGTGCATTGCAATCTATCTGAATGTGCACAACCTCACAATGGTGCTTCACATCAAACAAGGGTAGACGGAGCGCAACAACATAAATAACAAAAGCGTCATGACCGGATGTCAGGTGAGTGTTGAGACAGGACATGCCACGTGCACATCAGCATTTCGATCTGATGTTGTGCTAATTTCTTACATTCAAAAGGAGTTACGATGCAGGGTATGAGTTACCTGCAGTACGACTCAAAACTGGAGGCTTTAACGCAAGCGGCATTGATATGCATCCTAGGCATAGGAATTATATTTTCAAATCTAATTATTATAGCGACGTATGCTAATTTTAAGGGTAAGGCTACGCCAGTTAGGCAAGTAGGCATTAATCGCTGCTCTCTATTTCTTATAGGTCCCACGGAGGTCATCAATTACTATCTACTATCGCTAGCCGTGGCGGATCTACTATGCGGTCTCATGATAGTACCGTTTTCGGTGTATCCAGCACTCTTGGGCGAATGGATGTACGGCGATATTTTGTGCCGATTCACCGGCTACTTAGAAGTGACCCTGTGGGCGGTGTCAGTATACACGTTTATGTGGATATCGGTCGATAGATATTTAGCTGTAAGAAAACCTCTCCGATATGAGACGGTGCAAACGAAAACAAGGTGAGTTGTTGGTATGTATGTACTATTATTCCTCTTCGCCTTTTTCCATGGACCTAGGTATTTTGTCGATGCAGCCATTATCAAATGGTTGATAAGTATTCGTTCTTGGTATGAGAAGGGACAAATTTACCTTACCGTTGGAATTGTTGGAGCCGATATTCGTTCTATTCTTAAATGGCATTGAATGTTTGCAAATGTGCTGAATTTCCCTGGACAGTGTCTTCCGGTTGAATTTAATATATCTTTTAGAATTTTCACATTTTGATGTACCTAAGTATCGAGTTTCTCAATAAGGACATACCAATTTTGCATTTAAATAAAACAAACGAATCGTACTGAAATTTATTCCATACGTAATACACATGTTAAATTTAAGTTTGGAACTCGCTCTCGTTCATATGACCTCCGCAAGCACGTTTGCAGCGATCGATTATTTGGAGCCAATTTTGCACCACTGCTCCACATATGTCAGCTGGGACGTTGGGAATTTCACGGTCGATCTTGTTCCTGAGCTCTTATTAAGTTGTTGGCTTGTTGGCATAAACAAATAACTTAACGTAACCCTATAAAAAGAAACCCAAAAGCGTCGTGTCTTCCAACATGTCACGAAAACGAACCTTGTGATGCCTTTTTTCTTGTGTCCGAGGTAAGCTCGTAAACTTCGGGCGGAGTACAAAACTGTGGACTCAGACATTTTTTTTAGTTTTTTTTTGTTTTATAATTAGAGTGCGCTAAAGGGATTTATTTTGTCTGCAATTGATACAGTACCCTTATAATACAACCACAGCGCAGGCATTTTTGTATGTTGTTGCAGCAGCACCCAGCAAATGATTCATTGCCTATTTTTAGGTGCTACTTCTTGCATGAAAGAATAGAAGGATAGGAAATAGGTATGGTGCAATACGATTTTTTCTCCACAGGTGGCGTCTAAATTGCTTTAGGGAGATCTGTTTTCTTCTGTGTATTCAATTTAAAAATGATGGCCCTGGTCGGGATTGAAACGCACGACCTGCCAATCACTTAGTGAATACACTACCATCACACCATTGCCACCCGTCGTTTCTTTTGGTACTTATAATCTACTGTTACAATGTTTCAGGGATAATCTGGGCTGGGATACGGTTTTGTTTAGGTGGGAATACGTCAGCGTAGGGACGGTCAAACGACTACAAGAGGTTCTCCTCACCGGGTCTCCTCAGATCGGTCGCGGTGGATCAGGCCAGAAGTTTTAATTCCTGCTCCCCCTAGGCTAAAATGTTTCAACGATAGGTGGTTGATCAGATAGCCAGTAATTCCTGCTCCGGTCGGATCTGGGCGACGGTTTGGGCCCGGACAGCGGATCAGACCGAAGTCTGCTCTGCTCCACTCTGCGAGGCTACAATACACGGTGGGGTGTCTTGCCCTTAAAAATGCGGTGGGTAAATCCGAAGATTTCACGGAGGTGAAAGCAAGCTAGTGAAACCTCCCCGAATGGCATTTCGGGTGGTCACTAGTGAGATTTTCTGCAGGAGACCGGTGGGAGTTATATAGTTGAATTCAAAAACTAGCCCCAGTTTTCCTACTCCGCTCGCTGGTCGTGTATGGTGATGTTTTCGTGTCAGGGTCGTTTGGTAGGTTGAGACGGTGATAGGTGGGCGTACTGTGATGGCAATCAGTGGCCCATTGGAATTTGTTCGCGGGCCGGTCAGGGTCGCGTAATAATTTTGGTAGGTGCCGTGATGACTTTGGTCGGTCGGTTGGTCGATTCGGTGAGACGGCTGCTGGTGCATAGCACTGTCTATGTCGGTCAGGGGTTTCTGATACATTCGTCAGTGCGGCCGGTCAGGGGAACTGCCGGGTGTCTTACAACCTCATTGACCGTAACATGGAAATTATTTTCATCGACAAAAAAATACGGTCAAATCCTCCGGCATGAAATCCACACCCCACAGTCACTTTTTGTGGTTGCAATGGAGTCTCTTGAAGAACATGTAGGTTTTTTGCTGTCCAATAACGCACTCAGAGAGAACTTGCATCTACCCTTAGCAGAGCAGCGAGAATGCGTGAGCGGTCTAAATTTTGTGGAGAAAAGTGTTAAGTCCCTTTTACGCGCAAAGCTGGCCACAACCAAAATATTGTTTAATTCGAAAACCAATCTGACGAAGGCGCCTGCCAGACAACTAGTACCTACCCTCAGCGGAGCAAAGAAGTTGCGTGAGTTTAATCCTTTTTACCAGCTTGGCGATTTATTAAAACGCTAGTTTTATTTTGCAAAGAAAGCTGACACAGGTACTTGCCAGACGACTAGCACCTTCCATAAGCGAAGCGACAAAGTTGCGTTAGCGCGTTAAACCATACGGAGAAAAGGGTTAAATCTAAGCCCAAGTATTGCTTGATTCGAAAATAAAAGCTGAGATAGGCTCCTGATTTGTGGGTAATTTGGTGTTTTTTATTGAGTTTTTGACATTTTTTATAATTTCGGGGTGATATATGTACCTCATCAAACTTATTTATGTATTTCCTTCATTCGTGTGAAACCCAATATTTAGGTCGGTTTTAATATATTTTTGGCGAAATGATATTAGTCTCGAATGCAAATTGCCCCAAAAATAAATAGAAACATAGGGACGGGCTACAGTCCGCTTCGGCGAACTGTTGCATACCCAATTTTTATTCCTATCACTCATAAGTGGGCGGGACAAAAGTCCAAGTATAGTTGAATTGTTAAGAACGCTCTACATATTTTGTTCATTTAAAGGATTTAATCGAAAAAAACGAAGCTTTTGTAAAAAAAACGCTTCCTAGCTCAAACTTTGGTTTTTCAATAAAATTGTTTTATATAATTGTGGGCGTGTCAGTAGGCGGATTTAAAACATATTTGATTATAAGTATAAAGGGCACCTAGAGAGTCTATATTATAAATTTCAGTTTCCTAGCTCAAACTTTGCCTTTTAAATAAAATTGTTTTATTTAATTGTGGACCTCTAGAAATGTTATCTCCCGAGCAGTTTTTGGAGTCATATAAAAAAAATCTCAGCTTTCTAGCTAAAAATTCGATTTTTTCGATAAATTTGTTTTTTTTTTTTTTGAGTTTGTGGGCGTGTCTGTGGGCGGATTTCAAAAATTCTTAAACTTGATTCTTTTGGGCCTCTAGAGAGTATATGGTTAACATTTCAGCTCTCTAGGTCCAGTTTAAATGCCTAATTTTTGCCAATAGACGAACGGCCAAACGGTCGGACATGGCTAGATCGACATTACTATCGATGCTAATCATAAATATAGTCGAGGGGTCTTAGGGGTCTACAGGCAATATTAAGGTATGTTACAAGCTTCGCGTCAAAATTAATATACCCTTAGAATAGGGTATAAAAAAGGCTCCAATGAAATGCAAAATCAACCTAATCGGACTACAAACGTTGTAGTTATTTTCTATATAATTTGTTGAGACCTTTTTTCAGTTTTTTTGTGGCCATTTTGATATATGACTAATTTCATGGAGCCGCCCACTTTATTGAGTTGCCCAATTATTCGCATATAAGTTTTTTGTGACTATGTTTTCGATATATATAAAAATGCATCCTATGTATTGTTTACAGAAAAAGGTATTTGTGTTACCACATAAGGCTCTTTACTGGGCTAAGTGTGTCAGTTTTTATCGACAGCCACTTCAACCATGCCTACAGCAATTTAGTCTACCCAATGATTATACTGAAGTGCATTTAGAAAACGTATAGTTTGTTGTTTTTCAGCAGAAAAGATCTGCAATATTTTTAAGATAAACACATTAGCAGCTTGATATGCCTTCTTCGCCCTAAGCAATATACATTTATTCGATTTTGTCTTTATATCCCTCCCACTTTACTGCATCCCTGCTGGTGCGCCTGTGTGATTTGGCGTTTCGACCTCAACGAATACTGCCAAGCCTTCCCATTTTGGATCACCTTATCACTGAGGCACATCAAATGCTGGAGTTATGTTTTTGTGTCTGTCTATCTTTTTTTTGCGATTGGAACACGTTCATGCTTGCATTATTGATTATTGCTAGTTCTTCCTCTTGCAACCCTAGTGATGTCCAGTCATGTCAAAGCACGGATTTGGATGCACACTTACGAGACCGTTTCAATGTTAAATGCGTTGTTAGGCTCACATGAATGGTAAACATGCCTAAATGTGAATTGTCCACTTAGTCACCTTTTACGACAAGTGCTGTTTTTTGGGGTGCTGCATAAATAGCCTATCTCTGCATGGGATATATTTGTTCGATTTTGTAATATGTCCCAAAACCATAAAATATGACAAATTTTAAAACATATGACTCTGTAGTTTTGAAAGGTTTGAGATATTCGATTTTTTGGAGAAGTAAAAGAAGTTGTAAAATCATTGGGAAAAGAGTATCGCGCTTAGTCTCCTCTCTGCTGAATATAAATTCATTTTTGAGATAAAAAAACAATTATTCCATTTCAAAGTCACTGACCTTTTAATTGATTGATTTTTCTTTTGGGTTTGTTCCGATTTTAAAAAGAGGGAGCGACCAGCAAAGATAAGATACATGCATTAGATAAATCCTAAATAAGCACATATTTTGCAATGAATTAATCGCTTCGATTGCGCTGCTTTTACTGCTTATCATTGATTTTGCTTTGAATTTATAAATGGGCGCTAATACTTCTATATTTTTGTAGGAAATGCCTTTGTTAAAAAAGTAAGGTGTGTAAAACTACGGCTAAGCGGTTAAGTAAAATATAAATGGACTTTTTATCGTAATTCATACAATTCATTCGTTGCTCCTCAACTCAGATTTTAAATAAATTATATTCTATTATTTTTCCATCCACTAAATTTAGATGTCAATGCTGGATGGCGTTTACCTGGATATCAGCAGCATTGCTATGTTGTCCGCCAATACTTGGCTACAATACACCAATATTCCATCGCGACTCTTACATTTGTATGCTCGATTGGGGCAATATGGCTGCCTATAGTGCCACACTCGCGATATTAATTCTAGGTCCTAGTGTTATATCAATTGTACACAATTATGGTTATATATTCGTTATGATGCGTAAATTACGTTCCGGTGAACCCATACACGATAAAGAATACGCAACCGCTTTAGCTGAAAATTTATCGAATCCTAGTCATATGATGTCATTCGCATTAGTGTTTGCATTCTGGATATCATGGTTGCCGCTAATATCGGTTCGCATATACGAGGTGGTAACCGGACAAGTTATCCAAAATACTCTTTTGAATTTCGGTCTCGTCTGGATTGGTGTATTGAATTCTTTTTGGAAGATCATCATCATGTCCGGTATGTCTCCGCAATTCCGTATCGCACTGAGAGTATTTTGTTTAACCATATGCTGTAAGACTAAGGGCCGTTTGCAAGCTGAACTAATCGGGTTGGACCCAGATGACTAGAGTCGTTAGATTTTCCCTTTTAATTACCCTAACTGAAAGCCCTCCCAATTATTTTCCAAAAAAAAACTAATTGGCGTTACCCTTAATTGGCTGAAAAAAATTGTTACACTTTGAAAAAAAAAAAAAATTTTAAATTTACAAAATTTGCTAAATTTAAAAGTCACAAAAAATTAAAATACAGTAACAGAAAAAGCTATGTTGATACAAAGGAGAGATAAAGTAGTTGCTAATTCTTTTTTATTTTATATTGTCCATCGATTTATCATTATGTTGATCTGTTCGCATTAAAACAGAGATAACCCTTCAGTTTTGTAAGAGATCGATGCCAAAAAGTAATGTGTACTAGTTGTAAGTTTTGTTAGTTTCGCTATTTAAAATATATTATATACTTAGATACATATATACTTACTAAATCGAAGGACTAAACTTAATTCTTATTTTAAATAAAGAAGAATAAATATTTTTTTTTGTTATTAGAAAAATTAATGATGACAACAGAACAAATGCTTTGAGACTTGTACTCGTTTGTTAAAGCAAAAAAAAAAACTTGAGCAAGAAATAAAATTACAAAATTAAAAAAACTATTTATTCAAAGAAACTTAAATTGTCCTTTATATATATATTTATATATAAAACCAAAATATATTCATCTACTATTTGTTCAATTTCAATGAAATGCAATTTAGAAAATTAAACTATATAACCATAAGGAGAAAACAAAATATTTCGTAAAATATAAAAACCTATATAATGCATTTAATGTTCAAATTAAAAAGAAAACAAAAAAATTCTTAAATAAAACTCGAAAAATAAAATTTTGAAATAAATAACAATGTAGTTCAATTTATTTTTTATGTTTTAAAATAAAAACGAAAATTACGTATAAGACAAAAGACATGCTATAATTTATTTATTTATATTTTATTTTATTGTTATTTTACTGAATAAGTGCAACATAAAATTCATATGATTAGGATATTTAAGTTAAAGTAAAAATTTATAATATTGTTACTGTAAAATTTAATAATTTACAAATAAACAAATACCGGAGAGGATGGTGTGAGAAAATCGAAGAATGAAGAATAGCAGTGATGTAGTCGAAAAGTGTTATACAAGAAAAGACTATTAGAGTAAATTGTTGAAATTAATTTACCATTTTTGTGATCTCGTACTTATGTATGTTTTTTTTTCTTTGTTAAGTCATATCTTTTCTTTTTTCGATTGTTATTGTTATTATTAAGATTCAAATATAATTGAAAAATTAAAATGTTTGGTTTTTAATTTTTTTTATTTTAGTGTAACTGGGCATGTATTTTGAAATCTTTTTGTTTTCCTGCTTTTCAAGATCACAGCACAACAACATTCAAACAGACTCATCGTTGTATCTCATGGGTATTCATTTGAATTGTTAATGGTTTGTTTTTTAAGGATACCCTGCGCTTAAAGTGATCGAAAGGGGAAGTTTCGCGAATCACAATTTCAAACACTCAAAGTTTATTGCAGTAGGTACTTTTCTAGAATCTTAAGATTAATTCTGTCAATATAAACTACAGAGGACAATTTTGAATTTTATTGAGAACAAAGCTTCATTGGAGTTGAGTTAACAACCAACATATAGGTACACTCAAATGGGGTGCAGTTCAAAAATGTTTCTTTTATTTTATTTCAAAAATTTTCCCAACATAGCTAATGGTTTTAACAATTATTGTTTTATTTATAGCCAGCTTTGTTAGCCTGAGCCTATATAATCGCTTATTTTTCCCCGTTTCACCTAGAGGTGATGGTGCAGGATCATCAAATGATAACAATAATGATTTTTGTTTGCTGGTTAAGACTGTTTGCCAGCACTCAGGTAGCCTTGTAAAAGAAGGTTTTCGCTTTTGGTATCGAATAACATCACTTATTTTAATCACGAACGTTCTGTAGAGATCAATATATTATTTTTTAATTTTTAATTTCTACAACGCTAAGCTTGCACCCGAGATACTTTAAGCAAAAGTGTTATTTCTACTCTTAATTTTTTGTAAATCTTTTCTTCCAGTAAGATGTCTCTCTGAACCGGGTTCCAAAGTTTGCTTGTTTTATATAAAAATGTTCCAATGCTTGATCTATATAAAAATGTTGACAGTTGGCAAGCGCACCGTCAAATGATGAGCAGTAGACGTTTGTTGCCTTCTAACGAACCCATATCAAATACAATACAAAACTCCAATTTCGTTATGAAAACTAATCGACCATGCCTCCATGACCCGATGCCGATAGTTTAGCAGCTTCTGTAGATGTTGACGAGATTAGGATAAAAGTGTCCTCTAAAGATTTTGCAAAATTATGAAGCGAAGCTCTTGAGCCTTTTTATAGGCTTACAATAGATTAAATTTGCTCCGATTACACGGGTTGCGTGCCTTGTGATCTTGCTGATTCTTTCAACTGTCCAAGATCTATTTATATTATATTATCTTTCATTTATAAAAGGTGCACTAGAGATTGCTTTTGTTATTAGCATTGTCAAGCAGAAATTTGTAAAGGTTTTGATAGCCAAGCTGTATTCTGACCAAGTCTGTGTCTCGGTTTAGCTTATTGACTTTATGTAAGACATAACGCCACCCTGTAGGTTTGCCTGTAGCAGATATTGAAAATCTCCCTAGGCAACCGTATTTAATTTGTCAGATCTTTAGATCAACATAGCACATGCTAGGTGTCTTGCTTTTTATATTAAACTTGAAGCGATTGTTAGAGCTATATCCATAGACTTTGCGATATCAGGTATCAGAAGAATAAGCTTAGGGGTTAGTACGTTCGACTACTGAGCGAGGGATTTGAGGTTCAACAAATACATTTGTTTCTACTGCTACACGTCTTGCGAAATTTTGACAAAGATCCAAGAGTACAAACTGTCATGAGAAGCTTCGCAAAATGTTGCGTTCGGAATCGGCGTTAAATGTGTAGGTCATTTCCAAGCGCGATAAAAATATATGTTCGCACACAAAAATGGTTGGAAAAGCTAGGTTGCAGGCCCTACATGGGCCGATTATGCCCAATATTTTTTTCTTCAAAAGAATATGGTCGTTGGAGAGAATTTTCCAAGCAAAATGTTATCTTTGCCGAATGTGAAAGATTATGAAAGATTATGAAAGATTACACCCCATCCGTTGGTCAAGGATGAAAGTTTGTTCTGAATTTCTATGTTTAAAATAATATTTACATCAACGATCAGGACTTACAGTTTCATTTCGATTCAGCAGCACATAATCCGGCAGACGACCGAATTGTCAGGTCCGTATTTTCTCAACGCAAATATTGTATCGCCTTTATGAAAAAAATAAACAATCTATTTATCTATCTAGTACCACTGTTACAAAAAGTATTGAATTTTGGAGGGGCAAAACCCCCATCCGTTAGGCTTAATTCAAGCTATAATAATGACTTAAAGCAAAAAACTTAAATCTATGGCTAAAAACTAGAGCTTATATGACTAAGGAGTCTAAGGATGCTTAAGGAGATCGATTTTTAGGGAGGGAGTGCTGCGGTTAAAGTAAAAAACAGTAAGGTTTGAGTTAACCTTCCGTAGCATACGTGAGATGGGTTCATTAGAGCCATACGAGGTACGGTGGGTTGGAAGATAAAAAAGTCTAGGGGAAACGTAGACCACGATAATTAGTATTAAAGCAGATAGAGTTGTTAAGAGACGCGCAATCGACGGAGCCTGAAAGGAGTTGGTGAATGAAGAGAATGTCTGCTGCGTCCCTGTGTTCCTCAAGGGTATCGAGGTTAATAAGTTTAAAACGGTTGCGATAAGGGGGTAAGATTAGAGGATCGTACCAAGAAAGACCACGAAGAGCACGACATTAAAAAAATCAAGCCTTTTGTTGTGATCAAAGTGTCTGATGATCTCCAAGCTTCGGAGCCACATCTAACGTATGTTAATGTGTGAAATAATCATGTTTGCGTAGCACTTCTTCATTACCATTTAATGGATGGCTTTTCTGACCTGAGATCATCTTTCAAAGAAATGTCACCTGAACGGATGTTCGAGCGCCTCTACAAACCTTTCGTGTTTTTCTACCTTATCATCGGGAACTTGTGGAGTAAAACAATATCTCAGTGTACTTTTTATTCACTTTTGTTTACGATTCGAAAGCTAAAGAAAATCTGAAGTTGGCTTTGAGTGATCTAAGTGACTGGAAAGCATTGGCATAAGCCGTCTCTTTCACATGGTCCCGAAGAAGTCACATGGTGTTAATCGCATGATCTCGGCGGCCAATTTTGATCATCATTTTTTTATCAATTTCAATTTATTTATGTTGCTTACGCCCTGAAACTTTTCTACCGAAAGATGTTCCTCATCGCTCCGAATGATTTTCGAGTTCAAGACTTTGCATTTGCAATACACAATTGGCAAAGATACGAATCTGCTCATGATCTTTTCTAAAGTTCTATGCTTAAGTTCTTGCGTTAACTGAAGTTTATAGGCCTTACGACTGAAGTCGTATTATGCTATTTTTGGGTGGAGTGTTGTTCGTGATATGAGCATTGATATGATATTGTTATAGTTTCCAACGTGGAATTCACAAACTTGCTTTTCCAGCCACATTCGAGCTACAGAAGCACTATTTCAGTTGTTCTTGTTTCTTCACATCACTAACTTGATCCAATATCTGATATTTCTGAACCAATGTAACAATTCGCTTTACGGGAAAATGCTTCATTTTAACGGATGCGTCTATCGTCCCATTTGTATACCCTATTTTAATTTGATAACTTTGACTCATAGTTGTTAACATGCCTTCATATTGATAATAGATTCCTAAAAGTTACTATATTTATATAGGTTATTTCTTCGGGCATTGTAATTATATTTTGATACATATTCTTCTTCCTTTACGATGAGGTCATGACCAGGTTTAGAGGGGTCACAACCCTCCCACTTTACTGCATCCCTACTGGTCCGCCTGTGGGGTTCGCTGGTTCGACCTCAAAAACCATCGGCAGGGCTCCTGGCTTCGGATCACTTCATCAATGCGGCAAATAAAATGCTGGTGTTGTTGCATTTGGGTTATCCACACATTTTTAGACCTGCCTCTTTCGACGATTTCGACAAGTGCATGCTCCCACGGATTTGCATGCACACTTGCGGGACAGCTTTAAGATGTAAAATGTGTAGCTAGGCTCATCTGAATGTTAAAATGGCCTAAATATGATTTCTTCCCTTAGTCGCCTTTTACGACAAGCGCTATTCGGGGTGCGCTGCAGTGATATTCTAAACCCGTCCCTGCATGGGAAATTTATATATATACTAGCTGCACCCGCCCGGCTATGCCCGTGCCCGAGAATTCTATTGGCCAATATGTTCGAGTAGACCTCCTTATTATTGTCTATAGCGGGTATCCCGCGTATGTTGCTGCGCCTAAAAAAAGAATACCGATTTTGACCAAACTTCACAGAAATACTCTCAGGCCAATACCGAAGATTGCCTGATTTGAGGTCAACCGGTGAAAGGGACCGCACGTTTTTCTCCGCATGGCTTAGGCCGCTCACGGAACTTTGTTGTTCCGCTTAGGGTAGGTGCTTGTTGACTGGCCGGCGCGGCGCCTATGTCAGCTTACTTAAAAACCTTCATACAAACGTTACCTTTCATGGAAAAAAAATTCATTGGAATCGGTTAACGCGTTTGGCCAAACACCGGCAACAAACACAAATATGGATTGATTATTATTTTATTATATTTGATACATATATATTTTGATATATAATTTATAATATGCCGTTATATTGGTTGTTGGCTTCCAAAAATATAGATGTTTGTGATCAGATCAGCATATAAAGCTATGTCGATCTACCCACTTACAAGAAATGTATCTCGTCTGCTTAAGCAAGCAACAACAGCATTTCTTTTGGATTGCTTAAACTACAAATTTTTCCAATTTGAAAGAACCCGTTTTTTCAGAACACAAATTAAACCGAGAAAAACTGAGAACGAATATTATTATCGCAGTTGTGATTCGTTAATTATTGCTATACGATGACAGTTATCGCCATCGCTCCCGCTGCGGTGTGTGGATACCATGAGGTTCGAAAAAAACTGTTCTCTTTCGGTCAACAGTTCAGGGCTACTGGCATGACATTTGCACTGCAAAAAGGCAAAGAGGAACTGAAACCACACCATGCAAATAAAACTCGTCAACGACGATTCATGTTTTGTGTCAGTGGTAGAAATTTTGTCAAGTGTTTTATTAGATGCTGAATTTTTCAAGATTAAATGCTTCATTAGAAGCTCTAAATTGTTTAAAGAATAGGGTGATACGGTTCTCTACATCCACGAGATATCACAAGGGACCTTATATTGGTCTAAGTGTGCTAGCTTTGCTGATAGCCACCTAACCTAGCCTAAATGTTTTAGCTAGTAAACATTATTTCGCAATTTCAGGTTTGATAGCATTAGATCCTAATCAAATAACATCCACATCGTGCTTTTGAGTATTATTTTAAAATAGTATTAAGAAAGTTGGTGACGCAGTGGCTCATTGGTTAGTGTGTCGTACTACTAATCGAAGGGTCTCAGTTTCAATTCCAGGCCTTAAGTTTTTTCCACAGAGCTGACTCTAGCGAACGTCTGACAAACATCATAGGATTTAGGCCGTTAACGCTTTATTTTTTATTTAGAAACGTGAGCAGGTGTGGTTGGAATAGGAAGGCCGCCTTTGAATCTCATAAACGCGGCCTTCCTATTTCCCCAACAATTTTTCACATTTAAGCAGAATTAACAAAAAAAAAAACAGTGAACCATTTCTCCATCTCGTCGTTTTCAGCAGACAACATTAGGCTCATTAACAAGTCTACATGAGTTTCATTGAAATAATACTGATGAACAAACGCCACAATAACACGATCAGTAAATTGCATGTAAAAGACAAATCACGCACATACCAGCTGCATTTGCTTCTATATTTGCACTAATTTTCGATTTCTTTATACATTTCTGCTTTCCACTTAATTTTACATAATAAAATACCTTTTGGTGCAGGTCCTTTTCTCCAAGATTTATCCTAATCCTTAGCGGGATAAATTCGATTTCACGACTTTAACTGAAGTATTTTATTTATATTGGCGAAATTGAACGTGGAAAGCATACATTGTTTTTTAAGGTAATGCATTTTTTGCACAATGCAGATGCCATTGCATATACTTACTTGGATATAACCTTTTGCTAACACTTACGCTTTATCATATTCATTTAAAATAAAGTAAATCACAATAAAAAGCATGATTGCAATTAAAAGCATACATCCAAAGGTAAATCATTATGATATAATGATCAAATTTTTATTGAAAAATAAAACAATAAAATTCGCATTTATATTAATCCATTTTCTTTGATCCATTTATTCACAAGCTTTAGTAAAACATTTTTAATAAATAATCTTATAAATGCTTCGAATGCCCTCGAACCACACAAGAGGACCAGTTTGGATGCAGTTAAGTGGGAGGGTGATGAAACCTTTAATCCTGATCATAGCCTGACCGCCATTAAGGTAGACGAAGAATCCTATAAATTCTTCATGACGTGGATATCTTCTTTCTGGCTTATTTTGAAATAAGCGTATATGTAAATCTACTTCTTTTTTTAGGTTAAAATTCCTTAAAAAAAATTAAATTACGAAGAGTGGCTATAAATTCTCTCAGAAGAATCATTTAAAAATTAAAAAATAATTGCTTGTCAAATCATATCGTCGTTTTCCATTCGGTACAAATGAGTACTTCTCTTTGTCTTCCGGAGAGAAGAAGACGAACTCTGAGTAGCGTTGCCGATGATGCGCGATGGTGCCATTATGGCATATTTTCTCTAAAGTTGTACTGTGGCTCTAAGAAATTGCGCACTTTTTTGACTGATTTTCATAAGCAATGCATATTTCGTTTCTAAAAATTAGTCCCAATCAATCAATCATATTAAAGAAACCGGAAAATACTTTTTGTTGTTACATTTTTTTTTAGAACTTGCAGATTTAGGCAGGTAAACATATTTCGCCTTCGCTAAAAATTAGTTCAATTAAAATGGTTAAATTTTCAAAATGGTACGTTTTTTGCCAATGGTTGCACGAAATATTTTTTGGACTCGGTAACACTGTCTCTGAATACTCTTTGATGAGTGCTTTTGGCTACCCGATTTAGCTTAACAATTTATTATTTCAATAAAACACAGAATAATAATTGAGATAACGGGCTGAAATTTATTGCAGGTTTAGATCAAATGTTAAATATAAGTAAAGAGTTCTATCGATCAATTTTGCACCACTCTTCGTCACATATCGGCCGGAACGTTTGTATTTTCCAATTCGATTTGTTTTTAAGTTCCTGAGGCGTTGTTGGCTTTTTGCCATAAACCAATGACTTAACGTTAACCCATAAAAAGAAATGTAGCAACATTCCCATGAGCGAGTCGCGTGAGAACATTCCTCGAGATTTTCCTTCAAAGGATCAATTGTTTGACCAGCTGTGTAGCACCATCTTGTTGGAACCACATGTCGGGCCAATCACACCTCCGGCACGAATTCGTTAATTTCCCCTCTTGAAGCACATGTTTGTTTGTTGCTGTCCAATAACGCATATTTTACTTATTGACAAAGCCATCCAGCCAAAAATGAGCTTCATCACTGAAGATTGTTTTTCGATGGAATTCAGGATTTTTTTAAAACTTTTCACAGCCCAATCGGAGAAGTTTCGTCGCTTCAAATGATCAGGAGGCTTCGTTTCTTAAATTGATTTGATCTTGTAAGGGTGTGTGCCAATATCTTATGAAAAATTTGACACAATGTGGACTCAGAGATTCCCAATTCTTTTGAGCGGGGGCGTGGAATCGACTGATTTGGCTCATTTTGAATTGAAGCACTAACAGCTGCGATATTTTCAGTACTTCGAACGGTGCGGTGTCTCACTGACATAGAAACTTTCAAAAGAGAATACATTGACTCGAATTTATCCACTAGACCGAAATTCCGTTTGTAAACTTCCCCATGAAAGCCCTGACGCGCGTTTTGGCATTGCCAGATCTTAAAAAAAAATCACAAGGAGTGAATTCTTGAAACCAATGGAAAAGGACGTATGTAGGTAGATACCTACAAAACGACTGCTAAGAATTCAAATCAGAGCTCTGCGAATACGTTTGGTTCAAGATTACACTGGATGTGATTGACCTGAAAAACACCCCTAGGAGCCGTCGAAATTAAGAAAAAGTTAAGGAATGTTTTTGTAGAAAGTTGTACAAGTCAATAAAAGCAGATTGATCCGTTTCGTTGAGTTTCTTTCCCCTTCGCTTGCGGCCGAAAACTGGGATCTCTGTTTTCCGACTTTATGTACGTACATTTGAAAACCAGTTTTTTTGTATGGGAAAACACAGGCTATCCACATACTTTTATAAGGTGTCACTTTAGCAATTATTGATAGATGGGATCCCAAGGGAACGGTTCGTTCAGATATGATATCTTCAGTTTTCGTCCGTCTATTATAGTTGGACCTTAAAGCCTTGAGTTTTCAGACGAAGGCAGAGAGGAACGAAACTTAACGAAACCGAGCAATCCAATTGACAACCTACTTTTCGCTCTGCGGTTCGCCACAAAGAACGCGTATAGGCGATAAGGAAGCCGCGTCAAAATAGTCTCACCGTCGCGTTATAAACCCGTCCTGTGTGGCGAAGCCTTTAATTTATATGCTGTTGTCTTTAGTGTGAAAGATATCCACTATTGTGGAATAAGCGGAAGCCACGTTATAACAAGCACCGAACATGGAAGGGTAATCGATCGGCCAAGCTATACTGAGATATTATAGCTAGTGAGTGGTGAGTCATACGGAGTTGAAAGCCCCGCTTGTTGCCAAGCGATTTTTTGCAAGAGAATAGAGCTCCGTAGCTTTCGGAGGTGTTTGTTATATGTTAGGTTCGTTCCACTTAAGCCAAAATAAGACCCAAATATTAAGTTTCTTGAGAAAATGTGAAGCTCATACCATTGATAGATCTACAATTAATATGTAAGATTTTGTATGGGTGAAGAGACCAAATTCAGTCGTAAGTTTGTGAAGGGCGTTTTGTAGGAGTTTCTTTCCTACTACTCGTATTGAGGTGCTTTCCTGAGACGGTATTAGCAACGTCCGTCGTTTGCATAGGCGATTTCTTCCCGGCCATGTCAGCAGTTTCTTTACCACTAAGCTCCAGAGAAGGCAGGAAAGAACTTCTGGATTTTCCAGTTTCAGTTTATAAAAGCCTCTGGAAAATATAAAAAAGTTCGTCGGCATTGTATGGCTTCTCTTGGAGACAACATTTTTATCTCCATCCTCCATAAGAGCAAAGCCATAATCAGGATAAAAAGGGATCAAAACCCTCCCACTTTACTGCATCCCTATACTGACACCTGTAAGGTTCACCGGTTCGACCTCAATGAATATTTGCATGCCTGTTCCGATACCGGTGATCTCCAGTCGTGTCAACCCACGGATTCCACGTACGCTTGCCAAACAGTTTCAACATGCAAAATGTGTCGCTAGACTCACGTGAATGGTAACATTGCCTAGATATGATTTCTTCTCTTAGTCGCCTTTCAAGAAAAGTGCTGTTTTGTGTTTTTGAGGCCGCTGCAGTTATATTCTTGGCCCTTCCCTGCACGGGAAGGAAAGTAACATTTTGCATTTCGGCGAACAATGTTTTGTTTTCAGATAGAAATATCCCGCATTCAGTATGTCTTTGCCTGACCTAACCTAGCCCATCACTTAATAACCAAACAGACTTAAATGTTTGGTAGTGTCGGACCAGTACGGTTTCGACATTTCTCGATTCCCTTTCATTTCAGTCGGAATTTCTTACCTAAGCTCCCTAACACAAATCTCAAAAACAGACGTACAATCTTAGCCATTTGAACCAATCAAATCCTAAAATGGCCACCAAGTTATGCTGTTCTACTACTAGAGGGAGGTACAGTTAAATTAGAAATAGAGACAACTTGCAGCACGAGTTGGCATTTAGTCAGCAATGTGTAATTTTAGAAACAAAATTATCTAAACGCACGGATTTTGATGCATATCTGTTTTAAGCATCGCATACTCAAATTATTTCAACGGGCAATATCCGGTAATCAGAATTCGCATCCATTTCCAAAAAATATATAATAAAATAATTACACATCGACACTCACATTTTTACAAAAATGGATACATTCAAATGAAGTTGTACATATTTACTAATTCTTATATGTATTACATTTTTTATATATTTGAAAATAAATAAAACACGATTGATTAACTTTTAATCCCCTTCGAAGCACTCAAAATATTAATAAAATTAACCAACACAATATACTACGCAACAATAGAAGTCATTAATTTTAATTGTTGAAAAAGGAATTTTAATGAACAAATATAAATGATACCGACAAAAAATCATAATAAAATTGACAATTTATTCGTCTCACATTCTGTTTTTCATTTACCTCGCTCTGGTTTGAACCATTCAAAGACTGATGGGGGGACAACGGGTCATCTCACCATTTTTATAGATCGGATGTAAATATGTAACAATGTGTTTGACACTCATAAACAAAACAGATTTCTTACCAATTCCAATAAACATTTATTTTAATACTTAGCATTCTTCTGCAAATTAAAGCTGCAGTGAATGTATGTATGTAGTTACTTCCTATCCCAATTTTCATTCACAAATCCATTTGCATGAAATACAGGGTGGGCCAAATAATATCAACCAATGTTAAACACGAATACCTTTTTTATTTTCCAATATAATTGTTTTTTTTTTGTCTAATTGAATTCTTGGAAATTTATAATGGATAAACAGTACAAAACATTTATCGATTTTCTGTATTCTTGTCAGCGATCATGTCGTATTTGGCCCACCCTGTACAAAATAAAATACGAATTTAAATTAAAAATGTTTGATTTATGTTGGTTATACATTGCTAATGGTAAGGGAAATAAAAATAATGAAAATAAACTTAAACTACCAACATACTCGTATTTACTAAGTAACAAAATTATTAAATAATTAACAAATTATCGTTTCTTCTTTTAAGTAGAAATGTATGAGTGAGAAATGTTAAAACAAATACAAACTCTGTTAATCATATTCTAGAGCTTAAGAATTTACGTGACGTTATTTATGGCGTTAATTTTACATAGTGCATAAGTGCGGAAATAATTATTATATAAATAATAACTGAATTGTTATTGAATTATTGCTACCAGGAGAAAAGCTACCGTTAAAACTCAAATATTTAATAATTACGGCAATTATCATTAACGAACAACAAACATTAAGGTTAATCAGTAAAAAGAAAGTAAATAATAAATTTAAAATCGTTTTTGAGGAAAAATGGAAATATATATAAACAGGAAGAAGAAAAAATAAAAATATTAATTTTATTTATAATGTAGGTACTTCGAAGTTAATTATGAATAATAAAAGACATTTAAAAAGAGACAAACGATTCAATCGAACTTTTAAAATTGTGTCATGAAAATTGTGGGGCACTTTGGACTTTAACGATTACAGAAAGGCGGTTGATTTTTAAATAAAGTCTTCCAAAGGGTGTTTAAATTTGAGGTATCCTTTATGATGGTTCAATAAGTGATATTTGCTCGATGATGTTGTCTTTGAGGTATTGAACAGTTTGAGGATTGTCGGCATAAGCTTTACTCTTCAAGAAAACCCATAAGAAAAAATCCAGTGATGTTGAAGCGCATTATCTTGGTGGCCAATTCACGTTTGTTCTTCGGGAAATTATGCGATTGTTAAACTTCTTTTTCAAAAGATCGATTGAGTTCGTTGTTGCACCATCCTGTTGAAACCACATATTCTGAAGATCAATATCTTCCAATTGACTCCACAAAAAGTTTCTAATCGCTTGATATCGAGCTCCATCCATAGTAACTGCATAGCCATTTTCATCTTCGAAGAAAAATTGACCAATTACGCCGCCACACCAAATCCACACCATACAGTAACTTTTTTTGGTTTCATTAGCCTTTCAAACAATCCCCTAGGATTTTCTTCCGCCCAAATGCGACAGTTTTGTTTATTGACATAACTGCCAACTTCAAAATGAGCCTCATCGGTGAAGATAATTTGTTGAAAAAATTGCCATTTTGGTGTTGCCCAATTAACGAATTGCCGACGCACTGGGTGGTCAGTTGGCTTTAATTCTTGTTTTGACTGTATTTTGTAAGCCTTTAAATGCAGATCTTTGTGTTAAACAAAGTTGTTGGTTTGAGGTTTAATTGCTGTGAACGACAACGAATTGACGTCTTTGGCTCCTCAGCAACACTTCTGCTAACAGCTGCAATATAGCCATTCGAACGATCACTACGATGATAGGCTTTACTTCTCTGATCTTGAACCGAACCAGTTTTATGAACGATAAATTTAATAGCACGGTTTGTCAGAGCATTTTCTCTACCGTATTTTGAACGAAATTTTCTTTCAACTTCAGTATTTAAAATAAGTTTTAATAATAAAAACGCTTTGCTCTATAGTGTACCGATCCGTTTTAGCTAACGGGAATGTATTTACTTCATACCTGAAAAAACTTCGGTGTATTCTAATTGCTGTAAAAAAAGTGGAGGCCAATTTAAAATGATACGTCAAATTTGAACACCTTTTATACCAAATCATGCCGCTCTCTTCTTGTAGAACGTACATGAATTGCCACAGCACTCCTTCAACAGTTACGGTCGTGAGACCGAGTGTTATATCTCCAAATAAGAAGTCGATAATGTTCTTCTTTAAACACTCTTTATTTCAAATAAACCTCAATTCAAAACCACGTATTGAAAATGTAAAGATTAATACCAAATTAGTATTTGACAGATCCAGAAAAAGAATAAAGATTTAAAGGTAGTAGTACATTTGCGTAACAAGGTCAGAACACAATAATTTTCCCTCCTTACGTGTTGTAATGTTGTTTTCTAGGTGGATTCTCAGGGTGAGAAAAGATCTGGAGATTACTTTGGTCTCGTCGACCCTCGTAGACCCACTGATGGAGTGAAAATCCGATAGCGTGGAAAGCTGAAAGGTGATGCAATTTGTTCTATTGATCCTGGTGCTTCTGAGTTGTCGTTTAGAAAACTTCCTGGAATCGCGAGTGTGCTTCGCTGCATTCGTTGAATGGGTGATTGTGCTGTCGCTAAATTTCCTTACGGTAAGAGTGCAGAACTTGCGGATTCGAAGGCGAACTGGTTGACTCGTTGACTCCTTTCGGAAGAGGAACCATACGTTTGGGGCTCCTCCGCATTAGTTCCCAATTGACTCCGGATTGGTCAATGTGTCGTTTGACCCGTTTTCCAAAGTAATCGATTTCATAGTTAAGATCCCCCAGTCAGGTTACAATTTTGCCTGGGACCCATTTATCCATACGAGGGTTATTTGAAAGGAAACATACTGATTGGGCTGGCTGGAGCGTGCGAAATGTCGGATATATCTTCAGGCCTGATAAGATCCAGACGTGTTCGCAGCGAACGACCTCAGAAATGTTGGGACTGTGATTGGCCTGTATTGACGAAGGAGTTCATTTAAATTTGTATGTAGGGAAGGGACCCTTTTGTCGTTTCCAGTTTACGGTTTGGACACTCCGCTCAGCTTGTCCGTTAGTGGATGATACGGTGCAGTTAGCTTATGAAATTTTACTCCCATAGTCTGCAGATATGAATTTCATGGAAGTAAAATTGCTTCCATTATTTGAGACAAGTGTAACTGGAACTCCATCAACAGCAAATAGTTCATCAAAAATAGAGATAGTGGCACTAGTCGTCATTGTGTAGGTGTTTTTTTTTTTTTGCTGCTAGTCGAGCACGAGAACAATAATCGGCGTTAGAATTTACCTTTATAGTTTTGAAAGTGACTCCGTAGTTGAAATTCCCGAGGAACGTACAGGAAAAGACTTCTCTGGGTGCAAAATCTGTTTTAACGCCTAATGGTCTCTGATGAGTGTCCAGTGGCGGCGTAAAAAACGTTGACATAGCCAGGACGATGGCTAATGCTTCTTTGTCTATTTGTTTGTATCTTTGTTCCGTTGCACTCAATGTGCGACTTGCATAGGCAATTGGCTGTTCTTGGCCACTTTCCAGTCGATGTGATTACAGCGCCCAATCCTGTTTTGCTAGCATCTGTAGCTAACAGCAGTAGTAGTGACGGGTCGTAAGGCATTAGGACTTGTGGAGAAATCAATGTGTTCTTGATACCGACATATACCTTGTCTGCATCGATTGTAGTAGTATGTTTTGGTTGGTTCTGGTTGAGGCAAAGTAGTGGAATTGGGTAGTGGAGTAGTGGAGGGTAGTGGAGTAGTGGAGGGTAGTGGAGGGTAGTGGAGGGTAGTGGAGTAGTGGAGTAGTGGAGGGTAGTGGAGTAGTGGAGTTCAAATTTGAGCAACACTGATAAGCAGTAGTGGAATTGGGTAGTGGAGTAGTGGAGTTCAAATTTGCGGGTCAACACTGATAAGCATGGTGATACATGCATTGCGGTTAGAGATAAGTCATATTTGTTGTAGTCGTTGAAGGTCGAATTTGTGGGTGAATCGTTGGAGGTCAAATTGGGGGAATCATCTTTGATAAGCATGGTGGGAATTTGTAGGTACGTTCTGGTGGTACATCCCATGGTGGGAATTTGTAGGTACGTTCTGGTGGTACATCCCAAAGTGTTGGATATTGATAAGCAACGATTTTGAACTTTGGAATTTTAATCTGTTGCAGTCAATTAATTTGTGTAATTAGTTAATCATGCATGTACAGCATAGTATGAACATAATTGCGAAGGGTATATAAGATGATAGGGACAGGTAATAGTTGACAGATGACAGGTGACAGGTGTGTTGGAAAAGATTGCCCATTATCCAAATTTTCTGCGGTTTTAAGTTCCAATTGTTTTAAGTTTTTTGAATCAAACGATTTGATTGACTAATTTTTTATATAAAAAGCGTTGGTGTCATTAGATATTCATTATTTGTTAAAAATGTTTTGGATTCAACCAATAAAATCGGGTGATAAATATTGCATTTGTCATTCATCATGGAAACATTTTAAAATTGTAAAAGTAGATGTAGTTAATAGTAGTTTATCAGTTTATCTGACTCCAGAGGATGGCAATAAATGTTTGTTGTTGAAAATGTGTAGAGGAGATCCAGTACCTGGAAATTTATCATCAATATTGTACCAATTTAATGTTAATGAACATCTTAGAATTGATGTGGTCGGTGGTACAATTACATTAGTAGGGCTCACAGCCGAAGGTTTTCATCCTCGGAGAATTATAAACCATTTTAATGAGCTGTGTATATTTAATGACTTTGACAGTGATCTAAGTGATATTGATATGCCAACATCAACATCATCACCACCGATATCATCAGCGTTGCCAGCATCATCATCATCATCATCAAATATTCTATGCAATTTGTGTAACATTGAGGTGAATAAAAGGAACTGGAAACAGCATCAGCGAAGCAATACACACAAATCAAAAGTGCAAGTGGCCTACGGTGATAATGTGTTTAAGATAATGTCATCGTTCAAAGAACGAATTGTCTCCTATTCTGTGATAAATGAAAAAGAAGAAGATTTGGATGTGAATTCATTTTTTGTTCGGAAGCGAGCGATTGTACACAATCTTTTACAAGAGAAAATCGTTGAGAATAATTCGGTTAAATTCAATTTGGAATTATTCGCCGAATTCGTTAAGATTGGTAATGAAGACGATATGGAGTTTGATGTAAAATCAATGGTAACTCGTATGCAATCCGCTCTTTTATATGACAACATTGAAAAACTAATAAAAGATATGGAGGAGATTATAAGGGAGAAGTTAGAAGAATTTCAGGAGCGAGACAGTGGATGGACTCTGATTAAAATAAAAGCCATGGAATTGAATATTAATAGATACCAATGTTTGATGGGATCAAGACATTTTAAGTTACCAGAGTTCATTAATAACAAAAAGGCTGTTATCAATATTAAGAACAATGACATATATTGTTTCAAATGGTCGATAATATCAGCTGTAAGTCCAAATGTGTCGATGCCTAATTCCCCATATTCTTATAACATATCGGATATAACGAGTGATTGTATCGTCACTGCAAATATGGTGTTAAATTTTAAAGATCTCATCTTTCCTTTGAAAATTGATCAGATACACAAATTTGAAGCACAAAATCAAATAAGTGTAAATGTGTTTGGGTACTCGAACGATGATGGCAACAGTAAACAATGTATTGAGGGTCCATACTACTTGACTAAAAATGAAAAGCCATTGCACATTAACTTGTTATATTGCGATGATAACAAAGCGTCACACTATGTATGGATCAAATGTTTGAGTCGGCTTCTACGCGATAGGATACTTGCGGTGAAGGAGACAAAATTATACTTTTGTAATAGTTGTTTGCAGCATTATTACAATGAGGAAAGTTTGCAAAAACATAAGAAAGAATGCACTCATGTCGTTACATATATGCCAAAGGAGGAGACAAACACAATAAAGTTTTCAAATGTTGAAAAGTCTGTCAGTGTACCTTTCGTGATATATGCAGACTTTGAAAGTATTTTACTTCCTGTATGTACTTGTCTTCCTGACCCAACAATATCGTCAACAACAACAACTCAACAGCATGTTCCTTGCGCATTTGCATACTATATTAATTGTTTCTTTGATAAAAGCAAGAATTCAATGAGAACGTTTACAGGTAAGAAGTTTGCTATTTTTTTTTTTTCTTTTGATGTTTTATTAATCTTATTTTTATTTTATAGGGCCAGACTGTACGAGACAATTTATTATTAATCTAAGTGAAGATATTCAACGTCTGTATGCTGATTATTATAAATATGCAGTTCCGATGAAAGAACTCACATTGCAACAACAATGGTGTCAGGAGAACGATGAGTGCTGTATATTTTGTGGGAAACCATTTATAGAATGCGAGTATAGAGTAAGAGATCATTGTCATATTACCGGAGAATATAGAGGGCCTAGTCATAATCAGTGTAATTTAAGATCAAGTCTTCCTAAATTCATTCCAATTTTTTTACACAATCTAACAGGTTATGACAGCCATTTATTTTTCTCCTCATTGAATGAAGTGGAGGGAGAAATAAATGTCATAGCCCTAAATAAGGAAAAGTATATTTCTATATCTAAGAAAATACTTGTAAATGCAAAATCAGAAACTTATTTTGAAATGAGATTTCTTGATTCCTATCGCTTTCTGAACGAAAGTATTGATTCATTATCGCGAAATTTAGGTAATGATGATTTTAAATTAACAACTTCTTTTTTCAATTGTGCTCAAGAATTCGATTTAATCAAAAGGAAAGGTGTGTTTCCTTATGATTATCTATGTTCATGGGAGCGTTTAGAAGAGAAATCTTTACCGGAAAAGAGTGCATTCTTCAACAAACTAACTGATGAGGAATGTTCCGATGAAGCATATGAAGTTGCGCAAAAAATTTGGACATTTTTCAATTGTAAAAGTATGGGAGAATACCTAAAAATTTATTTACAGAGCGATGTTGTTTTGCTTGCCGATATCTTTGAAAATTTTCGAAAAATTTGTCAAGAAATTTATAAATTAGATCCCTGCTACTATTATACAACACCAGGCTTATCTTGGGATGCTATGCTCAAAGTTACAGACATTGAGTTGGAACTATTAACCAATTTAGAAATGTATAAATTTTTCCAAAAAGGTGTAAGAGGTGGTTTATCGCAATGTTGTCATAGATATTCGGAGGCAAACAACAAATTTATGAGTACGTATAACCCAAACATACCTTCATCATATCTGATGTACTTGGATGTAAATAACCTCTACGGTTGGGCGATGAACCAAACTCTTCCCTCTGGTGGCTTTCAATGGGTATCTAACATTGATCAGTTTACTGAAAATTATATCATGTCTTTCACAAGTAATGATATCGGTTACGTTTTGGAGGTAGACTTGGATTATCCGAATACCTTACACGATACTCACAATGACTTACCATTCTGTCCAGAAAATATAAGTACTCCTGGAACCAAATCTAAAAAGTTGGTAAGCAGTTTTTATGCTAAAAGTGAATATGTTATTCATATAGAAAACTTGAAGCAAGCCTTAAAACATGGTTTAATATTGAAAAAAATTCACAGAATCATTCAATTCAAACAATCGAATTGGCTTCAAAAGTATATTGAATTGAATACTCACCATCGCATGAAAGCTGCAAATGTTTTTGAAAAAAACTTTTTCAAGCTAATGAATAATAGCGTCTATGGTAAGACAATGGAAAACATCGATAAGAGAACTGATGTTAAAATTGTCACACATTGGGAGAGTATTGGTAAGAAGAAAGGTGCACGCGCTTTATTAGCAAAACCAAATGTTCACAGTAGGTCAATTTTTTCGGAAAATATGATTGCTATTCAGTTGAATAGGGTAAAAGTCGTCTATAATAAACCACTTTATTTGGGTTTCGTTGTTTTGGAACTTTCAAAATTACTCATGTACGAGTTCCATTATGAATATATGAAAATTAAATTTAGTAACAGCTTGCTTCTTAATTACATGGACACAGATTCATTCATATATACAATAAATACAGACGACTTTTATTCTGATATTCTGCATGATTTATCTACATATTTTGATACTTCCGACTACAGCCCCTTAAATGTACACAACTTTCCGCTTGTTAATGCGAAAAAATTAGGTATGTTTAAGGATGAGAATAGTGGAAAGAAAATGCATCAATTTATCGGCTTACGTGCAAAAATGTATTCATTTACAATTGTTGATGGTGCTTCTGTTCAGAAAGCAAAAGGAATCAAGAAATCTGTAACAAAAAGACTAACAATACAAAACTATAAGACTTGTTTATTTGATAAGTGTTCTATTTATAGGAATATGACTATATTTAGGAATAAACTTCATAAAATGTATACCCAAAATTTAAATAAGAAATCATTGAGTTTTGAAGATACAAAAAGATATATTTGTGAAGATAATATAAGTACTTTGGCCTGGGGTCATTATAAGATTGCAGATCAACATCAATAAATGTATTGTAAAAAATGTTGTGTCTTCTCTATGTTTGGATACTCAAGATGAAGAGATCATTAAAAATTGTAAGATATGGTTATATACATATAGTTAATGTTTAGTTTAGTTAATATATAAATAAAAATTTGTATTGAAAAAATAATGCTTGTTATCATTTGGAAATTAAGTCGTTTCCCTCGTAACCGTTCTATGGAATAACAAATGGCATGTTGCGGTTGAGGTCATAATGTTATGATAACATTATTATTTTGTTTCATTATATATATTTGAAATGGTATATATAGTGTTAATTCATATTCTTATTTCACAACACCATGGTTTGATATCATAATGATATGATAACATTTTTATTTTGTTTCACTATAGTATATATTTGAAATGGTATAAATAGTGTGAATTCATATTCTTATTTCACATTGTACATTATTCACAACATCATGGACGTTCAGGAAGAACTAAATAGCATCGAGAGCAGGAGCAGTTTCAAGGAAACAAAAAAGCTCAATACCCTAGTAAAGGGACAGCGATATGATATTGAAGAAATCAAAGTTTGTACAACCAAATTTGGGAAGAAGATGTTGTGTATCTTCAAAGACTTTCAAGTAAGTACAATCAATTAAATAAATAAACAATATAATTCTATATACCTACTTTTTTTCTCCTCTAAATAGATATTTCTTCCGGATCGGTATGTTAATTTAACAGAGGAGACAAGAATGGTGATCAACCAAACACCATTCACGCTAACCTATATTGGTCCATTGGGTAAATCATCTCATATTGAAATTGTAAAAAAAAAAGATTAATAAAAAACTGTGTTTTTCTTTTACAAATAATGTAATTAGTTGTTTTTTATTTATTGATTTTTTTCTTGGAAATTTATAGAGCTACAAAAAATTGGATTCATTTACATTTTTTTTGATTATATTGTAATTTACGAAATTACGTATGAGCAAACTGTTCTCCAAGGCACAGCAACCAGCAGCATCATGATTTGGACATTTTGTAAATGAAGAGTTGTTCTGTCGCAGAGATTTAAAATTCTGACATCCAAAGTCTTCAACGTTAACCACCTGGAACCAGTTGTCATCAAAGATGTCTTCTATCCACTTTGTCTTCTCTGTTCCCTTAACATAGATCATTGTAACTATGGAAATGTTTTCCTTTAAAAACTTCTGCACACTTTTAATGTTGACGGAACCAGCACTCCAAGCCAGATGATGATGGTTGCTTCCCAACCAAATGGCTTGTTTTCGAGATTTCATTGTTAATCTCTCAAAGGGGAATGGTGGTTCGATTAAAAAATTTTGATATTCGTTAAAGTTGAAAGTTACAGCCAGTTCTTTTATTATGAAATTGTTGTTTTCAATTTTGAATCCTTGTACATCGATTGTTATAAAATCTACCACAATCATTTTTATATTGATGAAAAAAATTATTATTTTTTTTTTTAATGATTAAACTTTTCTAAAAGAAAGCGTGCGTATCCAATGAACACAAGTTTGTTAATGAAATTTGTTTTACATAACTCGCTTGACATCACCTGTAAGCGGTGTATACTCAATTATACGATCATGTATGAGTACACAGTATGCAGAAGTTTTATCTGGAATATTCTTTGTTGTATAAAATTCCACTCTTATATCTAGGGGTCCTGTTTTAATAGCTTCGTTTTGATGTGTTACATCGACCACAATGATTGGTGCGACTTTCTTGAAATCCTCACGCGATAAAATAGGTTGAGGGTCGCGCATGTAATAGCTTTGTTGAAATTTTATATACATATCATACAAGATGGCATACCGGTTACGATCAAATTTAAGATTGAGATCATCATAAGGATATGAAACAGAGTTAATATGCACTTTAACATTACTCAAATCACAGTGCTGAAATTGATTTGCAGACTGGAAGATTATTAAAATAAACCGTGGTCTCTCGCTTTGTGGAGAAAGTTTAACATTCCACAGATTGTGTAGTCCTTGTGATAGTACAGGATTGTAATGACAATCCCAGCTCCGAAATGCTATTGTTAAACGTCGTCCGCTATTTATGGTTTTTAGAACTTCCAGTTTTGAAAAATCAGCTAGTTGTATATGAGGCATCTTCCATGTAATATTATTTATGTTTAATTGTATTTTCTCTTTATCATCAGTGGAAAAGAACGAATTAAGATCAGATTTTGAACGAAGTAATATGAGCTCATGCTTAGAATTCAAAACAATTTTATTAAAGTCCTCGGCAAAGCCCATGAGCATTTTGAGTGGTATACAAAAATTGAAATATCCGTTCTCTAGTTCATTGCCATCTTTTATAAACCATCCAGCATTTTTCAACATTTGACTCTCATTAGTATTTAGGGAGACATAATTTTTAACCGTTGTCGTAACACCTAGGTATCGTGTACGATCTACCTCAATTCCATTAATTTCATATCGGATCTCATCAAAGAGGAATGCTACGCAATTGTTTTTCATTTTTATATTATGTGATATTTTGTTATCCTCCAGTGTTACAATTCCCTCTATATAAATGTAACTATCACTAGGTAGCACATAGAGATCCTGATTCTGAATCGATATTCTTATTTCGTCATTATTTTTAAATGATTGCAAATATGGTGTGTAGCTGTGATATTCTTTTTTTGTTATGCTTTCATCATAGACCGGCTTTTGTAAGACATTCAATACTTGACTCATGATTTATGTTTTTTTGCTTTGTTTCAGCAGGAAACCTAGTGACTTTAAATATTCCTTAGTGATTGCAGTTAATTTTTTTCTTTTTCGCTCCTTCCTAATCACTGTTGTTGGTTGTGTGACTGATAGTGAAGAAATGATCGTGGGTGTTGAATTAATATAGTTTTTATTGTAAACAATCATTGATCCTTTGGTTTTAAATGCAGCCTGAGTGTAATAGTCTCTCCACGAAAATTTATTAGACCACCGTTTTGATCAATAACTCTTACAGTTATTGAACTTATCTGTCGGGTGGTTACTGGCAAATAGATGACATTTTTAGGAATTTCATCTAATTTATATCCAGGTTTACAATTTAACGAAAACTGATGAAGGGTGTGTGCTGGTGCATTATTAATATATGTACCTGCTACAATGTTACATTCAATACGTACTGCATTGACTTTTGTTATATTGATAGGCAAGTCTGATTCATAATCCACTCCTCCTTTTAATTTTCTCTTACTGAAACCAATTAATGAACCAATTGTTCGATTTGCACTAAAATCAATATCATCACTACAGTAAATTTCAGTTTTCAATGTATTGTAATTGGGTTCAATATAAAATTCTCCTTTTTTATTTATGCTTTCATACTTTTTCTGCAAGTATGTAGCTATATCTTCGAATTCATACGAGCCAACCGGAAGTTCAATGATTTGGTTTTGCACATGAAACAAATTATTTTCCAAATCAACATTGGGTACAGTGTGATATGTATGGAAATCAACGAGACCACACTCGTAATCCCTATCCAAATCTATTGATGGAAAATAATTTGCTTCCAGATTGGATGTATTCCCAGTTAAAGTTAGCGTTATTGACATCTTAAGTGATAGTTGAACAATGAAATAGAAAACACATTTGAAAGATATTTTTATCAAAAATTATAACTTTATTTAAAAATGTGTGTATGTATATGTGTATATTACAGTATATCTTTTTTATTAATCCAAGAATTATGTTCGCTTGAAAATCCTAACCATTTTACTAGAGCCTTGCTTCCTCTGGTATTGATAATTTTCTCAACAAGATAAGTATTTGGATATCTGGTTTTCAACAGCTCATACTCATAGAATCCTCCCTTGATCGCATTGTCCTTATAGTCCTCCAAAATGTATGTAGTTGGATTAGTATTTTGAACTGTTTTGATTTTGAAAATTTCAGTAGTCCAATTTGGTGTGTAGCCTTTTTCAAAAATATGTTTATATTTACTGATTCGTACGCTGTCGCCCTTGTGAAACTTTGGTTTATTAAACATTTTCAAGTTGTTGTAAACGGTGTTTAATATTCTTTTTTCATTGGTAGAATTTACACTACTTGGTGACATTTTAATGGTTCGATGTTTTGTATTATTATATATGTCAACCAATTGTTTGTAAATATCAATCCATTGATATGTTCCACGGTAACTGAACTCTTTCCACATTAGACCTTTAAATGTTCTGTTAAAACGTTCAACTATTGATGCCTTTACAATACTAAATGTTGAATAGTGATTAATATTGTACTGTCGCATTAGAGTTTGAAATTGTTTGTTGAAAAATTCTTTTCCATCATCGGTTTGTAGATTTTTTGGTGAGCAGCGACGACGACGATGACGATGATGACCACGATGGCACCCCTCAAAAAGTATGCTTTTCATCGCTTCACAGACATTTGTAGCAGTTTTAGTTTTAAGAGGTACAACCCAAGCAAATTTCGAAAATGTATCTATGACGGTGAGAAGAAAACGGTGACCTTTGTTGAATTTTGAATAGATGCCCATTTCTACTAAATCGGCTTGCCATAGATCATCTATCCCTTTTGTTATTACACGACGACGTTTGAAATTTCTTCGAGCTTGAATATGAAGTTCATTCACTAAACCTCTCTTTTTATTTACATTCATTGTCTACTATGACTCTACTGATGAATGGATTTCCTTAAATTTTTGTAATAATTTTGGTTCTAAAATTTTTCTGAAAATATAATCTTCGACTCCGCTGAGCCTTTCTTCAATATATTTATTAGTTTCTGTTAAATCCTTGTTTATATTTTCATATAACGATTTGTTTGAGGTTCTTTCGTGTTCTATACTGCTCTCAATATATTCTTTAACATTTGTGAGATCTTTTCCGATCGTTGTTTCTATGGCGTTCTTAATGTTGACCTCCAACAATATGATATCTTTTTCAACTTTTAACGCTAACTGCTTTATACTTTCCAAGAGAAAATTTTTTGTAACCGCATCATTGTCATCAATAGGTAATCCTACATTTTTTATACGTTTCCGATGTATGTTTATATTCTTATCACGATCAACATTAAATCCTACGGTTTTTCTCCTTCCGCTTTCATTTTGAGTATTATGAGAAAAGTGACCAAACTTGTCTACACTCATCTTGTTAATGAACAAAGGTTAACAGATTTATACAATTATATTGCTTTCTCTTAATTCTTCAATAATGGAAACAATTTCATTATTGTGATTTGTATGCCCGGCTGATTGTGATGAGATCAAAAGACGTAATCTGTCTACTAATTCATTGGGATCATCCCAGTAAATATAATTAGGTTTTTGTAAATTCACTCTCATTAAGCCGGATCCCTTATGAGTTGGTTGTGCAGAATTGTTTATAAACAACTTTTTTATAATATTTATATATTTATTTGCTTTGGTTCCTTTAACTTGTTCGTTTTCATTATAGTTGCGTTTATGAGCACTCGTTATAATTAAAATTTCTTTATAAACTTGCAAATCAGAGGAATTATAGTTTCTAGGTGTTTTGTAAAACAACAATTCATTGAGTCCTGGTGTCAGTGACCAGGTTTGATCCTCAATAGAAATCATATTTGCTCTCAACACAAAATCCTTATTGCCAAATCTCCATTTAGAGTTTGAGTCTCTATGCGGTCCATAGAGTGTGTCTAATGTATTGTTCTCTTCCAACTTTGTTAAATTTAATATGGAATATTTACTGCTGCTGATGTTTTTATCTACATCATCCGATTGTGAATAGAATGTGTCTTCTTTACTTGTATCATTTGCATTAAAAGGAATAGTAATATCTTCATCATCAGAATATGTATCGTTTGCTTTTTGTTTTTTGAATGGTGTACTTGTATTGGTTTTTAAGGAAGGTCTTGGCTCAAAGTTTGTTTCATCAGAACTAAATTTTGAAGTTTTAACAAGATCTTTAAGGGGACCAGTGATGGGTTTAAAGGTCTGCTCCAGTATATCATCTGTACTTGCTTCTAGATTCTTGATGCTGTTAAATTTTTTCCTCAATACCCTTCTAGTCTTTATAATATCTCTTACTATTTTCTCATTCATTTTCTCCTTGCTTAGGATTATCGGCTCTGCTTGGTGTTTTTGTTGGAACTGATTATTGTTAACTGATCAACAGCTCGTTGTTATCTGATGATAAATATCAGATCCCTTCAACAGCTTGTTGTTATCTGCTTATTACAGATCGGTTTATTTATTGTTGAATAAAAATATCAAATCCTTGGCTCTGCTTGGTGTTTTTGTTGGAACTGATTATTGTTAACTGATCAACAGCTCGTTGTTATCTGATGATAAATATCAGATCCCTTCAACAGCTTGTTGTTATCTGCTTATTACAGATCGGTTTATTTATTGTTGAATAAAAATATCTCTGCTTGGTGTTTTTGTTGGAACTGATTATTGTTAACTGATCAACAGCTCGTTGTTATCTGATGATAAATATCAGATCCCTTCAACAGCTTGTTGTTATCTGCTTATTACAGATCGGTTTATTTATTGTTGAATAAAAATATCAAATCCTTTCCTATAACGGCCTCCATCAATAGGATCATCTTTACTGATAACAAGAAACCCATATTTGTGTTTCCAACAGTTGCTGCACATGTTCGAAAATTTTGTAAAATTCATATCTGCACCCACATGGTCGTTGTATATATGTTTCATATTCATTTCATCTTGTTTGAACATAACAATCATGTTAGCATTATCTCGTATCAAGTGTTTTGGAATTCGTGTATATGTTTGACATAAATAAAAACAATCTATATTTTTATGACGTCCCATACAAAAATATGATCTTATATTGTTTTGTTTCTCACATGCAACATCATCGAAAATAATAATAGAATTACTCTTTGCTTCATCCGGCGGTAGAACATCTTCATTTACAGAGAATGTATGGAATCCCATACCTTTTATAGATTGTATTAATTGTTGTAGATATTGATACTTTGGTTGGTACACTGACCTTGAATATAAATAAATATTCTTGAACTTGATTCCATTTGGACTTTCTATTAATCCTATCATAACATTCGTTTTTCCACAGTTTGATGGGCCCACAATCAAAGCTCTTATTATGTTTGGTAAAAGTAAACTATGTCTCGGTTTCGATGAATTATTAGTTGAAAAATCTCTGTTGCGGACAACAAGATTATTTTGTTGTTTAATGAAACGCATTCCAATAATGAGTGTAGACCAAACGATAAAAACCTGTGCTTTTTTAGTCTTCAAAAATATGTTCATCAGACTTGATCACACCATTCAATATTGAATAATTGAATAAAAATGGTAGTTTTATATAAAAAGCTAATTAGTCACAATCGCAACACAGTTGGAAGAGGTCTTATGGATAAAGTTATTAACTCCCTACCAGTTGAACTTCATTTACCAGGCTATCAATTTTGTGGACCCGGCACTAAACTTAAAGAACGTCTAGCCAAGGGGGAAAAAGGAATAAATCCGTTGGACGCTGCCTGCAAAGAGCATGATATTGCTTATTCTCAGTCAAAAGATTTAAATAAACGACACGCAGCAGATCAAATATTAAGTAACAAGGCGTGGACAAGAGTAAAATCCCAAGATAGTAATTTTGCTGAACGTGCAAACGCCTGGTTGGTGACAAACATCATGAAGACTAAAGTAAAATTAGGAATGGGCAACAAGTCAAACAATACGAAAGCGAAATCTAAGAGAAGGAACATTTTGAAAACTGGAAATAAGCTTTTTAAGACGGCTGTACAAACTGCTAAAAAGGTTTTATTACAAGAAAAACCGACCGACATTGAGAGCGCCATACAAATAGCTAGGAAAGTCATAGCAAATTCTTTTAAAAGAAAAAAGTCATTGGTTCACGTTCCACGTATAATACCGCTTCCTAAGGTTGGAGGTTTTCTACCTCTCGTTCCAATACTAACAGCCCTCGGAGCTATAGGAGGTTTAGCATCTGGTGGATCCGCTATCGCTAAAGCGATAAATCAAGCCAAATCTGCTCGCAGCCAATTCGAAGAAGCAAATCGTCATAACAAAACTATGGAGAGCATAGCAATGGGAAAAGGACTATATCTGAGACCATACAAAGAGGGATATGGTTTATTTTATCATTCGCAGCCAAAAAACTATTGAAAAACCTACCCAGACGTGCGCTTACAGATAGCGATTTGATCAAATACACTAAATATCTACCAAATTTCAGAGGCGTCTTTATGCTCAATACTTTACCAAAACGACCAAATCAAATTGAATGTGGCATTATTAATCTGGATTCTTCTTTCGGTTCTGGAACACACTGGGTAGCATATAGAAAGAACAAAACCCATAAAGAATATTTTGACAGCTTTGGAAACCTGCAACCACCTCAAGAAGTTGTGAAATATCTAGGAAACAACATCCAGTACAACTATATCCAACAGCAAAATTATAATTCTTTTAACTGCGGACACTTGTGTCTGAAATTTCTCTACAAAAAAACAAAAAATAAACAATATTCAATTTAAAAATAAACAAATAGTTTTCTTTATTTCTTTTTTTATATACATCGTTTGATGAACAATTAGATGTTTCTTTTCTCTTATTCATATATCGTTTGAAGGGGGGTTCTTAAATATATCCGCATACTGCAGCTTCTTAAATGTTGTATTTTTCATTTCAATCTTATCTGTATCCATCCTTCTCGTACTGAAACTGATTCCCTTGCTCCATTGTTCGTTTGCATTAAATCTCAACTCTGATGGAAATCAATTTCATAATCTATGAAATTGTCATATCATATGTTTGTTTATACTTTTTAACATCGATCAATTCAATATCGGAACGGAACGTTGTGTCTTGTGTTGTAAATAATTCAATTTCACCATTACTCGTAATTCTTTCAGTGGAATATTCACGATATTCATAGCAAGATATTGCCAATGTACGTTTCTTATAATTACTATCATAAGAGCAACGTATTGTTAAGTCCAACTGATCATATTCTAACTTAAAATGTCTATAAAAAATATTTTCACTTTCAATTATTCCTTGTATATCCATTTCTTTTCTCAACAAATCTTGCCTAAATGCTTCTATGGCCTCTTTGACAGTAAAATATTTTGCTTCCGGTTTTTCTGTTGTTGTTGTTGTTGTTGGTGTTGTTGTTTGATTATTTTCATTTTGTTGCTGTACGTTCTCACTTATCTTCATCAATTGAAAGAACAAATCAATTTTCAAAGTATCATTACTAGGTAGCAATAAAGAAAATTCCAAATTTCCTTTATTATCATCTTGTGCTGTTAGATTTAATGGTATTGGGATAGCTTGTAATACACCCAATGATAGATAGATTACCAGCAATATAAATTTATACATTTTGTTTGATTCTCTGAAAAGATGACCACACCTGCGAAAAGTTAAATTGAAACTAAAACAAATTTGTTTGAATTAACACCTTTTATTTATTCTGTTATATAATGACATTATTTTCTTTGTTTGATTTATTCTACTTTTCAACATGTAACAGCTGCAAGTGTTGGGTCCGACTTGACATGTATCTGATGACCAGCTGCATGTTGAAAAATGACATTCATACTTAGAAGTAATAGGAGAATCGTCGGTATTTTCACATAATTTTATATAGCAATTTTGAATATCCTTGTAATGTTCATCCAACAAAATTTCTCTGTTATATATTAAAAAATCAGAAATTTGCTTTATAAGCTGATTAGAACTTGTGTCCACCATCCTTTCCGAACAATAAAAAAGCGTATACTATTCAGTTAATATCACTGCATATTACTTTAAGTACTTAGTTTGTTCAACAATTTGATGTCCTCTTTATCAATATCACTTAGATCACTGTCAAAGTCATTAAATATACACAGCTCATTAAAATGGTTTATAATTCTCCGAGGATGAAAACCTTCGGCTGTGAGCCCTACTAATGTAATTGTACCACCGACCACATCAATTCTAAGATGTTCATTAACATTAAATTGGTACAATATTGATGATAAATTTCCAGGTACTGGATCTCCTCTACACATTTTCAACAACAAACATTTATTGCCATCCTCTGGAGTCAGATAAACTGATAAACTACTATTAACTACATCTACTTTTACAATTTTAAAATGTTTCCATGATGAATGACAAATGCAATATTTATCACCCGATTTTATTGGTTGAATCCAAAACATTTTTAACAAATAATGAATATCTAATGACACCAACGCTTTTTATATAAAAAATTAGTCAATCAAATCGTTTGATTCAAAAAACTTAAAACAATTGGAACTTAAAACCGCAGAAAATTTGGATAATGGGCAATCTTTTCCAACACACCTGTCACCTGTCATCTGTCAACTATTACCTGTCCCTATCATCTTATATACCCTTCGCAATTATGTTCATACTATGCTGTACATGCATGATTAACTAATTACACAAATTAATTGACTGCAACAGATTAAAATTCCAAAGTTCAAAATCGTTGCTTATCAATATCCAACACTTTGGGATGTACCACCAGAACGTACCTACAAATTCCCACCATGGGATGTACCACCAGAACGTACCTACAAATTCCCACCATGCTTATCAAAGATGATTCCCCCAATTTGACCTCCAACGATTCACCCACAAATTCGACCATCAACGACTACAACAAATATGACTTATCTCTAACCGCAATGCATGTATCACCATGCTTATCAGTGTTGACCCGCAAATTTGAACTCCACTACTCCACTACCCAATTCCACTACTGCTTATCAGTGTTGCTCAAATTTGAACTCCACTACTCCACTACCCTCCACTACTCCACTACTCCACTACCCTCCACTACCCTCCACTACCCTCCACTACTCCACTACCCTCCACTACTCCACTACCCAATTCCACTACTTTGCCTCAACCAGAACCAACCAAAACATACTACTGATTGTCCATTGGAAAGGGTTATTAAGTAGCATATCTCGAAGAGGCCTCTCTTTGGTGGAAAGATCTGGAATGAAAGCACTATAAATAGTTGCCTTATTTAGTAGGCCTTGGGGCATCTCGTACTGCCTCGATGTGTTTTTTCGACTTAGGCACCCCTTGAGCAACGATCTTGTGGAGCAAATATTTAACGCTAGGAGAAGTAAAAACACATTCTAATGCATTCACCACTTTGCCTAAAAATTGGTCCGAATTCCCAGTTCCCGGTGAGTTGGAAAAGGTGATCTTTGCTCAGAGATTTGTGCAGCCTTGGACCTACATACTCTTGATATGTGCCCCTTTTTCCACATTATGCGTCTAGAAATTTGTACTGTTTTCGTTAATGATGCAGTCCGCGAGTCCGCATCCATTACAAGTCCGGAGCCCTTTCGTACCATCTGATTCGCTTGATGTTGTATGCGGTGGACTGGTGATGATGTTCGGTACCCTAACATCTTGCTTTGTTTGATCTGTGACTCGTTCTTAGTAACGTCGAAATGTTGCACTTATGTTTTTTTTTATTTCTGCATACGTAAGATTATCTGGTAGTCTCGGGCTAATAAGCGTTTTTAGAGCATTGTTCAGCTCTGCTCCCATGTGAACCCGAGCGTATTGATGATGCTCTGGATCATCGATGTTGCTAAGCTGAAATGCCTAATCGAAGCGGTTGAAGTAATCCATAACTGATGTGGACTCATAGAAAATTATGGTGATTTCGGTGAAGATTGCTGCGACGGTGGGGCAGCAGCGGTAATTGCTGGCTGGGTTGCATCCGTCACATCCTTGTGGATCGCCCCAGCAAACATGACCCTAAGCGACTCCAACAATTCAGGTGACACATTTCTAAGTTATTTGGATGTGTAACTATCCCAATTCTGACACCACTGTTATATATTTCCAAATAAGAAGTCGATAATGTTCTTCTTTAAGAGGCCTCTACCCAGAAATCGAGCAAAAGTGGAAAAAATGGCATTCTGTTTCTCAAACTGATAAATTATTACTGGAGCTACTGAATTGAAACTTAATGCACTTCAAAAAACATAATTTCCTCTTAAAAATGATCGGAATAGATTTTTAAAAAAAAAATCTCAGTTATATTTTATTTAGGTAAAGAATTCCCAAAGGTGTTTGGGAAAATTTGCATAAAATCGATTTACTATTTTCCAAACCATGATAAGACAGAGTACTATACATCTGAGATTACTAACTCAGCTAAAAGGTAATATCCAAAACAGCAATATCGTCGAGACAGATCTTGAAATTTTACACTGGTTTGGAAAATACAGGTGTTTAAAAACAAACAATATTTTGAAATATTGAACTACGTTTTTCATGCGAATATTGATGCACGTATGTTTCAATTTTTACTCAGAACAACAAAGTATCATATCAGCTAACAGATCCAATAAAAATATATATTTATTTACGTATATTTTGTCACAAAATACCGAGTTTAAAATACATTAATTAAAAAAAAAAAAAAAAAAAAAATTTAGCAAGAAATAATTCCGGATTTCCGTGAAGGTGGCAGTAGTTGTGTGGCCTGATCTGAACAGCCAATCAGAACAGCACGCAATCAACCATAAAGTGTTTATCTTGTGTTTTACTGCTCTCGGAGGTGTGTTCTAAATGAAACCGGTTTGGTGTGAAGTCTGAAGTGCGATTTCAATAAAAGAAATCATGTGTGGATGTGGGTATGTGTAAGCAGATCTATTTCTGTGGCGATTCGAAGTGATTTTGCATTTTTGTTTCGCTGACTGAAAGTAAAAATGAGTGAGGGGTTGATAAAGGCACTTTTCAAGATGTGGATCTAGCTTATACTTTCAGTTTAAAATTTGTTTACAGAAAATTATTTAAACTAATAAACAATACTACAAAAACAAAATCATGATATTACTCAGGATTTTCAGATAGATACCCTAAAGTTTCATTGCTAAATCGTTGTAGAAAAGTTGATTATTGAAAAGTGCATAGATAGGTACCCTTTACTCCGTGAATATTATTGAGTCTGTAGCACTGCGCTGTTGCTGTTTGTGGGCAATTATTATTTTTTTGCAGTGTTGCCGTTGCCTTTGGCTTTATTACAAGGTTCGCAGAACAATAAAATATAATTCGTTCTCTCATGAAAAGTTCGCAAAGGAATTTGATTTATGATTCGATTGTATGTTTTTTTTTATTTATTTAGTTTAACGAAGTCAAGACAAAATCCTGAAAATACTCAGATTGTCAATGGAAGCCAGCATCAAGTTTCAGAAGGTGAAGGTGGTCTTAAAACTAATGAGCATTTTGAGTTGAAAGGCCTAATATCAGAATCGGAAAGCCTAGAAAGTCTGATAATGGAAAGAGAGACATCTGCGATCGATTCCATTGCCCTCATAGAAGGAAGAAGGATAATTGACCTTCAATACTTTTTTAATGAATTGAAAGCAATAGACCAACATTGCCCAGCACTCGGTTGCAGTTTAAACAATATAAAAATTGTTAAAGAAGTCCGAGTGGGTTTTGCAAGTTCGATCTTTTTAAGATGTGAAATGTACAATTATGAGAGTCGAGTGTTCCTAAATAAGAAAAATCCAGATGCAATGGATGTTGACACTGCTGCTGTTTTGGCCATTACCAGTGTAGGTTGCGGATACTCAGAGTTAGAGGAAATCGTATCTATATTAGATATTCCATGCCCATCATTTAAAATATATAGTGAGATTGAAAAACAAACTGGGGATATCTGAAAAGCCGTGGCAGCAAAAAATATGTTGGAGGCTGCTAACGAAGAGGCTGAGGCCGCCAGACAGCGTGGTGATATTGATCCGGTAGATGGAACAATTTTTCTGCTCTGTCAGGTGCTGCCCCCCACTGGGGTTGCATACCGGTAAAGTAATTTCTTTAGGAAGAAGAAATAAGTTCTGCGTTACATGCGCTAGAAGTGATACGGAACAACAACAGGACCACGCGTGCAATATTAACCACAAAGGGCCTTCAACGCTGATGGAGTCAGAAATACTGCTACAAGCATTTAAATCCAGTGTAGCTGAAAACGGCCTACGATATATGACAATGCTTTCAGATGGAGACAGCAGTTCATTTCAAAAAATTATTCAAACCGATCCCTACGGCGGAAGAAGAATCTCCAAAATTGAATGCTGCAACCATTTAATGCGAAATTTTAGAAATAAATTAGAGAACATTATTAAGAGGTTGTAAAACAGGATTAAAAGGAGCCTTAAATATAAGACTTGAAAGAATACGGAAGGATATTTTGAGTGCCATTAAGTTCAGACGACAGCAAAGCCAATCCGAGGAAGAAGCAATACCTTTAATTAAAGCAGATATCAGCAATGTTATTCATCATGTTTTTGGAGATCACAATGAATGCCCACCCTACATAAAAGAAAAATGTAAAGAGAATGAAGTGAATTTAATTCCCATGATGAAATCAGATGGTCTTTATGATACAGTGATCAATACACGAGGTGAGTCAGTTTTTGAATTCATTATTCGAAACAATCTTCTAGTAGCCAATAGAGGAGACGAACCAACATTCGTAGTTAGAAATAGGCAGGAAGTTATAGATATAACATTATTTAACAACTCCAGCACCCTTACTATTGATAAATGGAATGTTCCGAATGTGCATTCCTTCTCCGATCATAGATTGATTGAGTTCATTGTAGGGAACTGCTGTGAACCTCCCCAGTCACACAGAAATCCAAAAAAAGCCGACTGGGTTCTTTTTAGTAAGGAGATCGAGAAAAGTAAAGATCTTTTACAAGAAGGCAATCTTAATTGCCCGACCGACATCGACCTGAAAGCCGAGAAAGTAGTTTTTGTTTTCAAAGAGGCTTTCGTAAGGGCATGCCCGGTCGTAAAACGAAAGAACAAAATATCACCCCCTTGGTGGAACAAGAAACTGGCCGAAATTAGGAAGCAAACAAGGAAACTTCTTAATACGGCAAACAGGACGAAACTAGACCCTGACTGAGAAATATACAAAGCCAGTCAGAGAAGCTTCAAATATGAAGTTCAGAGATCCAAGCGCCAATCATGGAAAAACTTCTGTGACGAATTAAAGGGCACTACGGAAACCGCGAGATTAAGGAAAGTTCTAACCAGAGAACCATTAACTCTCGGATCCCTCAAGAAACCTGAAGGAAAATTTACCGAGTCCTGTTCAGAGTCTTTAAACCTACTACTGAACACACACTTTCCAGGCCGCACCACTCAGCCTTGTCTCGATGAACGCACCAACATTACTGGGGAAACGATCCTCCCTGGCGACTTGATAACGGAAGATAGAATAGAATGGGCCATCCAATCCTTCTCTCCCTATAAGTCTCCAGGGATCGATGAGGTCATCCCCATTATGTTGCTAAAGACTGTCAAAACCATTATTCCGGTATTAAAGGAAGTTTATATTGGCAGTCTCACACAAGGATATATACCAAGAACATGGAGAGAAGTGAAGGTTATTTTCATACCAAAGGCTGGCAAGGCAAGTCACACCAATGCAAAGGACTTCAGACCAATAAGCCTCACTTCCTTCATACTCAAAACTTTGGAAAGACTGATAGACATACACATTCGTAGCAGGCTTCGTCCGGAAGACTTATCCCTGACCCAACATGCCTACAGAAAGGGTAAAAGTGTGGAAACCGCGCTACACTGTGTTGTCGGCACAATCGATAAAACACTAAAGGGCAAAGAGTACACCTTAGCGGCCTTCTAAGACATTGAAGGAGCGTTCAACAATGTCAATATTGGCGCCGTACGCAGAACGCTAAGTAAGCTTATGATTGATAATTGTATTATCAACTGGTTTATCAGCATACTTGAAGAAAGGCACATTATAGCGGAACTTAGGATCTCTAGGCTAGAAGCTTACGCCTAGAGGGACTCCTCAGGGAGGGGTTATTTCCCCGCTGCTATGGGTCATTGTTCTGAATGAGGCGCTTATGCAGCTCAAGAATAGTGGCGTTAGAACAACAGCTTATGCTGATGACGTCGTGATGTTGGCAACAGGTAAATTCCTGCCAACACTCACCGAACAAATCAAAGGGGCTCTCAAAACCCTTGACAACTGGGCCAGGCACTGCGGCCTAGCGGTAAATCCCCAGAAAATCGAACTGGTAATTTTCACAAATAAAAGGAAAATACCACCGTTTGTCACACCTTCTGTTGGTGGTACACCCCTCAGAATCTCTGACAGTGCGAAGTACCTGGGACTCATACTAGACAAAAAACTAAACTGGAAAATGAACACCAATGAAAGAATCAAAAAAGCCACAATAGCCTTTTACTCCTGCAGCAAAATCGTTGGGAAAACCTGGGGACCATCTCCCAAAATTAAACTGTGGATGTATACGGCAATAGTAAGACCCATACTGTTTAGTGTAGTTTTTAGTTTATAATTTTAGCTATTCGTACTACAAATTATAAATGCGTTCTGATGGTTACGTGTATTCTAACCCAACAAAAAACGTTTCTTTTATAAGTATTTTATTAAATGTCAAAAAAGGTAACAGCAATATGTACACGATGTTCGAAAAAGAAAATAAACAAAACATGTCATGAATATTTACATAACATTTACAAAAGCATTTATTTAGTATTTTTTACTGATTTACTTTAATATACTTTAACTTAATGAATTGCATAAACACATACTGACATATGGCAGTCTCGGTGACAGGCAACCAATAAAGCCACTATTCTCAACCTGCCTCCGCTAGACATCTTTGTTCAATCAACAGCCGCCATTAGTGCCATGAGAATTTGCCAAACAGCGAACTGGAAATCTAATGCAATGGGTCATTCGATGATCCTACAGAAATACTTTGGCAATGTACCAACTACGGACTACATCACGCCATACTTAGACTTCACAAGACCTTTCTCGAGTGCCTATCCCAGTAGGCGGAAGAATGGAGAAGCGGACACGTCCCCGACACACAAGCCATAGCCGTATTTACGGACGGCTCAAAAATGGCAACGGGGTGGGGTCAGGCGTCTTTTCCGCACCACTGGGCATATCAAAATCGGTACGCCTACCCGACCACAGCAGCGTCTTCCAAGCAGAGGTCCTGGCAGTGACAACAGCAGCCCGTGAGTCTGCGGTAAGGGCAATACCACCCAATGGTATTACCTTCTATATCGACAGCCAAGCAGCAATAAAAGCCTTAACTGCAGCAGAAATAAAATCAAAGCTTGTCAAATGCTGTCGCGAAGAACTCAAGGTTCTTGGTACCCAGCATAAGGTATCGCTCTGCTGGGTCCCGGGACATGAAGGTATTCCGGGCAACGAGAAAGCGGACGAATTAGCAAGACAAAGTTCGGAAGCTGTGTCAGAACAAGCTGATCCCTATGTACTCATCCCGCCTTGCTCACTCAGGCTTGAAGCAGGGAAAAAGGCAATAAGAGAGGCGAACCTTAGATGAACGGCACTAGATACTTGCCACACCACTAGAATGCTATGGCCAACCTACAATGAGGCCAGAACCGAGAGAGTGTAATGAAAAAGGATAGAACATCACTATCCACCCTCGTAGGTATTTTAACGGGGCACAACACTCTGCGGTACCATATGAAAAAATTACGCTTGACGGAGGAAGAACTCTGTAGAAGCTGTGGCGACGAGGAAGCTCTGGAAGACACTACCCACTTCCTGTGTCACTGCCCGGGTCTCCAACACATTAGACACAGATTCCTGGGGAGACACTTCTTCCACGACCTAGACGAGCTCTCCAGCACACCAATAGACAGAATAATGAAGTTCATCAAATCTAAAGGATGGTTTGCATGGAACAGCACAGCGAGTAACTAATCTCAGCTGTTTATAGACAGGGTTAAAAATGAGTAAGGGACTACCCTCCTCCCCCGATGGGCATCGCAATAGATCAGCATAGGATTTGAAAAGATAAAACGTAATTCTATTTAATTAATCTTTATTAGTTCTCTGTCAATTTTATTCTTAATTATTATTCTAATAATTCACTTATTTAATTCAACAATTCGCTTTCACAATTTATCACTTTAAATACACAATCACTTTCCTTTAACTCACTACTTATACTTTTTTCTCTCTATACTTTTCACTACTGTCATCTATCGCATTCTTAATCGCGGTTCACAACTAGAATGTCTTGGGTGCTCCTGCGACGTCTATTTATATCTCCTAGTGACACCTCTCGAAATTTCCAGATTCGTAGAGAAGGTTCGAGAACAATCTAATTATGTATGTACCTACTAGTTATTCCACAGCTACTCAAACTAATATTCAAATGCTGCCAAAATCGGTAATATGGCTACTTTTACTCTCTACTAGATGGCGCAGTTGACTAATTAATGCTGAATGACACAGTTCAAGCAAACATGCAACACTATGATACCGTGATGATTCCTACAAGAAGACTTATTATGAACGCCAAGAGTCTATATCTTGGATTCACTAACAATCTTGCCGAGCACTACAACTCTATTGTAGCCAAACTAGTAGGAGGAAAAAAAATCAACTTTTCACTTGGGCAAGGATATTCAGCCAGGTGTACTGCAGCAGCTGCAAAGTTTAACTCTAAAGGGCAGATCTCTGAACTGTTTAAACATCTATATGGACATAGCTCAAATTCCCTGGCAAAACAAATGGAAATTCGGCGACTCCGGAAAAGCGTGTTACAAACCCACAGACGAAATGCGAGAAAGGTTTATCGTAAGAGCAAACTGTATCGCATAAACCGGACAGGTGTTGTCAAAGATGTTGGGTATGGTACCAGTTGCCACCAACCAGACATGGATGAAGACAAATTCATTGCAGAGAAAAACTGTCTAATAGAACAACTAAAGCAAAATCAAAACAATCGCCAGCTTTTAGAAAAACAAACATTGGGACAGTCTAGTAATGAAAAATGGTTGAATATCAGAAAGAAAATGTTGACAGCTTCATATTTCGGACAAATATGCAAAGCAAAAAAATTCAAAGGTTATGTTAAAAGACTTGCACATCCCACGACCTTATTAACACCTTCCGTCATGTATGGAAAAATTAACGAAGACACTACGAGGCTGCAACTGGAACAGCAATTGGGCAGAAGTATATCGAACTCAGGGATTTTTATCGATGAGGAGTATTACTTTCTTGGTGCTTCTCCAGATGGACTTATCGACGACGATTCCTTGGTAGAAATAAAATGTCCATCAAGCATAGCTGGATGCGATCCTACGGATGCTATCAAAAACCAAAAAATCAAATACATAACGGTTTCTGATGATGGTATCATAAAAGGTCTTAATAAAAGACACAACTATTACTACCAAATTCAAGGCCAATTGCATATATGTAAGCGAGAAAAATGCATATTGGCAATTTGGGGTGGTAGTGCTTTTAACATTTATATAGAAGAAATAGATGTCGATCACGATTTTTGGAAAACAAAATTGATTGGACAGTTAAACACATTTTACGAAAACTGGTTTTTACCAGAATTAGTGGATCCTCGTATTACTCGGGGAATGGAAGTACGAAAACCACAATCACAGGATGGATACTTGAGGAGACCGACCATAATCTAAGCTATTTAGGTGCAGCAGAGTACTAGACACTACATTAGCAGATACCTATGTATATTATTTTCTTATTAAGTTCCTAAATAAAATAAATTAAATAAAGCTTTCAGCCATACGTTTGAGCGAGTTTTTTTCTTTTGAATGGATGGAAGGACCTATTCCATTTTATCTGCGAGTAATACCAAATTCATGTTTTATAAGTCAAATCCAGGACTCTGAAGCGAAACCAAAAGCAATGAAACCAACATATTTTGCGCTCCATCCCCTCCCCCCAACATTCACTAACTTCTTTTATCCATACTACAATTTGAGGAAAAATAAAATTATAAAGCAAAAATCCAGCCGTAGCGATAGAAATATAGAAAATATTATACAATTGTAACATGCCTGAAAATGACCTATCCCGAAGTATAAATGTATTGCAGAATGTGCATTATTGTTCACAACTCAAAACAATACCATCAAACATCGCTTAGCTGACGGATACCTACCTAATTTTTTTCTTCTCACTCCAACATTCATTTGATTCTTGTTTCTACGACGAAAAAAATAGCAAGAACAAAATTGTATTGATATCCACATATCTTACGAAAAACAACCCTACACACACGATCAACATACGATACCTATAATTTACGAAACCCGTTTGTCATGCCATATATCACTAAAGGTACGCCCACTAAGTCCTTTTGCAAGTGGATTGTGATTGGATTGCAAGTGGATGCTAGGTTGCAAGTCAAAAAGAGATGGCGCTTCACGTTACAATTTTTGTCGAACATTTTGGGTAGAGGCCTCTTAAACACTCTTTATTTCAAATAAACCTCAATTCAAAACCATGTGTTGAAAATGTCAACATTAATACCAAATTAGTATTTGACAGATCCAGAAAAAGAATATAGATTTAAGGTAGTAGTACATTTGCGTAACAAGGTCAGAACACAACACCGGGTTTCCATTTTTCTTTGATTTTGTGTAATTTCACATTAGGTCCGTTCGCGTACTTTATGTGTAGAAAAATGAAAACTGCCAAATCTCCAAAATCGAGAGAGAATCCTCTCATTTCAAAAAAAAGTACGCGAACGCGTTTGTGTAGTTTTGCACGAAAGTTTATATAAATTTACGTTTGCATATTAGTTCGCGAACGGACTTATTCTTACGAAGTGAGTGATATTCAGCGGTTCTAATTGGAATTGCTTACTTGACAGTAGCCGTGTTTCTTTGCACGCGGATATAGGGATAATTTGAAATTTGCATGTAAAATACAACAACAACTTATCCTATATACGCTAACTTTAGCGGGGATAGCTATCGCCGCTAAGTCCTTTAGCGGGGATAAACAGTGCTTCCAAACCCATTTTCTTCGTTTCTGATGAATGTTGCGATGAATTTTTCAGGAAATGTCAAAGTTTGACATCCCGCCGACCACTGACACATCCGCCGAATATTTTGTTCGTGATTTTATTATTATTATTTTTTTTTAAATTTAGTAAATCTATCAATGTGAAACTGTTTTTTTATAATTTTAGAATAAGTTTGGCATTCATTTCAATTGTCGGAAATTAATATTTTTGAATTTCACGATTTTCAATACAAATTTCTTAACTCAACTTACAGCTGTGTCACTAATAAACGTCATAGGTGCATGTGTGCTGGCAAGTTTTTTTTGATGTATTCTTAAGCGGCGATGGTCGTTTTTTAAAGCCATGCCTATATCCGCGTGCAAAGAAACACGGCTAGTGTCAATCCATTGTGCTTGTAATCTCTTTAAGATATAAAGGGTCTTTCATTAAGGACTTGACAACATCTTTTTTTAAATAAAATGCAAACTACTTGAAAAATTCCAAAAAAAAATGCATTGGCTTGAATTACTATCAACACTGTAATAGTTTTCATTTAACGTAATCAACGCCCTCTGTAGTTATTTGAAATAATAAAGAACAATTGGAAGCTGGCAGGACTGGCATAAATGGAGAAAAAGAAGGAATGAGAGGTTCCGGGCGAGGCGGCCATGAAAGAAAAGATAGATAGATAGATAGATACAAAATTTATTTCCCATAAATCCATGCACATACAAGTTCATAACATTATTTCATTGCTTACATATAAGTAGGTTTAAGTATAGATTTAAGAAACAACTTAAATGACATTTTTTATACTTAAGTATTAAAAATAGTGTCAAATGCCACTTCAATGTGCATTACAACAAGATATTTTTATTATGGGTGGGGTGACCCTTTAACAAAAGTAAATACATAATAAATATGCATAATCACAAAGAAAAGATAAAAGAAATACAAATATTAATTAGCAAAATTGAAAAAAAGATACAAGGAAACTTTAGTTACACCAGAATGTCAGAAAAAATGGATCCTAAGCTATCATAGTCAAAATCAAAAAGCCAAGCTCTTACGGATTTAACAAACTTTACAGAAGAGGTCAATGATCTTATTGCTTGCGGCAGCTTGTTAAATAGGCGGTAAGATGAAACCAAATAAGAATTACGAAAAGCAGTAGTACGAGAAGCGGGTATAGATACAACATTCGAAAAGTTTCTACGTAAGTTATAATCAGAAATTAGTCTGCAATTAAGATTTCCCGATCTCATAAAAAACGTTTTTAATACTTTGAAACAATACAAATGACGAACTGGAAGAATTCTCATATCACGAAATAAAGGATAACAGGGATGCCGACAATGTTTCCGGCATATTTTCCTCAATATGTTTTTCTGTAAAATTAGTAGGGGTTGAATTTTATTCATATAAGAACCCCCCCAGCACGCAATTCCATATTGAAGTTTGGAATGAAAAATACCATAATAAATAGTTAACAATAATTTTTGAGAACAGATATTTTGTAGGTGATAGAAATGTCTGAGGGTATAACGAAAATATTTCCTTAAAGACTCTGTATGATTTGCAAAGCTCATTCTAGCATCAAAAGTGAGGCCCAAGTACTTAAACTCATTAACTTTTTCAATTAAAAAACACTTTTCGCTGCAACTCACAGTGCTGCAAAAAGTAGTGGTAGGAAAACCGGAAGGACATGTGGAGCCTGGTAGTTTATATCTTTGACACTCCGGTGCGTGAAAGTGAACATCTACATCAGCTTCAACTGAGCTGTTCATAGATAAACTAAAAAACATAATTTTGGTTTTAGAGCTTATGAGTAAGCTGTGATCAGCGAACCAGATCCTTAATAAATGCAAATCCCAGTTGATATCAGATATCAAATTCAGGGCACTGTCAGAGCCATAAGAAAAGCCTACATCGTCTGCAAAAGCTGTAACTGATCCTCTAAAACATAAATTAAACAGTGAATTGATATAAATTAAAAATAATATGGGTCCCAAGCCCAACACAGAGCCTTGAGGTACTCCCAGATTGAAAAATTGAATTTCGCTCCTGCTTGCGCCAATCTTTACCCTTGTGATCTATTAGAAAGGTAAGACCTAAACCAATCAAGAATGAAGCCACGAAATCCAGCTTTTTCCAGTTTCCTCAACAAGGTAATGTGGTTAACCATATCAAACGCTTTCGTGATGTCAACAAATAAACCTGCAGTGAACTTCTTGCCATCAAGGTTAGAAAAAACGCTAGAACAGAAGCGTAGAAGAGCATCTTCAGTGGATTTTCCCTTTTGAAAACCAAATTGCACAGGACTGAAAAACCTAGTCCTGTTTAAAAATGATACTATCCTATCCTTCACAATTTTTTCAAAGACTTTACTAAAAACAGGTAGAAGTGAAATAGGTCTATAATTGCTCACATCGTCTACTGAACCTTTCTTAAACAGTGGAATCACGTCAGCACATTTAAGGTCCTCTGGGAAAACGCCTTGAGATATACTACGGTTAAATATAACTGCTAGTACCTCGACTACGAAGCAAGCTTTACAGTTACATTTGAAATGCCATCGAAACCGCACGCGTTTGAATTTTTTAAAGAACCAATAGCTTTTAAGACTTCAAGACAAGTTATAGGTTCGAAAGCAAAACTATTAGTTTGCAAAGGTTCATTGAAATAACAAGAAATCGAATACACAGTGCAGCTCAATTGAGATTCTTGTGTTAGTACACTCCTTGCTATTGAAGAATAGTAAAAGTTAAAAGCGTTGGCAATGGAAACTTCATCAGAAACTTCACAGTTATTAATGCGAATTACACTAGGTTTCTTAGAACGCGAGGACTTGTTCAAAATATTATTGACTAACTTCCATTCGCTTTTCACATTTCCCTTTGCTAAAATAAATTTATTACGAAAGTAATTGTCGCGGCAAATGGGAATTTGTTTTTTTAGTTGAGAGCACAATTTTTTATAACTTTTCTCAACCTAAGATTGTTGGGATGCTTACAGTATTTGATTCTAAGCTTGTGCCTAATCTTAACTTTATATATTAGTTGTCTTGTAATCCAAGGTTTTAGTCTATTCGTCGATTTGTTCAGAGGCACTGAATACGAGTAGGTACAGCCACTTATGTGCTTACGGAAGGAATCTACAAATAAAGTGTAACATACAGAAGCATTGCTTTCCAAATAGGCATCGTCCCAAAACTCATAGAGAAGGTTGTTCTTGAGTTTTACAAAATCAATTTTTATTGCATTTTTTGAGGACTTTTCATTCCTATCCTTTTTTTTTGTTGGGTAAGTTCACCAACAAACCTGTCATTGAGTGATCTGTGATTTTGAAGTCGAATATGCACTTTTCGCATAAGCTCAATGATAAGAGAGTGCTAAGTGGTGGAGAGGAAATAATTTGACAATCGAAATAAATCGACAGTTTTTCGAGATCAGATAAATTGAGTTTTCAACACATTTGAATGGAGTTCGACTTCGTTCATTATGTCCACCACGGAAACGGATGCACCGGTCGATACGTTGAACCCAATTTTCGATGACTCTCCCGCACATTTCGAACGATACGGCCGCTATTTCTCCTTCATATTGGCTCTGAGCTCCTCTAACGTCTAGAGGCGTTAAATCACACAATCTCGGCAGCCAATAGACGGGACCGTTTCTCGAGATAACACGTTACCCGAACTGAGAATTCAATAGCTGGATTGTTGCACCCGCTTGTGGCACCGTCTTGTTGGAACCCCATATCTGCTCTGCTCAAAGAAATAACGTTCTAACATGTCTGTATAGGGAATACCATTTACCGTAATGTGATGGTCAGTTTTATCGACGAAAAAGCGGCCCAATGACGACACTGGCATCAAAACCACACCAAACAGTGACTTTTTTCATAGTTCATAGTTCATAGTTCATTTATTTATTGAAAGCTTACACATTAAGATAACAATGATCTTATAAAATAGTGCAAGGCTTAAATATAATTCATTAATAACAACAAGCTACATAAAATATTAATGTTCCAAGAATAACTAAAGGTTTTCTCTTTCTGCTACTTAGACAATTATACTGCAGTCAGTTCTAAATTCATTAAAACAATTAAATATACAATATATACAATACATCTCTCTTTTCGCAAAACTACAGTAAATATAAACATTAGTATTAATTGAAACAAAACGTTGTATTAGTCGGAAATTGTCTGGAAATAAGATTGTAACCCATTACGAAACTGCGCGATGGTACTTGCCCTTCTCAAATGCCGTGGTAGTGAGTTCCAAAGACGGGTAACATTGATGAAGAACTGGCGCTCGGATATAAGATAACGGTACCGGGGATGAACAATTTGTTGGGATCGATTAGATGAAGCAAAACGTAGTCTACTAAATAAATAACTGGGTTGATGTGTCTGAATTACATTGAATAACAATACGAGTGATCTAAAACGTAAAAGATGGTCGAAGGAGATGTTATAGATCTGTCGGGAGAAATTGGAGATATGATCGAAGCGCCTCAAACCATAGATATAACGTGCAGTGTTATTAAAGGCAACATTAAGCTTTCTTCTGCTGATTGCATCACACTTACAGAAAATTTCACAGCCATAAGTGAGAGTTGGAACGACGAGTGTCTTTGCAAGAAGTAATCGTGAGCTCATAGGCGTATAGTGTTGTGAGGCCCATAATAGTCGCAGTATACCATAAACTTTGCCTACAGCCGCATTAATATGTGTGTCCCAAGAAAGAGTCCTATTAAAAAGCATTCCAAGATTTTTTGCCGTTTTAACATATTCTACAGTCGAGCCGTTGAGATGAATTTCAGGAAAATATGATAGATCGACGGGCTTCCGGCTAATCACTAAACATTTAGACTTTTTAGGATTAAGAAACAATCCGTTCCTCTCCGCCCATACTGAGATTCTTGCCAAATCGGTGTTAACTTTACTTGCGCAGTCTTCAATCAACCCAAGAGAGCAACTATTGAATAGTTGGACATCATCAGCATACATATGTATAGAGGATGAACGGACTACGGAAGGGAGCTCATTGACATATAGTGAAAAGAGTAGTGGTCCTAGAATTGAACCCTGGGGAACCCCTCTGGTTGTTGGGAGAAACTTAGATAGCATATGATCAATCGCAACAGCTTGTTCTCGGAACTTAAGATAGGAAGATACTAATCGAATGGCCGATGAAGAAAACTTGTAGCTGTGTGCTAGTTTGCTGCACAAATTATCGTGATCCACTGTGTCGAATGCTTTTGAGAAATCGAGAAGAACTAAAAAAGTTACGTGGCCATCATCTACAGCCTTTCTTATGTCCTCTACAACATTTATAACTGCGGTTGTACAACTGTGGTATTGGCGGAAACCGGATTGCACTGTAGATAAAAGTTTGCATGAGTGGATATGGGCATTAATTTGCTTTTGCATGATTCTTTCAAACACTTTAGAAAAATATGGTAGAATGGAAATAGGTCTATATTCATGGCTATTGGCGTTTTTTTGGATTGGTAGGACTTTCGCCAGCTTCCATTGGGTGGGAAAAACACTAGTTGTTAAAATGGTATTGAAAATGTGTGTAACAGAGGGTAGTATAATTGGTAGGATGGCCTTGGCAAAAACTGGGTGTATTCCATCAATACCAACCGCTGTCGATTTTATGGATAATACGCTTGCAACTACGACCGTACTATCTACACAAGAGAACTCGAAAGTTCGTTCATTTGAGTTCAGAAGACCACGTAGGGATTCGAAAGTATTTTGAGGTACTTGATTCAGAACTGGAAAAGGAAGTGTTACAAATGACTGATTGAGAACATTTACATCGATATTGGTGTCAAGGCCTGTGTCACACTTACCAATGCCAATGTCTCGCAGATTTTTCCAAAGTTGCCGTCTTTTCAATGCTGGATTTAATTTATTGCCATAAAATTGCTTTTTTGCAGTACGAATTTTGGAAACCACCAGGTTGCGTAGTGTATGATAAATACGAAGATGGACATCAAGTCGAAAACGTTTCCACACATTGTACACTCGATTACGTTGTAACATGAGCATACGAATTTCGTTTGAGAACCAGGGACATTGGTCATGTTTAGCCAATTTGACTCTCCTAGGAACATGGTTATTAAAAAGTGTGTTAATATTCCGTGTTAGGAACTCAACTTGATCACAAGGGCAGGACATACGCAATACATGCTCCCATGCGAAATTTCGGGCGCTCCGCTCCAAGCTTAGGTAGTTAATATGATCAAAATCTCTGTATTCGTAAGATGCGGCAGACACAGATATAAGAAAATCAAAGGTTAAATATATTAGATCATGTCTGGAGAAAGCAGGTGCTGACAGTTGATCATACAAAAACATAAATTTAGTATCACTAACAAAGAAAACGTCTAAAAGTGTACTAGATTCAGATGTAAAATGAGTGGCGAACGTCATATTGACCGGGAACAAATTGAGTGCCCTCATACCCTGTACAATAGAGCTCTCTCCTAAAAGGTTACTGTTTAAATCACCACCAACTATTATTTTAGGGTAACATACGGAGATTGTTTCCAGTAATTCAAACAACGGTGTAATATCAATGTTTTTATTAGGTCTATAAACGGACCCTAAGAGCAAGCTACTAGTTCCAGATTTAAGTTCCAGAAAAACATAGTCAATTTGACTTCCGACTCCAGATTTACACTTCAAATTGCATGATATGCCCTTACGTATATAAATTGCCGATCCACCCCCATATCTTCCAATTCTATCACCACGAAAGAGCTTGTAGCCATCCACCCTATAGACACTATTTTTAAAATTACTTTTGAACCATGTTTCTGAGACACAAACGGCATCAACCTTAGAACCCACCAACAAATCCCTAAACTCATCCAGTTTTGGATGCAAGCTTTGTGCGTTTATATGACAAACCTGCAGACCAATCTTTTGGTTACTTAATACGCGTAACATAGAACGAATGACTCCATCACTGTTTCCGTCAGTAGAACCTCCACTAACCCCATTAATAACCATTACTAAAGGTTAATCGTCTTAGTTCAAAACAGCCAGGCCCAATGCTTATGGATGCCGTGAAATTGACTGATTTGGGTGGTTTCCCTTCAAGCAAAAACACTGACCCAACTTTTCCCATCATTTTTGAATCTGCGATATATGAGGCGTTCCACGTACACATTTGCAAATTGACAGTAACTACATTGCCAATAAGAAGAAGAGCGAGAGTCGAGAGTAGTTTACTGAATATTTTGACATAGACCGGTAATCGGTTTTAGGGTGCGTTCGCACTGAAAGTTTGAAGTTGTCAAGTCGCTAATGAAATACACTTTTATATAACATTTAATTGAATTGTCTTGATAAGTTTTTTGAAAAATAATTTGTGTACCAAAAACACATCATGGTTGACTTTCGACGAAAGCACATAGGGCAGTTATGACGCAAGTCGAAAGTGACCCATGTTGAATTTTAGTATGTAATAATTTAAATCTGAAATAATCTTGATAGAAGTAGTTTCTTGGTTTAAATTTGCGACTTTTTTTTAAGAAGGCTATATATGTATTATGTTTATGTTGAAAACAAAAAATTGGGATTAGGCAGATAAATTAAATTTTTATGATGCTTTTCCCAATAAGGTCATAAATTAGTCCTTCTTTCGTTCCACCTGCTTACGAACAGTAACTAAATCTACCTTATATCATATTTTAAATCAAATATAAAAACATTAATAGTAACAGGGACCTTAGTTTAAAATATAATTTCATAGAAACAACAGCTATGGGTAAAAAAATTCATTAACTAAGGACGAAATAGGAAACATTCGAGCTTACAAGGAACAAGCCAAGTTTATCCATTTTATAGCCGGTAAGATTGGAAGAGGACCAACTGTTGTTTATAGCTATCTTAAGGACCCTGATAACTATGGAAAGAATTGTAAAGGAAGGGTAAGCAAAGCAAAAACAAGTTAGGATCGACGGGTGATACTGAGAGCGGCTTCAAATTCAAGACTCTCCGGAAGTAAAATCAAGGCAAAAACTGGAGTTGAAGCTAGTACATCAACTGTTCATAACGTGATATACAGCAAGCCAACCATATAAGACACCACGAAACGAAAAAGAAACCAACATTGAACGCAGCACCTAAAATTCCTAAAGTCCTAAAATGCAATCAAAAACTACCTGTTTTTAATCAAGTGAAAAGGAGGGTATGATATCAACGAAACAATAGGTACTTAAAAAAGCTGATTTGTTTAAACAAATAAGACACTCCCCCTTCGGCATGAACTCGTTCTTGGCCTCAACAACTTCAAGACCAATACCAAATTGGCCTATAATTGTTGAACGGCGTAAAAGCGTCTACCGTGACTACCTCACGATGGGCCAACGATTCAAGCGATTTGGTGATATCATGATCGCTAAAGAGTTTGATCGCGCGTTTTTGTATTCTGTCAAGTAACTTCAAGTATGGGATTGTGCTCCCGATATGTTCCACACCCGAAGATGAGGAGCCTGAACCAGAATACGAATATGAGAAGCTGAGGGTTCTGTCATCTGCGAAGAAAGGAATCAGATTTGAAGTAACAGACAGGAGATCATGTATAGAAATGAAAAAAAGAGTCGGAAACAAATCAGAGCCTTTGGGAACACAAGCATTTATTTGGTGGTAACTTATAGACTTGAAGCCGTTCAAAATAACTCGAATTAAACGGTCCGAAAGGTAGTTAACAAGATTATCATCGATTCCAAATACACGCATTTTCGGCAAGAGAGCTTCCCTTCAAGCAAAATCGCTGACCCAACTTTTGCCGTCATTTTTGGATTCGCGATATATGAAGCGTTCCACGCACACATTTTTAAATTGACTGTATCTACATTGCCAATAGAAAGAAGAGCGAGAGTCGAGTGTAGTTATTTGTAATGGCGGATTTGTTCATATGTCACTGACACTGTCTCTGGCTGCAGCTGCAGATATAATTTTCTTTGACAGGTAAACTAAAAATGAATTTATTATTCTATACAATTGTTTGCCTAATTAAACTTTGTTTGAATTTAGATTTATCAAAATCAAAAAAAAAAGCAACCGATGAAGTCGTAGGCCGAATTTCGATGACTTTAATGGTACCGGCACAAATTCATGCTGAAAGTAAGTAACATACATTGGTATAGATAATAGGTATACACATTTATTTACTTCTTTTCTTTTGTAGGAGAATTTGTTGGAGAAATGGTAGCAGGTATACCAAATAAAAACATTAATTGTTCTTAGAAATAAAATAAACGTGAACAAACATTTCTGACTTTTATTTTAGCGATACTCGATTCTCTTCTTATCTAGCCTCGATTTGTATCTTTTTTTTGGATCAGTTTTGGATTCGTTTTTTGCTTAGCACAGCGAGCTAAATCTGTCACAATACATACACATGTGAGTCCGCGGCTATTACAATTTCCATACTAATTGGATCCGAAAAACGTCGTTTTTCGGACCCGTATGCGGAGCCGTATGCGGAGTAGTCCATATGTCATTGACTCCGTTTGCGGACGTTAAACGGAGTCTCTTGCTTGAAGGGTTGGTGCTAAACTATGTCAAATGCCTTTGAAATATGAGGTCGGACCATCTTTCTTGCACAACCCTGGTGAAATGATTGGTTCCACTTTTCGGTAAGATAAGTCATCAAATAACCAGTGGAGTTGTTGCTGAGAAAACAGTACTGCCGGTCATTAAGAACATCTTCGGAGGAGGGAAAAGATGATTCACCTTTTTTGGTACGGACTGGATAAATGCTGTTTTCCATCTTCTCGGAAAGAGCCCTGAACAAAAGAATTTTTATTCTCTCTAAGCTCACGCGCTGGTTTTGCTAGCGCAGAACAATTAGAGAATTACCATCTGGACCAGTGGATTTGTGTAAAAAAGAACTCTTGCCACTATACGAGAGCGAAAGTGGGTCCCATTTAGTATTTTACTCGCTGGAGTACGGGGTTGAGCAACAAAGTGAGCAGCACAGATTGGATTTATTTACAGAGCAGATAGTTGGAACTGGGGCCGTACTCTGTATTTCGTTCCGAAAGTCAATCCTATAAGAAATTGATTTTCGTTTCGATTTTGAATTGGCACTCTGTACCTAACACTTTCGAAAAGCAAAAATTAGTACCCAATACATTTTCCGTTTAAGTAGTTTATTTTTTGAGTCTCGAATCAGACTCGAAAGAAATCTTTTGTGAACTGTCAGATATCAAGAACAAAAAAGTAAACATACAAATCGTGGAAGGTTGTGAAAGTTAAAACATAAAATCAATCAATCAAATCATTTACATGTATTTATATAAAAAAAATATATAAAGCTCCACAAAATATAAAAACATGGATAAAGAGTGTATTGAGCGGAGAATCATTAGAGACAAATCCAATTTTATGGAAGCAAGTGAAAAAAGGTAAAACTTAATTCATAGCTGGGATTCAGTTTATTGTGTTGTTACAGTTTTCTTCAGAACTTTCGCCTCTCTAAGGAAACTTTTTTGTATGTGCTGAGCTCAATTCAACATGAGCGCTCTACCCCTTTGATGTCAACTGCAATACCACCGACTTTTGTTTTGCATCAGCCATTTTAATTTGACCTTTGGCCAAATCCGGGTTTGCACACATAAAGTCTACCAAAATGGAAAATTGACTTTTCGTCGTATGCATATTTTTTGAAGATTCCCTATCCCTGTCAATTATATTTTTTTAATATAAATTGTTATTTTTACTGTTTAATCTTTCAAGAAACAACTTACATAGATATTATTTTCTACGACTTTCCGATATCACATTTGCTGTCGAAATACATTTTCCGTATTTCAGTGCTTTTGACATTAGGAAACGAGTTGCGAGGTACAAAAATTCCGATATCGAAATTGTAAATCCGAAAGTAGTAGATCTCATTTCGCTTTCGAAATAGAGAGTACAAATAATTCGTTTTCGGAAATTTTTATAATCGGAACGAAATACAGAATAGGGCCCCTGAAATGTCATTGCAAATGAGCGTTGGGATAGATGACTCCAAGATCCGATTTCTTAATGTTTTTAACTCGAATAACTCGATAAAACCAGTAATCCCGGGTGTAAGCAACTGTGTCCATGGGATGTATGGCACAATGTTATGGCGTAATGACGGTGGAGGAGGAAAATCCTCTACTCAAGGAACCGTCAACCAGTTGGGTGGTTTCGGCTAGGGAAGCGAAGGGACGGTTGATCTCAACTTCGAGAAATCCTTTCTCCAATAGGCTTACAATCGCTTTATCGCCAGCTCATCCAAATTCTCGATATCGTCGACTGCATCGATGAAAACGATACTCTAGAGGACATAGAATACCAATGCGTGTGATATGCCTAGCCTATCGTGGCACGGGTCTGTTGCATCTGAACTCGCCAAAGAAGCAGACGAGGGAAAGTCAGACCCTATAAAGCAGCAGGGAAAGCGGAAATGCTAGATAGGGCTCGGGCGATAACAAAGTCGACCGGGGTTATGTGGCGCAGCAGCCTAAAAGAAAGGACCCAGAACCGGATATGCAAAGGGAGTTTGACTGGACCAAGGGAGAAATGCCGTTTGCCTTTCGTCTCGAGTAGGTCAAAACCCGAAAACCATGTGCCAATCTAGTAAAGGACAAGTCCCAAACTGAAAAGGAACTTGGCGGCTCAAAAAAGGTTCTGCTAAAAAGTAAAGCAGGGCCAAGCTCAACGAGGGCGCACGCCTCTGGAGGAGTTTGCGTGAGACTGACCGCAGCGAGGAGCGAAATGCCAATTGCCTTCAAGGAATTCAAAATCATAGAATGCAAAAACAACAACACCATTGCCTAGCTGAAGAATTTCGTCGTCAACACAGACAGACCATGGTCAAACTCCGACTATCGCGTCGTTGACAGGAAGGAAATTCTGGACTGTAAACTATGGCTGTTGGCGGCTACACGTAAAAAAGTCAGAAAAAGGGCAGAACCCTATGGATCTGGTCGTTTACAACAGCAACACACCAGATCACAGCAAGAAACGTACACGTTTTGTCGCTGGAAAACAGATTAACCTATTTCTATTATCTAGCCACAGCAATACAGACCAGACAGTGGTCACATGGGAGTGAGTAGGTAGAAGCCCGCTGATATTTGCAACGACGTACATGCCATTCGGCTCTCCAGGAAGTCCACCGTCCGAGCCAAACAGATAAAGCTAAGCGTGACAACTTTCAAGTTGCCTCTTCCGCTATGGATCCGGTAGACAACATCGTTGATGCACTTCACTATTTCATAGGGTCTTTACCAGTCTCTCCTGGAACCCTGTGCTGGTTGCTTTGGCATCGTATCTCGTCTTCATGCGGTCGCTGGATATTCTAAATTTATCCCTTGTTTTTTAACAAATGTTGCTGATGATTTCCCTGAGATCCGCAACATAATCATCTTCATTAGTTGGTTCATCAGTCGGTGATCCAAACATCAAATCAGTAGGTAACCGGGCGGTTCGACCAAAATGGATGGAGTATGTCCTGTTGTGTTATGCAATGCGCTTCGATACTCAAATAGAAACATGGGGTTCTGCTTATCCCAATCTCGGTGGTAGTCGCCGATAATCTTAGAAAGGTGTTTGTTTAAGGTTCTGTTGAAGCGTTCCACCTATCCATCTGATTCCATCCCATGTAGCTAGTTTTCTCTAGTTTACTAACCCAGCCGTGGACAATCTGGTTTACCATGGTTTCAGATTCTTGAGTAGGGATGCAAATGCTTCAGGCCATTTATTGAAGTAATCCATTACTACGAGGATATAGCGGTTTCCATTGTTGGTTGCCGGAAACGGCCCTTTGATGTCAATTGCAATCCTTTCAAAGGGCGCTCCAACGATGTATTGATGCATCTTGCCTTGCGTTTTTACTCTCGGGCCTTTGCTGACTACTTCGTACTTTCCGTTCAAAACATCCCGATGTTCTCGCGGTCTTCAGATCTAAAGTCGAAAACCATCTTGCTCCAGAGAGTGCAATCAATCTTTAGTAAACTGAACGGGGGAACTAAATCAATGAAAAGATGATACATTGATTTTCAAGAAATTATTTAAACATTGAAAAGACAAATTCGAGAACGAAACAAAGAGAGAAAATTTGTTCTAAAATAAGCATTTGTATGATGGAAAAAATAATAAAACACTGCCGTAAAGTTGATGAAATTTGCACATGCTACTATGATTTATAGAAAGAAGTATGTATTTTCTCAAAATAATTCGCCGGACGAAAGTTTAGCGAAACGAAGTAAGTCTTTATTCAAAATCTCTTTCATGTAATTTAGAAACAAGACTTGGTTTCACTTAGCCTATGTCATTTATCGTTAAATCTCCGCACTAGATGTCACCACTGGCCACTACAAAGATTTAACGAATTTAAGCAAACTCACCGATTGTGAAAGAAAAATGTAAACAACCGAACGAGACGACAACAGTTCCATAGCAGATTAGTAAGATACTAAGATGGCGGCTACAGCTGTTTCCAAGTGGATTTAGTTCGGATTATTTTTTCGCAAAATTACCCCAACACAAGTAAAGTTCCCTTATAATTGAAGTGAATTATTGTTTATAAAAAAATTTCCAATATATTGAGAATAAAATCACGTCTGCGCGAGTGAAGTGAAATAGATTTTTCCAAAAAATGGAACTACATTTAGTCTACCAGTTTTTTCCTTGTTCTTTTTCTAGTAACTTTCTCTTTGGGAGAATGGTGATGGTGGTGGCAAAATCGGTTTTGGGGCATCCTCTAACAAACTGTATATATACATTTCACACGCGCAGGAGAAAGAGGAAAACGAAATAAAGGAATAGAATGGTGGTTGGTGGATAAGCAGCAAACTCGCACGTATACGCAACGCAGTCAGGGCTTGTTTTCTTGTGTTCGTCGATTGCTTTGCTTTAACACCAGCCCTCTTTCACCCGTTCACGTTGATGTCCATCGTCATCGGCAGCACTTCTTTTGTTGCCTTTTCGCTATTATCATATTTTTCGTTCGCTCAGTCCGTTCCGTTGTTGATACTCGTCGGTTCTGTGTATGTTTTTCCTACTTCGCGCAGCTGTAACAAAAAATAAAATAAAAATGAATATGTGTGAATACACAGTTATTAAAATCAAATATTAAAATTAACTGCTTCCCTCGAAAAAATAATAGTTTTTCTATCGTTTCTGTGTTTGTGCGTTTTACCACCTAATTGGACGGGAAAGGATTAGATTTTGATCATTTTAACAAAAAATAGTTTTTTTGGGTGCAAAATGCCGGTGTTTTTGCAGAAGAAATTTTTATTTTGATGCGATTTTGAGTTTTCTACGCGGGGTTCCAAGTTTCCTTTCTTTTTGGAAACATTGAAAAAGAAGCCATCCAGCGGCCATCTGTTTTTCTTCCTTTATCGCTTTGTCTATCAAAAGAAAACGAGGGGAAATAAAACTACCTGGGGTTGCAGTGTTGCCAGTTTATTTCAGCGAAATCAAAAGGATACAAATATTTTCAAAGGAATGTTGGTTTGCGCAACGCAACTAGCTGTCAAATTGTTTGAAAAACAAAAACATCAAATTGTAGGCTATTTTCATTTGACGTACGTATTTTTTAAAGCTACGCCTTCGATTTGAAAATGCGTCTTCAGCTGATTTGTACTTAAGAACTTAATTTATGATTGCATCGGTAGGAAAAACCGAAATAAAAGAAATGTGTTATGAATTAGTGCTCCTTAAACAGCGATAGTCTGCACTTGCGATAGTTTTCGAAAAGCATACGATAGTGTCGATTGTTTCCATTAAGAAATATAAACTACGTTTTTAAATGATTAGCACTCGATTATTTTTATTGGTCTTTAGTTCATAAAAAAAAATATTTTGGAAAAATAGCAAAATTTCTTTTCAAAAGAAGGAGCTCATTTAAACCTTTGGATTTCAGTCTGTTGCGGCGTTCGGTTTTTGTCTTTTTCGTCGCGTTCTCTGTGTTGCAATTGGTCAAACAGAAGTGAGCAAATCGAGAACGCGACGGTCAGATACGAGTTGTAGATTTTTACAAAGAACGCAATGGGCAAATGGCAAAAAATGAGTTTGACTTGAAATTGCATATAAAGTGAATTTGTCGTTTATTTCCATTGTTTCTCCAGTTTGTGACCAAGAAATGCGTTAAACTGAAAAAATTAAAAGGTTTGTGACATCCAAACGAAGTTCCTCTGACACACGGAACTAAAAAGCTGAAGCTGCCCGCCTTCTGTTTGGAATCACTGATCGGGATGTGCACATGTGTGTTCTGCCCGCATCGCCAGCCTGCGTTCTGTTTGGCCGAGCCTTGTTCCCGATCTCTCCCAATATTTTATTGGACATTCAGTATTTTCCATGGCTGGTTTTTCTAAATATCGCCTTATATCGACGATTGCATCACTCACTGGTGTACTTAGATGCCTATCGGGTTCATCCAGAAATGATAGTAAGTCGTCGGAATCGTTTTTTTATTACACTATTTTGTGCTGATTTTTTTGTTGATCTCGATGGCTGATCTGATTGTTGTCGATTTGCATTTAAATGTGGGTTATAGGCTTTTTCCAACCACTGTGATGCTCCTCTGGGTCTTGGAGAGTCCTAAAGCCCTTTCTTTTAAATCTACGATCATAAAGTGTAGCCAGTACTGCTGGTGTTCTATTTTCGCGAGGCTTTAGTCTTGACCGAATGGACTCGTGAAGCTGAAAAATACTTGCTTCGCTTCTTCAGTCCGTACAATGTTTTGTATCAAAGCCATTTTCATACCCCGGATCAATGGAACGACAAATGACAGTTGGTGCTGCATCAAATGGCCCTAAAAATTTGTGATTTTGGCAGTGGCTTAGCGTGGGTTGGGGCCTTACGGGACAGACCCAATTAATGCCGCCCCTAGTAATTTTTTCACACACTAAACAAGAAAAAACTTGGTCTACGGTTTCAACCTGTTACACCTACACATACCAGCTGGTCAATAAAATAGGTGTGAGAACATGTTTTTTAAAAAAACTAAATTTTTTTCATATTTTCTTCAATTTGTTTTTTATTTTTACAATTACATATATTAATAAAATTTACCAAGGTTCGCAGAACGATAAAATATGATTCGTTCTCTCATAAAAAGTTCGCAAAGGAATTTGATTTCTGATTCGAACGCGAACCTTTTTTCGGTTCGTTTAAAAATAAAATTCGTTTTCGCGATCGAATCAAATCTGTTGCGATCTGTAAAATATAGTTCGTTCGCGAATTTATCACGTGCGAACTATTGGAGATCCGTTCGCGATTGGTTCTCATAAGAAAAAAAAGTAATTTTACATGAAAATTATAATACATACATATTTTAATATTGAAAAAACAAGTGAAAAGTATTTTTATTACATATTAAGATTGGAATAAATTTGCATTCAGTTTAACTAACAAAACATTATTTATTGTTTCTTTGGATAATTTGTTCCTGTTTTTTGTCAAAAAAAACTGGTAGGGCGCTAAAAGCCCGTTCAACAGAGACTTGAGTTGATGGCACTGCCAGCACTACTTGTGCAAGTTTGCCTAGAAGAACCTCTTTGCTGCTCAATGTTTTCCAATGCTCAATTTTCTCTCACAAAGTAAGCAAGTTGATTCGTCAGCTTCTTCATTATTAGAAACAAATTAATTTAACTCAAATGTCTTTATTTTCCCCATTTCAACCAAAACAATAAACTATTGAAAATATAAATCGCGAATCGAGAATGATTTGTTTTATGGATCTTTACGGATCCTTATCGCGAGCGAACCATATTCTACCTGAATTTCTTTTTTCCGATATCTCACGAACGAGAGATACAGAAAAAAATGATACAGTTCGTTCGTGGGAGAACTATAAATTTTTAAAGATCGAACATTTTATCGTTCGCGAACTTAATTTTTTATGGTTCGTTAGAAGATCGATAAAGATCCTTATTTTATCGTTTGCGAGCGATATTTTACGAAACCTGCCTTTTAGTTCCCTCTAAGCGTTTTTGGACCGCCTCCTCTAGCATTTCTCTTAATAAAAGTGTATTTGAGTAGTCGATGTTGTTTTGAACTGCCCACTGTATGCATTTATTGAAGCAATTCATTGATTCCGAATGTTTAACTTTTTCATCAGTGCGCAGCTCAGGAATTTTATTTTCGTCCTCACTTCCACTTGAAATTATATTACCTTCCTATTCGTCCCATAACCCTATCGACATTCCTTCTAAAAACATTAGAAAGGCTGATTGATATCCATCTACGTACTAACATTGATACAAGACTTCTGTCTACGGCTCAACATGTTGGAAAGGCAAATCTGTTGAAACAGCCTTACATACGTTAGTACGTTCAATCGAATACTCCCTTAACCATAAGGAGTACACTATAGTTACATTCCTGGATATTGAGGGTGCTTTTAACAACGTCTATACATCCGCGATCGCAAATGCACTGTCAGATCTAAAGGTAGATGACTCACTTGGTGAGTTTATTAATCTACTTCTCACAAGTCGGATTATAAACTCGAAACTGCGTATGACATCGGCCATAAGATCTGTCAGTAGAGGTACGCCACAAGGTGGAGTCATATCTTTCCTGCTTTGGAACTTAGTGGTGAACAAGCTGCTGATCTGCCTAGAAAAGGAGGGCTGTAGGGTGATTGCCTATGCAGATGACGTTGCAATTGCCGCCTCAGGGAAGTACCTAAACACCCTGAAAGAACTTCTCCAAAACGCTCTTAATAAGCTAACTACATGGGCAGATCGTTGTGGGTTGGGTGTTATCTAACCCCCACAAAACCGAATTTGTTCTATTCACTAGGAAATACAAAATTCCATACATTGATCCCCCCTCTATCAGGGGAACAAGTCTAGTCTTTTCGGACGAGGCAAAATACTTGGGTCTCATTCTGGATAGAAAGCTTAGCTGGAAACCTAACATTCAGGAAAGAGTTCGTAAAGCTACACCAGCACTCTTCTCCTGCAAAAAAGCCATTGGTAATAAATGGGGGCTCCAGCCCCGCATTACCAACTGGCTATACATCTCGGTAATAAGACCGATACTTATGTACGAGGTGGTTGTTTGGTGGACTGCCCTAGATAAAGCGATAAATCGCGATAAGCTAGGCAAAGTTCAACGAACAGCTTGTATCTGCATGATTGGTGCACTGCGCACTACCCCCTCTGCTGCAATGGACATTCTGTTTCACCTGACACCCCTGGACATCTTTAGCAAGCAAGTGGCTGCTAGTGCGGCTATCCGCCTCAAAACAACGTTCCAATGGTCCGAGAATGAAATCCGCCACGCATCTATTCTGAAAATTTTTAGAATCCTCCCCAGTAACATAGACTACACCACCCCTCATACCCTTTTTGACAAAAACTTCAAGGTCAAGATCCCTCCCAGAACATTCTGGAAAGGGCCACCCGTCGAAAATAAAAGGCTGAATCTCAGCCTCTCATTTCGACTCCCTGATCTCTGCAGTGTGTTCCAGGCAGAAATCTTGGCTATTAAGGAAGTCCTGTCGTGGCTGAAGAAGAACGTGATATCCGTTACGGACATCTGGATCTTCTCAGATAGTCAAGCTGCATTAAAATCCCTGGATTCTGGGTCCGCAAACTCTATCGTAGTCCGTGACTGTCGATCATCTCTACTGGAGATGGCGAAGCATTTTAACATCCACCTATGCTGGGTGCCAGGACATACAGACATTCCAGGGAACTGTAGGGCGGATGAACTCGCCAGGAAAGGAACAACACTGCCCCTTTTACCTAATAAAGGTTCACTAGGCATCCCAATCGCTACATGCAAACTCATGTTTATGAGACAGACCATTGAGAACTGTAACCTTAGGTGGACAAGTGGCAGCACTTGTCTAGCGACAAAGCAGATTTGGCCAAAGGTGGATCTGAAACGCTCTAAGTGTTTGATATCTCTAAACAGACTTCACATTGGTGTTATAATTGGTGTGATCACCGGACACTGTCTCATAGGCAGACATGCAACAAGGCTTGTCGTCCACGCAATTGACTTCTGCAGAAGCTGTATGGACGAGGAGGAGGAGGAGACAGTTCTCCACCTTCTCTGCACGTGCCCTGCTCTTTCTCAAAGGCGTAAACTCCATTTAGGATCCTTCTTTTACAATGATCTTAACGATCTCATTAACACCGACATAAAAAGTCTGTCTAGCTTCACCAAAAGCTCCAACTGGTTCAACGAGTAGGAGGATGATACATCCGTGTGGTATCACAATGGGCCTGTCACTGGCCTAAGTGACCTAACCTATTCGTCTTCGTCTTCCCAAACAATACTGTTCCATTCAACAAGATCATCAGCAGTTAATGGAGACTTAAATAGATTTTAAAACCTTAGTTTTATTCACAAATAACAATTGAAATTTGTAAACCTACCTCCTTAAAGTTTTCTTTGTTAGCTAGACTTAATGTTTGTCTCAAACATAAAACTTTATCCTGACTCATTAATACTGCCCACGGAATTTTATCTTCTTCATCAAAATCTTCAAAGTTGCTCCCTAAAATATTCCCCCAGCACTTTTTTTTAATGTTTCTGATGATATTTTCTGCAATTAAGGAAACATCGTCATATAGGTAGGTAAGTCGAGTTTTTTAAGGAATCCATAATTGTCTGAACCAGTAGCTACAATTTTAATAAGAAAACTGTTTTAATTGTGCCATTTAACTAGCCCAATAGCATTTTGGTCCATCGGTTGGATGCGAGGAGTAACATTCGGTGGCATAAACATCACCCATATGTTTCCTTCATTAGTTGTCTTTATAAGTTCGTTGGTAGGTGGATGATTGGTCATTATTTATGATAAGCAATGATTTTTTTGTTAAGTTCTGAGCATCCAAAAATTCCTCGACCTGAAAGGAACGCACATTTATTTTTATAGAGAAATTAATCAGTTATATTGCTTTTGGCTGACAAACCTGTGGTACGAAGCTATGGAAAAACCAGTCTTTAAAAATCTGTACGTTCATCAATGCACTTTTAGAGTGGGAGTAATCCACCGGTAGCACCTTGTTCCGAAAGCCAGAGGTTTTTGTTACTTTCCAATGATCAACGGTCTTATTTTTTTTTGCACAAACCAAAAACGTCAGTCTTTCTTTCTCGCCCTGGTGCACTGTGAATGTACATACTTTTTATCAGGCATCATTTTCCAATAAAGTCCCGTTTCATCAGCGTTGAATATCGCTAATTGTTTTTTGAACGGCTCAACCAGCTCCACATGTGAAGACAATTTCTCACCTGATTGCTTAAGAAGTCGGATTCCAAACCTTTTCTTAAAACTTGATAGCCAACCGTCACTGGCACAAAATGATACTTCACCAAATTTCATATGAAATTCTTGAGCTTTTAATTTTAGAGCTATCGCGCTCATTGGAATGTTGTTATAGCGCTTCTTGAGAAACCACTTAAAAAGTGATGTCTCGATTTGGAACCATTTTTAAAAATATCCAATGTCTACAATTTTTTTTTTCATTTTTCTTGATGGTACAAATCAAAGACTTTGGTAATCCATATTTTATAGAAATTTCCCTTAATCACACTCATTTTTTACACTCGTTTATATTTTTCACTTTGTCGCCCAAGGAAAAAGGATTATACGCTTTGCGGACATTTTACTTTAGTTTTTAACAAACGGCAAACCACTAGAAATACTTTGCGAAATGAAATGCCTAAAAATAAAACGTTAAAAATCCAACAAACTGAAACAGTTAATTTTTCTTTAAAATTACATTCATGTATATGTAAACTGTAAAGATACACTCAACAGATGTTACTAGCAGAAGTAAGGATACATACAAAAAATGACAATATCCGACAGAAATAAACTTGCGCATACAGGAATTCGCAAGGCATTCGTTATATAGAGCGTAAAATGTTAAAACCATTCGTTATATTCAACCATTAATGGAACACAAAATTGATTCGTTATATTGGAAATTCGTTAAATCGAGCATTCGTTATACTGGACGTCCACGCCTTGCGTCACTCCCTGGTGTACTATCGGGTTCATCCAGAAATGAAAGTAAGTCGTCGGAATTTTCTGATGTGTGTGGTGATCTGATTGTTGATGTAGTCGATTTGCATTTAAATGTGAGGTATAGGCTTTTTCCAACCACTGTGACGCTCTTCTGAGTCTTCGAGAGTCCTAAAGCCCTTTCTTTTAAATGTACCATCAAGAAGTGTGGCCAGTATTGCTGGTGTTCTATTTTCGTACGGCTTTAGTCTAGACTAAATGGACTCGTGAAGCGGAAAAAATACAATGTTTTGTATCAAAGCCATATTTTTTTTTTAATTTGTTTTTTATTTTTACAATTATATTTATTAATAAAATTTACATTATCTTATCTTATCTATATATTTATATAAAAATCAATCCATATTTGTGTTTGTTGCCGGTGTTTGGCCAAAGGCTTTCGTCTGCCTGCGTCAGTTTTTCCAAGGTTTAAAAAATGCTCTCATAATGGTTCCATATATATATTCTCGACTGCATCAGCTCTTGCGTTCCATTTTGTTTCTCGCAGCCTCTTCAATGCTTTGCCTGAAATACAAGAAGAACTTCCCAGCGGTGTTTGGACACGGACAAAAATTAATATATGCGTTCTAAGGTACCGAAGAAAGTGACCAAATTTGGCCCAACAGCAGCAGCATGTAAACAAACCAAGTTCAAAGAGTGATTGGAGCAGGGTATAAATTCAGCTTTGGAGTTTTTGTCTTTCAAACTTTGCTGCACTCCCGTATATTTTCCAGCCATGACAGCAGCATTGTCATATGCTTGACCTCTGCAATCCATTATATCAAGACCATCAGCTTTTAGCTTAGCTTACTGGGTTGACGGGGCAAGAGAACCCTGAGCCCGTCACACTTAGGTTAATGTAGACCCTTTGTGATGCCCTGGGGGTTATGATTCCCTTTTTTTTTATAATTTGCTTACGCTAAAGGGATTTTTTCCGTTGTTACAGTACCCTAATAGTGCGTAGCACAGCGTAAGCAAGCAGCACCTGGCACTATCGTATTTCATTGAATGTTTTTCGGTGCTACTCACTATTAGAAAGAATAGAGAGATAGGAAAGAAGTGTTTGGATGCAGTTGTAGGGTTTTTTCTCCACGGGTGGTGTCTAAGATGCTTAGGGAGGTTACCCTTACTTAGGAATCAATGAAAAACCTAGCTGGCTTACAATCCATCCCGATGCATTTATTAACTTGTGGAAGTCGTTCACAGACTTGCCAGATAGTTCTTCTAAGTCCTGGAAAAAATGTCTACCAAGGACATTGTTTCTTATACGACAGAGTGCAGGGCAGTGGCAGAGGAAATGAGGGGTATCCTCGTTCACCTCCTTTTAGCTTACTTAAAATCATGTCAGAAATGCCTTCAGCTGTTTTGTTCTTTGTTTCGATAAAATCAATAAAAGATTTCACTACTACTGCTTTCTGATTTTCAATTTAAAGATAACGCAAAACTTGACTGGTTTGAGCTTTGTGTGGTACCTACATCTGGGGTGCTATCGAATATAATGGAATAATATTTATTCTTTTTAACTTGACAAAAAAATTCGTTGACCAACGTTATCTCCTAAAATATTAGTGAACTCGTTTTGTATTTGTGGTGACATATAAGTGATAGTTCTTCCACCCATTTTTATTAGTAAAATGTGTTCTCGAAGCACTGGATCGTAATTTGAGAGCAGGTGCACCAGCCCTAAAAAGTTGACCCTGTTTTCTGTGGCCACGAAAAGCCAAATTCTGTTTCGCGAGGAATTTAATAATATCGACCATTCTCGTAAGAATTTCCTGGCACTTTTTTTGTTTCCTTGGCTACGATATTTTCCTGTCTTTTCTCAATTGTCTCTCCTATTAGAAGTCTGGACTCTAACTCCATTTCCATTTGCAAAGATTTTGGTTGTTTTGGGATTCAAGACTGGATACTTTGAGAATTAGTTTTTGCCAGTTATTAAAAATATCATATGAGCAAAACTGTGATGCGTTGTTTTTGTCCGGAATTTCAAAGAAACGGCAACAAAAGCAAAATAATGACGATTTAGAATTAGAATAAGCCATCCAAGAAGGTAATTTTTCTTCGCCGTTACGTGCGATAAAACCATTCTTTCGTTAGCCGCCTCGTCGTTCCTGTCGGTGCAGCATAAACCGTGTCGCTTACATATTGCACTACTTCTGGACCGCAATGTCATATTTCCATCTATATCATAAGGTCACTACCCATATTATCTAAATTTTTAGGTGATTCCAATGCATTATCAGTCTCAAGAGTCAGATCCGGAGTCGGAGCAATAACTATTGACAACTATATTTGAACGACATATATTTGAACTATATTTGGATTTTGTTGTTAAGCAACACAAGCAATGTCTGATTACTTACTGCGAAGAAACTGTATTTCGGTGATAATGAGGTATCCATCAGCATTAAGACCAGATGGTGATTTTCCTCAATCTTAGCAAGTGCCATTTCACTTTTCATCGTCAAAATTCTTGGCAGCACATGAAAAGTACTATTCCATGTTGTATTAGTCGAAGGTTGTCCTTATCACTTGTAAAAGTACCTACGCTACAATAGCCTTGCCCTTTTTTCAAAATATCTTTGAAACAGCTTAAATTGAATGTGTCAGTAACAACCAAATTTAACGTTTGTGCGAAATATGAATATGGCGAATCTGGAGCTTTTCAACTGCCTTTTTTAATTGATTTCGCGTTGTTTGTTGTTATTGCTGCACGCTTACCGGACATAACATCGTTCAATACATGAAATGAAAAAAATCCATTCTTTAGTTTTAAAACAAATCTTTCTGCTACATATTTCGATAAAGTTAAGGCAATCAAAGACTTTTCCTTCAATGCGTCATAATTTTGGCAATAACACATTTTTTACAAGTCATGTCCATACAAACTGATGCTTTCTCTTCATGTTGGCGATTTAATTAGTTGTGTTGCCAAAATACTTGTATTCATTTTTACAAGTTGAACACTTAACAAACTTTTCACCGGACTTAGAAAAGTACATTTCCAAGCACGAGATACACGATTTCTTTGATTGAGATTCATCGTGTATTGTAAACAACTCAATAGTCAAATTTTCAATTACGTTAGGGAATTCCCACTTCGTGTTTGTTTGAGAGAACACAGTCCACAGAATATTTAAACCAAAGTTAAAATATATCGACTAGGGGTGGCAGTCTAACACTTACACACACCACGCCTCCACATTTCGCCTCACGAGTATATTACATTTTATCTTTGTGGGATTCCAGAAACACTAACACATAATCAAATAAGAGAATTTCTCTGTTGTTTGCAGAAGTGGTAGTCCACAATCTAAAGACTTTTGTTTGGGGATTCCCCATGCATATTCTGTAAATTCAAAGACTGTGCGGGGCAGTGCATTTACTAAATGTGTGTTCACTTTTTTTTTCGTTGTGTTAATGGGAGTGTTTAGCGCTTAAAAGAAGGAAAGAAAGGATGCATGTAAATCTATTTTGGCACATGCGATAGTTATTTAAACTATCGATGTTTTCGATAGTCAATTACTATCGATAGACTTTCAATGTTTAGGGAACACTAAATGAGTACATAAATGTCGTTCCAAATCATTAGGGGTATTCAAGATCTAATGCAGCTAGTCTCTTATCATTGCGAAAGTGCAACATTTTCTCGCACCACCACATCAAAATACATTGATTAAAATGTTGCAAAAGTTTCGCACTTTATCTATAAAAAAAAAATAGTAAGCATTAACGTCCGATACCTAAAACCCAGCTTCTCCAACCACTTTCTTGTGCGAAGTGGAAGGGACCTACAATTTTGAGCCGAATCCGAACAGCAAATTTTAGAAGCTTGGCATAGCAATTGCTACTCTTAGATGTTTGTCAGACGTTCGCAAGAGGTGGGTCAGTGGAAAAAAAAACTTTCGAACCACTGCGCCATAATCTTAGAGACGCTGACTTAAAACCCTGGGCAGTTAAACCGGCCAGTGCAGCAGCTTTGTTGGACTTTAGCTTTTATATTGCTATCCTCACTTCATTTTGGTCAGGAGGACGAAAGTCTTTGCATTCATCGTCAATGCTGAGTGGTTCATTAAGTCTGTCGGCGAAATCTATGTCGTCTTTGCCGTTTATCACTCTGCGGAAATGGTTTTTCCATTTCCTCATGCATCAGATCGTGAATACCCCCACGTGGACAAAACAAGCACCGTCTGACAAAACTATTGATTTAGCCCCTCCGGGCTTTATTTTAAGGGTTTATTTGAAAAGCAAAGTGTACGCCAGCAAGCCTTTGGCCATTGACGAGCTCAAGGCCGAAATCATCGCTATACCGCCCGAGTTGCTCGAAAAAGTGATGGAAAACGCAACAAAAAGGTCACATTTTGCTTTGGTCAATAGAGGCGGGCACTTGATTGGTGTATTCAGAAACTATTCCAATTAAATTGTAAAGGAACAAATTAAATAAAAATAGCTCATATATGAAAATAATTTTTTTTTAAGTTAAATAAAATTCGTGGGCAAACTTGAACAATTTAATTATGTACTAACAATGGGCGCAATAAGAACGAGAACAAAACAAGATCCTCGTCAATTTCTGTAGCAACACTTTCGGTGGCTACTGTCAGGTTGCCAATTTTATCAGCTGGTTTTAAATGCTGCTAAACTTTTCGCAATCAGATTGTCGATTTATAGCGTTTCTTGTGTTGGTGATGTGCAGCATATCTAAAAGCATTTCTATATTGTCTCTCCGTCTGCAACACTCTCACATTGTCGAAATCTACTCTGTGTTTTTATACCCTATTCTAAGGGTATATTAATTTTGACGCATAGTTTGTAACATACCTTAATATTGCCCGGGGTCTACGGGCAATATTAAGGTATGTTACAAACTATGCGTTACTATATTTATGATCAGCATCAATAGTAATGTCGATCTAGCCATGTCCGTCCGTCCGTCGGCAAAAAGGCCTTAAACTGGGCCAAGGGAGCTAACATTTTAACCAAATACTCTCTAGGGTCCCGAAATAATCAAGTTTAAGAATTTTTGAAATCCGCCCACAGACGCCCACAAACTCAAAAAAACTACATTTTGGAAAAAATCGAATTTTGAGCTAGAAAGCTGAATTTTTTTATATATGATCTATGACTCCTAAAACTGCGCGGGATAAAAAATTTTCAAAATCCGCCCATGACACGCCCACAATTAAATAAAACAATTTTTTTGAAAATCCAAAGTTTGAGTAAAGCTGAAATTTATAATATATACTCTCTTGGGGCCCTTTATTCTCATGTGTTAATTTTTTTTAAATCCGCCTACTGACACGCCCACAATTAAATAAAACAATTTTATTGAAACACCCAAGTTTGAGCTAGGGAGCGTTTTTTTTTGATAAAATTCTTTAAATGTTATATAACAAAATATGTAGAGCGTTCTTAACAATTCAACCATACTTAGACTTTTGTCACGCCCACTTATGAGGGATAGGAATAAGAATAGGGTATCCAACAGTTCGCCCAAGCGGACTGTAGCCCGTCCCTATGTTTCTATAATGATTGGAGAGCCAGCGACGTTTTTTGTGAGATTTCACTATTGATGTCGTCCGATATGTGGCCCGTAATCAGTTTCTCAGTTTTTGCTTAGAAGAACCGATGTAAGCCGAAGGTTGACTTCAATGTTTTTCATCGTTTACTTTTTCCTCTCGAAACAAATCTTAATTGGTATAGGTACGAAACAGCTGAACAAGCGATCAACACCAGTGACTGTGAGTGTCAAAAAAATGTGTATAGCTCAATGTTAGTTAAGATGTATTTATTTTTAAATGGTTTGTATGCGGGGTAAAGTGGTGGCTCCCCCAATGGAAACAACAACATACGCCAGCCAGATGAGAAACGAATAACACCTTGTTTCTAAAACCTTAACACCAAAAAGAGAATTTCTGCCTGGTAGTACAATTGACCGTTATCGAGTCTGAGTGCTCTGGGTTTTGGATTTCCTTTTTGTACAGCAAATGGTTCAAGTATTTCTTAGAGTGCAGAAGGTTTTTAATGATATTACATAGGACTAGAAACAATTAAATAACTGTGAGTAGTTTAAAATTATGTTTTTTTAATAATAGGACTACTATTTCTTTTAGTATCATTAGAGTATCAGACTATTCAGTATCCTTTCGCAGACGTTTTCTGTGACATTCTAGCCCTTTTTGGTGTCGGAAAGAAAACATTTTTAATTTTTTATAAAATTATATGGGTATTTTAATTCATGGTACCTACTTATTATACACAAAGAACCTGCTGGAGGCGATTGAAATGAGATCATAGCTAAGTATAAAAAATTGTAGTTCAGCTAAAAAACAAACATATTTGCGACGGATTTTAGTAGGGAACAGTCCGCTTGGCGCACTGTTGGATACCCTTTGCCTATTCATATTGCTCATTAAGTAAGCGTGACAAAAATCGTAAGAAAGAACTGTTACGAAGGATCTTTTATTATATTTTTTATACAACATTTAAAGGATTTTATTGAAAAAAAAACAAGTTTTTGTCAAAAAACGCCCTTTAAAAGTGGTTAAGGCAGAAAAACTTTATATCATGGAATTGTTCAGAACGACTTCAACTTTATACTTTGGCAATGATTTCTTCACTAATTTTTTTTTTTTTTAAGTAGGCGTGTTAGTAAAATATTTACACATGAGCATTAAGGGCCCTCTAGAGAGTATATATTCAAAATTTCAGCTTCCTAGCTCAAACTTTGACTTTTCGACAAAACCGTTTTATTTAATTTTGGGCGGATTTTAAAAATTAACTGCCGAGCATTTTGGGGGCCTAAAAATAATATATTAAAATAGATTTTTTCGATAATTTTTTTTTTTTGAGATTTTGAGCGGGTTAGTGGGCCGATTTTAAAAATTCTTAAACTTGATTATTTTGGGGCCCTAGAGAGTATATGGTTTAAATTTCCGCTTCCTAGCTCGAGTTTAAACCCCTTATTTTTGCCGACGGACGGACATGGCTGGATCGACATAACTATCGATGTTGATGACGAATATAGTAACTTTTCGGGGACTATGGGCAATTTTAAGAATGGTTTTTATGGATGGATTAATGTTTTTTTTTATAATTTGTTTACGCTAAAGTGATTTTTTTTCTGCTGGTACAGTACCCTTATTGTGCTAAGAACACATCGTAAGCATTTGTGTTTTAACAGCAAGTAGCACCTGGCATTTTTCGTATTTCGTTGCATGCTATTCGGTGCTACTTACTATTAGAAAGAAAAGAGAGATGGGAAAGAAGTGTTTGGATGCAGTTGTAGGATTTTTCTCCACGGGTGGTGGTGGTGTTATGTTACAAACTATGATTCTAAATTAATATAGATACCCTAGGGTATAAACAAGAACAAGAACATGCATAATGACAAATTAATACCGAAAGACCACATGGCACGTCCCTTGATGTCGGATTAGAGAACACCATATTATGTGTGGTTTTGTAATCAAGCGTATATTATATACGCTTATTCACATTTGCATATTAAATACAACAACAACGTAGCCTATAGATAACTATCACCGCTACTCCTTAAGCGGATAGATCAGTGCTTCAAACACACAGTTTTCTACGTATTCCGATAACTTTTGTTATCGAATGTCAACATTTTGTAATTTCTCACCTACTGAACTGACACATACCCCTTAAATTTTACTTGCGTGTGAAGTTGTATTTTTAACAAACAAATATTGAACCGCTGCCATTTCCGAACCATTGTTCTATCGAGGTCAACTTTATATTTCAAAGTTGTAATATTCTTGCCCTACACGGTGGTATATAATTAGAATTTTTTTTTTCTGAGCAATTGACTAGAGAAAACAGTCAAAATATCAAATAACAGCCAGCATAGTGCTGCCAAATCACAGCATTTTGTTTTTATTTATTGAGTCTATGCGCTTGAGTAAAAGAACGCACCTTGCGTTGATATAAGATCCCGTTTACGACTATAACTAAACCACTGATGTCCGAAATTAACAATGATGGTGCTCAGAGACCATAACTACCCAGTATGATCGAAATAATTAAGATAAGTGCCATGGTAAAATATGGCATCGTTCTAGAAGAGGCCATGACGAAGGGCGGATGAGTTATGCACAATATCTTGCAGGGAGGACGTTCTAGCTGATAACTTCAGCTCCTCAACAAAACGAAGATCTACCGTCAATTTGTCCAAAGATTAATCGACTTAAAAGCATAAGCCATGAGAAGCTTCTCAAATTTGCCATTCGGATTCGGCTTACAATTGTAGGTCCCTTCCACTTCGTACAAGCAACTGGTTGGAGAAGCTAGGTTTTAGGCCCTGTATTGTTGAAATATAGAATTCTCATATAGTAAACAACAGTACATAATACATATGTAACATTATCCAAGGCTATATAAAGCCGTGCACAATAAAATACTCTCTCTCTCTTGTTTGAGTCGTTCACTTCTTTACATCGTCTCTCATTCTTCCACTGTAAAACATTTTACCTCTACTAATATTTATCTCCCGTTAATGCCTAATGTTTATTTATTTATTTTTAAAAGCATAAGATATCCTCAGAGCCAAACAAAAACACAAGTATTGGGATCCCCTTTATAGGAAGGAGACTGCGCTTAAATTTCTCACAAATTGTGGTAAGAATCAGAGGTCAAAAAGTCAAGCAGATAAAAACGTCCGACTCTGTAACTAAGAACAGAAGAAAGCCTTATTTAAAGTATGCAATGCACCAAAAGAGATCAATTGATGCTCGCAATCGCACCCAATCCGGCGCAAATAAGCGCTGCAGATAGTAAGCCAACGATATCCTCTATTGCTAACAAATTTGCCAATGAAGAGGCCATCGCACTCCGGAAGACTGTTTTTCTACGTAAGGAGTCAGTTACACATCTCATTTATTGAACTTATAAGGGACTTATCAATTCGTATCGTATCGGTGGATAAGAATATTTGGAATCAACGATTTTATAAGGATCACCTAGATGTGACACTTATACAGGGGCATTTTATTTAAAAGTACTCGATAAAGTGCATGTATTTTTAATATTTAAAAATAATTTCATATATTATGTACAATTAAATAGTTTCCTTATGCTAAAGTTTTTCGTTTTATATACTCTTTACCCTTCGCAAAGCTCTGCGTTCATTCTTTGAGAAGTTTATAATAATACCTTTATTTAAAAATTAATTGTACTTGTGTTGCCTGAAGCTGATATTTTTATAATAATCGCAAAGTATGGCAACACTGCAATCAACAATTATTGTAAATGGAAGAGAACACCAACGGGAAGGACGTCCATTCCTGTCTGATGGTTCCAGTTCTGTATGTGTGCGTGTTGTTTTTAAAAGCGTAGGTTAAGAGAATCATGATGGACCAAGCTAGATTTTTTCTTCTTCCTTCGATTTTTTCATCCCTTTTCGCATTTATCGAAAATATCGTGTTGTATTTTATGCGCCTCTTTTGGGGTAGGAATTTGTTTTCCTTAATAGTTCGCTCTATTTTTTGCTCCATCACCATCACCATCAAAGAGAAAGAGAAATTTCCAACACAACCTTCGCCGCTCGTCGTCATTCCTTTATCATCGAATTTTATAAATTTTATACCTAAATAATAATAAAATTGTTCTCCCTTAGCATGAATTTCTGCTGTTTTGATGAATGAATTTTCCTTATTCCATGAATTTTGCATTCGAATTGGATTGAAGTTTCATCGTCTCCTCGTTTTCTGAATAAAAACGAAACTACGAACTCACATCATTGGATAATGTATAAATGCTGCAACAACAGACAACCAATAAAAACAGAATTTATTTTTGTTTGTTACAAATCACAATAATGTCGGAATTGGTTTAGTTCTTCATCAATAAAAAAAAGGACGACAAAAAAATTAACTCAAAATAAACAAAAAATAATAATGAAAAGAAAAAAGGCAAAAAAGGAAATAAAATAACACATAAAATGTGTACATGTTTTAAAATCAACAAAAACAAAAGTGCTAAAATAAATTAAAAAAAGGAAGAAACCAACCAAATCCAATACCGAAATATCGTAACAAAGAAGTAAATCGAAGAAAAGTGAAAAAGAAAATTCAAAAAAAGAAGCATTTCAAAGAAAAACTGTTTAGCTTTCCTGTTTATTTGATTTTTTTGTGAATTTGTGTGTATGTGCCTGTTTGTTGTGTTGGCGAGGTGATACGACGGACTATCCATCCGAACAAAATGTCAACGTTCTTGAATAACTTTTTCCCAGCAGGTGAGTTTTTTTTTCTTTAGCTTTGTCTAATTTCTTTCGATATGTCTTTCTTTTGTTTTGATGTTGATTGGGGTTTTCTTTAAAAAAAATTTGCAGTTTGTTATTATCATACTTCTCCTTCATAATCTTTTGGTGAATCATTTTTAAAGCGGAGAAGGATGTGTTTCCTGTCGGCTGGGGTGGATGTTTTTTGGGTGAGCCATTGAGACGCTTTGTTAGTGTGAAGGATTCCTTCAAAGACACCTGTGGATAGATGTGGCACTGTTGGAATCACTCGGCACTTAATATCGTCATTTAGTTGTTGAAATTGTGGTACCTACCTCCGCTTCTTCTTTAACGGCTAGGTTATGACCAGAATGAGAGGATAATAACCCTCCTACTTTACCCAATGTACGCTTGTGGGGTTCGCCGGTTCGATCTCAGTCGATGTCCACGGGTCTCCTGGTTTCAGATCGTTCATATCATCCATCACTGAGGCCGACAAAGTGTTGGTACTGTTCCATTTGGAGTTATTAGGCCTGTCTCTTTTTTCCGATTTCGACACGTGCATTTACCCTTGATTTATTATTGTTTGATCGACCTTTAACGGCGCCGGTGATCTTGAGTAGTGTCAACCCACGGATTTGCGTGCACAACTGCGGGACAACTGTAAGATGTTAAATGTGTTGCTAGGCTCACCTGGATGTTAAAATTGCCTAGATGTGATTACCTACCTACCGATTGCCCAAAAATGTTAATGAAATCAATTTCTACCAATTAAGCAACTTTTATGTATGTATATTTAAGCCATCTGGTTTGTTAGTATCAGTAGGTTTGTTTCAACACGAGGTCAAACTATCAGCGAAATAGCATACGTAGTGCGGTTTTGCGATTTCAACACTTCGCAAACTCAAACTAGGTTTAGGTATCAGGCAGTCCGTTTAACGCGGTTTCAACCAGTTATCAAATTAGTTTCTGATCGTACGGAATAGGGTAGATCGCGACAACTACAGTGTCAGTCAACGAAAACTAACGCAGTTGGCTTTTTGGTTTTGTTAAATTAAAGTGAAAATTAAAGCAAAAAAAACTAACAAAAATACAATTACATATGTACTCTGTTTTCCTGCAAGTTTAGTGCAAATAACAGAAAAAGAGATCGCAATTTTGTGAAAGAGAATCAGCACCAGAGGAATGCGCATAAGCGCTCAATTAGTTTGTAAACAACAAGCTTTGGTTGTTCGTTTTGTTGCGGTGAATGTATAAAAAAAGGTACCTGTCTGTTTTACGGGATTTTACTTGTTGTGAGTCCGAAATTGCTAAAAAGCATTCCAACACACTTCACTCACCAGTCAGCAATGATTTGGTGTTGAATCAAACCTATTGATTACTTACATTACCTAACGGGGCCCGACCCGTGAAGAGTCTCTGCCTGAGACAGTACAGACTTCCATCCTCTGAGAGCACGCTGCTTTTAGTTCTCCAGATCAAGCGCTCTGGCATCCGCGATGGCTTGGCCTTTAAAACAGAGGCTCGGTCCTCCTTGCCTTGTCGAACCTGGAGGCTGGGAGTCGAAGATCCTCTTGTGTGGATCATTATTGTCTATTCGCTCAATGTGGCCGAGCCAATTTAGTCACGTGATTTAGCTTTTTTGACTTCATCCACATCTTGGTACAGCTCATAGAGTTCGCGGTTGTATCTTCTCCTACATTCACCCTCCTCGCACACAGGACCAAATATCCGACCGAGTATTTTTTCTTTCAAAGGAACCCAATTTTAGCTCCCTTTTCTACTTATTATCCAGCACTTGGCACCATAAACCAGGACTGGCAGCATTAAGGGTCAATAGAACATGCATTTGGTCCTTTGGGTGAGGAGTTTTGAACCCATAGCAACGGTTTCGTAACGTAATTCTCCACCGGATCTCCACTAAGGTGTCATTCGTGTAGTTGATGTTTACTCCTAGGTAGATGACTCCAAGAATGCTATCAACCGTGACGTTTTGGACATATGTTTCTTTGTTTGTTGATAGCATGTACTTGGTCTTGTCCTCATTTACTTCAAGACAACCTAATTTCGGGTGTAAAAGCCTCTTACACGGTACGCTGGCAACGGCCGATTTTTCGGCATACCCCACTAGCTGGAGGGATCTATTGAAGAAAGTGTTGACACCTGCCCTTCGCACTATGTTCTCCAGAAAAATATTGAAAGAAAGTGCGTGCCGAAATCCGGTACAAGTTTGTAATAATTCCACAGAGCTGCTTCCAAACTGCAGATTACGCCGCGTGTTTTCAAGTGTCACGCGACACAGCTGGATCAGTCTTTTCGGGATCCCAAATTCGGCCATCGCCACGTAGAGCTCCTGACGATGGATGCTATCATATGCGGCTTTAAAGTCGATGAAAAGGTGATGGGTCTCGACTTGAAATTCAATGGTCTTTTCCAGGATTCGCCCTAGTGTGAAGATTTTGTCTATTGTCGAAACTACACATACTTCCTAAAAATGCTTGTTTTTTTATAAGTCAAAAAAGCACACCTTCTTAAAAAAGGTTACTTTTGGAAAATCCGTTTCCATTCTTTCACTTCTTGTTTATCGTTACTTCTTTTTCTATTGTTTTCTTCTCGCTGTTGTTTTCATTTTCGACGTTTGCTGAATTGAGTTGTTGGATCTCTTTAATTTATTTTTTATATATGTATAATATATTACTTAAAAACATTTTATTGATATTATAACGTAATAAAACAAAATTTCGAATAAGTTTGTTATTTGGAGCGCTTAAAACCGACCGGTTAAACCCGAGGTAAACAAAAACAGTTATTGGAGCGCTTAAAACCGACCGGTTAAACCCGAGGTAAAAAAAAAACAGTTATTGCCTAATAATGCGAAATTAAAGTCGATAAAAATTGATAGAGTCTCGGCTTTAAATTCGCTGGAAGACACATTGGTATAATCCAAAAACAGTTGATACAGCTTTTATGTTGCAGAACGGCTTGAGATGTTCACAATGGTACCTTCTATTGTACGTCAATTCAGTTTTAGGCGCATTCATGTAAGTACTTATTCCATTTAAATAGGTGCAGAGCTTGCGTCTTCCTCTTCTCAGCACAATTACATCCTCTTCTAGATTTTATTTATCTTCTTCGTGACTAATTGCGTTTAATTTCTGGCATTGCGTCTTTTTTTTCTGCAGTTATTCTCAATCGGTATGACAACGTTCTGCGTAATTGTAATGTTATGTAGCTCTAACCTAAAATGTTACTAAAACATATGTTCTCGCCATCGCGTATGTCTCCTACTTTCAAGTATTTCATTAAAAGTTCTAGTTATCGAAACCATTACACTGTTTATATCGTATAGTTAAACAATAACAAGTTCGCCTACCATGACACGAAGGAAGTGTTAATTGCATACTTCCTGTTTGTTTATCTATACTAGTGGCGGCGTACCAACTCGAATGATTAAACTAACCTGCTTTTACCGATTTAGGGACGACTCCTCCCTATGACACAAAAAGTATATCATGTTTCTTCTTTATGGAAAGCAGTTATGTTTTGAGGAATCACCGAACCTAACCATTATGGAAGTGTATTTCGTCTCAACAACACCTCTATTCCTCTTGAAAATGCACAGAACAATCTGAAGTTCTTCGTACCTATCCTTCCACTTGTTCTTCTTTTAGATTTGTGTTTTCATCACGTTTTTCCATGAGAGGGAAGAGTAGATCAAACCAGCCCAGTGCACCCCGCAAATGTTCTTGTTTTTCCAGTCCGTCAAGCAACAGTGGCAATTATGTTCTGGATTTTCCCTGATGTATTTCGTCTTCCTTTAAGGTATTTTTTTTCTCCTGTTTGTTGGATATGAGAACAGAGGGCATCAGTTTTCTTTATTCTCCAGTTATTTGAGTTGCTCTTCAATTATTTATACTTAAGAAGAATGAAATAGCTCTGGGAAGGGCTGGCTACATCAGGTATGCATTAGTTTGAATAATTCAAGGGAATTTCGTTCGTAGAAAAACGGCGGGCCGGCTGAGTATAACCATATTACGGATCTTCTAAAGTGGAGACGTTGATTTTCTACAAGTGACAAGAAACGATGTGTATTGTCCCAGCAACAATCCAATATGGGCACAAATGGAAGTAGGTGTTGGCAAAATAAGAACAATGGAGGAATAGCTTCATGTTGGTAGCGATGGCAATCGGATCTATGAATCGGAAAATTATCACAATCGTTGACATTTTTATGATAATGGAAATAAATCCACAAATCAACTCTGGGAACTTGGTTTTATAATTTGCGAAATGAACGTTTCTTTTGTTCTACTTCTAAAACATTTCTTCTGGCAGAGGTTTAAAAGACTACATCAGTAGGAGTGAATAAATGCCACCCAACTCAGTACGGTAATGTAGACCTTCCGAGCAGTTCAGCTCCGTTCAATCAATTAAGCTGGATTAGTCTATTCTGCGGTAAGTTTAAGGTATAATCTTAACCCCGAGAGTCTTTCTTATTTTTGAATTTTTTTAAACAACAACTTGTGATTGCTACCACGTGAAGTGGGGGCTGACCGACTTTATTCAATATTCTCGTTAAACCTTTTCTCCCACAATAACTTGACCTTAGACCAGCGTTTTCCCAAGCAAGCACCCTTCGCACTACGTTATCGAATCCAGCTCTGCCTGAACGGGGTTTGATTGCTTTATCGATTTTTATGAACCGATCAACTTTTTTCTAGGCGCCTACAGGTATACTATAGTTCATTTGGTTCCTTCCTTCAAACTTTATCGTAATAAAAGGCCAACAGTTCGTAATTTATTCGGACCGAATGAGAAAGGGGAGAGGGTGGACAAGTTGACACAGGTCTATAATAAATTACCATTCAGTGATTTTTGTGTGGATACACATGTGCGGTTTGTTTATTTTGTGTTGGTTTTCCGTACAGCGCCAGCTATGGCCATGTTACTGGTTTTAGCAGATGCCCAATTGCGCTATAAGGCCATTATGGGCTTGTGTCACTTTCAAAACATAAAGTCCATAAATAGTTTTCGCCCAGGAAATTGAATAGTTTCTCGAATTCAACAGTGTTGGGCGATTCTTTGCAATGCAAGTAAAAAAACGTAAAGTATTTTAATAATACCTACACCCAAGATATTAGATATCCCAACCTCGCATCTAATCCTAATCCAACAGCTACACTAAGCAGGGGGTTGTAGGTTACACATTTCACTGTTTATGGAATCTGTTTGTGATTTCACAACTCTCAGTCGTTATAAAAAATACCACAAGTAGATACCACAAACAGTGCTAAGTGAATGGGAGGCAGCATGGAAAGTTGGGTATGTTTTTAAAATACTTTACTTTTTTTAGACTTGCATTGCAAAGAATCGCAACTTTTGGTTTGCTTTGGTCTCAAAAAAAATACGGTCTTATGTCACGGTACCCCTACAACCTCGTATTTCTCAATGGCTTTATGTCTCGGTCGTAAGACTGACACTTGCATACGGGGTGGTTGTCTGGTGGACTCCGTTCTACTCCCTCTGCTGCAGTGGATCTTCTGATTCATCTAAAACTCCTCGACATTTTTAGCAGACAATCGGGTGCTTATGCGGCTGTTCGTCTCAAAACCTCATCTCAGTGGATCAATAAACAAATTGGTCATGCCACTTTTATACTGAACCCATTCAGTTCCCTTCCAAGAAACTTCCATAGACTGATTTCTTGAATGATCAAGCGATCCACTTACACCGAGGCACACGGGTCGATTTAGAACATCATAGCTGGTCATAAATAAAAGAATAGCTTTTTTTTACTATTTTTGTACTGCTAAATCTAGAGAGCACTATCCAACTACAATTTTGTCCAATTCGAATTTCCAACAGTATAACTCCGCAATAATGTTGCAACTTAAGCTCAGTTAGCCGTATCCGTTGGTAAACTAATCGCTATATAAGAAAACATACGTTAGTTTGACAAGTGGCAACACCATGTCTAGCGACAAAGCAGATCTGGCCAAAACTGGAACTACGACGCGCCAGGAGTCTTGTCTCTCTAAACAGACTGCACAGTAGCACCACTATAGGTGTCATAACTGAACACTGTCTCATAGGCAAGTATGTGACAAGGCTTGGCGTGTATTTAAATGATTTTCGCAGAAACTGCATGGACGAAAAGGAGGAGTCGTATATTCTCCAAGTTCTGTGTACATGTCCAGTAGGGTGGAGCGTCAATGTACGGAGGAAAAAAAAGTTGATGTATCAGTTTCGAATATCTCTATTTCGTTGCATTTTGATGAGTAGTACAATTTGACATTAAAATTTGTTTTTTGGGATAAAGTCTTTAGCCCTCTACCTTGGCTCAAAGTTTTGAGGTTTTGAAAAAAAAATAATTTTTGTTAAAGAAAAGATTCGTCCACAAGTTTGACATACCTTAATATTATATCATTAATGAAATAAGAAAACAAAAATCAATATATATTAGATTTATTAGGACAAGAAATTTACATAAACTTAAAAATAGAAACCTAAAAATTCATAGTAAATAATTTAAAAAGCTACCAATGCTAGATCATTATTCTTTAATTTTTCACGTTATAATTTTTTTTTGTGTGGTAATATGGTAATATATTTCGAGAATGTATTTTGATCTAATAAGTCCATCTCTGGCCTTTTAAATAATTACTGTGGTTGAAGCTTCGGTCACCATCTTCAAACAGCGCTCAACGGCTTGAGTGTGACAAGGGTAGTTTGGAAATGGCATGTCAATTGAAAATTTGTTTTGCAAGAGTTCTTCTTCCAATTCCTGATCACTCATTCTATCCAGCAATGGGGGTGATGTGACTTGTGGTTCAGCCCAGATTATTAAGTCAAGATAATCATTTGCTTTACAATTTAATTTTGGAAGTTTAAAAATTCTAACTGAACCCCCAACTCGCTGTTTTTTTCTAGCCGAGATGATTCTTCTCAAGCTTAATTCTCTAATATGTGGTCTTTCATCGTTTAGCATTGCCATCAATATGTTTTTTGGGTGTGCAAAATATGACTTGCGTTAAATAACGGGGTCTATTATTTCCCTTACAACAGAGCTAAAACATCTTGACACATTTATTAACTTGAATACATGCTTTGGGCCATTTTTAAATGAACTGTTTTTTTTAATACTGAACCAAACTGGACCATAAATTTTTAATATATATTTAGCAAGTATTGTCAAGTTATCATTTGGATTCGATGTGGCTATATAAAGCCTCAATATCCTATTGGCAGTTGTTAACCATCTCGACTGCGCCATTTCTACCGGGTTTCTGTTGGAGAGATCTATAGGACAGGAACCTTTGCTTCGTCACACATTTGAAACAAATATTTTTGATCCGTACTTAACGAATCTTGAATAGTTTAGAATAATGTAGGTAGGTTACCTGGGATTGGTGAAAACTCAAAACCGGGAAGGTCAGCACAATTTTTCAATGCTTTTCCAATGGGTCTCGAATAGAGTTGAGGTCCTAATGTAGCTCCATCCAATTTAATAAATAAATGACGCATTGGCAATTCGTTGGCATGTAGTTGACATATAAACCATTGCAACGGTCTCCCCAAGTTCAACTACATAACCCGGATAACCCCACTTCTCCATCCAGTGTTTGTAGCCTTACCATCGCAACCAATAACAGATAATTTGCTTAATTCTAGGTGCATGTCCGAAAGTAAGGAGTTTATCGAGTCCGCTATAGTTTTCCCTGTTGCCGAAGGTGTCCTAGGTAGTATGAACCCAGCTCGGTGAGTAGTGAAATATGCTCCTTTACTTTGGTCACTCTGGGAAGTCGTTAACTTAGTTTTTCACAAACCAATGTCTTGTCTTTTCTTCCATCGAAATAAACACTTTCTATGGATGAAAGACATTCTTCAGTTTGGAGAACTTCACTTCGCCGTTTTCTGGCCCTACGAACTTAACTTCGATCTATTACGTTTTCGATATTCTCTACGGTTACCAAGCCAACATCTTGTAATCTTGTATTTTTTTTTTCTAAATATTTGCATTAAAAAAAATGATTTTAAGTGGTGTCCTTATGGCGCCTTTTAATAAGTAAGTATCTCGAGAACGGCTTATCGTACATAAAAGTTTTTTATATCTCTTTTATAGGAAATTGAATTATCTTTCTCTTTTGTTTAGAATATTTCTTTTTTTGGAACTATACTTCCAAAGTTAAAGAGTCGAAAACAAAAATTAAGACTTTTTTGCCAATTTTGCAAAACTTTGAGTCGTGGTAGAGGGCTAACAAAAGTGAAATTAATTTTTTTTATTATTTTTTACGGTTAGTTTACGTAATTATGCAACTATTTAATGCTATTCGAAAATGAAAATCGAAAAAAAAAAAATTGTACGCTCCACCCTAATGTCCAGCTCTCTCCCAAAAAGAAAACTCTACTTGGGTACTTTCTTCTACAACGATCATGCAAATTCAGATCATTTTGAAGAAACCAAAAGTCTAAAGCTATCTTGATTCATTCTATTTTTTTTTACCAAGTGTATAAAGCCGGTTGTAGTTTTCATTTCATAATGTAGCACCCAAAAGTTTAAATTGTAGTTTTTTTTTAAGGAAAACAAATAAAGGTGTAACTAGTGGCAGCTGAAACTGGAAACCCTCGGTAAGTGGTAAAACGGACTGCGCCCCCCCTTATATTTTGCTATATATGTAATCATAACATCCTTACATATATGGTTTGAAGTTTGAATTAGGTGCCCCATAGTGAAAATGGGCGACTTGACAGATTTTATATGCACTTAAAAACACAGACTAAGAGCCAAAAATAGTCTTGTTTTTATCGATATTTTTCCAGGAGTAGGATAAAGTTCCGAAAATTTGATTTACTTAAAATTTTTTTAAAACTAAATTTCGATTAAAATTCATACATAGTTCTTTATTCAAGAAAATTAAGTACATATTTTTTTTTTATTAAGGATAGTAAACGTGCATTTATTATTAACGATTTATTGCAACAAATTACGTAACCTGAATGGTTTACTTTCATAAAAGTGGCATTCATCCGTTACCAGAGCGAGCTCAAGAATTCAATTTTGTACTAACTGAAAGATATAATATAATAATGTACTATAATAGACCTCTGTCTTAATGTACATACCATGTTATTTAATAAATAAACTTAAACTAAACTAAACATACGGGACTCTTGTGAAGTCTAACCGCGAGTTAGCATAATATAAACATATTTTTTTTACCAAACGGTGTGTACCAAAAAATACTAAGTCTATTTCGAATTCGTTTATCTCGGTTAAAAAGCCAAAAAAAAATATAGCTCTAGAAATTTGTTGTGATTCGATTTCACTTTCTGTATTCTCCTGAATACCTCACAAGACAACTCACAAAATATTCACCACAGGAAGGTGAATTTTTGATTGTAGTTTGCAGTGTTGCCGATGACACTTTCCTAAATTCCCCAAAATTCGATCGTAAATTACCCGAATTGGGGAAGAACAAAGATGCAATTCCCCACAAATTCCTTCCACAATTATCCAGTAGAAAAACAGTTTTTAATAGAAAATCGATAAATTTTATTTATTTATTTATTTTCATTCAGCCATTGTTTTTTGCCATATCTTTGCTCCTAACATCTTTGATGGATCAAATTTCAAACTACCCCCTATTTTTGTATTCCTCTCTGGTCATTAAAGATACTAAGTATCAGTATGTAGGCGATTTCTGTTTTCAGTTTTTATGTTTTTCAGTTCACTGAACTTTTTATCAACTGGTGCGTTTGCAAAAGGCAATAGAAGTAAAAAGCAGATGACAATTTGTATACCCTATTCTAAGGGTATATTAATTTTGACGCATAGTTTGTAACATACCTTAATATTGCCCGTAGACCCCTAAAAGTTACTATATTTATGATCAGCATCGATAGTAATGTCGATCTAGCCATATCCGTCCGTCCGTCTGTCGGCAAAAATTAGGCCTTTAAACTGGACCTGGAGAGCTGAAATTTTAAACATATACTCTTTAGGGTCCCGAAATAATCAAGTTTACGAATTTTTGAAATCCGCCCACAGACACGCCCACAAACTCAAAAAAAAAACAAAATTTTGGAAAAAATCTAATTTTGAGCTAGAAAGCTGAAATTTTTTATATATGATCTATGACTCCTAAAACTGCTCGGGATAACAAATTTTCAAAATCCGCCCACTGACACGCCCACAAATAAATAAAACATTTTTTTTGAAAATCCAAAGTTTGAGCTAGGAAGCTGAAATTTATAATATATACTCTCTATGGGCCCTTTATGCTCATGTGTAAATATTTTCATAATCCGCCCACTGACACGCCCACAATTTTTTTTTTATTTTTTTTTGAAAATTCATAGTTTGAGCTAGGGAGCTGAAATTTATAATATATACTCTCTAGGGGCCCTTTATTCTTATGTGTTAATTTTTTTTAAATCCGCCTACTGACACGCCCAGAATTAAATATAACAATTTTATTGAAACACCCCAGTTTGAGCTAGGGAGCGTTTTTTTTTTGATAAAATCCTTTAAATGTTATATAACAAAACTAGCTGCACCTGCCCGGCTTTGCCCGTGCCCGAAAATTCTATTGGCCAATATGTTCGAGTAGACTTCCTTATAATTGTCTATAGCGGGTATCCGGCGTATGTTGCTGCGCCTAAAAAAAGAAGACCGATTTTGACCAAAGTTCACAGAAACACTCTCAGGCCAATACCGAAGATTGCCTGATTTGACCTCAACCGGTGAAAGGGACTGTACGTTTTTCTCCGCATGGCTTAGGCCGCTCACACAATTTCGTTGTTCCGTTTAGGGTAGGTGCTTGTTGTCTGGCAGGCGCCTATGTCACCTTACTTCTGCGAATTAAACAACAAAGCGAAAATAAAAAACTTCGATTGAATCACTTTTCATTCACTTCCACACCGATTGCTATCAATGTTGGAAAAGCAACTTTCCGATGTCCGATTCACAAAAAATGCAAAAAAATTCAATAAGAGTTATTTGAATAAAATATTGAACACACGATATCTCAAGAATGAAAGTGCGCACAAATTCCACAATAAACTTGAAACGTTCGTGTGGTCTCCCTCTTTCATATGCTTGTTCGGATAACAATATAAGTGACATCTGTACGGTCTCTGTATCTGCGTCGTAATTTACACGCATACGCACATATGCATGTGTACTCACTCAAATGCCCATATCTCACACACCGATGCAGATATAGCCAAACATAACAACCTCCGTGCAGACGTCGCCTTTCATGGAAAAAAAATTCATTGGAATCGGTTAACGCGTTTGGCCAAACACCGGCAACAAACGCAAAAATGGATTGATTTTTATATACATATATATATAAATAGATATAGATATATTCTCATATCAATTTTAATTCACAAAAACTCACAAAATCGCAATGAAGAAATCCGAATCCGACAGCGCCACCAAACATGAAACAAAATTGGCTTCTCCATTGATCGATAATAGATGGCGTTACGTTGCGTGTCTATCTGACAGTTCAATTGTGATACGATATGTTACATTCAAATGTGATTCTTTATTTTATTATTGCCAAAATAAATAAATACAAAATGAAAAAAAAAAAAAATAAATTTAAAAAAAAATCGAAAAAAAACCTGTAGTAACACGCTGGGTGGTCAAAATAAGCCATTTTAAAATTTAGATTTTTTTTTTCTTCTAAAACCCGTGCTGAGAAAATACCTTTCCAACAAAGTATAAATCATCAAAATCGGTTCGGCCAATCTCGAGTTATGCGGTTACATCGCTTCGGACACTTTCTTTTATATACTCGTATATAGATATGTAGAGTCTTAACAATTCAACCATACTTAGACTTTTGTCACGCCCACTTATGAGGGATAGGAATAAGAATAGGGTATCCAACAGTTCGCCCAAGCGGACTGTAGCCCGTCCCTATGTTTTAATTTGGAAACTGTCCATGTCAGGTATTGTTTTTAAGTCAAAGGACCTCACCCCAGTAATCTTGAGTTTTATAGAAACTTGAAACAGCTGAAAACTGAACGAAAATGTACCCTTTCGTCCCCTTTCAAATGTTTCATACTTTCCGTAGCGTTTACCCCAATATATATTTTCTCTACGGCAACTAATATTTTTTTTTTATAAAAATCATCGAACCGTTAATGTATCGTCCTTAGATAAAGTACTAAATACATGGTTGCCACTGAACTGGAAAGTCAGGGAACGAACATTTGGTCAGGGAATGTCAGGGAAAGTCAGGGAATTCCGAAAACAGTCAGGGAAAATTCGCCCTGTGTGTATTTTTTTTTTTTTTTATAATATTAAAACAAATTTGTATGTAGAGTTCTGAAGTCTACCCACACGTTTACTCAAAAATATAAAAATCAATGCGCCTGAACCATCGACATGTTCGCAGTCAGAAAATGTTATTTGTGAAAGAGAGGCAACTTTATATCTTTTCTGTTCTGTGCAATATTTATGAATTTTAATTTATGTGGTTTTCCATTGGGAGCAAATATCGTTCTTTTCATGAGTTCACCTTTTTTCTTATTTTGGGATCACATTTCGCGCACCATTTCACTAATCCACCATTATTATCTAATAATGCATGTACGTGCCTTGGTATTTATTTTTTTTAATATGATTGATTGATACGATTTTGGTTTCGAGAAAGTATAGCATTTGCACGCAGTTGTATTAATTGCTAAACAGCTAATGGAGATGCCAAGTAGTATTGAAAAGCATATCAATCCTATTTTTCGATCCATGCGCTACGAAAAGTCTGAGATAATGATTAAATGGAAAACCACATCTTCATGCTTTCCGAAAAAAAGACATGCAAACTTATATGTAGGTACATCAAAAATCAAAATAGTCTATTTCGATTGACTTTGTTTAGCGAAATTTGTTCGCTTTGCTAAGGAAGATTTTGTATAGAATAGTTTTTATTTTAAGGCTATAACAGCAAAGCAAGACGCAAATTATGCAAAAAAGAATTTGAGTTAAGCAAAATGGGCCAAAGGGCTTGGGTGTCGCATCAAAATGGACGCATCAAAAGCGCATAAGTCAAATTCTAAAGCTTTGACGTCACAAAAAATTGATACTGTCTTCACTGCTTCTCATTCGTTGGTTGCCTCTAGTAGTCAAAAAACATCTCAAAATACACCAGAAAATATAAACGCTCAAAATACACAAATAAAATATTTTACTTTCGACAAGACCGATTCCATTGTCGCCGAGATAAGGTGGTGTCTCTATTTTATTCCACCAGAGCGTCCTTGAACTCGTCTGTGGAAATTAGTGATCTTTATCGATTGATGTTCCAAGACAGCAAAATTGCTGAAAATTTTAAGTTAGGAAGAACTAAGAGTTACTACGTTATCAACCACGGTATCTCCCCATATTTCCATAACAATCTTTTGGATAAAGTAAACAAATGTGACGACTTTGTTATATGTTTTGACGAAGCACTGAACAAAATAGCCCAGAGAGGACAAATGGATTTAGTTGGATTTTTTTTTTGATGAATCGAAAGGAATTGTTTGCAATAGGTACTTAGAAAGCGAGTTCATGGGATCTTCAAAGTCAGATGACATCTTATAACATTTTGACAATGGAATCCGATTTTTGAAAAAATAGAAACTTCTTCAAGTATCTATGGATTGCCCAAACGTAAATTTATCTTTTTTAAAGAAATTAAAACAACAGCGAAATGAAATTGATCCGGATGGTACGCAGCTACTAGAATGTGGTGTGTGTGGTCTACATGTAATACATGGAGCGATAAAAACCGGACTTACAAATGTTTCATGGGACCTGCATATTTTTTTAAGGCATCTTTATTATGTTTTCAAAGACAGTCCTGCAAGAAGAACCTTATTTACCTCCAAAACTGATGGTACTCGATTTCCCCTAAAATGCAATATTTCGTGTACGTCTGCTCGAAAACAAAATCTGTTTAGAGAGATGCATAAACATTTTTGATGAGTTGAAGCACTTTTTTTCTATGACAAATTCAGATTTACCAAAAACAAGGCCAATTGAAAACGTAAAAAAATACTTCCAAGACAAATTGTTAGACTGCAAACTTGCATTTTTCCATACAATTACCACTGATTGTGAGCCATTTTTATCAAAATTTTAATGCGAGAAACCATTGATATTTTACCTTTATGAAGATCTCCTCATAATGGTTAAAAACTTATTGCATCGTCTCGTCAAAAAAAAAGTATATCAGCGAATGCTCCATAGGATCTCAACTTTTGTCCATCGATCTTTCAAATGAATCCAATCTTCTGGAAATAAAAAACGTTGACGTTGGCTTCAAAGCAACGAAAATCATCAATGCAATAAAACAAAAAGACAATTTTTCGGAAAAGATATTTTAAAATTTAAACTGGATTGCGAAGCCCATTAAAATACGATTTCATTGTAAACATGAGCAGTCTTAATCCTAGAAATATTTTGCAAAACAACGGTCTCTACAGTAAAAGATTCCAAAATTTGCCTCAAATTTTATATAATGCCAACCGATTGTTTGATACATGCGCGGAAAGGGCAAAATTGCAGTACATAAATGCATGCACAGATGCAAAGACAGCCCTAGAAGAGGAGTACAAAGGCTTTATAATCAACGAATCTACTTGTAGAGTTGATGAGTTCTACTTTCAGCGTTCTTTGGCATGTTATAAAAATGTGTTGCATTTTATCGCACGGAAACGCCTCATTTGAAAGTGGCTTCTCAATTAACAAGACTTTTGGTCGAAAACCTCCTTGAGAAGTCACTAGTCGCTCAGAGAAGAGTCTTAGATGATAAATTCAAAATCAATATTTAATGTTCCATTCTCTCATAGCCGCTATACACAGCAGTTAGAAGAAAAACTTAAATTAAAAAAAAGAAGTATTATAAAGAAAAGGGGGGGAAGAAATGAAAAACTTCATAAGGAAAAAGCAAAAATTCGCATTCAAGCCCAGGTTGAAGAAGAGAAAATAATTTTTCAACTCTCCCTTTTAAAAAAATAAGGTGTATCCTCTTCTCAACTGATTGTTTCATTGATATTTTTTAAAAGGAATGCTTAGAAATAATACATTTCCTAATAATTTGCAGGTCTTCCTTGGAATGACAGTCAATCGACAATTACAGATTTCTCTCATTTGGAAAAAAAACTTAGTGTTACTGGGCACCGGCGTGACTTGAACCTGAGACCCTAAGTCCAACACAGTAACCACTGAGCCACTGCGCCATTGTGTGAAAGTGTGACACACGAATTGCAAAACAAGTGGCATTGGCAGGTTAGAAGCCAATTTAGATTTTTTTAATAAGAATTCGAAAACCTTAAAAAAATCAAGTTCACTTCGCCTTGTTGGGTTTTTGTGACTTGTGAGGTTTCAGTGAGGTTTGGGAAAATCGGGGTATTAATTTGGTATTAAATTTGTTATATGTTGAGCAGTTTTTTAAATATGAGCTTTATAATTTTATATATATTCTTATTTTGAGGGTTCTTTTCGTCCTTTATCGTAGTTTCCGCCACAAACCGGTTTGGATGTTTGCTTCTGATGTATTAAACTATACGTAGAAAAGATTTGAAGAAAATCGGAGGTAAGTACTTTTTGTAACTGCACCCTGGGGCCCAATTCCGAGTGAGTTTTGCTGTGTCCACGAAAAAAATGTGTACATTCTCTTGTTCATATACCGCGATTTTGACCATGAGTTCAGGAGTGTGAGCGTGGGAAAAAAGAGAATGAATTTGGAAAAAAAACCGAACACTAATGATAAACCTTATTCAGCTCCCGGCTTACAAAAGAGTATACATTCAGCACATTCAAACTCACAGCGGTTTGCGGAATCGCAATGAGTGTGGTTGGGTTTTGTTAAGTGTACACGGGAAAAAACGCACTCTTGCGGAATTTGGCCCCTGGGATTCCACCCCTTAGTGATAGTGGATTTACGTTTTTGATTATGAGCTATACTTTGCCCTGTGTAAAGCGATCGATCGAACTTGACCACTCAAGATAACTTTTCGTTAGCAATATTAAAACTTAATAATTAAGTTGCTTCTTTTTTGAAATTAATGCACACATAAAAATATAGATCGATGGCTAACGGGTGTTTTTTTTAAAGAGGCATACAACTTTTTTAAAAAATGAAACAACAAATGTAATGAAATGACCAAATTTTGGCTTTATTAACTCACAAATTTCATGGCATTTAACGTTTAAAAATAATTTCTGGCATATGGCGTCCGCGACTGCGCCTTATGAAGGCCATCGTGTCGGTCCAATTTTGCACCACTTTTTCCGAGCATTCCAGGTCTTCTTTCGTTAGTAGGGCGTCGAATGTTGGCTTCTAAGTGATCAATCGTTGCTGGTTTATCAGCATATACCAGAGATTTGACGTACCCCCACAAAAGGTAGACCAAAGTCATGGTTGCACGCGCTGTATGGCATGTTGCTCCGTCTTATTGGAACCATTTCTCCTCTAAATAATTTCCAATGACATGAGGAATAAAAAAATCACAAATTATTTGCCTGTAGCTTTCGCCATTCACGGTAATGTTGGCACCGGTTTCGGATACAAAGATAAATGGGTCGATGACGCCTTCGGCATGTAAACCACACCACACAGTGATTTTTTCGGGATGTAATGGAGGGTGAAGAGTCTTATGAGGATTGTGCTTACTCTAAAAACGACAATTCGGCTTGTTTAAAAATCCGTGGATGCAAAAATGAGCCTCATCGCTGAAGATGATTTGACGATGGAAATCTGGTTCATCTTCCAATTGATTCTCAGCCCATTCACAGAACACACGACGCAATTAATGGTCCGCTGGCTTTAATTCATGCACCAGATTGATCTTTTATGGATGTAGGCCAAGATTTTTCCTCATCTTTTCCAAGCATTGGACGGGCAGAAACCGAGTTGCTGAGAACGGCGTCGGATCGATAAATTCGGGTCCTCTCTCACACTTACGTCTACAGCGACGATGGCTTCTTCAGTACGCATGATACGAGCTCGATTTGGATGAATATTATCACAAAGAGTAAATGTAGTCATGAATCGATCTATAGTATTTCCTATTAGCTGCTCAGATGGACGATTATGCGCACCATAAACTTGACGAAGTGCTCTATAAGTTTTGCAAACAGAGCTCGAATTTTGGAAATAAATTTCCACGATTCGTAAACCTTGTTCTGGTGTAAGTCTTTCCATGGTGATTTGCAAAGTATACTGAAAAAAAGTCAAACACACTTTATTAGTATGACAGCTACTTTGACAGTTGTCCCTGTCAGAAATTGTGTACCTCTATAAAAAGGACATATGGAGTTCTTCTTCTTCTCTCTAAACGGCGTTATATCAGAATTAAATGGACCATAACTCACTTTACTACCTCCCTACTAGTCAGCCTATAAGCAATCATCAGGCCTCTCGGTTTCAGATTGCTTTTTTACTAAGGTCAATTAAATGCTGGTGTTATTGCATTTTTGTGATCCATGAGTTTTAGGCCTGCCTCTTTATCATTTCGACCCTGCACGGGCCCCTACTTGGTTAAATACATTCAATAATTTGTACCATTTTAGTCGGGTTCGCAATTTCGGATAAATGCGATCTACAAGTAGCGATTCTATGTACCATTTGCTGCCTTACAACAAGCTACGGTTTGCCCAAAGTCAGTCCAGGACTCTACATTGTACATTCGCCTTATAATAATTTTAACATCCGTGCACAAAACCGTTTACCTCTGCGAGATAACGATAAATTTCTTCAAATGTTCCAAAAATAAGGATCGGTAACGCCCGCTGAAACGACTATTGCAAAGTGTGTCTGATGTTGAGATAGCTCCTGTTAAACACTAATGTACGTTTTCGCAAAAAGAAAAAAGCAACTTTCAAATGGAGATAGGTTAAAATTGACCTAGATGGTATTAATGAAGCAACAAACTAGCTTCGGTCTATGTTATTTGGCACCGTTCGTTTTGACTTGATTTGGAGAAAACGGCGGCTTGAATCACTTTTATCATATCATTTTCGACGCAATTAACTGCTTCTCAGTTCTCGGTTAATTATATATGTATGTACAAACTTTTTTTACAGCTTTAATAAATGAAATACATAGCTATTATATCTGGTTTGAATAAACCCAGAGAATAATTTGTTTTCGCATCTGCTTCCATAGTAAAGCTTATGTTACATTTTTTTTATTAAATCCACAAGATCCACCACTGACACAAGTCTTGTTGCTCCGCAAATAAATGCGCCAACATCGTAATCCTCCTTCATGATGTAAAATCGAAAAGCTAAATCTGGTGTTTAGGAATCCAGACAAGGCTTATTTTCGCACGTACACACCTGCCTTCTGTGTGAACAGAAAAATTAAACCGACAGGTTTATTGCTTTGCATTGTTAGATATTCAATTTCATGTACGCAAAATCGTTTTACGGATCCATGCATATTTTTACCTCTCAAAAACACCTGCACCCTAACAGATGATGGCATCATTTGATTGAAAACATGTATTTGCTTCTTTTCATCTCTAATGTTCCATACAAGTTGGGCCTTTTTGCTGGATAAACATAATCAATTTTACTGCATCATATCATCCTAATAAAAGCAGTTCAACAGGTCTTAGAACTTTTATGCACATGACATTGGTACCACAAAAAAAAGACAGTATCCCTATAAACGAGGAAACTATATATGTACAAACCGGGCTAGAGCAAGAGTGTAAAACAAACACAAAGAGATTGTCATGGTTCACTCCTCAAAGCCAGCAAACACCCAGAAAGTGGATTTTTCTAAATGGATTTTTTTTTTGAAGAATCACCTGTAGATGTAGTTTCCCTTTCAAATCTATTCTCATGTCCTTGCCCAGAGCATGCACTTGAAACGTTGACTCCTTTGTCTGATCTGATTCAGATATACCTAACATGTACCTGATGACGGTTTTGGTTATTGAATATCTGCCAAAAAAAAATAACCGAAAAGAGTATATACCTACACCAGGAAAGCAAGAAGATATATTTCAATTTCCGCTCACACAGAGACAGAGATTATCATTTCTTGTTGCGAAAGCAGATGATTTTTGATTTGTCTTTTTTTGGTGGAAACATCTTTTTGTACCAAAGAATAAACTTAGTAGAACGAGTGCACCTTAGCATGAAGAGATTAAATAAACACAGCTTTGCGCGAGTGAATACAAAATAAATACATATAAGCAAATGTTTTCGTTCAAATGTGCAATGACCCTGCGTTTGCTCTTGTTTTATTCTTTTTTGTGTGTTCTTTCGTTTGGTCTATTCATGTCCGGTGGCACTGAACAAGTTTATTCTTATTTTACATTTTGCTAAGGAACGGCTTTATAAACTTATGAAGTTTGTTGATGTAAAATACATCTTTGCACAACTCGATGAGCGAAAGAAGGAATCGCATGCCATGGTAAATTGTTTTTTTTTTTCCTTTTTTTTCTATATAAAAACAATAAGAAACGTACTACCTCCATGATAAAGGGATATATATCGTAAGTAGCAGAGTTCTTTAAGAAAGATTGATCGAATACGAATTTCCAATATCCGAGGAAGCCTCCACGTTAAAGAACCTATTTCGATAAAAATTTAGCGCGACCGACTCAGTTGGTACTGTTACGTTCAAATCCTACGAACCCTGCCAAAAAGCCAACATCAATCAACGTATCCATAGAAACGCGCAAGAGAGGAAGGCCTTAAAACTCCTGGATCAGACAAATGCAGCAACACCCGCATTTGATTGGCCGAGCGATTCAAAATAGGGAGTTCTGTTGTTATTTTCTGAGGCCGAACCGGCGAACCTCACAGGCGGACCTGGACGGATGCAGTTGAGTGGGAGGGTTACGATCCTGATATCCGCTATGGACTTCCGTATCTTCTCAGATATTTCAGCTGAGATAAAATCTCTGGATTCTGTATGTACAACCTCTATCGTAGTCCTAGGCTGCCGATCATCTCTCGCCGAGATGGCGGAGCAGTTCAACATTAACCTGTGTTGGGTGCCGCGACATAGAGATATTCCAGGGAATTGTAGAGCTGATGAACTCGCCTAAAAAGGAAGCATACCTCCCCTTCTACCTGACAAAGGCATTCCAATTGATACATTCAAACTCATGTTTATGAGGAGTCCATCGAGAGATCTAACCTAATCTGAAACGCTCTTAAGGCTTCTGGGTGTTTTTAACAGCGCGGTAAGATTATTTTACTAGGCTATTTCGACGCGGCGTTTGAACCGCCGCATCAGAAGACGTCATACGGGGTGCGTTGAGCACTTTGTATAAATACATCGTAATCTCTATCATCCAGCGCGGATGACGAATTTTTATTTTTATTTGCCGCCCTACGATCCCGAAAAAGCGCATCGAGTTCACCACGGTGTTGAAAACGCTATCTGTGAGACCGGGTTATGTTACTTACTTACTTAGGTGGCGCTACAGTCCGGGGTGGACCTAGGCCTCAACCAATACGCCTCTCATGTTAGCACGATCTTTGGCTAACTGCCTCCAGTTGCGCACTGCAAGTTGGTTGAGATCCCCTTCCACTTGCGCGCGCCATCTAAGGCGAGGTCTTCTTCTACTGCGTTGTCCCTCCGGGTTGGAGTCGAAGACTCTTCGGGCCGGAGCGTTGGTGTCCATTCGCTCTACATGTCCTAGCCATCTTAGTCGACTGGTTCGCACTTTTTTGACCAGGTCGATGTTGCTGTACAGCTCGTAGAGTTCGCTGTTAAATCTCCTCCTCCAAAGCCCGTCAACGCAAATGGGATCGAAAATCACTCGAAGAATTTTGTATTCGAAACGATCAAGAAGATCTTCATCCGCTTTTGCTAATGTCCACGCTTCTGCGCCGTAGAGCAGGACTGGGAAGCTGAGGGTCTTATATAGAGTCTTCTTAGTTTTTCTTGACAAGGCCTTACTAATCAATTGCCGTGTCAGGCCAAAGAAACAGCGATTGGCAAGTGTAATTCTTCGTTTGATTTCCGCTTTGGAGTCATTATCAGAGTTAATAGCGGAGCCGAGGTAGACTATCTCAAAATTATAGCTGTCTATCGTGACGTTCTGTCCGATTCGTCGATGTTGTGTGTCCCTTCTTGTTGACAGCATATATGTATTTTGTTTTGCCCTCATTCACCACTAAACCCATTTTTGCCGCTTCTGTGCGAATACTTGTAAACGCACGAGTGACAGTTCGCTATGTTCTGCCAATTATGTCAATGTCGTCAGCATATGCAAGTAGTTGCACATACTTTTGAAAAATTGTGCCTCTAGTGTTGGCTTGCGAGTTTCGCACAATTTTCCCAAGTATGATGTTGAAGAAGTCACATGACAGCGCATCACCTTGTCTAAATCCTTTTTTGACATCAAAGGTCTCGGTGAGATTATTTCATACGTTTATGGAGCAGCGGGGGTTCTAAATCGTCATTGTGCACAAGCTGACAAGTTTGGCAGGGATGCCAAAACTAGACATGGCTCTGTATAGCTCGTCTTTATAGATGCTGTCATATATGCGGCCTTAAAATCGATAAAAAGATGGTTCGTATCGATTTGGACTTCTTGGGTTTTCTACAGGATCTGCCGTAGTGTGAATATCTGATCGGTCGTGGACTTACCGGGCCTAAGACCGCACTGGTAGGGACCAATCAGGTCGTTGACGAATGGTTTCAGGCGTTCACACAGTGCAGCAGACATGATATTATAGGCAGTATTTAGGAGACTGATGCCTCTATAAATGGCGCAGTTTAGAGGGTCTCCTTTCTTGTGGATCGGGCAAACGATGCTGAGGTTCCATTCATCAGGCATACTTTCTTCTGAGCAAATCTTGGAAACGAGTTGGTGTATGCTCTCCACCAGATCATCTCCCGCTGCCTTAAAAAGCTCGGCATTTAAGCTGTCTGGTTCAGCAGCTTTGTTGGATTTAAGTTTGGATATCGCTATCCTCACTTCGTTTTGGTCAGGTAGACGGAAGTCTTGGCTTTCATCGTCCAGGCTGAATGGTTCGTTCTGCCTGACAGCGTAATTTGTGTCGTCTTCGCCGTTTAACAGTCTGCAGAAATAGTTTTTCCATGTCCTCAGCACCGTCTGTGACTCTACTACAAGATTTCCTTCTTCGTTTCTACAGGTCTCTGTTCGCGTCTTGTTTCCGTGATACGTCCTTTTTACCTTTTGGTAAAACTTCCGAACATTGTTCCTGGAGTAGCACCTCTCCATTTCGATAGCGCGCGAACGGGTTATGTATTGCAGTGTAATACAACGCAGTGGTGGAACGCGGCGTCAAAACGCGCTCTGTGTGGTTCTGAGTGCAGATGAGTGCTACAATTGGTGTAATCACTGGCCACTGTCTCATAGGCAAGAATGCAACAAGGCTTGGCGTCTATGCAAATGACTTCTGCAGAAGATGCCTGACGAGGTGGAGACTATTCTTCACCTTCTCTGCACCTGTCCTGCTCCATTTGGGAGATTTCCTTTATAATGACCTGAATGATCTTATAAACATTGACATTAAAAGTCTTTCGACCTCCAACTGGTTCAACAAGTAGGAAGACGATAGATCCATGCGGTATCACAATGGACATTTTATTGGTCTAAGTGTGTCGGCTTCTGCCGAAAACCACTACAACCTAACCCAACCCATGATCCCTTTAATTCCGATCATAGCCACACCTATTACAGCACAAAGAAGAAGAAGAAGCTAACTTGCTCAAAAATCAATTTTTCAAAATGTGAATTTGAGAATTAATGTTTTTTCCTAGACGCATTAAAAACCCATGCACACACTTTGCCACGGCGTCAGTTGGAAATCATCGATAGAAAGCTTGCCTTGTGGATTAGTGCATCCCAGGATTAAATAATTGAATTTCTATTTGTTTTTTATTATATTCGAAGTTTTTTACTATGAAGATATGCAGATATCTACGAGTACTTTATTTTAAAGCAATTTTTTTGTTCAGTGAGGCTTTAATTAATATGTATTTGTACAAGGTGGCGCAAAAGTTGTCATCTGTTTACTTCACAAATGTCAAAGTAAAATTGACATTTGCCGCTATTTGCAAAAATTATAGCATCTTCCGATAGGGTTTTCAGCCCTTGGGTGTGCCTTAGGCAATACTGGTGCCAATGTTCTAAATGATCCACGACGTTTGACATCTATCCTATGTAGTTTTCAGTCGGATTGGTGAACGCCACTGGGTGATGACTTTTGCGCCACCTTGTATTATTCTATTTATGTTTTTTTTTTAAATTTGGACCGTTTTTTTATATATTTCGGTGTTATTTGGCAACCTTTTTATAATCAACTTGTAGAAAAAGATGTCAAAAAGTAATTTTAAAAAAATGCTGCTCCTAACTGTCCCTCTTTTTTTTTTTTTTTTTTTTTTTATAATTTGCTTACGCTAAAGGGATTTTTTTTCTGTTGTTACAGTACCCTTATAATGCTAAGAACACAGTGTAAGCTACTTGGTATTAGAAAGAATAGAGAGATAGGAAAGAAGTGTTTTGGGTGCAGTTGTAGGGTTTTTCTCCACGGGTGGTGTCTAAGTTACTTAGGGAGATTACGATTTCATGTATTCGGTATAAAGTAATGGACTTGGCCGGGATTCGAACGCACGACATTCCATTCCGTAAGCGAATACACTACTACTGCACCATTGCCACCCGCTGTGTGTGTGGCTTATTGAAAATTAAATTCAAAAATTAATTATTTTATTTGAATGATCGTCTGTCTTGTGCATTCAAACTGAAAAACCCATCCTTATAACTGAAAAACAGTCGGCTTGGGCTACACATTTTGTTATAATTGTTTTAAAAAGTTTTATACCAGGGGTATATGTGTTGTCACCACTCACGGATGAGTGTGAACTTATAATTGTTTTATACATCTTTTAAGGAATTTATAAAAAAAGCAATGTCAAAAATGCCCCAAAAAAGTTTGTGTAAGCGAATTGTTATGAACATTATTTTAGCTACATATTTTGAGAAGAGTACCACATTCAATTCCGTGAATTTATTCTATAAAACCAGTTTTTTTTTAAAATAGTGGGCTCAAGTGGGCGGATTTTTAAAAAAACTTTGTAGTTCCTTATTTCCGACATACAGAGGATATGTGTGTGTATGTGTATCTATATGTATATGGTCCAAATAATAGCAATTAAAATATGGCATCCTCTCCTTCCTGTTACAACAAAGAACTTGTCTCTGTTCGCAACAAATGTAAGAAACTTTGGTAATAGTTCTTGATGTCCAAGTTGAGCGCTGACCTTTCGAACAACACCTTTGCTTACAATAATTTTTCTGATCTTATCTCCAGTTGTTTTCCAGTTTATTAATAGCAAAAGAAAATTGAAGGGGTACTAATTAACTATATTCAGTACTAAAATTTCGGGATTCTTCGTCTGCTGATCCAACAACTGTATCCAATTTTTTCGCGGAACTTTTCGGAACAGCTTTTTATTGCGACTATGCTGTGTCAGATCTTAGTTATTTTAACAACAGGAATGGCTGTACTCAAATTTCATTAACTTCCTTAAATATTGACTTATCTTCAATATATGAATTAATAAGATGAATCTGCTCAAAGATGATATTTCCTCCGGTCCTGACGGCATTCCTCCTTTTGTTAAAAAAAGGAATGAAAAGCACAACCCCTCCACGTCCTTTTCCAAATGTCCCCAGCAACGGGAATTTTCCAAAAGCTCTGAAAAGGTTCTTAAATGATACTACAGACCTATTGCAAAACTCTCATGCATACCAAAAACGCTTTGAGAGTATTATTAACGACACTTTGTTCTTTCATAGTACGCCGATATGCTCTCCTAAACAACCTGATTTCATTAAGGGCAGGTCAACAACCAATTCCCCCACAGAGTTTATGTTAACCACATTGTGTGCTTTGGAAGAAACTAAAAAAGTTGATGCAGTTGATACCGATTTTGGCAAAACTTGTGACAAAATATCCCATAACGTATGTTTATTAAAGCTTAAAAATCTCAGCTTCCCTCCTTTGTTTATTTTATGAATTCCATGTTATTTAGTAAACCGTCAATATAGGGTTATCTTCAGATCATGCGAATTCACATCAATCAGTGCAACGTCTTTTGTTCCACAAGGAATCCACCTAGGTCCGCTTATTTTTGTTTTAACCAAAAACGACGCTGAGCAATTTGTTTCTTATTCTAACCTACGCAGACGATATTAGAATATATAAACAAATCTTTTGTACTGAAGATACCACGTCGTGCCAATTGATCTGGACAGATTCTATATTTGGTGCCGAAAGAACCTTCTTGACCTTAATATTAAAAAAACTGCCAAGTCAAAATGCCCTCCTTTATTACAGAGAAAATACTTGACGCTTTTGCAATAGTCACTTCAAACCGCGACCTGGGTTTAGTATGCGAATCGGAACTTAATTTTCGTTTCCATATCGATAATATTATCAACAAAGCTAACTCTACTCTTTCCTTCATTAAACGCTGGTCAAAAGAATTCTCCGATCCATATGTCACAAAATCGATATGACTTTTGTCAGGCCACTACTTGAATATGGATCACAGCGAACGATTTGAAACCGTCCAGCGTAGATTCGTGGTGTGGGTTGGAGCGGAAGGGGTTCATTTCCTCTCGTACGTTAGCATGCTCGGCGGCAGAAGGATATGTTGAGGCTGGAGTGTGTTCTACATCACCACTGACTGCCGATTGCGGCGCGTGAACAAGAAATCAACAGCTTCCGGAGTTGACGGAACAACTGGTTGCCCCACAGTAATACCAGAAGTTTATCATCTTTTTTGTTTTTGAAATGGTGATCCTTCGAGTATCTTCCTGGAAAAGGAGGTCACCTCTGTGTGAGCAAGTGGCGCAGGTAGGCGGGGGTAAATCCGAAGGCCACCTGGTACTCGGAGTCTGCATACTGGCGACAAGCACTCTCAAATTCAAACTTCCCTCATACTGTGTGGCTTATTCCCCCTGGATAAAAACTTTTTTGTTCCTCTTTAAAACCGTAGAAGAGTATTTCAATTTGCATTGAAGTTATTTTGTCTGGCGCAAGCGCCACCCATCAGCAAAATCAATAGAGAATGGGTGAAGAGTGACAAAGAAAAAGCCGAAATATTTGCCGAAAATCTGGAAGAAACATTTAAACCATTTGATGGTCAAGCTTTGGTCGAAATTCCTGCCCTAACCGCGGCACCTGATAATTATGGAATAAAAAGTGTATCGCTACCCGAACTGCGCTTCGAAATAGAGAAACTAAAATTAAGCAAAGCTCCTGGATATGCCTTAATCACAGGACAGGTTCTTAAAGAGTTACCTAGGAGAGCTTTAATGAAGTTCGCCTATCTTATAAATGCATGGTTCAGGTTATTGTACGTTCCACGACAATGGAAGGTAGCTGAAGTTATAATGATTCCAAAGCCCGGTAAACCACTAATTGACAAAAAAATCATATAGACCAATATCTCTCTTACCGATAATGTCGAAGGTATTCGAAAACTTTTGTTAAAGCGCCTACATCCGATTATCGAAGAACGTCGATTAATACCTGATCACCGATTCGGATTCAGGATTAACAATCCACCATCAGGTTTACAGAATAACCAATGTAATTAAAAAAGCCCTAGAGGAGAAAAAATATGTTCTAGTGTTTTACTCGGTGCAGGGAAATAAGTCCACGGGAACTAAGTCCACTGAGGGACTTAGTTCCCACTTAGTGGGGAATAAAATCACTTCCCACTTTACATGGGAACTAAGTCCACTTCGCGAATTGGTTTTATTTCCCACTTAATGGGAACTAAGTCCCTCAGTGGACTTAGTTCTCGTGGACTTATTTCCCTGCACCGTTTTTTTCGACGTCTCTCAGGCCTTCGATAAAGTATGGCATACAGGTTTAAAACATAAGCTAAGACAAGCTTTTCCGAAACAGTTATCTGATGTCCTTAGTTGTTACTTATCAGACAGACTCTTTCGTGTAAAACACAGAAATGATTACTCTGAATTCAAAGAAATCGCGCAGGAGTTCCCCAAGGAAGTGTTTTTGGACCGATTTCATTTCTAATATACACTAGTGATATTCCGCAAGAAGAAGGCACAACAGTAGCCACGTTTGCAGACGAAACAGCTATATTAGCGGTCAGTAATACGGTTGAATCAGCAACTAATAAACTCCAACGTGCTATTGACAAGTTTTACCATTCCAGCATTTTGAAATGTTGAATTTCATCCCTGCATTGGAACGTTTGTCAAATCGAACCAACCATTTAAAAATTCCTGTACAATTCGAAAGAAAACAGCCGCCAAAATATTTATTTTAATAAAAAAAAAGTTCGTCCAACAAATTATATATAAATAAGGACAAAGTGGACAGACACGCACTCAAATCAAGTCACTCAATTCATCTTTAAGTTCATATCATTGGAGAAACAAATGTTTTGGTACACTCAGTTCTGCTTGCAAAAGAAAACAAACAACCAAGTTTTGGCCGTACTTGTCACATGAAATGTTCTCCGTTTGGTGTGAACGTTCGGTTGATTTTCGGGTCGGTGTAGACGTACAATAACTTATTATAACATGGTCACTGACATGATACAAGCAATCTATAAGCAATGCAGGACAACGAAAAAATCTATGTCTTCCCAATTTCTAAAGACGCATTCAGGCTTTTAACTAACCATTGATCTTATTTCTTTCCTAGTTTCTTAAATTGAAATTCTGTTCCCAAATAGATACCACCAACCCAGAATGAGTTTGTCCTTTCACACGTGATAACAAAAAACTCTAGCCAATGCGCATCAAATACATACTAACGAAGCTTCGAGTTCTGAATTGAATTTCAGGATATTCAATTATTAATCTAAAATTTCATCTGGCACACATTTCATCTCGCAACGCAGTTTCACATTCATTCAATTGAAAAATTTAATAAATTTTTAAACACAAAAGCACTCCCAATCCATACTGAGAGGGTGAACTTTCAGAAACTTTTTGAACTACATTCCTCTTGGCTAAAACTTTCGAATACCCAAGTTATGTGCCCTTAAAGTTTTATCAAACTTTATGTATATATGAATCAAACTTTACACCCGGTTTACTTTGGGACTATATAATACATTCCTAAAGGAAACAAATTTGAAGTGTAACGTTCTCCTTCACAGTCCCAGTCAACTTGAGGAAATTTAAGTACATACTTAAAACCGCAAGGAAGGATTAACATACGAATATCCTTTTACGTACCCACTCGATGACTAGCGACCGGAAATGATTGATGAGTTTGGTACTCGTACTGAATTATAAGCTCCCAGATGTTGTCAAATCCTTAAATGTTTATTGACTACATAAAATATATATTTAAAAGATACAAATCAGCCGTCCATCCTTTTCTATAGTAAACTGAACTGCCCGTGCTCATAATGCAGCCCAAGCAATATTTTAATCAATATCTTCTTCTACACACTTCATCGATGACATGTATTGAAATAAGATGCAATTAAATCCTTAATTAACCGTTACTTCGAGGTTATACCCCTCTTTCAAATTTCCCATTCTCTTCTATGATACGTCACACGACCCACCCATCCCACTTATGCATAAGGAGACTATAATACAACGATATTATGTGTGTATTCCATCAACTAAAGCTGGCTTATAGATAAACCACATTAAAGGGCTTTTCACTACTTATGCTTCTCACAATGGCTCGCTGTGATCGCTTTCGGTTGAGTGCGTCGTTTTTTGATAAAAATAAAAAACAACCAAGAGTGTGGGGTGGCGGAACACATCAGTAAATAGAAGTCGAAAACTTTGGCAGAATGATAAAGGTAAGGCGTGGGCGACTACAAAGACGACGTCATCGACCACGGCGGCATGAGAGACCAGAGACGATTAGTTTGAGACTCCGACTATTCAAGATATAGTGTAGTTCGCTGTGCAGTGAGTTATTGATGTATGAAAAGTATATTAATTCGATTATGTATGTCTCTAATTTTATTTTCTCCTTCCCTTTCGTGTGGTCTAGTGTGGGCGAGTAATTTGAGTGATTGTATGGTTACTTTCACGCTCCTTTGGAGTTTAATTAGCAAATGCGCGAGCAATTGTTGTTAAGCTGCCCAACTCAACTAATGAACCGTAAGAGAAATATAAAAGTAATTATATTCGTGTGGAACAATAATTGCAATTTATTATGTTGCTAGTTGAAAGGGCGATGTGTTGACACACGCCACGCTAATTAAAATGAAAACTAATCCTGATCAATACAGGTATTTTTAACTTTCTCGTAGGTATACTTTCTCATGAAAAGTTCACAGAGGAATTTGATTTCTGATTCGATCGCGAACCTTATTTTTTGGATCGTTTAAAAATAAAATTCGTTTTCGCGATCGAATCAAATCTGTTGCGATCTGTAAAATATAGTTCGTTCGCGAATTTATCACGTGCGAACTATTGAAGATCCGTTCGCGAATGGTTCTCATAAGAAAAAAAAAATCATTTTACATGAAAATTATATTACATATTTTAATATTGAAAGAACATAAGTAAAAAGTATTTTTATTACATATTAAGATTTTGGAATAAATTTGCATTCAGTTTAACTAACAAAACATTATTTATTGTTTCTGTGGATAATTTGTTTCTGTTTTTTGTCAAAAATAACTGGTAGAGCGCTAAAAGCTCGTTCAACAGAGACTTGAGTTGATGGCACTGCCAGTACTACTTGTGCAAGTTTGCCTAGAAGAACCTCTTTGCTGATCAATGTTTTACAATGCTCAATTTTATCTCACAAAGTAAGCAAGTTGATTCGTCAACTATTGAAAGTATAAATCGCGAATCGAGAATGATTTGTTTTATGGATCTTTACGGATCCTTGTCGCGAGCGAACGATATTCTACCTGGTTTTTTCTTCCGATCTCTCACGAACGACAGATACAGAATAAAATGGATACAGTTCGTTCGTGAGAGAACTATAAATTTTTAAAGATCGAACATTTTATCGTTCGCGAACTTTATTTTGTATGGTTCGATCGAGATCGATAAGATCGATAAAGAACGATAAAGATCCTTATTTTATCGTTCGCGAGCTATATTTTACGAACCCTGGTTCAAACTGAGTGTGCGGTATGAGGATATGACGACTATAGAGAAGTACAAAAAAGTGTGGCCCGCATTTTAGTCCGTCTGGGGCTCCTGGCGCAATTGGTGGAAGGATATTAGTGAAATTTCTTATTTATCTTTTTAAGTTTAACTATCACCCGTATTGCGAGTGTCAATCGACAATTGATAATTGACTATTTTCAATGTGAGCTATTGTGAACGAAACATTTTCATTGATATTCTTATCGATCGCATTATCAATTGACTGCGATTGACAAAATCCTTTAGAATCGTTCGTTCACAATAGCAGACATTCGCAATAGGGGTGTACAGTGTACTCTCTCGTAACGGACACCCCTCATAAGCGGACACCTCTCATAACCGGACAAATTTCAAAGAACGGAATAATTTACACAATTTTTAATGTAAATAATTCTCTCATAAACGGACTCTTTTATAACCGGACGCGGACACCAGTTTTCATAGCCGCAATAGAATTGCACTCTCTCTTAAACGGACAAAACGCATTTCGTCGGTGAAACCAGAAAACTGTGTAACTCCATTTTAGCAAATTCTACAGGAGAGCATTTTTCCACACACACAGTGTACTCACCAAATGCGCTGATTTTGAAGATATGCTACCAACTGAATCTCCGATAATACGAGTATAATAATTACACATAGGGGGCTCAAATTTCGCCGAGTTGTAGATATGGGTTTGAGCTAATAGATGTCATTCAAATCTCATTTTCGTTTAAAAGTGGAGTTACACGACTTTTGGTTTCACCGACGATTTGGCACACTTCGTTGTCTTTTATTTTGTTTGCTTTTTTTCCTTTTCCTTGCGCTTTGCCCTTGATAACCAGCAAACATTTTTAAAAAAAACGGTAAAGAATGTAAACATAGTAGGCCGCGGCGCCGGCGGCCGTCTGTCGACTATCAGACTAAAATTCTCGTGACGCAATACGTAGGTTTGTATGTAAGTGTATGCATAATTTGAAGCATAAGTACCTACATAGTTTCAAGTAAAGCAAAATAAAATTGTAAAGGCTTTGTTCTTGTTTATGATTTGTTATTATCCTTTTTATTACCTACAATTAATGTTTATCACAAAAAATGGATTCCATTTTAAAATAAAATCTTATACCATAAATGCATGTCTTGTTTCTTTTTTCAAGGTTGTCAATAAAATATTTTTTCTCATAACCGGACACCTCTAATAAGCGGACAAATTTCTTGGTACCGTCAGTGTCCGCTTATGAGAGAGTTCACTGTATATCTCGCGAGGTTTTTTTTTATCATTTGAAATAACGGTACTTACATGCAACTAGTTTTTACAACATTGACTTTCTCAAACACAGCTCAAACGATTTTGATTGCTTTTTGAAGTGAAACATAATACTAACACCTGCACTAAATGATGAGCCTGTGAGACCACTTTTAGTGCCGCCAAATTTCTGCTCGTGATAGTTGCTTGCTTGAAGCACTCCACGACACGGAGCTGATAGTGTATTTTTGCATTCCAGCTAAAACTCCACTTTGAACAAATTTGCTTACTCAGATTTTCGAAATATTTTTTCTATTTTCTTTTTATTCATACAACGGTTTCTAGAATTTTTGAAACTTTCAAATTTCTCAAAAAACGACTGTTACGATTTTGATAAGTTTATATACTTTAAAAAAGTGTAAAAAGATTGTTCACTTAGTTTTTCCCAACAAATTCGAGTAACTGTACTTAACCGTGGAATGCTACATTTCTTTGCAAAACTTATTATGCTACATTGGGGTACAATCGTACCCCAAAGAATTTTTTTTTATATAGAAACAAAAATGTTAGTTGGCAAAATCTCTAAAGAAATTTCAATTATAATTCAAAAATAGGTTTTTTTTTTACAAAAATAAAATGAAGTAAATTTTTTTTACACAAGTTGGAAATATTTTATTCTGGTGCAGTAAACAAAGGAATTTTTTGCATAGCGCGCAGTTGATCCTCGATTTTCTATACCGGCTTCTTGGACAAAATGCACAACTTCCCGTTCTAGGAGCTGGCCTTGTTGATTTTTCTATTGGTGGGGTTTTTTTAAGTAAGTATATTGCATATTGTCAGGCGGAGTTCACGTCTCAAAGTTAGAGTTTCTAAACGACGTTCCATATGTGGTCTTACTAAATCTAACGCAAGGTTATTTAGGTACGTTCTTCTGTTTTATAATTATTTTTTTTTTGGTGCGGAAGAACCACATGTCTTACGTATGTCTTCAAAATCACATTCCTCGATTATTTCAAAATCATGTCTAAAATGTGGTATGATGGCATCGTCTTCATCGCTCTCATCATGCAAATCGTCTGAGTCAGAATCAAAGAGAATTTGATCTATCTTCGAGATATCATCAGATTTTGACAATTCAAACATCTTTTTTTGAGAAGTCATTTCTTTTATAAGCTTAAAGCAAACAAATTATAATAAAAAGTTTAACAAACTAACGTACTTACATTAAAGAAAACGCAGAAATAAAGCTTTGAACAATATTCGTATTTTGCTACACTGGGGTACACCTGTATCCTAATAGTAAATATCAGCACAATGACAAACCCTCCGCCGGCCGTGAGTATCATATTCGAACTAATGCAATTCGTCTTGAAACTACTTAGACGTTCAAGCTTGCAGCTTCACCTGCTACTGATTGGCGGGAATTTAAAAAAAAACTGGGGTACTAGTGTACCCCAAATAGCATTCCAGCGTTAAGAAAATCGGCAATATCTAATAATCGGGTGAGGTGATTGCAAAGGAATTTAATATATTAGCTGATACTAACTTCTTCTTTCACGAGGTTATGATCTGTACTGTACAAAAGGGATCATAATCCTCCAACGTCACTGCATCACTGCCTGCGTTTTTCGCTGGTTTAGCCAATATCGGCACGCCTCTCGATTTCGAATCACAGCCGTTAATTTGCCCTTACGCTTTTTGTACGTTGTCCAACATTAGCCGCGTTTTCTTGGTAAGTGTATATCCACCGCAGCAAAATTTTACACTGTAAATAACAACAAACGAAAAGTGAGAATAAATAGGTCATACAAAAGTGAAGATATTAATAAATTTCCTACCCCGCAACCATCCACACACATTCGCTCACAGTGGACAAATAGTAGAAAAGAAAATTTATATGGAAATTAAAAATCCTACTGCCTTTCCTTTCTCATACATTTCCCATGATCGTACCTACTTAGGTTTCTGGAACTCCTCGTTGGCTTAGTGCCACCCATAACAGATCCCTTGCTTGTCTACCAAAGACCTTTTCAAGATCAAATCATAACTACTTAAATCCTTTAAGAAATCAAGATGTTTTCCATCATGACCCCTATACTTTGGATTGCATCTGTGGTTGCTTTACCTGCGGCAAATCCGCGCTCATCGTCAGATAGCCGTATTATTTTACGCAATCTGCTATCTAATACCCTTTCAACGATCTTCATGATGTGATCAGCTTGATAGAAAGGTATGATGAATCACCTTAATACCTACCTGTCGCATTTAAATGGGATGGCCTTAAACGACTTTAAAACGCCAACAGGACTGCTAAATTCCATTCGCCTTTTGAAAAAATGGTCAAGAATGCCAATGGGAATAAGGGGAGCTCTTAATATTTTACCTGTCTCATTATAAAAACTACCACTACGACAGGTGGGTAGTCTAATAGTTTGTATATTTCGTATAAAGTTTTCAATCAATAATTCGTACGTTTGATTTTTTTTTTCAAAATTATAGAAAAAAATACCCCAATTAAAAAAAACCAACCAATTTAGGTACTTAATTTTGATTATGAAACAGATTTTCAAAATAATAAATAATAACATTTATCCGAAAAACTAAATTCGTTTACCACTAACAAAACAATTAACTGGTCGTTTAACCTATTTTAAAACTGTTTAGGTGTTGTTTTATTACTATACGACCACACTCAAGCATATGTTACTGTATACTATACTATATTCAAGTCTTTCTTTCATCTTTCGAAGATCAAAATAAACGCAACGCAATTCTATTTTACGCACATACACAACAGAATTGACGCATAGCTTGTGTTATTACGTTTCATTTTGCAGAGCCAACTTAAGCCTTTTGAAAACCTTTTCCAACTTCGAGCTATCCCAACAGCAGGTCCCATTTCGACTCATTAAACTACAATTCAATTGAATGTGTGCAAATATTACCGAAGGCTATCCAAAATATAGGCACATGCTATAATAATCGGAAAATTATGTAAGTGTCTGTACGGATGATATGTAATCGCTCTCGAGTTTCCATGTTTTGTACTTTTGTTACGCATTTGCAAAGACGCGCTGCTGCAACTTGTAAAAGCTGACTTTCGAGCGGTGACAGTGGCATAAGTGCCAGCCAAACCACAACACCAATTTTGTTATGAAACACTAGAAAAAAAAACTATCTATTCTCTTTTTTGTTAGTTCGTGGTGTAAATGGGTTAAATGCGTGTTAGCGGTAGTGGTGTGGTGGCTTCAAGATGTCATAAAAGAAAATAAAAGCTTCCAAATGTTCTAAATGTGGAAATATAATTTACAGTTAACAACCGGCTTCGTGATAATAACAAAACAAAAAATAAAACAAATAGAAATAGCCATTAAAGACCAACTGGATTTTTTCTCCTATTCTTTGTTTTTTTTTTCTGTGATTCCTTGCGGCTTAGTTTTTTATGCCTCTTCATCATCTTTGTAGTTTGGTGGTTGACATGACGGCCAACAATGGCGATGTCTGCTGGTTTTGCTTTAGCGATTTTTTTTTTTAAATTGATTTTCATTCCTATAATATGCCAACACAGAAGTAGTTCAAGAAGAAGGCCAAACAAACAGCTGACTTATGTATGTATATCTCGTTTATCTGCTCGGAAGTGGGTCATACAAATTTAAGCACAAAAACGAATTAGCTTAACAGTATCCAGCTTCAGTTTCAAACAGTGTCGACAGTTGATGATAGGGTGATGGCACCAGTAGTCGGCCCCTTAACTTTAATTTTAGGTTTAACTTGCTTTTAGAAATCCGTTATTCAAAAAGTGAATAGACTATTTGTCTTAAGTAAATATTTGAAATGTGTAAATTAGGTATTTCTAGGTTTTTTAAGTATAATTGTTACCTAATTCAAACTATTTACAAAAATGTAAATGAAAACCACATTCTTCAGTAGTCGGCCCCCTAACTGTAGTAGTCGGCCACATAAGTACTCAGTAGTCGGCCCCCATTTTTATACCCTATTCTAAGGGTATATTAATTTTGACGCATAGTTTGTAACATACCTTAATATTGCCCGTAGACCCCTAAAAGTTACTATATTTATGATCAGCATCGATAGTAATGTCGATCTAGCCATGTCCGTCCGACCGTCCGTCCGTCCGTCCGTCCGTCCGTCTGTAGCCAAAAATTAGGCCTTTAAACTGGACCTAGAGAGCTGAAATTTTAACCATATACTCTCTAGGGTCCCGAAATAATCAAGTTTACGAATTTTTGAAATCCGCCCACAGACACGCCCACAAACTCAAAAAAACCAAATTTTGGAAAAAATTGAATTTTGAGCTAGAAAGCTGAAATTTTTTATATATGATCTATGACTCCTAAGACTGCTCGGGATAAAAAATTTTCAAAATCCGCCCACTGACACGCCCACAAATAAATAAAATAATTTTTTTATACCCTATTCTAAGGGTATATTAATTTTTGAAAATCCAAAGTTTCAGCTAGGGAGCTGAAATTTATAGTATATACTCTCTATGGGCTCTTTATGCTCATGTGTAAATATTTTCAAAATCCGCCCACTGACACGCCCACAATTAATTTTTTTTTTTTTTAAATTCAAAGTTTGAGCTAGGGAGCTGAAATTTATAATATATACTCTCTAGAGGCCCTTTATTCTCATGTGTTAATTTTTTTTAAATCCGCCTACTGACACGCCCACAATTAAATAAAACAATTTTATTGAAACACCCAAGTTTGAGCTAGGCAGCTTTTTTTTTGATAAAATCCTTTAAATGTTATATAACAAAATATGTAGAGCGTTCTTAACAATTCAACCATACTTAGACTTTTGTCACGCCCACTTATGAGGGATAGGAATAAGAATAGGGTATCCAACAGTTCGCCCAAGCGGACTGTAGCCCGTCCCTATGTTTTATTTGCTGGTTACTTCTGTATTTTCAATGCTTTGAAGGAAGCAGATTTTTTTTTTAATTTTCACTAGGTATATGTATTTTAATTTATAAAGAACAATAATAATACAAACTCATTTAAAAAAGGAAATGTTTATTATATTAAATATCATTTGAAATAAATTGTACAAGGTATGCCATTTCCTGACCTTATAAAAAAAAACGAAAAACACGATAATTTCCTTCGAAAATTAAAAGAAATGGCTCTTTCAGACATTAATATAGGAAAAAAAGAAAACAGGTTGGAGTTCTCCTGTACTGGCTATCAGATAGGTGCCGGTTATGGTTCCATCTAGCTCAGATGGGCCCGATGGTGTTCATGTAGATGGCAAGGAAGCTACAATATCTGTAGGAAGCTCAATCGTACCATCTATGCCATCATGGTGTCATTTGGCTCAGATTGACTAAGGTGACTACGCTCCATCTATTCTACTATCTTCATCACAACTTCATAGTCAACGTTGTTTTTAAGAAATTCTTCCTTTGCCAAAGCCAGAACTTTCTTCATTTCATCGAAACTATGAGTTGGGATACTATGTTCCGCACGCATTTCGAGAAGTCGATGGCATCGGTTTTTTGATTACTACTAGCTTCTGAACTTCGCAAAGGTTTATTTTGGTGACGGCTTCCCCTACATTACCAGGTATGCTTTGACATTAATGAACTGTGGTCTTATATTCCTGCTTAAGCCCTTTGAAAGCGCCTACATCGGCTGGCTGGGTAATGTGTGTCGTGTATGGCAAAAGGGCACACAAGATAATACCATTATTCCGGCAAAAATCGCTCAGCTCCATGGTGAGATGTGATTTGTGAGCATCGACAAGAAACAAACGGCTTTTTGATGTTGTTTTCTCTTAGCCACCCATTAAAACTGTTCGCACCGTACTCATAAAAGGTCTCAGAACGCATCCAGCGACTTTTTGATTTACCTAAAACCCATGTTGGGGGCATGCTTTTTTTTAGCGCTTTCGGGGGACGCACGTATGGACTGCCATCAGCACTGAACACAAACAGAACGGTCACTGTTTCCTTTTCGTTTCCGTAGCTTACTTTGTAAAGGTTTTTCCAACCCTTTGGCGCAAAGACAACACCAGTTTTCGGAGATAAGCAAAACGATATTTTATCCCCATTGAAAAATCTGGAAGGGTCTTCCAGAATATCTAGAGCATTTATTTCATGAAGATAATTCCTTAAATCTTCAAACCACTTCCTTACTGACTCCTCGGTAACGATTGCCCGGCCTTTTGATAGACCCTCTGGTGTTCTGAGCGACAGTTCGGGATGGGGCTTGAGAAAGCCGTAATAACAACCCTTACCAATTCATTATCGTTAGGTTTTTGAGGAAAGCCACATTTCGTCAAATTCACTAGCCAATCTACAAGACTTATTTCTTCGGGCCTACTCAGCACAGTATCCGGCCCCATTTGCCTTGGTTTTTCGGCAGCCCTGCCATGAATACGGTCATGTATTTTTGTCCTTGGAACTCTGAATTCTTTACTGGCTTTCTTAATTGACCAGTTTTCCTCCCGAATCTTCTTTACTGCTTGTGGTAACAAAACGGCACTCAGTGCTAATTGGGTTTGTCTTATCAAACCGCCACACCTACCTACCTACCTTCTTTAGGTAATGCATCTGTAAGCGCTTCTTCCGGGTACTTATGGAAATCGCGTTTAGCCCCTTCTTTTGAGTTTTCCATTTTTTATAATGCTTAAATAAATAAAAATAATTTCTTCATTTCTAAATTAAAACCTGTTTTGTAACTCTAAATACCTATGTATAAAAAAAAACTCAAAAATTTAATGTAAAAAATGAGTGGCCAACTTAACAATATCTGTCTTCCGAAGTCGGCCACCCATTCTTTCAATGCGATAACAGGGGGCCGACTACTGAAACCAAGCAAAATAACATGGAACTTTTGTCAAAAATGAATGTAGGATGAGGTAAACCTTCAATCTGCATAGTAACTTAAGCAAAAACAAAAAAAAAACATAGGGGCGGGCTACAGTCCGCTTGGGCGAACTGTTGGATACCCTATTCTTATTCCTATATCTCATAAGTGGGCGTGACAAAAATTTAAAGGATTTTATCGAAAAAACTAAGCTTTTGTAAATAAAAACGCTCCCTAGCTCAAACTTTGGTTTTTCAATAAAATTGTTTTATTTAATTGTGGGCGTGTCAGTAGGCGGATTTAAAAAAAATTTAAGTATGAGCATAAAGGGCACCTAGAGAGTATATACTATAAATTTCAGCTCCCTAGCTCAAACTTTGGACTTTCAAAAATAAAAAAAAAAAATTGTGGGCGTGTCAGTAGGCGGATTTTGAAAATATTTACACATGAGCATAAAGGGCCCCTAGAGAGTATATACTAAAAATTTCAGCTCCCTAGCTCAAATTTTGGTTTTTCAAAAAAAATATTTTATTTAATTGTGGGCGTGTCAGTGGGCGGATTTTGAAAATTTTATGTCCCAAGCAGTTTTATGGGCCAAAGATCATATATAAAAAATTTCAGCTTTCTAGCTCAAAATTCAATTTTTCCCAAAATTTGTTTTATTTAATTGTGGGCGTGTCAGTGGGCGGATTTTGAAAATTTTATGTCCCAATCAGTTTTATGGGCCATAGATCGTATATAAAAAATTTCAGCTCTCTAGCTCAAAATTCGATTTTTTCCAAAATTTTGTTTTTTTGAGTTTGTGGGCGTGTCTGTGGGCGGATTTCAAAAATTCTTAAACTTGATTATTTCGGGACCCTAGAGAGTATATGGTTAAAATTTCAGCTCTCTAGGTCCAGTTTAAAGGCCTAATTTTTGCCGACGAACGGACGGACGGACGGACGGACGGACGGACGGACGGACATGGCTAGATCGACATTACTATCGATGCTGATCATAAATATAGTAACTTTTAGGGGTCTACGGGCAATATTAAGGTATGTTACAAACTATGCGTCAAAATTAATATACCCCTAGAATAGGGTATAAACATAGTCTTCTATAGTCGGCCGGTGGGGACCGAGCCTAGAAGAACCATGCAAAAAATGTCTCCTTAGTTCGGCCCCCTCTGTATTTATTTTAAATATTTTTTTTTCTCCACTTTCGTGCAAAAAACAATGAAAAGAACCTGTAGACAACTCAAATAAAATCAAAATGCACTTACCGATAGTATTTTACTAGTTATGGAAGGTTTCTGACATTTACTGGCACTATTTTTTTTTTAACTCAAAATGACAAATTTACCACTTCCAAGAACTTGAATCAAACTAACAATTATCAAGGAGAAACTAGCAGCTGCATGGCATCCTGACTTTGCTCACAGACAGGAAAACCGTTAGGCTTTTGGGGAAAAAAATTTCTGTGTGTATTTTACAAACACATTTGCTATTACGCATCATTTTATGGCTCGCCGGCCGACTTCTGAAGACGGCCGACCTCACATGCCATCACCCGAATCATCGTCGCAACCGAATCGGGAGTGACGACGCCAACGGGTAGCGGCCATGACTGGAAAGAGGTTAATATCGAAACCATCGTTTCCACTTAAATCGATAGCAGATGTAGTAATTAGCCAAAAAAATGTTTTTAAAGAAAAAATGTGTACCATTATAGTTTTTTTTTCTTTTTATGGAACTCGCAGGAATACTCCATTAAAACATTAACAAGGCATGATTGGGTGAATGGCATAACGAAATTTACATTAAAGTTCACAAGTTTCTGCAGTGCTTCGTTAGGATGTTCCGGTGTGTTATATCGCTAGTTACATGACCAGCAAAGGCATAAAGATAGTTAAATACGCAGATGACATTGTCATACTAATCACAGGAAAGTTTCTGGCCACTATTAGTGAGATCATGGAATCTGTGCTATCACAACCATCAAGATGGGCGGATGACAACGGACGTGCGGTCAACCCCAAAAAGACCGAGATCATCCCGTTTACTAAGAAATACAAGATAACCATAACTGAAAGGTGTTTGCTTAAATCTCTCAGAATGAGGCAGCGGACTCTCTGACAAGAAAAGGGGTAGAGAAACCCTTCACAGGTCCTGAACCGTTCTGCGGGATAGGAAAACACACTCTACGCGAAGAGTTCAGGAGACTGGAAGAAGAAACAAGGCCAACAACTTTCTCAAACCTCCAAGGTCTGAGGCAAGCAAAGAAACTCTTAGGGAATTATAACCAAAAAAGATTCAAAGCTTGTATCAACCTTAACAAAAACAACCTAAGAATCCTAACAGGCTTCCTCACGGGGCACTGCAGAATCACGGAGCACCTGAGGAAAATGTGTATATCAAGGGACGGACTCTGCAGTGAAACCGCCGAAATAACAGAAAACATACTAAAATCCTGTGGGTCACTGGCCCACAAAAGGATAGTATATTTCTGCAGGCACCAAATAACAGACAAGGACATACAAACCATGCAACCGCAGCGCATTCTCAGATTCATCAAGGCAACTTGACTGGACGCTGTGCTCTAAGGAGTGTGACCTGCCAAGGATAAATCAGAGCAATACCCCGATACGCTTCATAAAAGAGGTATGTCTAAAGGGGGCTCTGACAGAGGAGATGAATCTTTCCGAGGTGCAAGCAGGGGACACAATAGACCAATAGGTCGCAGCGTAATATGTCCTAACTAATTTATTATTAGTTATTATTATTAAACCTCTCAAACGAAGTTAAGTGCCTGGGCGTGATTTTCAATTACAAACTTAACTAGAAACGGAACACCGAAGAGAGAATGAAAATGAGAATGAATGCATTTTACGAATATAGGAAAGCTTTCGGGAAGAAATGAGGCTTACAACCTCTCATTGCACACTTGATGTATACCTCGATTTTGGAACTCATTCTCACCTATGGCTCGATTATCTGGTGGGAGGCGGTTCACATCAAATCCTATCTCAAAAACTTAAATACGGTACAAAATATTGCTTGTCTGCGGATAACTGGTTCTAAAAAATCGACTGCCCAACTGGGTCTGGAAACATTACTGAACCTAGGAGTGCGTCCTGGCACTCAGAGTAATTAGCTATCAGTCGGTAAGACTCTGCTTGCTTCCTGGACACGGTCGAGTGGCAGGGAACGAGAGAGCAGATATGCTGGCCAGATGCGGTTCGGATATGAACCGACTCGAGGTTGACGTGCAGGTACTGCCTGCCTTAGTTACAGCTAAGGGCTTCATCGACGATATCCCGACAAGACTAGCTACGGAAATATTGGACAACACTACAAATTGTGTCATAACTCGTAGTCTCTGACCCGTCATTGACAAAAAGAAATCCCTGCTCTGCTTTGACAGACATCAAATCCCTGTGTTCGTCGGGGTATTAACCGGACACTGCATAATCGGGAAAAAACAGGTTGCTAAGGATCACCACAAATGACTTCTGCAGAAGATGCAGAGATGAGCAAGAAATAGAATCTGTGGAACATCTCCTTACGGAAAGTTTAACCACACAAGAGGACACTTTTACTTTGTCCTACGCAACAGGAGATATCTTAGATATTTAAGGCTCGCTGCGATATAATTGAACTAAATGCCACAAGATTCAACCGAAATGCATAGAAGTATTGCCCGCTCTGCATAAAATTGTAAATGAAGATTTATATCACTTCCTTTGGCCTGTGTCCAGTTCTTAAAGAATTGCGTGGGCAATAGTATGGCAAGTAGTAATCTACGCAATTATGGAGCAAAAATAATTTAAATATTGAATGGAGAAAATGACCGATGACGAAATATCATAACATCCTATTAGAAAAAGCAATTAATTGTAGAAAAAAATTAATAGATGAATTTAAATATTGATTTTTAAAATATAACTAATACGCAATTGTTCTTCGCTTTCGTTAAAGCCAACCACCAAGAATTGTCATCGTTTTATGTTCTTTATTATGAACAACCTTTTACCTATACATTTTCAATACAACTTAATAAATGAATAAAGAATAAATAACTATCTAACTACTCATAGATCAAAACTCTTCGCCTTCCCAATGCAGCCAGCGTCTATCAAGCAGAAGTACTTGCAATTAAGGAGGCGTGTAGATTGCTCCTCAACATAGTGACACCCAGAAAAAAATAGGCATCTTGGTCGACAGTCAGGCCGGGATTAAGGCTATCGGTTCAACTAAGTCAACGTCCAAGTTTGTTTTGGAATGCAGGGAGGAATGAGAAAGCCGATGGATTTGCCAGACGTAGCTCTGCTCTGTGCGTGTCTCATACGGAGGAAAACTTCTCTCCGCTGGGATATGTAAAGAGAGAAATCCTTCTGCACTTCACCTTAAGGGCTGAGACTAGATGGATGAACTTGACGAACTGTGTCACTTCAAGGAAGATCTGGCCAACCTACGATGATGCCAGAACAAACAACCTCTTAGCCAGAACGCGTATACCTAGATGTCGGCAGACTAACGGCAGTTAGGAAATCAAGCAGTCAAACTTGGCATTCCCCATAACACACACTGCCGTAGCTGCGCTGACACAAACAAGAGTGAAACAGTGTTCCTTCTTCTTTGCGAGTGTCCGAGACCCTAGACTAAACCAGACGCAGTGCCCCTTTTACGATGACCTTTCGGCCATCCAAAGCATCCATTTCAACAAGATGATCAAATTTCTCAACTCCACGTGCTGGTTTTGAGCTTCCTTAACATCCTTCTCCCCCCCTTTATTTCAGGTTCCGTTAGTTGTGGTATCAAAACGGCGCTCAATGTGCTATTTGTGTTTTTCCCTCGTCAGGGGAATACAGCCACTTTAACCAACCAAATAACTCATTGGTCTGGCTACCAACAGATCACTAAATCAATACCATTTTGTAAGTAATATTATTCAAAAAGTTCTCTCTACACTCTCCAGATCAATAATTGAAATACAGTATGAAAGGAGTAAAAGCAAAAATGACAAAACAAACAATTTCACCGTTACCACCTACAAAGGTATCTGCAATCTATGATTTTGATTTTCAAATCAATATTGCAGTTGCTAAAGATGGTAATGTTTCAATGATCAAGTTTTTACAGTACGTGCTCATCAACAAGACTCTGTCTCTGCAATTGTTGCTACCCGTCATATGGTATTTTTTTGTTAGCGAATAAAAACTGTTTGTTCAGCGGTTTCTATATTAATTCAACATATTTTTCTCTTTTTTTTTTAATGTGCATCTTTTTAACTATTGTTACGCACTAATAAATTTCACTTTCGCATGTTGGCTCTAATCATTTAATGACATTGTTATAGTTTAAAAAGAAGCAGTTGAGGTTGAATACCAAAGACGGGTGTCTTCCTAACACCATAGTGGCTTTAATTTGCTACAATTTTCGTGGTGAAAGGAGAAGCTAATTACTGAAAAAAGAAGATGTGAGATTTTTCTTTTGCAAAAAGTTATGCATTCTGTCATGCAATGCAAAATAGTAAAAGTTCATTCAACAAGAGGTTTCATTTTAAATCAATAGGGCACGATGACTTCGGATTCATAGACCTAATTTCCGCTTGAACCATACATAGTAATTGATTTTGTGATTGTGGTCTTATGAATGCTTTTTGATTATATGTACATAATAACTTTCGATATTAATGTGTCTATTTAAAACAATTTCATCACTTTACCAATTGTTGAGATATTGTCGTGATGCGAAAGTATTGTTGTTTAAGTCGTTTGGTAAAAACCGAGTATGTTATTTACTTACCTTTGCTCCAAGTATTAAACAAACCAACAGATATCAATATCGTAAGAGCCGTTTTTGAGAAAAGTGAAATTTTTTTGTACATTTTTCAATTTATACTCTGTAAATTATATTTTTATTTTTTTTTGAAAATCTTGTATGCAAATTTGTTCCAAATTATAGAATAACCTTCATTGTCAAATTTTTGCAACATCTCTTCGCCAGTTTTTGAGATATAGCCATTTTTCTAATCTACCGATATTCGAGTCTTTCGCTAAAATCTCAGTATGCCATGTTCATACATAAAAAAGCACAAACTCCGACGCTACCTAAACGAAGTCGTGAAGCGAAGATCACAGGCACAGTTTGCAAAAAAAAACACCGCAGGTGTTATGCCCATACGATAACTTATTTTGGCCACAAACAAAATCAACACCAAGACGACTCGCTATCTGCTAGATGCTGCCTCGAAGTAATCATAAAGAGTGCACGCATGCACATACGACACTTGTTATAGTCAAGAAAAACATCAGTAAATGAAAGGGGGTAGGGCCGGAGGGATTGCCCTAACACATCAATTCTTTCTCTACACTGGCACTGCACAAGCGGTCAAGGACTATTTTTTTCTTTTCCGTTTTGTTTTTATACCCTATTCTAAGGGTATATTAATTTTGACGGATAGTTTGTAACATACCTTAATATTGCCCGTAGACCCCTAAAAGTTACTATATTTATGATCAGTATCGATAGTAATGTCGATCTAGCCATGTCCGTCCGTCCGTCTGTCGGCAAAAATTAGGCCTTTAAACTGGGCTTAGAGAGCTGAAACCATATACTCTCTAGGGTCCAGAAATAATAAAGTTTACAAATTTTTGAAATCCGAACACAGACGCCCACAATCTCAAAAAAAAACCAAATTTTTCGAAAAAAATCGAATTTTGAGCTAGAAAGCTGAAATTTTGTTATATATGATCTATGACTCCTAAAACTGCTCGGGAGATAAAATTTTCAAAATCCACCCACTGACACGCCCACAATTAAATAAAACAATTTTATTGAAAAACCAAAATTTAAGCTGGGGAGCTGAAATTTTTAATATATACTCTCTAGGGGCCCTTTAATCTTATGTGCAAATATTTTCAAAATCCGCCTACTGACACGCCCACAATTTAAAAAAAAAAAACGTTTTTTGAAAATCCAAAGTTTGAGCTACTGATATATAGTCTCTAGGGGCACAATTAAATAAAATAATTTTATTGAAAAACCAAAGTTTGATCTAGGGAGCGTTTTTTTTTTTACAAAAGCTTCGTTGATAAAATCCTTTAAATGTTATATAACAAAATATGTAGAGCGTTCTTAACAATTCAACCATACTTAGATTTTAGGAATAAGAGTAGGGTATCCAACAGTTCGCCCAAGCGGACTGTAGCCCGTCCCTATGTTTTTTTGTGTTTTTTTTACAAGGTGCGGAGTCATAAAAAGCGGGAGGCAGATCGGAACTGATCTACCAAAAAGTCACACCAAATATCATAGTTTTTAGATTTTACAAAATTTGCAACATATTTTGGTTTAAATACTTCGTTCTGTAAACCGAGCCTACAAAACACTTCAACAGACTCTCGAAAAGCTGTTACATTTGGATTTGATGCAAATGGAGTTCTTCCTGAATTACGTCTGTGTTTGGGTATAGAGATGCCCACTCGTTTGTAAAGTGGACTGTCAGGTGATAAGCATTAGATGCCTGTCGAAAAGGACTTCCAAATGATGCATTTCCAGTGATATTCACTATCCTGTGTATAGCCTTTTATAGGTAAAATCTGATCTAACAATTTAAGAATACAAGCCCAAGCCCATGAAGGGTTCCGCGCGAATTATTATTATTATTTACTTAGGCACCTATTACAGATTTATTATTAGAAAATAATGGTTCACAGTTTACGCATAAGGTTTATGTTTATGAAATAAAATGTTTTTTGAGTTGATTGAATAAACGATAAATTGCGGTTTACGATTTATGACGTATTAAAAAAAAACTACTTAGGTACCTACTAGATCTCGTTCAAACCAATTTTCGTTGGAGGTTTGCATGGTAATGTACACACATTTTACCACTTTTTAAGTGTTTCTCTCGCAAACTATTCAGTTTAGAAAAAAATGATATTAGAAACCTCAATATCATTTTTGAAGACCTATCCATAGTTGGATTTTTCAGTTTCAATTCTAAGTAGGGGGAACCCCCAAAATTTATTGTTTTTTTTTCTATTTTTATGTGAAAATTTTAATGCGGTTCAGAATACATCTACTTACCAAGTTTCAAGAGTATAGCTCTTATAGTTTCGGAAACAAGTAGCTGGGACATTCCCGGATAGACAGACAGACATGACGAATCTATAAGGGTTCCGTTTTTTGCCATTTGGCTACGAAACCCTAAAAAAGATCCCTTGAAGCAAAGAGCATACCTATCTTAACTCTACTCAATTTTACGGATACATTTTGCAATATTTGATATGTGCTTCTGGCACGGTACCTACGCCTCAGTTCACTGTGACCCCAAGAAGATGAATTGTTCCCGTAGGGCGGGTGTATTTATTTATTGGCGTTTTGTTCTGCATGCTAACACAGAGCAGCTGACCATTTACAGCATTGCACGTTCGTTAATTGGCCGCTGGAAAGCCAGGTAGATGATGCTAATTTTTTAAAATCATTCGGGGCGAAAAAGTCCTATTCATATAAAACCTACTTGTGGGCACCGAATATACAACAACTATTTCTTTCTTCTCCATTCAGTTATAATTCCGTATTTTTAATAAAATCTAAGCGTTGGATACGGTTGGCTGCATTTCTGTAGCCCAATGCCAACTGAATTAGTTTGGCCTGAAATCAATGACCTGAACATTTATTTTCAGCAGAATCGCAACACGTGATACATAACTATGTATAAGCATTTTGCTTTTAATATTATTTCGCGTTACTAAGAAGAAGAAAATTGTCCGCATACATCGTGCGATTCGACATTTGCAAGAAATTTTTTCTTCGGGGTTAGGTCAAATTTTAGGTCTACGCCAACAATAATCAAGCAATTTACACGCGGAAGATAATTTGAGAAATTTTATTCCCGAAATAGGCAGGGCATGACTAAACAATTTGCCCGAAAAACTCATGCGGTTACCATTTACCAACCTATCAAATGTAATAATATTTTTATTTTTATTTTTTTAAAAAAAGGAAATCCAAATCCCTGAGCACTCCGACTCGGTAACGGTCCTTTGAACTACCAGGCAGAAATCCTCCTTTTGGTGTAGAGGCATGAGAATGGGTGGCGTATGTTGTTGTTCCCCATGGGGATTGAACCTGCACCGCACGGGTCACAAGCCAACACACTAACCTCTACACCGTCGCTACCCACAATGTAATAATATAGTCTGGTTTGTCGGTTTCCATATACTGGTTGATTTTCTGCTTTTAAATTGTCGCAAATTATATCCCTCTCCTGCTAATGTAAAAAAAGAATGTTGAAACTTACAGTTCTCCAATTTTAACGCTTTTTCAAATTTGAATTATACAAAACAGCCTTTGCGGATCCATTTTTCCTACACATTATAATCTACAAACATTCAAAACCAACGTGCATCGGCATCTCTCCCTATCGTAATTTCCTTAACGCCCGCGCTTTCTAGCTATTACATTATAAGCCTACATAATAAGGCTATTCAGATATTCGCAGTGCAATCCAAAAACGGGCTGTAGCATGCATACAAAACCAAGGAGGACACTTTGAACAGCTGTTATAACTATTTTAGTACACACATAAAATGAAAATTATGTATCTAAAACCACACAAAATCATATTTTTTCTTAGCCTTTGGAGCTTAAAGCAAAAAATCCCTTTTTTTAAGTTTTACCTGTTCCATATTTTCCCAAGTATCATAAAATCTATGGGTTTTTCTACAAACTTGTCGTAAACTTTTATTTTTATTATTGTTACGTTCATTCAAAAAAAATATTAAAACGTTATGTTTATTACGCATTTTCTGTAGAAAATTGAACCGAAAGTCAATAAATTAGCATGGGCAGGAAAAATGGAACAGGTTAAAAATTGGATATCTAAGACTGAGTTAAGATATAAAATTTATCTAAATGCAATTACAGAGGCTAATATTTCTTCTAAAAATAAAGGCCTAAACGAAATTTCTATCATTAGTACTAACAGCGCAATTACCGTTAACATGGGTCAGGGTACACCCAAGTAAGCCTTTTCTTAAATCCTCAATAAATGATATAAAAATTGGAGATAGGCCCTTACTGTAGAACAATTTTTTCCTTAGAATATACCCATAAATCATGCCCTAAAATATTGTCTACGAATTAAGGGACTAAATAAAAAAAAGGTTTTATAATTCTCCCACTTTACTACATCTTCTCTAACCTACTTGGGTGATCCTGATCCTGTCTGAATCCTTTGTAACGATTTCTACATGTGATTGCTCTTGTTATTAATTTATTGTTTGATCTTCCTTGAATGACGGTGATCTCCGTTCGTGTCAACTCACCGGTGCGGTACAGCTTAAAGGTTTTGAATAAGTAGCTTGGCTCACTCTATAGGGGTTTCAAGTTTTTGGCCAAATCGGTATTATTCACACGCGTTTTAGTAGCTACACTCTAAAACTTGACACATACCTACTAATTAATTTTATTTTGATAATGTGGTGATATTTTTAAAACCATTCACTAATCAGGAAAACCCCTTTTGCGGAATGTAACAAGGTAGCGATCATGTTGTCAAAAGCAATTCCCGGTGAATATTTTCAATTTTATGAATTTATAAAATCTTCCTGTTATGACATTTGACATTTGGAATCATAATAAAAGCGCAGGTAGATTTTAAATGACATAAGTTCAAGACATCTCTTTATTGTATCAGAAACTGTGGGAAAACGAAAGACATTAACTCAAAGCAAAAAAGGTAAAATTCGAGCTTACAAGGAGCAGGAGCAGTATGGACATAACTACCTAATAGACAATGAAAGCTAAGGAAAAAATCGTAAAGAATGTGTTAGCAGGACAACGAAATCTCAATAACGGCGAGCAATACTTAGAACTGCTTCCAAATCGAGGCCCTCTATTTGAAAATTCAATGCTAAAACTGGGGTTAAAGTCAGTAAAATTACTGTTTACCGCATCATACAGACAGCCATCCATATTCAGGACAAACCATTGAAAATAGAGCCACTACTGAATGCATCACATACGAGCCAGCGACTTGACTTTGCAATAAGACACATCAAGTACAGTAAATTCGACGTCTTTTCCGATAAAAAAAATTAATTTGGACAGACCTGATGGATACAACTATTATTTCCATGATTCCATGAGGAAGGATGAAATAACCTTGGATTGAAGACACAGCAAGGGAGGTGGCATAATGGTATGGGGAGCAATAAGCTTTTACGGCACAGTAGAACTGGATTTTCAAAGGTCCAGAATGAACGCGAAAAGAGCTTTTCAAAATTTGTTCCTATTGGATGGTGGACAATAATGGTTCTTCAGCAGGGGATAATGCCTCCATACATAAGGTATTGATACGGCCATCATATTCGCCTGACCTAAACATCATGGAAAATAGGGTAAAATGTTTTCAAGGAAGTTCTATGAAGGAGGACAACAATATCATAATACTTACGAGATACTTGCAGGCATAAAACGAACTTGGTTCGAAATTTCCTAAATTAAAATTTAAAAGTCTAAAAAGAAAACTTAAATTTATTATTTGAAAACAAATCGTAAGTGTTTTATTACCTTTATTTTGATTATTAACTGTCTTCTTCTTCCTTAGTTTTTTTTTATAATGTACTCGTGCTAAGGGGATTTTAAGGAAGTAAGGGTTAGAAGATAGGGCAAGATGCCGATGCACATTGATTTTGAATGTTGGTCGATTATAATGTGTTGGCAAAATGGGGCGGAGAAGAGCATTCTACATTCGTGTTTTACAGCTAAGGAAAAATTCCTTGTATTTCACTGAACGTCCGAATACGGGCTTGAGGGTAAACTGATGCGCATTCCTTGCACAGCGGATTTTGCTGTTGAAATATTGTAGGGGTGGAATGCAACGGACTATGTACTTCGTTTGAGTACTTATGGTGGAAATAACGATGAAAAAACGAGAGACAAAATACAATGCGACGATGACTAAGAAGATAGTCAAGCGATCTCGCGATGTTACGGTCACCAATGAGTTTAATCGCGCATTTTTGGATCCTGTTAAGTAGCTCCAAATAAGTTATTGGTGCACTAGACCAGATTTGAACATTGCTCTCAAGTTTCGGCAGTATAAACGCCTTATAAATAGTAGCCAGATCGGAGGGGTAGAACTATTTCTTACAGTTCCAGTTCACACCCGATGATGAGGGGCGGTGTACCAAGAAACGAATATGAGAAGCTGAGGGTAATGTCATCGGCAGAAGGAGTGGATTGGAGTAGAGGTAACAGACAGGAGATCATTTATAAAAATGAGAAAGAGAGTCATAGACAAAACACAGCCTTTTGGAAGACCAGCACTTATTTGGTGAGTTGCAGACTTGAAACCGTGAAAGGTAATTCCTTATCCATTGAAGAAAGGTATCATCGATTCCAAATGCACACATTTTCGCCAAGCGAGCTTGGTGCCAAACTCTGTCAAATGCCTTTGAAATATCAAGCGCAACGATCTTACTTTCACCACCTTGAGATCAGTTCCACTTTACGGTTAGATAAGTTGCTGTACCTGTTGCTTCGAAAACCGTACTGCCGGTCATTAAAAAGTTTTCGGGATTGAAGATATTTCATAAGCTGACGGTTTATCAGCGTTTCCATGACCTAGAAGGGACGTTATTGCAATTGGTCGGTAGGAGGAGCGAGATGAAGATTCGCCTTTTCTGGGGACGGTCTGGACAAATGCTGTTTTCCATCTTCTCGAGAAGAGCCATGAAGAAAAGGATAGATAGAAAAGTTTGCGCAATGGTTTTGCCAGCGAGGAAAAACACCTCTTCAGAACGATAGGGTAAATGTCATCTGGATCAGCGGATTTCTGAACGTGAAGATCTTGAAGTACTCTAGCCTAGCCACTGTATACGAGTGCGGAAGTGGATTGGTCCCATGGAGTATTTTACGAGCTCGAGTGCAGGGTAGACAAAGCACAATCTGGGAGCGTTGAGCTGACTGCAACGTGAGCAGTAAGCAGAATTGACCAGATTGCCTGACTGCTGGAATGTCATTGTAAATGAGTGTCGGGATAGATGATGAGGCCGAATTCTTGAAATTTTAACAAATGACCAACAGTTATTACTACCCATGGGACTTTGTAGTATTTTTTGCCTCAACTTTTGGTCATAGGAGAATTTCGCAAAATTAATGTGGGCATTGCAGTCATTGCTGGCTCGTTTAATTTTTGTTTGGCTTTCCTCTGATGGGTTGGCTTTGAATGACCGAAATTTTACGACTTTTAACCTGTTAGCCTCTTTGCAGAGCCAATCACACCAAGCGTTTACCTTGGATTTAATTAAATGGCGGTGAGGCCATGATCAGGACTAAAGAGATCATAACCGTCCCACTTAACCGCACCCCTACTGGTCCGCATGTGGGGTTCGCCCCACATTATTAACTGTCTAAAAGTTAGATTTCGCATATCGTCGGTGAAACGTGAAAAGTGTGTAACTCCATTTTAACAAATTTTACAGGAGCCTATTTAAACTTCCTATTTTCTAAATGAGTGGCGTTATTTTGCTCAAATTTTAATGAAATATTTGTTAAAGTAACAAACATTATCAACATTACTTAAAATGAATTTAATGCGATTTTTACACACTTTTCCCCAAAAAGTGTGCCTGGCACCTGGGACTTACACAGTTTTCATACGAAGATTGTGTGAATTAGTGTCGAACTGAAACAAGAAATAAATATCAAGACTCAAACTAAAAATTTGGCAGGATTATTATTTTTATTACAGAAACATTAAAAAACAAATATTAGTGAAAATAGTTCAAATTCATTAAACATAGAAAAACAATTATTTATAATAAAAATTATTAGAAACTACTCGTATATTAACTTTATTATGGAAACATTAAAAAAGAAACAATAACGAAAATACTTCGAATACATTTTATATTAAAAAAAAAATGTTATTTATGATACATATTATATTTCTGTTTGGTCGCGTACAACCATCGCTCCAGAAAATGATTTTTGACGTTTTATTTGGCATATTGGGCAAAATTTCGACTTCAATGAAATTAGTTATAATTGACGAGAATTCATTCGAAGTTGAAGCCCCTTCGGTTTCATTCCACAAGTAGCAATAGGCTTCGTGCGTTTTAATGTTATAAATCGTGAAATTGTGTACTATTAGCTTAGTTTTATAGTACATAGCTCCAAATTTGTTCTTAGGAGCTAGTAATACTGACTGCATGTCCATAGTCAAGACCACGTCGTCCGTTGCTGCAGCTTTGTTTCCATTTTTTTCATCTCTTGCTTCCTGTTTTAGAAGAAGGTGCTGCTGATAGACCCCCTCCGTTACGTTTTTTATTTTATACGCTACACAAGTATCACACTGGTCTTTTCTAGGTCGAAAGAGTGATAGGTTCATTTTTAAAAACTCGTCGTTGAAGGTTGGTATAGAAGCAGGGGCGTGTTCCTCGTGTTCCCTACAATATGTATTTATATAAAAACGGTTCGTGTTTAGTCTGCCAAATCGATTCCAGGTACAGCCTTTGCGTAGAAGCCCGGCAGTAATGGGATTCAACTTTCGACGCAAATCGAAAAATTTGGCTAATTTTAAACGCGTTTCTTTTAGTCTGGTCTGTGGTGCAAAACTTGTGTTGTCGGTAGGGTCAGTAGTTTCGATTTCGCCACTCGCATTACTATCATTCATGCCACTTTTAATATACAATAAAGCGCAGTTATTTTTTAGTCCAAGATTATTGTTAAACATTTTTTTGCACACACGGTAAGTCAGGCCATTAGCTTTCAACTGATATGCAACGCTAAAATTCCGTCTCGAATTTTCAGCCTCATTTCGTCGCCGTGTAACAGTTTGTATGTTTGCCGAGTTCCTCACATACTCTCGTTTTTCGGGCCAGGACTTTTTCCAAAATGACTCGAAAATTGCACGTCTTTGGAGCTCACTCACTATGTTTTAAACAAAGTTTCGTGAAAAATTTAATGAGTTTTTTTCTTAATAGAGTTTTGTTTTAATTTTTTTATACTTCCTGCGAATTTATTATGCGAAGAAAAGTTATCACAAATAACAAAAAACACCAATATTCAGGAATATTAAACTTTAACAAAGAACACTGTGTCACTCACAAGCTTTTACATACGCGTAATCGGGAGATACCGGGAGATACACGGTTTTATCAAACGACTGATTGGTCAAGGAGTTACACAAATTTCTAAACTGTTGTTTATACCATAATTTTGAATAAAAAGGGGATTCCCAGTTTAAGGCCCTGTAGATTCCGTTTTGAACTAACAGATGACATTAAATTCTCATTTTTAGAAAATTTGGAGTTACACACTTTTCACGTTTCACCGACGATATGTCATTAATCAACTGATACAAAAAGACCTTATTGGAATTTGTTGTTAACCTAACCGTGAATTTCATAATTCTTTTCTTCCGCAAAAGGGTTTTTCTACATTTGGAAATATCGTATAATTTTATCAAAAAAATTACCTGTTTGTAATCAAGTTTAAGTAACAATTATTAAATACTTTCTAAATCTGTTATTAAGAATTTTTTTGCACTTTGTTCCGTTTGTAGTCAGATTCCGTGTTGTGTTTTATATAAATTTAAACTACCTTTATTCAACAATCCCTAATGGAAAAAAACATCCCTCGATAGCTGCCCCTTTATTCTAAACGCACGAATGGTAAAAATGTCGATCGGTTAATTCAACGGGTATAAAATGTCGTCACGAACTCAATTGCTGTATTTTATTCTACCTCTACGAAACCTGGAGTTATTTTCACTTTGAAACTCACAACAAATTAACCCGCTTCTATTAGCAGCCAGCAAAGTAGAAACTCTCCACGAAAGTGAGAGTGAACTTTATACTCGTAGTTAAAAGCTAGTCCACTCAAATAGAACTATTAAGAATCCCAAGAAACAATTCAAACAACTCCAACTGTCCTCAGAAGTGCTTATAATCCATCAATTTGTATAACAAATACACTCGTTAATCTTTTTTTTTTAATAAGCAATTGAATACTGCAACAATCCGGGTTTCAAAGTACTTAATGCCACTCACTGCCTCCGTCTTCCAATACATAAAGGCACCATATTGCGTAAATATGTACATAGCTAAATATGTTATTTACACTCTGCATAACACATGTCGTGACGTAAGCCATAATCAGAGAAACCTAATCATTCATTTATAAGTACACAACTTGATTCCAATAAACAAACTAATCAGTACTTTTAAAAATATCGCAGTTGGATTGGAGACCTTTCTACTATATGTTTGTAGATTCTCTCGAAAAGAACACGTCTTACACTTGAATTTTTTTCTTAGATTCTGAAAGAAAAATCACCCAGCCCCTTGCGCTGACAAATCGTCATAGTAAAGCGTGAGTATAGTATACGTAGTGCCCTGCGTCAAGCATCACTTTGCCAAAAACAATAACAATTCGAAGAATAAGTAAGAAAATCTAAATATAACACATTTACAAGGAGCGCCATCTATACCCCCTTAAAACTTTATTATTGGCCTTGGTTATATGTATAGTCATAGCTCCGCAGCGACAACCACGCTCGCTATCTATATCTACGTTGTCGTTTATTATTGTAATATTCAAGAGCAGTTTGTGTAATAGCAACAAAACTGAAACAAAAAACTATAAAACGTCACTCAGACATGGTAGGGAATCTCTGACAAAACGTCACTCAAGTACCACCCGCTACCGTTACCATCAGCTCAGTATCATCGCCGTTAAATTGTGCTATCAGCGGAGGCCACAACTTTTATTTTCGTCGCACACGACAGCGACAATAGTATTAGTATCTAGTATTATAGTTGTGTGCACTTTTACTATGCAAACAAACAGTGCGAGCTCGACTAGTGTGGCACAGGCATAGCTCACGCCATTAAACACAGATATCTCGCTGCTGATGTGCTTGTAGTTGTAATACCAATAATGACTCTCGGCTGAATGGTGTTGCACAATCGCGTGTGCTACTAGGTTTTGTATGGAGTAGCGCGTTAATATCAGCATCTAATCGTACTTTCAAAGTTGCAATTGAGTTAGCACTTATCAGACACACACACCCCCCAAAAGAGGGGGTTGAGGTCGGCGCCGGTAGTAGATTGCAGTCCAACCGAAGGGGGATGGACTGTTAGATGTAGCAACAGTTGTTAGCCCTTGGATTCAATGCATGTGCGCCGGCCGGTCAAATTTAATTGATTCGAATATTCTTGACACCCAGTCCGAGGTTGTGTCCTTAATTTGACCTCTATTTCGAGTGGAAGAGAGAACAGCAGGCACAATTCTGATTTTGATTAAAATTAAAAAAAAAATACTCACAAATTCGAAAGCTAATTAAATTTGAAACGAGAATCGTTAAATGGCTGTTAAGCAATTAATAGTCATTATTACGGCAAACACTACTTATGTGGGTGGTGGGGCGGTTTTTGATTACAAATAGTGCAGGTGTGGCGTGTTCATGACATGCTTACTCAAGTTTAATCGTTTTATGTTACTATCAGGCAACAAAAAACCGCCACTATCGCGAAATAAATTGTTTTGATTAGTTGGGAAAATTTAAATTGTAAATGCGACATGACATATGTTGGCGGTTTTGTGATACGAGTAGGACGTTAATCGGAATTGTTAATACCTATTTAAATTAGCATCATTGCAGGAAGTTGGAAAGGATGCTAATTGAGGTCGTTAGTATTCACGGGAAGTCTTCTACAGGAAATTAGATCGGAAACAGGATATTTAAAATAAGTTCTATGAAACTGTTTTGCCCTAAATTGGCATACGAGTATACACTCGACAGCAAATAAACCGGGCCACCCGCTACGTTCAAGCTCTGATTCGATTTTCTTTAAAAGTATAACACATGCAACTAAAAAAGTGGTGCCTACAGAAAGGGCTTTTCATGTCAATTAAAATGATTTTAAATTTATTCTTAAGTACCGTTAACTCACATTGTAATCAAGCAAGAAACACAATGCTAAAGATTAGATTTCGCGATTACCGTTCTTTTTTCTACAATAAGGTTAGTCAGTGTCTGTTATAATTTATTTAGATTTAGTCCAGTGTTTGCTCAGCCGCGTGTATTTTTGCGTTTTTTTACGTTTTTTATAATGGATACGACACCTCAGGAAGCAGCTCAAGCTGTAGCACTACTTCAAGCAGGCGTTGCGCAACGTAAGGTCGCTCGAAGATTTCAAATTAGCAAATCTACGGTGCAACGAGTTTACAGAAGATACCTAGAGACTGGGTCATTAGATCGACATCCAGGTACGGGCGGACCTAGGGCTACATCAGCAGCAGATGATCGGTTTATTAAGCTTACTGTTCTGCGAAATCGCCGCCTAAATGCAGTTCAAGTCTAACAAAGTCTGCGGGACGAACGCCAACTGTTCATAAGTTCAGATACCGTCAGAAGGAGACTTTTTGAACAGAACCTGACTCCAAAGAGAGCTGCTACAAGCCCAGCATTAACCGTAGCCCACCGTCGAGCACGCCTTGAATTTGCTTGAGAGCATAGGGATTGCACTTTGGAGCACTGGGGTAATGTACTCTTTACAGATGAGTTCAGGGTGAGTCTACATGTAAGTAATTGACGTCAGAGAGTATATCGTCGCGTTAGTGAACGATATTCTCAATGTTGCACAAGGAAACTGTTGCTTATGGAGGAGAATCTGTAATGTTCTGGGGCGGCATCTCCTTAACCGCACATACAGCTTTAGTTTTCATCAAACCAATGGGCCGTACACGTGGATTGGCTTCTCATCGCTACATTTCTGAAATCCTCGCCGACCATGTGTTACCTTTCACAGGATATATCGGGCAGGTTATGCTGTTAATGCAAGATAGCGCACGGCCTCATGCTGCTTATGTGGTGACCCAGTATCTACGGGACGTCGGCATTCGTACGATGGACTGGCGAGCTCGAAGCCCGGACTTGAATCCGATAGAACATTAATGGGATAAACTGAAACGTCGGGTTCGAGCCCGGATACCTGCTCCAACAAGGCTTCCAGAGCTGCGAATCGCACTTGAAGAGGAGTGGAATTCTATTCCTCAAGATTTCATCGTCAGGCTCGTAAGGTCAATGAATGCAAGGATGCTGTCAGTTATCTAAGCAAGAGGAGGCAATACCAGATATTGACCAACTTTTTATACCCTATTTTAAGGGTATATTAATTTTGACGCATAGTTCGTAACATACCTTAATATTGCCCGTAGACCCCTAAAAGTTACTATATTTATGATCAGCATCAATAGTAATGTCGATCTAGCCATGTCCGTCCGTCCGTCCGTCCGTCGGCAAAAATTAGGCCTTAAACTGGGCCTAGAGAGCTGAAATTTTAACCATATACTCTCTAGGGTCCCGAAATATTCAAGTTTATGAATTTTTGAAATCCGCCCACTGACACGCCCACAAACTCAAAAAAACAAAATTTTGGAAAAATTCGAATTTTGAGCTAGAAAGCTGAAATTTTTTATATATGATCTATGACTCCTAAAACTGCTGCTAAAAAATAAAACAATTTTATTGAAAAACCAAAATTTGAGCTAAGGAGCTGAAATTTATAATATATACTCTCTAGGGGCCCTTTAAGCTCATGTGTAAATATTTTCAAAATCCGCCTACTGACACGCCCATAATTAAATAAAATAATTTTATTGAAAAACCAAAGTTGGAGCTAGGGAACGTTTTTTTTTTTTACAAAACCTTCGTTTTTGTCTGATAAAATCTTTTAAATGTTATATAACAGAATATGTACAGCGTTCTTAACAATTCAACATACTTAGACTTTTGTCACGCTCACTTATGAGGGATAGGAATAAGAATAGGGTAACCAACAGTTCGCCCAAGCGGACTGTAGCCCGCCCCTATGTTTTTTGTATAACCTTAAATAAACACTAAATTAATTGAATAATCCCAATGAGTTTCCAATCATTTTATTCAACATATAACGCACTTTCTGTTGGTATTACTTTTTTAGTTGTATGTTTTATACTTTAAAAGAAAATCGAATCAGAGTTTGAACGTAGCGGGTGGCCCAGTTTTTTTTGCTATCGAGTGAAGTTTACAAAAACAAAAAATCTTGTTTGGTTTATATTGGCAGCCAATAATTTCAATAAAGTTTATGCCGATCTCATAGTTAATAACCAAAGGGATCATAATATCATAAAGCTCCGGAATTCACTGCATACCTACTGGCCCACCTGTGGGGTTAACCGATTTAACCTCAAAAATTATCTGCTGGTAGGACCCTCGACTTAGAATCACTTCGTCACTGACGCCAACCAAATGCTGGTGTTGCTGCATTTGTGCGATCCAGGAGTTTTTAGGCCTGCGTCTCTTTCGCGGTTGAAAAGGAACTTTAATTGATATTGCATGTTGGCGGGGTTGTAGCATCTCATCTTTGAGCATGCCTGCTGTCATGCGAAACATTTTTATCTCATCTATCGTTAATTTCGGTTGTGGTTGTCCAACATTGTGATTGTATGCGGTGAGGAGACTTCCTTTTATCTTAGGGGGGAATTTTGTAGTCACCGAAGATGGCTGAGTTTTCCCGCCACTTCATCCACCCTACGGTTATTCGGTGATTGATGTCGTCATCGCAGGTTTTTGCGCTATTAATCATAGATCCAAGATTTTTAAATATTTTTCCCCTTCAAGACATAGAATAGGTCGGAGTGGGTCAGAGAATGCTCGGAACCTTCATTCTGTATTATTTGGATTAATACGATACCCATTCCCCTCTAAATCATCCACCCATACATCAAGTGCTCGTTGTAGTGACATTTGATCCTCGCTTATGATGGCTCCATATTCAGCAAAGAAAAACGGTGCCGTGAAATAATCGCTTTGCCTACCGCGTCTCCCTAAACCTCTCAGCAAGCCAATCCTCTGAGGACCAGTGGCAACACTGCCAGCGTGCCATCAGGAGTGCCGCTACTGAAGTGCTGGGTTTCACTAGGCGACCACAACGAAACCCCTGGTTCCATGAGGAATTCCGCCGAGCTCATGTAGCCAAGAACGAGGCCTATCAATTAATGGTGCAGACAAGAACCAGAGCGGCTGAGAGTGCTGCCCGCAATCTCTACGGGCAAAAAAGAAGAGGGGAGCACCGACTTCTCAGAAGGAAAAAGAAGGAGCATGAGAAGCGAGCGATCGAATCAATTAAGGGACGCTACCGCAGAGGCAATGTTCGAAAATTCTACCAAAGGGTAAAACGATTTACCCAATGATACAATGCCCGAATAGAAGCCTGCAGAGATGAGCATGATAAAACAGTAGTAGATTCACAGACGGTGCTGAGGATTTGGAAAGAACACTTCTGCGGACTGTTAAACGGTGGAGACAGCCAACAACCCGCTGTCTAGGCAGAATGATCTGTTCAGCATGGACGATGCTAGCCAAAACTTCCGTCCACCCGAACTACACGAAGTCAGCATAGCGATATCCAAACTTAAGACTAACAAAACTGCTGGAGCGGTTGGCCTTCCGGACAAGCTTTTCAAAGCAGCGGGAGATGGCTTGGTAAGGAGCATGCACCAATTCATCTGTAAAGTTTGGTCGTATGAAAGCATGCCCGACGAATGGAATCTCAGCATCGTGTGCCCCATCCACTCTGAACTGCGCCAACTACAGAGGAATAACTCTCCTGAATGTCGCGTATAAGATCTTGTCGGCTGTATTGTGTGAACGCCTAAAACCTTTCGTCAACAACCTGATCGGCCCATTTCAGTGTGGTTTTAGGCCAGGAAAGTCAACCACCGACCAAATTTTCACACTCCGACAGATCTTGGAAAAAAACCAGGAATATCGATATATACCATCTATTTATCGACTTTAAAGTCGCCTATCATCGCCCTAGTGACACAAAAACGTAACTACATTTTTTACGATTTTGGACTGGGTATGACACCTTTCTTCATATATCATTCTATATATTGTGGCAACAAATTGTACCTCTAGGTGAAGTAGTTTAGAAGTTAGTACTTGCCGTATCAACATTTTTTTCGAAAAATAGTAGGAAAAATAGTAAAAAAATCGGTGCCGTGACATAACCCCAAGCGTCATAAGCCCAAATTTCGAAATTTGGCCTTATGTCGCATTGTGAAAGTGACATAAGGCCAAATTTTAGCATTTGGTATTATGACACATTGGAAAAGCGTCATAAGGCCAATTTGGCTTTATGACACTTTCGCTTGGTGCTGTTTTCAACAATTTGCCCTCGCACCTACCCCAAATCAAACAGTGACCCCAAGCAGGGAGGTTGCAGGGGGGCAGCATGCCCCCCCATATGCATTGCACTTTTTATGGGATTAGTTACGAAATCGCTAGTAGATTCCATAAACAGTGTAATCCCTATGGCAGGGCATGCTGCCCCCCTGCAACCCCCCTGCTTGGGGTCACTGTTTGATTTGGAGTAGGTGCGAGGTACGGTTTCGAAAATTTGGCTTTATGTCACTTTCCGGATTTGGCCTTATGACGCTTTGTGAAAGTGACATAATACCAAATGCTGGAATTAAGCATTATGTCACTATCAAAAAGCGACATAAGGCCAAATTTCGAGATTTGGGCTTATGACGCTTGGGGTTATGTCAAGGCACCAAAAAAATCACAAAGTCGTCTCCTGAAAACTAGCAAATATTGACATACTTTTTTGTGTCACTAAGGCGACGCTATGATAGCGTATATAGGGACGAATTATACAAAGTCATGTCAAGTTTTCGCATCCCCGCCAAACTCGTCCGTTTGTGCAGGATGACGATGGAGAAATCTCGCTGCTCAGTCACAGTCGGCAAGAACACCACCGAGTCATTTGATGTCGAAAAAGGTTTGAGACAAGGCGACGCGCTATCATGCACTTTCTTTAACATCGCTGTTGAAGCAATTGTTCGGAACTCACAAGCCAACACCAGAGGGACAATTTTTCAAAAGTCCGTTCAGCTACTTGCCTATGCTGATAATATTGAGAGTAGTGGAAGAACGCGGCGAGCTGTCAGTGGCGCATTTATAAGCATCGAAACGAAGGCGGCGAAGATAGGTCTGGCTGTTAATGACGACAAAACGAAGTATATGCTGTCAACGAGAAAGGACTCTCAACATCGGCGACTCGGACAAAACGTCACGATGGACAGATACAACTTCGAAGTAGTTAAAGACTTTGTCTACATGGGCTCCACTATCACTTCGCAAAATGACATTGGCGCAGAGATCAAGCGAAGAATCACTCTTGACAATCGCTGTTTCTTCGGGCTAAGAAGGCATCTAAGAAGTAAAGCCCTCTCTCATAGAACCAAGGAGATATTGTATAAGGCCTTAATCATCCCGGTCCTGCTGTATGGTGCAGAAGCATGGACCCTGTCAAAAGCGGATGAAAACCTTCTAGGATGCTTTGAGAGAAAGAAATTCGGTACAGTTTGTGACGATGAAGTGTGGAGAAGAAGATTCAACAACGAACTATACGGGCTATACAGCGACGCTGACCTGGTCAAAAAGCTAAAAATACAACGGCTGAGATGGCTGGAACACGATGAGCACATGGACAACAACGCACCAGCCCGACGTGTCTTCGAATCCACCCCTGAGGGTCAACGCAGCAGAGGAAGACCCCACCTTAGGTGGCGCGCACAAGTGGAGAACAACCTCAACCCACTTGGTGTGCGTAACTCGAGGCAGCTAGCGAGGGACCGAGCTGGTTGGAGGGGCTTGTTGGTTGAGGCCGTGGTCCACCCCGGACAGTAAGCGCCCCCAAAAGTGAAGTAAGTAAGAAATAACGCCGACTTAAAATATCGCCGATGTTTTTTCGTTCGGCCTTATTTCACTTTGGCAGATGTATATGCTTACTTGTTCATATGCTGCTTAGCGGGTAAAAGGGTTAAAAACTGTGGATATCTCTCTTCGACTGATACACCGGCCGGCCTCACATGATGATGCTCGGGACGCGGTGTGTTTCTAAGCTCATAATGTATGAAATAATGACACAGATAACAGTACCTCTGTGGCTCACTTCACGGGTAAAAAGGCTTAAAACTCTGAACAGCCCTCCCATTCACAAAAATTAAAACTCTGGACACCTCTTCTACTCAAAATATAATATATTCTAATCATTGAATGCTCAGGGCGTCGCTATTCGCCGTTCAGTACCCACGTACTGTTATTTGTTGAACTATTTCATACCTTAAGAGCTGTGGGTGGAACATGTCCATGGACAGTATTTCAGTTTCGCACTTCTATTTTATTTCTCAACTGACGTTCGACATTATTTCACTTTGTCAAAGCGAAATAAGGCCGAACGATAAAACATCGGCGTTATTTCGCTTTCGTACGTTAAATGAGGCCAAATCTTAGAAGGCACCAAGAATAACTGATGTGCTTTGGAGTCCGAGACTTTTCCTTCAAGCTTATAATCAAGGACACCTACTGCGATTGCGAACTCCTCGGTGACCCCAGGGAGGCATTTTACTCCCTCCTACGTGTCCAAGATGATATGAACACATGTTTCTGGAACTCTTCGTTTTCTTAGCGCCACCCATAACAGATCTCTTGGTTGTAATTCAGCGGCCTTTTAAAAATAAACCAACACCATATGCAAACCGTTAAAGGAATCTCGGACGATGTGTTTCCATCATTGTCCTTATACTTTGAATTGCATCTGTGGTTGATCACTGGTTAGGCACTGGATCACCCCTCATCAAGTTTCGCATGAGAATTATGAGTCATTTGGAGCCGATGTCTCCCATCTTTTTCCAAAACTTAAAGGGGATCTCGTCCGGCCCAACCGCTTTTCGTTTTTTATAGTCTTCGACCGCCGCCCTAACTTCTTCGACATTAATGCCGGGTACTTTTGAACAGTTTACCCGAGATAATTCGTCATTTAGAAATTCTTCACAATACTGTTGCCAGCTTTTTTGTATTTTTTCGTCATCCACAAGAAGCAGCCCTTGAGCATTGTTGATGAAGCCTGGCGAACGGATTTCCTGAGCATTTCTCCTTCTCTGAGTCGCTATTTTGGGAATGGCTGTGGCCCTGTTCAAGCTGGTTTGTCGAAGTTCGTGAAAACCCTGGTTTTTATCAGCATCCAAGAACTTTCTTTTTGCAAAGTCTGTATTCCGATTCGGGGCGCGCTTTTTTCACCTCCATTAGCACTTTGATCAAGCTTTGAATGCCGCTCTCTTGTCACTTATCACTACTTAAGCTTTATCTGTCCACAACCATGTTTGTTTTCCGTGTTGATAGTGTCACTTTGAAGCACCTATCAGTGATTTGGCTATATCAAGGTGTAGTCGCGCTACTTTACCGTTTTGCTATCGAGTCTGCGGATTAAATAATAACACGTCCGGTTTCTGTGAATGCGACCATAAAACTGACGCTCTCTTTATTCTTATTCTTAATCTTACACGTGTATGACTAGATGTGTATATAATATAGGTACATGAATATCAATATGGTGTGACAGTGTGAGTTGCATGCTTAACTCTTACAATAATTACTACAAAGGCAAGGTCGTTGTATGGAATGCCACATGTCTTTTGCTTCTCCTGATAAAGATACACTTTTGTTTGCTTATTTTGTTCTTCCCCGCCCTAATAAAAGTTTCGGTTAGGAGGAAGCGATGTTGCTGGGCGACTGCCTCTCCAGGATCACTTCGCAATCTTTAACTCGAGGCTTCATGAAACGTGCTACCAAATGATAATAATCTTGGTTTCATATCCCTTACTGCCGGAAGTGACCAGGTGCAGGCTTTATTGGACGTACATGATATCTAGAACAATAAGACCGTATGACTTGCACATTCTTAGAATATCTTCATCCTGAGAGTTCCTGGTGCGATACATCAGTCCTCCATGGCAGTCTATACGCCAAAGAAAACAAAAGCCTTTCCTTCGGCATGTTATTAATGAAGTTGTGAAAATCTAGCCAGAATACATATTTCTCTCTCCGCTCGCATATGACTTGGGGAGCATATGCACTGACAATATTCCACACATCATCGGACACCAAACGATCACTGGACTTTGGTCTAAGACGCTGCCATATACTCTGGGTCAACAAAGTCTCCATACACGTCGAGCCAAAATATTTGAATGCTTCTATTTTTATATCCAATGAATATTTGTATAACAACTTTTAGTCAGTCATTCTTTAGGACTGCATAAATATATATGTACATATTATTATTACATTACATATTACAAATTGGACGCCCAAGAAAATTGGCAAGAAATCATCGTAAAGCAATTTTGAAAGAAGTTAGAGAGAGACCAATGACCAGTGCCCCTAAATTAACAGGTATGATTTCAGAACTCTATAACATTAATGTTGTTCCTGAAACAGTTCGAAATGTGTTGAGATCAGAGGGCTTCAACGGCCGAGTACCCAGAAAAAAACCATTGATCAGCACGACAAACCAAAAAAAACGGCTAGAGTTCACAAAAACTCACTTCAACAAGCCACAAAACCTCTGGGATAGCGTTATTTTTAGCGATGAATCTAAATTTAATATTTTCGCTTCAGACGGAAGGGCTTATGTCTGGAGAAAACCAAACGAGGAGCTGAAATCGAGGAACTTGATCAAAACTGTAAGACATGGTGGTGGAGGTGTAATGGTTAGGGGGTGTATGAGTGCATCAGGTGTTGGCAATTCGGTTTTTATCGATGGTATTATGGACCAACACATGTACCTAGATATTCTCAAAAATAATTTAAAGAACAGTGCGGAGAAACTTGGACTAACAGGGTCTTTTTTATTCCAACAGGACAATGACCCTATGTAAAAGAATGGCTAATCTACTACAACATCGCGAAACAGCTTCATACACCCCCCCAAACTCCTGACTTAAACCCCATTGAACATCTGTGGGATGAAATAGGAAGGCGATTAAAAAAAAATAACATTAACAACAAAAATGCACTTAAAGAGGCCATCCTTTCAGAGTGGAATTCAATTTAGCCAGATGTCACAAAGAAACTTGTTGGAAGTATGAAAAATCGTTTAATTGAGGTCCTTAGAGAGAAGGGAGGTAACACAAACTACTAACCATACCATATAATGTTACCTTGAACTTTTTTTCATACCATATAAGTTACATTGAACTTTTTTTCCAACTGTATGGAATTTTTTTTGGCAGTGCATTTTAAAATACTAATATAATTTTTTGTTTTTGAGACTATTTTGAATTTTTGTATTTAGTTTTTGGTGTATATCAATTTCAATAATCTATTTGAATAAGAATTTATAAATTATTTCGACCAATTACTTCCTTGTCGTAAGAAATTATAATAAATATGAAAAAATTACTTCTGTATGGAGACTTTTGTGACTCAGTGTAGCTCTGCCGCAAGGATGATACCGATTCTGTTTCGAACCTGTTCCGTCCTGTTAGAACATCTAAGTAACAACAAGATGTCCACTCGCCTTATAACCATCATCTCTTGAAGCTCGTAGCTACGACCACTCATACTTCCAGCGTTCCAACTCGCAACCCTTAGGCTTCGTCGTATAGTTTATTCTTTAGCTCTGACCCGTCCCAGGATTATTTTAAAACGATAGGTATTGGCTTGTAGTAAATGAGGACAAGACTAAATACATGCTATCAACAAACAAACAAACATCTGGCCGCCGCCTAGGACAAAACGTCACTATTGATAGCAACAATTTCGAGGTAGTTAAGGAGTTTATCTACCTCGGAGTAAACATTAACTCCACGAATGACACCTTAGTGGAGATCCGTCGAAGAATTACCCTAGGAAATCGCTGCTACTTCGGTTTGGCAAAACAACTGGGTTCAAAACTCCTAACTCGGAGGACGAAATGTATTCTTTACAAAACCCTTATCCTGCCAGTTCTGCTTTATGGCGCCGAGTGCTGGACGATAAGCAGGAAGGGAGAGCTGAATACTGGGCTCCTTCGATAGAAAAATTCTTCGGCGGATTTGTGGTCCTGTGTGCGAGGAGGGCGAATTTAGGAGAAGATGCAACCGGGAACTCTATGAGCTGTACCAAGATGTGGATGTAGTCCAAAAAGCCAAAATACGTCGACTACATTGGCTCGGACACATCGAGCGAATGAGGATCTAAGAGGATCTTCGAATCCCAGCCCCCAGGTTCGAGAAGCCAAAGAAGACCGAATCTCCGTTTGAAAGACCAAGCCATCGCGGATGCCAGAGCGCTTGGTCTGGACAACTGGAAGCAGCGTGGCCGGGATCGTAGAGGATGGAAGGCTGCTGCGTCTCAGGCAGAGAATGTTCAAGGGTCGGGAGCCCGTTAAGTAAGTATGTAGGTATTGGCTGCCTGAGTAGTGCCTTTCTGTTAGCGTTCATTTCAATAATGCTTGAGTTTAAACGATATCGACACGTACATGCTCCTATTAATTGTTTTATGATCTTCCAATTACATCACTGGTGATCTCCAATCATGTCAACCCACGGATTTACATATGCATTTGCGGTACAGTTCTGAGATGTTAAATTTGTCGCTGGATGTTAAAACTGCTTAGATTTGACCTTTTTGCCTTTTACGACATGCGGTATATGCTGTTGCGATATTCTTAACCCGTCCTTATACCGGGGAGAAATTAAATAATTGTTTATATCATCAAATTTTAATTCCCATATACTGTACTATGAAACGGTATTTATTGGGTTTGTTTCGAATGTACCAACTGCAAATAAACTTTACTTACCCATAAATTTCCTTAAAAAAGAGCGTAGCACATTAAATGTTAAGCCTCCAAAAGAAACTAATATTGCATATATTTACTCGTATATTGCCATAAAATCGTAATAAACATTGACCATTCCTCAAACATACATATGGTAATATCTACATTGAGGGCGTTTCCTGCTTCATCCACGCATTCGTGTTTATGTTTATAAATGTCTGGCTCTTCCATTTTATCACTTATAACACTTCCATCTCAGTTACACGTTAACCCTGTACTACAATCCAATTGATGATCTTCTCCACTGTCAGTGAATACTATATGCCAAGATTTGTGTCAATCACATTCGTTAGGTTGTAATCTTTCCAGACGATTAACTTCTTCAGCTGTAACAACATTTTAAACTAATAACATTTTGTTCAATATAAACTACTCACATTCACCAGCTCCACTTTGTATGGACATTTCGCTTTCTAAAAAAGGCAAAATCAACTTTGGTATACAAATAAGTTTGGAATAAAATTTAGTTAAAGTGTTCCACTGGGACTGGGATACATGCAGTAGCATATGTATTTATTACATGGGCACAATCGTATTTAGAGTTTAAATTAGATCCCTGCTATTGCGTCTTTTGGGGTGTTTATTTTGGTAGGCATTCGTACATTTCCCTCTAGAGGCAAAACCTAATCTGTTTAAAATTTGTGAAATAACTACTCGTACATGGGATACGAGTAGATACCTACTCGTACTTCGTAGTTGCCACTGGGAAGTCAGGAAACGACAATTTGCTCAGGGAATTTCGTGAATTTTGAAAGCGGCTAGGGATTTTTTTTTGAACATTGACTGTTTTTTTTTTTAATTATGAAAAAAGCTTTTTCTGAGCTCTGAACTCTTTTCACACTTTTGCGCCTCAAAGTGAATGTATGAGAATGCGTTGAAAACTGCGGGGACCACGATAACTTTGGCGCCGTAAAATGATAACGGATTCTTGTAGAGGGGTAAAATACAAGCATTTTTTAATATGGTGGATTTAGGTTGGATGGAATTTTTCTTAAAATTTTCTTAAAATGAAAAAAAACTATTAAAAAACAACGGCAATTTTTTTTTTTGAAAGCCAGAAATTGGCTTTTATTTATCACTGCTCGCATAAATATTTTATTGAATGCCAAAAGCCAGCTGCTTTTATTATATCTGCTAGTTTTTGTGAAAATTAAAAATTACGAAATTAAAAAAAAATCTTTTTTCGGAGGTTTTGCACGGTTTTGCTTTGAAGTTAATCAAAGAATATGGGAACATTTGAAAATTGGTTAGGAAAAGTCAGGGGATTTTTTTTTTAAAAATAATGGCAACTACACTCTGTTCCACGTGTTTACAAACAGGTAGTTTCTTGATTTCGTTTCACGATTTTTTTTAAAATTTTTTAATAATAGGAACAATAACATACGTCACCCCTTAAAGGAGAGAAACGAATAATACCTTGTTTCTCCAACCTCTACACCAAAAAGAGGATTTCTACCTGATAGAACAATGGACCGTTACCGAGTCTGAGTGCTCCGGCATTCGGATTTCCTTTTTTTTCTAAAAAAAAAAAACAGAAAAATATTCTGTATTTGATATTTTTATATCCGGTTCTAGTTAGTTTTAGTTATCGGGTTCCCGACCCGTAGATAGTCTTTGCCTCAGACACTGCAGTCTGCCATCGTCCGCTATCCCGGGCAACCTGCTTCCAGTTGGCCAGACGAAGCGCTCTGGCAACAGCGATGGCTTGGTCTTTTAAACGGAGGTCCGGTCTTCCTTGTCGTCTCGAACCAGAGGCTTGTAGTAGAAGATCCTCTTCGCTGGACCATTATTGTCCATTCGCTCGATGTGGCCGAGCCGATGAAGTCGACGTATTTTAGCTTTTTTGACTATATCCACATCTTGGTATAGCTCATTGATTTCGCGGTTATATCTTCTCCTCCATTCACCCTCCTTCCACACAGTACCGAATATCCGACGGAGTATTTTTCTTCCGAAAGAATCCATAATAAGCTCTCCTTTCCTGCTTATCATCCATCACTCAGCGCCATAAAGCAGTACTGGCAGTATCAGTGTTTTGTAGGGCTTAAACTAAGTCTGCTGAAGCTTTGAACCCATTTTGTTTTGCCAAACCGAAGTAGGGTAATTCTTCTTCGGATCTCCACTAAGGTGTCTTTTGAGGAGTTGATGTTTACTCCGAGTACTACCTCGAAGTTGCTGCTTCCAACAGTAACGTTTTGTTCTAGTCGGTTTACAGATATTTGTTTGTTTGTTGAAAGCAAGTACATACTTCGTTCTTCCTCGTTGAAAGTCATGCAAGCTTCTAACATGACACGCTGAGAGCGGTCGATGATGTTGACATCGTCCGCGTATCCCAGTTGATGGACGAATCTGTTGAAGAAGTGCCTTCCGTGTTTACACCCGCCCTGCGCACTATATGGAGCATATAAAACAGTATTGAAGATGTCACATGACAGTGCATCTCCTTGAGGGAATCCGGTAAAGGTTTGGTATAGTTCGGAAGAGAAGTGCACATTGCACTGTACTTACAGCTCCTGTCGATGAATGCTATTATATGTGGCTTTAAATTTGATGAAAATATGGCGGGTCTCAACTTGATCTCATTGGTATTTTCATCTCATTGGTATTTTCCAGGATTTTCCTAAGAGTGAAGATTTGTTCTTTTGTCGATTTACGGGCCGAAAGCCACACTGGTACGAGTGTTCCAGAACGGCTTCAGACGTAGTTTTTTTTTTCTTCGAAAGAACCCAAAAAATAAACAGTACGTTGGATAGCATCTTATATGCGGCATTTAGCAGGGATATGCGTCGATAGTTTTTGCAAGTCATAGGATAGCCTTTAGTGCAGGGGCCTAAGAAGCTGATAGTCCTGTCGGATTCTACTCAAACAAAAAACGTTGGGCCCTGATCACGTAAAGATAACGAAATTGTTTCGATTGCTAACGATTGACTAAAGGGGTTTATTTTCTGTAATTGATACAATAGTACCCTTAAAGTGTGTATACACAGCGCAGGCATTTTTCAATTCAACACCTACAAATGCAACGTCATTGTGGACGTATTTCATTACTATTAGAACATCATCAATGCATTATTATTTTTGAGGTTTCGCTACAATCGGGGGTGAACCTGGGCCTCAACCAACACGCCTCTCCATTTAGCCCGATCGTTGGCTAAAACGTTTTCTCTCTATGTTGGTTATTTATTTAGCATACGCATGTTATGCAGAAAAATAGCACATTATATAAAACTAGGAGTCGCCCCATGGTCGAAATTCGACCAATTTATTCTACAAGTTGAAAAAAAACAAAGTCGACCGTTATACACATTAATCGGAGAATGAAATTTTTCGACATTACATTCTCTGATTTCACATGATATAAAATTTTTCCGGCATTTTTAAGTAACTTCAAGCATTTTCAAGTAACTTCAAGTATTTTCAAGCATTTTCAAGTAACTTCAAGCATTTTCAAGTACCTTCAAGCATTTTCAAGTAACTTCAAGCATGTCCAAGTAACTTTAAATATGTTCAAGCATTATCAAATACATAACATGCACAGCAATGTTGTTGTTGGTAACTTCAAGTAACTTGAAGTATTTTCAAGCATTTTCAAGTAACTTCAAGCATTTTCAAGTAACTCCAAGCATTTTTAAGTAACTTCAAGCTTTTTCAAGTAACTTCATGATATAAAATTTGCCCGTTCCGATTGGCAGATTATTGCCTCACACAGCAATGTTGTTGTTGTTGTTGTTGTTGTTGTTGTTGTTGTTGTTGTTGTTGTTGTTGTAATTTCATCCAATTCGCTTCATTTTACCTGCTCTAATTCATAATGTATGTTATATATGTGGATAATTTTTGTATTGTGCACTTCTATGTGTTGTCCCCTACCCAAATATATATAGTGTTGGCATATCTATGTGACGTATAATCGCAAAAAAGGGGGAAACACGTTATAGGCAACTCCGTATTAATATATAGATAAAGCAATACTTTTATATATATTTTTGTTTATGTAGACTGCCTGTGGTAATTATTTTATATGTGGGACCTTTTTAAGGTTCGGACATTAAACAAACGATTTGGCTCGCTCTTACAGTGAATGAAAAGTAAAAAGGAAAATAGAGCTCTGTTAGATCAGTTCAAGGTTACCCTTATCTGGGCATTCCAGGCCATAGTAAGGTTTATGAAAACGAACATGCCAATAAACTGGCCAGGCAAGGCTCAGACCTAAGCTGTTCACTTGCAAATCAGTTCATGTTCCACTCAGAATTGGAAAGGCAAACATCACCTAAGAATATTTCATGAAAGCCAACCTCAGAAAACAAAATCGGCCTCCTATTAAGAACGCGAATAGATATCGCCAGAATAACTTTTGATATACTTGAGGAAGTCTCTGAGAAAAGTAGTAAGGACATCACTTTCTTAAACTCCACATGTTTGGTCTACATGCTTTTCATCAACAAACGCTAACACCCAGAATTACATTAGTTTGTGGCAACAAAACGGCACTCTAAACCGCCACACCAACCTAACTACTTAAAAAGTAAAATTGATTTGAAAAACAAAAACCCTTTAAAATTATACAGGAATAATGAAACTAATAATAATAACAGTTCCGTCTTTAGTTGAGCATTGTATAAGATTTCAAATAGATTCATACGTAGGGTTTCTAGTTAAGTTTTGATATATGGCAATACTGGTGTAGATACGTTAAATCTGGAATCAGAATCTTAACATTTTCAATGGTATACTTGCTCAGAACTTATTGTCATACGAGTGCTATTTGAGTTTTTTACGAAGACCATTCCAGCAAAAGAAATGGTATTAAATCGTGAACATTTTTGTCCGGTGATTGTTTCTGATTTTTGACGTGAATAAACTAGCCAACAGTATGCCGATCATCTTGTTTTGACTTTTCTTTATGAAAAAGCACCGGTGCCGTGACATAACCCCAAGCGTCATAAGCCCAAATTTTGAAATTTGGCCTTATGTCGCATTGTGAAATTGACATACGGCCAAATTTTAGCATTTGGTATTATGACACATTGGAAAAGCGTCATAAGGCCAATTTGGCTTTATGACACTTTCGCTTGGTGCTGTTTTCAACAATTTGCCCTCGCACCTACCCCAAATCAAACAGTGACCCCAAGCAGGGGGTTGAAGGGGGGCAGCATGCCCCCCCATATGCATTGCACTGTTTATGGGATTAGTTGCGAAATCGCAAGTAGATTGCATAAACAGTACAATGCCTATGGGGGGGGGGCATGCTGTCACTTTCCGGATTTGGCCTTATGACGCTTTGTGAAAGTGACATAATACCAAATGCTGGAATTTGGCCTTATGTCACTTTCAAAAAGCGACATAAGGCCAAATTTCGAGATTTGGGCTTATGACGCTTGGGGTTATGTCAAGGCACCAAAAGCACCATCCCCATCCAGCGTGTTTCGCTACTTTTCCGGATTCAATCGTGATCGAATTTCGTGAAGGTCGTTCAAAATCGGTTGTTGTGCCACAAAACATCAGTGCTGTGCGTGAACTGATATTGCCAGATCGTCATGTGACTTATCGTGAAAGATTTGGGCATTAGCTCCATTCGCATACATTTAATATTGTATGCACATTTGGCCGTCATAAAATATATATAGTTGGATTCCGCGCAATTTGGCAATCGCTCAAAGCCGGTGCCGGCAAATATAAGTTTTTTCATGCATTGAATGATTACAATAAGCTAAAAACTGGAAGAACATGCTTGGAAACTGGTTACCGGCGTCAACAAGAATTAAAAATTCATTCCGGTTAAAGCTCGTTAGAAATGCGGGTTCACTGCGGACGCCCATTTATCGTCAGCCTTAACCAGCGGCTGGAAAACGAGAAACCAAGAAGCTGGTTTGTGACCACTGTGGATGTATCCTAATGACTTAAGACGGGTCGTAATTATTCGGTTATTTCAACTTGTTTTTATAGAGTTAAGAGGAACTAAATAAAATATAACTTATATCCACATACCAATGAATAAAACAAAAAACGTTCCAGCCTTACCTTAGTAAGGTTTTCGTAGTTTTCAAACTGAAATTCGCAAGCAACTGCGATTACAAAATTGTGTCATGTGAATGAAGTGTCAAAGTTCGCGAATATTCGATAGGATGCGGGTAAATGTTTGCTCTCATATGAATGATCCTTTAAGTGATTATATAAAAGATATAAATATATAAAAGAAATCCAAATCCCAGAGCACCCATACTCGGTAGCGGTCCATTGAACTACCAGGCAAAAATCCTATTTTTGGCGTTGAGTTTGGAGAAAACAAGGTGTTAGTGGTTTCTCTCCATTAATGCGTCACAAGCCAATACACTAACCTCTTCACCACCGCACAGTGTGTAATTTCGCAAATCTAGTGGGATTTAATTGAAAATTCAATGTCGCCCGTTTGAAAATGTTTTGATATGACACGACGGCGACGGCTAGAACTCTATACTCTATCCAACAAAAATTGTCAGTACAGGCCCTATGGAGGAGCTTTTTTTCTAGCAGTGGTGCCTGTAGATACTCTCACGGCACTCAAACGCAAGAATTGCCATTGAAATAAAAACCAAACCACTGTCATACCAAGGAATTGTTGTTGTAATTTTCCTAAAATTTGCATACAACCCACCACAACCAGTCTCCCACACAGCCGAATGGGAATGAGCATGATCGTCTTGTGTTCGCTTGCTATTATCATCCACCAAAATAAGCAGCGTATGTGACTGAAGTACATCAGAAGAGTATTACCATCTCTACAATGAAGCATATCATTAAGGGTTTTTCTATAGATTTTGTCAAAGAACTTTCGGTTTTGGTGCTTTTGAGAACGAATTAGTACGTGGGGTGTTGCCAGTCGGTTTTAATTTGATTGTATTTGTATAGTACAGCTGCACAAGTTCTAATTCCCTGATTGTGCCTACCTTCCACAATATACATATAGAGCAAAGGACTCGGAAATAGTTTTAAAAAAATCTTGCTGATTGAGTTTATGTCGCAAACTGTTTAAATAAAAAAACATAGGGACGGGCTACAGTCCGCTTGGGCGAACTGTTGGCTACCCTATTCTTATTCCTATCCCTCATGAGTGGCCGTGACAAAAGTCTAAGTATGGTTGTTATTATTATTTTGTTATATAACTCCCTAGCTCAAACATTGGTTTTCCAATAAAATTATTTTATTTAATTGTGGGTGTGTCAGTAAGCGGATTTAAAAAAAATTAACACATGAGCATAAAGGGCCCCTAGAGAGTATATATTATAAATTTCAGCTCCCTTGCTCAAACTTTGGATTTTCGAAAGAAAAAAAATTAAATTGTGGGCGTGTCAGTAGGCGGATTTTGAAAATATTTAGTCATGAGCTTAAAGGGCTCTCAGAGAGTATATATTATAAATTTCAGCTCCCTAGCTCAAATTTTGGTTTTTCAATAAAATTGTTTTATTTAATTGTTTTATTTAATTTATCTCCCGAGCAGTTTTAGGAGTCATAGATCATATATAAAAAATTTCAGCTTCCTAGCTCAAAATTCGATTTTTTTTCCAAAATTTTGTATTTTGATTTTGTGGGCGTGTCTGTGGGCGGATTTCAAAAATTCGTAAACTTGATTATTTCGGGACCCTAGAGAGTATATGGTTAAAATTTCAGCTCTCTAGGCCCAGTTTAAATGCCTAATTTTTGCCGACAGACGGACGGACGGACATGTACATGTACATGTACATCCTTTCATCTCATTATGTACCTGTTTGTATGATGTCTTTGTTTTTCCGATGAAGGACACCTGTCTTGCCAATGAATACGGGAATTCCCAAAAGAAGATCTCAAGTTAGGCAGGGATGTAATCATACAATGGGTTGCTTGAAATCGTTAAACGTTACAAAACCAAGTATGAAACATACGTCGTGGATGAAATGGCTCAAAATGCGGGACATAAAGTGCTTCGCTTGCCGGCTTATCACTGTGAACTTAATCTAATAGATTTTTTTTGGGCTCAAGTGAAAGGGTTTGTACTTGTAGCAAGCCAAAACAAGTCATTTAAAATGGCTGAAATGAGAGACCTACCAAACACTTAATTATTCATCGGATTAGTTGAGTAGTGATATTAGAAATTAGTATTTTATGTTTTACAGTATTTATATTATAATGAATAAATTGTAATACAGTGCAGATATATTTTTCGTTTTGATTTTTTTTTGTGTTACGAAATTTATATATTTTGTTAGTCTACTGGAGATACCCTTAAAAACGTCCCAGAAAAGGAAAAACATAAACGGAATTTATTTCGTTCCGCAATATTTTTATTTTAAATTGGAAGATGGTAACCCTAATAGAATTGCTCTCTGAGTTATGGCGAATTATCATACACGCTACGTCAACCCTGTGAGAGCTATAAAGAGGGACGGATTTATGTAAGTCATTGCAACCAGACTGAGAGACAAACATCCTATCTTCCCTGTACTGACAATTTTTGTTGGATAGAGTATAGGCAATAACATTCTAACAAAACAGATTGAATAAAACCGTTATTTTAGGTTGGGCAACATTACAAACAGCGAAAATTTCAGAGCAAACAAATAATTCAGGTCAGGTGCATATTAACAGTCAAATTGATCGCGCGTGATTCAAGTAATAAGTGACGCAACGGAATACATATATTATTTTTTTGTTTTTATATTATTCATAGGTATACTGATTCTCAAAAGGTGAGGTAGAAATTTGTGGTCACATAAAAAATGGAAGAAATGGTTCTTTCGTTTGAAGGCTTTTGTCTTGCCCGTTTTATTACACTTTGAACTTTGTGAAGCATTTTAAAATCGTACCCGCATGTACCCGTCGTGAAATGTTGTTTAGTACCTCCTGCTGTGTTTTGTCTATCAGAATCCATTAACTTTGTTGCCTCTGCCCACCACATACATTTTTTCATTAGGAACTTATTAATATGAAACATCAGGCAAGGTCAAATACAAATAGGGATGTACTGAACAGATTTCTACTTTCTTTGGATCCGTATCTATCGTGCCGTAGTACTGCAATCTACGGAAAAAGAAATCCACTTCCTCAGGAAAGTATCGCCCTATTGAATCCCCCGAAGCTACCGAAGCTCCATGTAGCAGCAGCTCGGATGATGAGAGCGACTAATTTAAAAAAAATAAAATATAATAATAATAGGTAAATAAAAACTAAATATATTTTTTTAGTTGCATACAAATTCTTTGGGATGTTTTAAGGTACTAGGTTGGAGGAAGTAAGGTAAATGATCTACAGATTTCTTGGTCAATAGGTGGGGTGGGGTAGGTATATGCCCTATACGTATACATATCACTGAACCAATATACACATAGTCCAATAAGTCTCCGTACAGCAGTATACTTTTTGTTTATTTTGCGATAAACTTTTAAAATATTTTATTAAAAAAAAAGACTACCAGGAATTAAAGTAATAAAAACACCTTAAATTTTTTCAACGAAAAAAATAACATTTTATTGGAAAAAACTTTAAATTTAGACAAATTCACAGCTCAAAGAGTAAAAAAAGGAACTAAAAAGTCTCCGTACACCAACATTTTTTTGGTTAATTTTCTTTAAAAAAAAAGTAAAAAATTTAACGAATCTAAAAAATCACAAAACTTAATAACTAGTAGGACCTCCTCCCTTTATTTTACTTCATGCAGTCTGTTTTTCATCGAATGGACTAGTTTCGAAGTCGTGTCGGGGGATATCCTGTTCCATTCCTCAACAAAAATGGCTTTGAGGTCATTTTTGCTGGATATTGTGTGCTCACGAATTTTTTTTTTCAAGTGATCCCACAGATGTTCAATTGGGTTGAGATCTGGGGACTGAGCAGGATGTTTTATTTGCGTCCGCACATTATACAGCAACCATTCTCTTACGAGAATCGACGTGTGCCTAGGGTCGTTGTCCTGTTGGAATATAAAAGAGTTACCGAGACCCAGTTTTTGAGCTCTTGAACGGAGATTTTCTTTAAGGATGCTCAAGTATCCATATTTATCCATGGTGCAGTCTATGAATACGAGGTTTCCGACGCCCGAAGAAGCCATAGAGCCCCATACCATAACATTGCCGCCGCCGTGCTTCACAGTAGTTGTCAAGTTTTTGGGGATCAAAGCAGTGTTTCACAGTAGTTGTCAAGTTTTTGGGGATCAAAGCAGTGTTTGGCTTTCTCCACACCATACGACGTCCGTCTGAACCAAAGATGTTAAATTGACTTTCATCAGTAAATATAACCTCATCCCAGAACGAATTTTCTTTGTCCACGTGTGTCACTTGACAACTACTGTGAAGCACGGCGGCGGCAATGTTATGGTATGTGGCTCTATGGCTTCTTCCGGCGTCGGAAACCTCGTATTCATAGACTGCACCATGGATAAATATGGATACTTGAGCATCCTTAAAGAAAATCTCCGTTCAAGAGCTCAAAAACTGGGTCTCGGCAACTCTTTTATATTCTAACAGGACAACGACCCCAGGCACACGTCGATTCTCGTAAGAGAATGGTTGCTGTATAATGTGCGGACGCAAATAAAACATCCTGCTCAGTCCCCAGATCTCAACCCAATTGAACATCTGTGGGATCACTTGAAAAAAAAAATTCGTGAGCACACAATATCCAGCAAAAATGACCTCAAAGCCATTTTTCTTGAGGAATGGAACAAGATATCCCCCGACACGACTTCGAAACTAGTCCATTCGATGAAAAACAGACTGCATGAAGTAAAATAAAGGGAGGAGGTCCTACTAGTTATTAAGTTTTGTGATTTTTTAGATTCGTTAAATTTTTTACTTTTTTTTTTAAAGAAAATTAACCAAAAAAATTTTGGTGTACGGAGACTTTTTAGTTCCTTTTTTTACTCTTTGAGCTGTGAATTTGTCTAAATTTAAAGTTTTTTCCAATAAAATGTTATTTTTTTCGTTGAAAAAATTTAAGGTGTTTTTATTACTTTAATTCCTGGTAGTCTTTTTTTTTAATAAAATATTTTAAAAGTTTATCACAAAATAAACAAAAAGTATACTGCTGTACGGAGACTTATTGGACTATGTGTACGTGTAAATACTTTAACAACTTCTTGAAACTTAATATATTACTCCATTAAACAAGTAAACAAAAATACAAATATATTTAAACGCAACAGGAATAAAGTCCCGCCAGATGCGTGAAATTACACACTGTGCATCGCCACGTCTAAAGTACTACCGTAAACAAAGTTTACAAATTGTCACATAATTTCTGCAACGCCAATGTTTTACCTTTTAGGTGAATATTATGTATGAAATAAACTCCATCTTTCTGTATACACTTTGTATTATATAAAAAGACTCCGCTTCGAGTTTATGCGCTGCCATCACTTGTCATTTTCATTCACTTTATCAGTCGCTCTTTCAAGACAAAGTGTTGACTGTTAATACATACTAGAAACACGCGCTAAGTCGCAGTTTTTTACCTCTAGGAAAGCCACCCTACGCATAGCGAGATTTCAATCTTTGCTTCTTCTTTTTTATTGTTTTTCTCAAAAACAAGTTAATTGTCAAATCAAGTTGTGCTGTCTGCCAAATTGAATCAAATTAAGTTAGCCAGTATCAGAGCAGTGACACGTAAGTCTCTTCATAAACAGAAGAATGTCAAACGCCACGGACGTGATTATTTATTTTCGAGTTAAACGTAACCAATCCAAGGTCAATAAAGTGATAAAAAAAATCACTGTGATATGGTTCATTAAATTTTTGAACGAATCAACAAGAACAACAACAATTAATCGATATGTTGTTATTTTTGTTTTGTACTTGTAGTTATCGTGTGCCATTTTAACCGTCATTAAGGGGCCAATGAAATTATCTTTATTGATTTACTTAACGAAAATTAACCAACCACTTATACAACAACTAGGAACAATACCACTAATGGAGCGAAGCCATGGGCACGGACTTGGGTATGATTGCGCAGTGAGTGACAGTCGAGTGATGATTTTGAAAGTGAAAAAATGCTACTGCTAATAATTCGATTAATGACTGTGAATTTGGGGGGGTTAATGGTTACTCTTTTTACTAATGGAAAAGACTGGAAACAAGGATTTAAATTAATATCAAGGAAGAGCAAACAGAAATTTGGGAAATTCGTAACCCATAGCGCAGAACTATTCAATGTCAAAAATTAAGTAATGTTGTTTGTTATTTGTTGAAAAAGATACGACAAATTTATGGCTGTGGATAATGACAAGTAATACATATCCTATTCAGAATCAGTTTACAAAACAAAATTTACAGTAACTCGTTCAAGCGTTTCCACTGAACATCAACTAGAATTTTGTTTTGTTTGTCCTTTTAGTCACTTGTACAGTTATACATACAATTTGTGTATAGACAAATAGTTACATAGCACGGACTTTACGAAAATGGGGATTTGGATGAAAGCTGGGAAACCGATGCCCCTAATTTGTTCGGTATGCGGTTGAATGCGCTAAATTAGTGCGTGAAAAATATTTTAAGTGAAATAAGGAAGAGAATTTATTTGTACCCCGTGCAAGGACGGGCGAAAAATATCTATGCAGTCAGCGCATAGTATATACATAGATATATACAACAATCAATAACAGAAGCATACACGTGTCGAAATCGAAGAAAAATTGAGGCAGCGCAAACGCCTGAATGACACAAATGCAGCAACACCAACATTTAATTGGCATCAGTGATGAAGTGATCCGAAACCGGGATGTTTACGATCGGCCAACACTCAGGCGGCACAGTAGGGATGCAGTTAAGTGGGCGTCCTATGACCTCACCGCAGTTAAAAAGCAGAAGAGTTGGTTGTTTTTAAGAGTTTATACTGTTGCATTCGTCGTCTTACAAGTAAGTCAGTTCTTTGTTGGCTGGCCTTTTTTATCTTCACTTGAGAACTGGTATTTCATTTGCGTTCGTTTTGAGATGGTTATTGCTTTAATAAGCACCTTGTACAGTTTCTGGATTATCTCCAGGTTTGCTGTGGAGGTTGGATAAATAGGGTGTTATTCGTTTCTCTTCATTAATAAGTCACGTGCATAGTATATTGCTGTCGATTGTGGTGGTTGAACGTCTCATGGTAACAAGGTAACAAATTAATCTCTTCAGGGACACCACCGACGTTTGCCTCCCTTAGATCCGAATCAGAAGCTGCCATACACATACAACAGCTTTGTTGTCATTACTTTCATCGCTCAAGTCGAATGTACGTTGTTGCTTATACGTAAAATGTTGATACAAATCGGTATATTTCCAATCAATATAATTATATATATAATTACACGTAGTTCCGCTTTTACGCTATCTTGGATTGGAGACGGCAATGCCAATCCGTTTAACAGCCGCCGTGGCCTTCAGTGGTTGCGCTATTTAATGAGCCAATATTTCACTTTCAAATCCAAAGGTCATTGTTCTTTCCTCGTTTTCCAGTGTCTTCGACAGTATAATCACTATTATCAGCAGATGCGTAATGGTGTCAAATTTAATCTTTCTTTCTTTAATTTGCATAAGGCAAGATTTTGTATTTTTACAAGTCGTTGTCTGTGAAGAAAATTTAAGGTTTTTTTTTATTTTTTTTTTTATTTATGACACTATTAATTTATCAGCAAGGTGTGTTGGAAAAATCAGTAGCGAAGTAACCTGTGATGATCATCAATTCCATCAGCTTTATTGTACACTAGTTTCACTTGCCAAACGATGGTCACGATAGTGATTTGATCAATGAGGAAAGGTAAAATAGTAGGGACTAGTTGCAAATTGAACGCGCCCAATGATTTTCGGTTTGTCGCAAAAACAACCAACGAACACGGTTTGTCAACACGCGAACAACAGGCAACAGACTACCAACGATTGGCCTTGCGATTTATTGATTTTCATTGCAAAAGCCAATACGGGGAACTGAATCCGTTTGAATTGGTTAAGAACTTCTTCTCCTTTGAATTTGCTCTTGATGATGGTCGCTTGAATCACATTGTTGATCTGTTTCTTGACGAACAACCGCGTACCGTTGCATAATTTCGGTTGATTCAGATTCTGCAACATGATTATGATCGATCCCACCTTCAGGTGTAAATTATGCGGCGCAGTTCCTGGCACGTCAAGCGAGTTCAAAATTCCGTCGTATAGTTGGGCGCTCCTTCCTTGTCGGTCACGCTGTCAACGGATTTGTACGAATGCAGTTCTCCAGCGGTTTGACTTTGAATAATGAAATTCAAGCTATCGACGATTCTTCGCGATCGATATCAATCTAGTCGAAACATCAACAGGAATTTGGCCATTGCCCAGAGCCCGCAGTTGTCTCGAGAATTCAGCAGCCGATGTCGTTCTGCAATGCGGCTCTCATATTCGTGGTCAATTTCAACTTCTTGACAAGCCGCCACAAAGACGACGATTTCAGGCATGCATCAAGTTCATCGGCAGCAGTAGATTTCGGGATGACGGGAAGCGTTTGACGAAAATCTCCGGAGAGCAATATTTTAGCCCCACCAAATCGTCCCGAATCACCTCGTAAATCCTCCATCGTTCGCTCAACTGCGCCATCGTGCATTCATCCCAAATGATGATTTTGCATTCTCGCATCAATTTCGCAGTCTCCGAATTCTTGGTCATTGTGCACGTTGGCTTGTCAACCGTGAGAAGATTCATCGGCAGCTTCAAGTTGGAATGTTCGACCGCCTTCGAACAATGTGGCAGCAATGTCAGAGGATGCAACAGCCAACGCGATTTAAGATCTTGACCCAATTGTTGCCAGAATCAACGAAATGACGAATGTCTTGCCTGTCCACCGGGAGCATCGAGAAAGTAAATTCCTCCCGTTCCATCGTCAACAACCTTCATCAGCGAATCGTACACGTTTTTCTGCTCGGCATTCAACAGCGTCACATTTGTTCGGACTCTTTCGGCCAGCTCATCTCGATCATAGTCTCGCTCCCGTTGCAATTCGCGATTGAATGCATCGTGCATCGAACGATTTGGCGCTGGTATTCGCAATTTCGACAGCAAGCTGCCGCACATGAGCACGCACATGTCTTCGATCAGATCAGCTGATTGAAATCAAGTGATGTCAAGGACAATTTTGTTCACAATTAAATTCTTGTGATTAATAACATTCATTAGGATAAGATAGATAGATAATTTATTTTCGTATTGTAATTTACATTTGGTGGACCACCGCGTAGTTTACATACAGAGATTTGATATTTATATTATATCTTTCTACTGATCAATTAATTTTAAATCATGACTACAAAAGAATATTATACAATGATATACTTTGAAGGAAAAATACGTTAAAAACCTTCAATACAAATAAAATTAAAAAAGGGAAAGGGAACCTTAAAAAATTTAGCAGCTACAGTGCAAAAACAAATAATAAATAATATATAAGAAATAATAAATAATGCATAAAAAAAAACAAATAATAAATAATATATAACAAATAATAAATAATGCATAAAAAATAATAAATAACAATTAATAAATAATATATACAAAATAATAAATAATAAATAATGCATAAACAAAATAACAAATAATAAATAATGCATAAAAAAAATAATAAATAATATATAACAAATAATAAAAAACAATAATAAATTACAGGTATAATAATAACAAATAATGATTTTTGATACACCAGAAACATTAAAAACAAGGAAATGATTAAACATTTAGTTGGTTGATCAGTGGATTTTCGGAGATCTCGCAGTTGCGGAGAAAGTTTGTGGTTAGCTTTGTAATTTGATCTTGAATCAAGTCAACATTTGCTCTGGTATGAAAATCAGCGGTTGAGTGATGGGGGGGGGGGGGGAGTTTAAGCATCATTTTAAGGAGTTTGTTTCGAGTAACTTGTAGTTTTTTAAGGTGGCATTTTGCTGAATTGCCCCATACTTGGCAACCATATAGAAGGATTGACTGGAAAATTACCTTAAAAATAACGATCTTGTTAGCTTTGTTCAGTAAGGATTTTCTGTTTACGAAGGGGTACAACATGTTTATTGCTATATTCACTTTTTGTATTGTTTTAGCAGTATGTTCTTTAAATGTGAGTTTTGTATCCAGATGATTGCCTAGATATCTCACGGATGGGATCCAGTTAATACTTGTGTTATTTACAATTAGCCGATTGCTTGGAAGAAAACAAGTCTTTCGTTTTCTGCTCAAAAAGATAGCTTGCACCTCCTCAGCATTTAATTTGATTTTCCAGCAATTGTAATAACTTAGCAATATTTGTATCGCAGTCGCAAGGTTAGTCTCCGCGTTGAGACTAAACTCCTGCGAAGAATATATTGCCTGTCATCAGCAAAAATAGCTAATTCACAATAAGGGAGTCTTGGAATATCAGACATAAAAATATTATACAATATTGGACCCAAAACCGATCCTTGAGGCACACCAGCAACTACACTATGACAAACAGAAAAACAGTTGTTCACGAAAACTTTGAAAAAACGATCGGAAAGAAAGCTCATGACAAGCTTTATGAGGTATAGGGGAAAACGAAAAATCAACAACTTATAGACGAGACCCAAATGCCATACACAATCAAAAGCTTTCTCAATGTCCATCAGCAACACCAGGCCAGTTGATTTTCCCAAGGAACGATTTTGCTTGATATGCTGGGATTAATATTATATTGATAGAACTCCTTCGTTAATAATGCATTAATTTCGAACAAATTTGATTACCATAAAAAAAGGTTATAGCGAGTCAATCTGAAAAGATAGACATATATGCTGCCGCGCACTTTTTTTTAGAACTTTTAAAGAGGAACAATTTCATTATACATGATTTTTGCGTAACTGAAACCGTTTACTCAGCGCTCGCAACGGAAGCTCTCAAAAAGGAAAAATGTTGTCAAAAGTAACGGACCAGTCAATAAATTTGGAATAAATCAAATATATAGATACATGGCTGGAGGAAAGCCGAGCGCGTGCCCGTGCAGCAAGTATGTACATATATAAATATAGAATTAAAAGTAGGAACTAATTCGAAACGAATCGCCCGCCACCTATTGTACGTTTCTGGATAATGGTTCGCCTTCTATGAATTCGCGCATCGTTCATCCGATTGAGTTGAAACTTTTTATAGTTGCTGTTGGCAGTAACGCGTTTAGTACCATCAACGTACAATAGGTGGTGCGCGAGTATTAAAAATACTTCAAAGACAAATGTCAAAGTTCATCTCTTTCTGCTGGGGAAGAGGAAAAACATAAAAAAATCAATGAATAATGTTCTAATGTCGTATTTATGTGTAGCAGTTCGCTTTACAACAATATTGTAAAAGTAAATATTATCGTCGTGATAAAAAGACGTATCTTATGTCAGTAGATTACGTCATGAATGCGGACGAGATTTTAATGATTCAATTGAGTTTTTAAATTCGTTGGATCTCCCTGGTGTGCCACCGCATAAATTGTCACTCAAAATCGGAGCACCAAGAATTCAGTTGTTCAACATTAATCGACCTCGATTGTGCAATGGAACTAGGTCACTGTCAAAAAACTGATGCCAAACATCATCGAAACGACAATTCCGAATAGCAAGGAGAGTATGTGCTGATTTCACGTAACCTTATCCAAGATACCAAATGTGGTTGGAAATCTATCTTCATACAATTTGTATATTATTTGTTAGGTTTTATTTATTTACGTTTAAAATGCCAGACGCATACAAAACATTGACAGTGAATGAATTGAAGAATAGAAATACAAGATGTGCATGAAGAAAAGAAAATCTAAACAATAATTGATACTGGTTAGAGAAAAATAACCTCAACTTTTAATTATTATAGATAGATAGATCGATAGTTTTGATTTAATATTTTCCGTTCATACTCGTATGTATATTACAGATTATTTACAAATTAAAAGCACGATTGACATTTAATTAAAAAAATCAGTTTATTTTGTATTTTTTTTTTTTTTTTTTTTTTATTAAAAAAACTTCATTAATAATTTGGTCTCTTATAAGTTAAAACTGTTTGGTAATATTTGAAAAGTTGCTTATTATTACTTTCGCAATGGAGGAGTGCTATTATTTTTGCTTCAGATAATACATCGTTGCCTAGAACGCCCCTTCGTATTTCCCGTAGAGTAGGACATTTTCCAATAAAATGGATGACATCTTCTCTTTCGGAAAGGTTGCATTGCGTAGCTCAGTCCGATGCGGAATATAGTTCAGCTTTACCATTTCTCCTCTCATTTTAAATATCGAAGAAATATGTTCGTAGCTATTGTTATTTTCAAAGTAATTCCGTTAACACGAATTATGTTTAAGAACGCTATTTATCGATCTAAAGGATGTTCAAATTTGAGGTATCATTTTAAATTTTGAATGAAAGACATAAATTGTGTGTAATCTGTATTTATTTTTATTGCAAATTAATGTACATTGGTTCCGGTTAATAATTAAAAAGAATGTCTTCCAAGTGACCTCCTCTGCTAGCTCGGCAGACTGCTAATCTTTTACCCAAATTTTGAATCAATTTTTCGCATAATGATGGTTCAATAAGTGATATTTGCTCGATGATGTTGTCTTTGAGGTGTTGAACAGTTTGAGGATTATCGGCATAAACTTTACTCTTCAAGAAACCCCATAAGAAAAAATCCAGCGGTGTAAACCGTGATAACCGCCAATTTCAAAATGAGCCTCATCGGTTAAGACAATTTGGTTGAAAAAATTGGCATTTTGTTGTTGCTTCTCTATGGCCCAATTAACTAATTGCCGACGCACTGCATGGTCAGTTGGCCTTAATTCTTTTGTTAACTGTATTTTGGAAGCCTTTACATGCAGATCTTTGTGCAACATTTTAAAAGAAGATGTTGGTTTGAGGTTTAATTGCTATGATCGACAACGAATTGACGTCCTTGGCAATACTTCTGGTAACAGCTGCAATATTTCCACTTGAACGACCGCTACAATGATAGGCTTTACCTTTCTAATCTTGAACCGAATCAGTTTCTTCAAATTTATGACCGATAAGTTTAATAGCATGGTTTGACGGAACATTTTCTCTACCGTATTTTGAACGAAATTTTCTTTCAACTTCTGCAAAACTTTCACCATATTTAAAATAAGTGTTAATAATAAAAACACGTTGCTCAATAGTGTACCGATCCATTTTAGCTAATGGGAATGTATTTACTTCATACCTGAAAAAAACTTCGGTGTAATCTAATAGCTGTGAAGAAAGTGGCGGCCAATTTAAAATGATACGTCAAATTTGAACACCCTTTATATACTGAACATATTGATGTAGCCATATTGATATAGTCTTCTCTAAGTTTATCTATTGCTGAAACAAGGTTATAAAGGGCATATTTTGAATAACTGTCAATTTCATCCACCAAATGCCGCTTCATTCTGCAGAAGGCCGCAAGTTCCTCTAGTTTTCCACACCACAGTTTTCCCTTTGGATTTGTTCTTCGCTATTATTTCAGGAAATCTCTCGTCTGATAATCCTTGGATTCTTATTATGTAGTCAACATGTAGCTTTAGAGTTTTTAGGAATAACGGTTATATTCTTGTTTCGATATATATCATGCATCTTTTTATATAGTATCTCAAAGCTTTTCCACTCTTTCATATTTATCGTACCCCCAGGCTTGAGCAGCATACATCATGACGGATGCGGCCACCGATTGAAACACTTTGTATTTGACACTATTGGCTACAAAGTCTATGTGAAAAACTATTTTTCCAAGTTGTATTGCACTCTTTGATTTTACTAACTTATTATCCTTAAGTTGATCTTCCATATTTAAATTGCTTTTTATTGTCACTCCAAGGTACTTACTCGTATATGATCTCACTACTTCAATGGGCACTCTACTTACTTTACTTACTTAACGGGCTCCCGACACGTAAAGAGTCTCTGCCTGAGACACAGCAGCCTTCCATCCTCTACGATCCCGGGCATGCTGCTTCCAGTTGCTCTGGCATCCGCGATCGATTGGTCTTTGAAACGGAGTTCGGTCTTCCTTGTCTTCTCGAACCTGGGCGCTGGGATTCGAAGATCCTCTTAGCTGGAGCATTATTGCCCATTCGCTCGATGTGGCCGCGCCAATGTAGGTGACGTATTTTGGCTTTTTGGACTACATCCACATCTTGGTACAGCTCATAGAGTTCGCGGTTGTATCTTCTCCTCCATTCGCCATCCTCTAGTGTGCGAACCAAAAATCCACCGAAGAATTTTTCTTTCGAAGTAGCCCAGTATCAGCTCTCCCTTCCTGCTTATCGTCCAGCACTCGGCGCCATAAAGCAGAACTGGCAGGATAAGGGTTTTGTAAAGTATACATTTCGTCCTCCGAGTTTGGAGTTTTGAACCCAGTTGTTTTGCCAAACCGAAGTAGCAGCGGTTTCCTAGGGTAATTCTTCGCCGGATCTCCACTAAGGTGTCATTCGTGGAGTTCATGTTTACTCCGAGGTAGATAAACTCCTTAACTACCTCGAAATTGTTGCTAGCAATAGTGACGTTTTGTCCTAGTCGGTGAAAAGATGTTTGTTTGTTTGTTGATAGCATGTATTTAGTCTTGTCCTCATTTACTACAAGGCCAACAGATTTCGCCTGTTCTTCAATCGCCATGAAAGCTTCTATCATGGAGCGCTGTGATCGAACGATGATGTCGATATCGTCCGCATAACGCAGCAGCTGAACGGACCAGTTGGAGATAGTGCCTTCCGTGTTGACACCTGCCCTGCGCACTATCTGCTCCAGTACGATATTGAACAAATCGCATGAAAGCGCGTCCTCTTGCCAAAATCCAGTGCATGTTTGAAATAGTTAGGAGGAGCTACTTCCAAACTGCACATTGCAGCACGTGTTTTCTAGTCACGCGACACATCTGAATCAGTTTTGCCGGGATTCCGAATTCGGCCATCGCCATATAGAGCTCCTGACGATGTATACTATCATACGCGGCTTTGAAGTCGATGAATATGTGGTGTGTCTCGACTTGAAATTCGTTGGTCTTTTCCAGGATTTGCCTCAGTGCGAAAATTTGGTCTATAGTCGATCTGCCTGGCCGGATAAGTGTGTTGCAAAACGGTTGAAGAAGTTTGCACAGTACGTTGGATAAGATCTTTTATGCGACATTAAGCAGGGATGCACATAGGATCGCCTTTTTTGTAGATGGGGCATATGGAGCTGATAGTCCAGTCATCGGCCATGTTTTCTTCCACCCATACTTGCCTGATGATTTGGTGCATGCGCCCCAACTTGACAACAAAAACATCACCACCGTATTTAAAGAGCTCCGCTGGTAAGCCATCAGAGCCTGCGGCTTTGTTGTTCTTAAGCTTTTTTATAGCTAAGCCAACTTCCTCTATACTGGGTGGTGGAACTGGTTCTTCATTGACTGGACGTGAGTTCTCTTCTTGCCCTATCACTCTCTCTACATGATGCCCATTAAGCAGCTGCCGGAAATGCTGCTTAAACAAATCTACTATTCACTGCGCTTCGGTGACTAGGTTTCCGTCGCTGTCTCGAAGAGCCTGCGTTCCGGTTTTGAAGCCAGCAGCCAGTCGCTTGGCTTTCTTATCTATAGAACCTCCGGATGTAGTTACGATCGCGAGACTCTTCGATCTCCTTGGGCTGGGATACTGCGTAGGCCCTCTTTTTTCTACGCAGGATCTTTTTCTTCTCCTTTCTTCTTGCTCGATACTCTTCCCTCGCTGCCCTTGTTTTGCGCTGCAGCGTTTTCTTGTGTGCATCTTCTGTCACCTTTTTCCTGTACACGCATTCATCATCATACCCCGTGAAAGGGGGTGGCTGGTACCCTACTGTGGTTTCGGCTACCTTCTTGATGATGTCGCGATACTGGCAGCACTGATTGTTGGCGTCTGTGGTAGGTGAATGCACAGTGGAGAGTTTCATACTCAGGCGCTCCTTGTAGGCTCTGGCTATTCCAGGTGTGCTAAGGTGTCCAACGTCGAATTTCTTCTTTTGGGAGGTTCGCACCTCTGAATTTAGCCGCAATGGGCTCTCTATTGAAATTTAATTATTATTATTATCATTATTGTTATTATATTTAATTTGAATATTAAAATAAAGGCAGAACAATGTCAGCCGTGGCAGATAGTTTTTAATTTATAAACATTAAACATAAAACATTATTTACTTATTTTGAATAAAAAATAAAATAAAAAAATTGGTGTGGTTTCCGAACGAAAATTTATAGTCGTCACGTCCCGTCCCGCTCTAAGAGCAACAAATTATGGTCACGTTTTTTATGGTCGAAACATTATTATGAATGTAAAAAAAACTGTTTTCATCCATAATCGGAGATAAATACCTTTCTGCACCAGATAAAAATACCAACACAGGTTGATTTTTATTTGAATAAATAAATTGTTACGTGTAATACTATTCACTTCAATAACAATTCTTCACATAATGTATGTATGCATGTTTACTTCGTTTCATATAGTAGTGTTGTTTTTTTTTTGTATATGTACGTATTGTGCATTTGCTCTCTTAATAAAAGCAAATTGTTTTATTTAGGTCTGGTATTAGTGGCATTTCTTTTGCTGTTCGTAAGGTATTGTCGCTCTTATGGTGGTTCTCGAAGTGTACTTTTTTTTTGTTTTTCTTTTGAATGTTTCCAGTAAACAAAAACAGAAATAAAGTTCCACGAGTATTTTTTAACCAAAACAATTCGTTTTACTCATCGCATTGCTCTGTATATGTAGCTCTTAAACTTTACTTTTTTTTTAATTACCCACATGAGCTATTTTTAACTAATAAGTGTGAGATCTTTTTGTGGAAAATACATACTGCGTTTTTGGTTATTATTTGATCGAGTATTTGTTTTGAAGTGATAAATGGAAAGCGACTATACTTGACTTGCTCGAAATGTTCAAGAACATTAAAGGCCAAAAAGTAATCAATAAAATATTCGAAGGGACGTAATTTTAGATTTTGCTATTATTGATGAAATGTTTTGTTTTGAAAGAAGTTCTCTTCTTTTGAGGAATGTGGACTTTTTTTTAAATGTCAAATTTAGAGATCAATGAACGAGTGAAACCTGCTGTGTAAGCATTTAAAAAAAAAGTAAATTATCGTTGTTTTTATATAAGAAGACTGTGAAATGGCACGAAGTTGATGTTGATCTTTTTGTGAGATAACCCATTTCTGTCCCATTTTAATTAACATATAGTGGTTGGAGGTTTTGTTGAATTAAGTGAATGCTTCCGTGGACAGGCATCAGGGGTGGTGATAGCGAAATACATACAGTAGACCTCCAGTATAACGAATGCCGATATATTGAATTTTCGATATAACGAACCCTTACTAAAATAACATTGACATCTCTAAATAGCGACCGTCGGTACAAATTTGCTATCCGATATAACAACCGTTTTTACAACTGCTCATTATTTTCACGTCTATTCTTGTTCCTGCAGTCCGTATTGTTGTTCTTGGTCCCAAAGAACGCGGATGTGTATCCATACATAATTATGAAAATGTTTCGTCCTGTTTTGATCGTATTGTGGCAGTTAATTGTTTCTTTTTTCATTTAAGAAAGCGTGCCAGTCTCGTGCGGTTGATTTTAATATCTTTGGTGTTTCCTTTTTGTTTTACTTCTAATATGAATTCCAAAACTCAACGTTAGCGACTTACATTAAAAGAAAAGGTCAAAATCATTAATGATTGTAATAAAGGTGTTAAACTTCAGGAAATTTCTCTACTATTTGGTGTGCCAAAGTCGACAGTTTGTGGAATTAAAACAAATCCTTGAAAACTTAAAGTTGACATGTAATGGATCTTTTCAAAGGAATTCCATGCGTAAAGGAGAGTTTCCAACCATGAAAAAACTATTGTACATACAAATGGCTTCTTCGGCAAAGGAACAATCATGAAAAATCAGTAATTTTTTTTCTCATGTGTAACTAATTAAATTTTAAATAAAAAGAAGATGTATATACATATACCTATGTATATACAATACACACTCATTTTTCAATTTACCTAATATGTATCAAAATGTAAAAAAAACGTTCGATATAACGAACACATTCGTTTTAGCGAACGACCTCAAACATTATATCATTCGTTATACTGGACGTCCACTGTACACAAATAGTTGTGGTCAGAAGGAATAGTCGACCTTTGCACAAATTTACATAGTGTCTTCCAATAAGAGTGATACAATTTTAGTTTTAAATAAAATAACAGCGGTTGACGTATCAATTTGCTTTATTTTGAAGCTTGGACAATGCAGTTATGTTCTGAACAAGATTTCAAAAATATACACCAAGGCTTTTTTTAACTAACTTTTTTTACATCACTCTATTTACCCTGTCCAGTCCAACATTTACGGCTGCATGCCGGCGATAGATTGACTAATGTGACATAATATTCCATTGGTGTTTCATCTAAAAATGGTGGCGTGGGATCATCGGTGGATATACCATAAACGCATTCAATCCAAACGCGGTGCGGGTTGTCATTATTGTATGCTACAACACCACTTATTTGTTACAGTATTTTTGTTATGCATTTGCAACTAAACTGTCACAAAGAAAATAATTTAAAAACATAGGGACGGGCTACAGTCCGCTTGGGCGAACTGTTGGATACCATATTCTTATTCCTATCCCTCATAAGTGGGCGTGACAAAAGTCTAAGTATGGTTGAATTGTTAAGAACGCTCTATATATTTTGTTATATAACATTTAAAGGATTTTATCAAAAAAAAACGCTCCCTAGCTCAAACTTGGGTGTTTCAATAAAATTGTTTTATTTAATTGTGGGCGTGTCCGGAGGCGGATTTAAAAAAAAATAACACATGAGCATAAAGGGCCCCTAGAGAGTATATATTATAAATTTCCGCTCCCTAGCTCAAACTTTGAATTTTCAAAAAAAGTTTTTTTTTAAAATTATGGGCGTGTCAGTGGGCGGATTTTGAAAATATTTAGACATGAGCTTAAAGGGCCCCTAGAGAGTATATATTATAAATTTCCGCTCCCTAGCTCAAACTTTGTATTTTCAAAAAAAGTTTTTTTTTTAAATTATGGGTCAGTGGGCGGGTTTTTAAAATATTTAGACATGAGCTTAAAGGGCCCCTAGAGAGTATATATTATAAATTTCAGCTCCCTAGCTCAAACTTCGGATTTTCAAAAAAGTTTTTTTTTTTTTAAATTGTGGGCGTATCAGTAGGCGGATTTTGAAAATATTTACACATGAGCTTAAAGGGCCCATAGAGAGTATATATTATAAATTTCAGCTCCCTAGCTCAAATTTTGTTTTTTGCATAAAATTGTTTTATTTATTTGTGGGCGTGTCAGTGGGCGGATTTTGAAAATTTTATATCCGAACAGTTTTAGGAGTCACAGATCATATAAAAAAAATTTCACCTTTCTAGCTCAAAATTCGATTTTTTACAAAATTTTGTTTTTTTGAGTTTGTGGGCGTGTCTGTGGGCGGATTTCAAAAATTCGTAAACTTGATTATTTCGGGACCCTAGAGAGTATATGGTTAAAATGTTAGCTCCCTTGGCCCAGTTTAAGGCCTTTTTGCCGACGGACGGACGGACATGGCTAGATCGACATTACTATTGATGCTGATCATAAATATAGTAACTTTTAGGGGTCTACGGGCAATATTAAGGTATGTTACAAACTATGCGTCAAAATTAATATACCCTTAGCATACGGTATAAACAACTCTTTTGAAAGACACGCCGAAAAGAATGGCTCAAACACCATAACCTTAAGTTTGCTACAAAAAGTGGTGAAAAACTGTTTTCTGTTACTTTTTCCAAATCAAAGAAATTTTTACTAATATTTTTTCCCGTTTCTTAAAATGAAAAAGTCGTGTGTTCTGGTATGTTTTTTTTTTTATAAAGGGAGGGATTTCTAGCACCCTTATACCTAATGTAAGAAGTTGCAGAGCAAGGGGAATTAAGCAAATGAGGAATTCAAAAGAACGAGAAACCGATACACGGTTGTTTTGACTGTTGTAGGTCATAATGGGCAGGTAAAAACAGCGTAGTAGGGGTGAAATGCGAATGAAAACGTCGACTCTGACCATTTCCTTGTTGCGGCTAAATTTAGAGCTCGACTGTCCAACGAGAAGAAGCTGAGAACTGCCCAAAAGAAGAAATTCGACGTTGGACGCCTTAGCACACCTGGAGTAGCCAGAGTCTACACAGAGCGCATGAGCGAGGTTACCAGTCCTATAGAAAAAGCGCGTGGTATGATGATGCATGTTCTTCTCGGAAAAAGGTGACGGTAGATGCATATTTAAAAACGCTGCAGCGCAAAACAAAGGCAGCGAGGACAAGAAGATCCTTCGTAAAAAGAAGAGGGCGTACGCAGTCTCCCAGGTCAAGGAAATCGAAGAGTCTAGCGATCGAAACAACATCTGGAGATTTTACAGGAAAGCAAAGCAACTGGCTGCCGGCTTTAAGACCAGAACGCAGGCTCTTCGAAACAGCGACGGAAACCTAGTCATCGAAGCGCAGGGAATAGTAGATGTAGTAAAGGCGATCCTATGTCTTACAAGAACTATCGAGGCATATCTCTGCTTAATGTCGCATATAAGATCCTATCCAAAGTACTGTGTGAACGTCTGAAGCCGTTCTGCAACACACTAATCGGCACGTACCAGTGTGGCTTCCGGCCCGGCAGATCGACAATAGACCAAATCTTCACACTAAGGCAAATCCCGGAAAAGACCAATGAATTTCAACTCGAGACACATCACCTTTTCATTGAATTTAAATCCGCATATGATAGCATTCATCGTCAGGAGCTCTACGTGGCGATTGCCGAATTCGGGATCCCGGCAAAACTGATCCAGTTTCGTCGCGTGACACTTGACAACACGCGGTGTAATGTCAGTTTGGAGGCAGCTCTTCCGAATTATTCCAAACTTGTAACGGACTTCGACAAAGAGATGCGCTATCAGGTGACTATCAATCTTGTTCTGGAGAAAATAGTGCGAAGGGCAGGTGTCAACACGGAAGGCACTATCTTCAACAGATCCGTCCAGCTACTGGGGTATTCGGACGATATCGACATCATCGGCCGTTCCCAGCGTGCCGTGTTAGAGGCTTTTACGGCGATTGAAGAACAGGCAAAATTGGTCAGTCTTGAAGTAAATGAGGACAAGACCACGTGCATGCTATCAACAAACAACCAGACATCTGTCCACCGCCTAGAACAAAACGTCACTATTGATAGCAATCGAGGTAGTTAAGGAGTTCATCTACATAGGAGTAAACATCAACTCCACGAATGACACCTTAGTGGAGATCCGGCGGAGAATTACCTTGGGAAACCGCTGCTACTTCGGTTTTTGCGAAACAAATGGGTTCAAAACTCCTCATTCGAAAGACAAAATACATGCTCTATCGAACCTTAATTCTACCAGTCCTGCTTTATGGCGCCGAGTGCTGGACGATAAGTAGAAAAGGGGAGCTAATATTGGGTTCTTTTGAAAGAAAAATACTCCGTCGGATATTTGGTCCTGTGTGCGAGGAGGGCGAATGGAGGAGACGATACAACCGCGAACCCTATAAGCTGTACCAAGATGTGGATGCAGTCCAAACTCAATCACGTCGACTACGTTGACTCAGACAGATTGAGCGAATAGATGATACATTACCAAACACAATCTCAATGATTTATCATATATTTTTAAACAAACTTTATGTTTCGTTTATAATTGGCTCTTTGAAATGCATTTCACGTAGCAGACAGCTCGTGTGTACTGGCACCTTCTCTTGATTTAAAATTCGAATCACACGTTTCATTATCACAGTTAAGTTCCTCAAATTTTTAATTGCGTTCATACCTACATTTTGTTCAATCGCAAATAAAGTTCTACCCCTTGACTCAAATTGTTTGAGTATTCAGTATCCATACGAAAGTAAGATGCCATTTACACTTTTAACATGTTTTCGAACACTCATTTAAAATCATATTATAAAATGCAACCTTGTACCTACTTATTTTTTATTTATCTACCAAATGTGTTTTCTGTATTTCCAGATACCGCTGCAATGGATCCAATTTTTTACTCACCAAGCAATGGACTTCCATCAGAAAGTAAGCTGGCTACATACATGGTAAGAATACAATTTCCCTATTCTAATTGTAAATTTTTGAAGAAAAAAAATCACACATTTATATTGCGATCCTCTCTTTCTCTTTGTTTATACTGTATCTAATACTCAACTTACACTGTACATATTATACATGCCCGGCTTAACGTACTTAAATTGTTTCATAAATAGATGCTTTTTCCATAACCGCAAATACGTTTCATTCCATAATTCATTGTTTACCTGTGTACATAGCCTCATATTCTAGTACAATACATTTTGTCTTGTGAAACGGAGAAAAGTAAACAAAAAACAGGGAAAAGGAATGCAAATTTAAAACAGCTCAATATGTAAATTACATTTTTTGTGTTTATTTTCATTCGTACGAGTAAGTGTGTACAAATTTGAATGTTTGCTATGCCGCCCGGTGTGATTGCGTTCAGGTTAACAAAAGAAAACAGTGGCGAGCCTCCCGACTAGCTATAATATAGGGACAAGATTGTGTTATCCGCAGTTTGTTATCATATTGGCACAGTTATATCCTTTGCATTTTATTCACTTTCATTTAGATCATTAATGTCAAATCTCTCATAAGCGGAAAGCTGCGGGACTGACATTTTTTATCGGCTTAAGAGGGTGTCAGCTTTATAGGCATGGAGGTGAAGCTCGATAAGATATAAAAAACGAGGCCGAGACATCTTTCCGAAAGCGTTTATCTCTACGAAATTTTTTCTTATAGGAAATTTCAGCTCTAAGCATGTTGATATTGATACATTTCGGTCTCGCTGTCTCAGGAACCATTGTTTAACCCTTGGCCTGTGTAGGTACTGTAAAATTTGAAGTCTTCGTGTACGTGGGCACTCAATGCCCTATAAAGTAAGAATGAAAGAAAATTTGATTTTTATGTAATGATAAAAGAGATTATTTATTTTTTATTTTTAAATCCGAGTCAAGAAAACGAAATCAAAAAACAGGTCAAACTGATTCTTTTTGGTGTACTTGGGCATCGTATGCCTTAACAAATTATGTCTTTCTTGCATGTCGTAGAATTCGATTTGAAATTTCGTACAAGCGCCGAGGGTTAAAGCAGCCTCAATTTCTGGATTCTCGCATTTTGTTTTATGTTTTTCTATCCCCGCGTAGTTCACTATTTGGGATTTTATTAAGTTGCTTTTTTGTAATTCCAAAAATTATTGATTTTGCAACACCAAATTACCTCGCGAGGCACTGATGCAATGCACCATTTTTTAGTTCCTGTAGAACTTTACACATTTGTGTTTAACTTTACTTTTGACCGGTGGTGGGAGCACAAAGGACGCAAATAAGGAAACACCAAGAATTTCTTAAAACTACAGTCAAACTGAGTCCCGTTTCTTTTCCGACCGAAAGCCAATTGAGAAAAACTAAACGGTTTCTTTAAGAGTCTTAACTGGTCGCTGTGCTTCCTCGACAGCGACGTGGATGCTGCTGCTGATATGGTCACAAACATAATTCACCTGGGCATGAAGTCTTATCGCCAACAGGATAAAAAGTATCAAACCCAACGTTAACGCGTGGTGTGACTCGAGCTGCAAAGAGGCTATCAGGTTAAAAGAAGTAAGCTTTTGGCTATTCAAAGCCAACCCATCTGAGGAAAGCCAAAAAAAAGTTTGAACGAGCCAGAAATGACTGCAATGTATTATATCGTGTCAAATTTTCCTATGACCAAAAGTTGAGGCGAAAAATACTACAAAGTCCCACAGGTAGTAAAAACTTTTGGTCATTTATCGTTCTGAAGAGGCGTTCTTCTATGCTGGCAGAACCACTGTGTAAGTTTTTTTATCTATCCTATTCTTCAATTCGGGTCTTCCCGAGAAGATGGAAAACAGCATTTGTCCAGTCTATACCAAAAAAAGGCGAATTTTCTTCTCCCTCCTCCTACCGATCAATTACACTTACGTCCCTTCTGGTCATGGAAACGCTAAACCGTCAGCTTATGAAATATGTGCAATCGCGAAAACTAATCGAAAAGTGGAACCAATCCCTTCACCAAGGTGGTGAAAGTAAGATTGTTTCGCTTGATATTTCAAAGGCATTTGACAGAGTTTGGCATCAAGCTCTCTTGTCGAAAATGCGTGCATTTGGAATCGATGATACTCTTCTTCAATGAATTAGAAATTACCTTTCGGACCGGTCAATTCAACTTGTTTCGGACGGTTTGACGTCTGCAACTCATCAAATAAATGCTGGTGTTCCCCAAGGCTATGTTCTGTCCCCGACTCTCTTTCTCATTTTTATAAATGATCTCCTGTCTGTTACTTCTAATCCAAACCATTCCTTTGCTGATGGCAGTACCCTCAGCTTCTCATATTCGTTTCTTGGGTCACGCCCCTCATTCGGGTGTGGAACTGGAACGGCAACGTATGTTAAGCTCATTAAATTCCGATCTTAACAGCATAACTCAGTGGGGTAAAACCAATAGAGTGAAATTTGATGCTTCCAAAACACAATGCTGTCTCCTGTCATTAAAGAAACCGAAAGACTTTCCATTTTCGGTATGTGTGTTAATGACAATCTTCGTTGGAATGACCACATATTCTATGTCGCCAAGAACGCCGCGAAATGTCTAGGCTTTCTAAAGCGATGTAAGAAATATTTCACCCCTTCTGATCTGGCTACAATTTATAAGGCGTTTATTCGCCCGAAACTCGAGTACAAAGCTCATAGCTGGTCCGGTGCACCAATAACTTATTTGGAGCTACTTGACAGGATCCAAAAACGCGCGATAAAACTTATTAACGTCCGCGACATCGATTGACTCTGTTAGTCATCGTCGTAATGTCTCCTGCCTTTCGTTATTTTATCTTTATTTCCACCATAAGTGCTCAAACGAAATAGCCAGTTGCAGTCGTCCCCTTGTACATTTCAACCGCTATACCCGTCATGCAAGAAAGGCTGATCAGTTCACCCTCAAGCCTGTGTTCCGACGTACAGTGAAGTTCAAAGAATCTTTCCTCAGCGGTACAACACGAATGTGGACTACTCTTCCACGCATTGTTTTTCCTTCACATTATAACCTACAAACATTCAAAACCAACGTGCATCGGCATTTCTCCTTTTCTTCTCACCCTAATTTCCTTAACGCCCGCGCTGTGTACATTATAAAAAAAAAAAACGGTAAACAGAGTAAGAAAATATACTAAAAAGTTTATTTTTTTGAACCCTCGAATTTTATCCGGTCATCTTTTGGAATCCTTCTTCTTTTCCTTCTTCTTGCTCTTTAAATACGAGGTTATGATCTGGGCTTAAGGGATCATTACCCTCAAACTAAACTGCATCCCTACTGGTTCCACCTCCTGTTGGGTTCGCCGGAACCATCTTTTCAAACCCTCTAGATCCGAATGTTGCGTTCATCTTTTCGAGATTCCATCTTTTCGTATAGAATTTATTTGGTTTGCTGGTATACTTTGTTGGTGTTGGTATACCTACCTATAACTTCGTTTTATCTTGACAACGTGAAACGGATGAATTCGATAGACTCTTACATCCAAACTCAAACATCTGGACGATGTGTTTTGATCTTTTATAGAAATGGCAGTACCTAAGTTCAATTGTAAAATCTAAAATTGTTAACCTAGATTAGGTAGACGTACTGTTTTTACTGAGGGTGGAACCGAACAGACGAAACCGCAAAGCAAAGTCAGCGTTAAGAATGTTGTAAAACATGTGGCGAAGAACTAAAATAAGCTTAAACATTTTTCTATGACTGTTTCGTCCTAATCCCAGCTGTAATATGGGTTCAGTACTTCGAAGGTAGCTGCTTTTATCACATGAATACTGCAAGCGGTTGTCAACGGTTCCGACGAGAGACGCTGGGTTTTCTTTTAAGCAGTGGAGGTAAAAGAAGGGACAACCCCGCCGTCCTTGCCTTTGGTTTGTCTAGGAGCTTTATGAATGGAGGAGAAGTTGTGGAGTAAAATACATCCTTGCTCTGAAAAAGTAACTCAATTTTACGAAAGCAGACTGCACTTTTAGATATGTGGTTATCCCAAGTTGCACCAAGAGGATGCATTACTTAAAAAAATGTAAAAAGGAATTCGAATCTAAAATGAATACATAATCCGTAAACATAAACAAAAAAGAACTACGTCTGCCATCTCTACAAGGACGGATTTTGGACACTTGAACATTGCTCTAAATGTGAGTCCATCAAAGTACTTAGATAAGTATAAAACAGTCTCGACATAGTTGGCACGATTATCGGACCCAGGTTTTCGTCGTCAATCCTTAGATGCTCTGTTCTGCTGAGGTTTGCTTTTATTGTTTGTTGAACGAAGATTTTTTCGATTCTTAATTTTTGGTCGAATGCAAATTGTAGAGTTCTATGCCGTGAATAATTTCGGCACAAGTGTGACGTCTGTATTTTTAAGGTATAGATCAGCCCATAGCACGGATGCGCAAAATTCGCAAAGTTCATTCCAATCAGTCTTAATGTAATTTCAAATCTGGCGTATACGAAGCAAAGAAAGGATGTACTGCTGTAATTAGAGAAGGTGATCTGAAGAAAGAAAGAGATCAAGAGTATTTTCGAAACCATGGACTTTATCGGGAATGCGTGTTGGCTCATCAACAAGCTGAGTAAGATTGCCTCATCAGTTCTGTTGAAATCTCGTATCCAATAGGAATAATGGAAGTTAAAGGCTCGCAGAATAATAATCTCAGCCGCCGGATGACTTGACTGAATCCAGTGAATTTTGTCGGACACCTGGCCGGTTGATCATTGCTTGGGGAATTGAATCGAAAACTTTCATAGCCAGAACCGCTACTTAACGTCGCATCGGTTAATGAGATGACTTGGGTTTCGGTCAAGGCTAGGATATGGCGTTTCTTCTCCTGGAGATATGGTGGACACAGTTTACATTAACGTTGCGCCTTAAATATGACAAAAACGCAGTGTAATTTTTGTATTGATTGTTTCCTTAGCGTTTGATGTCAGTTTTATGGAGAGTTTTGCGTTTTACGCACTGGGACAGTCCTGTCTGGAAACCTGAACGGAAGACTACTTTATCTCTGGAATTCTTTATCCCAGAACGTCACATAATGACCATTTTTTTGATTTTTTTTTTGTTTTGTCGGAGTGCGAGATTTTCTACACTCAATACAGGTCCATTGTCTGCGAGAAGACACCCCACTTTTACAGAAATTAACATAATAATGATTAGCTTAGATTTTCAGCACTCACCACATCAGCACCAAATACCTGCCAGTTGGCATTTGGTGGTTACGCTTAAACCTAGCACCTTAAGATGCTTGGCAAAAGCGTAGTGGCCCGTAAGAACGCCAGAAATTTGTCTGCAGTCTTTTTTGTTAAGAGAAAACAAGACTTCTGCCGATTTTGTACAGTAATCGAGAAGTATTCGCTGTCTGTCTGCACCGGGAGTCAGACAGAATTTCAAAAACCCAAAATCCCAAAGAATTATATAAAATGAAAAATTTGTTGTTTAAATTTGCATATATCCAACATTGCACCTACTCCAAAATAGGTGTTTATGTGATCTACGGGAGTCGGACAGAATCCCAAAACGGAAATCCCGAAAACCTAAAACCCCAAAAATCTGATATCCCAAAAACGCTATCCAGAAAAATTATATGAAGTGAAAAATTTGCCGTTTAAATTTGTATTTATCCAACATCGCACCTACTCCAAATCAAACAGTGACCCCAAGCAGGGGGTTACTACGTTTATGAGTACTTGTTATACTTCGGGATTTTAGATTATCGAGATTTTCCATTTTCGGGATTGCGACCCCAACATGTCTGCACCCTGGAGAGTCATGCCGTCTGCGGCTGTGTTCATATGATACCCAACCGTAAATCGAAGCCCTAACTAGGGATGCAGGTAGATACAACGCCGGTTCAGGCCCTGAGAATTCCCCTAAACCCTGTCTAGCAAGTTCATCGGGGATCTCATTTCCTGTGACCTCGTTATGACCCGAGACCCAGACAAGACTTAGTGAATTCCGTCTTCCGATCGATTTCAGAGAGATCTTGCATTCACGAATTATTTTGGAGGTGGTTAAAGGTTGAGCAAGGTAGGCAAGACTACTTCACAGAACCTATAACTAACCCCTTAAGACAGACTACTCCAAATTTTACTTTAATGTTTAAGCTTTCAACTTCATTTTGCATGTGTCTCTTAAAAAGATCCTATGTACTTGTACAAATAGAGCATCATCAACAACCCAGTGCAAGGTACTCGAAGTTGTTCGCCATCTATTACTTTCTACACCATTAAACTCGTGATAATTTTCAAACGACACAATTTTGAATATATATTTTATTTTTCTGGATGGAAACGTCGTCGGTTTTGTTTCTCTGTACGTAAAGGCCATTTGCATTCAGTGCAGACAGTTGCCGACATTTGTAGGGCACAGTTTGGTTTAACCAATGCAGCCGTTGGTGGATTAGTGTGGGATGTTTAATGTGGCGATAGTCATCGTCGCCATCAGCGTCCATAATAATATTACAGATGGAATTGCATCAAAGATTCGAATTCGTGACGTTTGAAATGTTTTATTTATTATGAATACATTTTACAGCTACATATTTCGAATGACAGATAGGTACTCGTATTTATCGAATCTGTTACGTGCATGCTTGGCTAGTTTCAAAATCAATTTACCATTCGCTGAATATATCCATTCGTTTTACACACTTTAAACAGGATTTAAAGCACTGCTCATAGAGTTGAGGATGCTCAAGAATCGTGATGTAGTTATTTACTTGTTGTGCTGGTTATCTACATAGATATGCTACAATACAAACTAACGTTGTTTCGGTGAAATACATCTTACTTTCTCTCCCTTTTACTTTCTTGAGTGCCTTCATTTTGCGTTCGTAGGTGGAGGGTTCATAATTGCAACTCGCGTTGTACCAATTCGATTAGGAGAAGATGGAAAAATCTTCAGTTAACATATTTCCCTATTTCTGTGCAATCTCAACTAATGTAACTCTGTTAACCCAGCAACGTTAAAGTATCATTATCACTTTCCATCAGTATAATCGATTTTGAGTTTCATAATCTCTTCATATAATCAGGTAGCAGTATTTATTTTAAGAGTAATTTGATTGGACATTGGCGAATGCCTTGCACTTGCAGATTTTCGTTCGAAGAGCCACTTTTCAAGATGGCGATTATGAAATGCTTATAAAGTCTTTCATTTGCGACTTGACAACTTCAAACTTTCAGTGTGAACGCACCCTCAAACCGATATCCGATCTGTCAATTTCAAAATATTCAGTAAAATCAACATTTTCATCATGCTTCGGTGGCCGCAACTTTAAGAGCGTTAACGCCAATTTTCTGCCAGGATTCTCGTCCCAGTAGCCAAGCAATTCATAGTCTAGTGACAAAATTTGAGTACGAATATTCGCTGCTTGATGTTGCCGAGGTGTGGAGAATATTGCTGCGTAAAGGCGTCCGTCGCAAAGCAGCCAAATCAGTCAAATTCACGGTGTTCTCAAGAATTGGGCCTCTCCCAGACCACATTATGACGAATTTTGCGTAAGGATCTTGCCCTTACAAGATCAAGCTGACTCAAGAACTAAAGTCACTTGATCATATGAAGCGACGTACGTTCTCGAATTGGACATGATGGAATTTCATCGCAAAATCATCTTCAGCCATAAAGTGTATTAAACGGCTTCGTCATTAAGTAAAATATATGTTACTGGACAGGTGAGAACACCCATGTTCTTCATGAAACAGTACTTCAGCCGCAAAAAGTCACTGTTTTGTGCGGTTTTCATGCCGGTGGCGTCATTGGGCCGTTTTTTTCGTCGATGAAAATGACCGTCCCGTTACGGTAAATGGTATTCGCTACACGGATATGTTGGAACGTTGTTTCTTTTAGCAATTGCATGAATGGGACATCATTTACCTATATGTTGTTCCAACAAGACGGTGCCACAAGCCACACAGCGGGTGCAACAATCGATTTATTAAAGTCTCAGTTCGGTGAACGTGTTATCTCGAGAAACGGACCCGTCAATTTTTGTTTAAGATATCTCAACTTGCATTTTATTTAAAAAAGGAAGTTGTCAAGTCCTTAATGAAAGACCCTTTATATGGAAAGCTTTCGGGCAAATTAAATACATTCCATAATAGCTTTGACGGATTCAGTAACAATGGATCATTTAAGAAGTAAACTGATTTTTTTTTATTTTCTTGTTGAACCTGCGTAAAATAATGCGAACAAAGATTAATAGAGTGACACTGAGTAAAAGTTCGTCACTCGAAACACCCACAATCAGGCTGAAATAGATGTTTTTCACGATTCCTCGTAAAAGTCATGACCACCTCAATAAAACCAATTCAAAAATATATCTCAATGAAAATTTATTAAGAAATATATATACACTCTGTCGCTTGTTTTGGAGCAGAATTTTTTTATTTATTTTGACAAATTTTAATTCTAAGAGGTGAAGAATATGTAAATGTACATAGGGGCTCTTGACATGATGTGCACATGCTGCGCTCCTGCACCCCCCTCCGCTCCCCATATCACACAAAAACCACTTAAATTGAAATATTTCTTCCCACCACGTCACGTCAAAGAAGATTTGTCATAATGGCACAATCGTGGCCTTAAAAACTCCAAAAACTGTGGAAAACTTGTAACAACGCTTCAGGAACCGGGAAAATCTGGCTCTAAGGCGTAAAATTACTGTTTACCGCATCGTACAGAAACCCCTCATGTTCAGAACAAAAATTTAAACGAAACCACCACTGGTGCAACACTTCGGATTCAGGACTTAAACTCGCAAGAAGTATTTATTTATTTATTTATTCATTTCTTGTCAAAATCTTTCATAGACATAAGGTCATACATTACTAATTATAAAGATGAAATAGGAAAATACAAAGGAAATGTAGAGCAAACAAATTATGACTGAACACTATTAAGTAATTTTTTTTATGGCGGAAATTGATAAGTTAAAATCGATTAAATTGACATAAGCATTATACGATATCATTAAACCGTTAACCGAAGACGAACGACCGTAGTTTGTACGAGAGTGGTCTACTCTAAAAAATCGAGTGCATCGCAGGTTAAATGAAAAAACATTTATGTTGAGAAGGCTTAGAATGTCTGTTGAATCAATCTCTCCTATTAGGGTCCTATGAACAAAGACAACTCTTGCCACCGTTCTCCTAACTTCTAATGACTCTAAGTTTATCAATTTTAACCTAGATATATAAGGTGGTAAGTTGCTTAAAAGTCAAACCAAGGGAGTCCTCTAAGAGCGAACCATTTTTTGAATTGATTCAATTCTATTAATATGAATTCTATAGTAGGGATACCAAACAATAGGCGCATATTCTAATACGGATCTAACAAAAGCTACATACAAAGTTCTAATAACATAAGCCTTAGAAAACTCACAAGCATAGCGCCTTAACATTCCCCATATTCTATTTGCCTTGTTTGTGATAGACTCAACATGGTAATTAAACGATAGCTTAGTATCTAAAAACACTCCCAAATCTTTGATTACAGAAACACGGGGAATGACTACGCCATCAAAAGTATACGTATACATGACAGGTGATTTCCAGCGGGAAAATGTTATGACTGAACATTTACAGACATTTAATGAAAGGTTGCTTTTAGAGCACCACAGATGAAGTTTCTGAAGATATGAATTTAGAAGATGAAAAGAGTGATAATCATTTCCCGGCAAATATACGAGTATCTTAAAGGCATCCGCAAACATTAACAAAGAACATTCAGGAATAAATTCGACAATATCATTCAGAAACAGAATAAAAAGTAGAGGTCCAATGTGACTTCCTTGGGGAACACCAGAGGTTACTGATATATTTTTCGAAGAATTATTACGAAACTTTACATTTTAAAATCTATCAGTAAGGAAGGAAGAAAGCCATTTTAAACAGAAAATTAAAAATCCCAATTTTGTAAGTTTAAAAAGTAACATTTTATGGTCAACACGATCAAAAGCTTTGCTGAAATCCGTATAGATCGCATCAACCTGGTTACCCTTACTGATTTCAGAGATCACAAAGTTAGTAAATAACAAAAGATTGGTTACAGTTGACCTCTTTTTTACAAAGCCATGCTGATTACTGCATATGAGGGATTTACAATAGAAATGTAATCTTTCTGTAACAAGAGAATCAAACAATTTTGGAAGAGAAGATTGCTTACATATACCTCTATAGTTTTCAATTTTATTTCTCCTGCCAGACTTAAAAATGGGAACTATAAAAGAAGTTTTCCAAACAGATGGAAATGTGACAGTTTTTAAAGATAAATTAAAAATATGACATACGATTTTATGTAAAGGAAACGCACCGTTCCTAAGGAAAATAGAAGGAAGACCATCAGGACCAGGATTAAGGCTGGACTCCGAAGCAGCTAAATTCTTCAAAACATCATTTTCAGAATATATCATACTATTGAAAAGAGGATTAGGAGAATCATTAATATAATCAAAAAAATGCTCATCAATGATCAAGTCATTTTTCGAATAAACTGATTCCGCGAAACATCCATTAAAAAATAGTGTCACTTTTGTTTTTAGAATTAATAAATTTCCAAAATTTATCTGGCCTGGAAACAAGAGTGCTCTGTATATCGTTTAAATACACAAGGTATGCATTGTAGAGAGATGTTTTCAACTCAGCCTTCCAAACAAAACGTAGTCTTCAATTGCCAAACTACAACATCATTTCTTGTAGGCTCGGTTTTTTTTAAAGTTTTTATGTAGCGTGTAATTTCGTTGTCCCAAGGACATGACTCAGCCTTATTTTTAACGCGAACTACAGGAACATATTTAAAGATAGCATAATTAATAACCGCATAGAATTTGGAGCAAATGTCATTAATTTCGAATGATAGATAAGGGCTCCAGTCATAATTATTAAGCTCTTCACATATATAACTATAATTTGCATTTAAGAAATCAAATCTGAAGGATACACAAATAAATGTTTCACTAAAATTTAAATTCCAAAAAAGGTTTAAAGAAGGATGATAAGAATCTTCCGGGACGAGAGGAGTGAGGCTCCTCGATACAAGAGTTTCGTCGCTATTATTGGTAAAGATGAGATCCAAAGTACGATCCATGGTATTTTTAACGTGATTCACCTGGAGTAGACCAAGTGAGTGGAGCGTATCAACAATCAACGCACCAATTGCAGATAGGGAGTTGACGGGACTGAGATATGTGCAATCAGAGTCCCCCGATGCCCAGTGTATATTCGGTTGATTAAAATCACCAAAAGTGTAAATTAAATCCGAGGCAGTTAGAAGGCTCACAATGAAGCGAATAGCATCTGTGCACCTCATTACAGTATCTACTCGGGCACTAGGTGGGATGTAAATACAAACGATATATAATTTAGCGGTGGATGTTAAATTAAAATGGCTGCAGCATATTTCGATGTATTTATAGCAACTAAAAGGCCAACATCTATCGCTTTAAAATCTTTTCGAATGGCTATAAGCGCACCACCAAGACACTTGTAAACGCTGTTTTCCGCTGATCGATCACATCGATTAACATCAAAGTAGTAGGGGAAAAATACAGAATCGCTGAAATTATCATCTAAGCCAGTCTCCGTAAGAACAATTATGTCACATGAACAGCTATAAACACTTAGTATCAGGAATTTAGTGCACTTAGTCCGTAGTCCTCTGGTAGAAGAGGGCAACTTCCTTAAGTTTTTTGAAGAAGAGGTTTTAGCATTATTCTTATTATTCCTGTTTGTAAACTCCTTAACAAGTATGTCCCTTGGCCAAAAGTTCGGATTTAAAAGAATTTTGCCAGTCGCTGATGGAGCAAGTAATTTAAACGACGCAGAAATTCGGCCAGGTAGATTATCTGCTGTTAGGCTTAAACATCTAATGTTTTTTGTGTCGATATCCTTTTTATACCCTATTCTAAGGGTATATTAATTTTGACGCATAGTTTGTAACATCCCTTAATATTGCCCGTAGACCCCTAAAAGTTACTATATTTATGATCAGCATCGATAGTAATGTCGATCTAGCCATGTCCGTCCGTCCGTCCGTCGGCAAAAATTAGGCCTTTAAACTGGACCTAGAGAGCTGAAATTTTAACCATATACTCTCTAGGGTCCCGAAATAATCAAGTTTAAGAATTTTTGAAATCCGCCCACAGACACGCCCACAAACTCAAAAAAACAAAATTTTGGAAAAAATCGAATTTTGAGCTAGAGAGCTGAAATTTTTTATATATGATCTATGGCCCATAAAACTGATTGGGACATAAAATTTTCAAAATCCGCCCACTGACACGCCCACAATTAAATAAAACAAATTTTGGGAAAAATTGAATTTTGAGCTAGAAAGCTGAAATTTTTTATATATGATCTTTGGCCCATAAAACTGCTTGGGACATAAAATTTTCAAAATCCGCCCACTGACACGCCCACAATTAAATAAAATATTTTTTTTGAAAAACCAAAATTTGAGCTAGGGAGCTGAAATTTTTAATATATACTCTCTAGGGGCCCTTTATGCTCATGTGTAAATATTTTCAAAATCCGCCTACTGACACGCCCACAATTTTTTTTTTTTTTTTTTGAAAGTCCAAAGTTTGAGCTAGGGAGCTGAAATTTATAGTATATACTCTCTAGGTGCCCTTTATGCTCATACTTAAATTTTTTTTAAATCCGCCTACTGACACGCCCACAATTAAATAAAACAATTTTATTGAAAAACCAAAGTTTGAGCTAGGGAGCGTTTTTATTTACAAAAGCTTAGTTTTTTCGATAAAATCCTTTAAATTTTTGTCACGCCCACTTATGAGATATAGGAATAAGAATAGGGTATCCAACAGTTCGCCCAAGCGGGCTGTAGCCCATTGTCTTTTGCCGACGGAAAAAAAGATTACTTTCGAGAAACAAGATTGATATAGGTAATGTGTATTCCGATGATTTGAGGAATCTTCATCTACAAGAAAGGCGCTCCTGTCTATCCCAAGAACTATCAATGCATCTTCTTTCACTTTACGCAAGGTTATTATCTTGACTAACCCTCCCATTTCACAGAATCCCTTCTGGTACCGTTTAAGGTTTGCCGGTTTGACCTCAAAAAGTATCGGTAGGCCTTCCGATATCGAATCACTTCGTCACAGAGGTTAATCAAATGCTGGTGTTGTTGCATTACGTGATCCAGGAGTTTGTTGGGCCTGCCTCTCTTTTGCGATTGTTAACGAACGTTAATTTATATTGTTTTTTTGACGGGGATCGTAGGATCTCTCCTTTGAAAATAACAGCACCAACTGAGCAGGTCGCGATTCGTTTTTGTTATAATAGGTTTTTTGACATGATGGCCTCCTCGAATCTTGGAACTTTTTCTTCGATCAAGCTTTTTTATCCTGCTTTCATGCGAAGCATCCTCATCTCAGCTTCCGTTAATTTATTTTTCATATCCCTGCTTAATGTGTATAAGATGTATAAGGTCCACCGACTGGGACAAATAATCGCTATTGATAGCAGCAACTTCGAGGTAAGAATGAAACATCAACTCCACGAATAACACTTTAGTGGATTTCCGACTTAGAACTACCCTAGAAACCCCACTCCTCGCTCAGTTAGCCAAAACAAATGGGTTCAAAACTCCTTTCCCGGAAGACTAAGTGTTAGCTCTTCAAAACACTGATACTGGCAGTACTGCATTATAGCGCCGAGTGCGAGGAATTCGTATCACATTTCACTGATATCAAATCACATGATGACAATGACTAGTAGTTATTCATTATTATAAAATATGTACCTATAATGACAAAATAAAGTTTTTGTTATAAAATTTAAATAAACAAATTAGTTGGAGGTTTGAAATTTCGACAGTTGTCGGGCTTTATAATTTCATTATATCACATTTAAGCATTAATAAATGAAACTTAATAAAACGTGCCATATTGAAATGTTTCGTAGCACCGTGACTTGAGGAAATTTCCGTGACAAAAACGCACGATCGTGCCACATCGGCTGCGCCAGCTTTGCATACTCACGCTTAGTATCTCTTTGAGAATTTGATGAATTGTGAATCAAAGCTCACATCGAACGCGCTCAAATGATTATGAAGGCTTACGAATTTGAATGCAACCATTTACAAGTACTTAAATGCAGAATTTGTATGGAGGTTATATGACTGACAGGAGAATACTAATTATAATAAGGGGTCTTTCATTAAGGACTTGACGACTTCTTTTTTCAATAAAATGCAAACTACTTGAGATATTTAAAAATAATGTATTGGCTTGAGTTAGTATCAAAACATTAATGAATGGAGTTCGGCTTCGTTCATATTATGTCTACCCCCCACGGGAACATATGCAGCGGTCGATACTTTGAACCCAATTTTCGATGACTCAGCCGCTCATTTCGACCGATACGGCCGCTATTTCGCGTTCAATATTGGCCCCATAAAAAAAAGTATAGAGGCGTCAAATCACACAATCTCGGCGGCCAATAGACGGGTCCGTTTCTTGAGATAACACGTTCACCGAACTGAGACTGCAATAACTCGATTGTTGCACCCGCTGTGTGGCTTGTGGCACCGCCTTGTTGTATCACATATCACTGATGTCCAATTCATGCGATTGCTCAAATAAATAACTACGTTCCAGCATGTCTTTGTAGCGAATACCATTTACCGTAACATGACGGTCATTTTCATCGACGAAACAAAACGGCCCAATGGCACCCACTACTCCAAACAGTGACTTTTTGAGCATGAAGGGCTTTTTCATGAAGCACATGAGGGTTCTCACCTGTCCAGTAACGCATATTTTTCTTGTTGAAGAAGCCGTTTAACCAAAAATGCGCTTCATCGCATATATTTGATTGAACGTACTAACGCATGTAAGGCTGTTTCAACAGATTTGCCTTTGCAATATGTTGGGCCGTAGACAGGAGTCTTATATCAATGTAAGTGCGTAGATGGATATCAATCAGCCTTTCTTTTTTAAGGAATGATGATAGACTTATGGGTCTGAGATCCTTAGTATTTACATGGGAGAATTTGCCGGCTGTGGGTATAAAAACTACTTTAACTTCTCTCCATAACAAGGTTCGCAGAACAATAAAATATGATTCGTTCTCTCATGAAAAGTTCGCAAAGGAATTTGATTTCTCATTCGATCGCGAACCGTATTTTTCGGTTCGTTTAAAAATAAAATTCGTTTTCACGATTGAATCAAATCTGTTGCGGTCTGTAAAATATAGTTCGTTCGCGAATTTATCACTTGCGAACTAGTGGAGATCCGTTCGCAAATGGTTCTCATTAAAAAAATGTCATTTTACATGAAAATTACATTACATATTTTAATATTGAAAGAACGTAAGTGAAAAGTATTTTTATTACATATTAAGATTCTGGAATAAATTTGCATTCAGTTTAACTAACAAAACATTATTTATTGTTTCCTTGGATAATTTGTTTCTGTTTTTTGTCAAAAAAGAACTATAGAGCGCTAAAAGCCCGTTCAACAGATACTTGAGTTGATGGCACTGCCAGCACTACTTGTGCAAGTTTTCCTAGAAGAACCTCTTTGCTTCTCAATGTTTTCCAATGCTCAATTTTCTCTCACTAAGTAAGCAAGTTGATTTTTCAGCTTCTTGATTATAAGAAACATATTAATTCAACTCAAATGACTTTATTTTCCCTATTTCAACCAAAATAATAACTATTGAAAATATAAACTACCAATCGAGAATATTCTTCCTGAATTTCTTTTTTCCGATCTCTCACGAACGAGAGATACAGGAAAAAAGGATACGGTTAGTTCGTGAGAGAACTATACATTTTTAAAGATCAAAAATGTTATCGTTCGCGAACTTTATTTTTGATGGTTCGTGAGAAGATCAATAAAGAACGATAAAGATTCATATTTTATCGTTCGCGAGCGATATTTTACGAACCCTGCTCCATAACAGCGGAATGTAGACCAGCTCTATGCAGCTTATCAGAATTATCTCAAGCAGAGGCAAGATGATATCCGAGGTGTTTTGAAGCTCTGCTGGTTTAGTATTACATTTTGAGTTTATATTTGAATTAAAAAAATAATCTTGAACACAGAGGTACTGTACAATTTCTAAGGTCATTTTGGAAAAATTCCTTTTTTTCTGGTTTTGAGCACCTTTTTGGGGTTCCAAGAACGTCTTGGCTAAATAACCTTGAACACAGAAATACTTTGCGGTTTTCAGGGACATTTTGGAAAACTATTCTTTTTTTGAGTTTGTATATTGTAACTTGCCTCCTATGCCAGTCAAAACTCCTGTGAAAAAAAACCAATAAGATGGTTTTAAGCACACTACGAATATTCCTGTTTTATTCGCTTGAATATATGCACTCATTTCTTCAAGCACCCACGAAAGAGAAAACATAGGGGCGGGCTACAGTCCACTTGGGTGAACTGTTGGATACCCTATTCTTATTCGTATCGCTCATAAGTGGGCGTGACAAAAGTCTAAGTATGGTTGAATTGTGGGTGGCGACGGTGTAGAGGTTAGTGTGTTAGCTTGTGACCCGTGCGGTGCAGGTTCAATCCCCACGGGGAACAACAACATACGCCACCCATTCACATGCCTCTACACCAAAAGAAGGATTTCTGCCTGGTAGTACAATGGACAGTTACCGAGTCTGAGTGCTCTGGGATTTGGATTTCCTTTTTAAAAAAAAAATAAAAAAAAAAATGGTTGAATTGTTAAGAACGCTCTAAATATTCTGTTATATAACATTTAAAAGATTTTATCAAACAAAAACGAAGCTTTTGTAAAAAAATGTTCCCTAGCTCAAACTTTGGTTTTTCAATAAAATTATTTTATTTAATTGTGGGCGTGTCAGTAAGCGGATTTAAAAAAAATTAACACATGAGCATAGAGGACCCCTAGAGAGTATATATTATAAATTTCAGGTCCCTAGCTCAAACTTTGGATTTTAAATTTGTTTGTAAATTGTGGGCGTGTCAGTAGGCGGATTTTGAAAATATTTACACATGAGCATAAAGGGCCCCCTAGAGAGTATATATTATAAATTTCAGCTCCCTAGCTCAAACTTTGGATTTTCAAAAAAAGTATTTTTTTAATTGTGGGCGTGTCAGTGGGCGGATTTTGAAAATATTTACACATGAGCTTAAAGGGCCCCTAGAGAGTATATATTAAAAATTTCAGCTCCCTAGCTCAATAAAATTGTTTTATTTTTTTGTGAGCGTGTCAGTGGGCGGATTTTGAAAATTTTATACCCGGAGCAGTTTTAGGGGTCATAGATCATATATAAAAAATTTCAGCTTTCTACCTCAAAATTCGATTTTTTCCAAAATTTTGTTTTTTTGAGTTTGTGGGCGTGTCTGTGGGCGGATTTCAAAAATTCGTAAACTTGATTATTTCGGGACCCTAGAGAGTATATGGTAAAAATTTCAGCTCTCTAGGCCCAGTTTAAAGGTCTAATTTTTGCCGACGGACGGACGGACGGACATGGCTAGATCGACATTACTATCGATACTGATCATAAATATAGTAACTTTTAGGGGTCTACGGGCAATATTAAGGTATGTTACAAACTATCCGTCAAAATTAATATATCCTTAGAATAGGGTATAAAAAGAACAAGCACAACACATGTTCCTTTTTCCAAACTATGAGTGAATAACATGTTTGCTTCTTTTTTTGCTGAAGTAGTGCACGCCTTTGAATCTATCAAATGAATGGATTCAGACCTCTAGAAGAGAATATCATTCTTAACAATTCACCCATACTTAGATTTTTCCTCGCTCACTTTTCGGGTGATAGGAATAGGACGTTCCCTATGTTTTTAAATATTGATGCATGCGTTTTGTACTCACAGCTTTTTAATGTGTAAACATTTTTGCTTTCGTTGATGTGTAAATATATTTTTTCTCGGTAGTGGCTAGTTGGAAATATCGAGCGTCACCGTCAGATTTTCATACCACGTTGCTCGCCAGATCACCGCAATTAAACGACGTTGGTACGTAGATGGGTGACCGTTTGAGAACAACCGCGTGTCGTTGTTTTTTTTATTTTATTTATTTCGTTATACATTTTCCAGTTTCAATTATGTTCAATTTTAGAGATTATTACATATGTCCTTACGAAAAACCGGGAAGTTGTGTGGAAGTAGATTTATTTTGAATAATTGAGGTTGTATAGCTTGAAGTTTGTTGTACATCAGTTGAAGGTAAGAGGAAAAATATCGATTTGTACTTCGGTTACCGATGACCGATTTAAGAATGTCACTTTTACTTGTAATAAGGTTATTTACCAAGTGGTCCTTTTAGAACCAAATAAGGTCCTTAAGCCCGAAAATTTTTTTTTTCAAAAACTCCTAAAAAACCGCGCAGTATATTGTGTTCAATGTTATTTGACTAACAGATCCTTGGAACAACAAAAAGGTCCTTAAAAGTGGAAAAAAGGATATTTTTCCAAAATGTCATTAAAATCCACACGGTATATCTGTGTTCAGTGTTATTTGACTAAGAGGTCCTTGCAACAACAAAAAAGGTCATTAAAACTCGTAGAAATGATATTTTTCAAAAATTCCGTTAGAGTCCACACGATATATCTTTGTTCAATGTTATTTGACTAAGAGGTCCTTGCAACAACAAAAAAGGTCCTTAATAGTCGAAAACAGAATATTTTTCCAAAATGTCATTAGAATCCGCACGGTATATCTCTGCTCAATGTTATTTGACTAAGACGTCCTTGCAACAACAAAAAAGGTCCTTAATAGTCGAAAACAGGATATTTTTCCAAAATGCCATTAGAATCCGCACGGTATATCTGCGTTCAATGTTATTTGACTAAGAGGTCTTTGGAACAACAAAAAGGTCCTTAACACTGGAGTATACGCGTGGCCTACTATAGTAGACCACAGTAACAGTTTTGTTCATAACTTAACTGTTTTTTATGTAAGAGCGGTGTCATTTCAGATAAGCCCTCTCAACTAAATGTCTCAACAACTTAGTACCTCTCTTGATTTGTTCGTGAACGCATACTTCTATAATTAAGCGCCAAAGTCACCTGTCTACCATAGTAGTCCGCGCGAGTATAAGTGTACCAAATTAAGGTAATTCATTTGTATTCTTTTTCAAGTTTACAAGGCTTATTTGTTGATTTTAGATATAGGTAAACGTTTTTTATCATGAGCTATTCAGACCTGGAGAGATGGCTTTTGGAGATGGAGACTGATAATGTCTTCGATGATCCAATTGAGAGTGAAGGAGAGGAACTTGCACCGTTACCGGATTTTGAAGCACTCGCTCGTGAGGCGGAAACTCAGGAAGTCGAAACACTCGAAACTGGATTGAATGACTCTGACGACTTTTCGGAATCGGATAATGTTCCTCTCGCGGAATTGACTGGTAGGAGCCCAAGAACTTGCAAATGTCCAAATGGTACAATTTGGTCAAAAACCGTACCACCAGCAACTCGAACCCGAGCCCATAACATCCGGGTAAGACTACCCGGCCCAAAAGGAGAAGCAGCTAGGAATGCAAAGGATCCGGTGTCCAGTTTTGAATTATTTTTCACACAAGACATTATGGACATTCTTGTAAGATACACTAATATATACATTGATAAAATAAAAGACAACTTTCAAAGAGACCGCGACGCTAAACCCACCGACGCTATTGAAATGAGAGCTTTTCTGGGGTTGTAGTATGTTATGGGAGTATCCCGAAATGGACGTCGGAACCTAAAAGATTTTTGGGATAACTCTCAAGGCACTGGATTGGAAATTGTGTACACGACGATGTCAATAAATAGATTCCGTTTTCTTATAAGAAGTATAAGTTTTGATGACGTCACTGACAGAGCTCAACGACAAGAATTTGATAAATTGGCCCCTATAAGGGAAATTGTAGAACTATTTACTGTCAATTGCCGCAATAATTTCCATCCCAGTGACTTTTTGACGTTGGATGAACAACTTGTTGGTTTTCGAGGCCGTTGCGGATTTATTATGTATATACCGAACAAACCAGACAAATTCTGAATAAAAATCTTCATGTTAGTGGATACAAAGTTTCCGTATTTATACAATTTTGAAATCTACGTTGGAGCACAACCTGAAGGTACGTTTCAAAAATCAAACAGGGTGAATAATGTTGTCCATAGAGTTCTGGAGCCACTTTACGGTTTAGGTTATAATGGGACAACGGATAATTATTTTACGAACCTACCCCTAGCTAAAGAGCTGTTGCAGAAGAAAATCACAGTTGTGGGTACAATGAAAGCTAATAGACCTGATATACCTAAGGAATTCAAAGCTTCTAAAGCTAGAACAATAAAAAGTTCAATTTTCGGCTTTCAGAAGGACGCGACACTTGTGTCCTATGTCCCAAAAAGAAACAAGTCGGTCACATTACTTTCAACAATGCATAACGATGCAACCATTGATCCCGATTCAGATGAAAAATACAAGCCTTAAATCATTACATTTTATAATCGTACGAGGTGTGGTGTTGACTTCGTTGATAAAATGTGCAAGCAGTACAGTTTTCTAAGGAACTGTCGTCGATGGCCACTTACAATATTTTTTGATCTGATGAACATTGCTGCAATCAACGCTGTTGTTATCAACCAAACAAACGTTAGCTTTGAATAAATTGTGAGGCGTAACTTTTTGCAGGACTTGTCCTTCAATCTGATAAAACCGTCACTAAATCGCCGGCTATCGATTGAAACAATTCCTAGGCAACTATCAACTAGAATTGGGATACTTTTAGGTACATCTGAAGAGGCACAGCACGATCTGACACCGAAGATGGGGCGAGTTGGTAGATGCGCTTATTGTACCAGAGCCCAAAATAGATCCACAAAAAAATGGTGCAAGACTTGCAACAAATGGATTTGTCCTGATCACCTACAGCCTAGTGTGTCTTCAATGCTACGAAAACTGATTTTTTTAATTTATATAAGTAAACAAAATAAAAATATGAACCATTGATCTCTGAAGTGCCATTTTTGTTATTTTATTCATTGCATCGAAAAAGTTATTTTTATTAAATTTGAAGTTCTTACCTAATATTTATGAATTAAAGTTATTAAATGTTTAAAACAATAAACGAATATATAATTTAAATATTTGTTTCATTTATATGTTTATAGAATACAAAATTATTAACATTTTTAAATGGCCTACCATACTACCACGTAGGCCACGCGTGCATCAGTGTAAAAAAAAGGGCGAGTGTACTCCAGTGTTAAAAGTCGAAAAAAGGATATTTTACCAAAATTTTTGTTGTTCCTAGAACCCCTCATTCAAATAACATTGAACTCATATATAGCGTGTCGTTTCTAAAGACATTTTGGGAAAATATCCTTTTTCGGGTTTAATTATTGTGGCTCTTTGTAAAATAACCTGATGTAAAATAAAAGGGGCATTCAATCAATTTTTATTTTAAACGCATTATGGAATAAATCCCAATAAATTACATATCACCATTATAGCAAAATAAAAAAAAATGATTTAGTTATTAGTTATTACCTAGGAAGATAAAAAGCTACAGCTAAAAACTAACCAACTTTTAGTTGTCATCCGCAACTAACTTTGGCAACCTAACGAGCTTAGTTACACAACCTGCAACTAATATCTAATAGCAAAAATTAGTTGTCATTATGATTACATTTTTAGCGCAGCTAATTTAACTACGTTAGTTACTTAGTTACGGCGTTGGCTAAATAACAAATTAGGTAGCTAACGCGCAACTGTGCCTACATGTTTACACATCAACTATACCGTGAGTGCAGCGTGGCTCACACCTTTTTTTTTGTGAAAATTGGGATTTTCTATCGTATTTGAAGATCTAGCATCTTGAAATAAATATACATAATAAAACCGGAGGCAATACCCTAACTCTAAATATGCATTAACCTTGAAATCGAAAATTTTGTGAAATTGCGAAAATAGCGGCAGCATTGTCACTCTAATCCTGATCATAACTTCTCCATTAAGGAAAAAGAAGAAGATCGACCTTAAAAGGTATCGCAGAATATTTAGAAAAAAAACTATCCCTAAACAAGTGGTCCGGAATGAATAAACTAAGCGTCATCAACCAAGTCGATATCAATTAACAGCTAATCAAAAAAAAAAACAGAAAATAATTTTCGAAAATCGCGAGTCTCGTTTTAGTTAACCGATCAACTCTTTTGCATTTTTATTATAATAACAAAGAAATACATGCATACTTATAAGTTGAACTTATTTGCAAACTGGGTCACTTGCTCACTGGCCAGAACGAAGACATGTAGCTCAATTGGTGTATTGCTAAATAAATTTGCTATAATATTCAATTTAAATTAAATTCAGCTGAATCACCATCAGCCGAAGAGGTGGGTAAAACGAAACAACGTCAGCAAAAGCATAAGCACTATGTATACTGAATAGGCCACTATCCTCAAATGTTGGCCAAATATAACCTGCAAACATGCGACACTCACTCCACAACGACGTATTGAACTATCATCTGGTTTAAAAGAATAGTATTTAACCGGCATGGTTCTCCTACCTACATTTATGTACATAATATGTGCTGGACCAAGTGATATAATTTTAATGATTTGCCGTGAACATTAAGTGGGTTGCCGAAAATAGGAAACAGGCCCGTGTGGGAGTGAAAAGTAAACAAAATCTTTATGGCAATGGTGTCTTGCATTTTGATTTTCTATGGAAATGATGCCTGTATAGATTTATTTGTCATACAGTGAATCAGTGAATAATATACATAAACTCGTGTTCATGAAAACAACTCGGCGGCCGCCGGGTCTTGGACATATTGTTGATTGCTGCAATAAAGGCATGTTACTACTTACTACCGGTCATAACTATTATGTTTAATAAAATGAAAACGATTAAAACAGTTACTCCATTGGCAGTGAAGTGGTCGTTTGCTTCCAATTGGCGACGTAATTTATTTGTATGTGCTGAACTAGAGATAAGTAACTAGGAAGTTGTTTTCAATTTACATTGTAGGCCTCGTGCAAGGTTTGTTTAAGCCAGTGTAGTATCCGTTTTGTGGTCAACAGATGTGTTAAGTGCATGTGGCAGTGGGCGGACTTTGATATTGGAAATTTAAATAATCATTGAACTTACATACATAACGTTTAAGCCATCGATCCACTATATTAAATCAGGCAAGTACTTTGATCTGGTATAAAATAAAGAGAATCTTTTAAAACAAATGGAACTGAAATGCCATTTGCTTACATTTTATGCGCTGGTAATGAAATAATCGATTACACTATGTTTCATTCGATCACAGGTTTAAATTTAACCTATATTGCAAAAGTTACTTTCTTAACTGGCTTTCGACTCGTGAAGATTTTCTGCCTAAGGCAGCATTTTCATATTCCGCGTTTCCGAGCACACTGCTTCTGGTTGTCCTGACCCAGCTTGCTGGCATCCGATATACTCGTACCTTGGCCTGCAAAACGAAGGTTCTGTATTCCTTGTCGTCTGGAACCTGCGTCTGCGGGCTGGGAGTGAAGATCATCTTCGCATTATTGTCTATCGCAGGCAAAACGAAAGAGTTTGTTCTCGAACGGAGTTCTGCTGGGATGGGAGTGGTGGATGTGCGTCCAAATCATAAATACTTTCTGTTCTATAATTGAAGTGAAATGAGAAAATCATCATGTGGTGTGTTTATGCGAATGTTACTAACACTGACGATCTGTCGATATGCATATATAGTCAAACACAGTTCAAATGGGTTTTTTATGCATAGTGTTTGTACACGTGAATTTGGCTTGACCTAAGATAACACTGACAATCTGTTTTGCAAAGCAATCAGGCAATTGGAATTGAAATAAACACATACAAGTTAAATTACCCAACGTTTCTTTTCGATATAAGGCGGGTTTTATCGGTAATTTATATCAAGCTCAGCAATATAAGTTCCAATAAAAAGTTATATTCACTTTTATATCCACCTTTAATTTAAATGTCAAACTTGGTATCCATGGCATTACATATGGAATCATTCACAGTGCTCAACTATAGGTGGCGTTCTTTGCACTGTTTTGTGACGCAGCTGATAATAGGCGTTTTTCATTTTTAGCTCCGAGCGGGCCACTGAGCTGTCAAAAAAAGAACTGTGTTACTTTTTTAGCTCGGAGCGCTCTGAGCACAAAATTTGTATTTCTTTTTTATCTCTGAGCTAGCTCAGGGCTCGCTCGATGAGCTCGATTAAAAATGACTTCGTTCATTATTTGTGCTTTTTCCATAGTTTATTTACTAGAAATTATAATTTAAATGGAACAATTCTTGACAAACACCAATTTTCGAAACAAACCTGACTATTTTGAAAATTAATAAAAAAAAAATTATCTAATGACAGTTCAGTGATCAATTCTGTTTCTTAATTAGCTCGGAGCGCTCAGGTTACGTTCAGCTCGGAGCGAGCTCTGTTCGCTCGGGCCCCGCTCCGTTCCCCGCTCGGGGCTAAAAAAGAAAAACGCCTAATGAGCCTTATTGCGAATATCAATCGACAATTGATAATTGACTATTTTCAATGTGTGCTATTGTGAACGAACGATTCATTTGGTATTTTTGTCAATCGCATTTTTTTTAATTGACTGCGATTGACAAAATCCTTTAGAATTGTTCGTTCACAATAGCACACATTGAAAATAGTCAATTATCAACTGTCGATTGATCTTCGCAATAAGGCTCAATAATTTCAAGAAAATAAAATGCATTCTTACGAAAGCAAGTCTCGAATTAATTATTCCCGTACATTTCTCTTAGTTTTCAAATCAATTTTGCTTTCTACTATTTACCCACTGTGGGCGAATGAGTGTGGATGGTTGCGGGGTAATAAATTTATTTAATTTTTGAACCTTAGCTAAGGCATTGAAATTCTTATGTCGTTTTCCATTGGTAACCCCATATTTTGCTCTCAGATTTCAAGTTGGTTTCAATGGAAAGCAAACTAGATTGCTTTTTTTGTAATTGTGTGTGCGATACTTTTTTTGTTTGCAAATTGGATGAGAAACAAATATTCTACTTTTTTCTTTTCCCCATAAATTGTAGAAAATTGAATTTATATGTATTTACGTTTCTCTTTGATGTTGCCTATGTAACTACCACCAATGTTAATCCTCTCTTTTATGGCTCGTTGAACCACTATAAAAGACGGCGCCGCGTTGAAATAAAAGAGTCTTTCGAATTCTATCAAAGATCACTTAAATAAACGTAAATCTTTACTGTGAAATTTCATCAGGGTCTTTTAATTTTCTTAGATTGAAGAAACCCCTTTGCAACATTTTTTTCATAAATAAAACCACACTTTATTTATTGTTAAATAAATTTAGTTCCCGCAGAAGCAAGCAAACGCAAGTTTGTACAGTCCACAAGTACATGGTTTGATTTTGGAATTTTCTCTTCCAAAGGAGCAAGAAACAGCATTCATATTTTATTGTTTTTTTTTCTTCTTTTTAACAGAAGCAGAAATACACTGTTTTATTGTTTAGTTATTTTTTACTTGCTTCCGTACAAACACAAATATTTTGATTTTCTTCTCCAAAGATGCAAAAACAAGTCGAAATGAGAATACTCCGGAGTGACAGGTGTCAAATGTTTTGGTATTAGTGCAAGTAGATGTCAATCTCGCTCCGACATCTATAAATAAATAATACATAATAAAATAAATAAATAAAAAAAAAATGTTTTTTAGAGTGGAAACATAGGAAAGGCTACCGGCTTAGGCGAACTGTTATATACCCTATCCCTCATAATGTGGGCTTGGCAAACGTCTAAGTATGGGTGATTTGTTAAGAACGATCTACATATTTTGTTATACAACATTTAAAGAATTTTATCGAAAAAACAAAGTTATTGTAAAAAAACGCCCTTTAAAAGTGGTTATGGCAGAAAACTTTATATAAACAAATTGTTTAAAACGATCTGCACACTTTGCGAAGAATAGGACTTTCATTACATAGATTTCTTCAATCAAACGTGTCCGTGGGCGGATTTTGAAAATATTTAAACATGCGCTTTATGGGCCCCAAGAGAGTATATGGTTAAAATGTCTGCATTCTAGCTCGAATTTAAAGGCCTAGTTTCGCCGACATTACTATCGATGCTCATCACGAATAAAGTAACTTTTAGGGTTCTACGGGCAATATTAAGGTATGTTACAAACTATGCGTCAAAATTAATATACCCTTATAATAGGGTATACAAAGGTGCTCTAAAATCTGCAAAGGATTGTTTTTTCTTACCACAAGAAAGCGACATTAGTTAATCCACTTTGGATGTCATTTCATTCCAGACATTATAAACTTTTTCTTCGCTTTTTATGTTCACTATTGTGCTGACCTCTCCTCATTCTCACTTTTGGTTTGTTTTTATTTACAATGTAAAATTATGACATTAATGATGAAAAATTATTTCCGGCATATGACCGCCAATTGAACCGCATCCTAGAGCGCCAATTTCTGACCTCTTGTGCTGCTGCTGTTGGAAATTTTTGTTTGATCGTCGTTTTACCGCCCGGTGATCTCCAGTCGTGTCAACCCACGGATGCATGCACACTTGCATCAGAGTTTCAAGACGTTAGGCTCAACTGAATGTAAAAATTGCCTAGATGTGATTTGTCCCCTCAGTCGCCTTTTACGAGAAGCTCTGTTTTTTGGGGCGCTGCAGTGATATGTTTAGCCCGTCCCTGCACGTGGGTATTCATTGCTCGTCTATTACTATTGAAACGTATAAATAAATAATTTATTTCCTAAAATCAACACTTAAATTGCAACAATATAAAATATTTTGGTACAGCCTATTCTATTTCTACAATTTGTATACAAACTGCAATTTGTTCAAAAACTCATGCCACCTGGGAACATTCCCCCATTTCTCAATAGCAAAGATTTACCAACTTTCATAATTGAGAAATCGAAGGGGTACGGTGTACCCCAGTAGCGAGAGTTATAACCCCGCTGTGCATACGTTCTGTAATTCTCGCATCGAGAAACTTTTTCGCATGAAAGACGTGAAGCAACACAAAAAAATTGTGAATTGGGACAAAAATCATTTTCTCTTCTCACATGGGACTGGTTCTGAAACTTATTTTTCTCGAAGTGAAGTATAAAATTACTGGAAGGTCTGGAAATACGTGAGTAAAGCGGTGTCTGTAAATAAAATATTGAGAAAATGTCTGTGAAAATTATTCGACAAACTAAACGTAGGTGAGAGACGTACTATACAATGTTTGGGCATAAAGAAGTGAGTAATTATAGAAACAAAATTATACAATTATAGAAATAAAGATTCTTCTGGCCTCTAGCCATATGGGGATTCACTTCGTCAAATAATAAAGAAGCACACTCGCGACTCAAACAATATACGGCACGAAATTGATCTTCAGACATTGCGAAAGGGTCGAGGTTGTCACGGAGGTTTCAACGTTTGTACGCATTGACGTTTATCGCATCTGGTAAATAATGGGGTTTATAACACCATGAGAAAAAATATCCTTGGAAACTTTTAATATCATGGGAATATTGCAAGGATTTCCCCAAGCTTCAAAATACTGGAAATCAACTGGTAGTTTGGTGTGGATTTTTGAAAATACGATGATCGCTCGGTTCTGCTCGAGTTTGACTGATTCTGACCCAATTGAATTTAATCTGCTCCTAACGCTGGTTATAATTAACATGATATTGATGAATTTAGTGTATTAAAAATTTTACATTTATGTATTTTGTCTGTCGATGTAAAACATAAATGAAATACAAACTTTCTTTCAAAACTATAAGAACCTTTTGCCATTTCTTGTTGGATGGCCATAGCTGTTTATTTTTGCAACAATACAATTCCAAAATGTTCAAAATGGATCCCAGTTAAGTGTTTGCTAAATTCTTTCGTCAGATGTACCTTCATTCTTCTCCATTGATTCTGACTATTTTTTATTAGCTATTTTTATTTTCTTTTGTATTTTTTTTAACTTTGAGCTTCAGCAACGGACTGAATATTTTGAAAAATAAAAAGTAAAAATGTCCACTGTTCAATGTCTGTTTGTAAATTTTCAATGCCCTTTTCTATCGCAAGCCGATTGAGTTGTGATAAATTTTGACAGTTGAAGTGAATAGTTTTTCGATATTTACAGAACCTTAGTATATCACATATTTCCAGGGGTTTTATTTCCAAATGTTCCATGTGGTATTGTTCACACAGTTACAGAACGCGGAATGTGATATTATGACTTTTTATTTCAATTCATATCGTTTTTGCGATAAATACCTATATCGATACGATAATTACAGAACATGGGCACAGAGTGAATTTTGAGGAGTGCACCGGCAGCTGATGGATCGCGTTTGGATTTTTCTCCCCCAAATGGCAAACATGTGCTTAACAAAACTACAGAGGCAGAAGCCTCATCTCATCACTGAACAAAATTTGTTCTGTTCAAGCACCCAATCATTAAACTCACTCCGCAAACGATAATCGTCTGGGTTCAATTATTGCACCAACTGAATCCTGCAAGTGTGTAAACTATGCGCCTTGCCCAAAATATTGCACAAAGTCGAAGAACACAGGGCAAGAACTTGGCGCACAATGTCGAATCAAGAATAAGTATAAGTTGGTCGATTTTGTTGACAGTAAAAGTGTCGGGCTCAGTGGGTAGTGTGTGGGACAACTAATTGAAAGGTCACCGGTTCAAATCCCGCCGGGACCAATTAACATCTAGAGTTTTTTTCACTGCCCCACCTCTTGCGAACGTCTGACAAACATTCAAGAGTATCAAATTGTCATGAGAAAGCTTCTGAAATTTGCCATTCGGATTCGGCTTGAAATTTTAGGTCCCTCCCACTTTACACAGCAACTGGTTGGAGAAGCTAGGTTTTAGGCCCTGTATTGGCCTAATATTTATTTATTTTAAATTGGCGTAGCACTCTATCACGGCCGTAGCCAGGACCTAATGTATGGGTGAGTTCCAAGTTTTATTGGGTGAGCTGACTTTTTTTTTTAAAGAAAGTCAAAATATATACCCCAGAAAAATTTAATTTTTATTAAAACTGTAGGTATAATCAATATCACATTCATGTTTGTAAACTACGAATTAAACGTATATGCTATAGGAGTTTAAGAAAAGGGTAGGTTATGTTCTTTATACACACACAAGTGAGTACAAATATCTACTTAGAACTAAAAAAAGTTGTATTCTTCGGTTTTTTTCGGCGAATTTAGGTTAGGTTAGGTTAGGTAAGGTGGCTGCGAGGGCGTGAGCCCAGGCACACTTAGGCCGCAGTTTCGGCCCGTTGTGATACCACAGAAGGGGGGGGGGGGGGGGGGGGGGGGGGGGGGTGTTCTGCCGGTCGTCGCTCGGCCTACTTGGTTCTCTGTGATTGCCTCCTGTGAGGTAGTGGTCTTAGGGGGAAGATACTCCTGAAGGGGTCAGGGTGTGCAGCCCGGCTGTGTTTCGCATGGGTTGCGATGTGTTGGGTGTCTAGTGCAGAGGTTTAGTTGGTTACCAAACTGTGACAGAGGGCGTGACTGAAGATAGTCCAACCCCGCTACACGCATCGCGGGCGTGCGGCTTGTGGCGACTGTTGCAGTACGAGCCTCAAGTTACACCATTCCGCGGAAAGGAGCAGGGAGGGGCGGCCTTGATAGTCGATTTGGAATTATGATGACTGAGTTCGGGGATTTGTGGTGCAGGTTTTGAGGCATGGGAGAGAAACAGAGTGTGGTGACTGTTGCAATCTAACCTCCACTCTGTTCCCGTTTTGTCTGCGTAGCGGGGAGGCAGCAAGGCCGGTGGAGACCGTTTCAGTCGATCCGCCGGGTTACTGTCTCGCCCTCGGAGTGGAGTTCTGACTGAAGTGACTGATACAATCTAACTACAGTGAGAACTCTTTTCCTTTGCAGGGGAATAGGTTTGGGGTGGTCTGCGGGAGGGGAGTGGGAGGGGCTCAAGTCATCGTCCAATCCGTCCCCTAGCTCAGCTGGCTACAAAACTGTGCCAGAGGGCGTGACTGAAGGTAGTCCAACCCCGCTACACGCATCGCGGGCGTGCGGCTTGTGGCGACTGTTGCAGTACGAGCCTCAAGTTACACCATTCCGCGGAAAGGAGCAGGGAGGGGCGGCCTTGATAGTCGATTTGGAATTATGATGACTGAGTTCGGGGATTTGTGGTGCAGTTCGGCGAATTTACGTGAAATATTATTTATTTGCAACAAATTCGTTTTTTTTTTCAAATGCTATAAAAGTAAGATTTGGAAGTCGTTGATCAGTTATTGATGAACGTCGTATTGCGTCTATTCTCGAAAGCGCCGAAAATGATGACTCGTTCAATGATGTGCTAGCACCAAATATCTCGACAGCTTCAAAGAGGCGATAAGTTGTAGGAAAAGCGCTTTTAACAGGAAACAACACCTGACGTATATTCTAATCTTGCAATCCACAGCTATTTTTTTCTTTGAGCAGATAATTTTTTACCTCTAAAATTTCTTCGTGTGAAGGCAATACCAAATTTAATTCTTATTAGATAATAAATTTAAAATAATGAAAATAATTGATTAATATGAAATAATTTAAATATATTAAATAAGAAAATAATATTAAATGATATAAAGGAATAAATTAAAAAATTAAAAAATAATAAGAGGTTTTAAGTCATTGTAGTTAAAATGTACACTCATTAAGGCTGTGCAGATTCGACAGCATTCAGTATACATAAACATATTTATTATTATTAGGCTCAAACCGTTTGTTTATTTCTAAAAGAACGGAGTCGATAATTTCAAAACAAACTCGTTTTAATGATGTTATTTCATAGTCATAGTTACAAGACATAACAATGGATTCACATAATCGGGTAGATCGACTTTTCATTCTCCGTCATCTTGAGGAGGGAACATATTCAACAGCATTCTGTTTTTCATCTACTGTATTCAAAAACTGCTGAAATGATTCATCACTTGCAAATCTTTTACACCTTCCTTAATTGACCTAATAGGTTGACAGCTCTGCGAAAGCCGATTTCACGTTTTTGCAAAATTCTATTAGCTGGTTCAATTATTTCCAACAATTTAAATAAAAATCCAAGCAAAAACAGAGGGACGGGCTACAGTCCACTTGGGCGAACTGTTGGATACCCTATTCTTATTCATATCTCTCATAAGTGGAAAGTCTAAGTAGGTATTGTTGGATTTAATCGAAAAAAACGAAGCTTTTGTAAAAAAAAACGCTCCCTAGCTCAAACTTTGGTTTTTCAATAAAATTGTTTTATTTGATTGTGGGCGTGTCAGTGGGCGGATTTTGAAAATGTTATATCCCGAGCAGTTTTAGGAGTCATAGATCATGTATAAAAAATTTCAGCTTTCTAGCTCAAAATTCGATTTTTTCCAAAATTTTGTTTTTTTGAGTTTGTGGCTCTGTGGGCCGATTTAAAAATTTTTAAGTTTGATTATTTCGCGCCCCTAGAGAGTATATGGTTAAAATTTTAGCTCTCTAGGTCCAGTTTAAAGGTTTAATTTTTGCCGATAGACGGACGGACGGACATGGCTAGATCGACATTACTATCAATGCTGATGATCATAAATATAGTAACTTTTCGGGGTCTACGGGCAATATTAAGGTATGTTACAAACTATGCGTCAAAATTAATATAATATCCTAGAATAGGGTAGATATACAAATAAATTTTGTTTTCATCGCGGAATCAAGCAATCCTATTGCTGTTACCATATCATCTGCATTCAGGTTGTGTTCGTTGCTTTCCTTAACGTTCATCAACGTTTGAACTAACTGATCGAAGTTACGGTTAATTGCCGAAATTGCTTGAAAATGTCCCGACCAGCGTTGTTCTATGAGCAATGGAATGTTTCTACCCTCGTACAATTTGCTAATCTTGAAGCGCTTAAAAAAGTCATGAAAGAGCTTTACTTACTCTTGGGTGAGCTCAAATATTTTGTGGGTTAGCTGAGCTCACCCTAGTGATCCGTGCCAATTGCTTGTGAGCGTATTATTATTCCCCGCAACCATTCACTCAAAGTGTAAAGTTTTTTTTTCGTGAAAGTGGGAAAATATACTCGCTGATCGCTGTATCTTAAGAATTTTGCAAATTTGTTGATGTTTTTAAGATAACCCCCTTCATGGAAGGGGAAGAATTGGTAATTTTGTTGATCAGCATGCAAAGAGAAAAACTTAAACGAAAGGGGGAACACACGCAGAAGAAAATTACTAACAGAGGTGTGAACAAATATTTGAACAAAGCCACATTTGACTGCTGTTTTGATCAACAATTATTTCCACTGCGCAGTACTGGTATTCAGTTGGTACAATTTATCATTTTGTACACAAAAACATTATCCAATTTTCCCTTATTTATTCCATTCGATTTTTCCTCAAATGCATACATTTTTTTAGTCACACGACATTTTTTTATTTTTTTATTTAAAAGTGTTAATGCTATAATTGCATTCACTGACCTTTAAACGCTTAAGCGGCATACAAAATTGTGGTACATACAACATTGAAAAATAGTCGGTGATTCTGAATGGCTAATCAGGTTACATCAGCGCAGCGACTTAACCCTGCGGATGAAACCCGACCCACATTTCACTTCCCTCATATACTGGCCCTTAGGTTATGTTAGGGGTGCCATCGTCATCCCTGGGGAACCAATTGAATTTAATCATCAAATGCACGAAACCCAAACATTTTCTTTCGAAAAACACCCAATTTCGCTGCAGAATTTGATCAGCGTCCTGTACCTGTAGTTTGTGCAGCCCAATTCGTCTAACTGTTCAAAAAATGATTTTCCTAGAAATGTTTTACGGTTCAACGATATTCCCTCTCACTTACAAAGTATAGTGTATGCGCTATGTTTTCCTCGGCTTCAAAGTCACCGCAGAATCAGCATGTCAACCTATCGGCATTGTTTCGGGGTCTCATGTACATTTTTTTTATGTAAATATGTATTGTACATATATTTGAAAAGGAATATTTAAATGGAATCTATATCGCCTTGAAGAGGTAACAATCAGACAGACAGACACTTTATCGCATTCGTAATATTAGAAAGGACTACTCAATATTAAATACAATATATTACACACACAATTCGACCTCGTAGATGTTTCATAAATTTGTTAAATATATTTGTTATCTACAAACCAATCAGAACGGTAGTGAAAAAATCTTTCTATAAAGTGATTTGTTTTTACAATTTCGTTAAATTGATACATTTGTAAATCACTTTAAAGTGAAGATTGGTGAAACCGAAATACAAATAACAAATTTGTAATTGTGTCTTACAACGACAAATTTGTGATTTTAATTTGCAGTTCGTGAAACAGACCACAAGGTTAATTATTAAAATATTATTTCAATAATAACATACTCACTGAACTTAACAACAAATATCGAAATCTTAAAACTTACTTAATTCTTTAGAGCCGACAAAATGTTGGAACACCAACTTATGGTCTTTCTTCGGGGTTTTCTCTTATTAACTTGGACTCATCCCTATCAATTAAGAAGGCTCAGGTAAATTTGTAGTGTTGTCAGTAATTCATATAACTATGTTTAGTTTTGTGTTGTTAAGTTTCATTTTTAGTTAATGTTACCTCCCTCTAACTCTCGTTTTCATTTGGTTTTTTTTGTCATCTTGTGTTTTGTTTTTTTGGTTAAATAAAGAAGGAAAATCAGATTTTGTTTTTTTAAATTTGGTGGTTTTTTTATGTTTGCCAATTAGTTTTTTAACTCGCTCTTAGTTTTTCTATTAAACTATTCGACTTGTAGGTTACTCCGCATTCACCCGAATTCATTCCGTCGCGAATAAATTCATCGCCAAATTTCTACTCACCATATCAATCGATGTTAAGTAATGGCAGTGGAAATGCCGGCCAAAATCAAGCACCCTTGACACCGGTATCGGTGAAAACCAATGCAACGCCAACAATTTTGGGATTGCAAAAAGCCGCCGTAGCTGCTGCTGTACAAAAACTACATCAACAGCCACAACACATTCAGCAACAACAATTGCAGCAGCAGCAACTACAAAAACAACAACAGCAGCAACAACAACAACAACACCATCATCAACAAAATCACAAGCAATTGCATGCAGCGGTAACGAATCTAGTTACAGTTGCCACAAATCCAATATCCACCACAAAAGCGCCGACCGCAACACAAACGTTTGCGATGACGACCCCGCTGAAGCAGCGCATCTCGCCCTCCAGTGTTGGTGAGAAATCACCAACGCGGATAACGCCGCATGGATCACCCATTTCGACGACGCTCTCAGCCAATGTACATCAGGTGAATAGTAGACAGTCAGATTTTGTGCGAGTTTTCGTAGAACTCTTCTGTTTTTGTAGGAAAATGTTGGCGGAACGATATACTTCTACCCGACTGCCAATCATAATACTTCCAGCCAGAACAGTAGTTCAGTAAGTAGCGACACTGTAGTGGCGCACGCTCCTACTACTGTTCCAGGAGCGGCCATTGCACAGAGCCCCGCAATGATGTTTTCGGGCCATGTATACCCCGGACCGTCGTCCAATGTAATCAGTATGCAACCGAAGACGCAGTTAGAGACGGCATTCTTCATGCCCGACGAGATGCGGGCTGAAATTCTTGCCCGCAATGAAATCGCCAACTTAATAATGGATACAAGTGATGCGCCCAATCCGAATCTACCCCTCGATGTGGACAACTATCATTCGTTATACCCACTAGAGGCACAGCCAATGCATCCCAAGATGACGATGCCAACATCCACATACAAGGCGACACACTGTACAACCGGCATAAAGTATTGCCTGCGAAGACTTCATGGTAAGTTGGGTCAAGACAGTGATTGTTGTTTTCCAAATTTTCATTTCTTTTCTATTTTGTTTCTATTCTACTCTACACAAATTCTTATCTCTGTCATAAAACTGTCCTTCTTTTGAAATCCTCTCTTTTTCCAATTCCCGACTTGTTTTTCTCTTGTTTTTTAAGTCTTCTCTTTGGGTTTTGAAAAATTTGCCTGGTTCACAGAATTAAGGGCATTTTTGTCATTTGATACCTTCTTAATCTAGGTTTTCGTCTGCAATCGACAAAATGTATGGCCGTCGTCGAGATGTGGAAGAAGCTCCAACATTCGAACGTTGTACAACTCCGAGAAGTTTTCACTACGAAAGCATTTGGTGATAATTGTAAGGATAATAAAAAGTGTATCCACCTCCACTTGGATTATATGACAATTATTTCTCTATCAATTCGCAGCATTAGTATTAGTATACGATTATCATCCAAACTCACAGACCCTTCTATCGAAGTACTTCACATCGCCGCTTGAAAGCAACGGCTACTCTGATCCATTCCCCGGCGAAGCAAGACCTTTTAGGTAAAGTTAATGACCAATTGTATGATTACCCACGCCTAACTGATGAATTGTCTTGCATGCGTGTGTGTGCGTCTTGAAACCACTTACAGTCATAAAAGCAATCTACAGAGAACCAGCAATGGACCTCTACTGCCGGAGGCGACAATATGGGCAATTATAATGCAATTAACCGCTGGTTTACGTGCAATACATCAGGCAGGACTCGCTTGCAGGTAGGTCACTATTGCATAAAGTGGGAATGATTACGAAATTATCGTGTATTCCTCCCTGTAGGATATTGGACCCAACGAAAATCATTGTGACCGGTAAAAGGGTGCGTTTTAGCTTTCCTGGAATCACTGATATCGCAACATTCGATCCGAATGCAGCCAATACCTTGGCTGTTGCTAATATGCATCAACAGGTAAGCGAGATTCGAATTGCCCCACTTGAGCAGACATTTAACATCAAATCAACGGTGCACGGCTGTAATATAGACACAGATGGCTTTTTAAGTTTAACTTTCTTCTCAGCAGCCATGACAGCTGCCAAGGGTTGGGAACATAAATGATGTCTATCGCCTTCGTATCTAGTGTTTTCCATAAAAAGTCATTTGAAAGCACATTTGTATGCTGAAAACTGGCACCGCGAAGTACCTGTACCATCATTGCCGAAAAATGTTCCAATATATGGTTAATTTTAACTTTAACTTCATGTTTGTTTGCTTCTTATGAGACAGAATAGTCTTATTTTTTACATCTAGCATTCTATGTTACAAATAGCCTCATTATTAACTAACCCCATCATATTCTTATTTCAGGAGGACCTCACAGGCCTTGGACGTTTAGTTCTAGCGCTCGCCTGCAGATGCTTGCAGTCCGTGCAGAGAGACAGTGTACAAAATAGCATCGACTTGGTTTCCAGACATTATTCGTCCGACTTAAGAAATTTTATAGTGTTAGTTGGACAAGTCGTTCGTTCCACTTAAAATGAATATAATCCATTTGGTTTTTCTTAGATATTTATTCACAACAACACAAAGACGCTCAGTGACTGATTTGATGCCAATGATTGGTGCTCGCTTCTACACACAATTGGATGCATTACAGAGCCAGTGTGACATGCAAGAGGATGAACTGTCCAAGGAAATGGAAAATGGACGGCTCTATCGAATATTGGTTAAACTAAATTGCATTAACGAGAGGCCAGAGTAAGTTAATTTAAAATGTATAATTTACCATATGCTGTGATAATTTATTCAATTTCAGCTTCAACTTGGATTGCACATGGTCCGAAACTGGTGATAGATATATGTTAAAGCTATTCCGAGATTATTTATTCCATTCCGTCACCGATGATGGTCGACCATGGTTAGATCACGCACATATTGTACAATGTCTTAATAAATTGGATGCCGGCTCATTGGAAAAGGTAAGATAACGTATAAGGCAGGCGCTGTGCTTACATTGGTTTCTATAAATGACATAGGCTATTCAAAGTAAGTGAAAATAATATATTCTTACTTAAATACAAAAGGGCTAAATTTATATAACAGAATGAAACTCCATGCACTATGTATTTGCATTCATTCATTCAAATGGAATGCTTGGTTCAAATGGTGGGTTCGGTGTGGTGGTCTGCCTCGGAATTTCTCGAGCGATACCCCACAGTCCTACCACTGACGTTTAATGTTCATAACGAATCTCCAAAGTCATTGATTTTGACACAAAGAACATCACCTTCTTGATTAGCAATATTTCGAAAGATACTTCAACTATTTTGCGGTAAACAGTCCATACAGGGCCCAAAATCCTCTCTTCTCCAGATAGATGTTCGTTTATGCGAAGTTATATTTTTGGCTTAAAAGAATCACCAACATCATATTATGCTCTTGGATGTTTGTTAGAATTTCGCAAGACTTCAATCTAGTGGTTGTGAATGCATCGATTAATAATTTGCGTTCATATGCGGCAGTCCCTCATCATTAGCTACTTTATTTAACTATGTTTCTTTCCATAAATAAAATTTTATAGGCAGGAATCTAAAGTCTTCTTCTTCTTCCTTTAACGCAGGCCTCCAAGTTAGGGATCACTAAACTAGATCAGGATAGTTTAGTCCTGCCTCTTTTTTTTAAGATTTTTCACCATTATGAGCATTATGGATTATTGTTCGATCTTTTTTTTACGACACTGGTGATCTCAAGTTAAAAAAAAACCTTTTATTGAAGAAATCATTGTAAATGTGAGTTCTATTCTTTGCAAAGTATGTAGATAAAGTAGTCTTGACCAATCCCTTTAAGCAAAGTTTTCTGCCCACAACTTTTTGGGGTCGTTTTCCTACAAATACTTTTTTTCTCGACAAAATACTTTAAAAGAAACGTACAAAACAGTTATGTATAACAAAAGATGTAGACTATATCCTTCTTAACAATTCTCCCATACTTAGATTTTTGCCCAGCCAACTTTATGGGGAATAGGAATAGCGTATCCAACAGTTCGCCTAAGCGGACTGTAGCCTATGTTTCAGTTTTTAACAATTTTAGTGGTTTTAATATTTGTGAGTGCTGTTCATCGTAACGTTTCCGATTGTACTGTAAATCGAAAGCCAATGAGGTTTTGGTGCTCAATCAGAAGCTGATGGAACGAGCCTAAACTACCCTGGGTCACACAAATACAACAACAAAAGCATTTGATTGGCCTCAATGATGTAGTGTAGTGATCCAAAACTGGGAGGCCTGCGATTCCTGCCTGTCAAATTGTATTTATAATAATGGATGCATTCACAACTACTAGAGTGCGAAAATCTAACAAACCCCCCAAGAGCATAATTGCTATTGGCGATTCTTTTAAGCCAAAAATATAACTAAACGAGCGGGAAACGTGAAAATGCTAAACATGAATTTTTATCGGATATGGTGACGCATGAGCAGTTGGACACGAAGACCAGGTATGATTATGCCGTAATGAAGTTCAGCCAAATGTAGACAAAGCGGGCGGAGTTGTTTTTATGTGTTAACTTGTATTATGTTTGCTAAATAAAGTCGTATGGTTGACTTTAAATATTTCAAGTTTTCTTGACATAGGGATTAAAATATTTAAAAAATGAGGCACTTTACGGCTCGAATATAATAAGGCCTAAAACCTAGCTTCTCCAACCATTTGCTTGTGGAATGGACTATAATTTTAAGCCGGGCGGCAAATTTGAGAAGCATTTCATACGTTCGCAAGAGGTGGGTCAGTGGAAACAACTCTAAATGTAGAAGTGCAACCCACAACCACTGAGCCACTGCGCCCACAATTAATGACAATCTAGCAATCATTTTAAACTTATTTCGAAGTAAATCGCGTGTCACTTTGTAATTTCAAGTTCACCAGAGTTCACACCACCACCCTACCATTTAAATCAATATGAAAAACAAAAAAACTTCACTCAATCGAGCTATTTGTATATTTCATGTGATACGCTTCGCCTCTTGGGGGTCTTATAGTCGATTAGTTTTACATAGCTTACACGGAATAAATATGTTCGACGCACTGTAACAGCGACCTTGTACGTAGCCCAACCAAGAGTTTTCAAAGGCAATTTCGCAGAACGTGAATAATTTAAAATAGAAAAAAGCGAGGAGTTTTAAAGTGAAGAACGAAAGAAGAAAGAAATCAAAGGAGGCGAAATTTGGAAGACAGGTGAAAGGACGAAAAGGAAGGAAGCAAGAAAGCTAGCTTGAGGACAGAGCAGGAAAAAAGGAATTAATTTTTTTTCCCAAGCTAAGTATAGTGATTTTCGTTCATTTTAGTGAAGTGATAGTTGGGTAGGATTTTGCTATCGTGTAAGAAAAATCGCGAGAAAAGGCGGGACACGCGATCCATTAGTTCTATTTTTTCGGGATAGGCGATAGCGGGTTACATCAATGGTTTTCAGGCGATTTCAAACCCCGTAATAAAGACTATGCTCCAACAGAACATTTTAACGTTGTGGAAAATCTTTGTCTTTTCCTTCATTTCGAATTCAAATTTTCATCAAATTTTCAGTGATTCTGTAGCAATATTTCACAATTTCTGGCGCCGATTTTATTTTATTTTCCGTGTTCCATTCTTTGAAGCGAACTTTTTTTCGTGGAGTCATCCCCCGTCCAGCTGAACTACCGGGATGTAGCAAGCTACCTGCTACTCGTTGTGTGTTATTTGTGGCCGGTGGCTGTTTTAATGTTTTCATCGCTCGATGTATTTTCTTGCAATTCCTTCCCGCTACAAAAATTTTCAGCTGAATCAGGGTTCTAAGGCCGCACTTTTCATTTTTACTACGATGCTTTTGAGACGTTGCTTCTGTAATTCTGCCTCGTTTTTAGCTTTAATTAAACCTTGGATGTAATCGAAATGACTTGAATTCAGTTCAACAACGTATTTTTTGTTTTTATTTAAAAAAAAACTGTAAGACATCCAGCTACAAGAAATCTGTTGAGGAAAAAGGAGTAAGATTATCAGTGGATCAATTTACAAATTTTTCGAGTAAGGGAACGGCATTGAGTAAAAAGTAGTAAAAATCCATAAGTAAAGGAACAGACCTAAAAAAGACCTAAGCATATCGACTCCCATAAAGTTTCTCAGCTCTGCAGCAAGCAATTTGGTCTATTTACTTTGAAATTTCACAATGCCTACTGGATTCTTTTCGGTTATTGTCACATTTATAGTCCCTTTTTATTCTACAAAAGTCAAATTAACGGCAATGAAATGAAATATCGACGCCGATTTGGTTGAAATGTCCTTCCAACTGCGTTTGACCTTTCAAAGTTTCCCAGGCTGGAGCCCACGATACGCTAAATATGCCTTTGTCTCCTGAAGTATAACGTTTTTTCAACCGGACAACAATGCACGATTTCATTACATCTGTTAACTTTGACAGCAATAACAGATGTTAGGCGATGCGTTCAAATAACTAGTCATAAGTTGACTAGCAGGCGACTTGTGTTGCCTTGGAAATTAAACTCGCCCATTGACAAGCGCTGCTAGTCAATTTACTGATATTGCCAATTTTCTAGATGACGCGTCATTTGTCAATTTCAAAACGTCAAGTGAAAGGAAACCTAGCATACGCAGCTATCACAAATTACAATCGAAAATTCAGCTTTCGGTTGTGAATTTCATGTGAGTTTTCTTGTGAGGAATTCAGGGGAATACGAAAATTCACACCAAACCTCACAATAGTTGCGACTTGTGAGGACATACAGCTGGGGAATCGGGCTGTAAAACTAGTTTGATAGAGTCTAATTGCTGTTTTTTTAGGAGGCGCCACAAGTTGAGGTGTTTTTTTTTTTAAATTTATTATTTGCTAACAAATACAATATCTGTGGCCGCTAAACTTTAGTTGAAATTGGAGTCTGAATTGCTCAGTTCAGTTGTTTGCGACAACAGATATAACGCTGTCGACATTTTAAAAGAAATATAAGTAAACAATTAAATCGTTCTTTTTTTCAGGTCCAACTAATGTCTCGAGACGAACAATCGGTCCTCATCGTAACCTACGTCGAACTCAAGAACTGTCTTGAAAAGTCATTTTCTGAATTATTGGCCAACGCGGCTACATAATCAATGCGTCTCTCAAAACGCAACACTCCAACAAATGCTCCACCCATTTGAGAAAATGAAAGAAAAAACATAACAAACAAACTTATTTATAAGCAAAAAAAAGTTTTTATCTTGAATATTTGAAAACAAGATCAATGCAATCTCTCCAGGTAAATCCAAACAAACGCAGAAAATGCAGCGCAAAAAGAAAAACAAAAAACTACATATTTTTACGAAAAAAAACAAAAAGTTTATTTTCTGTGAAAACGCGTTAATAAAAAGAAAATATAAACACACAACAAAAGTAAATTCTCTCTTCCTATTTTGATATCAAAATAAAACAAATTAAACAAGAAATGTATTTTTACACGAAAAAAGATAAACAAAAAACTATTAAAAAAACGTATTAAGAGATCAGTAATAGGAGTGAAATTCTGAGATGCCCTCTCATCACTTTCTCCATAATCTCAACGAAAAAGTAATAAACCAAAAAGGCTCGTGTTAATTGTTGTTGGACGACCGCACTCAAAGTTTTCCTTTTGAGAGCTAACAAAACCAAACAAAACACTCTTTTGTTGAATATTTAAGAAAAATTATTATTTGTTAATACATTTTTGCATGCAAATTACGAGAAGGAGAATAATGATTTATAAAACTAACTGAAAAAGAAATACTAATGGAAAATATCACAACTTAAACAAACACCACCTGTATACGCGAATTTAAAAGAAAATCGTTCAATTGAGTAAATCTTCATGAGACTCATGTCGCGGCTCTCTTTGTTTGCATTTTTAAATCAAATGAGTTTTTTTTCTTTTTGCAAAGCATTCAATTTAAAATTTATAATCATTGTTACGATATTAAAATTCTTAGAGAAAAACAATTTAAAAACAAATGCAGCAAAAGAAAACTATTTTAAAACAAGAAAAACATGAAAAATCATTAAATTATTGTACTTGAAAGTAAGACTTATATTTAATAAAAACAAAAACATACAAAGAGAAAAATGTGCTACAAAACATTTAAAGAAAAAAACAAAAAAACGTTTTGATATGTTTTAACATTGAAGTCAAAACATTTTTAGAATGAACATAGATATTCGTTTCCTCTTTTGCATTCAATCAAAAGAATAACCTTTGTATTCAGCCGCCATAATTTTAATTACTCCATGGACAGAAAGAAAATCGCATGGAGTGATACTAAGGGTATTTATGCAGCGTCGTAAAACCGTCGTAAATGTAGTGGTAAATGAACCGACAATGGCAATACCAATTTTGACAGTTTTACGACGTTGCATGACCCTTAATGTATAAGATGACTTCAGTACCATTTACATATGTCAAATACACATGTTATTAAAATCACACGTGTAACTGCAACACGTTGGCGTTGTGTGGGACGATGGGTAAGACGCGGATGGTTTTTTCACAGCCGTTAATAATTTGTATGAAGTCGAAATGCAATTCATCAAGTCTCGAGGAACTTACATTGCTTCTGACCCCAAATACACTGCTCGTCAATAGAATAAGTTCAATGCGTTCTAGGAGAAGAAACGTTTTTTTTTTCTCTAAATGAGTTGAAAAGAAAGCTATTTTGTTTTAATTCCCTTTTAAAGTGGGTTTATTGATAAACTATTTGATAATTGAAAAATTGTTGGTTACTCTCCTTCAGTGGCAGAAAATGTGTTGAGTAAGCTGAATCTTAAAATTTAGAAGAAAATCTGCAAACTTAACTGTGTCGCGAAATAGCACGAAATCGCAGACAATGTTGAATCGTTCGTGAGAAGAAGAAAATAAGTTCATCCGACATAACTTTTGGGAAAACGTAAAAAATCTGAATATCTTTCTTATTTCACTGTTCACAGATGTTTGATTTATAAACGAACTAAATTCACTATTTTTTAAGTCGCATAAGAAACAAATTTTGTTTCTGTCTGTTCCTAATTGCTGAATATAACGGTTCAAAAAGGTCGGATTTGTGTCCTTTAGATTTCCGCTGATTAAAGTCACCTGTTTTTCCACACCGAAAATGGTTTTTGTAGTTTTCTTAGGACTAACGGATGCGTCTACGTCTACATATGACGTTTGCGCCAATATGTCCGTTTTTGAAATTTTGAGATTTATTCCCTTCTTTTAACTGGTGATTTAATTGTAAAATCGTAAAATTTATTAGACCATTTTAAAGAAATAAAAGCAACAATGGTAAAAACATGAAGGCTAACAAAACCGTTCACCTTGCCACTTTGCTAGCAATGTTGTACGGCTAGCATCCACCTCTTGGGATTTATCTCTAAAATCAGGAAAAAACTGTGGTTAGTGCGAGCTTTACGACTGACACAAGATTAATAAATGTACATCACTTCTTAAGAACCTGAAATTTACAAAAAAAAAACTCATTAAATCCCCAACGGATCAAGATTCATGCAAATTTCTGCAGGAGCTTTTTTAAGTTTAAGGTACTTTAGATTGGGTTTACTATTAATAATCTTTTAACAGCCGAAAGGCGCACAGTATCCTTAGTTTTGGTCCTAGTTTCAGGCGCTAAATCTGAAGAAATGGATTCTAGGAGTCCAGTGATGCTAACATCCGCTGGTGAAGTAATCGTTTTTGTTAGTTTTTGCATGTTTTTCTATTATTGCTATTTCTTAAAAATTGCATAGGAAATAAAATCTATTGCTTAAAAAAAAGTAAACTCATAATCGATTTTCCACCGATCGTATCAAAATCGAAGCAAAAAACCAAACCCAGAAACTTTTTCTAGTGGCGCAAAAAATAACAGATTTTCTTTTAAGTAACGGTAATTTATCAATTTGTATATTTTTGAAAAATAGTTTGCCAATAAACCCTCTTTAAAGTGGCATCAACAAAAAAGCTTTCTCAGCTCATTTAGAGAAAAAAGTCTTTATTTTTTGTAGAAAGTATCGAAGCTCTTCTATTGACAGATAGTGTATGTTGCTTGGGATCTCAAATTGTAGCTAAGTTTATGTTTAAAAGAAAAAACTATTCACAACCAAAACTGTCTTGCCTATTAACAAAATCTTGGTCAACAACTTCATCACCTTAATACACGTGCTACTACACTTGCAACTCAAATGCACAAGACGTGTAAACGTATACACACACACAATCTTCAGTAAGGCATGCAAAGGAATCTTTCCTCAGAACAGAATGAAATTGTGGTTTGGTTAGAGTTCTTGAAAAAAAACCGTTTGCACTTTTCCCTTAGCTATCATTAGAAAGACTTGGTGATATTTGTTTTTGGCATTAGATTTTCGTATAAATCTGTACGTCATTAATGTCAGAAAAGCTTGTAAATCCCAATGTGGAATGGTTAGAAAAGCTAGGCGCCATTTTGGGATATTTTGTGAAACGTTGAGCGTCGTTTTCCCTGGTTTATGAAATTCATTGCTCTTCAATTCATTGTCGACTTGGTTCAACAAACTACCGTGATTCCATCAATAAAGCCTATACATACCTTGCGAATTCTATTGCCACCATTTTGACCAAAGCGGCACTCCACTTGTGCATACATGAAAAAGAATAGTGAAACTTAAGTTAAGATAACCTACACAATGTTCATTTCTGTCTGTTTTCGGAACTTTAAACTATTTATTGAGCCGTAAAAATGATCGCAAATCCATCGAACATATTTGCCAAGCAAGTGACATATGTCTGGCTCAATGATTTTTATGTACAAGTGCGAAATATTTTCTGCTTTTTTGCAGTACAAATGGTGCCGAAATTAAATGATCAAACCCTGTGAAATTGCAGTTTTAGTCTGATATAGTTTTCACACAGATTATTCGGCCTGCGCTTTAAAATACACTGCAAAGCAATTTGATGCAGATGACAGCTTCGAAAATGTCTGTCTCCCGCATGGTATAATCCGCCAAATCCGAAAGCTGTAATCGGAGGCAGTCCTACCCGCGCAATCAGCATGTTTTCAAAAATCCAACTCAAATGTGTTCACCGATACGACTCAGAAACCAACTAGAGTCGTATCAAACAAAAGCCATCAGTAATCGGTTTGATTATTTTCTCTAAATTATACAAATGAACCTGTCTGTGTTTACACGCCCAACAAAAGCATGCTTTTTTTATCGTCAAACTTGCAAGCAGAATTGTTTGGATGGTTATCAAAATGTTAAGATAAAAACTCATTGCAGACGTTGGGTAACGAAAAAAAATATTTTCCGCACTGATATATTGTTTACATCCATGCGGAATGATTTTCGACGTCCGGCAAAATTATCGGTATTTGCAACATACAAAAGTTGACTTTGGTCTGCTAGTTTCTATCAAATTAATTACGCGCAGTTTAAGAAAGTAAACCATAAGTTCGCGGCAAGGGCAGGCCATACAATATATAACTTTGAACTAAAGTTCAATGCTAGTAGTATAACCATCGTGTTCGATGTCGATGTCGCTGTACTCGCTGCTCGTAGAATTCGCTGTTAAATCTCCTCTTTCAAAGCCCGTCAAAGCAAACGGGACCGAAAATCACTCGAAGAATTTTGCGTTCGAAACGACCTAGAAGATCTTCATCCGCTTTTGACAATGTCCACGCTTTTGCGCCGCAGATTAGGATTGGGATTATGAGGGTCTTATATAGAGTCTCCTTAGTTTTTCTTGACAAGGCCTTACTACATTATCAGAATTAATAGCGGAGCAAAGTTGTAGACAAAGTCCCGAACTACCTCAAAATTATAGCTGTCTATCGTGACGTTCTGTCCGATTCGGTAATGTTGTGTGTCACGAAGATATAAGTTTCACACTTTCTACTAAATACGTGTTTTGAATAGCCTTGTATTAGAGGCGACAAAAATTCCAGTCAAATGCACACAAAAAAGAAAACAAAGGAAAAAGCGCATACACACTCTCTCACTTGTCTAACTCGATCTTTTAATTCTAAACGCGAATGCTGATTTTCAATACAATCGCAGAAAATTTTGTGATCGGATTGAGAGAATCCTTCAATCTGCGTTTACATGGAATTCAACTCCGATTGCATCTCTCAGCTTAAAATTTAATGGCAAATTAATCTGGCATCTGCGTTTCAATTTTCACAAATATGTATGTACATCCAACGACAGAACTTCAAAATTAAAAAAGGTAGTTTTCGTGTTACATTTGGTCCATTCGGGTACTTTTAGGTGAAGAAATATTAAAACTGTTCAATCCACAAAATCGAGAGAGAAGCCTTTCATTTCAAAGAAACGCACGCGAACGCTTCCGCAGAGAAAAATGAAACACGTCAAAGTTATATCATCGGTTTTTGTTTGCTGTCAAACTGATACTAGCTGCGATTAATGAACGAGCACAATTGAATGCCAATTTTCACAGATCAAGTCAGAACAGAAAAGTACAGCTTCAAATCTTTTTTATGTTCTCCTCTCATCTGTAAATTTTAAATCAATGACCCTCAGTGTTTTCTAGCGGTTTTGAGTGAGCAGTGTGCCGTTTGTTGTGAAATGAATAGAAGAATGCCATTCCTTTTTCTATCATTCGTAGGAATTTTCAACTTAATTCCAAATCCATTGTAACTCCACAAACGAAGCGTAAATGCATCAATCGCATCAACATCAAGAACGAACCAACCAAAAGTTCAATAATAAAAGTCAAAAATCTAACCGCAGCAGGATTTCATTCTGCTTATGTCGGCAGTGTTTCGCAGTGGGATGTTGTATTTGTAACGTGTAAAATCCTACTTCGGTGCGTATAGCTTTTGCCGACAAAACAGTGGTAATAATTGGCCTGATGTCGATTTTCTCACAATTAGCACTTGTTCCATGTTATTCCTTTGATTTTTTTTATAAATATGCGAATATTTGTAAAATTAAACTAAGAAATACGATGTCTCATGCCAAACAAATAAATAAGTTGACATCAGTACAATTTGAATTTTTAAATTTAACTCTTCAATCACTTGCCCTACCTCAAAGCTTGGTGCAGAAAATCGTGTCCCAAACTGATCTGAACAGCTTCATGGAACAAAAAGTGGCAGAATGTAGAACACTTTGGGGCAAGATTTTTATTCATGGAACAGCAAATCCTGGACTTTTCTGATCTTTTCTGTGCAGCCCAGGTTCATGAAACAAATAGCATTTCATCGATTGACATTTTCATTTTCTTACCAACTGAAATTCTGTGTGAAGAAAAATGAAAGAAAGTGGATTTTATTTTTTATTTCGTCATTTTCTCAGTACGCGAACGGGTATGTAAAAGATTATATAAATTTACGATTGCAAATTAGAAGACGAACGGACTAATTAGCATCCCGTTTAGCGGTCAGTGTGTTTCTTCTGGATTATCAATCGATAACGCAATAAAAGATCACATTTGATATCAGTATTCTTGTTTTCAAATCCCAAATACAGGCCAAGCGACAGAATACAGTATGTTGAGTGACAGAACACAGTCACATACAGGAACCTGTTCCTGTTTTCGTTGTTTGTCATTTTGCCCTTAATACCCAAAACGTCACGTCCAAATGCTTTGCGCGGTTTGAGTCGAGCCAAGAAATTTGAATATTACCAAAGACACGAGTCCTAAACCGAGAAATAGTTTGGCAATCCTTACTTGTTTCTACCTTTGCGTCGACGCCCGGCGCTTCGCAGAAACGTTACGCAACATTACGTTCTGGTTTAACGACTGCAATTTTGAAGTTGAAGCAGAACGCAGCTTTGGGATGGATTTCACTAATTTCCTATGGTTCAACTCGATGCGTCTTTCAACACCACGCCCCAAAGCATGATTGTGTTTCAGTCATAGCTGGCTGGACACAATGAGCCTTATTCCGAAGATCAATCGACAGTTGATATGATATGAATAATTGACTATTTTCAATGTGTGCTATTGTGAACGAACGATTCTAAAGGATTTTGTCAATCGCAGTCAATTAAAAAAATGCGATTGACAAAAATACCAAATGAATCGTTCGTTCACAATAACATACATTGAAAATAGTCAATTATCAATTGTCGATTGATCTTCGCAATAAGGCTAAATAGCAACACATAGCTGCAACCATACAAGCTGTTAAATGTTGAATTCACACGCATTCGATGTTGCGAACACAACTATTTGCAGTGCTGCTATACATACCCGTATGAGTTGACTTCTAACTCGTACGTTTGCAAGTGTATAGTTTATCTGCAGCACCATTGAGTTCAGCCGGGTAGTGGCATTGTATTGGTGTTGCACGTGTGTTCCAGCACTTTCATGATTATCCTACATCTGCGCATTTTTTTAATAATAATTTTAACATCAACAAACATACGAAAAAATAACAACAAGAGAGGAGCTAAATAAAGAACAATAAAATTCTATTCTATAAAATTTAATGTTTTTTCAATAAATAAAAAGTGAAATTGTTTATCAAAGAAAAAAAAGAAAATATATAAAACTTCATCGATGAAAAACAAAGACAATTTAAAATTATTTATAATTTTGTTAAGATTTGCGAAATACTAGTGGAAAAATGTGTGGAGACTCAAAAACCAAACATTCAAAATCTTTTTTCTACAGATTTCCTAATTAAATTGTTAAATACAAAAATAAATAGATATATTTTGATACAAAAAACAGTTTTGCTCAACGAATTTGTGTGATTTTGGTCGGAAGGAGCTTTTTTCGAAAAGTGGAAAAGTTGTTAGAAAGTGTCAATATACAAAAAAGGCTCAAATACATAAAATAAAACAAATTAGGAAAATCGATAGAAGAAATTTTGGAAAAAACTGCTTCAATTTTTTTTGTTTAAGTACCGTCCAGTGTTAAATATCATAAAAATAAAATGGGGGGAACAAATCATATCAACAAATCTGTAAAAAAAAAAATTAGGAAAAACAATGAAATTCCACACATTTTCCTTCCACTAAAACATTATTATAAAACCTTTAGAAATACAAAACAAATGGGAAGCAAATAAATTAAGAAATAATAAAATGAAACAAGACACGAGTTCAAGAGTTCAAAATATGCGAAGAAAAATTTTAACTAAAAATAAGAAAAAAGTAGTTGAATATTTAAGATTGACAAAAAAAAACAAAATACATTTTGTTTTCTGTTAGTTTTTAAGGACAATGTCTGATTTAAAAAAGAAAAAAAATCAGAAAATAAAAATTCGTACAAGCAGCAGAGAGAGAGATTCTTTTCTAATTATGATATAATTTTTAACTATTATTCTTAAGTAAAATGATGATCTTTTTTGTAATATTTAATTATTATGCGTACTTTAAGTTTAAAGCGTTTGCAAGTTTAAATTGTTATTGAATATTTCTTTTAATTGTTTTGTAATGTTGAGCAAACAAAATCAACGCTTTCGGCATTAGTGTTTGAAGAAAGGAATATATTTAATTTTTTAACCCTGAAAAGGAAAAAAAAAAACAAACGAAAGAGTAGTACATAATGTGATTTTTCAAAACAAAAAAAACATAAAACCAATTCCACTTTTTTTTTAAATTTTGTTTTCTCTATTTTTTTTAAACAAATCATTTTGTTTCTTTAAAAAAAAATTAAAAAATCCAAAAAAATAAAAAAAACTTGTAAAAAACCAACAAAAAAACTACAAAAAATGTGTGAAAAATCATTGTAAAATACAATAAAAACGACAAAATATTTTGAAAACAAATGGATGTTTTTTAATTATAACAACAGTAGTTTTCAAAAACGTCGAAAAAAGCTCGTCCAATGATTGCCATTTTATGACGCAGAAGCTCAATTGTCAAATATGCAATCGTGATGTTTGCACGCATCGCATCGCATCGTTTGATCATCGTCAAATGACTTTTTCTGCCATCGCATTTAACGGTGTCAAACACAATCAAAATGGACCCGTATTAAAAGTATGAATTAAGGTAAACTTTATATATATTTTTTTTTTTTTTGTCGGGGTGTGTGAGACTTTCTGCACTGGAGCACTCAGACTCAATACTGGTCCATTGTACTACCAGGCAGACACACCACATTTTACTGTGGGAATTTACTCGTTTTTGTAAGAAAAACGAGAAGGCGCTTCAATGATAAGGAGCTTAGGTTTACAGCACTCACCATATCCGCACCAAATACCTGCCACCTGATACGAGCAAAAGCAGCGCTGGAATCGGCTAAGGTGATAGTTGATTGTCGTTTTTGATTATCAACTCCTCTGCTCTGCGTAAAGCGATCACTAAAAAATGATTGATTATTGGCAGCACTTAGAGTTTTAAACGTCACTTCCTTGCCGACGCTGTCATTCCGAGCAGCTGATGTGTGTTTATTTTTCATGATTTATATTTCAAATATGATTTTGTTGAGTCCTTAGGCAAAAACTTTCTCATAAATGGACAAAGTATTGACTGCATTTTTTTAATGACTGCAGCAGTCATTTCAGCCACCGTACTTTGACCCATTGGTGCAGCCCAGTCAGCCCCAACTTGTCTTTGATAGCCACCACCCCCAAGAAGATTTTAAGATGCAGCCAATTGAAGGATGGGGGGAACATGCGTTGACCTTATTCCAGTTGGTAAATCAAGCAGTCCCAAAACAAACACAAACGCTTCTTTTGATAAGCGAAAGTTTTTTTAAAAATCTAAAATACACAATAATAATTTATAGCAATCAACAATGAATATTTATAATTCTATGAATTCTTTCATCGGGTTTGAAAGTTCCAAGATATTTGCTTTATTTCTCATTTTTCTTCTTAATAGTTGGACATTTGTGTAATTATTTTCTTCATTTGTGTAGAAAAGTTCTAATGAAGTAAAAATTGCACTTTTTTATTTGAATTTATTTAATATATATTCTTTTTTCACTAAATTATTTAATTTATTTGGAGTTGAAGCCGATGTGCATACCTATGAAAATAACAAAAATGTATGAAAGCGACATCTAAATAGCTGTCACATGAAATTGATGGCAAAAAGGTGATTGTCAATTGGATAATCACCTTACGTGGACGTAAAGGTATGATTTTGATTGTCAACTATCAACTATCACCTTAGCCGATTCCACCCCAGGACAATCACAGAGGAATTGTTCCGCAGTGTCGTCGCTTTCTCCACAGGCTTCGCAGTTGGTGGTGTCGCTTAGGCCTAGCACCTTAAGGTGTTTGGCAAAAGCGTAGTGTCCCGTAAGAACGCCAGTAGTCTGTCTGCAGTCTTTTCTGTTGAGAGACAACAAGAATGCCGCGGATTTCCCACAGACGTCGGGGAGAATTTGCTTAGTCTGTCTGCACCCTGGAGAGTCATGGCAACGGCGATTGTGTTCATAGGAAACCCAACCGTCAATGGAAGCCCTGACCGAGGACGCAGGCAGACAGATCGCTGGTTCAGGTCCTGAGAAGTCCCCCTCTGAGCCCTGTCTAGCAAGTTCATCGGAGATCTCATTTCCCGTGATCCCGTTATGACCCGGGACCCAGACAAGTTTAAGTGAATTCAGCCTTCCGACCGAATTCAGAGATATCTTGCATTCACGTACTATTTTGGATGTAGTTAAGGGTTTGAGTAAGGCCTTAAGCGCAGCCTGACTGTCGCTACAGACGCAGATACTTCGCCCCCTCCACCTGTTCCTCGCAACATATTCCATGGCCATTAGGATAGCATAAGTCTCCGTTTGGAAGACTGACGCATGTTTGCCTAAGGAGAAAAGTCTAATGTTGTCGCTCTCCATGAAAATACCAGCAGCAGATCCTTGATCGGTTTTGGAGCTATCCGTGAAGATTCGACTGCATTCCTTTCCAGGCTCAGAGTCTGGCCAGAGCCAGTACTGAACACGAGGAAAGTCGACTTCATAGTTGCGCTTCAGCCGAAGTTCCGGTGTCATTGCATCAGACGGCATATCCATAAGATAGGAGTCGAAGGACAGCCGTTGCGCAAGTTCATTAAAACTCCAGTGCGAGCTATACCAAAAGCCACGTCTTTTTAAACGTGAGATAGCTTTGATTGTGCAACCTATAATGTAAACATCAAGGGGCGGGAGGTTCAATAGTGCACCTAGGCCGGAGCCAGGCGTGCTGGGGAAGGCCCCCGTGCAGCCGAGACATACCTGCCTTTGGAGTTTGGCAAAAGCAGCAGTAACGTATTTACGTGAAAGCTTATTCCACCAAACAACCGATGCGTATGCTATAAATGGTCTTATCATAGCCGTATAAATCCATACGGCTCTGTTCGGTGATAAGCCCCATGTCTTGCCGAAAATGCCTTTGCACTGCCAGAAAACAGACAGCGCCTTGGCAGTCTTAAGCTCAACATGTTTGGACCAAAGAAGTTTGCTGCAGGATGACTCCCAGATACTTTGCTTCATTGGAGAGTTGGATTGTGACGCCTTTTAGCACTGGCTGAGTCAACCCGACCAGCTTCCTCCTTCTCTCGGAGGAATTACACCTTAGTGCATACCTCGGTTTGGCAAAACAAAAAGACCAAAAGCACTGATACTGCGATTTCCATTTTATGACGGAGTGCTGGACGATAAGCAGGAAGGTAGAGCTATGATTGGGTTCATTCGAAAGAAAAATACTGTGTCGAAAGTTTGGTGCTGTGTGCGAGTAGGCGAATGGAGGAGAAATTGCAACCGCGAACTCTATGAGCTCTACCAAAATGTGGATGTAGCTCCAAAAGCTAAAACACGTCGATTATATGCGCTGGGCCCAATTGAGCGAATGGACAATAATGCTACAGCGCGGAGGATCTTCGACTCTTCGAGATGACAGCCAGCTCAAACCCCCTTCCAACTCAAATTGCTTCTTTCCGTTCTCAGATGTCGGTATTCATGCTCGCATCTATATTCAGCTATATTCCAAAAAAGGCCTCCATCATTTAGATAAGTAAAACAGTATAAATATTTTATAGAAGAATGTAAAATGGCGTTACAATTTATTTGTTGCTAAAAATTATTTTGTATACAATTACAATCTATGTTTTGTAGTTTTAAAATAGAAAAGACAAACATTTTAAATAAGAATACAAACATGTATGTGTAAAATTGGTAAAAAGAAAATAAATTTCAAAGTTAAATCTATAAGTTTTGAAGGAAGACTCCAAATTGGACGGAATGTTTTCGACATTAGTTATTGTTTGTAAAAAGCCTTCTTAAAGTCAATTTTAAGGAGCATCGTTTACATCATAAGGCACAGATAATAATAATTTTGCAATGCTCACAGAGATTTCGTTTTCTGTTTAGTATTTAGTGGACGGATATGTATGTACATATATGTTATGTATTTGTGTGTCTTTAGTTTGTACTTAATCTTATGCTAAACTTATATCATGATCGTAAGCTTCGCCACGCCAGTCGTGATCATCGTTGCTCCAGTGATGATTATCGGGAAGCGCATGATGACGCAATCCACATAATTGTGGACCGAAGCGCAGCATGACGATGATAACACCAACAATGAACATAGCGAGCGCAGCAACTGCTGGATACAGTATGATAAATGCCATTTTTTTGGGTTAAATGTCGCTTTCGCGTTTTTGAAGTTCAACGTATTCTTCGCCGCGTTGACGAGATGGCCGCTGTGGACGTTCTTGGTGGTGATGCTGTTGCTGCAGCGGTTGGTGTATCGGTGCTGATTCGATGTCTTCGTTGAAAATGTGCTGTGTCTAAATAGAAATAGTATTTATTTATTCAAAATAATAAAAAAGATATGTCAATATAATTAATTATTTTATTTAAAACATTCGAACAGAGCATCTTCGACTACCAGCCCCAGGTTCAAGAAGGCAAGGAATACGGAACCTCCGTTTTAAAGACAAAGCCATGTCGGATGTCGGAGCGTTTTGCCTGGACAACTGCATCGCAGGGGATAGAAGGTTACAGTGGCTCAGGAGTCGGGAGCCCGTAAAGAAGTTAAACCATTTTACTTCACAAGTGAAATGCACGTTAAGTACTAATCTATGAAATAGTTGTGCAAGAATCCTTTAATAAGTTTAAAACAAATGAAAAGCTAGAGATCGATACACTAAGAACAGAATACGGTCTCTTGCGATACCACTACATTAAACGTAGATTTAAAATTAATCTTAAAAGTTTGATTTTGGAATCCACCATTTCCAACAGCTTGTTGTACGACTGCACTTTATATCGAAGACAAGTGGCAACCACTAGCGTATCAAATCATTTACACCGATGTGCTGTTGTGATGTGCAAATTGTATTCTACTGCTTTAAAGTGAAGCGTATAAAAAGCCACATAATGTAAATCAACATTAGATGCTCACGAGATCTTTACGCCAAAGGAAAGGAACATCGGCAAAAGCAAAAACAGAAGAAACAAAGTAACAGGTAATGCAAACTTTAGAGATTTCCACCCTATCGAATTATGGTTTTGAAAGGAATTTTTCTCGGATTTGTATAAAATCGGAGCATTTCCATTCGAGGTATGGGTTCCGATTCATGGCACTCACACACGACTTGATCACTCAAACAAACTCCCTGCAAGACGAAATTGCAGATTCATCATCAAATCGACGAAGCGTTCTTTGGCCGATTCCGGTTAGTCTTCCTGAGCATTAAATGCTCAACACAACCACACGAGATGTGACAATGATTCAAGATTTCTTAAATAATTCCTATTGCAGGATGTTGATGTAGAGTGGGTATCAAACTGCCGCTTTGGATATCAATATCATAAAAGAAAAGACACATTGCACCAGGAAGATTCCCTGGAACGACTGTATCGATGGACACAGAATCACTGTCGCATTTTCGAAACCAATGAGTTCAGGAGTTTGGTGGTAAAGTTATGAATCGTCTCCAGCATCTTCCGGTGTTCCCTAATTTTAGGTCGCCTTGCCGAATCTCTTGCGGTTCCTTCAGCACATCATCAAACAAGTAAGCAAATATCATTGCTACATGGTGTTCTCACAGTTCTTACTCCCTTCTAGGGTTGTTAAAGGCAGCAGTTTCGAGCAATGTCTTTTGGATTTGCAAAATTATGGCGAATAAGTTTACCTTCAGAGGCGCGCATCACACTCCATTTGACTCGAATCCCACCAACGAGACCTAGTCCCACCCTCGTCTATGGGACATCTACTGAACATTCTGAAAGAAACGAATGGTCGATGGCCGCTAGTCGGACGTCTCCTGTGTCATCAGCCTCCACCAGACCAGGAGTCCACATCGCATCTGCTGACCGTCGATATGGCTGTGTACCTCCTTAACTGCCTCTACACATGTCCACGAGTACATGGACTAGCGCGTGGAAGGCCTTCAGGCATATTTCAGGGCTCAGATACCAACCCTAATTACGGAACAGGCTTCGTTGCTGGTAGCGAATTTAAATTTGGGCCCAATATACACGCTTTTGCAAAACAACCAGTCAAAGATCGAGACGAATCTGCTCCATGTTCCTCGAGATGCCCGGCATCTTGCCGCTGCCGCAGATTCAGTTTTCCATGGCCAGCCTTTACAGAGCTACGCTCCCAAAGGGGTACTTTAATGTGATCGCGGCGTCCTATAAACAGATCTATTAGGGTTCACGATCCGACAAATGGATTCGAGAATCCCTAGGGCTAGGCGGTATTCTCCAAAAATCCGGAGCAGCTGACCAAGATTTTGGCGGTTTAGCAATAGTTTTAGGCGTTATTTTGATGAAAATAATGAACTTGTGAAATGTGTTTTTTTTTTGTTTTGTCAGGAAAGCGATAGAGGCGACTTAGACAATGGTGAGGAGAACGCAGAAGGCTTTTGATTTATCGGCTGAGCTCATTTGAGATTTAGCGTTGTACATTATGTCAAATCGGAAAAAGGTCAAAAGTTAATAACGCGTGCCAAACATGCAAAGTAAAAATGTTTGATGATTCGGATCGTTTTATTTTAATGTGATGTTTCTATAGATCAGTAGCGGTAATAAAACGCGGCGATTGTGTGAATGTCAAGCCTTCAATGGAACGAGATTGAAGATCTTCTTGAGGTAACAACTGAGTTAAGAAGATATAAAGAAGTCCTCTGCTGGTAGCATTATCTGCTTATCACGGAAAGTAAAAATTCAACTAGCATAAATATTTGCTGGTCCCTACGGCACAAACCATCAGGAAAGAGAATATCAAAGGACAACTTTCGAACACAACTAGGCGTCAAAATGGACCCTATCCAATCCCTTGAGAAAGCAAAAATCCCAAACACTTTCCCTCGAAAAACAACAGACTTCCTTGCAGGGTTTGAGTAGTTCTTTCGTTTGTGCTTAACTTATTTTTTCTACCCGACCAAGTTTTCTTACAGAAATTTCGTTCAGAATTTTGATGCTCCTCACGTTAACACAATGCACATGTGCATATCTTACAGTATGTTTATCGTCATGTTGCATCAGAAGGCAGTGCAGGATACCTACAAGAGTCCTGAGTTGCGCCCTGTTTTTTAAAGAATTTCCCTGGATTTGTTTGTGGCCAAAAAGGTAGCCAATAATGCCTTAGATAGCCTATACCCATTTCAGATCGTTAGCCTTTGCCATTTTTTTTTTTATCGAATAATACTCTTAACTCCTAACTGATATCTTACTCTCCTCAGAGGCGGGCTCATCAGCTATTTGGTTACGTTGTATACCAGTGTATTGGTAATAATACATACTTTTCAGCCTTCATTGTGCGACAGCTTCTGACTATGTTTGAATTAGTTTTATTTGATTCTAGTGCAGCCTAACTATGGATGAAGCTGGTGATAAGAATATATAGAACTTCTAATTGAAAGACATGGCGTGTTTCGGGAAGTCACTCGGCAACGGTCCATTGTATTACCAGGCAGAAATCCTCTTTTTGGTGTAGACGTTGGAGAAACGATGTGTTATTCGTTTCTGTCGTTTATGAGTGGCGTATGTTGTTGTTCCCCATGGGGATTGAACTTGCACCGCACTACCATTGAGCTAGCTGCAAAGTAACCCATAGGTAGATTGATTTTATCTCAAGGACTGACAATTGAATCCCAGTGGGATTGCGTAGTATTTTTTGCTTTAACTTTTGGTCATAGGAGAATGTGACACAATGCGTGCCAACATTGAATTTTGTTTGGTTTTCCTCTAGATGGGTTGGAATAATCATATGACTGAAAGGTTACCTCATATATTCGGATAGCACCTATGCAGCTTGAGCCAAAACACGCATTTCAGCTTCGGATTGATACTCATTATCCTGTACACGATAAAGGGATATCCTGAGTTATAAATGAAATCATTTTCCCGTCGGAATTGAATGGAATAGATGAAGTTGGAACATTTTAGGATAGACAAATCTAGTTTGAATTAAACAAACATTAGAAACTCATTATGAACATAGGTTCGAGTTCTCTCCTCGGAACACTTTCAAAGAATTAAACAAATCAAATACTCATTAAATATAAAATTTCTATAAACAAATGACACGCTGACACATAATACCGATACCCAGATATGGAGCAGTGCATTGTTCTCTTGCTGAAAAACACAATGAGAACGAATAACCAAGGTGCAGTCTTCATTATGTTCATACACCCGCTTGAAAAGAACCAATTGAAAACTCTCCACAAAGAATTAATTAATTAATCAACAGCTTGTCAGTGATTACTGATTACGCCCATCGTTAATTAGCTTATCATCTTGTTGACAAATCATGCATCAATACAATTTAAGTTAAACCTACCTCAGTCCTCTGGAAGTGACTGGCGTCCTTTAGTTCAGTTAAATCGAGTGGTGGCTGGTTATGGGGAGTAGCCGACCAAATTGAAACCAGCCAACGATTGCCTGCAAAGAAAATGGCCATTCAATTTTTCAAAGAAATGCAACTATTTAAGATTTCTCACCTGTGTGCCTGTCCTGCCAATACTCCCTGTGCTTCGAGCAGCAGGTGAATATGATATTTAGTAAAATAACAAAAACTGCAATCACCGTACAGATGGCGATTGTTACGTAGAACGGCGAGAAATTGCCGTATAGGTGCTTTGTGAAGTATGGATTATCTAGAAAGGCTTTACGTTCATCGATTGTGGACATAGTCGAATCGGAGAGCTTCTTTGGATTCAATTGCTAGTTCGCATTGCGAACAAATCAAATCGAATTAAGGTCGTAAATTCCACACTTATTATATGGATGACGAAAAGTGAAACTGACAAAAACTGGGCGTGACCCTCTCGTTTACAAATGCTTGATCAATCAACGATTGTTGCAATGAAGTTTTACTACAATATGCATCCACTGCACTATGGGTGTGTACAATACGTTCAATTTCGATAAATTAATTCCAAAACTATTTAATTTTTACTACTTTTATACTATTAATTATTATTTGCGAGCAAAACGTCCAACGCCCAAGAAACAACAAAAGTTGAAGAAGCTCAGGCAAACGCGACAAATACACATACTAAAGTTTTGGTTAAGCAGTACTTGTTTGTTGTTTGCTTGTTCGTTCCTTTTCGCCTGTCAAACTGTGAAGATAAAATTAAAAACATTTAGTTATACCAGTTAGCAAACTTACACTTGCGAGATGACAAACCCATACCTCCGCTACTCATGTGTATGGATAGGAGTGTGTTTTAATTCTGACATTTACGCTTGCTTGGATTGGTGAAGCATTTTCCAAACAAATATAAATATCCAGTTTGAGAGCCACTGCATTATATTTTGAAAACATTTTATACAGCTAGGAGCGTTGCCACAATGAAAAAATAAATGAACGATCTAAAGACCATTCACATGAGAGCGAGTGAATAAAAGACTTTTCACATGAGAGCGAACAAATGATGAGACAAACTGCGTAGAAGACAACTTTAAAGGCATTTACAAACAGAAAATTGCAAATGTTACCATTCCAAGCGCGGGGTATGTGACTAGTTCATCAAAATATATTTAAAAAAGGGGTTCAGCACGGTTTAATTGAACAAATGTCGAATTCCAAAAATTTTGCCGCGTACAACAACATGCTTGCCACGATTTGTCAAAGTTCAGTCACAGTCCATAACAATTCGTCGCGTTCCACACCCCGACGATTTAAAAAATTGTTCGAACTTATTCTGAAAATCCGAATATGCTTAGAATTTGCTTATAGTTTTCCAGTTGGAATGCGTGGCCGTCCGCAACCAACAATTGTGTAATATGAACGAAGTGTCAAACTTCAAGAATAATTGCTTGGACGAGTTAATTGATCGCTCTCATATGAATATTCTTTAAATGTAGATAGATACTGCAAAACAATGGGTGCGTAGAGCAAGAGCTGCCAACTAGAGCAACTTAATCTGAAAATATACAAAAACTGATAATTCCAAAATGCTTCCACAGTTAGAAAAGTTTGTAACTAGCATGCTATAGCCGTGTTTCTTTGCACGCGGATATAGGGATGGCATCAGAAAACGACTATCGCCGCTTAAGAATTCATAAAAAAAAAATTGGCAGCACACATGCACCTATGACATGCACCGTGACACAGCTGTAAGTTGTAGTTAAGAAATTTGTATTGAATATCCTGAAATTTGAAAAATATTTACTTCCGCCAATTGAAATTGATGCCAAGCATATTCTAAAATTATGAGAACAATTTCACATTAACAGATTTGCTAAATTCAATTACCCTTAAAATGAAGTTTGAAAAATAATAATAATAAAATCACGAATAAAATATTCGGCGGGATGTGTTAGTGGTCGGAGGGATGTCAAACTTTGACATTTCCTGAAAAATTCATCGCATCGGTTCATCAGAAACGAAGAAAATGGGTTTGGAAGCACTGTTTATCCCCGCTAACTGACTTAGGCTCGTTTTATTCAGTCGAAGTTGAACTCAACTTGGGGATTTTTAATGTCAACTTGGGAAATTGCTTTTATTCACTCAAAGTTGACTCGCTCAACTTTAGATATTCCGAAGTTGAGAAAAGAGAAGGTTGGTCAACTTTGAGTTTGCTCAACTCCCCAAATAGTAGAAGTTGTACTGCAAACTTGGGATTTTACGTCAAATGTCAGATTTTTTTTTCTCATTTCTGTTTTTGATTGTGCGAACTTCAAATCAAGTGGCGTAAATACCTAATTAAATATTATTTTTCTAAAACTTAAACAATGTATCGTTCAAATTATTTCTGGGAAGATTGGCCATCGTGTGATTCGGCAGCGAAGAAGACGAGCGCGATTTAGTCTGTGAAAGACGGCAACTTATAATGAATTCGTTGCCGTACGACCAGAGAAGGTATTTTACGCCGAATAAGTTACCTATATTCCATAGTGGTATTCTTCTTCGATAGATCGCGTGAATTACGACCAATAACCCAATTATTAATCGAATTACGGTACTATGCACTCGGATCAATTCAATTGGCGGTGGCCGATTTCATTGGGGTAAGCATTGCAACCGTGCATCACATGCTGAAACGAGTGTCGAGAGCGATTGCCAATCTTTCGCCACAATTCATTCGTATGCCGGAAACCCAATTGGTACTACTGTAAGCAGCACTTGACTTTTTTGCAAAAGCAAAATTCCCTCGAACTATTGGTGCGATTGATTGTACGCATATCCGAATTCAACCACCAGGTGGAACTGACGCAGAGAATTTTAGGAATCGTAAGGGATGGTTTTCCCTAAACGTTCAAACGGTTTGTGCTGCGAATTTGAAGATAAACGATATCGTTGCTAGTTGGCAGGTATAGCTCACATGAAAAATATACATTTTAAATCGGTTTTTAATTTTTTATGTGCTCCTTAATAGGGCTCCACGCACGATCAGCGCATTTTCAATCGGTCTAGTTTGAAACAACGATACGAAAGAGGTTCAGGCAATTTATTCTTGTTGGTGATTCGGGTTACACTAATACAAGCTATCTTGCGACACCTTTTCTGAATGTCACGAACCCCATCGAAAATTTATATAATGAATCGCAGATTCGCACTCGCAATTGCGTAGAACGTTCGTACGGCATTTGGAAAAGGCGTTTTCCAGTGTTGGCCACTGGCTTAAAGTGCAGAGTGGAGGCTTTACAGTTAATTACAATTGCTTGTGCCGTTCTCCACAACGTAGCTATTGACGAGAATGAGTCGGCACCACCACCGGAAGTGTACGGATTTTCCGATATGCTAGATGGCACATTATGTTCCTTCGGGTACGCCTTTGCAAACAACAGCCGTATTTCTTTGCACTCGGATATAGGGATGGCATCAGAAAACGACTATCGCCGCTTAAGAATTCATCAAAAAAAACTTGGCAGCACACATGCACCTATGACATGCACCATGGCACAGCTGTACGTTGTAGTTAAGAAATTTGTATTGAAAATGCTTAAATTGAAAAATATTTACTTCCGCCAATTGAAATTGATGCCAAGCATATTCTAAAATTATGAAAAACAATTTTACATTAACAGATTTGGTAAATTCAATTACCTTTATAATGAAGTTTGAAAAAAAATAATAATAAAATCACGAAAAAAATATTCGGCGGGATGTGTTGGTGGTCGGAGGGATGTCAAACTTTGACATTTCCTGAAAAATTCATCGCATCGGTTCATTAGAAACGAAGAAAATGGGTTTTGGAAGCACTGTTTATCCCCGCTAACTGACTTAGCGGCGATAGCTATCCCCGCTAAAGTTAGTGTATATAGGATAAGTTGTTGTTGTATTTTACATGCAAATTTCAAATTATCCCTATATCCGCGTGCAAAGAAACACAGCTAACATCAACAGTCACTGACAATGTCCGCTCTCGATTGGATCGCACATATTTTCAGCCGATTTTAGATCAAGCTTTAAACAGTCCAATCAATGTAAAAGAGTTAATGAGAAAAGAAAAATAAACAAACTTCAAAAATGTATGGCATTTGATAGAAATATGTTTATGTCATTTTTTAGATATACATAAGCACACGCAACATTCAGTCCATACCATTCACTAGGTTTGAGTAAAGAACGTAAGCCAGCAAAAAAAAGAAAGGATTTAAAAGAAAGTTCGCTTGGAATATGGAATTGCGAACGCTAAGCGATTCAAAGTTAAGGAATCTCCTGAGTTTTTGTTGTAAGACATGGTGCAGTTATTAAATGAATTTCATTAAATTTGATTATCTTTTATAGCATTCGTCAAAGCAAATACTTTCGATACAGGACGAAGGAATACACTCCAAAGAGTTTCTTAAATTTGCTCAGAACATCCACTTGCAGAGGACTAAGCCAGATATTGTTTCACCAATTGCTAGTCCCATGTGAGTATTTGGTTAAATCTAGTTAATTCGAAGTGTTCTTTAATGTTGTTATTACAGGAACGACTTTATAAATGACAATAGCCGTGTTTCTTTGCACGCGGATATAGGGATGGCATCAGAAAACGACCATCGCCGCTTAAGAATTCTTCGAAAAAAACTTGGCAGCACACATGCACCTATGACGTTTATTAGTGAAACAGCTGTAAGTTGAGTTAAGAAATTTGTATTGAAAATCGTGAAATTCTAAAATATTAATTTCTGGCAGCTGAAATTAATACAAAACATATTCCAAAATTATAAAAAACAGTTTCACATTGACAGATTTACTAAATTTAAAAAAAAAAATATAATAAAATCCCGAACAAAATATTCGGCGGGATGTGTTACTGGTCGGCGGGATGTCAAACTTTGACATTTCCTGAAAAATTCATCGCAACGATTCATCAGAAACGAAGAAAATGGGTTGTGGAAGCACTGTTTATCCCCGCTAAAGGACTTAGCGGCGATAGCTATCCCCGCTAAAGTTAGCGTATATAGGATAAGTTGTTGTTGTATTTTACATGCAAATTTCAAATTATCCCTATATCCGCGTGCAAAGAAACACGGCTATATTTTCTTAATCTAGTCTGGACTTAATCAAATTATTATTATGTGTCTCATATTCCTTATTATCTATCATAATGCAACTGTTGGGACCATTTTGTGACATTATTTCATATGGACCTTTAAATGGTTTGTCAAACTTTATCCTATTCTGAGTTCTTAGAAATACTTTATCACCTACTTTAAAATTGGATTTATTTACAATATTTTGTGTGTTAACTCTTTTATTCTTATCTTCTAACAAATTCTCTTTAGCTTGCTTATGCGAATGTCTTAATTTGCATTTAAATTCATTCAAATAATTATCTAAATCATATATTTTTTTCTTTATCTGACAATATTTCACATGGTAACGTGCTTAGCTTACCAAAAACTAATTCGAAAGGTGAATATAAAGTGCTACTATGAGGCGTTGAATTGTAGCTATACGTATAGTATGGTAATCATTCATCCCAATTATCCTTATCTACTATGGTCATAAGATAATCGTTTAGAACCCTATGATTTCTTTCTAAGGATCCTAACGTTTCATGATGATATGGGGTTGATACTATTTTTTCTATGTTTAGTAACTTACAAATGTTTTTTAGTACCTAGTTCGTTCGTAAATTCTGTCCCTTTGTCTGTTTTAAGTCTTTTAAAACATACATACTTTAGTATGAATTTCTCTACTATTGTCTTCGCAATACTAACGGCATCTTTAGTTTCTACTGGGAATGTCTCCACAAACTTTGTTAGTTCACATTGTATTGTGAGAATATACCGAAATCTCATTGATGGTCTCAAAGGTCCTACTGTATCTATTGAAATGGTTTCAAATAAAGTACTCGGCGTGTCTGTTATGACGAAATTTTCTTTGGTATACCTTGTTATCTTAACTTGATTGCAAATTTCACATTTGTTGATGAACGCTTTTACCATTCGATTCATGTTTTTCCATACATATTTCTGTTTTAACTTGCTGATGCATCTTCTAATACCGCAATGTCCTCCTATTTTTGAGCTATGATATTGTTCAATAAACCTGTGCTTTTCTTCTTCATCTATTACCTTTTTCGGAGGTTGATATAATAATATATCTAAACATTGTCCAATGTTTCTTATCTTTTCTCTTGCAGCTTATTAAATATCTCTTTAAATTTATGTACGTAAATTTTTTTAAATATCAAACTATCTCTCGCTAGCAGCGACTGATCAAGAGTTCTGACCGCCCTAGGCTAATTATGAGCACGCGCCCCCAACAGGTGTGTTACGGCCTAAAAAGTAGTAAGTGAGTAGAGTAGTAGTGTGCAAATGTTGACATGGTTCATAGTACCTATAAAAGTTTTCAGATCGATCTGCAAGCGAAACTAACGTTGTCCTTTAATCCTGATGACATTCAACCTTACGGTGGCAAACCATTTTTTAAGCTGACCGTACATAAAGGCAAAGTACCTCACGCATTATAAGACCAAAATCATGACAAGTGACTGCAGGCTACCAAGTAGAAAACCAAATCCATGTCGTGTTTGGCCGCATGACTTGTATTTTCTTAGTTTCTATAGACAACTAAGTTGCCATTGACCAGGAGCGTGGTCTTGTAGTGTGTGAAGTTGCTTCGACTTGAGTATTTTTTTTAAATATTTACACTTCTGTTATTGTTAAAAAAAAGACGAGAGCATCATACAAGTGAAACATTTTTGCAACTGATTAATGATTTATTTGAAAATAATAGTAATTAAGTAATTATTATTAGATTATAAAAAATTCCTTTTTCGTGCTTTAGCGTTTGCAAATCTTTCCACAATTTTTTCAAATTTAATAGTTTGTAAAAAATCGCTTTCTATATACATTAGCGAGAGCGCTGCAAGTTTTTGCTGGCGGAGTGTGGAACGCAAGTAATTTTTTACCCTTTTAAGTGCTGAAAAAGACCTTTCGCCGCTGCAGTTGGTAACACTCATTGTCAAAAAAATTCTTAATATTATCTCCACATTCGGTAACATGCATGAAATATTAAAACTTTTTATTAACTGCAACAAACCCTTTGGGGTTCTGGCAGAAATAGAATGCTCGGCCTCGGTGTCAGATTTTAAAAACTGCGCCAAATGGACGCATTCTTCTGCAAAGGTTTCTTCTAAATCAGTGGCATATAGTTGTTTTAACTCCGTTGCTTTGCTTCTAATAAATTCGCTGTCGTCTAGTTCATGCAGTTTCCATAAGAAACCAAACTTTGTGTTTACTGTATTATAAATAATTTGACGGTTTTTTAAGTGCACTTTAAGACAATCAATAGCTGCATAATAATTTTCAACGATGAAAGCTCGTCTCCCTTCTAACTTAATGTGCCCCGTTTTAACTTCATCAAAATGAAATTTTGGTTTCTTTCTTCTTCTTACATCTTTTTTGTATGTGGTCACTTCGCATCTCTTGATTACCTCTGATTCAAAATTTTCGAAATCTTTTTCGTCACGCAACGTATCAAGATAAACTTTTAATGTCTCAAAAAGAGTAACAACGTTAGATAAATCAACAGAACTTGCTTGTAGCTGTGCACTAACGATTTGAAACATTACGAGCACAGAGTTCCAAAAGCACAACATTATTGTAATTTCTAGAGTTTTAATTTTTTCCAGTATTCCTTTTGCTTCTATTTTGGTCTCTTTACTTTGATTTTCATCTTCGCAAATAGAGTTTAATGTTTCCAGAACTTGTTTGTATGAACTGTATAAGGCTTTGCTTGCATCTGCTCGCGCACTCCATCGAGTTTTCGATAGATTTTTTAGTACCGTCGATTTTTCATCCAATTTGGATAACAAAATTTGCCATCTGCTTGTAGATCCAGAAAAAAAATTGTATAATTGTTGTTCCAGTGTAAAAAAAGCAGCTGACTCGTCACTACTTTCCGCGGCAGCAGATCCCACGAGTTGTAGAGAATGGGCTGCACAAGGAACAAAAGTAGCCAATGGACTTACAGCTTTAATTCTTGACTGAAGACCTTTGTATTGACCAGACATATTGCTAGCATTATCATAACTTTGGCCACGACAGTCTTTAATATCAAGTTCCAAAGTTTTATCAATTGTCGCAAGAACAGCCTTCTCCATGTCTTCACCTTTATGACCGCAATTGGGTAAAAATGTGATAAAACGTTCTACAGGTTCTCCGTCAGGCAAAATATAACGAATTATAAATATCAACTGATTTTTTATTTCTCCTATAATCGAAAGTCGAATTTCGTCAGCGAGAAGTAAAATAAATTCATCGATTACAGAGGATGACAAGTACGATGGAGAACCTCTGCCTTTTTGTCCAAATCTCACCGAATGCTCAGCCATGAAAGGATCAAATTTAGATATAAGCTCAATACAGCCAAGAAAATTTCCGTTTAGTGCAGATCCAATAATTTCATTTTGACCGTGAAATGGAAGCCCACGAGAGCTAAAAACTTAATTGTTTCTATTACTTGTAGTAATACATTTCGCCAATAAGTTATTTCTTCATTATATTGTTTGACTATTTGGGTATCCAGTCGTTGTAAAAGTTTATCTCTACATACATATTGTCCCAAACATTTACGATGATCCGGAGAGTTGTCATGATCAGTTATTAAGTTACAATTTGTCCAGTCATTGAATCCACTTTTGGCAAATACGGATGTTCCTCCAAATAATTTGCAAGGACCACAAAACACGTGACCTGTGGATTCTGAGTATACTAACCAGCTTCTTTTCACATTTTCGCCATTAACAAGCTTTTTCTCAAACATATTTTTAGATAGAAACCTTTTTTGATTTTTATACTGCTCTTCTGAACTGGAAAAATCTAATTCTTCGTTTTGTTGCAGTTCATTTTTAACAATATAATCTCGAAATTCATCATCTACTTCCCACAGTGCAGGGTCACTTGACGGAATAGACGACTTTTCTTCTTTAAGAATTTCGTCTTCATTGGAGATCGTCGCCGTCGTCGGCATCGTCGCTACTATAGGGCTAGTGTTGGACGGAGAAACGTAACAGTCCGCGGTAGAGGAACCAGGGCAAGAAATCGCTGGCGATAATGCAGCATTCGTCACCGTTTCATTCCTTTCTGCAGAGTTCGTAAAAAATGTTTCTAGTTTACGAGTATGTTTCAAAATGTTTTCTATTTTCTTTTCCTTTTCTTTTGCCTTTTTTCTGTATTTTGCTCCACTTGGCTTTTTTACTATCGAACTGCTCTCATTACCACTCATAGTCTTAAAAAAACACGGAAATACTAATTATAAGAACAACCACTCTCTTTGACAACTGTTTTAATAATGATGTGAATAATTCTTTACAAAACTAAGGTAATACTAATAAAGTATTTCTTAGAATATTACATTTTATGATTATTGCTTATTAATAGTTCTTAGGATAACAAAGGGTTAATTGCTGGAAATTATGCTGACATGTAGGTGTTAGGTATTTATTGGTGGAAATCCGGTGATTGGGTGTTCGGTCATTGCGGAAATGTGCACTTTACGATTATTGCTTATTAATAATTCTTAGAATTACATAGTTCTTCTTACGGCTGGAGATATGCTGACATGTAGGTATTAGGTATATATTGGTAGACATCCTTTGATTGGGTGCAAAGTATATTAACTATTAACCACACCGGGGAGTGGGGAGTCCCCGCCAGAGTATATCCATATAACGACGTTTTCTTTATCAGTTCTTATGAGCAAGTACGTCTGTGTCACACAGACACTAGAAGTCAATGGATATATTAAGTACTGTGTAAGCTAGAGATACTCTCAAGCGCATTTAGTTTTAGTGTTTTGTCTCGGTCTAGTAGAAATATGTATGGTAGATGCAATGATGCTAGATAAGTCCATGCGAAGACACGATTTCAGCGCCCCCCCCCCCCCCCCGATCCTCGCGCCCTACGCTGCAACGTAGTTAGCCTAAGGGTTAATCAGGCCCTGCTCGCTAGAGCTAGTCTATTAACACCTGCAATGCTCATCCTGAATATTAGCTTCTTCAAAATCAATTTTACCTCTGATAGAGAATTATCGCTAAATTCTACAACTACAGTGTTTGCTGCTAAAATTATATTACTTTGTTGGGTACCCTTTTCATTTCTTTTTATTTATTTAAATTCAACCTTCTTCATTCGCCTTATGTCCAATATGTGAAGGTGATCAATCGCTACATTTGAGTCTAAGTGTCTCGCACAGTTTTCAGTTGTTTTTGATGCTTCTATCTTCTCCATTTTTTTTCCATTGCTCTTGTTACTAAAGGGTTTTTCAATAAGAGCGCTACAAAAGTTTTTTTTTTAAATAAAACAAAAACTGTTTTGGATATCAATGAAATTCTTTTTTCCTGTGAAAGTACGTTTGATGCCATTATGTATGGAACTCGATTTCTTTTGCATGGCCACCACGGGCACGCTTGCAGAAGTCCAGACGCTGAACCCAATTTTCGTCGGTTTTCAAGCATAAATCGGCCGATACTGCTGCAATTTCACGTTCGATATTCGTACGAAGTTCATCAATCGTCGCTGGTTTGTTGGCATAGACTATAGACTTGACGTAGCCCCACAGGAAATAGTCTAACGGCGTCAAATCGCACGACCGAGGCGGCCAAGCGACTGGACCATTTCGTGAGATAACGCGGTTTCCAAACTTGGTTTCCAATAAATTGATTGTGGCATTCGCTGTGTGGCTTGTGGCGCCGTCCTTTTGGAACCACATGTCCTCCAAGTCCATATTGGGGCCACAACGACGTCACAGAGATGCCCAACGCTTGAGAACGACGTGTGAGAGACACATATGGGCTTTCTTCAACTGGAGCCTCAGCGGCAGCAATATTCTCGACACTACGGGCACTTCTTTGTCTCACTGGCACGGGAACATTTTGTACTTCGCTTGTGGATTCAAATTTTTCCACTAGACGCTCAATTGTTGATCTGCTAGGACGATTATGACGACCATAAATTGGACGTAGCGCTCTTAACGTTGAGGCCACTGACTCCGAATTTCGGTAGTAAATTTTAATAATTTTGACTCGTTGTTGACTCGTATATCTTTCCATCATGAAATGGCAAACCTTACTGAAGAGAAATGTCAAAAGAGCGGCAAGAAATTCGGCGTCGTTTGCTGTCCCTGTCGCTCAGAGCTGCCAACTGATGTCATGAAAATTATGCCCAATTTTTCATTAAATTATGCCCTTTCCAATTAAATTATGCCCATTTGAAATAACCGACATAAATTGTAATAATCACGTTCTTTATTTGGTAACTAAAAAAAATGGCGGATCCCTTTCTAAAAAAATCGTGTTTTTCCTTCTTTTTCCTTTTTAACAGTGAAGTCAGCCACGGCTACTTCGTTTTACATCTCAAAAAAAACATCCAGGTGGCGCAACCCGAGTTACAAAAAGGGTGCGTCCACCAAGTGTATGATAATCGTTACTTTACATTCTTACACATTTAAAAAAAAAAAATCAAAATAATAATGAAAATGAAAGAGGCATACATTTTTGGCGTTTTAAAGGTCTTTCATTAAGGACTTGACAACTTCTTTTTTAAATAAAATGCAAACTACTTGAGATAAAGATAAAGAAACAATTTATTGGCTTGAATTACTCTCAAAACATTTATGCCTGGAACTCGACTTCGTTCATATGTCTACCACGGGAACATCTGCAGCGGTCGATACCTTGAACCCAATTTTCAATGACTCAGCCGCACTTTTCGACCGATACGGCCGGCGCATAGACCATTGATTTAATGTAGCCCCATAAAAAAAAGTCTAGAGGCTTTAAATCACACGATCTCTGCGGCCAATAGACGGGTTCGTTTCAATAACTCGATTGTTGCACCCGCTGTGTGACTTGTGGCACCGTCTTGATGGAATCCCATATCACTGATGTCTAATTCATCCAATTGCTCAAAGAAATAACGTTCCAATGTCTCTGTAGCGAATACTATTAACCGTTACGTGACGGTAATTTTTATCGACGAACAAAAAACGCTCCAATGACGCCACCGGCATGAAAACCGCACCAAACAGTGACTTTTTGCCTATGAATTGCTGTTTCATGAAGCACATGAAGATTCTCACCTGTACAGTAAAGCATATTTTGCTTATTGACGTAGCCGTTTAACCAAAATGCACTTCATCGCTGAAGATGATATTGCGATGAAACGTACTTCACTTCATATGATCAAGTGGCTTTAGTATAGGCCAAGATCCTTACGCAAAATTCGTCATAATGTGGTTTGGGAGAGGCCCAATTCTTGAGAACGCCGCAATATTCTCCACACTTCGGGCAAAATGTAGTCTCCCTGGCACGGCAAACATCAAGCATCGAATATTCCGACTCAAATTTGTTCACTAGACTATGAATTGCTTGTCTACTGGGACATGAATTACATCCGAAAATTGGCGTTATCGCTCTTGAAGTTGCGACCATCGACTCGGAAATCCGGTATTAAGTTTTAATTATTTGTAAACGTGGTTCCTTTCTGTACTTCACTATGATGAAAATCTTGATTTTGTTTAATATTTTGAGATTGACAATTCGGTAATCGGTTTAAGGGTGCGTTCACACTAAAAGTTTGAAGTTGTCAAGTCGCTAATGAAAGACTATTTATTAGTATTTAAATAAATAGAAAACCTCTGAACATAAACAACATCAAATCACAGATAACAAAATTATTCATAGTCTTTCATGTAATTTTAAGTGAAAATAACATAAAATCGTAGCAAATAAATTATAACATAAAACAAAATAAACAAAATCGCAGAAAAAAATTCATTTAAAAAACCTAAGCGACAGAAGTTAAAATTATATAGAATCTTGATCTTCATCATAGTCTTTAAAGTCATACATTGTTTGGAAAAAATTGAAATCGCTTTCATGTAACACTTTCGTGGCAGTCTTCATTTTTAAAAAGCCTTTGCGCGTGTTATATACCGCTTAAGGTTTCAACATTTAACGAATTTCGTACTTTTGTCTTGTTTTGATGTATTGCTGAAAAAATTCGCTCAACCGAAGATGATCAAAGTGGGAGACAGAATATGCTAGTTAAAAAATTGTCTAACTGTGGAAACATTTTGGAATTATCCCTTTTTGTATGTCTGAATTATGTTTTTAGGTTTGAATTACGAATGTTTGACATGAAATAAACGTAAAAAAAATTGTTGTAAAATTGTGCCCATTTCAGCATATTTTCAGATTAAGTTGCCCAGGTGCCCAAGGCTTCAAAATTATGCCCAAAAGGCATAATTATGCCCCAGTTGGCAGCGCTGGTCGCTCTACTTTTGTGGCGTCCCTGTTGAAAAACCCTTTACATCTACATCGTGTTTTGGTATCATTTCTTTTAGTTTCTCCGAGTTTGTTTGTATTCTGGAGAGTGCATCTGCATTTGTGTACTATACATGTTGGCGTTGGAATTCCCGTGTTGTCTTTAGTATCCCGTTCTCATATTTGCTCCAAAGTGCATCACACTATTTTGAGTGGGTGTGGCCTCTACTTCTTGGGCAATTTGTATGGCTTCACTAAGCTTTGTTACTCTTGCCGCCTAACTGGTCATTCAGCGCAATTATTACTTCTTTGCTTGCTTCACTCTGAGTAGCTATCTGGATGCTATTTAATTGTGCTACCACGGCCTCTATTTTTTCAGCATATGTAGTTATACTAACGTGGTCTTGATAAGTCCTAGCTAATTCATTGTGTATTTTAAGTGGGTTCGTCTTTATCCTGTAAAGGTTTGTCAGGGTTGTTTTTAGTGATTCTAGTGTTTGGGGTTTTGTTTCTGATAGCAGTTTGTGTTTTACTTTGTCTGTTAATTTGGTGGTTAGGATGAATTTTACTATTTGTTTCTTTTCTGCGTCGTCAGTCAGTGTGTATACTTCGATCAAACCTAGGAAGTTGGATAACTTCTTTTCGTCTCCATCAAATTCCTGAGCCAGCTTTACAGCTGTTAATATGTCGAACCTCGTCATTTCTTGTGTCTGTCTGTGTATTTTCTTAGTTGTTTTTGGTTTTAGTAGTTTGTCTATTTCCTCTACTATTTCAAAAAAATGTTTTTTAGTTTCTCCTACTTCTTGCTTCCCTAGTTCTACCCAGATGTCTTCCCAAATTTGTTCCTTTTCAAATTTTTTTTCGGTTATGTAGTCTGCTGTATATTCTCTGTTTGGATTTTTCTTGAGATTACCTAATATTTCTAATAGTGGTTTAAAATTTTCTATTCTGGATTAAACATCTTTGATTTATTAATTTTTATTTTTAACGTTTACCCTACCTCTAATAATCTGCTTCCTTACATAATTTTTATAACAACTATTTACTTTGAAAATGATTATAATCGCTAACAATACAATAATAGTATAATTTTGAACGTAGCTTCTAGCTTCCTACCAAGCTGGTGCTGTTTAAATTGTTGTTTATTACTTCGTCTTTAGTTTGGCTTTGCCCCATGTTGGCGTTTGGTTCTGCTGTTTGCTTCTAGTTTTTTATAAAATTTCGTTGGTGTTTAAGCAGATTTATCAGCTCCCGTTTTTGCTTCTACAATTCTTGTCTCCTGCGATATTGCTCTATAGTCAGAGCCCTTGCTCCCGCTGATTTTGGCGTTGGGACGTACTGTGGTACGAGTTCCTCATTGCTTACGCCTCCTTCAGATATATATTGTTCGCTTAGGTCTGCGAACAACTGGTCAAGCTTTTCCTTGCTGTACGTCATTCGTCTCTCACTTCTTGGCTAGTTTTTACTGCGAAGATGGCGGGATCGCCATGTGGTGGGTGTAAACATACCTAAGTGGTCCTATGCTATATAAGCGTAGCACGCTGTAATGCTGTACAAAGCGCAGATCGCTGAATTGGTATGGCAAAAGTACCGCAGTGAAAATAATGAGTCAAGTGTTGTGGTGCAAGACTGATTTAATAACCATTTTCCATTTCTATTTATACAAATTTCTTACTACTAAATCATGCTTATACTACGTATTATATGTCCAAATAATAATATGTGAATTCGATCCCTTTGTTCCATATAGTTGAAAACCTGTAAAATTTGTCAATCATTTTTTTCCCTTTTAATTGTTTGTAGTCCTTTTAAGTTAATAAAAGAAGTGAATCCAACATTTTTTTGTCCTCTAAGAAACCTTAATTTGCGTAATCCATAAAATTAAACTTTTTGTGAACAAAATTTTATAAATTTGTTATATTAATAATATAGGCAAGAAATAATAATGAACTTTGTCCATTTTTTATATAAACAAGTTTTGAAAACTTAATTTTGAATGTTAAATTAGTTAAACATAATGTTTAAATAATATAAATATTAAGGCATACATGCATATTTTGCAATAAATTAGTTTCGAAAAATGTCTTTTTGGGGTACTTTGTATATATCGTTATAGCACTGGTGCTTCCGGAGAAGAAAACTATGAAAATAGGCAGGAAAAAGAGAGAGAGGAAGTAGATTTTGTGGAGCTATAAAGAAGTCAAAATGATGAAGTTATTAATGAAAACTGTGATAGAGCGAGACACAAGCAGAAGATCCGTTGGACATTCAATCGAATATTGCTGTATCTACGATATCAAAGTTTCATCGCTCCCAAATGCTGGTCCATCAGGTCTTCAGGGTAATAATGTCATAATGTCTCCCGCAGCAGCACGGCCATATCCGAAAAAACTCAGCGAAAATAAATCAAAAAAAGAAGAGAAAAGGGGAAATGCAGGGTTTTTACTGAGACACCAGAAAAAAATCGGCTACAATCATTAAAATGAAGAATAGACCATGAATTTATTAGGACTTACGTTCTGTAACCTAAGAAGAAAAATATCTATTCTCGTTCGAAGTCAATATCAGATTCTGATGCCAGTGAAAACGAATCTTTGAAATTACTGATAAGGACGATGACGTCGAATCTGATGTAGAGAGAGGAGAAGAAATTGACATTCTTAACCCTAAAAATATAGCTATTGGGATTTCCTTTTTAAAAAATTTGAAACAGGGAGAGAATCTAATCCAAAGTACTCAATGTTCCATGAGACGGTACTGCACCAAGAACGAGTCACTGTTTGGTGCGCAGTTTTGTCAAGGTGCATGGTGGGGCCATACCTCTTTGAAGATAACGGTATAACGGTAACTGTCATTGGGGACCGTTATTTAAAGATTTTGAATGTGATTTTTTATCCATAACTGCGCCGAGGAAGTATCCGTTTCAACAGCAATTAGTTCCAGCAAGATGAAGCAAATTCACATATAGCCAGACCGGTTATGGCGGAGCTCCAACGAAAATTCCCAAACAAATTAATATCCAGAAGCTACACTTTCCGCTTGCCGTCAAGGTCACCTGACCTGACTGCGCCGGACTTTTTTTATGGGGCTATGTCAAGCAAGAGGTGTACAAAACGAAACCAAGGAATTTGACTGAATTGAAGCAGTCCATCAAATTAATTGAGGCGATCCCAACTTAAACCCTTCAGGCCGCAATGAATTATTTTCTGATCAGGTGTCGCACATGCGTGGATGAGCATGGAGGTCATTTACGGTCTATCATCTTCAAAAACAGTTAATTATGTAAAATAAAATTGAATTTTCCATTCAAATAAAAAAAACAAAAAGTTTTTTTATAATTTATTTTTAGATATAAATATTTTGATTAAAAAAAGTTATTAACTTCCCAGTGGAAGTTCTTGTAATGGGGCCGATTTTGTGAATCACGGATTTTGACATATCTCCACGTTTCAAGGTCACCGGAATCCAAATTCAACGTTTTTAGAGAGATGTCTGTCCGTGTGTATGTACGTATGTGTGTATGTACGTATGTGCGTTCTGAATTTTCTTTCGCCACGATTATCTGGAAAACCAAACAAATAACTAAAAAAATAAAGGCGAACTAGCTGAATTTTTAAATTGATGATTTGTACTATTTTTACCTTCCCAGTGAAAGTTATTGTAATGGGGCCAATTTTGTGAATCGCGGATTTTGACATATCTCCACGTTTCAAGGTCACCAGAATGCAAATCCAACGTTTTTATAGAGATGTTCCTGTGTGTGTATGTAAGTATGTGCGTATGTTCGTATGTGGGTTCGGAATTATCTTTCGCCGCGATTATCTGGAGAACCAAAGATGATATTGACATGGGACCGGGTCTATTCGAAGCGTAATTACGTAACTCAGCACTGATTAAGTTTCCAGCGAAATTGGTAAAGCCGTTTTTTGTTAGTAAATAAATAACTAAAATAATTTGCCTTTATTTGTACTATTTATTGTCATTTGTTATTGAGCAAATCATTATTACATTGTGCTCCGTTATTTCGTATACATGTAAATTTACAGGTCTCCGTGTTCATAACAATGGTTGCATTAATATATACCTAGGTATCACACTTCGCTGTTATTAACAACATTTAATTTCCATGAACAATATTAAAGAGCATTTTTTAATATTAAATAATTCGTAGTCATATCTTATGGTTAACCACATTTCAAAATTTCCCACTAATCGCATAAATCATATTGATCCCACTGTGAAGTTAGTCGTGTGGACCTTGCGGGTCGCACCCAGACCACTTTTTTGAATTTATTATTGGTGCGCCACCCTGTATTAAACCGGAATGTATGGTTAAATGTACTCCGTTTGTCTCCTATTCCGTGTTTTGCCTAAAGTGCGCAATCCTATGCCACTCTTCCCAAATGAATGATTCACAATTAAATCATGATTGATCTGTTTTCAATCCTTTTGTCCTTAAATGTAAATACAAATCCGCACTAACAAATTTATAAATAATATCAACACTTTTATTTATTACTTTACTTTTTTATATACTTTATTATTTACTTATTTTTATTCAGAGCACAACGATAGAGCATTCAACGGGATCTGTATGTATGTAGAAGGGGGTTTAGCCTTCCTCGAATCATTATAATTATTTCTGCATGCTGCATGCAACATTTTATCAGCAATGCACGCCTCTTCGATCATTGTTTAGTCGACAGACTGCAATAAGAAAAGGGATTCCATGGAACAATTCATCTTCCTCTCCCGTGGATGTACACTGAATCCATTAAATGAATAGTATATCTTACTGAAGGTATAACGGCTATTAAGGATTGCCCGTCATCCACGAAAACAATGGCAACCAGTTATACGAAATGTTTTCAATGGGTGGTGGTGTGTAGGTATGCTGTATACGATTGTTCTTATGAGCAAACTTATACAGGAGCTTGGATGCATATCCTGATGTTGTTATGTACATTCCCCAGTATAAATGAGGATAATAGTTATACAAGCACAGCATCGGTCCTTTACGGTCTGTGGAAGCAAATTTGAATACATATCTAATATCTCTCTATGTTTATTTTTTTTCTTTCGCGGAATTGTTATCCTTTCACAGGACAAGCGGCAGGATAGTTTTATGTAATTTTGGACATGGAAAACAAATCGGTTATGAATTTGTTAGCCTTAAATTTATTGAAAAAAAAGGTGTTTTAAGGAGTTTTCTTCGACTATGGCAACACAGATGATAGTTAATTTGACAGCACATTTTTTTTTCAATTTTTGTCGTGCGAGGACTTAGGTATGTCCGAGCTGTTTGGAAATTTTAAAAATTAATTTCCAAAATCAGTGTTCAGTAAAAATTTGGCCTGTGTCACTGTTCATTTCCTTTGCAAAAGATTTTGCGCAAGGTTCGCTTACAAAATTCAATTTCTCCAAGTATTGAAGTTGCGTCGTGAATTCAGTGATTGGTCGTTTGAACAGTTGTAAGCCGATCCAGTTTTCGGCGGTCATATTTTGCTCAGTGATGATTGATGTCTGGCTCAGTTCCTTTGTTAATAAGCAAAATTGTCGCATTTGGAGCTTGGAAGATTCTCCGAAAATACAGAATCTCCTTGAAAAATGCACGGTTTGGTGCGGTTTGTCACCGTCAATGGCGCTCGCTACAGTGCCATGATCAACGGTTTTTTGTTTCCAAAAAAACGTGAATATGGTATGCACCTTGCAGGATATTTGGTTTTAACATGACAGTGCCACACGCCAAACTGCTGGCGAAATTATTGAGTTACTGATGAGAGTGTTCTATGGCAATATCCAGAAATGGACCCAAGGTCTGCCCTTCAAGACCGTGCCATTTGACGCCGCACAGTGGCGCATATTGACTTTTTTGGTTGCAAAAATTATAGCTTGTAAACAAATAAAGATATCGTGATAATTTTTTTTTTCAGCTTGAAGAAAATTTCCAAAGCTAGGTATACGTTTTGTGAATTTTAAGAAAAAAATATTTACAGGGTGTTTCAGAATTTTTTACTGAAATACAACTTTCTCCCAATAGGAAATCGTCTTAATATTAATTTTACCTCAAAAAATGTCAATAGAAAATAACTGAAGTAAAAACAAGGTGTCTTAAAGTCAAACAAGGTCACAGTGGTGCATAAAAGTAAACAAACAATACATTTTTTAAATATTTCGGCATGTGTATCAAAAGCCTTCTATTTTATTATTTTGCTGCACATTAGAGTGAAAATATATCTACTACTTCACTGGTACATTTTAAGTCAAGAAATAGAGAAAGTATGTAAAGTGCTATAAAATAAAAAAATTCAAGAAAAATGCTTTGTTCCAGAATTTCATGTTAAAATCAAAAACTGGCTTTTGATGTCATTCACTGTGCTCCTTATAAGATCTGCAGTTTCCTTTGCATACTGGAACATTATTGGTCAGCAGAAATGAACTGAGAATGCGCGAGGGTTTTCCCAATATTCACTATTTGAACACTAAAGTCTCGGGGGAACAATTGTGGGCATAAACATGTTTGCATCCGTTATTGTTTCACCATCATGTGTTACTATTTTTTGTTTATAGGCACTTTGCCCAGATGATATATCACTTGCTTTGTAACGTTAGACTTCTTGGAAGTCCAATTAATTCCTGTTCCCTCTTGGCTTCCAAAATTCTTCTTGTTGTGTGATCCAAGGTGTCTTGAATGCTGACTGGCAGATGTTTCTGTTACTTCACAATTATATGGAACAGATGCTTTTTTCGTGAGTGTTATGGTCTTATAAGATAGGAGAACATTTAAGTTGTATCTCATTAAATAACTTCTTAAAATTCCATACTTTTCTTTTGTTAGTCCCAGATCCATAAACAAGGCTGAGGCGTTTGCACTTTCATACTTGATAGGATCTCTTTGTGGAGTTTGAGATTATTCTAAGAGTTTACGAACAAATGATGCGTTTCAAGAAATTATTTCGTTTGGAGATGTAAGTATATTTTAATCCTTGAACGTGTATCTACTTCCTTTTTTTATTTATATAGACAATGAGAACATTTCAATAATGAACTCCAAAAAAAATAACATTCAACGCAGTTCATAACAACAAAAGAAACAAACAACTTTACTTTTGACGAGAGAATGGACCAATCAAATGACAAAAAAAGCTGAGAAAGATAAATCCTCATGATGTAGTAAAGATGTCCTCCTCTGCACATGGACAAAAGCTTTCAAGACGGCAGAAAAGAAATAAATGTACGATTCTCTCTGAATCATTGGTCGCTTGACATTCCAATTATTCATGAGAAAAGGGTATCTGAGAATAGGTACTTACATATAAATGCAAAGACATGTCTGGATAAATGGAAAAAGGATGTTCATAATGATGTGGCGGCATTTTGCTTGTCCATATTATAGTCCCTTTATATTTTGTGTAAGCGATTCAATGTACATAAGCCACAGAAGAGGCTTTTATTTCCTTAGTTTTGTTTGCTCACTCTAAGGTTCTTTGTTCTTGTCCTTGATTGACATTTGTTAATATTTTATACTATCCTTAATCACAATTAGGATGTGTGAACAGTATATTGAGCGATTCTTTGTCCTTCTTTAAGAATTAGTGTTTTTGGAATTACACAGCGTTTGATTGGCCTTAGTGGCGAAGTGATTCGAAATCGGAAGGGCTGCCGATATTTTTTTGAAGTCAGACGGGCTAACTCCTCAGGCGGATCAGTAGGGATGCAGTGAAGTGGCAGGTTATGATCTCTTTAGTCCAGATCAAAACTACGTCGTTAAAAGAGTAAGATGAGATGAGTGACTTAAGATAACTACGCAAACGATGGCTTGTGTGGATCAAGTGTTGATGACAGAAAGCATATCCGATGACCACCATCAACAAGAAAGGCGATATTGCAAGAATTATCCAGGCATAGGCCTGGTAAATGTTGCATATAAGATTCTATCCAACATACTTATTGAACATCTTAAGAAGTTCTGCAACAGGTGGGGTGGCATAATGCCACGGACATAATCCCCATGGACGTTAAGTCCGTCCGAAACATACATGATGAAACGGACTAATGTCCATGGCCAGGCGCCCAGAGCACCTGCCTGTGTGGTGTATGAGTCGAAGAGGTGTATAGAGTCCGAAACCGCACCAGGTACCGTAATTGGTGGTACTCCTTACCTAATCCGTATTTTTCAAGCTGGTTGCCCCCCCCCCCCCCCCCTATCACCCCATGTGCATGGATATTTCTGTAACATACTAATCCGCACGTACCAATGTTGTTTCCGGCCCGGCAGATCGACAATAGCCAAATTTTTCTCACTCCTGAAAAAGACCAATGCATTTTAAGTTGATACCTACCCTCTTTTCATCGACTTTATGCCGCGTATAAGAGCATTCCTCGTCAGGAGCTTTATGTGGCAATGATTGAATTCGGGATTCCAGCAAGACTCATGCAGTTAAGTTGCATGACGCTGAAAAATACGTGGTGCAATACGCAGTTTGGAAAAAGCTCTTTCGAACTATTCCAAACCTGCACCGGTGTCGGGGAAGGAGAAGATCCATCATGCGACTTCTTCAAACTTGTTTCATAGCAGATATTGCGCAAGGCAAGTGTCAACACAAATTTGACTATCTTTTTCAGGTGCAACCTACTGGGCTATGCGAACGATATCAACGTCTTCGCCGTCGCACTCAAAGCGCTGGAATCTGTTAACATCTATTCTGAAACAGTCAGAAGCTGTCGCACAATGTAAAGGGCATTATCGAGATAGAATCGAGTAAGACTATGCTGGGTACCAGGACACTGCATTATAGAGGAAATAAGTAAACCGATGAGTGTTATCAAGGGAAAAATCAAAGATAAGATTTTAAAGATAGCTGACCTTGGACTTGCAAATCTTGATGGGCATATGTTCAAAGGTTAAGGAGTTTTCTAAATCAAAAAAGATCTAGAAAACTCCTCAAACTGAGCAGGGAGCAGGTTGGAACAGTGGTTCCACACTTTTTTGATCAAAATATGGACAAAGTGCTTTTGTCGGGACGATGTCTTCTAAAAGAGCATGCCAAACGGATTGTACTGATAGACACGGATACATGCAATTCTGTGGGAGGAAGACATGTCACATGCACTTTGTGAGTGTTAGCAAATAGCGCGAGATGGGCTCGTGCTGTGTGCGATTGAACACCCCATTTTAGCCTAACCTAACCTAAGTTCATTCGAAAGAAAAATACTCCTTTGGATATTTGGGCCTGCGTGCGAGGAGGGCGAATGGAGAAGAATATACAAAAAGCTAAAATACGTCGACTTAATTGGTTTCGTTCGACACATCAAGCGAATGGGCAATAATGTTCCAGCGACGGGGATCTACGATGGAAGGCTGCAGGGTCTCAGGCAGAAACTAGGTATACAAGACAGTGTCGTAGCGTGGGTTGGGGCCGCCCGGGGCAGACGCAATTTTTAGTAGTTTCTAGCAATTTTTTCACACACTAAAAAAAAACTTGGTCTACGGTTTCAACCAGTTTTACCTACGCATGTGTATGTCAATAAACTTGGTAAAATTTCTCCGCAAAATTTTGTCAACTGTTGTTCGTACTACTTTCTAGCAAGTGAAGTTAAAATGAAGCCGCATCTTAAATTATCTAAATTAAAATTCTTTAGAAAAACGGAATTCGATTATTTTTTGTAATTTATTTTCTTTTTATTTATTTTTTTCTTTAGCTTTATAAAACTTTTAATTTTATTACAGTAAATTAGCTGTATTGCATTAAATTACGAACGAGCTGTTGAAATCATTGCTGTATTTCAGCACTGACTCTGTCTAAGGAAGAAAATAATTTTCGTCGCAGTTCATTTTCATAGGATAAAGCGGCATCTATATTTCCGTCACCAAAAATATGTTTTTAAAATTGCAAGTTTTTGACATAAATTTTAAGCATAAGCAAAAGCACCGTCTACCAATTCATCTCGTTTTTCTATAAGGAAGATGTGTAATGCATTTGTTTTTTGAGCTTTTTGATGAAGATTGAGTCCTTCTGTTTGCAAGTATATTTGGGCATCATTAACTTCGTGTAGTACTGGTTTGCAAAAGCCCAAAAAAGACAGAAATAAAAACGATTGCAATCCTATAAGCAATGCTCCTACATCCGTCCGTGTGTTTAGTCTTTCGTCTGCCTCCGTCAGTTTTTCCAAGGTTTTAAAAACGCCCTCATAATGGTTTCAGGTATTCTGCTTCCAGGACTGCATCAGCTCTTGCGCTCCATCTTGTTTCTTGCAGCATCTTCAATGCTTTGCCTGAAGTACAAAGCAGAACTTCCCAACGGTGTGTGGACACGGACAAAATGAATATATGCGTTCTAAGGTACCGAAGAAAGTGACCGATTTTGACTCAACAGCAGCAGCATGTAAACAAACTAAGTTTAAACAGTGACTGCAGCAGGGCATAAATTCTGCTTTGGGGTTTATGTCTTTCAGTCTTTGCTGCACTTCCGATTATTTTCCACCCATGATAGCAGCATTGTCATATGCTTGACCTCTACAATCCATTATATCAAGACCATCAGCTTTTAGCTTACTTAAAATCATGTCAGAAATGCCTTCAGCTGTTTTGTTCTTTGTTTCGATATAATCAGTAAAAGATTCCACTAGTACTACTTTCTGATTCTACGCAATACTTGACTGGTTTGAACTTTGTGTGATACATCTGTGGTGCTATTGAATATAATGGAATAGTATTTAACCTTTTTAACCGTTTCGCTTACACGTTTCGCTTACACGCTGCACTACTTCTTTACCGCGTTGCACAAGTAGTAGTCTCATATTTTCATCTATATCATTAGGTCACTTTCCCATATCATCTAACTTTTTAGCTGATTCCAATGCTTTATCAGTCTCAGTGTCAATGTGTTCAATGAGAGAATCAGATACAGAGCCAGAGTCAGATCCGGAATCGGAGCAATTACTATTGACAATTATATTTGAACTATATTTGGATTTTGTTGTTAAGCAACACAAGGAATATCTGATTACTTACTGTGAAGCAGTGGTAATACTGGTAAACTTTGTAAATAAGTTCATGGGACTGAAAATAGAATCCGTTTTGTTAATTTTTTATAAATATTTAAAAAAAAATAACCTGCTGCCCCTCGCACCTGCCAGCCGGGGCCTGTGCCCCGTTGCCCCCCTCGATAGGCCACTGATACAAGAACATCAATTTTAATCATTTGAATAACAATTGCAATAATGTATAAACAAAGTTTCTATAAAAAAGAAATATCACGAATTGAAACGGGAAAATATATAGGAACCTTATACTGTAAATACCTCGCCCGGAAAACAAAAAAAAAATTCATATGATACCTTCCTATATACTCCGATTTGAGGACAAACATACGTCATTTGCTCAGTCAAAATGCTGATCGTTTGCACACAGTTTTCGAAACTAGCTAGTTTCGCTTTAGACACGCAAACATATCAATTGTTAGATAGAGAATATCCATTTAAGCATAACTACAAGCAATTTTTATTTTACCTTCTCTTCAATCGGTAATTGGCATTTGCAAAGGACCTACTGAAAATATACGATTCAGAAATTATTACACTTCAGCTCTTAATAAAATGCCAAAACCACTTTCGATCCTGGATAAATCATGGCAGTATAATAGTCACAGGATACGTATTCGCTGAGCCCGCCGTAGGGGGGGTTATAGTATAGTATGTAAGTATGTATGTAAGTTCTCATATTTCCCTGGGCTGGGTGTACCTACTGACTAGAGAAATGCGCACACACAGCCAACACTGGATTCATCTACAAAGGTACTGGGTCGCAGGGACCAGGGAGCCAATTGTCAGTGAAGTACTATTATTGATATTTTCCTATTCATAATTTATTTAGGGAACAAGTTCTGCTGCTCCACTAGCATGGCACCAGGTGAACATTCCCGACGCACAGCTATTTATTTTGGCAAAGGCACAGGGAGAACGTTCGTAAGTACACGTGTATATATGTCGGACGATATCCCTTTGGAACTCTCTCTTATTGATTTGCGGATGGATATTTGGTTCCGTTACATCTGCAGGCGATTGGTTTTGGCAAGTTATTTACGAATACACACCTTCAAAAGTCCGGTCGGTGGTATAGTCATTATCCCCTGTAACCAAACCAAAGCGCCACCCAACTATGAACATTTGTTGTTTTTAACTTTATTCCACGCAATAGCGCGTTACTACATACACTACACGCTGAGTATGCAATTATTTGTGTTTGCCATGTTTATTCCGGGAATGGGATGAATAACCAGCGGAAGGACTGCCTTCATATTCACAAATGTGTGTACCGTATTCTCATTCCATTTCCTTGAACTGTAGCAGAGTTTCCGCCAGGACAATACGGATGATGCGAGGGTATAACAAGAAGGGAATTGGGAAAATGTTGATTGGATTTAACTCGGAGGTTGACAGTAAAAAATATTTTTTTTTAGATCGTTTCCCTGTAAAAATTGTCATTTAAGCCGGCGACTGGATAGGGTATTTATACGAAGTTTTATCGATGGCCTTATATACGTTATCCTGATGTCCCTATCTAAATCGGACGGTGACACACGAAAAATAAGTCACAAAAGCGACAAATGGTGATCGTAGTAGAAGTGATACAACATTTAAATACCTTTTACTTGCCCCTTGCCAAATTGACTCCTAGTTTGCTCCTCGTAAAGAAATTTTGTCCATCTTCTAGCACCAGGCATCAATTAAACCTCTGCATAAACCGAACAGTGCCGCATGATACCTACTTTATGACTCATGATTGTCTACTTACACCTAGCTCAATGTGTGGAGAAAGTTGCAATTTCAGTTCGCCATGCACGGTGTTCCTGAATATTGTGGTGAAAACTTTTAATGACATTGTAAGCTAATTAAGAGCATAACTTGTACCCGCACACAACGAATAAAAAAAACACAAAAAGCCTTACCCAAACAGTGAAGGTATAATAGTGTCGTCCGAACAAAACCCTTCAGCACATTTGTTCGGAACTATTTCATGGAGATTTAGAATCATCCTTTTGTTAGTGGGAGGGAATATGGTGAACATACTCCTCAAACCTATTTTTCTGTCTCCCCTGGCCCGAACCCTTAATAATGCAATTCAATTGACAGTTTTACTGGCTTAATTACAAGTTTTCGAAATGTTGCCCGTTTACAGTACGACGGCAATTGAATGTCCCGAACGTTATTATGTTGGCCAACAAACACAGTAACATTGCCAACGGCGTCGTCGGGATAGGGTTTAATGTATGCCAAAGGTTTATATGGGTTCAGTGGATCATATTATTATGATGGTTGATGCCATTAGGGCGTAGGAGACTTATTTCATTCAAGGAAGCTCAAAGTTCTCCGTCCCCAACATATACACATGTGTATCCTGGCTATTGTTTCAAGTAACTTCATTAAGTCTTTGATACGTTGTTGATGGATGTAATGCCAATTAGATTGGACAGGGAAAATAGGATTAATTAGCTATAAGGCACAGTGTGCTATTGCTGGCGGACTTGTTTTCAATGAAAAGAGGATGTATGTGCTGAGTCGGTGGCTGGGAAATGGCTTAAAGTTTATGCTGAAAAACTGGTGGGTATCTAATAGTTTTTGGGTAAAGAGGCCACAATGACATGTTTATGTGCAGCCTTATGGGTGCAATGAAAACTAATAATTGTATTTTAAACCAACCGCAGCTATGTTTTTGCTTGGCTATTACACATGCCTTCTAATTGGTAGAGGCAGCATCTGGTGAATTCTGTTTATGTTGTTCGTGGACCATGATCAATTATCGCATGGACTTTAGATAACTAGCATAAGATGTTCATATTTGATTATGAATAGTTGGAGCTGTGGTTTTTTTGTTTTCGTGTTCCCATGTGAAGAATGTTAGGGTAGACATGACCGACATACATGTACCCCAAAATCAACCAGCTTCTTTTTCCAACAGAGTTTAATCTGCATCTGTAAGTTATAGAGCGGTAGAATTAATATTCATAGAGGGGTTGCCTATCATCGTTAATCACTCCAATCCGTAACTTAATGTATGTCATGGCTGAAATTGCAATGTTCTTGGGCAACTATCCCATTATTGTTTTGCTTATAAAAGCCGAAATGTGAACATAAATTCTACGTTCAATGAACTAGCTGCGCTGCCCAATTCCAAATACAGTCAGAATCGCTTATAACGACATCGGTTATAACGACGTATCAGCGCCATTGTAATTCCATTGAACGACAATCGCTTATAACGACATCGCTTATAACGACATATCACTTACAACGACCGATTTTACCCTTTTTTTAAATTTAATATCGGTTACAACGACGGTTTCTCCCGCTACTAGTTAAACCATTTAGAACTTCTTATGAAGCGCGATAGACTTCTAACGTCAGCGTTAGCCAAGTCATTAAGATCATTAAGCAAGAAATCTCCCAGATAAAGATTTCTATTATGGAAGAGAGCAGCACATGTGCAGAGAAGGTGAAGTATAGTCTCCTCCTCCTCCTCGTCCAAGCAACTTCTGCAGAAATCGTTCGAACAAACGCCAAGCCTCGATGCGTGCTTGCCTATCAGACAGTGCCCTGTAATGGCATCTATAGTGGAACTAATATGCAGTCGGTTTAGTGAGATCAGACTCATAGAGCATCGCAGGTCCAGCTTTGGCCAGATGTGCTTAGTCGCTAGACACGTATTACTACTTGTCCACCTAAGGTTTGTTCTCTCGATTGCAGATAGCTTGAACAAAAGTTTGCAGGTAGCGATTGGGATACCCAGAGAACCCTTTTCACGTAAAAGAGGTATCCCTTTTTGGCGAGTTCATCAGTCCTGTAGTTTCCTGGAATATATCTATGCCCCGGCACCCAACAGAGGTGAATGTTAAACTGCTCCGCCATCTCCTTAAGAGATGAACGGCAGTCGAGGGCTGCGATGGAATTTAAAGATACTGAATCCACGGGCTTGATCGCGGCTTGACTGTCCGAGAAGATACGGATGTCCTTTGTGGATATCAGGGCTTCTTTTATCGCCATAATCTCCGCCTGCAATACGCTACAGTGATTAGGAAGACGGAAAGGGAGACTCAGATTTAGCCTTTCGGAGAAAACGCGGCCACCAACCCCGTCACTACTTTTTGATCCATCGGTGTAGAAGTGTATCGCCGTGGAAATCCGTAGGTACTAACCAATTAGATATTTCCACTTTTTTTAATAAACAGTAAACGTATATTTGTAAATGTGTATTCTTATATTTTATGGTTCAAAATCAAAGAAAAATTAGGGGAAAATGTAATAATGATATCGGTTATAGAAACCTATCGCTTATAACGACCAAATTCGTGAGTCCCTTGAAAGTCGTTATAACCGATTTTGACTGTATACGAATTGTATAAAGACAACAAATAATCTTATTGGGATAAACATTCTAGTCAGGCTTTTACATTGTTACATTGTTGTATTGTATTTTGTAGCAGAATATTAATACATAATTTTTTTTAAACTATATTGCACAATTTACAGAGTTATGGTATAAACCTACCTTACTACTGATAATCTATTAAACATTTAAATAAAGAAAAAGAACTAATTAAAAAAGTATTTGCAGGAGAAGCTACAGAAAAAACCTTCATTAGAAAAAAAAAACAAAAATAATTAAACAACAATAATAATATATAACGAAGAGTGAAGAGAAGAAGGGTGGGCGGTGCAGGACCTTTTTAAGACCAATCTTTAAGTTTTACATATAAAGAACAAACAAAAAATGATAACAATGGACATCAAAGTGAATAAATAAATGAATAATTAAATACCAGAGGGAAAAATTAATGAATGTAATATATGTATGTATATGCATAAATAAATAAATTAAGAATAAATAATTAAATTTAATATCACATAATAAGGCATATTTTAAATAATAGTACCTACTATAACTATAAAGCTAAGTTTGAAATTAGAGGGTTATCTGAAGATGGGCAAGATATAAGAGAACGTTCATTAAGTTTGGTAGTTCTAGTTGATACCATTTCGACATTTGAAATAGCGTGAAGTTCAGTTGTTAAAAAAGACCATGGAAGCTTAAAGATGATTTTCAAATGCTTGATTTGAGCTACTTGGAGTCTGCTAATATGACTAGCTGCACATTTACCGCATGCCGGTGAACCATAAAACATAATTGCTCTGAACACGACTTTGAAAATCAGCAACTTGTTTTCATTGCTAAGTTTGACTTTCGATTTATAAAGGGATAAAGGGTTTTAGTGGTTATATTAATCCCTTTAATTACTTCTCGTACATGCATGCCAAAGGTTAAAGTTTTATCAAGATGGACTCCAAGATATTTGGCACTTGAAAGCAATTCAGTGTTTACACCATTTACATGAAGATTCTTACTCGGCAGGAAATAGGCGTTTCTTTTTCGTCTGAAAGAGATAGCCTGTGTCTTTGAAGCATTTATTCTAATTTTCCAGTCGAAAAAGTAATCTTATATGACATTCATTGCAGATTGCAAGTTTGTTTCATTGAAGAAGATTCCGCTGTTAGTTAATCATATGAAATCGTAACTGAAAATAGGATACAAGATTGGACCAAGCACCGTTTCTTGAGGTACACCTAATGTTATAAATATCAGAGTACATACCAATTATTTATTGAAACCTTGAATTTTCTTTTAAACAGAAATGATTGAATTGTTTTGATTAAGTACATAGGAAAATTAAGTCTTAAAAGTTTATGTAATAAAGCATCATGCCAAACTGGATCGAATGCTTGCTCGACATCAAAAAGTGCCATTCGTGTACTTTTTCCTGTGCTAAAATTTGTTTTTATATATTTTGATATTCGATAAACTTGGTGGACTGTACTATGAAGAGCCCTGAAACCAAATTGTTCAAGTAGTAAAGTGTTATGACTTGTTATTTGAGAAACAATTCTACTTTTAATAATTTGCTCAAAGCATTTGCTTAGAGAGCTTAACAGACTTATTGGTCTATAGTTGCTTGGTATGTTTGCGCTTTTACCAGGCTTTAAAATTGGTATAATCTTAGCTGTTTTCCATGCATTAGGAATGTAACTTGACTTCAGACAACAGTTAAACAGTAGTTGCAAATATTTGATTCCCGATTTCGGCAAGTTCTTAAGGTATAAGTCGTTAATTAAGTTATTGTTCAAAATGAAAAAAATAATAAAGATCACCAGTGAGTTTCTTTTCCAGAGGAATTCCTCATTTAAAATAACTTATACATTTTTAATGCAATCAAAACCTGCAGATTTTTTTGATTTCAGAATCATAATTACATCGCTCACATCTTCAAAAGTTGGCCTCATCATCTATCCCGACACTCATTTAGAATGACATTCCAGCTGTCAGCTCTATAGATAAGGCCAATCTGCTTGCTGCTCACTTTGCAGTCAGCTCAACGCTCCCAGATTGTGCTTTGTCTTCCCCTGTACTCGAGCGCGTAAAATACTCCATGGGACCAATCCACTTCCGCACTCGTACAGTGGCTAGAGTACATCAAGATCTTGACGTTCACAAATCTGCTGGTCCAGATGTTATTTCCCCTATCGTTCTGAAGAGGTGTTCTTCCTCGCTGGTAAAACCATTGCGTAAGCTTTTCCATCTGTCCTATTCTTCAGGACTATTCCCGGGAAGATGGAAAAGAGCGTTTGTCCAGCCTGTACCAAAAAAAGGCGAATCTTCTTCTCCCTCCTCCTACCGACCAATTGCACTTACGTCCCTTCTTTCTAAGGTCATGGAAACTCTGATAAACCATCAGCTCATGAAATATCTTGAATCGCGAAAACTTCTTAATGACCGGCAGTATGGTTTTCGCAGCAACAGGTCCACTGGTGATTTTATGACATATCTAACCGAAAAGTGGAACCAATCTGTTGAAAGTAAGATTGTTGCGCTTGATATTTCAAAGGCATTTAACAGAGTTTGGCATCAAGCTTTCTTGTCGAAAATGCGTGCATTTGGAATCGATGATACTCTTCTTCAATGGATTAGAAATTACCTTTCGGACCGTTCAATTCAAGTTGTTTTCGACGGTTTCAAGCCAGCAACTCACCAAATAAATGCTGGTGTCCCCCAAGGCTCTGTTCTGTCCCCGACTCTCTTTCTCATTTTTATAAATGATCTCCTGTCTGTTAGGTAGGTTAGGTTTGAAGGGAAGTGCACAGCAATTGCTGTGCTTGCACGGGGGTCCATTGGTCCATTGTGTTCCCTTTTTGTTTATCGTGGTAAAAAACTTCACTTACAATAAAAACGCTTACCATACTTCGTTTAAATTATTCTTGCTGGTTGGCCTATTGGAACCAACCTGTTTTCTTGACAAACCTGATTGTGTCCGTCAGTGGTACCTGCGCTACGTCCTCTAAGTCTTCGAAAAATCTGTTACTCAGATAGCGAAGTCGAGATGTCTAGATGTTTGGATACTCGCAGAGCAGGTGTTTGATGGTCTCGGTTTCTTCTGTATCCTGACAGCTCCTGCAGTAGTCTGGTGAGCTAATGCCCAGCCTGTTTGCCATTACACCTATGGTGCAGTGGTCGGTCAGTACACCGGTTAGGATACGTATTTCTTGTTTAGTCATTCACAGAATATGCTTTGTTCTTTTCTCGTCGATTCTTGGCCATATGCTGCGAGATATAACACAGTCGTTCCTTTGGGACCAGGTAGTGTTAATTTGTTCCCTCAGTTTTTGGTCAATGTTTCTTTTTGCTGCACTAATTGGGATGTCTATTGACGTAATGGCGTCCATTGCGTCAAGTTCTGACCCTGTTCTTGCTAGCTCGTCTGCCTTTTTATTCCCCGCGATGTCGCTATGACCGGGGGAGGGTGATCCTGTGTCGTTCGCCTATTTCGTTAAGGGATTTTAGACAGTTCCTGACTGTTTTTGACTTTATGGTTGTAGAGATTATGTATATGAACACCCTATACTCTCCATTTCTCTTATTATTGTAAGTTCTGCATGTACATTAATAAAGCCTCATTATCATCAGTCATAAGTGAGAAGTCGAACAATAAAGACAGTTTAGCACGAACAACAGAGACTACATTTAATATCTAAGAACCACATAATACATGGCGAAGTCGTTGATCTGAACAAAAACAAAAAACGGAACGTATGTACATGTACATGATATCACATGGGAATTGCTAAGCGGATTAGTCAGCATACCGTTCAAGAAAAAAAACCTCGCGGAAGACCACCAAAAACACGAATTATTAACCGCAACATTAACATGGATTATATAAAAAAAATTGAGGAACTGCGATTGGAGGGAAACATTTCCGAAAATTGGCGCGTGTTTTGGCAAAATTTTGAGGTCTTTGGCGCAGCTATTGAACTGTCTAAAAAGGCGGATGCTGTGAAGGTGGCAATTTTGTTAAACGCACTGGGACCAGAAGCAATTGAGGTTTTTAACTCATTTGATTTAGTGGAAGAACAGAAAAAGAAATATGAAGAAGTCGTCAAAGCTTTTCAAGATTTCTGTAAACCAAAAACTAACGAAGTTTATGAAAGTTTTGTGTTTCACAGTCGTAAACAAGGAACGGGGGAACCATTTGATCAATTTCTAATGGATCTAAAAAAAAAAAATGTGAGGAAATGCGGTTTTAAGGAGCAAGAGAATAGAATGCTGCGGGATTTGTATTGTATTGTATTGTATTGTTTTATTCATAAAAAAACTTATATTATTACAATAATTCAGTTAAATAATAATAGGGGATGAATAATAGTAATCATTCTGTAACTATTTAAAGTTAGTGTTGAATGACACGTAAGAGTGAACATTTTATAATTCATAGAAACTGATGTGGGGTAGATAACAATTTAGGATACATTTGCAAATTAGGAAAGTATTTGAATATAAGCTTAGAGCAGAGGGAACAGAAATGTGAATAATTCTACGACACATAGCGAAAGAAGGATTCAATATCTTTATATCCGATAGTAAAAAGCCAATCTTTTACTTTATTTAAAAATGAGTGAAAATTGTATGTGCTTCTAACAGCAATCGGTAGTTTATTAAACATATTTGGAGCAGTAAAAGTAAAAAAATGAGAAAATTTGGTTTTATATGCGATGGGAACATTAACTAGTGATAAGTTATTAACGCATAGGCTATAGAGTCTTGAGCTTCTATTCGGAGTGTTACCACTTTGATTAAAAAATTCCCTGAGAACTTTGAAAACATAAAGATGTCTTAAAGGTAAAATTCGTAACTCCCTGAACAGAGGCCAACTATGAGCAAGTCGATTTCGTCCACGTATTATTCTAATTAAATATTTTTGGGCTATAAGTAAAGGGCTAGTGGTATTCTCATAGGAACCTCCCCAACTCGTCATACCGAATTGTAACTTAGAGTTTGCAAGACCATAATAAATCATAGTTAACATTTTTTTGGAACAGTAAGGTCTTAGAAGATATACCTGCAGCATTTGAGATTTAACTGATTGTGTATGACCTTTCCAATTCAAATTAAAATCAATTAAGACCCCTAGATATTTGTATTGAACAACCGACTCAATTTTAAAGCATTTGCTTGAACATAAAAGATTTTCATTAAAATGTATACTACCGCAAGTATGCAGATGTAAAGAAAACCTTTCACGGTCGTGAGAATGAAAAAATACGTTAAAATCAGTAACCACATTTCCCAATGATTGAAAAGCCATTAGTTTCGTTTTCTCGCTGACAATAAGCTTATGAAATGCTGAATTTTGATAATGCAATCAAACTGTGTTTGCGCTTGATAAGAAAAAGCGATGTGATCAGCAAACGCTGTAGGCAATCCATTAAAGTTCTGACTGAAGAGGGAATTAATATAAATTAGAAACAAAAGTGGACCCAGAACAGAGCCCTGAGGAACACCATTCTTTATTGTACGAGAACTACTAAAACTTCCATTAATATTTACCACTTGCTTCCTATCCGTAAGATAAGATCGAAACCAATCATGCAATACTCCTCTTAAACCTGCATTATACAATTTTCTGAGAAGCAAGTTATGATCCACCATATCAAATGCTTTCGTCATATCAATGAAAAGAGCTATTGTACATTTGGAATAATTAAACCCTTCATACAAGTGGGTACATAATTTGAGAATTGCATCTTCTGTGGATTTACCTGACCTAAAACCAAACTGATTATTGGAAAAAAAGTTCTCATAATCAAGGAAGGAGACCATGCGCGATTTAACTATCTTCTCAAAAATTTTTGAAAAAGTCGGAAGCAGAGATATAGGTCTATAATCGCGTATATCCTTGCGATTTCCTTTTTTAAAAAGAGGTACTATTTCAGCGCATTTTAAGGATTGTGGAAAACATCCATTACTTATACAACGCTTAAATAAGTAACACAGTATGTCACTAATATTGAAGGCGACCTTTTTTAAAATCACATTTGTAATACCATCACTTGTACAAGAGCTTTTGTTTTTTAAAGACATTATAAGCTTATATATTTCTTCGGATGAAATAGTGTTAAAAACAAAACTATTTACCTGACATCTTTCTGCAAATGTATTTTGTGAGGTATTACAATTGCAGATATGATTACATTCAGCAGAAGGCTTTAGACTCTCTGAAAATTCGATGAAGAACTCATTAAATTTGTTCGCTATGCTATTCGAATCAGATAGAACCATTTACTTCCAAAACCTCTACTGAATTAGAATTTATACCTTTTCCTAATATATTATTGACGATTCTCCACTCTTCTTTAATATTACCTCTTGCATTTTGAAACTTAGTGACATAATAATTATCACGCGTATCAACTACTTCTTTATGAGGATGTTTTCTATATTTAAGAGCGAAATTTCTTTTCCTTTTCACTTTCTTTAAAAGTTCAGTAGTCATCCAAGGTTTAATTCTTTTTCTGCGATTCGAAACATGTATACACGAAAAAGTGCAATTTGATATATGTTTTCTAAGAATCGCTACAAATAAGTCATAAGTCATAAGAATGGAGCGACAATTGACGTTGTTGGGAAGTTTCAAAAAAGAGGGAGTAGATTCAATAATAATAATTTTTCAACTAATATTTCAAAAAATTTATACCCGAAACTCTTAAATATCTCCTGGGTAGATGGGAAAAATTACTTAAATGTTGCTGATTATTATACGAAGTACTTAGAAATTCTGCCGGTACAAAAGAAAACAAGTCAAACGGTTGTTCAAAAGCTACTTCCTTTATTTGCAACTCATGGTATGCCCAGAATAATAATTGCTGACAATGTACCCTTCGGGTCTTTTGAATTCGAACAATTTTGCAATAATTTCGACATTTCAATAGTAAAAACAAGCCCGAGATACCCAAGTAAGCTGAGAGTCTAGTAAACAGAACACATTCGGTTTTGATTGGATTAACTCCAAGACCGTTCGGTCTTGCCCACGAGGATAATTCTTTTAGGGCAGATTCCATGAGTTCACTGTTAGTGGGGAGATACTTTCCACTTATTAGAATTACAATATCGTCTGCGTATGCTACTATTTTCGTCTTTTTGACCTTTAGAGTCGTGAGGACATTGTAATCATCGGACATAATGTGGAATGACGGCGGTCATCCACCCGCGGGATATGCCGAATGGACAATTATCGATCAATGGATTTTGGGGTTCGAGATACGAAGTGGATACTTTTTGCTGCGACAGAATCTGGAAAATTAGTATATAAGCTCAATGAATTTTGAATAAAGTGTCTTTCAACTTTCTGAAGTCAGAGAACCAATAGTATTTTATTTAGCAACTCGCTGAAATACCTTGGGGAATTCTGCTTTTGGAAAACTGACGCCTATACGGAGCAGTCCTCTGCTTCGTAGGTAATATAATCGTTCATACAGCCACTCGCTGGACGAAGTCAGGAAAGCCGTCTGATACCCCAACAGGTTCCCCCAATCTTGCTCTGGAAGAACCTGAGTCACCCAACATTGCAAGTAACCCCAAATTTTGCAGGAAATATGACGCCTCCTTGTGGGGTGCCCCTGGTCACTGTTTTCCTTATGCTACTCTTTCCGATCTCTGAGTTAATTACTCTGCTGTTAAGCATTTCGTAAACCCAGTTCGTTATTTCTATTTTCGCTCCTAAGTCTACGAGCGCTGTTTTTATGGCCGCTGTTTTGACATTGTCGAAAGCTCCCTCAATGTCCAAAAATGCTGCCATGGTGAATTTTTTATGGTGTAAACCTTTTTCTATAATTGACACAACTTTCTGCAGGGCTGTTTCAACGGACTTGCCTTTGATGTAGGCATGTTGAGTACTGCATAGGTTGTTTTCGTTTAAAAGGTCTCTTGTATATAAGTCGATTATTCTCTCTAGTGTCTTTAAGAGAAAAGAGGAGAGACTTATCGGCCTATAATCTTTTGCTGTGCAGTGTATATGTCTCCCTGCTTTGGGAATGAATATCACTTTTACTTCTTTCCAGCTTTGCGGTATGTAGCAGAGTCTTATACAGCTTCTGGATATCGCTTTTAGCCATGGCAGCATTACATTAAGAGCCTGTTGTATCATTGCTGGTATGACATTATCTGGTCCCGCCGATTTGTAGGGGTGGAAAGATTTGACTACCCAAGCAATTTTGTGCTCTGTTATGATACTTTCAATTGCCATGTCCGGTTGTGTGTCTTGCGGAACGGGGTGTAGTTAACCTCACAACCATATTGTTCTCACTAGACTCCGGAAAGTGAGTATCCATTAAAATTTGTAGAGTTTCTTGGCTAGACTCTGTCCAAGAGTCATCAGCACGTTTAATATACCCTGGCACCGTGGGGTCTTTGGATAGTACTTTACGTAGTCTGGCAGCCTCTTTTGTACTCTCTACGGATTCGCAGAACGTGTTCCAGGATTCGAGTTTTGCTCTCCTTATTTCTTTAGTATATAGATTAAGTTCGGAACTATACTTAGTCCAGTCTTCATCTGTCTTACTCTATCTTGCTTTGTTAAAAAGTTGTCTTACCAATGTTCGCCGCTTTTGAAGCTCGCTGGTCCACCAAGTTGCCTTTTTGGGTTTGCGATTGCGAGAGATGGGACATTGTTTAACAAAGGCTTTGTGCATAGTTTTGGTAATATACTCGACTGCGTTGTCGATTGAGTGAGTGTCGACAAACTTGTCCTCTTTTGGATGTTGTGTGTACTGACTAACCGTTTTCGCATAGTCTGCCCAATTCGTTTTCCTAGGGTTCCTAAAGACTCGTTGTGCCATATATTGTAGATTGACTGTAAAGAGTATTTCATTATGGTCTTCTACCCTGATATGGTCATTGTTGCTTTTGAGAGTTATGTCTAAAATTTCTGACCTGTTTCTGTTTTGGGAAGTGGGCTGGTTTCCCCTGTTACACAAAACTAGATTTGTGGAAATAATATATTCAAACAATGGCTCACCTTTTTTATTGATTCCTGCACTGCCACCACAGCGTGTGGTGTGCATTCGCGTCGCACCCTACCACCAATGATGTGTTCCGTGTGTTAGCGTGCTCCACTTATTCACGTATTATATCGGATGGTGGGTTTTCCTCGTCGTGTGCCATGTAAACTGAAGCGAGGATAAGGTTCCTTTCCGGAGCTTCAATTTTTACGGCCACTGTGTCTCCATTGCTGTACCTGTGAAGAAAACATATGTTACCAACAGTTTTCTTGACTAGAATAGAGCTTCGTACTTTACCTTCTTCTTTAGTGTGGAACAGATGGTAATATGGTGATTTCAATCCTTGGATTTTATTTTTAAAAATTCAGGTCTCTTGAATTAATGCCACGTCCACGCTTACCTCAGACATGATCAACAGTAGGTCGTGTGTTGCTGCTTTACAGTGATGCCAATTAATTTGCGCCACTAGCAGCTTTTGCAACCTTTGGGTCATCATCTTTATCCAGCCGTGCCCTTACGGCACCTAGCCCGAACTTCTGTCTGTTGCCTGGGGTCTGTCTTATGCTGGCTGCAGAAGATTGGTTTATTGCAAAGCAGAGCTCCTTGCCGTCACCACTTCTTCTGGAGTATACCTTGACCCAATCCATGATCGGGATATTCTTGTTCTGCCCAGCGAGGAAGACCACAATGTTCTTGTCCTCTTCTTTGTCGAAGGGGGGTATCCAGACTTTGACTTTCTGTCTAAGTGGCAGTGCAGAGATGGGTATGACCTTCAGTTTGGCTCCCTCCCACAGTTCGCCAATGCTGACGATGGTTTTGGAGAGAAACTCAAGGGTATGCCCGTCTCCACACCCCACTATCTTCACACCTTTGTGCCATCCGGCCCCGTCAAACTCGTAATCTGGTCCCCCATTTCGGATGTTGACCATCATGGCCTTAAGGATGACGTTTTTTTTTGTCAGCAGCCAGTGCTCAGCTGTGATCTTTCCATCGGGATCTTGCTCATCAATGACTGCTGCTATTAGGCTCGTCGGAGTGCTGTCTAGGCTTGTTGAAGCCTTCGGTCTTTTCGGTCGGCTTTCTTTTTTCTTTTCTTCTGACCGTTGCCTCTTCGAAGAGGTGCCAGAGGTTCCGGCCTTAGTGCCTGTAGAGACCCTGCTTGAAGCCTGTACCTTGTTCTTTGTTTCGGAAGGTCTAGTGGTTTTAGACTGTTCCTTGTTAGCCATATTAGGACAACCTTTGGATTTGTCTACCACCACTACTGTTGTTTCTTTTTGCAGTTCAGGAGCTGAAGGTTCATTGGGTTTGTGAGCCTTCTGATTTTCGAAGCTCTTTATTGCCCTCTTATGCTTCCTGATCAAGGCCCTGTCTCTATCATTGATAGAGGTTGGGTCTTTCTCAGTCATTTTTTTAAGGAATCGTTTTGAGGCCCTGTAGTTACTCCGCTTTCTTGTCTCTTTGGATACCACGTGTGGTTTCAGGGTGTTGTCCTCAGATTCCTTGTCATCCAGCAATTCGTCTTCGGTCTTATATCCAATATTGGCGGTGTTGAACGAGGATTGGGAGCCCTCCTCAGCGCTTTCAATATTTAAACTTTTGAAAATGGGGAGGGTTGTCGTGAGTAGGTCCGAATTGCTGGTGCATAGTTGATTGTCGTCGCGTTTGTCCTGAGCAGAGTTGTGAATAAATGCATTACTTTGGTACTGCATTCAGATAAGTCTAAGTCATATGACTGAAAAAATTGAATGTAAGTTAAACTTAACCATAATACTTTAACTTACAAAACAACATTCAGCAGTCATTTTGAAGATTGTGAATGGGCAGTTAAAGAAAGCAGTCAATTGACTGTAAGTTAAAAGAATGCAGTACTTTTTGACTTGTTGCATTCTTTAAGTTAGTTGTAAGTCTTTTCAAGTCTTTTTTTTTTGCAGTCAGTAAGTCTTTTGACTGCATTCATTTAACTGTAAGTCTTTTGACTGCTTTTAAGTCTTTTGAATGCTTAAGTCTTTTGACTGATTTTAAGACGTTCGACTGCTTTCAGTCTTCTATGGATTCTTGCAAGTCCCTATTTTATATATGTATGTTCATATTATGTATATATGTTCTTTTGCTAAGAGGTCCTTGCAACAACAAAAATGGTCCTTTAATCCTGGAAAAAGGATTTTTTTCCAAAATGTAATTAGAAACCGCACGGTATAATTGTGATGAACGTCATTTTGCTGAGAGGTCCTTGCAACAACAAAAATAGTCCTTTAATCCTGGAAAAAGGATTCTTTTCCAAAATTTAACTAGAAACCGCACGGTATAATTGTGATGAACGTCATTTTGCTGAGAGGTCCTTGAAACAACAAAAATTGTCCTTTAATCCTGGAAAAGATTTTTTTCCAAAATTTAACTTGAAACCGCAGGGTATAATTGTGTTGAACGTTATTTTGCTGAGAGGTCCTCGCAACAACAAAAATAGTCCTTTAATCCTGGGAAAAGGATATTTTCCCAAAATGTTATTAGAAACCGCATAGTATTTCTGTGTTCAAGGTTATGTTACAGGGAGATCCTTGGAACCCCCAAATCTCCAAAAAAATATATTTTCTCAAAATGTCGTAAGAAACCGCGCACTATTTTCGGGTTCAATATTATTTTGCAAAAAGGTCCTGGGATCATTCATTTTTCTATAATATATCTAATATTATTTTTATTGTACATATGAGCACGCGAAGTTGTTGCAAATGATGGTGAGTATGTATACTGTTTTTCTTACCTCAGCCGAGTATTTGAATACTTAAAACAGTTCAAAATCTTCTGAACAACTAGCCATTTTCTTGAGTGGATTTTTATATTTCATACAAACAACAATAATTTTCATTTGCTAATATCCATAAATGGACTCTAGATCTTCCAAACCCAAAAAGAAAATCCAGAAAAAGATTTGACATTTTGTTCATTAATTTCAATACATTTTTGTCTTAACAAAACATGAATTAGGTATATACAAACCGAAACACAAAAAAAATATATGAATTTGAGTTAAAACACATGTCAAATTATTTTGATAATTTCAAATATTACACCTTCGTAAACATGAACACGCTCGATTTTTTTAGTTCCCGTTACCGCGAGTTAACTGTATATAAAAAAGTAGTTTAAAATTACGATTACGATTGATGAATACAAAATTGTTTGTTTGTTTCACTGCAACGGAAAAAAAGTTGTTTTCGAGTCCGAGGATTTTTGCTTCGAAGATCCTCCGATTCTAATCAGATCGGAGAATTTTCCGTTCCGTCGGATACCTCGCTAGGACCGATTGTGTTAATATTTCTACAGGAAATGTCAAAGCTGTTCGTTTGGTCATGATTGTATAAAAGTTGTTTGTCCATTACTTTAGTTTTAAATCTCTGATAATCATATATAAATGGATGATACTCGGATTTAGTATAACAAAAAAATATAAAAAAATATTTTCGATAGCTTAGCAAGAATTAAAGATTGTGACAAGTTTTATTTCTTTGCCTTTCTCTAGTTACATGATACCGACTTCCAGCTCAAAACGAAAGGGGTTCTTGTGGAATGTGGTGTCTGTCAAGTGAGACTTAAAGGATCACAACAAATAACATCAAATTTTATTCGCCATATGAAAGCAAGGCATCGTGAGTGTTTTGAAAAATTTCAGCAAAACAAATCGACACTCAGTACCACAAGTAGGTCCTCTAATCAAGATAAATTTAGGACGCTAATTGTGGAGATGATAGCTGAAAACAGTCTTCCAATATCTTTTGTGGAAAGTCGGGCCTTCAAAAAGGTGATAAATTTTGCAAATCCCGAATTAAAAGTTATGTGTCGTCCAACTGCCGTTAAACTAATTGACGATATGTATAAGTCAATGACTAAAGACATACAAAACCTTATATCGGAAAACAAATATTTTTGTACTACAGCCGACGTGTGGTCAACCAAACATCGTAGTTTTTTTGGATACACATGTCACTGGTTGACCGAATCATTCGAGAGAAAGTCAGTTGCCCTTGCGTGCAGACGTTTTTCAGGACCACATACGTATGACCGAATCAATGAAATGATCCATCAAATCCACACGAGATTCGGATTAAACTGCCAAAACGTAGTGGCAACTGTTACTGACAACGGCTCAAATTTTGTAAAAGCGTTTAAGGAGTTTGGATTGACAAATTACATTCGCAACGACTGCGACGATGATCTAAATAACTCCGTTGAAGGCATTGACGACGAAGCTGAGTATTTGGAATGTTGTAATGACATTTTCGAAAACTCTCTTCCAAGACATATCAAATGCGCTACACACACCCTGAACCTCATTGCAACAATTATACCCTGCGGTTTCTAGTTAAATTTTGGAAAAAAATCCTTTTTCCAGGATTAAAGGACTATTTTTGTTGTTGCGAGGACCTCTCAGCAAAATAACGTTCAACACAATTATACCCTGCGGTTTCAAGTTAAATTTTGGAAAAAAATCTTTTCCAGGATTAAAGGACAATTTTTGTTGTTTCAAGGACCTCTCAGCAAAATGACGTTCATCACAATTATACCGTGCGGTTTCTAGTTAAATTTTGGAAAAGAATCCTTTTTCCAGGATTAAAGGACTATTTTTGTTGTTGCAAGGACCTCTCAGCAAAATGACGTTCATCACAATTATACCGTGCGGTTTCTAATTACATTTTGGAAAAAAATCCTTTTTCCAGGATTAAAGGACCATTTTTGTTGTTGCAAGGACCTCTTAGCAAAAGAACATATATACATAATATGAACATACATATATAAAATAGGGACTTGCAAGAATCCATAGAAGACTGAAAGCAGTCGAACGTCTTAAAATCAGTCAAAAGACTTAAGCATTCAAAAGACTTAAAAGCAGTCAAAAGACTTACAGTTAAATGAATGCAGTCAAAAGACTTACTGACTGCAAAAAAAAGACTTGAAAAGACTTACAACTAACTTAAAGAATGCAACAAGTCAAAAAGTACTGCATTCTTTTAACTTACAGTCAATTGACTGCTTTCTTTAACTGCCCATTCACAATCTTCAAAATGACTGCTGAATGTTGTTTTGCAGTTAAATTCTTTAAGTAAGTTAATAGACTTACATAATAAGTCTTTAAGTTAATTTAACTGCAGTACTAACTTAACTGCTTTTTTTACAACTCTAGTCCTGGGTTAGTTGGTTGGATTCGTCTTGTCTGGTCAGTTTTGGTCGGTTAGGTCGGTTTTCGTTGCTTTTGTCTTCTTTGTTTGGCATGTTTTTTAAATTGAATGTTGTTCCCACGAGTAGGTCGGAAATAGAGGTCCATCCCAGCAGAGCCGATATACCGGGATAAGGCAACAGGGTTACGACAGACCTTGCCTAGGAGTCTGAAGGAGCTCGGTAACGAATGATTTGGCCCTCAGCCTTACATTCTTCGGCACGGATTTATGTACTATGTACGCTCGTGCGACCACTGAAATTAGGCACCTTCCGTCCTATGGTAAAGGAGCATCACTGGGTATTGAACTATTGATGAGTAAAGGAATACCACAGTGATGCCCCCTGACCTTAGCTGATCACCGTCTTGACATCGCACAAGACAATTGTAGTGACCAATACCAGCCGGCATCCACGGGGAGGGTTTGAAGGAGGATTTTGCCAGCCTCCTGTCTGTTACTTCTAATCCAATCCATTCCTTTGCTGGTGACAGTACCCTCAGCTTCTCATATTCGTTTCTTGGGTCACGCCCCTCATTTTCGGGTGTGGAACTGGAACGGCAACGTATGTTAAGCTCATTAAATTCCGATCTTAACAGCATAACTCAGTGGGGTAAAACCAATAGAGTGAAATTTGATGCTTCCAAAACACAATGCTGTCTCCTGTCATTAAAGAAACCGAAATACTTTCCATTTTCGGTATGTGTGTTAATGACAATCTTCGTTGGAATGACCACATATTCTATGTCGCCAAGAACGCCGCGAAATGTTTAGGCTTTCTAAAGCGATGTAAGAAATATTTCACCCCTTCTGATCTGGCTACAATTTATAAGGCGTTTATTCGCCCGAAACTCGAGTACAACGCTCATATCTGGTCCGGTGCACCAATAACTTATTTGGAGCTACTTGACAGGATCCAAAAACGCGCGATAAAACTCATTGGCGACCGAGACATCGCGAGATCGATTGACTCTCTTAGTCATCGTCGTAATGTCTCCTGCCTTTCGTTATTTTATCGTTATTTCCACCATAAGTGCTCAAACGAAATAGCTAGTTGCATTCCTCCCCTTCAACATTTCACCCGCAATACCCGCCATGCAAGGAATGCTCATCAGTTCACCCTCAAGCCTGTGTTCGGACGTACAGTGAAGTTAAAGGCATATTTCCTCAGCCGTACAACACGAATGTGGAACACTCTTCCACGCACTGTTTTTCCTTCACACACTTCCTTTTCTTCTCACCCTAATTTCCTTAACGCCCGCGCTGTGTAGCTAATACATTATAAGGGTCCCAACCCCTTTAGTGCGTGTTCATTTAGAAAAAAAAAAATCTACGTGAGTGTCATTTGACGAACTTGAATTTATGAGATTCATTGAGTCACTGACAACTGATTCGACAGTGGTATTGCAAGGAGGTTATCATAGAATGTTTCTGCTAGGATATTTGCTTTTTCAGTGCTAGAGAAAATTAAGTGGCTTCCTACTTTAGAGCTGGAATTTGAGTGTTCTTTTAATTATTTTGACTATGTTCCAAAATGGTTTGCTTCCTTTATCTAAACTCTGTAGTTTATGATTCCAAGATCGATTCCTAAAAGTTGAGACTGAATCTTTTATTAAGACATTAAGAATCTTAACTTCAGAACTATAGAAAGAATCTCTTGTTCTAATCCATTTTCTTCGATTACTATTACGAATTTTTATTAGTTGAAGGATGTTAAGAGGTAATTGGTTTGTCATATCAGAACGAATTTCTTTTTTAGGAACTGCCTTTTCAATACGTTCTTGTAAAGCTTTCGTAAAACAAGAAATACTAAGGTCTATTTGTTGTTGATTGACTACTTTAGCCAAAGGTGCATGAACATTTGGTAACCTGGATCGGATTTCTCTTTTATATGTTTTCCAGTTTCCATTTTTAATGTCTAGAATTTCATTGATTCTTTGCAAAGGTGATGTTAAAGAACTAATTAAGACTGGAAAATGATCTGAGCTTATCTTTTTTATAACTAAAGGTTTGTTGAAAAGATATACGACCAAATATCCGATGAAGAATATTCCCTTGAAAGGCCCCTTATTTACTGTACCTTCCTGCTATCATCCAACACTCGGCACCATGGACGTATTTTCTTAATTCCCAACTGTTTTTCTTTTTCTAGCATTCGGGCAGAGTTTGGGCGCACTGTATTACCATTTACTAAAAATAAAAATAAACGTAAGGAAAGGCTTCGGTATTGGATACCCTATTCCTATCCTCAAAAAATGGATGTGGCAAAAGTCTAAGTATGAGTAATTTAAAACAATTTTTTTGTAAAAAAAAATCATTAAAACGTGGCCATTGCAGACAATTGGAGATATTATTGTTAGAAACAACTTTATCTACATACTTTTCGAAGAATAATGCTTTCATTGCGAACGATTTTTTCAGTAAAAAGTTTTAAATAGTGTGCGTATTTCAGAAATGTTTAAACCTGAGCATTTCGTTTCGGGGCGCGTAGAGAATACATATTCCAAATTTCAGCTCAGATAAGTCAGCTTTTTTATGATTCTAGGCATGTGTGTCAGAGGGCTAAAAATTGCTCGTTGACCCCTAAAAAATACAATATTTGTGATCACCTTCGGCAGTTGTGTTCATCTAGTCATGTCCGTATGTGCAATTGTCAATTTTTTAGGCCACAAAACTCGAGTTATAAAGCTGAAATCTGGAACACATACTCTGAGGGGCTCGTGTGTAAATATTTTTAAACCGGCTAGATCGCTCGAATTGACGCTTTCAGACTATTTTTGATGGGGATACGTCAAATCACTCATCTAAGCCGATAAGTCAGCGTCAATTGCAGCCTTGGCAGACAACATTACGTGATGTGTTACTATACTCCATCCATCAAAAATTGCCAGTACAGGCCTTATGGAGGAGCTTTTTTTCTACCAGTGGTGCCTGTAGATATTCTCACGTCACTCAAACGCAAGAATTGCCACTGAAATAAAAACCAAACCACTGTCATACCAAGGAATTGTTGGTGTAATTTTCCTAAAGTTCGCATACAACCCACCACAACCAGTCTCCCACACAGCCGAATGGGAATGAGCATGATCGTCTTGTGTTCGCTTGCTATTATCATCCACCAAAATAAGCAGTGTGTGTGACTGAACCACATCAGAAGAGTATTACCATCTCCACATTAAGGATTTTTCTATGGATTTTGTCAAAGAACTTTCGGTTTTGGTGCTTTTGAAAACGAATTATTACGTGGGGTGTTGCTATTCGGTTTTAATTTGATCTTATTTGTATTATACAGCTACACAAGTGCAGTTTTTTACCATCTGTTTAGGTATATGACATTGCGTCGTGGTTATATAATTTTGTTTAATTTAATAAGGCGGAAACAATGGTTGTTATCTAAATCGCTGATAGTGCATCTAAGTAATTAGTTTACTTTATGGTTTATAAGAACAAAGAGAAACATGGCTACAACGTCTTCAAAGGATCTAAGTGTAGAAAAGAAACAACAACTTGTTGATGCAACTGAAAAATTCTATGGCCTTTTTAAAAATAAATCGGAAGCCGTAGAAAATGCAGCTAATATTTTTTTTGTTACGGAACGAACTGCGTACAGGTTTTTTTTTCAATTCAAAGGCCACAATTCACCACCAACGAAGAAAAGTAAATCCGGTATCAAGAGCAATGGCGATGATTTTGACAAATGTGCCATTAAGCGGATAGTCCATCAGATTTTTATGGATAATGACCTTCCAACGCTAGACACGATTTTATTGGAGGTACAAAAAAATGCAAATATAACAAAAATAAGCCGATCAACTTTGCATACAATATTACAAAAAGATCTCGGACTTAAATTCGTCAAACGTCAGCGAAAGAATCTGTTGTTGGAAAGAAGTGACATTATTTCTTGGAGACGAAGATATTTACGCGAAATAAAAAAAAATTAGAGAAGAGAAAAGAAAAATTTATTTTACTGATGAGACCTGGCCCAACGAGGGCCACACTCGAGGAAAAATTTGGATAGATCCAACTATTACAACACCACAACAGGAGTTTAATGAAGGATTGTCAACAGGACTGCGATCACCATCTAGAAAAGGAAAGAGATTAATTATAACCCATATTGGAAGTTCTGCAGATTTCGTCGATGGATGACTTTTATGCTTCATTTTGGGAAAAACCGGAGACTACCACGAGGACATGAACGCTGATGTGTACGAGAAATGGTTTAAAGATATTTTAATACCCCTGGAACCCAACTCCGTCATAGTTTTGGACAATGCTTCCTATCATTTCAGAAAATAAAATAAAGCAATTCCACTTCCACGAGAAAAGATAAAATAAAACATAGGGGCGGGCTACAGTCCGCTTGGGCGAACTGTTGGATACCCTATTCTTATTCCTATCCCTCATAAGTGGGCGTGACAAAAGTCTAAGTATGGCTGAATTGTTAAGAACGCTGTACATATTCTGTTATATAACATTTAAAAGATTTTATCAAACAAAAACGAAGCTTTTGTAAAAAAAACGTTCCCTAGCTCAAACTTTGGTTTTTCAATAAAATTATTTTATTTAATTGTAGGCGTGCCAGTAAGCGGATTTAAAAACAAATTTACACATGAGCATAGAGGACCCCTAGAGAGTATATATTATAAATTTCAGCTCCCTAGCTCAAACTTTGGATATTCAAAAAAAAGTTTTTTTAAATAGTGGGCGTGTCAGTAGGCGGATTTTGAAAATATTTCTACATGAGCTTAATGGGCCCCTAGAGAGTATATATTATAAATTTGAGCTCCCTAGCTCAAATTTTGGTTTTTCAATAAAATTGTTTTATTTTTTTGTGGGCGTGTCAGTGGGCGGATTTTGAAAATTTTATATCCCGAGCAGTTTTAGGAGTCATAGATCATATATACAAAATTTCAGCTTTCTAGCTCAAAATTCGATTTTTTCCAAAATTTTGTTTTTTTGAGTTTGTGGGCGTGTCTGTGGGCGGATTTCAAAAATTCGTAAACTTGATTATTTCGGGACCCTAGAGAGTATATGGTTAAAATTTCAGCTTTCTAAGCCCAGTTTAAAGGCCTAATTTTTGCCGACGGACATAGATCGACATTACTATCGATGCTGATCATAAATATTGTAACTTTTAGGGCTCTACGGGCAATATTAAGGTATGTTAAAAACTATGCGTCAAAATTAATATACCCTTCGAATGGTTGAGGTCTAATGCGATAAGTTTCGAGGATGATATGGTTAAAGTAGAGTCGCTTGAAATCGTTAAACGTTACAAAGCCAAGTACGAAACATAAGTCGTGGATGAAATGGCTCAAAATGCAGGACATAAAGTACTTCGCTTGCCGCCTTGTCACTGTGACCTTAATCCAATAGAATTGGTTTGGGCTCAAGTGAAAGGGTTTGCAGCAAGCCAAAACAAGTCATTTAAAATGACTGAAATAAGAGACTTACTAACGACAACACTTACAAGGGTTGACAAGGAAAAATGGCATCGATGTATCCAACACGTTGAACAGGTTGTTGAGCCAAATATGTGGGAAATGGACTTTTTTGCCGAGGAAGCAGATGAAAGGTAAATAATAGACCTAAATAACGAGAGCAGTAGCAGTAATTACTTATCGGATTAGTTGAGTAGTGATATTAGAAATTAGTATTTTATGTTTTACAATATTTATAATGAATAAAATGGATTACAGTGATATATTTTTCGTTTTGATTTTTTTTTGTTTTACGAAATTTATATATTTTGTTGGTCTACTGGAGATATCCTTAAAAAAGGCACCTATTCTTATCTTACGAGAAAAGGAAACGGAATTTATTTCGTTCCGCAATATTTTTATTTTAAATTGGAAGAAGGTAACCCTAATAGAATTGTTCTCTGAGTTATGGCGAATTATCATATACACTACGACAACCCTTTGAGAGCTTTAAAGAGGGACCGATTTATTTAAGTCATTGCAACCAGACTGACAGACATTCCTATCTTCCCTGTACTGACAATTTTTGTTGGATAGTGTATAGCGACCATACCACGTCGTGTTTATCGTTTCTCGCCAGATCACCGCAATTAAACGACGTTGGTCCGTCCAAAAAAAACCATGCCAGTCTTTAACGTCGAGGTGATGTTGACGTGCAAGAAATGTTGCCTCTACCCTCCCTACAATGGAAAAAAATAATAATAATAAAAGTTCGGTATCTTTCACATCCTACTCATAACTACTGCTCTTCCATGTCTATCCACCTTCATCCCTAAATGCCCCGCTTTAAGCAAAACTTATCATTTTTCTTTCATCTATATCTATATATCTTTAAATTTATCCATTTTTATTCTTAATGCTAACTGGGATAATTGCGATTAAAACTATATAGGCACGACCAAACAAATTGGATGAATGGAATTTATAAATAAATACTCGAAATAAAACGTTACACGATTACGAAAACTAAACTAAATTAAATGGCGATTTGGTATAATCAAACAAAAATTTTATACACTTTTGCACTTTTCTTGTGTTTTTTTTTTGACAATTAAAAGACAAACGCCTACAAAATTACCCTTTAGAGAATAGAATCGGACAAAATTCAACCAAACAAATGTTTCCATTCTCATTTGATGCAAAGCGTAACGGTTTCAATTTACGAGGTTTGGGGTGTATAACAACGTAAGATCAAAAATTGTATACACTACTCAACTTATTTAAAGGATAAAAAAAACTCAAAAATATTAACGCCTGATTCTCAAAGCCCTATAACTGCGCAAAAAATATCCGATTTGAATCTACCAAAAACCATTCAAAAACGTTCTAGTGTACGAATCAAACATTTAAAATTTGAATTGAAGAAGAAAATGATCCCTTAATTTTGTAAGAAATTTCATTATCCAAACGGGCTCCGAGAAAAATTTGCAGCAAATTTTGAGTAAACTATTTTGAAGTTGGTACTTTGTTCTCCAACATGTTTTTGCTTAAATTGTGATACGTTTTTATTGTCAAAGCAAAAAAGCGACTTTCAACTTTCAATGTTCATAACACATGTAGGAATCGACTTCCAACAAGTGCTATGTAAAAGCTTGAACTCTGTTTTTTTAAAAATCATTTTTTCATCCTGATATTATTGATTCAAAAAGATGCTAAAAACACATTTCAAAATGACAGAATTATTAATGTTGTCATGTTTTTCTTCAGAAGATACCACCATTAAAAACTGTGACAAATCTCAGGTTCTTCCGTTCTTTCTTCATCTCAATCTGCGGTTTTGAAAATTGAAAAAAAAATGCACGACTGAAATGTAAAAAAATGAAAATTGTGAAAATAAAAGTGGGAGCATCGCTATTTGTTGTTTACCCGCCATCAAACTTTTTTGCGTCTGCATAGCCTTTACTCATTAAACAAATAATTGTTTGATCCTTTAAACAAGGATCGATGTTTGTTTTTATAAAATTACTTTAAACTGTATTTATACCCTATTCAAAGTTTGAGCTAGGGAGCTGAAATTTATAATATATACTCTCTATGGGCCCTTTTTGCTCATGTGTAAATATTTTCAAAATCCGCCTACTGGCACGCCCACAATTATTATTTTTTTTTTTTGAAAATTCAAAGTGAGCTAGGGAGCTGAAATTTATAATATATACTCTCTAGGGGCCCTTTATGCTCATGTGTTAATTTTTTTTAAATCCGCCTACTGACACGCCCACAATTAAATAAAACAATTTTATTGAACCACCCAAGTTTGAGCTAGGGAGCGTTTTTTTTGATAAAATCCTTTAAATGTTATATAACAAAATATGTAGAGCGTTCTTAACAATTCAACCATACTTAGACTTTTGTCACGCCCACTTATGAGGGATAGAAATAAGAATAGGGTATCCAACAGTTCGCCCAAGCAGACTGTAGCCCGTCCCTATGTTTTTATATAGCAACTGATGTCTGAAGGAGCGATTTATTGCTCTCAGGTTAACGTTAACATGGTAATTCGCCGGACGAGTCAGGGAGGAGAAAGTGGGAGCGATCACTACTAAGCAGGGCATTCAAGCAGGTCAGAGACGCTCAATCAACTCATATTTTCAAAGTTGAAATGCAAATATTTTTTACCACAAATTTCGAATGAAATGCCACTCATTTAAGTGTCATGTCCTGAATGCCATTAACCAATACGTAGACAATACACATGTACTGCAAACGTTACTTTATATTAGTATATCTAAATATATTTCGATGCTGCTGGCAGACAATCAATGACATTTGAAATTCAATACTTAGCATTTGCAATATCGCTGACTATACTCAGGCTTGCGTGGGTAGAAAGTTATTTACAGCTCAATACAACGAATCGTATGGTGTACAAAAAAAAAACAACAACATTACATCAAACTTGCCTTATCCATGCATTTCAACACGTTTTTAGTCCATTCATTTCAACAAATGCATTTCGCGTTTGACTGCGTTAATATTTTAGCTTTCTCTCCCACTCAAAAATCAACTAAACGCAATGCCAATAGCTTGGCGCGATGCAGGTACTTGTGCTCGTATAACCCTTGAAATACTTAAAAGTATCCCTTCCTATATGTATCAAATTAAATGATGGCGCCCGCACTTTGTTTGCGCAATTAAAATGATGCACGCGCAATGAACGCCATTGGGTTTCCGGTAAACGTTTTAAACTCAGTTCTGTGCCGTTTTTCATAATATTTTTGGTAGCCTTAGCCGGGTAAGGTTAATCGTGTTATTTAATATTTATCGTCCTTTCGTCCACCGGGTTTGGTACACGACCCAGCCATACATGGGAGTTTGCATTTCAAATAAGGATATTAGTCATTAAGGTAGATTCAGCCAGCGCAAAATCCCGGCAACCAGTTTCTCATTCAAAAATTGTTGGGCAATGATATGTCTCCTTCCGGGGTGGGAACTTGGTTCAATTTTATGAAAGTACCGGTGGCTTGGAAACGGGCCAATGGACTCATAACTCATTTAAACGAAAACGAATTCAGAATGCGATGACGGTGTGGCCGAAATAATTACAATGAATTATTAAATTTTATCCTCTCATGCATATAGAGAGCACAAATGAATCATCCCCACCGGATATGGAGGTAAAATTTTATTACATTTGGTTTTGGCCCTGTTATCCTTGTGACAAAATAATTATCCCGTATATGGCGCGTGGTATTTCTGAGTTTGAATCTCGTATTACGTGCGGATTGGGAAGTGGAAGCCATCCACTATCCTCGGGAACAACTGTTGTGTTAATTTGCTGAATTTTAGCTATTTTATCATTTAAATTGGTGAAAGGTTGTGCGCCTAATGCATAAGCTCAGTATCCTGCTTGGTAATAGAGGCCTTTTGGGCATTTGTGGGCAGTCAGATGTAATTCCCAAACTTCCACATCATTTAACACATACTTAGTGGGAAATGGAGAGTCCAATATATTGCATTGAATGGTTCAGGATTTGTTATATAAATCAATTTAGCTAATGGAGATAATAAGTTTTCAATAATTGCCAATTAATTAGGAACCAACTACTCTGGCTCAAAGAGAAATACAGTTAACTTTGTTGACGAGATCCTTGCCTTTGTTGATGCCTTACAAAGCACTTATTTCAACTTTGACAGTATGTATACTCGAAGGCTGAAATAAATCTTATTGAAGAATGGGTGCGAACGGCGTGCTTCTTACATAACTGGGCGAACACATTCGATTTTAGTGAAGGACGATAATGACTTTTTGCTCCGTTTGGTCAAGTTTCCTTCACTTTCACTCACTGTGCAGGCACTAATAAAAAACAACCGAACCCATTTTAAGTAAACTTGACAACCAGTTACTTATATGGAAACACTAACTATTGCTTCCGTGCACACGGCCTTTTACTCGCGAGTCCATTCGCGTTGACTTTATTAGAAAAGAGTTACGAGAGAGCCAGTCCAACGCAATGAGGTTTCCGTACCATAATAGTCGAATTCCAAAATATTCCAATTATGTCCATACGGCTAAGACCATTAGATATATGGAAATATCCTGGATAAGACTCCGTGCCACTTGTTTACTATTTATTTTCTTAACGGGTCCGGTTGGCGCACGGATCAAAAATGAAATCTGTTGTTCGACCTGGCGTCTTTGGATCCAACACCAGCGTCTCGGTACATATGGGAACGGGTTCCACTGTGTTTTATGCTGAAGTCCATTTCATTTTAAATCTTCGTCATTATAAACCTTAAAAAGCATATTGAAAGCGCCAGGAAGCAAATCTTCTCAGATACTCAAGTAGCACTTGATGCACTGTCGTCCAGTTTAATTGACTCTATGGCAGTCAAGTGGTGTTTTTATTTATAGGCAACGAATCTGTAGACAAAGCAAAATGTTAATCAAGCAAAGACAAGGAATTTGTAATATTACAAATGGCAAGCATTAGGAAGCTGCAGAGCATTTTGTCTGACCGTCTTGGCTGGAGGTGCCATCTTAACAATTTTAATCTGTGATTAAAAGCAGAATGTAGGTTTTGTCTAGAGAAGGATGTATCCTCCAAGCTTATTCCCTGCGAATGCCTCTTACTACATTTGTAAACGCGTAGGTTAGGGTAACTATAGTAAAATAGTAGGGAGATACCAGCCTCGGATTTGGACACCCCTTATTTACGATCATGACTCGGAAAGAAAGAAAGAAAAATGAAAACATCTTGGGCGGAATAGTCGGCATCACAGCTTGGATGACACAGACACCAACAGACAATGACTTCCGACTAAAGGAAGGGAAGAAGATGTCCTTAAAGCATTATCAAAACCAGTTTTTCCCAACCTTTTCAACAGCATGCCCCCCTTATGGCGAATTGGAGAACCGCTTGCCCAAATAAAAATTCCAAATGTTAATTGAAAAATATATTTAATGCATCGAGAATTTTAGATATCCTTGCTTGTATACGTGTTTGTTTATACATTTTTGTAAATTGATTTTGAAAAACGTATTTTTATTTATTAGTAATGTAAGATGTTCAATGCGATTTCTGTGGTTGCAGTTTCTTCACCAGCTCTGAGATTCTAGGTGCAATTTTCGTCAGTGCAATTCTCATGTCAGCTGAAGCGTACAGTAATAAATATTGAAGTCTTCAATTTTGTATTCTTTGCATCGAAAATGTACAATTCAAATTGTGTCCACGCCTCGCTTTTACAATCCCCATGCCCCCCTGGGAGCCGTGCCCCGCCCGTTGGGAACCACTGATCTAAACACTGTTGTTAGCCAGATTTTTCATCTTAGTCAAACCATGTCAAATCGGAATATCTACCAAATACATAATTATATTAAGGAACCTTTACAATGATAATAAATCCGCAGTATGGTGTGGGAAAGGTCTGTCTCAGTGGTTTAGCGTAGACATCAGAGTTAAGCAGGGATGTCTTTAAAGTCTTCTACTGTTTTCTTTTTACTTGGATGAATAATCAACATTTTTGCCAACTGGAATAACGCTTAAGGAACTGGAAGTTAAAGCAAAAGCACTACTTTACACAGACGACATCGTTCTATTAGCTGAATCACGATCTTCGATACAGCTTATGATAATTAAACTGCAAACATAATGTGTACCTATATCTAACAGTCCTTTAATCAACACCGACAAATGAAAAGTATTAGTTTTCAAAAAACGAAATGCTCGTCCGGCAAGAAATGAGCATTCGAGTTACTGTGGCGAAAGCTTGGAAGTTGTTAGCACCTACAAATAGCTATGAGTTACATTACTACACAACCTTTCACTTAGAAAGCATTTTAGTGAAGCAAGAAGCAGTTTCTGATCTTTTAAATGGCCACGATTGGAAACCCTAACAACCTACACTAGAATACCTTACAACTCTACACAAAGAACCATAAATGAAACTTTTAATTATAGCTTTTGTGTTTGTATATCATTAGAGTTAAATTAATTAACAAAACCCTAATTGGATAATTCATAATAATAATTTGTCAATCTATGGCAGACGGCAAAGCCATGCTTAAAAGTTTTCTTTTTCAAATCCACGCATTATAATAAAACTAGGGCTCGCAATGGGCGAAATTCGACCAATTTATTCTAAAAGTTGAAAAAAAACATAGGGGCGGGCTACAGTCCGCTTGGGCGAACTGTTGGATACCCTATTCTTATTCCTATATCTCATAAGTGGGCGTGACAAAAATTTAAAGGATTTTATCGAAAAAACTAAGCTTTTGTAAATAAAAACGCTCCCTAGCTCAAACTTTGGTTTTTCAATAAAATTGTTTTATTTAATTGTGGGCGTGTCAGTAGGCGGATTTAAAAAAAATTTAAGTATGAGCATAAAGGGCACCTAGAGAGTATATACTATAAATTTCAGCTCCCTAGCTCAAACTTTGGACTTTCAAAAATAAAAATAAAAAATTGTGGGCGTGTCAGTAGGCGGAATTGGAAAATATTTACACATTAGCATAAAGGGCCCCTAGAGAGTATATATTAAAAATTTTAGCTCCCTAGCTCAAATTTTGGTTTTTCAAAAAAAATATTTTATTTAATTGTGGGCGTGTCAGTGGGCGGATTTTGAAAATTTTATGTAGCAAGCAGTTTTATGGGCCAAAGATCGTATATAAAAAATTTCAGCTTTCTAGCTCAAAATTCAATTTTTCCCAAAATTTGTTTTATTTAATTGTGGGCGTGTCAGTGGGCGGATTTTGAAAATTTTATGTCCCAATCAGTTTTATGGGCCATAGATCATATATAAAAAATTTCAGCTCTCTAGCTCAAAATTCGATTTTTTCCAAAATTTTGTTTTTTTGAGTTTGTGGGCGTGTCTGTGGGCGGATTTCAAAAATTCTTAAACTTGATTATTTCGGGACCCTAGAGAGTATATGGTTAAAATTTCAGCTCTCTAGGTCCAGTTTAAAGGCCTAATTTTTGCCGACGGACGGACGGACGGACGGACGGACGGACGGACGGACGGACATGGCTAGATCGACATTACTATCGATGCTGATCATAAATATAGTAACTTTTAGGGGTCTCCGGGCAATATTAAGGTATGTTACAAACTATGCGTCAAAATTAATATACCCCTAGAATAGGGTATAAAAACAAAGTCGACTGTTATACATATTAACCCTTTCGATCCGAACGGGACATATATATCCCAGTATACTTTCAGAATTACCTAAATCAAAAATTTAACTGGCGGAATTGTGGTGATTGATCGCAATCCGTAGTTTATGGTATTACCAACGATAATTTTTGGGAATGATGTGGTTTAGGTTGGTAAACATGTTAGTTTTTGTCACAACAAAACCAACCCTTGCACATGAAAGTTGCATGCAGGTGTGTAATTAGTGAATTTTATAAGTTTATTAGTTCGGCAATCGCTAAAAAGTGAATTTAATTGTTGGGTTAGTGTTTTTGCAATATTCTGAAGTTGGTAAGTACCCATTTGTTGCTGTGATTTTGGTGTTATGTACTCGTACATACATATGTTTGCGGGACATATATGTCCCAGTCATTCTTCTGATTTATTTTAGATCCAATATGTCAAGAGGATTAAATCAGGCCAAAATATCCAATATTTTGGAGGCTTCCGATGAGAATGAAGACCTTTCGAGTGACAGTGGCAGATAATCTACATCACGATACTGAGGAGCGAGAAGACTCTACGGACGAAGAGTTTCCAGATGCGGGCCGGAAGTGGAGCCGGAACAAATCCTTTCCTGCAGATGATTATACCATTTGGTCTACGCCTGGCACCGATTTTATACCAGCACAAACAGTGAGTGTATATCGACTTCCTAAACTACATTTTAGCTTTGAAAGGATTGATAATCCGTTACGGATATTCAAAAATATTTTTCCTGAAAGCCTTTTTATATATATCACCCAATGTACCAATGAGCGTGTTCAGATTTTCCGTAAATCGAAAGGAGCGCAAACAAAAATAAGGCTAACCGACGTTGGGGAGATGAAGATAGTCGTTAGCTGTATGATCATAATGTCTTTTAACCATCTTCCAGCGTTTAGAAACTATTGGTCGTTACACATTGTTAGACATTGTTGATTGTTTGAAACCACGATTTTTGAGGGCCAGGGAGGAAAGCGCATTTCAAAGCATTAATAAAAGCTTGACTAAATTCGAAGGATGCTTATCTATGAAGAAATACATGCCTTTGAAGCCCACCAAACGCGAAATAAAAATGTGGCTTAGATGTGATGCTCTTACGGTACGATTTCAACAGATACTGTGGTAGAGAAGATGACGTAAAATAAAAGGAACTCTTGGTGAAGGCGGTGTTACCCAATTAGCTGCTACAATACGAGAGAGAATAACTACCTAATAAAGTTTATTTTGTTTGAAAATAATTTTTTTCCATTTTTCAGTGTTGTGTGCATTAGATCCTGACTGGGACAGTTATGTCCCATCCAAGAATACTGATGGGACATATATATCCCAGTCCCGCCCTCAGCCCCCAAATGTACTTTTTCAACCGTGAATATATAAAATGTCTTAACTCCTACTATTGGTATGATGCAACATAACAAAATAGTTATTTTTACCATAGCGGCTTTTCGGATCGAAAGGGTTATTCGGAAAATGAAATTTTTCGACATTCAACTTAAAGTAACTTCAAGCATTTTCAGGTAACTTCAAGTAACTTCAAGCATTTTCAAGTAACTTCAAGTATTTTCAAGCATTTTTAAGTAACTTCAAGTAACTTTAAGCATTTTTAAGTACCTTCAAGCATTTTTAAGTACCTTCAAGCATTTTCAAGTAACTTCAAGCATGTCCATGTAACTTCAAGTATGTTCAAGCATTATGAAATGCATAGCATGCACAACAATGTTGTTGTTGGTAACTTCAAGTAACTTCAAGTATTTTTAAGCATTTTCAAGTAATTTCAAGCATTTTCAAGCAACTTCAAGCATTTTCAAGTAACTTAAAGTAACTTTAAGCATTTTCAGGTAACTTCAAGTAACTTCAATCATTTTCAAGTAACTTAAATTATTTTCAAGAATTTTCAAGTAACTTCAAGTAACTTCAAGCATTTTCAAGTAACTTCAAGTATTTTCAAGCATTTTAAAGTAACTTCAAGTAACTTCAAGCTTTTAAGTGGCTTGGGGGACAAAATCCCGAAAACCAAAATCCCGAAAATGCAAAATCCCGAAAATCCAAAATCCCGAAAACCCAAAATCCAGAAAATCCAAAATCCCGAAAATCCAAAATCCCGAAAAAAGAATCCCGAAAACGAAATCCCAAAAAATAATATAAAATGAAAAATTTGCGTAAATTTTTCATTTTATATAATTTTTCGGGATTTCGTTTTCGGGATTCTTTATTTAATTTTGAATGTAAAATAGACAAGTGTTTGTCCATTCCAATTACCGTAATAATGTTTTGCAATTGTTTGTAGTAATGTTTTGCAATTCGCAATGTGCATTCAGTTGAGCTGATTTCATATAGTGTGATAGTTGACTGAATAGATTTTTTTTAGACAGTGAACATCGTAATACAAAGTGAGTATCGTGCATGCCTTTATAATTAAAATTTTTATATTATCAGTGACATTTTGTGTTTGAAGTCTTAAGTAGAAATGAAAGTATCCATCGTGAAAACCAACAAAGAGCATGAGAAACTGCTTATAAAAAATACAAGGATACATTTTACTGGGAGTGTGAGCAGCGAAAGCGTTCTGAAAAAAGTTATCTCAGATCAATTGCGTACAATATGAACTTGTATTAAATATTGTTTTGTCATGGATCGTTTTTGTTATGTTTTGTTTTATTTATTTGAAGTTTTTTATTTTGTTAAATAAATTTGCCAAATTTTTCTGTTGCTACAATAAAATTTTTAGTTTCATTTTCGGGATTTTGGTCTTTCGGAATTTTGGATTTTCGGGATTGTGGCTTTTCGGGATTCTGGGTTTTCGGGATTTTAGTTTATCGGGATTGTGGCTTTTCGGGATTTTGGGCTTTCGGGATTACATTTTTCGGGATTCTGTCCGACTCCCCTTTTGAGTGCCTTCAACCATTTTCAAGTAACTTCAAGCATGTCCAAGTAACTTCAAGTATGTTCAAGCATTATGAAATGCATAGCATGCACAACAATGTTGTTGTTGGTAACTTCAAGTAACTTCAAGTATTTTCAAACATTAAGTTCATGATATAAAATTTTTCCATTCCGATTGGCAGATTATTGCCTCACACAGCAATATTGTTGTTGTTGTAATTTCATCCAATTCGTTTCATTTTACCTGTTGTAATTTATAATGTGTGTTATATATGTTGATAATATTTGTATTGCGCACTTCTATGTATTGTCCCCTACCCAAATATATATATGTAGTGTTGGCATATCTATGTGACGTCTAATAGCAAAAATGGGTGGAAAAACGTTATAGGCAACTCCGCACTAATATATAGTTCAAGTAACTTCAAGCATTTTCAAGTAACTTCAAGCATTTTCAAGTAACTTCAAGTATTTTCAAGTAACTTCAAGCATTTTCAACCACTAACCTGCTACCAAAATAAATATCGTGCCTGAAGGAAGAGCCACACACACAATCGCAAACAACTCTGCACTGTCTGGTCTTTTGACAGACGAAGATCGAGACTTCGACACAAGTCTTTCGCGCCCTTTAATGTACCTGTGAAAGTACACCGCGGTTACTTTGCCTGTGTATACTATAAGCAACCCCCTTTATTTCTCATGCCTCAACCCGAATACTACACCTTATTACCAGGTCACATCATACTAAAATTTATTTCAACAATCATTGTTTAAGAAGCGATTGGCATCCGAAAAATTGTTTTTATTCATTGTCGAATTTCAATACATTTAAATTCAATAACGTGCAATGATATCTCCAACTGCATGGTAGAATCGAGAAAACATCATTCGCGTATAAAAAAAAATTGCTCAGAAATTAGAAATTAAAAAGTAGCTAGATGTTTTCAAAGTTTAGATAAGTTATAATTATATTTAAGTATGTAACTAATATTAAGTAGATGAATAAGTATATTTAGTTTGATTAATAATTTAAATTACATAGGCTTAATTTCGTTTTTGGTATGTATCGATACACATACCCGTTTCCAAACGGAACAGTGAAGTTATTTATGCTCGATAAATTTGTATTAACCAAAGAATTATGCCAAGGTATGTAGAATGTTTAATGGCTTACCTTATTCAACCGCCAATCAGGAGTGCACTCTGGATCGCTGATGAGATGTTCTGCTACACTTATTAATTTTTTTTTTTTTTTATTATTTTGAAGTAAAAAGAGTTTTATTTTTTTTGTATTAGTTCTTAACTCTTGGCACTTTTCATAAGGTTCAGCTAAGACTATGAAATTTTATGTGAAATTGAACCTATATATTTTAGCACATGTGTTTTTTTTTGTTTTTAATATAGATTTTTTTTAGTTAGCTATTTGTTAATTGTTTTTTTTCTTTTGTGTTTGTTTTTTGAGGTTTAATCTGAGTTTTACTAGGAAAAAGATCCGCAGGCATTCGGTATTGCGTGAACCGAGCGTTTTAGTTGATGGAGCAATCTAACTTGGCGATTCTTTGCGACACTAGCCATCTGCTGACGATTGTCTCTCAAAATCGCCGTGGTCTGGACACGTCGGGCAAGATTTTAACCACAATTTCCACACAATACATCCGTGGAATCGTGTTTTGTGGCTCCGAGAAGAATTCCCAGACTCCACTTAATAATACTGGTGCTTATTTTTGTGGATGTCTTCGGATTGAAGATTTGCCCGTGCCCTAAGATGAAAAATGTCAAATTGCACTTTTTGGTTTGAATTCTATGTGCAAATTTACGCTCACCTTTGAAATGTATAAAAATTCTCTCCCAAATATTTTTATTTTTGAACCAATTACTCCTATTTAATTATCCAGGTTTTATAATCCAGGACGTACAATTTTGATTGAATTCACCGTGACTGACGTACGCTCTGCGGTATTGCCGAAAGAGCAAGGCAGAGCAATTGAAAAAAACACGCTTAACAACTCCATTGGAGACATGATTGTTTCTCAGGGAAACTGTGGCGCTTAAGGGATGTGACGTAAGCTTAACTTTGCTTACGTCACTATTTAAAAAAAAGATGGGCATGCATTTTCATATTAAAAAAGTTTTGTTTTTAGGGTTCTGTAGCCAAATGGCAAAATATGGAACCCTTATAGATTCGTCATGTCTGTCCGTCCGGAAATGTCACAGTCACTTTTTTCCGAAACTATAAGAGCTATACTGTTGAAACTTGGTAAGTAGATGTATTCTGTGAACCGCATTAAGATGTTCACATAAAAATAGAAAAAAAACAATAAATTTTGATGGTTTCCCATACTTAGAACTGAAACTCAAATTTTTTTTTTTTTATTAAACCCATAAGTGTTGGGTATCTGTGGATATGTCTTCAAAAATGATATCGAGGTTTCTAATATCATTTTTTTCTAAACTGAATAGTATGCGCGAGATACACTTCCAAAGTGGTAAAATGTTGCCCCCCCCCCCTCTAACTTCTAAAATAAGGGAATGATAAAACTAAAAAAAATATATGATGTACATTACCATGCAAACTTCCAACGAAAATTGTCGTAAAGCGCAATTTACCTTTCAATAAATCAACTCAAATAAAAAAAAAAAAAAAAAAACATTTAATTTCATAAACATAAACCTTATGCGTAAACCGTGAACCATTATTTTCTAATAATAAATCTGTAATAGGTGCCTAGGTAAATAATAATTATAATTCGCGCGGAACCCTTCATGAGCGAGTCCGACTCGCACTCGGCCGCTTTTTTTATTTACAAGGGATTGCTACAACTTACTCTACTACATACATATATTTTTTTCTCTATTTCATATCCAATTCATTTAAATAGTTCATACAATAAATAAAATATTGCTTTCTCATTTATAAACCGTCCTTTTATTTTGCGATTTTAGTCTTATTCTCTTTGAACGTCTTAGTATTAAATCTTTATTCGTTTTCTTTTCTTGGTAAAAAGTATCGCTATCAGAATTGTCTTCTAGCTCATTTCTGTTTCTTTTATTTTTATTTGACGTTTCTTCAGTACTTCCTATTGGGTACTCTTCTTTAGGAATTCTAAAATTTGTCGGTGAAAATCTAACCTTTTTAACATGATGGGCCCTTTTTAAATCACCTACATGGGCCGTCCTCCTTACTCCATTTAACTCTATTTCATATAAGCTTTAACTTAATGGCTATCTTCGTAACACATAATTACAATAATAGTGGTTTTATGCTGGATTGGTTCAAGCCTTACCTAAAAAATAGGACACATAGAGTGAAAATTGATGAGATAAGGAGCGAATTAAAAGGCTCTGTCTTGGGTCCAATTCTATTTCTCATCTAGATTAATTCACTCTTTGCACTTGACTTTAAAGGCTCACTAACTGCTTTCGCGGATGACATAGGCTTTTCTTATAGTCAGAACAGTCCTTTGGAACTCGTTGCTGACATTAATTGGGATTTGAATTTGTTGAGAACCTGGTTTGAGAGTCGCAAGCTATTAATTAGCTCTAAAACAAAAATAATGTATTTCACCTTGTCATCTGTACACAGTTTAGGAGCAAATGTCCACTTTCATGCTCCTGAGTGTCAAAAATTTAGATTTACCAATTGCAATTGTACGCATAAACCTTCTACTCCCACTTTTTGTAGTTACCTTAGGTGTACTGCTAACTGTTTTCTTATCGAGGAAGTAGATGAGTATAAATACCTAGGGCTTATTATCGACTGCAATATGAGCTTTTCGAATCACACGGAATCTTTGAGGAAGTATTTTCGTTCCACTCTGAGACACTTCCACTATTTACGGAATGTCTGCTCTACAATGCTTCTTAAGAAAATCTACTACGGTATTTTTCACTCAAAGATGCAATATGGAATTTCTTGTTGGGGTGGTGCTTATCTTAACAAAATACAACCTCTATTAGTTATTTAGAAGCATTTATTAAGAAAATTATGTCGAAAACCTGTTAGATATCCTAGTTTTCCTTCGTTTTGTGACCTGAAAATCCTTCCTGTTCGTCATCTGTATTGTTTTAAAGTATTGAAGTCATTCTTCATGAAATCTGGTAATCGTAATTTTCGATTAATTTCTAATTACAATTTACGTGGAAACTGTTCTTACTTGATATAAGTTCCATTTGCTCGTACTACTGCATACCGTAATTTTTATTCTGTTTTGTCAGTTCGCCTAATTAATAAACTTCCACAGTATGTCTAGCCATAACAACACCTGGATTGTTTCTAAAATGTGTGAAAAATTGGCTTTTCAACTTCAACTACGCTAGTTTAGAATCGATTACTTTCGACATTCTGATTTAAGTCTACATTTAATCTCACTGTTTTCCTAATGTTTATTTATCAATTTGATTGATTTTTTCCTTCTTTTTTCCTTTTTCTTTGTTTGAATTTTATTTTGAAATACCTTGCTGTTTATGGCCACCCCATCATAAACTTTAATTTAAATGTAATAACTAATTGAAGTGGCATTCAAAACTGTTTCACTAGTTTTGTAAGTAAAATACAGAATGTCCCAACTTTCATGTAATTACAACTTGTTCCTAATACTTGTATAAAGGCATTATTAATGAATTGTACTTGTATTATACCTTTTAATACTATATGAAATAAAATTATTATCTATCTATCTATCTAAAAAAAAAAAAAAAAAAAAAAAAAAATCTTTGTAAATATTCCTATATCGTACAATCTCGTTCGACTCAAAATCGTTATATTCAATTACCCTTACTTCTTTTCTTTTCTGAGTTGTTCGCTTTTTATGTTGTCTCTCAATGATTTCCCTATTTTCCTTTCCTCTGTTTTTTAAACTAATGGATTTTCTATTTGAAGTACTCAATACTGTATTAGGAATATAATTAAGAATTAGTTGTGCTGGAGATTTAAGCGTCGTTGTGGTCGGGGTATTCATGTATTGAAAAAGAAAATTGTCAATCTTCCATTGCATTGGCAGGCTTCTCGTTTTGGTATCTACTAACAACTCAAAGAGCATTTAAGAGTTTGCACTGCGCGTTCGGCTAGCCCGTTAGATTACGTGTGATATGGTGGTGATTTTAAAAGTCTGATTGAGTTCTTTTTACAAAATTCTATAAACTCATAAGACGCGAATGGTTGCCCATTGTCGGTAACAACTTCTTTCGGCAATCCAAAATAAGCGAATATTGTTCGTAAGATTGATATAAGTGCTTGAGCCGTAGTGCGATTAAATACCTTAACATCCATTAATTTTGAGTAAGCATCTATTACCACCAGACACAAACAGTAAGATTAGAAGTTGTATTGTAGCTAAGAAACAAATTAACCTATTCTTTCTACCTGCATATAGCAATCATGATCAGACAGTGGTAAAGTACGAGCGGCAAGGGAATTCCCCATTAGCAATCGCGGCCGTCTACATGCCACACGATTCGTCGGATGGACCACCATCCGCACTACTAGCCTCCATCGTCCAAAAAGCGGACAGAGATAAATGGGATATACTGCTAGGATGTGATGCTAACTCCCACCATTTCCAGTGGGGTAGCACCGATACCAATTTACGAGGTGAATCCCTGTTTCAATTTTTAATATACCACAACCTTTTAATAGCGAATAGAGGTAATGACCCTACATTCGTCATTAAAAACAGACAAAAGGTACATGATATTACCCTCTTCAACAATTCTCAGAATTTTGCTGTGAGTCATTGGAAAGTTTCAGCAGAAACATCATACTCTGACCAAAGAATAATTGAATTCGAAATAAACGACGGTATAAAACCCTTAGTGCAATACCGCGACCCCAGGAAAACTGACTGGGACAAGTTTACTACGGAGATCGGCAAAATTAAGAACGCCCTTTAAACTCAGCCGATGGAAACACCATCCGAAATTAACAACGCGGCGGAACTCATAGGTAAGACATTAGTCAGCGCCTATGAGAATGCCTGTCATTCCTCAAAAGCTTCAAAGGTCACCGTCGTGGTGGACAAAAGAGCTTCAAAGCATTAGAAAAGAGACAAGATATACGAGTATCTATTCTCCACGGAGATACCCAAAAGAGAAGCATGGGTTAGCAATAACCCACCAAACAGCCATAACGGCATAAAGTGGTATACGGATGGTTCTAAAATGGAAACGGGGGTAGGAGCGGGAATATACGGACCACACAAACGCTTTACGATACCCATGGGAAAAAGTCCCAGCGTATTTCAAGCGGTGCTCCACGCCATTCAAGAATGCGCCAGCCACATTATCTTATCTGGCATAAAAGGTGCAACCATTCATATTTTCACGGACAGTCAAGCAGCTATAAACGCCCTTAGCTCGTATACCATTGACTCCAAATCAGTCATGTACTGCTTCAATACCCTACAAATACTCGGAGCAAGAAACAAGACTAAATTATGGTGGGTTCCGGGTCATGTCGGGGTAGAAGGTAACGAAAAGGCCGACGAACTGGCCAGAAAAGGTTCAGAAACACCTTTCATAGGTCCCGAACCTTTCTGCTGCACTCCTAGATCAGCAGCAACAGCAGCAATTAAAAGCTGGGAACATAGAAAATGTATCTATCATTGGGATAACATCCCAGGTCTAAGACAGGCCAAACGAGCCATTCGGCCCTTCAATCATAATGCTAGCAAATGTCTAAACCTAAGCAGGCATGATATCAAAAACCTAGTAGGTTACCTTACTGGTCACCACGGTTTAAGATATCATCTTCACAAAATGAGAATAGCAGATTCTCCTGAGTGCCGACTCTGTCTTGAAGAGGACGAGTCAGCTGAACACATTTTATGTGAATGCCCAGCCCTTAATGGAATTAGAAAGAAGATCATTCTCAGGGAACAATTGAGCCCCGAGGACATAAAGAATTCTTCTACTGGTAAAATTGTCCGCTTTACACGGAAAGTGGAAATTTTACTAGTTTAAAATTTTTCTGGCCCATACGGTACAAAAGATCTTTTAGGTCGAAGTACCCCCCCCTTTTATAAATCGCCCTGGCGAGCCAGAATTTAAAAAAAATCTATAATGCTGCAAAAAGGTCAGTCAGACACAGACGCAGATTGGTCTCTGTACAGGGTTAACCAAAGGAAATTCAAAAGTGCGGTAAACACTGCCAAACGAAACTCCTGGCGCAACTTCTGCAGTGATATAGAGACCACAACAGAATCAGCCAGACTAAGGAAATTACTTTCCAAGGAACCGGCCATTCCAGGCTATCTTAAGCTCCGGAATTGAGACTGGACACAATCCAGTCATGAATCACTGCAATATTTACTGGAAACTCACTTTCCAGCATGTGGTTCGCATTCCAATGGAGACCTGGAAACGACCAGTTCACATATAGTAATACCAGTACCGGATGAATTGATTAGCAAGGAAAGAATCAATTGGGCAATTGACTCCTTTTCCCCATATAAATCCCCAGGTATCGATGGTATTATTCCGATCATGCTTCACCAATCGAAGTGTGTTGTAATACCACATCTTCACAAACTGATTCTTCACAGTTTGAAACTATGTCATGTACCAATGTGCTGGCGAGAGGTAAAAGTAGTTTTTATGCCCAAAGCCGGCAAACCCAGCCATACAACTGCGAAAGATTTTAGACCCATAAGTCTTACATCATTCGTACTAAAGACCTTTGAAAAGCTAATTGACATCTACATTCGTGATAAACTTAACCCGACCGATATTTCTTCGGCACAGTATGCCTTCACGAAAGGTAGCGGAGTTCAAACTGCCCTGCATGATGTCGTTAGCACCATCGAAAAATCTCTACACGAAAAAGAATACACACTGGCTGCATTCCTCGACATTGAAGGAGCCTTCAACAATGTAGAGACAAGCGCGGTGAAAAGGAACTTGGAAAAGACTAACGTAAATCATGCTCTAATTAAATTCATAGAGAACATGCTTAGCGATAGGAAAATAAATGCAAAGCTTGGGGATACACACCTCAAAGTTATCGCATCTAGAGGCACACCACAAGGAGGGGTTATCTCACCTCTGTTGTGGGTACTGGTCATTAACGAGATACTCATAAAGCTACAATACAGTGGGGTAAAAGTTATTGCTTACGCAGACGACGTAGTAATACTTGCAACAGGAAAGTTCCTACCCACCATTAGTGCTAGGTATTAACCCAGCAAAAAACAGAATTGGTTCTATTTACCAACAAACGAACAATACCAAGATCCAACCTACCGGGCATCGATGGGACTACCCTCAAACTATCGGAGTGCGCTAAATACTTGGGTGCCATATTCGACAGGAAACTCAATTAAAAATTAAATGTGTGTGAACGCATAAAAAAGGCCATAATAGCTTTCTATACTGTAGTCGAATATTCGGAAAAAACTGGGGTCCTAATATTTTATGGATAAAATACAAGGTGGCGCAAAAGTTGTCAGGTGGCGCAAAAGTTGTCACCCGATGTTCTTTCGCTGTAATTTTTTTTATGAATGAAAAACTTTGGTTCTGCTTTTGGATTATGTTAATTGGTGTCTTAAGTTTTTTCTGTATCAGTTAACTTCACAAATATCAAAGTAGAATTTACATTTGCCGCCATTTGCAAAAATTATGCTTCTTCCGATAGGAAGATGACTTTTGCGCCACCTTGTAGTAATAGCAAGACCTATACTGACATACGGAGGACTTGTTTTGTGGCAATCCGCAAATAAAGTCACCCACTTGAAAAACATGACAAAGGTACAAAGTATGGCGTGCGTAAGCACGACCAGTGCAATGAGAACCACCCCAACGGCGGGGCTGGAAATCATCCTCAACCTGCTTCCTTTGGACCTATGTACATGCAATAATCGACCACGAGAAGCGCCCTTCGGATCAGCCAGCTAAACTGCTGGAAAACGAACTCAACGGGGCACGCACAGATTCTGAGTAAATACTTGGGCTCAAATGTATCTGATGCCGCACCTTGACTTCCATAGACCATTCTCCTGCATTCTTCCTAGTAGAGAGGAATGGGGGAGAAATGAACATGTAGCCGAATCCATATCCATTTACACAGATGGCTCGAAAATGGACGTAGGCGTTGGAGCTGGAGTGTTTTCAGAAGCACTAAAACTAAAAAGCACATTTCGACTCCCTGATCACAGCAGCGTCTTCCAGGCCGAGATATTGGCAGTGGCAGAGGCAGCCAAATTAGCATCAATGGCGGTGATATCACGTGATGATATTACAATTTTCATTGATAGCCAAGTTGCAATTAAAGCAATCTCTTCTGTCGAGATAGGGTTCTTGGCGGTCAACATAATGTAAAACTCTGCTGGGTCCCTGGTCATAGGGGCATTCAGGGTAATGAAATTGATGATGAGTTGGCAAGAAAGGGCTCTACCATGAGTCATGAACAGGCGGACCAGTCTGTCAAACTGCCATTGAGTGACCACAAAGCACGGGTGGGGCAGAAATTCCTGGAGATCGCCAAAAACAGGTGGAATACCCTTCCTACCTGAAAAACATCCAAAAAAGTGTGGCCTGACTATGATAAAGCCAGAACCCACAAGCTCCTTCGAAAAAACTGGAAATCTGTTTCGATGTTGGTGGGAATACTCACTGGACACAACCTTCTGGGGAGCCACAGACTGAAAATGCGTCTTACTGACGACGACCTTTGTAGAGAATATGGCGATGAGGAGGCACACGAGGACACTCTCCACTTTCTGTGCCACTGCCCAAGCCTCAGTCAATTGAGAAAAAGAACTTTAGGAAACTATTTTTTCCACAGCCTAACGGAACTCCCTCTTTCCAATCTTTTCAGGTTCTCAGCAAAAGCCGGATGGCTGGAGAGGATGTGATTGACATCACCGACGAGACAAGGAAGGCACCACAACCAACACACGTGGACCCCATATGGACATCACAATGGGTCAACACTGACCTGAGTGCGATGATGCAGCATCAACACCGCTGCCTCATCAACCCACATACCTAACCTAACTTATCTATTACCACCAACAGATTAAACAGATTTCTATCTGGCAGAAATCTAAGTGAATCCTTTCGAAGGGTGCCGTTCCATCGGCCATGGATTGAGATCGGCTGACTTCTTAGATGTGACGGAACTATAACTCTATCTCCATAGAACAAACACCCGTTTCTGCAGCCAGACCTTCCCTTTTTGAGAATAACTTTTCTCGTCCCTACTTGTTATTGACTCCGGCCATCCACTCACTCATTACATAATCATATATTTGGCTTAAAGTCGCGTCAGTTCTAGTAGCCTCAGCAATATCTTTTAAACATATAGGTAAATCTTCTGACACACTGAACCAATTGATCATAAACATTTCATCGTCCGTATTTTCATTTTGGGGAAGTCTTGATAATCACAACTAACCACAATGGGCTGATTTGGATTATAATGAGCGAGTAACTTGTTTTCCAGCAAAAATTGTTTGCTGTTCCGAAAAGCTTCTTTACAGTTATCTGTCCATTTAAAACGCTTGTTTTGTTTTTCCAATGTATCAACAGCAAATGCAACTCTCCCGACAAATGTGGGACAAAACGTGAGTATTATTGCAACAGTCCCAAGTAGGACCTCAATTTGGTTTCCGAATCAGGTTGAGGAGCATTCCAAATTGCTTCAATCTTTCGTAAGTTTGGACGAATTCCTTTTGCAATAATTCGATGACCTAAATACTCCATTTCACATTCAAAAAAATTACTTTTTTTTTCATTCACTTTAACATTATACTCCTCTAAACGCTTCAAAACCTTGTTCAAGTTGTCATAACATTCTTCGAAACTTGAACCAGCCACCAACACATCATCTAAGTACACGTGTACCCTATTTAACCCACTAAGCATTTGGTCTATTACTTTTTGAAAAGTATCTGGTGCTGTACTCACTACAAACGGTAGCCTGTTATATCTATACAGTCCTTTATGTGTATTCACAGTCAAGAACTCCTTTGACCTTTCACTGACTGTCAACTGTTGATATGCACCTGCCAAATCAAGCACACAAAAGAAATTGCTTCCACCCAATGATGCCAACAGATCATCTATCACTGTATCAACAAAACGGTTAATAGTTACTTTGCAGTTCATGCAAATTCTTAGACTGCCATCTTTTTTGCCACTGAAACGATTGGAGTAGCACATCGACTCTGCGTAACTGGTTCAAGAATTCCTACCTTACACAAACGGTCTATCTCTGTTTCAACCTGATTTCTCTTAAACTTATATCAACCTCAAAACTCTGTATAGGTTCATTAAAATCGCTCGAAAAAACCTTTCCGTATTTTACTTTCAGTTTTCTACCAACAAACGGTTGTTTCCCGAATTGATCTTCAGTAAATGTAAATTCATTTCACCTTTCGACGACCGATTAAATAAAACAATAATGTAGGGCTGCTGGCTTTGTTACTTAGGATCGTTCTTTTGGGCAACCGTGGATACATTTCCCAAAGAAATCACCTATTGTCAGCATTCTCTTATGCCATTCCCAGTTCCCATCAAATAATTGTCATCTGTCCACGTTTTACAGGTGTGCTTCTCTAGAATTACAAAATTGTTCACATAGAATAATTTGCTGACTTATCATTTCAGTTTGTAAATTAGAGTATTAATAGCTATAAGGATGAATAAATAAATATCATTATATTCAGCAGTCAAAGTAATGAAGCTTTTTAATTGCTGATTTTTGGATCCATTTTTATAATTTAAATTTTATTTTTCGATTCTTTATAAACTGTTTTTTTTTTATATTTTTAATTTTATCGCATTCCCATAATTTAATTAATATATTTTTTTTTATATATAAGAATCATACATCGGCCTTTTGTAGTAATACGACCATAAAATGTTATTAAATATTTCACTTTTTGAAACTATTAATTTTTGAACTTTGTATAACTTTTGTATAGCATTAAGCTTTTGTTGAAATAAAGTTAAATAAATAAATAATATATAAATTTCTTAAAGGATCGGATTGCATATGGTGTCGGTTGATTTTGAAAAGGCCTTTAATTGACGGCCAAGAGATCTTTTATGGGTGGCGCTAAAGGGCCTAGCCCATAGAATCCGTTGTTCTGACGGATTGTTTTAACCGTCCAATAGAAACCGTCAACTTTGTCAGTCGAAAACACATTGGTTGCATTAAATTTGCATTTTGCCTAACCTATAATTGCGTAAATACTACTGAATGATCCAACTACTTAAGATGCCCTTTCAGTACAATTGTTCATTTCTCAACTAACTCTGTAACCGAATTAAAAAAAAAAACAATCACCGGTCGAGCTGCAGTTTCGCTGTGATATAAGCCGTGTTTTGGTGATAAGTGTATAGCTAGCTTAACATAATTTTACAATAAAACAACTAGATCGTATTCTATATTCACTTTTAATTTTTAAGGATGTGTTCGCAGTGTTTGTACTTTAAAAGAGTGCGATTTGGATAATTATTAAAGCAAGGGTGCAAATACAAACGTATTTTTTGAAAGATTTCTGAGCATCATAAAATCCTTTGTGTTTGACAGCAAGGAAAAAAACGGACGCTTATTTTTGCCAATTTTATTTTTAATTTTCTTCGCATAATTTTCCTTGAAATGGCGATTTTTTTTTGTTTAACCTTCGCATGGACAGTATCTACCCGTGTAGATATTTGAATTTTCTTTGTTGAATATTTCCACGAGTGTTTTTTTTTTTTTTTATATAATTTGCTTACGCTAAAGGGATTTTTTTCTGTTGTTACAGTACCCTTATAATGCTAAGAACACAGTGTAAGCTACTTGGTATTAGAAAGAATAGAGAGATAGGAAAGAAGTGTTTGGGTGCAGTTGTAGGGTTTTTTTCTCCACGGGTGGTGTCTAAGTTACTTAGGGAGATTACGATTTCATGTATTCGGTATAAAGTAGTGGACTTGGCCGGGATTCGAACGCACGACCTTCCATTCCGTAAGCGAATACACTACTACTGCACCATTGCCACCCATGTTTAACTTATTTCGAAGCTGTTCCGACTCACTGACTAACTTTTTGATTAGATTAGAAAACCAAAAGATTAAAAAAAATGCCTTCATTTTGTCAGTTTTTTTTTTTAGCATTTTGACGTTTTTTTGCACATGTGAACAGTATCTACCCGTGCAGATAATTTCTGCTTTCATACATTTTGTATGAAATTTTTACGAAAAGCAACAACAAGTTGTTACATTTAGACTAAAGAACAAGCACAAGAAACAAGGAATATTTATTTTTAGTGGATCAAAATGAACACAAATATAGGAGAAATAAACAAAAATAATAAAAAAAATTTTGTTCCTAAACAGGATCTGTACAAAATGTATGGGATTTTTTTTTATCTACACTGGTAGATACAGTCCATTCGGGTACATAAAAATTTGTGTCCATGCAAAGGTTAATCGACGAACACATCCGCATTATCTCTGCATAACAATCGGAATATTTTTGCTCCCAACTTATTTTACCGCCATCTAGTCGCTTCATGGCATCAACACTTTATGTTCACTCTGTCTCAGTCCTCGACTGCTGACCTCTTTATCGTCAGCACTCCTTTTTGTTATTGTTTACGTGTTAAATGAATCTGAGCTGGGTATACACTTATCACCAAAACACGGCTATAGTGAACAGTCTGTCAATCGGCAATGCCAGAGAGCACAGTAGCTTTTACTAATTTTCTAATCTTTTCTCTAGTTTTCCAATGTTTTCTCTTATTATCCAATATTTTGATCAGTTGTATGTGCCTCTCTCAATTTTGTTATAAAGGGTGTTCAAATTTGAGGTATCATTTTAAATTTTGAATGAAAGACATAAATTGCGTGAAATCTATATTTATTTGTATTGGAAATTAATGTTCATTGGTTCCGGTTAGTAATGAAAAATAATGTCGTCCAAGTGATCTCCTCTGCTAGCTCGGCAGACTGTCAACCTTTTTACCAAAATTTTGAATCACTTTTTCGCATAATGTTTGCATTTATGATGTTTTCTTTGAGGTGTTGAAAAGTTTGAGGATTATCGCACAAACTTTACTCATCAAGAAACCCCATAAGAAAAAAATCCATTGGTGCTAAATCGCATGATCTTGGTGGCCAATTCACGTTTGTTCTTCGGGAAATAATGCGATTGTTAAACTGCTCTTTCAAAAGATCGATTGAGTTCGTTGCTGTGTGGCATGTTGCACCACCCTGTTGAAACCACATATTCTGTACATCAATTTCTTCCGATTGACTCCACAAAAAGTTTCTAATCATCGGTTGATATTGAGCTCCACCCACAGTAACTGAATTGCCATTTTTAACTTCGAAGAAAAATGGTCCAATTACGCCACCACACCAAAACCCATACCATACAGTAACTTTTTTCGGTTTCATTGGCCTTTCAAACAATCCTCAGGGATTTTCTTCAGCCCAAATGCGACATTTTTGTTTATTGACATAATCGCCAATTTCAAAAGAAGCCTCATCGGTGAAGATAATTTGATTGAAAAAATTGTCATTTTGTTGTTGCTTCTCTATGGCCCAATTAACGAATTGCCGACACACTGCGTGGTAAGTTGGCTTTAAGTCTTGTGTTAACTGTATTTTGTAAACCTTTAATGCACATCTTTGTGCAAAATGTTAATTGCTGTGAACGACGACGAATTGACTTCTTTGACTCTTCAGCAACACCTCTGCTAACAGCTGCAATATTTCCACTCGAACGACCCCTACGATGATAGGCCTTACTTCTATGATCTTGAACCGAACCAGTTTCATCAAATTTATGAACGATAAATTTAATAGCACGGTTTGACGGAGCATTTTCTCTACCGTATTTTGAATGAAATTTTTTTTCAACTTCTGCAAAACTTTCACCATATTTAAAATAAGTTTTAATAATAAAAACACGTTGCTCAATAGTGTACCGATCCATTTTAGCTAACGGGCATGTATTTACCAGTGGCGTGGCGTCCATATAACACGATTCCTACCGTCTTCCCTTTTAAAAATCCACCAAAAGTAAGCACTATCTGCCAAATAAATATATGAAAAATGAAACCCGTCCCGTATTTTAATTATAAAATAAAATCTACACACACACTCACACATAAGCTATCGAATAAGTTTAATATTTTCATTCTACCTCTCGTCTGTATCTTCATACTTCATTCAAGAATCAATATTCAACCACATTCCACAATCCACAAATCACAAACAACAAACCAACGAAGAGTCACAAAAATACTCTTAGTAAAAAGATTTCAATTACCGCTGCTCTCTATAATAGAATAAAACATAGGGGCGGGCTACAGTCCGCTTGGGCGAACTGTTGGATACCCTATTCTTATTCCTATCCCTCATAAGTGGGCGTGACAAAAGTCTAAGTATGGTTGAATTGTTAAGAACGCTGTACATATTCTGTTATATAACATTTAAAAGATTTTATCAAACAAAAACGAAGCTTTTGTAAAAAAAACGTTGGTTTTTCAATAAAATTATTTTATTTAATTGTAGGCGTGCCAGTAAGCGGATTTAAAAAAAATTTACACATGAGCATAGAGGACCCCTAGAGAGTATATATTATAAATTTCAGCTCCCTAGCTCAAGCTTTGGATTTTCAAAAAAAAGTTTTTTTAAATAGTGGGCGTGTCAGTAGGCGGATTTTGAAAATATTTCTACATGAGCTTAATGGGCCCCTAGAGAGTATATATTATAAATTTGAGCTCCCTAGCTCAAATTTTGGTTTTTCAATAAAATTGTTTTATTTTTTTGTGGGCGTGTCAGTGGGCGGATTTTGAAAATTTTATATCCCGAGCAGTTTTAGGAGTCATAGATCATATATAAAACATAGGGGCGGGCTACAGTCCGCTTGGGCGAACTGTTGGATACCCTATTCTTATTCCTATATCTCATAAGTGGGCGTGACAAAAATTTAAAGGATTTTATCGAAAAAACTAAGCTTTTGTAAATAAAAACGCTCCCTAGCTCAAACTTTGGTTTTTCAATAAAATTGTTTTATTTAATTGTGGGCGTGTCAGTAGGCGGATTTAAAAAAAATTTAAGTATGAGCATAAAGGGCACCTAGAGAGTATATACTATAAATTTCAGCTCCCTAGCTCAAACTTTGGACTTTCAAAAATAAAAATAAAATAATTGTGGGCGTGTCAGTAGGCGGATTTTGAAAATATTTACACATGAGCATAAAGGGCCCCTAGAGAGTATATATTAAAAATTTCAGCTCCCTAGTTAAAATTTTGGTTTTTCAAAAAAAATATTTTATTTAATTGTGGGCGTGTCAGTGGGCGGATTTTGAAAATTTTATGTCCCAAACAGTTTTATGGGCCAAAGATCATATATAAAAAATTTCAGCTTTCTAGCTCAAAATTCAATTTTTCCCAAAATTTGTTTTATTTAATTGTGGGCGTGTCAGTGGGCGGATTTTGAAAATTTTATGTCCCAATCAGTTTTATGGGCCATAGATCATATATAAAAAATTTCAGCTCTCTAGCTCAAAATTCGATTTTTTCCAAAATTTTGTTTTTTTGAGTTTGTGGGCGTGTCTGTGGGCGGATTTCAAAAATTCGTAAACTTGATTATTTCGGGACCCTAGAGAGTATATGGTTAAAATTTCAGCTCTCTAGGTCCAGTTTAAAGGCCTAATTTTTGCCGACGGACGGACGGACGGACGGACGGACGGACGGACGGACGGACGGACGGACGGACGGACGGACATGGCTAGATCGACATTACTATCGATGCTGATCATAAATATAGTAACTTTTAGGGGTCTACGGGCAATATTAAGGTATGTTACAAACTATGCGTCAAAATTAATATACCCCTAGAATAGGGTATAAAAATATTTTTCCGTCTTATTTACTTGTTTTATATCCCTTTCTTCTACAAGCATTGCGGTTCCGATCCTCTTTGTTCAACACCCGCTTTTATATTCAAAGAAAAAGACGCTACATTTCGTCTTATAAACCAAATCTCACGCTGAATACTTGGAATTGTTTCATTTCATTCTCCCTTTTGCGATTAGCATTGCGTTTCAATCGGAAGATATCAACATGTTGCAGGAATGCAGGTGCTACGTTTGACTCGTTTTTTTTGCAACATTGTGTCTAATAACACGGTGTTCTTTGACTTATTTCTTTTTTCTTATGACATTATATCTGAATGTGTTATGTGGGTTGATTCTTGATTTTGAATTTGATGTTGATATTGATATGCGTGTTGATGTAAGAAGTTGAGCTTTCATTTTTCTCTGTGATAGTTAATGCTTCGATGTTTTTACAAATTTATTGTCATACTTTTGTCTTATGAAATAAAATATGGTAGAATATTATGGCAATTTGTCAGCAGAGTAAATTCAGCATATCGCTTAAGAGAAGTTCATGTCAAATAAAATACCGACACTTGTTTTTTTTTAAGCAGGAATTCAAATTTTAATTTAGAATCAGTTGGAATTTATTGACAGACTGCGTTGCACAAGCGCAATAACTTGAAAAAATCTAGTGTTTTGTAAAGCCAATTTGATAAAATCTTAAATTAAAATAGTGAAAAGTTAGATGTGAAAGTGAAAGTGAAGGTTAATGTGTAATTTTTTAGTTTCTTTTATTACCAACTTACTGATAAAAACATTTTAGCTTCTTAATTTTAGTGCAGTTTTAGATTTTTTTTTGGAAATGTCTTTGATTAGTGTAGATTGCTGTTTAACTGATTTCCTCCTGGAGGATTCAAATAGTTTTAGTAAGCTATCTTTTCTTGATAAAAAAAAAGTTATAGACGTAGGACGCTCTATGCCTTTTATAAATATTAATTACCAAAGGAGAGATGGTTTTGTGACACATTTTAATGTTTCCTTATACCAAAAATATAAGTGGCTAACTGGGAGTTGCAAGCTTAATAAAATGTTTTGTTTTCCTTGTCTTCTTTTTTCAAACTCCGCCAGTGTTTGGAGCCGAACGGGTTTCACTGATATAAATAATTTAGTTAATTCTTCGAAAAAACATATTAAGACAGAAAAACATATTCGTTGTTGTTTATCCCTACACGAATTCGGCACGAATCGCATTAAAACTTTTTTAGGAAATTCTTTCGTTGTTCATAATAAAAAAGTAGATAAAAATCGGAAACTAATGGAACGTTTTATTGACACGGTCATTTTATTAGGCAGACAGGAGTTAGCATTTCGCGGTCATGATGAAAGGTCTAGTTCCGATAATCGTGGCAATTATGTCGAAGCGGTTTATTTTTTATCTAAATATGACACTTTATTGGAATCCCATTTAGAGCAGTGTTCAAGTACACACAATCCAATTTTTTCAGGTTTATCCAACGATATTCAAAACGATTTGATACATAGTATCGCGGCGGTTATTAAATCCGAAATTAAAACGGAAATCAAGGATGCTCGGTTCGTGTCGATTATGATCGACGAAACACCAGATTTGAGTCATAGGGAACAACTGAGTGCCATATTTCGGTACTTGTCAGAGGATGGTATACAAGAAAGATTTCTTGGATTTTTTGACGTTAGCGCAAGTCGTAATGCAAATGAGTTATCCAATCATATATTTAAAATTCTTGAAACATACGACTGCAAGGAAAAGTTAATAGGACAATCCTACGATGGTGCCGCAGTTATGTCCGGCGAGGGGGGTGGTGTTCAAAAGAAGGTCCTTGATGAATGCCCGATGGCAAATTTTATTCCTTGTTATGCACATGTTTTAAATTTAGTACTATCCCGATCTCTAGAAAACATAGCAGAACTTAAACTATTTTTTGGCTATACTAATAGCATCGTTCGATTTTTTAATAAATCTACAAAGCGGTCCAATCTTTTGAAACAAATTTCCAATCGACGCATGCCAGGAGTATCGGAAACTCGATGGCATTATCATTTAAGAATAATAAACGTAATCTTTACCTGTAGAATAGATATAATTGCAACTTTTAGTAAAATAATTAATGACTCTAGGGAATGGGATACTGACACACTTTCGATGGCAGAAAGTTTATTAAATAAATTAGAGAGCAAGGAATTCTGTTTTTTGCTTCATACCCTTTCTGAAATATTTGCAAAGACCGATGTATTATTTAATTTAATTCAAAAAAAACAAACAGACGTTAGTTATGCCAAGCAAGAAATCGAACGTTTTGAGTCATGGATAAGCTCTGACTTTTTAAATATGTTTGAAGTTATTTATGACAGCGTAAATGATTGCATCGAACCTCCACGTAAACGCAGGTTGCTTGACTTCGATTTGAAGACGAATTATAAGCGCCTTTTTGTTGAAATTAAAGACAATATAGTTAGCCAAATACAGTTGAAACTCGATTATCCGGGATTCGATTAACCGGGACGCTCTATTAACCGTGATGAAAATATTTAACATAAAAAAGTCTTATATCCGTCAAAAACTCTATTATCCCTAAAAAAAACAAAAACATTTTCTTTATCGACAATAAAGACAGCTTTTTATTTAAACTCTATTATCCGTAATAAACTCTACTATCCGTAACAAGAGAACAAGACCGAATAAGTTTTTTTCACATCTAAAAACCAACGGAATTTTGTATCTGTTGCATTGCATTTAAAAGACACGCAAGAAGGAGTAACGGGATAATACATTCTTCGGGTTGCGTTTTATTTTGTTTCTTATGTTTGTATGGATTTTGTTCAGTTTTGGTTGGAAAATCTGAAGTTACGCGTCGTGATAATGGCTTCTTCTTTGTTAAGTGAAAATAAAAGATCGCGTAAAGTTTTGTCAATTAAGGAAAAAGTTGATTTGATTAATGAACATTGTAAAAATAGTGTGCCTGTGAAAATGTTGGCTAAAAGATATAAAATCGGCACCCAAACAGTGTATGATATTCTAAAAAATAAAGACAAGATTTTCAAATTTTTCGCAGAAAGCTTCACTATAAAAGGATTGGAGAGGCGCAAAACTCTCAAAAAAGCTGAAAATCCCAAAGTGGACGCAGCAACGTATGAATGGTTTCGACAGGAACGATTTCGAGGAGTTCCAATTTCAGGGCAAATGATAATGGAGAAAGCCAAATTTTTTCATGAAAATCTTAACATAGCCTCTGACTGTGTATACTCTGAAGGATGGCTGGGAAAATTCAAAAACCGCCATGGAATTCATGGATTGAAAGCGATAGGGGAAAAAGAATCTGCTGACTACGAAGCTGCTACGCTTTTTGTAGAAGAATTGTCTGATCTCATTCAAACAGAGAATTTAAGCAATGAGCAAATTTACAATGCTGATGAAACCAGCCTTTTTGGAAATGTTTGCCCCAAAACACTTTGGCAAGCAACGACGAGCGTTCAGTTGAAGGATATAAGGAATCGAAGGAACGACTCACTGTACTGGTTTGTTCTAATGCTTCAGGAACTCATAAATGCAAGTTGATGGTTATTGGCAAAAGCGCTCGTCCAAGAGCTTTAAAAAATGCTGGAGAGCTTCCAGTTATCTACAAAGCCAACAAGCGGGCTTGGGTAACCCAAAAATTGTTCCTTGATTGGTTTAATAAAAACTTTGTCGGAAGTTAAAGAGCACCGGGAAAAAAACCATCTTGACAGGAACTCCAAAATTGTATTGATCTTGGATAATTGTCCAGCCCACCCAGACGTTAATGATTTTAAAGCCGCAAATATATTTGTGAGGTACTTTCCACCAAACTGCACTTCTCTGATCCAGCCAATGGACCAAGGCGTGATTCGAAGTCTAAAGTGCCATTATCGCAAAGAGATTATTCGAAAGCTAGTAAGCTCCGAAAACAGGATCAACTTTTTTAAGTCATTTAACATCAAGAATGCTTTATGGGGTGTTTCTAAGTCCTGGAATTTCGTTACCACCGAGGTTTTGAAAAATGTTTGGCACAATTTACTCTGTCCCGAAAATGAGGAAGAAGGTAAGTTTTATCGAAATCAAAAAGTTTTGCATAGTTTTTACATCATCGACATTTCTAAACTTCCTCAGAACAAGATGCCATTGACGAGGTTTCAACAATTATGGAAGTCGCAGAGGATTTTGATGTCAATGCAATAAAAAATTGGGTGGACTCAGATGCGAATGCTTCACCATTTGCTGTTTTATCAGAGAACGAAATTATGGAGATGATAAATAACAACGAGCCGGAAGTCCTTACTGATGAATCCGATAATGTAGAAATTTCAAAAATTCCAATTGTTGATGCGATTAAGGCAAGTTCTACACTTTTGAGCTTTTTAGAAGAGTCGAATTTTCCTGGAATAGCACAACAGGATATAATGCAAGTTCACCGCATTAACGTTAATTTACTCAAAGAAAAACAACGAGTCAAATCACAACGGCAAACAACAATACAACAATTTTTTTAACTTTTTTAAAAAAGTTTTTCTTGAAGTTCCTAATAATCAATCTTGTGATTTTGTAATGTATGTGCAAACAAAAATATGTACTAAATGAATTATTAAGTTTTATGAATTAATTTTATGTTTGTTTTCGTTTTTTTTTTAAATAAAAATAAAAAATAAAAAATTAAAATATCAATTTCTGTTTTATTTAATTTGACAAAAAAAAAAGTTCTATTATCCGGGATTTTCGATTATCCGTGATGGGCTCGGTCCCGACCATCCCGGTTAATCGAGTTTCAACTGTAAATGCCAGATATAAATCATTTAGTAATCTTACATTTTTGGATTTACTAAATAATTTGAAGTATGACACTTTTTCTCGTTCCAGTCCAGATGTAAAAATATCTTCACTAATTAAGTTTTTTCCTAGAATTTTTGACTTCACGGCATTAAAAAATGAACTTAATGTTTTATATTCTTCGTCGTCACTTCGGCAGTTTGAGGTTCTCAACCTTCACAACCATTTGAATAGTGAAGCATTGAAAGAAGTGTTCCCTCAAGTCTTAAACTTAAGTAGTTTACTTTTAACACTTCCCATTTCCGTCGCCTCCGTTGAGAGGTCTTTTTCTGCTTTAAAAAGAATTCATACTTATTTAAGAAACTCACAGGGCGAGGATAGGCTCTCTGATTTAGCCCTCATATCGATAGAAAGAAGACTTCTTCTTAAAATTAAAAATAGACCAAACTTCTATGAAAGGGTATTGGCAGAGTTTATCAAAAAAGATCATCGAATAGCATTAGAATACAAATAATTATAAAGAACTAATATTTTAACAAAACTTTTCACTTTTTTTTTTTAAGTGTGTGAATTTTAGCTGTTTTTAATTTTGATTTATTTTTATTGCTGACATTATTATTTGTATCGTTTTTATATTTTAACAAATATAAAGAATTATCCATATAATTCTTCTGAATTTTCTTATTTTAAAATTACTATCCACATTATGCTGAATTTTTTTAAGTTATTGTATATGCGTCTGTCAAGACCGGCTTCTTTTGAAGCCACTTTTGTTATGCTTTAAGCTCATTGTTGATTGAAATATTAATGTCTTGAAGTATAAAAAATGTGGCTAGAATATTTTTGCTAAGTCAATGTGGAATGCATATTATGTAGATACAATATCCCCATTAAAAATTATTTTATTTCAGGTTTTAAAGATTTTTATTTTTATAGGTGACTAAATTTTTCAACGTCTTCCCTTTTAAAATTATCCACGCCACGCCACTGGTATTTACTTCATACCTGAAAAAACTTCGGTGTAATCTAATATTTGTAAAAAAAACTAGCGGCCATTTTAAAATGATACGCCAAATTTGAACACCCTTTACATGGACGTCAATTCAAGAAAGTGTGAGCTTTAATTTTTGATTGTGTACATATTATATTAACGGACAGACAAGAAGAAAGTAGACCTACTTTATCCGTTGAATGAGGTTATGGGTCATCTTCCATAAAAATACGTGTTTTCTATATTCCTCTCCGCTGAATTAACGGATCCGACGGATTTTGGTCCTTTCGTCTTAAAATAACGAGTAAAACCCAAAAATTCAAACTAACAAAGTATAGTTCTCATCGTTACTTCTATATCAATAATACCCTTTGTGCTTCTATCTTAACATCTGCGCACCTAATCTTCTTTCTCTCTCTTGTTGTCCTTGTCAGAAGGTGCTGTAATATTATCTGTTGTTAAACAAGTGTGAAACATTCAACTATCTATCATCAGCATCGAAGCAATATATGACGACATAAGCCTAGGTTGGATGATGTGGCGTTAAAACTCACCCATCTACTGTGATCCAAAAATGCCACTTAAGCTGAATGGAAGGCTCTACACCGCAGTTGTGTCCCCGGCGTTTATAAATCGTTCATATTTTTCGATAGCGCACCAACAGTATGAGGTCAAATTAACGGCAGTTGAGATGAAGATATAACCTCCATGACAGCAGGAGTAACTAAGCTTGATTGAATAAGAAGTTTCTTGATCCGAGGAAGCCTTCACGTCCATAAATCTATTTCAAAGATGCAATGCGTCGAGACCGTTTCAGTTTATGCTTTTGTATTCAAAGGATAGATCCGACAAGGTCCGTGAAAAGGGCAATATCAATCAACGCTCCTATACAATTGCAATAGAGAGGAAGGCTAAAAACTCTTGTGTCACACAAATACAACACCACCAACATTTAATTGGCCTCAGTGACAAAGTGATTATAAATCGGGAGGCCTGCCAATACCTTTTGAGCTCAAACCGGCGAACCCCACAGGCAGATCAGTAGGGATGCAGTTAAGTGGGAGGGTTGTGATCCCTTGATTATATTGATGGTGATTAAACTTTAATGAAGTTAGCTGTTATCTACATTAAATCAAATTAACCGTTTGAAATGATTGTTTCAATATGTTAATATTTTTAAGGGTAGACCCATACTCATACTCGTATCAACCTCAATATTCTAGTATTTCCTGAAAGAAAAACGTGCATTCAGCAGTATAGCACATATTTTCAAATTTAATCACACTTCCGGTCGGTCAAATCGGCGCTAACTTACCTATTTTCGATTTGAGCAATTGAAAATTCTTCCAGCGTTTCGGAATTAAATTCGAATCACTAAACTCGATTGAAATCCGCTCGTAAATTGTACAGAATTTCATTGGTTTTTGGTATGAGCATCTTGCTATCTTTCCATTAAAGAGTTCTCACTTTTATTTTTCCAATTCGACGGAGCGCACGTCTGCAGTTGGACATTTCGACTGCCAGCTAGCAAAACCACCCCCTGGTGCACACAATAAAACGTGCATTGATTCCTGTTCCGTGACTTACATGAGGATTTAATCAACTTAATGTAACCGAGAGTAATAGAGCTATGATGGGATGCACTTTCATTTTGAAATCTTTAACCCGGGATAATGTGTTTAGAGGATTGTAAATTTGAAATGACACCGGAAGCCATCTATATATTAATACGGAGTTGCCTATAACGCGTTTCGACCCTTTTTTGCTATTATACGTCACATAGATATGCAACTTTATATATATTTGCGTAGGAGGTAATACATAGAAGTGCACAATACAAAAATTATCCAACACACATTATGAATTAGAGCAGGTAAAATGAAGCGAATTGGATGAAATTACAACAACAACAACATTGCTGTGTGAGGCAATAATCTGCCATTCGGAACGGAAAAATTGTATATCATGAAGTTACTTGAAAATGCTTGAAGTTACTTGAAAATGCTTGGAGTTACTTGAAAATGCTTGAAGTTACTTGAAAAAGCTTGAAAATACTTCAAGTTACTTGAAGAACAACATTGCTGTGCATGTTATGCATTTGATAATGCTTAAACATACTTGAAGTTACTTGGACATGCTTGAAGTTACTTGAAGGCACTTGAAAATGCTTGAAAATACTTGAAGTTACTTGAAAATGCTTGAAGTTATCTGAAAATGCTTGAAGTTACTTTAAGCTACTTGAAAATGCTTGAAGTTACTTTATAATGCTTGAACATACTTGAAATTACTTGGACATGCTTGAAGTTACTTGAAAATGCTTGAAGTTACTTAATAATGGCGGAAAAATTTTATATCATGTGAAATCAGAGAATGCAATGTCGAAAAATTTCATTCTCCGATTAATATGTATAATGGTCGACTTTGTTTTTTTTTCAACTTATAGAATAAATTGGTCGAATTTCGACCATGGGGCGACCCTGGTCTCTATAAGTTGTTAACAAGAGTTCAGGGATAAATTGCATTTGACACCAGGTTTCTGGGCCAGGATCTCATATTAACCTGAATGACAATCTATATCGCAGGAAGATGGATTGAAGTTTTAAAGGAAACTAAGAAGTCCATTCGACTAATGGCACAAGACCAAACATTTGTCTTATTTTCAGTAGCAAGTCTGCTTCCTTCCTCAGATATTTGCATTGAAGCATAGCTCTGGCATCTTAAATCCATTTTGTTGTCTCAGTTTCCATTTTGCTCCATCGAACAATTGGCCACAAACAAAGCGAAGAAGACCAGCAACGACGGCGATAAGGACGATGTGCATTCGATTTAACAAGTTAAGCGAAATTCCCATAGCAGACATCCTTATTTTGCCTTCGTGCAGGCACATCCTCATCCTCACAAGCATATCCTTCCTAAAAATGGCTTATTTTATCCTTTATTTGCGATATATTAAGCAATTTTTTTGCCGTCTCTCTGGTTTTTGTGGCAACGGATATTCTCAAGTTGTCCCAGTACCGGTTGCTGTACCTCATCCTTTCCAAGGAAAGTCTGATTGAAAATTCGATTCTTTGAAAAGTTCTGAGGCTATCCCGTCGTCGTCCATTGATTTCTTTCGTTTTGTTTACATTGGCATTGATATGCAAATTTCATCCGAAAAAGGATATTTGGACATACACATTCACAGCGTTTTGTTTCGTTTTCCGTTAAATATCTTCCTTTTTTGCTATCTACCGATAAATGCCCGATCATGGGGGGAGAATAAGTAAGTGAATATTAAATTTTCTTTTGTAAATCACATCCTGTGCTTCCTCAGCAGCATTTTCATGCATATATCCTTGATCGGCTTGCAAAAAAATAAACGAAAGTTGGGAGAGTAATGTGAACTTTCGCAAATATAGTGATGAACATTGGTAAAGAAAGGACAATGGAGCATCAGATTGAGGGATAGGACGAAGGTATGTAGCTGCAACCTGACTGTGGGGCAAGTATTGATTTCAGATGGAAAAATGAAAAAGTTCGGTGTGTTTTCGATTTCAGCGGCGAGGCTTGTTATTGGATTTCCATTTTGATTTGGATTTTTTTCCTCATTTGCTCGAAAAAGAGTTTTTATTTTGTTGTTTCTGGCACAATGTTGTTTTGCTCGGTGCTTGAAAATTAATCTTCATTTGCATATTCGGCTTGCGGACTTTACCCTTTTCTGTTTTTTAGTATAATTATTTTTGTTCGTCGGTAGCAAGTCGAACGAGACCGATTAAATTGCTATAATGTTACTGCAGGGCTTGTGGAACAAAAAAGTCAATTGCATCATTAAAAAGTTTAATTAAAAAATGTATATTTGAGTAAATCGAAAGTTTGATGGGGCTTTGCTGCATTATGAGTTTCGGAACTTCAAAGTTGCGTACTTCAGTTGAAATATCTTTTACTAACAGTTATTATTGTTTTTCATATTTTCATACTTGCTGCAGGTGGGCGGAAACGCGTATGGGCTTGGTCTTACGTTTTGAATGTTTTTGAATAGCTGAGGTTTTTTCTCTCGGGGTTAGTTTCTCCCTAATTATTACGAACAGGAAATTGTCCATTATTTCAAGGACAGTTGTTAAAAAAACAACCAAATGTAACTAATTACAGCTACATATATAACAATCAAAACCGATGCAGATTAGATCAAATCTATGACGTCGATTTAATTATTTATTATCCTAACGAAGGATTTATTAATTCTGATACATATGAGTAGCTTCCAACAAGGACGGCGATTCAATGTCTGAAACCGTTCTGCAACACACTAATAGGTTCAAAACTACTAACCAGGGAGACCAAGCGAACGCTCCATAAAACACAGATACTGCCAGTTTTGCTTTATAGTACCGAGTGCTGGACGATAAGCAGGAAAAAAGAGAGCTTGTATTGGGTTCCTTCGAAGGAAAAATACTCCGTCGGGTATTTGGTCCTGTTTGCGAGGATGACGAATAAAGAAGAAGATTCAACCGTGAACTCTGCCAGCTGAACAAAGTGTGGATGGTGAATAGTCCGAACAACTAAAACACGACGACTACCTTGGCACCATGGAACGAATGGACAATAATGTTCCAAATCCCAGCCCTCCACTTCGAGACGATAAGGAAGACCGAACCTCCGTTTAAAAGACGAAGGCATCGTACTCGCGATCTCAGAGGATGGAAGGCTGCGTTGTGTCAGGCGTAGACTCTCGACGGTGCCGTAAAATAACGCCGTGAAATACTGTATGAAAACGAAATAACGTCGAATTTCCATGTTCGGTCTTATTTCACTTTGCCAAAGTGAAATAAAGCCGAATCGGCCTTGTTTCGCTTTTAATTTATTAAGAGACAATCAGATAAAGATTCCTAACTGCTTTCAGATTTGCACCCCTGAAAATGTACCCCTGTGAATCACTCATATTTCAAACACATTCAACATTTTGTTTTATTTAATAAAGTGTTAGGTATTTAATTAATTTTGAGTTACCAATACGGTAACCTATGTTAATCATTTATAACTGAACAACGTTTAAGAAATAAATGCTTAGAATATGAGAGTTTAACATAACAATATACTTTGGCGGTATTTTGAAATAAAACATCTATATAAAATTAAATCTAAATCGAGCTTGTGTAAACGATATACATGCTATGCGAATGCGTGCAGTGCTATTGGAGTTGTAGAATTTAATAACGAAAATTCAGTGAGAATGCCGAAGGTCAGTATTAAGAATTTGGGAAAATAATAGTTCAAAATTCGCGCGAATTTTGAACTACTATTTTCGAAGGCGTTATTTCACGGCACCCTCTCGACGGGTCAGAAGTTCGTTAAGTAAGTAAGACGTTTCTAATAACGCTTCGCACACTTTTGGGACATAGGATATGAAACTGGGTTACGTCTGTATATATCCCTTTTTATAATATCCTCGGTCAAAATATCCACCCAAAATATCCTCTTTTTTTGAGTCGAAGAAGTGTCCAGAGGATTACGTTTGTTTATATCATTTTTTATAATATCTACTTCAAAATGTCAGAGGAAAATAGACAAATTTCCCCGGGAAAAATATCCCCTGATCCCATAATAGTACCCGAAAAGGGTTTAAGACTCTGGACACCTCTTAGACTCGTAGATCCCATAATAGTACCTATCTGAAACGTGGGTGGCGACGGTGTAGAGGTTAGTGTGTTGGCTTGTTACCCGTGCGGTGCAGGTTCAATCCCCATTGGGAACAACAACATACGCCACCCATTCACATGCCTCTACACCAAAATGAGGAATTCTGCCTAGTAGTACAATGGACCGTTACCGAGTCTGAGTGCTCTAGGATTTGGAATTAATTTTTTTTTGTTTCTAAAAACCTATCTGAAACACTTCGGGGGTAAAATTTGAACACCTCTTCGACTCACAAACATTTTTTCTTTGCGTGTAGCTAGGTGAAAATCGTTGAAAGACATCGCTTGCGAGCTTTGCGATAGTGTGGGCTACTAAAAACACACAGAGAAGGCATGATGTTACCATCCTTCCAGTAATCGCGCCAAGTCTACAGACTAATCAGCAATTTTGTTTTAATATTTGCTTATGTACTTATGTACTGTTTTTAGGAACTAACTTTGGTTTGTTACCTTTTGTTTTTTAATTCATTACCACTTTGTTCGTGTGATTATGTTGTAACACATATATTTCTTTCCTTTTTACCTAGTTACCTAGTTCAAAAGGTTTAACTCTGCGTAATCTTCTAACTAAATTGTTGTTATTAACGCATTGCAAATGACTTAATAAAGAATTGTTCTATTGTTTGCTGCTGGTACTCTCGCTGGGATGATATGTGGATTATTCGCTTGTTCTGCCGTGTGATCATTTTTTGCAAGGGCAATTGAATTTAATCGAAGGGAACATTCCGCTCGTCACCATAATTCAACAAATTATTTAGTCAAAAACATTTTGGTCCTTCTTGAGCCGGAGAGTGGATTTATCGAGGAATTATTGGTGAACATTTTGATTAAATTATTATCGTGAATTTGTGCACGTGAACAACTGTGGGTGGGTAATTATCGTGTCGATATAAATATATTTGATTGCATGCATTTTATTAAGAGTTGGTCCTTTTTACTCGGAAAAACAAAATTCCGTACTTCTCGCTTCCCACGTTAAGAGGATCCACTCTTAAACTCTCCGACAGTGCTAGTTATCTAGGGCTTAAGTTGGACCGGAAGCTAAACTAGAAATTAAACGTCAACGAACGTACCAAAAAAGCCATGGTTGCCCTATACACATGCAAGAGGGCAGTAGGCTCATCATGGGGCCTACAACCCCATATAATGCATTGGCTGTACACATCGGTAATAAGACCGATTCTCTTATATGGTGTAATGGTCTGGGTGACCGCCCTGGAGAAGAAAACCATTCTATCAAAAATGGAAAAAGCTCAACGAGCGGCATGTCTCAGTATCACGGGGGCACTGAGAACCTCTCCAACAGCGGCACTGCAAACCATGCTACATCTCCTGCCCATAGATATCATAGGTAAGCAAATGGCTGCCAGCTCAGCACTACGACTGAGAGACTCCCACCAATGGAGAGAACAAGACACTGGTCATGCCAGCATACTTAAGATGCACAAATATCTTCCGCACTCTACGGATCGACTGCCGACTGAAATGAATTTAACTTTAGGCTTCAAACACTCAATACCGGACATAACAGAGTGGACGCAACACGATGTCCTCACAAATAACTCGCTGTCAATGTTTATGCACGGGTCCAAGACCCACGAAGGAGTCGGTGCCGGAGTCTTCTCAGAAGACCTGGACATCCACTTCTCCTTCAATCTACCGAATTATTGCAGCGTCTTCCAGGCTGAAGTCACAGCAATTCGACAAGCCGCTGACTGGTTGTCGGTAAATACCATACCACAAAATAATATCGTCACATATATCGACAGTCAGGCAGCTATCAAAGCCCTTATATCCAGCACAATAAAATCCAAGGTAGTGAAGGCCTGCCGCGTATCTCTTAACGAGATAGCTACACAGTACAACACTACCCTTTGCTGGGTACCAGGACACAGTGATGTCCGAGGGAACTGTGAGGCTGATGAATTGGCTAGACAAGGCTCTTCTAGTACAAATAGCATAACTATAGACAACATTGATGCACAAATGTCATCTGCTAGGCACCTCATCTACGCCGACGCGCTAAATAAAGCAAACCTCCGATGGAACCAACTTAGCCAGTGTAGCACCGCTAGACAATTATGGCCAAAGCTGGACCAGAGAAGGACAAACAGACTTTTAAAACATAAAAGAGGAACCCTCTCTACCCTTACGAACGTAATCACTGGACACTGTGCAATAGGAAGACATGCTCAGAGACTGGGCATTCCCCACAACGACTTCTGCAGAAGTTGCAGGGATGAGGAAGAGGAGGAGACAGTCCTGCATCTCCTATGCACGTGTCCCGCACTAGCCAACATCAGGATGGCTACCTTAGGCAAATACTTCTTCCGGGATCTAGATGATCTTGGCAATGCCTGCACGGCTGATATCAGCAGCTTCGTAAAGAAAAGCAGATGGTTATAGGTTCGAGCAGCGTGACCCACCTGCCCCTTCCCAAATGGCATCACAATGGACCTTCTCTGGTCTAAGTGTACCTCATCGAGGGCCTACCTAACCAACCAACCAACCAACCAACCCTCGCATAATTTTAGATCGTGGAATCTAAATATTAAAAAAAATATTTTTTCGTTCTCTTTGTAGAGAACGCCACCACTTTTAAATGAAAACACAAGTATTTTAGTTTTAAAATATTTATTAGTAGAAGCTTCCAATCCCTTATCCTGGGTGGGGGGAAATCTTTAGCTGTACGAAGAACTACAACTATGAACAGGAACTAAAATTAATCTCAGAAAGAAACCCTTTATATAGTGAAATATCTGCTGGGTCAGCAGTTTGATTGAAGATCATTTATTTCATCTTTATTACTTCTGATTCAAGACAGTAGTAGTTTATTAGTTTTCGACACAAGAAAGATCTTGCTATTGTGATACATTGAAGATGTAGAATTGTGTCAACAAATGAAGTTGGCACTGCCATTATTTATGTCTTGTATCAGATTACATTTTATATCTTTGTTTATGAAGACTTTGTCCTCAGTGGATTAATGTGGGGGTTGTTACATTTCATACAATACAATATCTATGAAGACTTTCTCTTCAGCGGATTTATAATTCAATGTGTGGGATTTGTGGGAATGTATCCGCATGCTATTGCAAAAATTTCTAATAGCATATTTTCGTTTGAACTCGCCGATCATCAGTTTGACAAACCCGGTCATATCGACATCCTGATAGGTGCTGATCGGATTTTTAATATTATTCGTGGATCAGCAAAGGTATATAGACAGGATTTACCGAGCATGGTTCCAACAGTATTTGGTTGGATGGTAACTGGAACGACGTTCCCCAATACTTCTAAGGAAGTAAAATCATTTTGTATGAAACTGGATCTTAATCAAGAATTCAATCTCGAACGTTTTTGGCAGATCGAGGAAGTTCATGTTGAACCAAGATTAATAACCATTGCCTAGCAAAGAGCGGAAGATCATTTTCAACAACTTACTCCCGTAGTTCAGATGGGCGTTATGTAGTTGAACTACCATTTAAACAGTTTGAGAGCGTTGACTACGGTAACTCGTTTGATCTAGCTCGTAACCGCTTTCTTACAGTCTAACGCAGATTTAAATCGAATCCTCAGTTTCATCAAGAATACTCAAACTTCATAAATGAGTATTTATCATTTGGGCATATGGCAGAGGTCCCAGAACAGGAAATTCTTCAGCCCACAACAAATTGTTTTTACCTTCCACACCACGCAGTATTTAAGTCGGATAGCAGCACTACCAAAATCCGTGTTGTCTTTGATGGCTCTGCCACTGCTTTTAGTTCAACGTCACCTAATGATTCGCTTCTTGTTGGACCAACTATACAGTCGGATATCGATATTCATGCGATATGCATGCGTTTTCGTCGAAATGCTTATACGATATCCGGTGACATTGAAAAAATGTATCTCCAAATTTGGATAGTGAAAAAGCGCGGTCGCTGTATAAAAATTCGAGAAGTGAGTTTGTTTGGAAATCGGAATATTAACCAGTCCCAAAGTATTTACTCTCAACCTATACAGATTCGAGTTCCTGAGAGTGGTACTGTACCCGCTGCGTAAAAAGAACACTTTTAGAACCTTAAAGATATATAGATAGTTTATTGGTAAAACACGAAGACTAGAAAAGAGGGGCCAACTGGGGGTCAATCTATTTGCTCCACAGATGATTCTAATAATGTGCTTTTGTGCTATCTTCAAAACATCAATTGTACTACTATAAGTCCCACCCCAGGTTGCAATACCGTACTGTAATTTCGAGTGACCAATACATAGAAAGTATTTTTCTAGAACAATGACGTTTTAATAAATATAATTTACGAGTAACAGCCAACATATATTTTTTAAGTTCATCCACATGAGCCTTCCAATTTAGGTTTCTATCCATTAAAACTCCTAGATATTTAAAGCTTTAGACACCATCTATTGTAAAACAGCTAGAATGGCATGCTAAATCATCGTTATAATTTTGTTTGCCACAAGTGTGAGCACAAAAGGACAATTTCTCACAAGAAGATGAATGAAAAACAACATCACAGTTCAGCGGACTGTTAGTTTTCTCGCTTATTATTAACTCATGTTTTGCGAACCATTGTCTGAGTATTTGCAAGTCATTTTGGAGATTAATCACAGATTCAAATAAGCTATTATTGGCATAAGAAAATGCTATACTCGTATCATCAGCAAAGGCTGTTACCTGACTGTTAAAATTTTGTTTAAATACTGAATTTATGTAGATCAAGAACAAAACCGGCCCTAAACCTGAACCTTGAGGTACACCAGTATTAATTGATTCGAAATCACTGTATGTGCGATCATCGAGTCTTACACGTTGACTTCTGCCTGACAAGTAAGATGAAAACCACTTATAAATAACACCTCTTAATCCAACTTTGTATAATTTATCCAAAAGTATACTGTGATTGACCATATCAAAAGCTTTAGTCGTATCTATAAACAGAGTTAAGCAATTGGTATTATTGTTATTAAAACTGTCATAGATTTCGCTACAAAATTTCAGGATTGCATTATCACTAAAAAAATTATATCACACGCTTTTTATTAGTTTTTTCAAATAATTTGCAAAACGTCGCAAGTAATGAAATAGGCCTATATTGCGTCACTAAACTTCGATTTTCCTTTTTAAAGAGTGGAATAACTTCAGCACTTTTTAAAGATGAAGGCATAATACCATAGTTAACGCTTTCATTAAACAAATGACTAAGTACATCGATGACAAAAAATGAAATCCGTTTTAGGAGACAATTAGTGATGTTATCAGAGGTGCACGATAGCTTGTTGTCCATGGACATTATCTGTTTATACAAGGTGGCACAAAAATATCCTTCCGATGTTTTTTTGCTGTAATTTAAAAAAAAAATTAAAAACTTTGATTCTTCTTGTGGATTATTTTTATTTGGTCTTTTAATTTTTTTTACATCAAGTCGAGAATATGATGTCATGTAAATGGCCGCCGCCACAGTTAATTCTCATTTGAGCCCTTTTTATGGCATTTTCCATCACTTTGGCCAAAACTTCCGGCGATAGGTCCTCACATTGTTGACGGATATTGTCTTTAAGAGCTGCAAGAGTCTGAGGCTTGTTGACATAAACCCGCGACTTCAAAAAGCCCCACAAAAAGAAGTCTGGAGAGGTCAAATCAGGCGATCTTGCTGGCCAGTGCAAATCGCCAAAACGGGAGATTAGGCGCCCGGGAAATGCATCCTTCAGCATATCGGTTGTGGCACGTGCAGTGTGTGCCGTTGCACCGTCCCGTTGGAACCACATGTTTTCCAATCCCAATTCATCAAGTTGCGGCAAAAAGAACTCGTTGATCATTGCTCTGTAGCGCTCACCATTCACAGTAACCGTTTGGCCCGCGACGTCTTCGAAGAAAAAAGGTCCGATGACTCCTCCAGCGAAAACAGCACACCATACAGCGACTTTGAGCAGGTGTAATGGCTCTTCGTGGGTTACACGCGGATTTTCAGTGCCCCAGAAGCGTACATTTTGCTTATTTACGTACCCGCTAAGATGGAAATGGGCCTCATCACTCATGATTATTTTTGATGAAAATCATCTTCCTCTTAGTGGTGATTAAGGATGGCTTGAGCGTATGTTAGACGCGATTGGCGGTCAGCAGCTAACAGCTGATGCACCGTCTGGACTTTGTACGGAAACATCTTCAAATCTTGTACCAAAATTCGCTGTAAAGACCGTCGACTGATACCCATTTGCGTGGCACGTCGTCTGGTCGATGTCGACGGCGCTTCCATGACATCTTCGGCTACAGCAGCAATATTCTCTGCAGAACAGCTACTCCGGGGTCTGCCACGCCTGGCAGCATCTCGTGTTGTGCCAGACTCTTCTAGGCGAGCGGCTAAACGTCGCAGTGTTTCATCAGTAGGCGTTGGACGGGTAGGAAATCTGCGACGAAATTCACGTTGTGCCAAAGTCACCGATCGATTATTGCTCAAATAAATAGTCACCAATATTCCGCGTTCTGGAGCAGTGTAGCGTAACATTGTTTATTAACGTGTATTTCGCATGTGTTTACTACACCAATGTCAAAACAGAACTGACATTAGGGGCCAATCGCAAAATTTATAGCATTTTCTGATAGGAGGATTACTTTTGCGCCACCTTGTATATATTATAAGTCTCTTAAAGGAAGGATGCTTCCATTTGAGAAAGTGGACGACCAACTGTTGGTCCTTGTTGTTGTCGTTACTGGATGAACAAAGGGAATTATCACCGATGGAATTTCAAGAATCGTCTTCAATTAAAGTGCTAGGCTTACAATGGTGCCACTCAAAGGACTGTTTTTCGTACAAGGTACAGTCAAACAAATCAATTGTGTGCACTAAACGTCGTGTTTTATCGGAATCGTCGCGGATTTTTGATCCAATCGGGTTTCTCTCACCAGTTATCATAGGCATCAAAATCATTTTTCAAGACCTTTGGCACGAAAAACTTAAATGGGATGACGAACTTCCCAGGACATTTGCTGATCGTTGGCAAATTATTCGCAGTGAACTTAACATTCTCGAAGGTATAAACGTTCCACGAATATTGTGGACTAATCGACAAAATATCGAATTTCATGCGTTTTGTGATGCATCAGTAGATGCATACGCGGCCGTGTTTTATTGCAAGAGCGTAAATAGTGAAGGGTCGGTAAGTATTTCACTGGTGACATCTAAAAGCAAAGTTGCCCCTATCAACGTTTTGTCCCTTCCTCGCCTTGAACTCTGCGGAGCCCTACTCCTTGTTAGACTCGTTAACAAGATACAAATGTCATTAAAATTAAGCGATATTAAGATTTACGCGTGGACGGATTCAACAATTGTCCTTCATTGGTTATCGGCACCTCCAAAGAAATGGTCGGTTTTCGTCGCGAATCGCACATCGGAGATACTAACATCGATCGCATACAACTGCTGGAATCACGTTCGATCGACGGATAACCCAGCTGACAGTGCCACTCGAGGTATTTCACCATCTCTTTTACTGCTTGACGAGATTTGGTGGAAAGGCCCCTCATGGCTTTGCAAGGAATCAAACCAGTGGCCCTTCTCAGATCCGTGTTTGAGCACAGGAGCTTCCCATGGGTTAGAAGAGAGAAGTAAGGCAAAAATGCAAGTACTTGTATGTAACGCTAACGTAGTAAATCCCTTTAATGAACTTTTGACTCGATCATCAAACTGGATTCGGTCGATTCGCGTTGTAGCCTACATAACTCGGTTCATTTTTAATGCTCGTTCGGAAAAGATCTCGCGTGTTTACTCAACATTGACCACCAAGGAAATATCGAATGCTAAACTTCAATTAATAAAATGTGCTCAGTTATCAATGTTCCCGTCTGAAATCGAAAGTGTTAAAAATCGCAGAGGCTTGCGAAACGGTCAGAAACTTAGTTCATTAATCCCTTTTATTGATTCAAATGGTGTTCTTCGGGTCGGTGGACGTTTGCAGGATTCGGACTTATCATACTCTGCTAAACATCCCATTTTTTTGAATAAAACACATCCAATATCGCGTCGTATTGTGGAGTATACTCACAAAAAACACTTGAATGTCGGTACGAGGGGCGTTCAATATACTCTCGGTATCGATATGAAGGAAATATCTTTATTTTTCAATATAATTTCCCCTAACATCAATGCATTTGTTACATCTTGAGATAAGCTTTTCAAAAAAATAAATTTCCTCTTTCTCTGCAAAATACCCATTTATTGCCGACTTGAGTTCTTCATCATCCGAAAATCTTTTTCCACGAAGACATTTTTTCAAATCCGGAAACAGGAAATAATCACTAGGGGCAAGGTCTGGACTATAGGGTGGGTGTTGGATTTCTTCGAAACCACAATCTCGCGCAGCAGCCTTGGAAACTCGCGCCGTGTGAACAGGAGCGTTGTCATGAAGAAGCAACACACCCGCTGCGAGTTTACCCCGTCTTTTCTTTTTAATTTCCTCCGGATGTGGCGTTGATGGTTTCACCTTTTTTTTTGTACTCAATGAGCAAGATTCCCTTTGAGTCCCAAAAAACTGTGGCCATGAGCTTCCCGGCAGACGGAGTGACTTTGAACTGTTCCTTTTTTATGCCACTGCATGGACTCTTGTTTGCTTTTAGGGTCATAGTGGTGGACCCATGTTTCGTCCCCAGTAACAATTCGATCCATAACACCGTCCGCGTTCTCACTACACATCTCCTAAAGCTCTCTACAGCATGCGATTCTCACTTTTTTCTGAGGCGCTGTGAGCATTCGTAGCACCCACCTTGCACTGACCTTTGAAAGGTTAAGATGGTCATGAAGAATGGTGTGAATGGTACCAATTGAAAGCTTGCTGATCTCTGCCATCATTTTCACCTTTATTCGGGCATCCTCAAGAACAAGTTTTTCGACTTCTTTGATGCTTTCTCCCGTACAAGCAGTAGCCGGGGCGCCGGAGCAGGGGTCGTCTTCAATGCTCTCTCTGCCTCTCTTGAACTCACTTGACCACTTTTGCACAGTTGATAATGAAGGTGCGGAACCCTGGTAAACAGCCACGATCTCTTCATTAATAGTTTTTTGACTTTTTCCTTGCTTAGTGAGAAATTTAATTACAGCGCGATGCTCAATTTTCACCATCATCGTTTCAGTTGCCATTATGATTCTGTTTAACTAGAGATAAAACGCGAATTAATAATCACATTTATATGAAATTTTACATGAATGCACTAAAATAATAGTATTACTTGATAAATAAGTCAATTTATATATACAACCACAGCTTCACCCCGATACGGAGAATATATTGAACGCCCATATCTCAACTGCTTGCTCTGCTTAAGCAGTACTATTACATCTAAGGCAGCAGAAATTTAGTACGTGATGTGGTACATAAATGTGTAATTTGCTTTCGTCAACTTAAGGCTATGTCAAGCCAACTAATGGATAATCTGCCCGCGGAAAGAATACGTTTTTCGCGACCATTTAGTAAGGTTGGTTGCGACTATGCCGGACCAATAACATTACACTTGTATCGTGGAAGAAATCCTCGCTTTATAAAAGTCTATATCGCTGTGTTCGTCTGCTTCGTTACAAAAGGCATTCACCTGGAACTCGTTGGTGATCTTACGTCAACCGCGTTTTTAATGACATTGGATCGCCATACAGATTTGGATCGATAATGCTACTAACTTTCACGGAGCTAAAAGACTACTACTAGTGAACTTTATAACAGTTTTCATAGCTAAAGACATCAACAAATAGTCACTGATCATCTTTCGAAAGACAACATCGATTGGCGATTCATGCCTCCTTCTTCACCCCACTTTGGACGGCTGTGGGAGGCAGGTGTGAAATCGGTCAAAAAACACTTAAGCCGAGTCATCGGTGAAAACAAACTGACGTACGAAGAGATGTACACACTTTTATCTAAAATTGAAGCGTTGTTTAACTCGCTCCCAATGTGGTCTAATCCAGATAGTAAGCCCTGTGCAGTCACACCGTCTCACTTTATGATTGGGGAACCATACACAACCATTCCTCAGCCTGAATTTTTGAAATCAAATTGTTCTCTTAAAACTAATTGGTAACTTTTACAGATGCTCATGCAAAGTTTTTGGAAAAGATGGCACCAAGAATATTTGACGTCCCTCCAGCAGCGTTCCAAATGGCGAACACATCAGGCAAACATTCAAATTGACGACATCGTTCTTATAAATGAGCCTAACATACCACCATCTAAATGGATTCTTGGTCGCATTACGAACATCCACCCAGGGAAGGACAAAAATCATCGGGTAGTCACCGTTAAAACATAGGTCGGAGAATACGTCCGACCCATCGTAAAAATTGCCCCATTGCCTATAGCTGAAAGAACTGGCGGTCTTTCAGGGGGGGGGGGGGCTGTATCTTCTTAATTATCTTAGCTTTTCTTTTATATAACTTAATGAATTTGATTTATATCGTAAATTGCTTTGCTTCAAATAATTCTTGTCAAAATTGCATTATATACCCTATTTTTTGCTACACTCTGAATTCTAAACAATGGCCAGTTAACAGTCCAGTGGATTAAGTATCAAGTAACTGAATTGATTTGTATCGCCTTTGTGTTATTATTAACTCTTTTTTTTCGTTTGGACCATCATCGAGGTAACATCTAATAAAGAGTTGGTAAAGTCAATGCAGAAATATTGGAATTGCGGTTATTTTTGTATTGTTTGCTGCTGGTACTCTCGCTGGGCATATATATTAGGGTGGGCCGAAATTTTTTTTTTTTTTTTTTTAGTAGTTTTTTAATAGTAGAGACTAAAAAGGGAAAAAAAAAGAAACAAAATCGGTTAATATCTTCCGGTCGCGCATGAGCTTTAAAATTCGCTGAAATTTGAAAAAAATTGTATGTTTAAGATATATTTTTTTTATTACTAAACTTGGTAACATTTCAATGTAATAGCTATATTCGACTCTTACTCGAACCGACAATGATTTAGAAAAAAAATGGTTCTAATCGGTCAAGGTCTTCCGCTCGCGCAACTACTCTCAAATTTTATAAATTTTCGAACAAAATCACATAAAATACCTGCTACTGATCTAAGGTTTGTTTACTTATTACGAGTACATGGAATAGGAAAAATTGGAGGGTTGGACTTGATTGAAACAAAGAAACTCAATAAATCATTGGAAAGGAAATCGCGTGGCATCCATGATGATATTTCAAAAACCTCGTTCTCACAATCAAATGTAAATGTTGTCGAAACTGAAAATGAAGACCAATATTCTTCTAGTAAAGAAAGCGATAGCGACCAAGATTTTGAAGTGTCCAGAAAAGTTTCCTCTTATAATAAAAAACAGATGAGAATTCAGTTAAAATCTACTGCATTACTGAGCGATCGCTATGGAGTTTCTGATCGCGCTACTGCTGCAATCGCATCGAGTGTTTTGCACGACTTTGGATTAGTTAACGATTCTGACGTCTCCCAGGTTATAGACAAAAACAAAATAAGAAGAGAAAAACAAAATGTTAGGGCTGAACTATGTAGTAAATCTGACGAACTTCCACTGCAAGGTCTCTATTTGGATGGGAGGAAGGACGACACTTTAGTCGTAGATATAGCTCATTCGAAAAGGTTCCGTAGAGTAAAAAAAGAAGAGCATTACTCGCTAATTCAACAACCTGGTTCAGTCTACATCGGACATGTTACGCCCACTTCTGGAAGCTCTTCAAACGTTGTCACTTCTATAATTTCCTATCTGTCTGGTCGTGGTATTTCTCTTGACAAGTTAGTGGTTATAGGGTGTGATGGCACTGCGGTTAATACGGGTTGGAGAAACGGTCTGATTCGCCGAATCGAAATACATTTGGAAAAACCTTTACAATGGGCAGTTTGTCTTCTCCATTTCAATGAACTCCCTTTTCGACATCTGTTTCAATACCTAGATGGTAAATCTACGGGTCCAAAATCTTTGAGAGGGCCAATCGGCGAAAAGCTAAGTGACTGTGAAAAACGTCCAGTCATTGGTTTCAGGAGTATTGACTGTCAGATCCCGGCAATAGACAGAAAGATACTAAGTAAAGATCAACAATATCTACTCGATATTTGTACTGCAATGAAGTCGGGAATCTGTAAAGAGGATTTGGCTGTACGAGATCCTGGCCCCTTGTCACACTCGAGGTGGTTGACAACAGCAAATCGAACTCTCAGATTGTTCTTAAGTGAAGAAAGTCCCACGCCTCAACTTCAAGAAGTAGTTATATTTATTTTGAAGTCATACATGCCAATGTGGTTTAAAATTAAGACAAGTAAATACTTCACAGAGGGACCAAAACTTGTGTATGAATCAATACAATCTTCAAGATACCTACCTGATGTGTTACGTAATATTGTCGACCCTGTGATACAACGAAATGGCTTTTTCGCCCATCCAGAACATTTAATGTTAGCCATGGCACAAGACAATACACAACAGTTAAGAGAGCTCGGACTTCGACGAATTCTAAAGGCGAGACAGATAGATCAAAAAAGAAAAACTATCAGAACTTTCATGCCGCCAAAACTGAATTTCAGCGCTCAAGATTACTCTGAAATTATAAACTGGATGGACTGTGATTTATCTTCTCCCCCATTATTAAAAAATATCAGTGACGAAGAAATTAAATCATATATTCAAAGCGGCACAGTCCCTAATTGGGATATAACATTTAATACATTCCCAGTCCACACACAGGCAGTTGAACGATGTGTGAAAGTCGTTACAGAAGCTTCAGGAAAAGTTTGCGGAGCTGAGTCTAGGGATGGGTTTATCAGAGCGACTCTGCTGTCAAGGTCAACAATGCCAAACTTTGACCATAAATCAAATTTCAAAGTTCCATCAGCTAAGAATGAATGAGACCCTAGAAGATCATGATCAAATTGTTTTACATGAGTTTCTTGGCCTTACACAAAAACTTTAAATAAAAAAAATGTATTAACAAATATATAAACAATAATATTGGTCTAAAATAAGTTTTGTTTTAAACATTGTATTCAATAAAGAAAACCAAAGATAGAAACGTGAGCGTTGTTTGTATTTTTATCCTCAAACTGTGGTTTATCTAGTATTTTTTGCGCGACCGGAAGATGTTGATGGATTTAAAAAAATGTAAAAGCATTATTTTCTGTGTTAATAATAGATAACAATTGGAGCTATTACATTCGGTAAGAGGATAATTTAAAAATGTTAAAAATTATCGTAAAAATGTGAATTTTTTCAAATGTTGCCAAACTTTATAGCTCATGCGCGACCGGAAGATATTAACCGATTTTGTTTCTTTTTTTTCCCCTTTTTAGTCTCTACTATTAGCAACTTTTCCGCAGTATTACAACTTAAAAAAAAAAAAAAAAAAATTTCGGCCCACCCTAATATATATGGATTATTCGCTTGTTCTGCCGTGTGATCATTTTTTGCCAGGGCAATTGAATTTAATCGAAGGGAACATTCCGCTCGTCACCATAATTCAACAAATTATTTAGTCAAAAACAGACTGCATAAGGGAAAAAAATGCTGTCCCTAAATGAGCCAATCGTAGCGAAAGACACCCAGCTAGCTACAGAGGGTGTGTAGTAGCAAAAGACATATAGCAGGTAAAAGACATCAAGCAAAAGAAAATGCAAAAGCCTGTTCAAAAAGACGCAACCAAAAACAGAGAAAAAAGAAACAAAAAAGATTTGAGACCGCAAGGAGCTAAAGGAAATCTACCCTTAAGCGAAAATGAAAACTTAAGCCTCATAACCGGTCCACAGAAAACATATACGCATGTTGCTTCGAAAAACGTTGTAAAACCAGTCGGAAACCCCAAGCCTCTAATGCTGTACTCACAAAAATTAAAACTCTGGACAGGACATCCCTTCCACTCACAAAAATAGGATATTTTGACCGAGGGTATTATAAAAGATAAAGGGACGGGCTACAGTCCGCTTGGGCGAACTGTTGGATACGCTATTCTTATTCCTATCCCTCATGTGGGCGTGAAAAAAGTCTTAGTATGGTTGAATTGTTAAGAACGCTCTACATAATATTGTTATATAACATTTAAAGGATTTTAATCGAAAAAAACGCGTGTCAGTGGGCGGATTTAAAAAATTTTATCTCCCGAGCAGTTTTAGGAGTCAAAGATCATATACGAGTATAAAAAATGTCAGCTTGCTAGCTCAAAATTCGATTTTTTCGAAAATTTTTTATTTTTTTTTGAGTTTGTGTGCGTGTCTGTGCGCGGATTTCAAAAATTCTTAAACTTGATTGTTTTGGGCCCCTAGAGAGTATATGGTTAAAATTTCAGCTCTCTAGGTCCAGTTTGAAGGCCTAATTATTTCCGACAGACGAAAGGACATGGCTAGATCGACATTACTATCGATGCTGATCATAAATATAGTAACTTTTAGGGGCCTACGGGCAATATTAAGGTATGTTGCAAACTATAAGTCAAAATTAATATACCCTTAGAATAGGGTAGATATTAAAAGGATATTTACAGCCTACACCGAATATCTGCCTTCCATATTTATTTTTATTTTCTTTTTATTTTTTGGTATCGATTCCTACGAACTGGAAAATATTGAGTTGTGTTTTTCCACTTTTATGGAAAACGTTTCGGTGTCGGTTTGGGAATCGCAGGAAAATGTCATAGAAATGCTGCCAGATGTCAGCACTTGGGCCGGAGGTATTACCGAAATGATTCTTCTCAGCGTGGAACTCTACACTCCCCATTTGATCCAAAATTAAGAATCGAATAAACCTTATTTTAAGCAACAACGAAATAATACAAGCTACAGCTGCAAGGAAAATAGAATTTAGGGATTGGGGTTTAAAACCATCTAAATATAACTTGATTAGTTTCCGAAATAGGTACAACCAATCGGCGGAAGCTCAAACTCAACTCGCAATTAGAGAATATCGAATAAACCAATTGACTAGTCCAGTGAATCAAGATCTTTTGGTTATTGGCAAATGTTATTAAACACAATTTCGACTCCTCGTTCTTCCCTCCATTAGTGAATAAAGATGGTTCGCTGGCAACAACACCAAAAGTAAAGCCTGATATTTGTGCACAGCTCTCGCCATACGGCATCGATAAATTCAATGCAATCTCCAATAACTAAATTTCACAAAAGCATAGGTTCGGACGGAATACCGGACAAAGTAATTCAAAACTGTGCACCAGAACTTGCCTCTATTTTATGCAAGCATTTTTCTACTTGCTAGAAAACCGCTCACAGTCAATATATTTCTGAAAGAATACTTGGACTGTTCCTCTGATTTAAATAAAAGGCCAGCCTGTTCTTCCTCATGAGACCATGCATCTTCTTGTTTTTACAGTGAACCACTTCATAATATCTCAAAGACTGATTCCGTTAAATTAAGTAACCCTTTTAGAACAATGTGGGGCTGTTCATTAAAAATCGATAAACAGTCAAACCCCATTGCAGGCTGAACCGAAACTTGTAGCTTCAATTGCCAAGTGCGTAGTGTGCTTGCCTGAGAAGACTCTGGTCTAGGTTTGAGTCCCAGGGCAGGAAAGGGGTTTTCGATATATAAAGGGGTTTTCGATAATGAATGGAAATAGGGCAGCACCACAGAAAAAGGAGTCTAATGATCGGTTGTGGCGAAGCGTGCAAAAACGCCGTAATTACAGCTTCGGGTGCCAATCACTACATACTGCCTGTGTGTTATCACAAAAACCACTTCAACAACAAACGCTGTTAAGCGGAAGTAGGTACCCACGTAAATTAATAAATCCTAAAATCAAATAAGTATATAGCTGCATTATTGTTGATCGACCAAAGCCCCGACGGGTAGTATAATATAAATTTAAATATATCATTATTTTGAATAGATTTTCTTTAATGTGCGCATTTTTGAAGCCTCAAAGTTTGAATATCTACACATCCCACCTAACCTTCTCATTTCGTCTCTACAAACAAGTGTATCTTTCATTTCTACCAAGTCCCTCCCGAATTCTGTCACAAATCCCATGCGTAACTAATCTAATTTTCAAGAATTAACAGCCACAAAAAAGGTATTTTTTCAGGATAAATTAAATGAAAACAGATAAAAAATCTTTCCTTTTCCAGACAAAGGTTTTCATTAAAAAAAAACACAACCACATTTCCACGACAAGTGTTCGAAAAATAAAATACTCATGTTTCTCGCAGCACCATGGGACATATTCATTTACATGTCCTCGATCAATTGCTTCGTCCTAAGGGGAGAACTTTTTTAGGCATGTATTTAACATCAGCTAAAATACATATCAAAAACGATTATTCCCTTATTGACATTGAGTATTGTATTGAGTGCTCCACTGTAGAAAGTCTCGCACCCGGACAAAAAAAGAAAAAAAAAGATTACTCTCTTGGATATTTGTGGACTCTCCTCTGTCCATCGTCGGATCGTCCTTTCCCTTCCAGGTATAAATTGCGTGAATTCATTTTAAATGTCCTCGTGGGAGTTATTTTGTTCTTGGGGAAAAAGCGAAAGGTTTCTTATAGTGTCATGCTTCTTCTCGGCCCTTTGTTGCCGCACAAATTAGTTGACCTGAAAGCATCCCCATGGAGGGAAAAAAGGTTTTTTTTTAATCCCTTTTAAAGTATTCAAAGTCCAGTGTTAAAAAATGTTCACACCCGAGCTTCATTCTTAATGTGAACATAGGGAAAGGCTAATTAAAGGACGAAAATATATCACTTTGTGTTGGCCATTTAATTTGATTGGATTCGCTATTTAAATTCAAATGGATATGGAGTTGTGGGCAGTGTACACATGATCCAGACGTTGATTATCCTCATTCACATAACTTAATCGTCGAGAATGCAACATTTTCGTCGTTCCCAAAGCTAAAGCGAAACGGATCAAACTAATTGCTTCTGTGCGGATGTGTGCTCGGATTGGAATATATTAGTCCTTCTCTCTGCAAGTATGAATTAGCTGAAAAAATCCTTTTCACATCAAACACTAAACTCATTTGCAAAACTGGTTTGAACAGTGCTGTCAGTTTTAAGGCGTTATTCCAGTGAATTCGTGTGAAGGGGTTTTCGTGTATCACTTAACCTACATATAATCCTGCTGGATGGTAAGGATAGGGTAAGCGGAGAACGTATGTTTTACAGCATTTACCCTGCCACCGAGAATAGTTGCTAAGACTGGTTTAATGTGAGGGCACTCAAAAGGAATCCGGCTAAAGGAGCTTATAGCTTTGCAGAGGTACAGAGCTTATTTGTGGGTGTATGTGTTGAGAAGAATGACATGCATTTTCAAGGACCTAAACGTGTTTTGAGGGAGATTTAACACCCATCGTCATATGGCAACAGCGAAATAAACAGAGAGAATGGATGGAAATAAGAATTTAAGAGGATAAACAGAATGCACCATTATGGGATATTTTGGTTGGAGTCAATTATATGCCCTATAGGGTATAGTAAATTTGACCCATATATTGTAACATAGCTAAATATTGCCCGAAGACCCCTAAAAGTTACTATGTTCATATTCAGCATCGAAAGTAATCTCGATCTAGCCGCATCTGTCCGTCGGCAATATTTCATATTTCATATTTATTTCATATTTATTTATTTATATCGATTTAACTTACACAGTAAGATACAATATCTTTTAAGGTAGTGTAAGCTTCAGTTTCAAAAACTATTACATGAACTGAGTGAAAACTAAGTTACTGATAAAATTCATTGATAAAGTTCAAAAAAGGATAAAATATAGAAAATAAAGAAAATCAATCCAAACTTAAATTTTACAAAGAGCGAGCTTTAAAGCCAGCTAAAATATAGACAATCTGGGAGTAGGTGGGAGGGGGGGGGGGGGGGGGGGGTTAATGTCAATCATCGAAGCGCCTCAAAATGTTGCCTAAGCCTTGCTACGAACCGAGTGCCACGTCCTACCATCCTTATTGTTTGGGGGAGGGAATTCCACAACCGAATCGCATGTACAAAAAATTGACGACTCGAAACGAGGTAAGAGTAGCGTACTGGTGTCAGATTACAATTTCTACCTGATGAGGAAAACTGGATTTTGCTATATAGATACGGTGGTTTTCGTGTTTGCAAAATATTGTTGAGCATTGTTAAGGTCCTTAGAGCAAATAAGTCTTCCAGAGTGAAACCATATATTTGTCTAGAATATGTAGAAATATGTTCATATCTCCGCAGACCAAAAACGTACCTTGCTACGCTGTTGAAAACAACATTCAGTTTCCTCCTGTGCCTGCTATCACAGTTGCAAAAAATTTCACACCCAAATAATAGTAGGGGGATTAGTAGTGACTTTGCAAGTATCATTCTTGTTTTAATTGGAGTAATTCTTTGGGTGGCCCATAACATACGTAAGCCACCATACACTCTTCCGATTGCCAATTGTATATGGTTGGTCCAGGTTAGGGTTTTGTTAAAGACTAATCCTAGATTTCTTGCTGACTCAACAAACTGAATGGGTGTACTGTTGAGTTGTATTTGTGGAAAGTATGAAGTGTCTGATGGTCTTCTGGAGATAATCAAACATTTGGTCTTGGATGGATTCAAGTGGAGTCCATTTGATCGGGACCAGAGCAAAATTTTACTTAAATCATCATTTAACTCGCAAGCTCCATTTTCAATTAAACCCAGAGGACAGCTATACCGAAGCTGCACATCGTCAGCATACATATGTAAGGAAGAGTTGAAGCCAAGCGAGGGGAGGTCATTAATGTAAATACTGAACAGTAAAGGACCCAGTATAGATCCCTGAGGGACACCTTTGCTTAGCGGAAGAAAGGAGGACGTTTGGTTATCAGCAACCACTGCTTGGTATCTAAGCGATAAGTACGAGAACACAAGTTTCACTGAGGATGACATGAACTGGAATTTGTCCCTTAGTTTGCCGCATAAAATATGGTGGTTGACAGTGTCAAAAGCTTTTGAGAAATCTAAAAGTGTAAGAAAAGTTACATGGTCCTTATCAACACTCTGCCTTATTTCTTCGACTACATTTATTAAAGCTGTCGTGCAGCTGTGGTTATTACGAAAGCCAGATTGACTTTGACATAACATGTCATGGTGATCCAAGTATAGCCTTATCTGCGTATTCATGACCTTTTCAAAAACTTTGGATAAGAATGGTAGAATTGCTATTGGGCGATACTCATTACGGCTTTTTGGAACAGGGATGATTTTTGCTCGTTTCCAGATGCTAGGAAAAACTCCGGTCATGATTATCACATTAAAGACATGGGTTATGTATTTTAAGGTGTAGGGAAGAGTCGCCTTCAGGAATACTGGGTGAATGCCATCGAATCCAATGGAATTAGATTTTATGGATAAACAGAATTTTAAAACATCTTCTTCATTAACGGCGGCAAAACTAAATCTCCCAGAGGTAAAGCTGTCAGAGGTAAAGCTGTCCGCTTCCGAAAAACTTGAGAGGATAGAGCTGCCATTTGGCTCAGACGATGAGAGCGATGTAAAATTTTTATTCAGCTCATCACAGTCAATATTAGTAACTGAATTATTATTCAAACGCTTACCAACACCTATGTCCCTCAAATTTTTCCATAGGTTATGACGAGCCAGAGAAGGATTTAGCCGAGACGAGTAAAAACGTTTTTTTGATTCTCTAATCTGAAGTACAACTCTATTTCTCAAGTCAGTATACGCCTTACGAAATACCTCCAGTCTGAAACGTTTCCACGTATTATACGCCATATTTCGTTTGTTGATTAAGGTTTTTAAATTATTGTTAAACCAGGGATGGTCATTGTATCTCAAAATTTTTGTCTTATAAGGAACATGGACATTAAAAAGATAGTTAATATTATCCTGAATGAAGGAAACTTGCTCATCAACTGATACCATTCTGAAAACTTGAGGCCAATCAACCGACCTTAAGTCACGTTCCAAAAAACTATAATTGATGTTTTTAAAGTCCCTATAGCTATAACTATTATTTGAAACAATAGGTTCACACTGAAAAGTTAGGTGTAAAAGGTCATGCTGAGAAAAACAGGATGCAGATAGCTGGTTATAGTGAAGAACTTTGAGGTGTTAAAACTCGAGCTAGAAAGCTGCAATTAGAACCATATACCTACTCTCTAGGGGATCGAAATAATCAAGTTTAAGAATTTTTCAAATCCGCCCACTGACACGCCCACGTTCTAACAAAACCGCTTAATCGAAAAACTAAAGTAAGCTCTAAAGGCATTGAATGCCCATGTGTAAATATTTTTTTAAATCCGCTCACTGACACGCTCATAAAAAAAAAAACGTTTTATTGAAAAGGCCATTCTTAATGAAAGTCCTATTCTCCCAAAGTATGTAGATAAAGTCGTTTTGAACTATTACTTCATATAAAGTTTTCTGCCATGCCCAGTCGCTTTTACAAAAATTTGGTTTTCCGATAAAATTTGTTAAATGTTTTATACCAAAATATGATAATTACTCGTATCTTAACAATCCATCCATACTTAAATTTTGCCACGCCAACTTTCTTAGAGAAAGGAATCGGAACATCATATCCAATAGTTCGCCCAAGCGGACGTAACCTTTCCCAATGTTTTGTAAATATTTCTCGATTTTTGGTGGAGGAATTCATAGTTTTTTCGTATTTCGAAAAGTAATCTTGAAAAACAAATTCAGTGGCAAGGTCAAACGAGTGCTAGATTAATAAATAATCGCTAAATTTGGATATAGGAGGAAAAGGCATATTGTAACTAACAACCATCCATATTTCACCACATCATCGTCATAACATCACAACATCTTCTTAGCCCATCATCATCTCATTCTACCTTTATTCATCAAAATTGAATTTATTGTATTAATTACTTTTATTATAATTTTATTAATTTATTCATACATTCACTATTCTATATCATACATTCATTCATTTATTCATTTATTCTTTATTTTCTTTCATTTACTTACGAACATACATACTTAAATTTATTCTTTATTTTCGTATTTTAAATTATGCAAAGTAACCTCAAAATATTTGTTTATACTGTACCGAAGAAGAACAAAGGTAAATTCAAAAGTATTTGTTAGTACTGTACTCGAAAAGAAAGCTTGTGCTCATTAATTTATTGTAAAGAGCTTTACGTGAAGCTCTTCACAGACAAGTATGCAAGGACCACCCCGATCGTGGACGAATCACTTCTGTTCTGATTCCGCCTGAATAAAGGCCCCCATTGACCGTCGGATACTTTCAACCAACGGAGAGTTCTCTATTAATTTGGCCCATAACCAACGGATCCATGAACGTCGACGGATGAAAAATTGGAGTTCACACATTCGAGAATTGGCGTTCAAGTATTACGAAATTGAGAGTGGCACATAAATTGGTTGAAACATTGGAAAATAAGAGAAAACATAGGGGCGGGCTACAGTCCGCTTGGGCGAACTGTTGAATACCCTATTCTTATTCCTATCCCTCATAAGTGGGCGTGACAAAAGTCTAAGTATGGTTGAATTGTTAAGAACGCTCTACATATTCTGTTATATAACATTTAAAGATTTTATTAAACAAAAACGAAGCTTTTGTAAAAAAAACGTTCCCTCGCTCAAACTTTGGTTTTTCTATAAAATTATTTTATTTAATTGTGGGCGTGTCAGGAAGCGGATTTAAAAAAAATTAACACCATGAGCATAGAGGACCCCTACAGAGTATATATTATAAATTTCAGCTCCCTAGCTCAAACTTTGGATTTTCAAAAAAAGGTTTTTTTTTTAAATTGTGGGCGTGTCAGTAGGCGGATTTTGAAAATATTTACACATGAGCTTAAAGGGCCCCTGGAGAGTATATGTTATAAATTTCAGCTCACTAGCTCAAATTTTGGTTTTTCAATAAAACTGTTTTATTTTTTTGTTGGCGTGTCAGTGGGCGGATTTTTAAAATTTTATATCCCGAGCAGTAACTTTTAGAGGTCTACGGGCAATATTAAGGTATGTTACAAACTATGCGCCAAAATTAATATACCCTTAGAATAGGGTATAAACAGTGGAAAATGAGAGAAAACTATTATGCAATGCCAGATGCCGATTGATAGACATTCCAATATACTACAGCAACATTTTTTTTAATACCGCTAGTGAGTTAGGTGAGAAATGAAGACTATGAAGAGAATATTCACCGCTGTCCTAGCACTGTCATAAATACCAACACCCTGGCTTACAGTTGAAAGGCATTTATATAAAAAAAATGGCAGACGTGACTACTTACTGGTCAACAGTCTCAGACCAATCAGTCTGACTTCCTTCTTGCTGATAAGCCTGCCCAAATATCTCATCCTTTTGTGGGCCAGTGCCCCACAGGATTCCAGTATGTGGTCTGCACTTTCGGCGGTTTCACTGCAGAATCTGCAGAGATATAGGGGCTTTGTTGTTTCTGTATTATGTACAGTACCCTTATAGTGTTAAACAGAGCGCATGCATTTTTTGTTGAACAGTAAGCTGCAACATAGCATGTAGTATTGTATTGCATGATTTTAGGTGCTACTTACTATTCGAAAGAATAGGTGATAGGAAAGAAGTTTTTGGTGCTTAGTATTTTTTTTCTCCACGGGTGGCGCCTTAATTGCTTAGGGAGATCTCTATTTATGTAAATTCAAATAAAAATCATGGCCCTGTCTGGGATTCGAACGCACGACCTGCCAATCAGTTAGTGAATACACTACCATTGCACCAATGCCACCCGTGAGGAGGCCTGTTAGGATTCTTAGGTTGTTTTTGTTAAGGCTGATACAAGTTTTGAATCGCTTTTTGTTGTAATTTCCTAAGAGTTGCTTTGCTTGCCTCAAACCTTGGAGGTTAAGAAAGCTTTTGGCCCTTGTTTCTTCCTCCAGTCTCCTGAACTCTTCGCGTAGCGTGTGTTCTCCTATCCCGCAGAACGGTTCAGGCCCTATGAAGGGTTCCTCTGCCCCCTTTCTTGCCAGAGAGTCCGCCGCCTCATTGAATGTAATGCCAACATGGCCAGATACCCAGCAGATGGAAATTCTGTTATTCTTGCCTAGTCTATTCAGTCCGTGTAGGCATTCCCACACGAGTTTAGACTTGATGGCGTAGGCCTCAAGAGCCTTTATGGCTGCTTGGCTGTCAGACATTATTGCTATGTTGCAATTTCTATAGTTTTTCTCGAGGTTGATTCGAACGCACCTGTCTATGGCACATATTTCTGCCTGGAAGATGCTGGTACATTTGCCCATGGATTCGTAGTGCTTAGTTCCTGGCCCAAACACTCCTGCACCAGTTCTCCCCTCGGTCCTCGAGCCGTCCGTGTACCACTTTGTTGTGTGGTTGCTCAGTCCAAAAGTTGTGAATTCATTGCTCCAGTTCTCCTTATTGCTGATGTTTATCTGGAAATTCTTCTCGAAGTTGAATTTCCTGATGCTGTCGTCCCTAGGTATTGCAAGAAGTGGGAATTTTTTGAGTAAGTCCCGTGTTCTTTCGAACCAATGCATTTCCCTCTTCCAATTCCCTCCTTTGCGAGTTTGCGGTTTTTTTTATTAGTGGACGTGTCAGTGGGCGGATTTTAAAAATATTAGCACATGCGCATTAAAGGCCCGTAGAGAGTGTATATTCCAAATTTCAGCTTCCTGGTTAAAACTTAGGTTTTTCGACAAAATGGTTTTTTGAGATTGTGGAGGTGTCAGTGAGCGGATTTTCAAAATCTTCAAACATGAGTATTACGGTCCCCTAGAGAGTATATATTTTAAATTTCAGAATCCTAGCTAAACTTTGACTTGTCGATAACTCTGTTTGTTTTTTAAACCGAAGGCGGTTTTAAAAAATTTGAGCTCTCGAGCATTTTAGGCCCCCAAAAGGATATATTGAAAATTTTAGGTTGCTAGTTCAAAATTTGTTTTTTTTTCGATAAATTTGTTTTTTTTTTTTTTAGATTGCGTGGGATTGAGATTGTGATTTTTTCAGTGGGCGGACTTAATAAATTCTTACACTTGATTAATTCGGTCCCATAGAGAGCATATGTTTCAAATTTTAGCTTTCTAGCTTGAGTTTTAGGTCCTAATTTCATTTAAGGGGTCTACGGGCAATATTAAGGTATGTTAAAAACCATGAATCAAAATTAATATACCCTTAGAATAAGGTAAACAAATGCAAACCGATATTGCCATTCTGAGAGTACACTTCTTCTCATAATTTTCATGGAAATTGAAGACCTTAAAATTCTCTCAGTTAAATTATAACGCTCAAATAAAGCACCCCTATGAGTGGCTCGCACACTCTATAGTCGCTGCTGCACTTTAGATAACGCTTTTATAATTAGCAAAATCCATTTCGAAAAGATGCCACTGACAGTTTGTGCACTCTCATGCATGGTTTTTTACGGTCTCATTCCCTTTTTTGCGTACAAAAATTAAAGCACATTCCTATTCCTACCTCTAAAACTCATCGTCCCTTGCAATTGCATTTAGCTTTCGGAACAGCTGTAGCCGAAAACTAGCGCAGAACGCTGTTAAAGTGCATAACAAATCTGGTGACGATGAAAACAGGGCATTCAAAAAATGTAGTCCTGTGATATCCTTCCTTGTCGACTGCATACAAACAAAAACGGCGTAAAACCTACTCCCGAGTCAATTGCCTTTTGTTCCGGTAATTAGCCAGATTAAAAGCAATGACTTTGTGCCATATTTAGGTACGATGCGGATAGCAGGATTGAGCAAAATGCTGTCACCCCAGCGAAGATTACAATATAAAGAATCGTTGAAATCCTTTTCACTGAACTGGTATCAAAACAATAAACACTGTCAAAACAATAAGCACTGCACAGCGCCGCCCGGCTTGAAGATAATCACAACTTCAACGGACCGGAAAGGCAAATGAAAAAAATCTGTTATATTTATTAAGATAGAAGAAGGATGGATTGGCGAAATCAAGAATACCCTAAACACCATGACCGAGAGACAAACAAAATTTGTTTGTGTACCTATTCTTAAGGCAGTCGACTGTAATACCAACAACAACAATAATCTCAATTATGATAATTACAATAATGACGACGAAGGATTCCTGTAAAGGATGAAAGTTGAACAAGAGCACAAGAGTACTCTTATATTGCGAAACCGAAAAGTAGTTGCTTCCTTCCTTCAAAGAACTATAATGGTTCTTCTCCCATCAGCAAGGAACATGTTCTGTTGATGAAGATTATGACGAGGACGACGACCACGCCGCACCGCACTGATGCAAAATATATCCGTTTGGAACTGCTGGCAGCGACTACTATTCCTTCCAATATGCCGGCTATTTGTTCTTTGCGGGCCTGGCACAATGTTAAAGGCAGTCATCAGAATTATTGTGATTTGAAGTTAAATTTCCTCAGAGTAATAAGCGGATAAAACCAGATAACTAAATTAAACTTTTGTCTCCTCCTGCCGAAGGAAGCGCGAGAATTTGAGAAGAGATGAATTTTTGGCCTGCACAAGCTCTGAGGTGGCTTTGTACATAGTCACCTAAATTGTATTGCTGTGACTATAGGTATGTATGTATTTAGAGTGCAGTAAGACACCCATCAGTGACAATTCAAGAACAAAGCAAAATTCCATTTTAAGGAAATGAGCTTTCCATCAGCGTGTTACCGGAAAAATAAGTCTCTGTCTCTCGCCAAACTGAGTGAGATCATTTATAACATGTCTCCACCCAGATATAGGTATGAGTCCTTTTGAACGCAAAGAACATGTTTTATGCGGTGTACTCGTATGTATGTTTTTTTTCTGCTGTTGTTGAAGAGGATAATGTAGTGATGGTAGTCTGTATAATCTGCACATTAAGGACGCTCAAAAAAGTACGACACATCACACGTGAATAAAGCCGTTAACGGTTCGACATTGAAGCGTCTTTGCTAAGATAAATTTGGAGTTAATCTTTCCCATTCCGAAACCACACAGTTCCCTCTTATCAGGGAAAGGAACAACCAACTTCAAAAGAACAACTTGCCAGCCACCATTAAGGAATTCTTAAAAGCAAAATCAAATAAAGCAATTGCGAGTGCTAAAGAAAATTAACACTTGAAAGGAAAAATGAACGAAATCATCGCCACTTCATTTGCGTTAGACAAATTTCAACGGGGCATCCGTTTTCGACTGATTTTCCCATTATCATTCTTTAATGTTCGTACTGTGCCTTGGCATTTAGGGGAATCTTAAGTCTTTCGGTCTTTATGCCTCCTTCGTTCGGGTTTGAGTTTCTTAGATTTGTACAAAATTCGTGATGGATAATCGTTGGACACTTGCAAGCTTTTGAAGAGCTTAAATGAGAATAATAAGTTTAAATTTTTATTGAAGTGGAGGAGTTATGTGCTTGATGATTTTTAGAGGAGCTTTTAGCTCCGCATGTACGCATTAATAACAATTAATTGAATTTTCTATCAAAAGTGTAATGACCCGAGATTTGTAGTCCGATTCAATTTCGAGATTTATTGAAAACGAAACTTATAAAATTTGTAAATATAGGGATAGGGTGCGGCAACATAAGTTAATTTTTGGAATGCGCTCCATTCAGGCTGTAGGGAAGTAGCAACACGGAAGGGGTCTCAATTGAGAGGCGTGGTTCTAAAATTATGTTGCCTTCCGCTGCTATGCTGGCAAGGGTTATGACAAACGCCGAAATCGTCTTATAAAGTGTATGTACCTGATATGATTTTCAAAACTGTGTAAAACAAAACTTTAAATATGTACCTCCAGTATTAAATAAAATAAAATAATTTTGCTTCGTAAAACGGGTTTTACTACGTTCCGAAAAAAAGAAGTTATGTAGCCGCACCTGTACAAACATTAACAACTTTTTATTGAATTTACATTTAATAAATTTTAGCACACCTAATTCATTTTTGACTTACATGCAGTAAGTTCATTGATACGTGATACTAAACAGAATTAGAACAAAACGACATCGATAAAATACAAACAAACACTTGTATACCCTATTCTAAGTGTTCGTTAATGTTCCCTCATAGCTTCTAACATACCTTAATTCTGTTCGTTCATTCGATCATTAAGTCGATCATGCCATGTCCGTTCCTCCGTCTGTCCATCCATCTGAAATTCGAGCCAGAAAGCTGATATTTGGAACATATTGTACTCTCTCGTGCCCAAAACGATCAAATGAAAAGATTTTTAAGATCCGTTCTCTAACACACCCACAATTAAAAAAAAAATGTCTGTACTCGTGTACGCTCATTAGAAGTTATACCTCTTTGGCGTGATATTTATGTAAATGTGTGTGTAGAATATAGATGAAAAATACAACTGATAAAACTTCAATTTAGTGAAAATAACATTGAATATAGAAAAGGTGTGCGGTTTCTAGGAACATTTTGGTTTAAGGCACCTTTTTGCAGGTTCTTAGCAAAATTACATTAAACTGTGCGGTTTCCAAGGGCATTTTGGTAAAAAATATCTATGGTTCCGGTTTTTGGTAAAATAAACTGAAACACAGAAATATACTGCGTGGTATCTATGGACATTTCAGAAAAATTCCGTTTTTTCTGGTTTAAATGACATTTTAAAGGGCTCCGGGCTTTCGTAAGACAGAAATACGAGTACTGAAGGGTTGCTAAAAAGATCTTGGTTTTAGGTATCTTTTTGGAGGTTCCATGACCTCTTGGTAAAACAAAATAGACTTGAACGCAATAATACTGCGTGGTTTCTAAGGACATTTTGCAAAAATATCATATTGTGCGCGTTGGTATCGCACCCGATGATATACATAGTGCTGGTTGTTGTGTTGGCAGTAGCGAATGAGTGCCTGAACATCTACGAGTAATAGAGGTATATTGACTTCGTCTCCAGGGAAATACGCTGGGGCACGCATGATGTTTTGGGTGCCTCTAGATATCGGGACTTCTATGAGTACGGCAACCAGGTTTTTGTTGATGAATTCTGGAATGGGAAGAAAGTTGATATTCATGTTGATTAAGCAGGAGGGCACTTGAGCACCGCACTTGTAAATAAACTTATTTTCCATCGATTCGACACACAAAAAAACTTAACGTGCTGATTATTTAGAGTTTTGAAAAATAAAGGAAAAAGATAAAAGGAAAACCGATCGCATACCATTTGCTTCAGGATTCGGATGATGTTGAATCCCATTGTCCATCCTTCCTGTGACGATCATAGTCCCTATTCACCAATGATCGTCCCACAAATCAGTAAAAACACTAGACCAATATTGATTCATCACGCAAACCATTTTATTGTTGCATAACGGAACCTTATAAGAATGCAAGTATAATATTTGTGTTTATAAACGAAAAGGTAAGGTTAAACATCTTAATAAAGTATATCATATAAAGGGTCTTTCATTACCATTCAAGCAAGAAACTCCGTTTTACGTCCGCAAACGGAGTCAATGACATATGGATTACTTCGCATACGGCTCCGCATACGGATCCAATTAGTATGGAAATTGTGATAGCCGCGGACTCACATGTGTATGTATTGTGACAGATTAAGTTCGCTGTGCTCAGCAAAATACGAATCCAAAACTGATACAAAAAACAGGTACAAAGGAGGCTAGATGAAAATCGAGTATCGCTTCGAAGCAAAATAAAAATTAAAAATATATTTTTTCATGTTTGTTTTATTTCTTGAAACAATACATAAATATTTACATAGGGTATACAATATACATAGTATCATTTCTCGAACAAATTCTCCCTGCGAAAAAGGACAAGAAGCAAATAAATGTGCATGTTATCTTTACTATAATGTTGTCACTTATTTTTAGCTTGCATTTGTGCTGGTAGCAAGAAAATCCTCGAATTTCGGTCCACGATTGGAAGTTTCCCCTTCGTGGGTTTCCAAAATTTTGTGATTTTCACAAATCTAAATTCAAAAAAAGTTGATTTAGATTGGAATACCTATCAAATTCAATTTTGGTTTACATTTTAAAGAAAATTATATCTGCAGCTGCAGTCAGTGACAGTGTCAGTGACAGATGAACAAATGCGTCATTACAAATAACTACTCTCGACTCTCGCTCTTCTTCCTATTGGTAATGTCGTGATAGTTAATTTACAAATGTGTTCGTAGAACGACCCATATATCACGGATCCAAAAATGACGGGAAAAGTGGGGTCAGCGTTTTTGCTTGAAGGGTAGCGACTTGACAACTTCAAACTTTCAGTGTGAACGCACTACGTTTACAAATAATTAAAATAAACTACCGAATTTCCGAGTCTGAGGTCGCAACTTTAAGAGCGTCAACGCCAATTTTCAAATAAATTTGAGTCAGAATATTCGCTGCTGGATGTTGATGTGCCAGTGAGACTACCTTTTGCATGAAGTGTGGAGAATATTGCTGCCGTAGAGGTTTCCGTCTCAAACCAGCCAAATTAGTCATTTTCACGGAGTTCTCAAGAATTGGACCTCTGCCAGACCACATAATGGCGAATTTTGCGTAGGAATCTTGGCCTATACCCTTATAGGAGCAAGCTGACTCAAGAACTAAAGCCAGTTGATCATACGAATCGGGCTTCATCGCAAAATCATCTTCAGCGATGAAGCGCATTTTTTGGTTAATCGCCTTCGTTAATAGCGGCCGTATCGGTCGAAATGTGAGGCCGAGTCATCGAAAATTGACTTCAACGTATCGACCGCTACAAACGTTCCGGTGGTGGACATATGAACGAAGTCGAATTCCAATCATTAATGTTTTGATAGTAATTAAAGCCAATACAGTTTTTGAGATATCTCAAGTAACATGCATTTTATTTAAAAAAGAAGTTGTCCAGTCCTAAATGAAAGACCCTACTCCACTAGTTCCACTCTTAAAAAGTGGTAATAGTAACATTAAAGAGTATCGGCCTATCGCAATCCTTCCATTTCTATCGAAGGTATTCGAAAAATTAATTAACTGGCAAATCGTAAACTACCTGAATGAGCAAAAATTACTCACTGCTTGTCAATCAGGATTTAGAGCACACCACAGCTGTACAACTGCAGTATTGAATTAAGTAGAGGAATTGCGTGTAGAGATGGACAAAAAATGCGTCTCGTCGTTACTGCTTTTGGATTTTTCGAAGGCATTTGACACAGTTCCCCACAAGATACTTTTATATAAGCTAAAGAACTATTTTAATTTTGAGTGGACGGCACTGAAATTGATAGAAAGCTATCTTACCTGTAGAACTCAGGCAGTCTCTATTAATGGAAATATGTCCAACTTCGTAGCGACTAATGCAGGAGTTCCTCAGGGTTCTATCCTTGGACCATTGTTTTTCACAATGTTCAACAATGATCTACTACAAGTTCTAAAGCATTGTAAGATCCAAATGTATGCGGACGATGTGCAAATTCATCTTAGCTATCCTTTAGGCCTAGTCGAAGATGCAACAGCGCGAATTAATGAGGATTTAATAGCGGTATCCCAATGGTCAACAAAAAACGCACTTAGGCTAAACTCAAAAAAGAGCCAAGCAATTGTTATATCCCGCAGCGCTGTTGACACATCGTACTTCCCAACAATTGAGGTAAATGGTGCTGCTTTGGATTACTGCAGATCTGTTAAAAATCTAGGGGTGATTTTGAATCAAACGCTTACTTGGAATGACCACATAACATAAGCTGTAGGGAAGGTTTATGGTGGACTTCGGGTTCTCTATCTCTCAGGATCATGTCTTCCGTTAAATATGAAGATGATGCTGATAAAGTCATTTTTGATAACAATCCTGTTTTACGCGCAACCCGTTTTCTGCGACCTGGATAGCTCAAGTAAGCGAAAGTTCGAAGTTGCATTTAATAACATGGTGCGATTTGTTTATAGCCTACGAAGATATGATCATGTCTCTGGATACACAAACAGTGTATTCAAAATGCGATTGCAAGGCTATCTTAACTATAAAATAATAATGTTTTTGTTCGACTTAAAGTTCAAAAAAGTCCCCAATACCTTTTTGAGCGAGACTCCAATTTGCTAAATCGGAGAGAAATAAAATTCTTATATTGCCAAGTTGTAAATTCAGATCAACTCAAAAACAATTTTTTGTATATTCTGTAAGGCTATGGAACTCACTTCCCCTCAGCGTTAGGGGATTGGACAGCAGGAGCGGTTTCGAGAAGGCACTAATACGGCATTTGAATAGTTAAGAAGTGTAAATAACTATGCTTTCTTTAAACAATCATCTTCTTTAACTTCAGTAGGGTTTTAGGGATTAGCTTAAAATTAAATTCATATATTTAATAATACGAGTAATAATAAATTTAATCAATTGTAAATTATGTAATATAGAATTAACTTAAAAGACTATTAGTCTTACAATGCTACTTATGTGAATAAATGAATTGAAATTGAAATTGAAATTGAAATTGAATATTGAATATAATTTAAAACGCGGGTCACAATCCATGAAGATAAAACCGGCATTTTACTCCCAGTCTCATTTCCCCAATAACCGCAGAGTGTGACTGACGAACAGGTGAATTTAACAAAAATTTCAGTCAATCCCCTGAATAATTAAATTGGAGTAATTAGTTCAACCATATAAATATTTGGGAGGGATTCTGTACATTTTTAAAGGTGAGCGTGCAAATTTGCCCATAAAGTTCAAGCCAAAAAGTATCAATTTGACTTTTTTCATCTTTGGCACGGGCAATACTTCAATCCGGAGACATCCACGAAAATAAGCACCCGTATTATTAAGTGGAATCTTAGAATCCTTTTCGGAGCCACAAAAACCAATTCCACGGATGGATTTTGTAGAAATTGTGGTTAGAATCATGCACGCCGTGTTCAGACCATGGCGCCTTTGGGAGACGATTGTCAGCAGCTGGCAAGTGTAGCAACGGCAGTCGCAACGAATCGCCAAGTTAGATTGCTGCGTCAAACAAAACGATCGGTCAATGCAATACCGAATTCCTGCAGATTTAATGAGCCTTATTGCGAAGATCAATCGACAATTGATAATTGATTATTTTCAATGTGTGCTATTGTGAACGAACGATTTGCTATTTTCGTCAATCGCATTTTTTAATTGACTGCGGTTGATAAAATCCTTTAGAATCGTTCGTTCACAATAGCAAACATTGAAAATAGTCAATTATCAACTGTCGATTGATCTTCGCAATAAGGCTCAATACCTATTGCAACCCAGAGTAAAAAAGAAAACATACCAGTTAACTATGAAAAATTACCTGTCTAAAAAGCTATATTAAAAGCTAGAAAAAACACAGTCCGCTTGGGCGAACTGTTGGATACCCTATTCTTATTCCTATCCCTCATAAGTGGGTGTGACAAAAGTCTTAGTATGGTTGAATTGTTAAGAATGCTCCACATATTTTGTTATATAACATTTAAAGGATTTTATCAAAAAAAAAAAACGAAGCTGTTGTAAAAAAAACGCTCCCTAGCTCAACCTTTGGTCTTTCAATAAAATGTTTTATTTAAATGTGGGCGTGTCAGTCAGGCGGATTTAAAAAAAATTAACACATGAGCATAAAGGGCCCCTAGAGAGTATATATTATAAATTTCAGCTCCCTAGCCCAAACTTTGAATTTAAAAAAAAAAAAGTTAAATTGTGGGCGTAGTAGGCGGATTTTGAAAATATAAACACATGATCATAAAGGGCGCCTAGAAAGTATATATTATAAACTTCAGCTCCCTAGCTCAAACTTTGGATTTGCAAAAAAAAAGTTTATTTTAAATTGTGGGCGTGTCAGTGGGCGGATTTTGAAAATATTATATCCCGAGCAGTTTTAGGAGTCATAGATCATATATAAAAAATCAGCTTTCTAGCTCAAAATTTGGGTTTTTTTGAGTTTGTGGGCGTGTCTGTGGGCGGATTTCAAAAATTCGTAAACTTGATTATTTCGGGACCCTAGAGAGTATATGGTTAAAATTTCAGCTCTCTAGGCCCAGTTTAAAGGCCTAATTTTTGCCGACGGACGAACGGACATGGCTAGATCGACATTACTATCGATGCTGATCATAAATATAGTAACTTTTAGGGGTCTACGGACAATATTAAGGTATGTTACAAACTATGCGTCAAAATTAATATACCCTTAGAATAGGATATAAAAACACATGTGCTAAAATATATAGGTTCAATTTTGCATAAAATTTCATAGTCTTAGTTGAACCTTATGAAAAGTGCCAAGAGTTAAGAACTAATAAATAAAACACAATTTACTATAAAATAAAAATAAAAAGTGTGGCAGAACAGCTCATCAGCAATCCACAGTGCACTCTTGTTTTGCAGTTGAAAAAGGTAAGCCATTTCAACATTTTACATTACCTTGGCATAGTTCTTTGGTTAACAGCAAATTTAGTGGGCATAAATATGTTCACTTTTCCGATTGAAACTATTCCACAAAACAAATTATCAACGCTTCACTTTGCACATATCGAATAACATTTTTTGGCAAAGTGAAAAGTGCTTCTGTTCCACAATATTCTTTGCATATTTCACTTTGCACTAGCAAATTTTTGCAAAGTCTCTGCGCTCTCCTGCAAAGTCCTTGCGCCTCCTGCAAAGTGAGTGTGCAAAGTGTTCCACAAAGCATTTAATCATCTTTGCATTTCTGTCATATCACTTTTCACTTTGCATTGCTGTTGGATCACACAAACACACCATACACAAACCTCACATTCATCAAAATAATCAATCTAAAGTTAAAGATTAACTTACCTATGTAAATTAACACTTACACTACTCTAATTTGCTAACTTACAATGTATCATACACATAAACTGAATTCAAACGAAACATTTAAAATTAGCGCCTAAAAACCAATGTTAGCCATATTTTTTTTTAATTTCCTCTTTGTACTAAAACTTAAAAAAAAGGAAACTAAAAATATTTTATTTGCTAGTTTTAAAAACAACAAAACAAGTAAATTAGATAAACCTGTGAGGAAGTTTTAAGAAACTGCAACTGGCGTCGGCCCAAAAAACATTGACCTATGCGAGGGACAGTTTGTTTGGGCTCTGGAAGAGTCGGACATTGGTAAGTAAAACAATTTATTGCCTACAAATAGCAAATAAAAAATTGTTTAATTTTCAGAGTAAAGGGATATCGTCCGAAAAACTGGTCCGGAGTTGGGAAGAACAGCGTTATGGATGAAGCTGACTTGACCATCCTCGATATTCTGGAATCAGACTCAGCTGTGGTAAATGAACTGAATTTGCCAGAAAGCTATGGAAATTCAGAAAATCTATCATCAGTGGAGTCTGATTCCATAATATCGATGACAGAGGAAACACCTGCCCACCCACCTCCAAACCCAAGAAAGAGGAAGAGCTCTACCAAGTTTCCAAGTGAATCTTTGGATAAAGAGAAGAAATGTCGGCTGGAACTCCTGGAGGGTGAAGTTTACCACATAAAACTTCAATGCCTGAATTTGGAGAGGGAGCTACAACTTCCAGCCTCTGTTGTTTGAGGAGTTTTAAGTTTTTTATGTGTTTATGTAGTTTTATTTATTATTTTTTTTTATAAAGTATTATTTTCCTATTTATTATTAGTTATTATTTTTTTTTTATTTTTTTTTTTGTTTCAGAATAAACAATACGTGAATTTCATATTTTTGCTTCTTATATTATTTATTCTCTGAGATCTTAATCTCAAACCCCAAAAATGCCCAAAAAAAAACAACGCTTTTGCAGTTGAAAAAGTTCAAAGCCAAAAAAAAAAAACAATTTTATTTCAAAACAATTAGGAAAAGTATTGCTGCAGAGAAGTAAGCCTTTCCATTCCACTCGCATGATTCATATTATTAAGGGCATCATTTTCTTCTTCAGCATTTTCCAGATCCAATTCCTCGATTTCATTGTCAGCGTCTTCAGCGATTTGCATGTTTTCACCACTCCTTTCGATGCTACAGGAATATTGTGTAAGAATCCACAAACAATAACTACCTTACCTGCAAACTCAGGCCTCAGTCGCAAATAATTTAGACACGGGAATCTTTCTTTAAGAATGCCAAAACTATTTTCAATTATGGGCCGCGTTTTTTTTGTGGCAACGATTGAAAGCCTCTTCAGCAGGGTTATCGGGATTTCGGCGTAATGGTGGTATCAACCAGTTTTTAAATCCGTAACCACTATCATCCAAAACAACAGCATCCGGAAATGTTCTCCATCCATTGTCAAATCTTTGACTTAAAGCCGAATTCCATAACACCCTTGAGTAGTCGTGAATGCTGCCCGGCCAACTGGCATTTACACTGTAAAATGTGTAGTCTGACCCGCATATCATCATCACATTGAATGTGTGGTTTCCATGCCGGTCCACATATCCTTCCTCGTGTAATGTAGGCGCATCAATTTTAATGATTGTGCCATCAACGCAACCACACACACAAGAAAATCCACCCATCATAAGAAAACTTTTCAGCAATACCACTGACGTCATCGGGCCATCGCACTATGTTGAAACAAAAAAAAAAATTATAACGTCGACAACTCTATGGATGGTTCTGCAAACTGTTGATTTTGCAACACCATGCATAGCTGCAACACCATGGTACTGGCAACCTTTTCCTAGCCAATGCAAGCACAGTAGCAGTTGATTTTCAGCCGACAAAGCATGATTGCGCTGTGTATGGTGCTCTAATTTTTCTCCAATTTTGTTTAAAAGGCAATCAACTTGAATTTGAACAAAAGCACTCTTTAAAATTAAATAATCGGTTTTGTAGTCCCGAAAAATTAATTCAGTCTCTATAATTTCTTGTTATAATCGCGTATTCACTATCGCCGAACAAAAACTCACGTCTTAACATTTTGAAAGCTTCACTAGTTATAACAATACGAATTTGTAAGGCGATCGTTTACCTTGCAATCTTTTGACAAATTTATCAAAATTTGCTTTGAAAAAATAGAGTTTATAATTTTTGTGGAATGAAAGAGCATAATTATTTGCAAAATCTTTGCAAATTACACTTTTTAATATTAACTTTTCACTTTGCACAAGAGAACATACGTGGAACAGAAATTACGAAGAGAATATAAAAATTGCAAAGATTTTGCAAACTACACTTTCAATTTTAACATGTCATTCATCAAATTTTATTGTTTTGAGGAACATAAAGTTTTGCAAATTGACGAAAAATTTGATGGGAGTCGGACAGAATCCCGAAGAACGTAATCCCGAAAGCCCAAAATCCCGAAAAGCCACAATCCCGAAAAACTAAAATCACGAAAAGCCACAATCCCGAAAATCCAAAATTCCGAAAGGCCAAAATCCCGAAAATGTATGTAACTAAAAATTTTATTGTAGCAACAAAAAAATTTGGCAAATTTATTTAACAAAATAAACAAAATAAAAAACTTCAAATAAATAAAACATAACAAAAACAGTTCAAGTCTTACAAAAACATATTAAAAACGATCCATGACAAAACAATATTTAATACAAGTTCATATTGTACGCAATTAATCTGAGATAACTTATTTCAGAACGCTTTCGCTGCTCACACTCCCAGTAAAATGTATCCTTGTATTTTTTGTAGCCGTCAATAAGCAGTTTCTCACGCTGTTTGTTGATTTTCACGATGGACACGTTCATTTCTACTTAAGACTTCAAACACAAAATGTCACTGATAATATAAAGTTTTTAATTATAAAGGCATGCACGATACTCACTTTGTATTACGATGTTCACTGTCTAAAAAAAATCTAGTCGGTCAGCTATCACACTATTTGAGATCAGCTCAACTGAATGCACATTGCGAATTGCAAAACATTACAACGCAAACAATTGCAAAACATTGTTACGGTAAATGGAATGGACAAACACTTTGTCGCCTGAGAATTGTTTTGTTCCATACGCCACTTTTGTCGTTTTTGAGTTAGGAACGGATTCTATGGTAATTTTGTATGCTCTTTTTAAATCTGTGATTCGATTTGCTCTAAGTCTTTCCAATCCCGAGATATCGAACATCGACTTTGTCCGATATCCACCAAAATCAGCAGTTTGTAGAATTGTTTTGTGCCATAAACCATTTTTTGGCGTTTGGGACAAATTTTCCATATAATTTATCGCAATTTTTTTGTGAGAATTGTTTTGTTCCACGTGCATATCACTGCGACAAGAGATACAGAAAATATTAACAAAGTTGGGAATTGGTTTGTCCTACGTGTACTCGTGCTAAAGAAAAGCTATGTATATGGAACACAGATCGCAAACAAAATTTTAGTATTGGTTTGTTATGCCTCCATGTAAAATGTGTCAAATTTGAAAATTCAAATTGTACTGATGCCAATTGATTTACTTGTTGGGCATGAGATATCGTATTTCTTAGTTCAATGTTACAAATATTCGCATACCTATAAATGAAAAAAAATCGAAAGAATAACATGGAACGTGTTCAAATTGTGATCAAATCGACATCAGGCCAAACATTGTCGGTACAATGCTCACTCAAAACCCGAAATCACAGACTACTGAAAATGCGTGAACATACTTGAAGTTACTTGGACATGCTTGAAGTGACTTGAAAATGCTTGAAGGTACTTGAAAATCCTTGAAGTTACTTGAAGTTACTTGAAAATGCTTGAAAATATTTAAAGTTACTTGAAAATGCTTGAGGTTACTTGAAGTTACCTGAAAATGCTTGAGGTTACTTGAAGTTACTTGAAAATGCTTGAAAATACTTGAAGTTACTTGAAAATGCTTGAAGTTACTTGAAGTTAACTGAAAATGTTTGAAGTTACTTTAAGTTACTTGAAAATTCTTGAAGTTACTTGAAAATGCTGGAAAACTTGAAGTTACTTGATAATGCTTGAACATACTTGAAATTAATTGGACTTGCTTGAAGTTACTTGAAAATGCTTGAAGTTACTTGAAAATGCTTGAACTTACTTGAATATGCTTGGATTTACTTGAAAATGCTTGAAGTTACATGAAAATGCTTGAAAATACTTCAAGTTTCTTGAAGCTACCAACAACAACATAGCTGTGCATGTTATGCATTTGATAATGCTTGAACATACTTGAAGTTACTTGGACATGCTTGAAGTTACTTGAAAATGCTTGAAGGTACTTGAAAATGCTTGAAGTTACTTGAAGTTACTTGAAAATGCTTGAAAATACTTGAAGTTATTTAAAAATGCTTGAGGTTACTTGAAGTTACCTGAAAATGCTTGAAGTTACTTTAAGTTCCTTGAAAATGCTTGAAGTTACCTGAAAATGCTTGAAGTTACTTTAAGTTAAACTTGAAGTTAATATAATGATAAGGCTTGAACATACTTGAAATTACTTGGACATGCTTGAAGTTACTTGAAAATGCTTGAAGTTACTTAAAAATGCCGGAAAAATTTTATATCATGTGAAATCAGAGAATGCAATGTCGAAAAATTTCATTCTCCGATTAATATGTATAACGGTCGACTTTTTTTTTTCAACTTATAAAATAAATTGGTCGAATTTCGACCATGGGGCGACCCCTAGTTCAATATAATGTCAGGCCAACATAGAAGAACGGCGGGTCAAGCCAGAAATGCAAAGCTAATGTGTGCTAATAATATAGTTTGGAAGGACTGGCTAATCATTCCGAAGGGAAAAATGGGGTTTCTATAACTTCCCTTAAATTGGCTGTTAGTGTTTAAGTTTCCTTAACTCTTCTTAATCCTTTACAAAATAAGCAGTTTCATCGATATACACAACAAATTACTTCTTGCAAAGTTCAGTAAACCATTTTGCTACTTCCAACATTTTCATATATTGCCTTCGAGAACTCTACGAAATCCTTTACCATCTTAATTTGGACTCTTGAACTTCATTACACTGGGTATGCACTCGGTGTTTATATGTTTGCTTTTCTACATTCTGGTGCATGTATGAATCTAAATTTGTTATAATTTATTTAACTCACTCTTCATTGAGAAACAATCTCAGAATGTTGAATATTTATTAACAATTTATTCAAAATATACAAAATTGTGAGACCAGTGTCTCTTTATCCGTTCACTTATCTCTTGAAATGTTACTGAACTCTAAAATTCAAATATACACACCTCTTGTACCATCCACCGACAGCAATCCTTTCAGACATTCATCAATTCCAGCCACAGCAAAAGAAAACACATAGGTATACCACATCGCTACATACATATATAACCACTACCAAGTAATTACACTAGACATTTGCAAATCAAATGCGACAAATCCGAAGACTTTGTTCAACAAAATGTGTCTCCAGTCTCTGTCCATTCTCATCGCAGAGCAAAGCAAATTCATAAGGACATAGAGGAATAACACTCCAAACAGAGGAAAACTATATTCTTCAACTCCAGTCGCGTCGCCCATCTGTAGGCTTCAAACTGAACATTATCTCGTCCTGAAATTTCCATTGCAAATACATAAACATTAGAGGCGTCATACTCAGGCAACAGAGCACTGTGTAGTGTGGAGTCACCTCACCATAAGAGCATGTAAAACATCAACAAATCGTCGTCTTTAGTTGTTTTTGATTCTCGGCGTTCCCTCAAGCATCTCCACTTTCGCATAATAGGGTTATTTGCATACACAAACACATGCACAAGACAAATCTTCATGTAGTCAACAACAAGCCACCACCACCAGTAGTGTCTAGAAAAAGCTGCTGCAATCAAAGGATCATGACGACGATGATGAGCAAGCATTTGCAAAGCAAAAGCAGCGTCATCAGCGCATACTCATCTCCTTATGCATGCGAAGAGTTTAAATGACTACGGAGTTGCCATGGAGAGGAATTGCAACCGTATCTGATTTTTTCAAGGATGTGCTTGCACTTGTGCTGTTCCGTTAAAGTGTGTTCTTTGTTTTTGGCTGGGGATTGTGTAATGTTCCGCAAAAATGTATCATTTTGTAAACAGGGGGCTCGTCAAAAAACAACGCTTAAGCATTTTTAACAAACAGTAGACGTAGTAAGCATGATGGGCAGGTGAGTTTCTTTGGAGTGCACCTGTAGCTAAGGTTACAAGCATATGCAAACTCTTTTCAAATGCATCTTCTAAGCGGTTTGCATTTCGTTATTTGTCAATTGTCTTGGCATAGATTAGGGTTTGCCGCTGGCCTGTTTGATGTCTGCCAAAAGAGTTATTTGAAGGTGGTGTAAATGCTAGTTTTGGTATGTGCTCTTTGAGGAGACTACATGAAGAAAGTGGATTATTTGGTAGATTCATAGGATACGTAGCTTACGGAAAAACAAAAAAAAAGTAGAAAAATACAAAGGGTCACCACGCCTCTGTATTGATGGTTTGTTGGAAATTTAAATAAAAACGTAAACGTTTGTACATTACAAGACGTTCTAAATTTTCACTTAATTTAATTGTGGCGATAGCCGTGTTTCTTTGCAAGCGGATATAGGGATAATTTGAAATTAGCATGTAAAATACAACAACAACTTATCCTATATGATGGTGATGGCATGTGAGGTCGGCCGTCTTCAGTAGTCGGCCGGCGCGCCATAAAATGATGCGTAATAGCAAATGCGTTTGTTAAATACACACAGAAATTTTTTTCCCCAAAAAGGCTCACGGTTTTCCTGTCTGTGAACAAAGTGAGGATGCCATGCAGCTACTAGTTTCTCCTTGATAATTGTTAGTTTCATTCAAGTTCTTGGAAGTGGTAAATTTGTCATTTTGAGTTAAAAAAAAAAAATAGTGCAAGTGAATGTCAGAAACCCTTCATAACTAGTAAAATACTATCATTAAGTGCATTTTATGATTTCATTTGAGTTGTCTACAGTTTCTTTTCATTGTTTTTTGCCCGAAAGTGGAGAAAAAAAATTATTTAAAATAAATACAGAGGGGACCGACCTAAGGAGACATTTTTTGCATGGTTCTTCTAGGCTCGGCCACCCCCGGCCGACTATAGAAGACTATGTTTTTTTTTGTTTATGCTTAAGTTACTATGCAGATTGAAGGTTTACCTCATCCTACATTCATTTTTGACAAAACTTCCATGTTTTTTTGCTTGCTTTCAGTAGTCGGCCCCCTGTTATCGCATTGAAAGAATGGGTGGCCGACTTCGGAGACAAATATTGTTAAGTCGGCCGCTCATTTTTGCATTAAATTTTTGAGTTTTATTATATTTAGAGTTACAAAATAGGTTTAAATTTAGAAATGAAGAAATTATTATTATTTATTCAAGCATTATAAAAAATGGAAAATTCAAAAGAAGGGGCTAAACGCGATTTCCATAAATACCCGGAAGAAGCGCTTACAGAAGCATTAAAGAAGATTCGGGAGGAAAACTGATCAATTAGGAAAGCCAGTAAGAATTCGTAGTACCAAGGACAACAATACAAGACCGTATTCATGGCAGGGCTGCCGAAAAACCGAGGCAAAGGGGGCCGGATACTGTGCTGAGTACGGCCGAAGAAATAAGTCTTGTAGATTGGCTAGTGAATTTGGCGAAATGTGGCTTTTCCCAAAAACCTAACAATAATGAATTGCCAGGTAAGTGTTGGTATAACGGCTTTCTCAAGCGCCATCCCGAACTGTCCCTCAGAACACCAGAGGGTCTATCAAAGGGCCGGGCAATCATTACCGAGGAGTCAGTAAGGAAATGGTTTGAAGATTTATGGAATTATCTTCATGAAATAGATGCTCTAGATATTCTGGAAGACCCTTAAAGAATTTTTAATGGGGATGAAACATCGTTTTGCCTATCTCCGAAAAGTGGTATTGTCTTAGCGCCAAAGGGTTGGAAAAACCTTTAGAAAGTAAGCTACGGAAACGAAAAGGAAACAGTGACCGTTCTGTTTGTGTTCAGTGCTGATGGCAAGACTTTACCACCTCTGATCGTGTTTCCATACGTGCGTCTCCCGAAAGCGCTAATAAAAAGCATGCCCCCAACATGGATTTTAGGTAGATCAGAAAGTGGCTGAATGCGTTCTGAGACGTTTTTTGAGTACGTGGCGAACAGTTTTAATGCGTGACTAAGAGAAAACAACATCAACAAGAAGGTTGTTTCTTGTCGATGGTCACAAATCACATCTCACCATGGAGCTGAGCGATTTTTGCCGGAATAATGGTATTATCTTGTATGCCCTTTTGCCAAACACGACACACATTACCCAGCCAGCCGATGTAGGCGTATTCAAAGGGCTTAAGCAGGAATATAAGACCACAGTTCATAAATGTCCAAGCATACCTGGCAATGCAGAGGAAGCCGTCACCAAAATAAACATTTGCGAAGTTCTGAAGCTAGTGTTGGAAAGCTCGGATAGAAGTGAAATAATCAAAAAACCTAATGCCATCGACTTCTCGAAATGAGTACGAAAAGTACTGGAGAAGCTGCACCTAAATACGGAAAACATAGTAGTCACAGCTCATAGTTTCGATGAAACGAAGAAAGTTCTAGCTTTGACAAAGGAAGGATTTCTTAAAAACAAAGTTGACTATGAAGTTGTGATGAAGACAGTAGATGAGATGGAGCGTAGTCACCTTAGTAAATCTGAGCCAAATGACACCATGGCGGCCATAGATGGTACGATTGAGCTTCATATGGATATTGCGGTTTCCTTGCCATCTACATCAACACCATCGGGCCCGTCTGAGCTAGATGAAACTATTACCGGCACCTATCTGCTAGCCAGTACAGAACAACTCCAACTTGTTTTCTTTCTATAATAATGTCTGAAAGAGCCATTTCTTCTAATTTTCGAGCAAATTATTGTGTGCGGTTTTTTATAAGGTCAGGAAATGGCATACCTTGTGCAATTTATTTCAAATGATATTTAATGTAATAAACATTTCTTTTTTTAAATGAGTTTGTATTATTATTGTTTTTATAAATTAAAATATATTGAATATTAAAAAAAATCAGTTTTCCCAACTTGGTCAAAACATTGAAAATACAGAAGTAAAAATGGGGGCCTACTACTGAGTACTTAGGTGGCCGACTACTACAGTTAGGGGGGCTGACTACTGAAGAATATGGTTCTCATTTACATTTTTGTAAATAGTTTAAATTGGGTAACAATTATACTTAAAAAACCTAGAAATACCTAATTTACACATTTCAAACATTTACTTAAGCCAAATAGTCTATTCACTTTTTGAATAATGGATTTTTAAAAGCAAGCTAAACCTAAAATTAAAGTTAAGGGGCCGACTACTGGTGCCATCAACCTACGCTAACTTTAGCGGGGATAAACAGTGCTTCCAAAACCCATTTTCTTCATTTCTGATGGACTGTTGCGATGAATTTTTCAGGAAATGTCAAAGTTTGACATCCCGCCGAGCTCTAACACATCCCGCCGAATATTTTGTTCGGGATTTTATTATTATTTTTTTTCAAAATTAAGTAAATCTGTCAATGTGAAACTGTTTTTTATAATTTTAGAATATGTTTGGCATTAATTTCAACTGTCGGAAATTAATATTTTTCAATTTCACAATTTTCAATACAAATTTCTTAACTCTAGGAAAAGTTGTTGTTGTATTTTACATGCAAATTTAAAATTATCCCTATATCCGCGTGCAAAGAAACACGGCTAATAATATTCGGGCGTACTTTGTCGTCGCCGCCAGATGTTCTTGGGATTCAGTTAGATGGTTCCTAAATCTATATCCTAAATCTATATACCTATATACAAAGCAGTGTTGCCGCTGAGGGAAAAAAATTGTCGCTAGACCACAACCTAAAATCCGCTAGAAATGTTAGTTTCTGAATTGCGAAAATCCGCTAGAAATCGCTAAAATATCAATTTGAATGTAAGTTCATAAAAATATGTATTTATTTTTAAAAAATTGTTAATTACAAAATAATAAATAAATTCAAGGTAGCAAAAAAGAAGTAAGAAAGAAAAACGTTTAAATTTTTTTTTAATCAAATTAAATACCGAATTAAAAAAATATTTCGCAATGGCAAAACGAACAAAAAGCTTTTTTAACGTCATTCACAACTGGCTTTAACCACTCTTTAAACTCTTCCTGATTTTCCCATTCACTTCTATATTTTTGAACGTATATTTTTTTCATTGGAGGTAAATTCGTTTTAAAGAATACAAATAATACCAACAGATTACACACAAAAAAAAAACGATAGTAACAACTTACGGCACTAACTACAAACTTCATATGAAATAAAACTACAGCGTACTTCAATCCCATTTACATTTCTTTTGATTTGAAACGTGCTGAAACCTCAAAAGCCATATCTTGAATACCGTTACAGTACAAAAATAAAAATCCCCAACAAAAAACTCTGTCTCGTCACCTACTAAGCATCTGCATTTTGCATGTGCAACCACCAACGCGTAGGTCGCGATGTGAAAAATTATGTTCGAATGGGTCGGAGATGCCACTTGTACGGGATTCGTGTACATGGTGGTGTAGTAATGAAAAGTAGCTAGAAATCACCAAATTTTTTTTTAGCGACAACATTTTATTAAAAATCGCCGAGAGCTTTAAAAATACGCTAGAAATAGCGAAAAAATCGCTAAAGTGGCAACAGTGATACAAAGACCGAACTGAAGCGTCCGCAATTGTTTTTTTTTACTTTATCATCGAGTTTGTGCTACGCGATCAGAAAGATAAACATAAACCCTTAATGAGACCGCCTCAGCGCATCGTGCTTGGCTTAGTTTCTAACCTACGCAAAGAACATCCGCACGTGGTGTATCAGTCATCGAAGTCTCGCAAATCTCCATAATCAGACACATGATTTCAATCACATTCCAACAACAGCATCAAAAAGAAAAAAAAGGAAAAGTGCAATAAATAAATCATCCTAAGCACAAAGTTCAATTAGTGATTGTCATGAAATACATGCGCATGCACAAATGTTTGTATGAAGAGTCGAATCAACTCTCCTTTTTTTTAACCAAAAAAAAAAAAAACAAAATTTGCCCTAACGTAAAATTAAAGTTATTAACATCAAATAAGTATTACTAAATTTGTTAAAGTGAGCTAGGTATTTGCCTAAGAAGAGTTGGGTAATTAATTTACCATATATAGCACAGCCGGTGTAAACATCAAAACCATCTTATACCAACGACAGAAACATGTGGCCACATCTTTTTCATCGTCTGGACAACCGTGAGTACTTACTTTCTGACTAATGTGATTATATATTTCTGAGGCAAATCCTAAAACTTTTTTTTTCTGTCTTTTTTTCAATTTTTAAACATATAAAATTTGTGCTTAAATAAGTGAATCACTAAAAATATACACATACATACCACTACATACTTAAAATATCTGCTTACATTAAATTAAATACCTACCCTAATAAAAAACCTTAGACTAATTACTATCTAGTGCAGTATTGCTATCTTAAAATATTTATTTAAGTATGTATAACACCCGTAAATATGTTTCTTGTTTATAAGACAATTTTTTTCATGAATAAACATACCTACATGCATTTGTGTAAAACATTAAAATGATTTCGATTCGTGTGTAAATTATCCGCTATTAAGGTTGTGATTGTGTAGATACGTGTGTGGGTATCTAATGGGACTGTCCTAAGGATATTTGGACGCAGGATAGTCATGGTGCATCTCGTCTCTCACCAGATGCATAGGGGCAGGGCAAGTCCAACATGTTCCGCAACACCAGGAACATCGTCAGCTACTTTCGATTTTTATCCCTCTTTTTATTTCACTTCCATTTTTTTATCTTGATTCTTCCTTAAATCACTTTATTCTCTCTTCTACTATCTGTAAACCTTTATGAACTCTATCAGGCACGAAAATATGTGTATGTATAGGAAGGCAGCAAGTTCCCACCCCACCGTCGTGCTAACGCCGCGCATCCGCAAGCGTGCCTATTGCTGTCATGGGACTTAGGTCAACCACCACCTCCTTTCCTTCAACCTACCTGTACTTCACAAGCTGTGCAACTAATAAACGTCATAGGTGCATGTGTGCTGCCAAGTTTTTTTTGATGAATTCTTGGTCGTTTTTTAATGCCATGCCTATATCCGTGTGCAAAGAAACACGGATGATGTATTCGCCAAATTAATTGTTGAATTCGAAGTTGTAAGTTTAAGGAAGGGAAAGCCTTTGAGTGTGGTGAGTTAAATATTAATGGCGGGGAGAAAAAAAAAACCGAATTTTAAACTGAATCTCACAGCCTCTTTCGATTTTTTTGTAATTTTGTTTGAAGTAGGTGGACCGTGCATTTATTCAAAGCAGACACATTTACATGCACAAAATAAATGAGACATTTTCTTGTTAACCAAACTGCTAAGCGGAACGTCCAACGAATAACATACACTGGCGATCACAAGGATAAGGCCATACATTTTGCAATCGATTTTCAGTCTTTATACCTGTGGGAAATTTTATACCCGGAAACTTTTACTACCTGGGAACAGGTGCATATTTTCCCAACAGTAAGTCTTAAATTATATACACTATCAGTTCTGTGTCGTGGAGTGCTTAAAGCAAGCAACTATCACGAGCAGAAATTTGCCGGCACTAAAAGTGCTCCCACAGGCTCATCATTTAGTGCAGGTGTTAGTAAGGACAAAACAATTAAAAATACAATAATTATATACCTATAAAATACTAACACAAACACAAATCATGCAAATAAATTAAGACATTAAGGTATTATCACGCAAAATATTTTTCAGCTTAATTTTACTAACATGCAAGTCAATCACATGATCATTTATATTATAGATTCTACTCATGCGACTAATAGGCTCATGCCTCCCATAATTCCTTCTATTATGGGGTCTAAACAATAAATCAACACTACGTAAATTATTACCCCAGGTGGCAGTCCAGCTCTACTGGAAAATCCACCCTCTTCGGAGGTCGGCTCTACGGATTCTGGGGAGAGCCGCTTATTGCAATCCATTGACCCTTTTATTAAAAGTTCAAGGGTATCTCGATCACCTCCATCAAGATCGAATAACCCCGGGAAAAGAAGTCCGCCGGGAGCGCCAGCGCGTGAAAAACAGGACTCAGTGAAAAATACAAGCTTTGAGGAAGAAAATAAAGCACTCCGAATCAAGCTTAAGGAAATGGATCTACTCTATCAAGATCTTAAGAAAGAGATAGATCTGTTAAAAGAAGAAAATAAGGTCCTAAGGAACACTTATTTGCAGAAAGAACGCGAATGTACTCCTCCACGCCTAGCTAGTCCGGAATACCACACCGACGAAGAAGAGCTAGCACGCGAAACGAATCGGGTCCCTAAGAAAAGACCTACTAAAAAAAGGAGAGCTGGTTCTTCGCCCGAAGTCGAGTCCCCAAAAGAACAAAAGCGTAAAGTACCGCAAGAAAAACAACTCAAAGCGCAAATTCGCGCACCGCCTCCAATAAATGTCGTTGGTGTAACGGAGTATAATAAGTTGCACAGCCTCCTTAAAGGAACGTTAAAATCGAAATTTAAGGTCACATCTTTGAGGAATAATGCGTGGAAAATTAACGTTGATAACCACGAAGACTACCGGGCAATTTCTCACAAGTTAAATGCCGAGAAGTTCCAGTGGTATACTTTCGAAATAAAGTCTGAAAGCCCACATCGTGTTGTAGCAAGGGGACTCCACCCCTCATGCACCAAAGAAGAGGTTATTAACGACCTCCAAGCCAAAGGGTTTAAAATTCTTGATGCCGTTAATATCATCAAGAAGGAGAAGCAACAAACGGAAGAAGATAGGGATATCCTGGTAAGGCGTGGACTTCCGCTCTTTATGCTTACCTTCGATAGGTCTGATAACATCGAAGATATATACCGAATTAAATCTATAGTAAATATTGTGGTAAAAATCGAGCCTATGCGTAGAAATTCGAAAATAATTCCACAGTGCAAACGTTGCCAAGAATTTAATCATACGCAAATGTATTGCAAAACATAGGGGCGGGCTACAGTCCGCTTGGGCGAACTGTTGGATACCCTATTCATATTCCTATCCCTAATAAGTGGGCGTGACAAAAATTTAAAGAATTTTATCGAAAAAACTAAGCTTTTGTAAATAAAAACGCTCCCTAGCTCAAACTTTGGTTTTTCAATAAAATTGTTTTATTTAGTTGTGGGCGTGTCAGTAGGCGAATTTAAAAAAAATTTAAGCATGAGCATAAAGGGCACCTAGAGAGTATATACTATAAATTTCAGCTCCCTAGCTCAAACTTTGGACTTTCAAAAATAAAAATAAAAATAATTGTGGGCGTGCCAGTATGCGGATTTTGAAAATATTTACACATGAGCATAAAGAGCCCCTAGAGAGTATATATTATAAATTTCAGCTCCCTACCTCAAATTTCGGTTTTTCAATAAAATTGTTTTATTTAATTGTGGGCGTGTCAGTGGGCGGATTTTGAAAATTTTATGTCCCAAGCAGTTTTATGGGCCATAGATCATATATAAAAAATTTCAGCTTTCTAGCTCAAAGTTCAATTTTTTCCAAAATTTGTTTTATTTAATTGTGGGCGTGTCAGTGGGCGGATTTTGAAAATTTTATGTCCCAATCAGTTTTATGGGCCATAGATCATATATAAAAAATTTCAGCTCTCTAGCTCAAAATTCGATTTTTTCCAAAATTTTGTTTTTTTGAGTTTGTGGGCGTGTCTGTGGGCGGATTTCAAAAATTCTTAAACTTGATTATTTCGGGACCCTAGAGAGTATATGGTTAAAATTTCAGCTCTCTAGGTCCAGTTTAAAGGCCTAATTTTTGCCGACGGACGGACGGACGGACGGACAGACGGACGGACGGACATGGCTAGATCGACATTACTATCGATGCTGATCATAAATATAGTAACTTTTAGGGGTCTACGGGCAATATTAAGGTATGTTACAAACTATGCGTCAAAATTAATATACCCCTAGAATAGGGTATAAAATGAGCCGCGATGTGTGAAATGCGCCGGAAATCACTTTTCCCAAGACTGTAGAGGAAATAAACAATCCTCCGCTACCTGTGTTAATTGTAAGGGAAAGCACCCGGCAAATTATAGAGGTTGTGAAGTAGCTAAGGAGTTGCAAAAACGGAGAGATGCGTTCCTCAAGCCTCAAAATAGGAATACAAAACCGTTAGCCAAGCCGAAATCTAAGACTGCCCAGGAGGTAGTAGGCAATACAAAACCTCCGGTTCAAGAGCGCAAAAATGTCAGAGAAAGAGAGACAACAGAAAAGCCCTCAACCTCTGTTGACAAAAGAAACGCTATTGATAAGTTACCATCAGGAAAGCCATCGAATAGTGGCCCTCGGACAGCCAGAGTGCAGACCTACGCTCAGGCCGCGGCATTCGAAGGAGCAAAAAACGTTGAAACTTCGCCGGACCCTGTTTCTCTCGTTTTCTCAGTTATTCTCGAGAAACTTGAAGAACAAAGTAAAATAAATAAAATTATTCTCGCTCGAAAATAATTCATGGAAAACGCGCACTTCAAATACAACATGAATGAAAAACCAACGTTAAAAATATGCACTTGGAATGCAAACGGACTTTTGCAAAAACTTGACGTATTGGAAATATTCATACGTGAGAAAGATCTTGACATTTGCTTGATATCTGAAACTCACGCAAAAAAGGGATCGAATTTAAAAATAAAAGGATATAATGATTTCCACGCTTGTCACCCTTCGGGAAACGCGAGAGGTGGATCATCATTGTTTATTAAAGACTGCATTGAACAATACGAAGACCTGAAGATAGAGCTTGAAACTATGCAACTGTGCACGATTCGAGTAAAAAATAGTCAGCGTACTCTTAGAATTTCATCTATCTACTGTCCACCGCGTTCCGCGCTTGAAAAAAGTGATTACACGAACTTGCTTAAGTCGCTCAAACCAAATTTCATTATTGGCGGCGATTTTAATGCGAAACACACGTTCTGGGGTTCTAGATACATCTCGCGAAAAGGTAGAATGCTCTATGGGGCAGGTATGGAGTACAGTTGCGATTTCCACTCGACGGGCAAACCGACCTACTGGCCAACTGATACTTCAAAAATACCTGATCTGATTGATTTTTTCGTCGTGAAAGGAATAACTACCAACCACATTAAAATTGAAGAGAGCTTTGATCTGTCATCTGATCATTCACCGGTTATTTTAACATTGAGCGTAAAACTAGCCAATAACCTAGAGCCAGCGAGATTAACTGGTAGATCAACTAACTGGGATGGCCTTAGGAACGAAATTGAAGAGAATGTTGAACTGAGCGTCCCACTTACGACACCCTATGAACTTGAGGCTGAAGTTGATCGCTTCGTTGAGATCGTACAGCTCGCCTCCTGGAATAATACGCCTAATCCAAGAAAAACGCCGGCTAAATACGGCTTACGATATCCTCAAGAAATAAAAGAATTGGTCAACGAAAAAAGGAAGGCGCGTAAAAAATGGCAACAGAGTCGCGCTCCGCAACATAAAGCACATTTGAATTATTTGTGCAATTTGTTGAAGACAGCTATTAAGGATTTTAAAAATCGGGCGTTAGGTTCCTACCTTGAAAATTTAACAGCGAAAAAAGATTCCAATTATTCACTTTGGAAAGCTATAAAAGGCACCAAAAGGCCTAAAATCCCCGCGCCGCCAATTAAAATAAATCAAAATGAATGGGCAAGGGAAGATAAGGAAAAAGCGGACGTTTTTGCCGCCCATCTAGAAGAAACCTTTAAACCGTACGATGGTCAAGCGGTCCACGACAATATTAATAGGACGGAATTACTACCTGACAATTTAACACTCACAAGTGCAACGCTAAGGGAACTAAAACTTGAAATCGAATCTCTAAAACCTAAGAAAGCTCCTGGTTATGATTTGATCACTGGAGAAGTTCTCAAAGTCCTACCAAGAAAAGCATTAATTAAGCTTCTTCAGATTATAAATGCGGCACTCAGACTAAAACACGTGCCGAGCCAATGGAAAGTTGCGGAGGTCATAATGGTTTTAAAACCAGGAAAACCGCCAAATGAAGTAAAATCATATAGACCAATTTCCCTCCTTCCAGTGATATCCAAGGTTTTCGAGAGAATACTATTAAGGCGAATACAACCGGTTATAGAAGAAAATAATCTTATCCCTGACCACCAGTTTGGGTTCAGAACCAAGCATTCGACGATTGACCAATTGCATAGAATTACTGACGTAATCGAGAAAGCATTTGAAGAAAAAAAGATATGCTCAAGCGTATTCCTTGACGTCTCACAAGCCTTTGATAAGGTGTGGCACGACGGCTTAAAATTTAAATTACGACAAGTTCTTCCCGTATGCCTATATGATATTCTTGAATCATATCTCGGGAATAGACTCTTCCGTGTTAGAAATGGGAACGAATACTCGGAGCTCAAAGAAATTTCGGCCGGCGTACCGCAAGGTAGCGTCCTCGGGCCGCTTCTCTATCTCTTATATACACGCGATATACCAAGAGAAGATGAAACTACCCTTGCTACGTTCGCCGACGACACCGCTATCCTTGCAGTAGGTAATACAATTGAAGAAACGACTGCAAAACTACAAATCGCACTGAATAAGGTAAATGAATGGACGAGGGACTGGCGGATCGCCCTCAACGAAACTAAATCTGTTCACGTGAATTTCACGTATAAGAAAACTAATGACTTGCCAATTTTCCTAAACATGTCCCGAATACCCTTTGCAAACGAGGCCAAATACCTGGGAATGACTCTCGACGCAAAGCTAAAATGGAGTTCGCACGTGAAAATGAAACGTAAAGAACTCGATATCAAATATAGAGAAATGTACTGGTTACTCGGAAAACATTCCCAGCTCAGTACCGAGAACAAACTGCTTTTATACAAGCAAGTGCTAAAGCCGGTGTGGACCTACGGTATACAACTTTGGGGTTGTACCAAGAAAACAAATGCCAATATTTTACAAACTTTTCAAAATAAAGTGCTTAGAGAAATTGTACAAGCACCATGGTATATTAGAAACGACGATATCCACAGGGATCTCGGAATTCCAACAATCAAAGCTGAAACTAGATGCTTCGCGAGAAAGCATAGAAACCGACTAATCGGACATACCAACAATACAGTCCGACAAATCTTGGATGAGAGCAATTTATTGCGCCGACTACAAAGAACGAAACCGTTCGACTTGGCAAGATAAGATTAACCGCGCCTAAATTGCGGAACATGCAGGATCTTTCATTGGAAAGTAACCTGTCAAAAGTTATTATTTCGTGATAGAAAAATTGCTTGATAAGTTATATCTTAGTTGCAGTACCCATCAATCTATCGAAGGGAGGTGTTTTTAGTCAGTAAAAATCTGACACTACTATGAGCACGCGCTTGCTATTCTCATAGTGTCTTTGGAAGATCTTCACCTACCGTCTTACAAAAAAAAAAAAAAAAAAAAAAAAAAAAAATTATGGGCACCACACCGAAAATTAAAGCCAATAGATGACAGCAAGTCAGGTGCATCTATTTGACCGGATATAAGCTGCTGTAAAAAAATGATATCGCTATAAAGCCTTCGCTGAGAAAGGGGTAACATTTGAAGAAGCTTAATACGCTGACTGTAAGGAGGAAGGTTAAAAGGATCATCCCATGGAAGTCCTCTAAGTGCAAATCGAATAAATTTACGTTGAATGAATGTTGTAGAACGGCGTCCAAACCTGTGAAGCATACTCTAGAATCGGACGCACAAAACAATTGGACAATGACATAGTAACGCATGGGTCATTAAATTCTTCCGCCCACCTTTTTACGAAGCCCAGCATAGAATTAGATTTATTAACAATAAAATTGATATGCTTGGCAAAAACCATTTTGGGATCGAAATAAACCCCAAGATCCTTAAAATTATCAACAATATAAAGAATATGTTGAGACAAAGAATATTGAAAGGTGGAAGGTATATTCTTTCTAAAGAGTGTCATATGTTGAAATTTAGTAGGGTTCAGGGATAAACCGTTTTTATCACACTAATTGGCGAAGCTATTAATGTCAGATTGAAGAAAAATTCTATCTTGCTGAATAGTGATAGATTTAAATATTTTCATATCATCAGCGTAGATCAGGATATTACTGTGATTTATAACATCATTAATTGCTAGCATAAATAGAATTGGTCCGAGGTGACTTCCTTGGGGAACTCCAGACTGAGTTGTGAAAGATACAGATAGCGATCCTCTAAATTTGACTTGATAAACCCTTGATCTAAGGTATGAATTAACCCATTTTATAAAACTTGGTGGGAAACCAGAAGCCCTGAGCTTAAGCTCGATTATTTCATGGGACAGCTGGTCGAAAGCTTTAGAGAAGTCAGTGTATATGCAATCCATTTCGTCCTTATTCTCTAAGGCATTAGAAGAATCATGCAAGCAACTTAACAGATTAGTGACAGTGGATCTGTTTCTTACAAATTCATGCTGTTCATTACAAATTAAATTGCGACAAAGAAATATTAACTTTTCGCAAACAATTTGTTCAAAAAGCTTAGGGATACACGAAAGCTTTGAAATAGGCCTATAATTAGTGATATCACCACATTCGCCTTTTTTAAATACAGGTGTGATAAAAGCACTTTTCCATAGATAAGGGAATTTACCAATACTAATGGACAATTCAAACAGATATTTAAGATATGGAGCAATTGCATGACTGCATTTTTTAAGAACAATCGGTGCAATGCCACCAGGACCTGATGAATAATCATTCTTCAGAGAAGAAATAAATTTTAAAATTGTTTCCAAGCCAAATGAGAAGCTACTAAAACTTATTTGGGAACAGCTAGTTAGATGACTTAAAAAAATTATGGCGTAAATAAGAAACGACAGCTGGAATTTCACAAGATAAAAAATGAACTACTTAAAAGCCGTATAAAAAGATGCGCACTAGGATGAGGCCATTGCGAATATTTCGTTGGAGGAGTTCACATCAACGTTAATTTTTTGTCAAAGTTTGGTTAAAAATATTTAAAAAGGAACGTTGAAAAGAACTGTTTTTATTTAGTCAAAATGGGTTCCTAAAAGGCTTTGACAGCGACAGAAAGAGGAAAAATAGATGCTTTCAAGGAGTTAGGACTCACAGGGCGACAAATTGCAAGGTGGCTAAATAGAAGTAAGACTGTTATTGAGGCAGGTACACAAGGAGCATCGAATGAATTTTGCAAGAGAACATGTCTCTTGGAGCAGTGAATGAAAACGCGTTGTCTTTTCGAATGAAAAAAAGTTTAACCTTGAAAAAAGTTTTTCCATGATCTAAGAAAGGAGGAGCTTATTTTGGCAAGACATCGCAGCCGTATATCAGGTGTAATGGTGTGGGGAGCTATTACCCACTATGGCACAATCGAGTTGGAGTATTTGCCCAAAACAATGAACGGAAACAACTTCAAATGTTTGCTGGAACGGTCATTTCCAAAAGACAATGCCCCTATCCACACTTCCAGTGATGTTAGAAGTTGGATTCAATGGAACTTTTGCCATGACCGCCCTATTCACCAGAGCTAAACATAATCGAAAATGTTTGGGCATGGTTATCTCGCAAAGTGTACGAGTATGAAAGCGGCAGACAATTTGAAGATAAGGACACTTTAATCGAAGCTATTCGTGATGCCTAGGCCAAAATTTCTCTTAATTGTTTAAAAATTATTAATGTAGAAAAATGTAATATATAAATGTTTTAAAACTATAAAATGTAAACATTTTGTTCATTTATTCCGTTGTTTTGAAGATTTTCCATGTGGCCTCATCCTAGTGTCGCATCTTTTTATACGATTCTCAAGTAGTTCATTCTTTGATCTTGGAAAATTCCAGCGGTCATTTCATATTTACCCTTTAATTTTATGACTTACTGTTGGGAAAATATGTACCTGTTCACAGGTAGTAAAAGTTTCTGTGTATACAATTTCCAACAGGTATATAGACTGAAAATCGATTGCAAAATGTATGGCCTCATCCTTGTGATCGCCAGTATATAAACCCTGTGATAATTTTCTTTTTTATTTTATTTTAATCTGCTAAAAAAGCAAGAGTAGAATTTTCTCGCAAATGCCAACAACAACTTTTCAAAGTTTCAACCCAATCGGATGCATCGTTCAACGTATAGAAAACAAACAATTATCCTATACGAGTCACGTGCTATCTTATGTAGGTTGCTGTTTTTATGTCAGAAAAACAAAGTTGAATCTGATGAACGATGCGCGAACGCATAGAAGGCGATAAAATATCCGAAACGACTCGCGCGTCACCTATATGGACGTTGATGGTGCTATATCAGAAACTCTTGTGCAACTGCTAACAAAAACGGTACTCAGTTCCAGCAACCTACGTACAGATGATCATGGACATGTATGAGGGAGTAAAGACAAGAGTAGGATGCTCCGCTGGCGTCACTGAGCAGTTCGCAATCAAAGTCGGTGTACAAAAGGGAAGCGTCTTAAGTCCTTTGAAATTTATTAAAGTCCTTGATTATCTATTTGAAGGAAAAGTGACGGACTCCAAAATGCATCAGTTATTATTGCTGACGATGGAGCTACCATTAACGAGCATCGACCGTCCCTGCAACGAGCACTTGATGTAAGGATGAAAGCTTTGGAGTGGATTGGCTATCGTACTAGTCCAAAAAAAAGGATGCTTTTGCTGCCCGTTCTCTTATCCACTCCTACATTTTCCAGACATTTATATGAGATCTATGATCAATAGCAAAACAAGCTGTGATGACGACATTAAGCACTGCGTAGGCGTAGGGTGGATGAAGTGGCGAAAAAACTCAGCCACCTTCTGTGATCGAAAAAATGTCCTCTAAGCTGAAATGAAGGCTCTACACCGTAGTTGTGCGCTCGGCACTCACATACTCACAATGTTGCACAGTGTACAAAAAGTATTAGCGCAAATTAACGGCATCTGAGGTGAAGATGATCCGCATGACAGCATGAGTGACAAATATTGATCGAATAAGGAGTTCTAAGATCCGAGGAAGCCTTCACGCTTAGTTCGTACTGTAATGTTTAAAGGATAGATCATAAGAACCCTGACAAAAGGGCAATATCTAACAACTTTCCCAAATAAAAGCGAAAGAGAGGCAGTCCTAAAAACTCCTGGATCACACAAATGCAGCAACACCAGCATTTGATTTGCCTCAGATACGAAGTGATTCAAAAGTAAGGTCGAACCTGCGAAACCCACATGCGGTACAGTAGGATGCAGTTAAGTGGGAGGGTTGTGATACCTTTGGTCCTGGTCATAGCCTCACCGTTATTAATTAAGAAGAAGAAGAAGAAGAAGAAGAAGAATAAGAAGCGTGACGCATAGCAGACTAATATACTAACTTTGTTTTCTAAATTACCTATTGATGTGTGTTAAGTTTATTTATTTCATCACACATATAATACATTAACAAATATTTCATTATGTATACTAGATACATTTCTTAAACCACTCAGATTACTTATAATAAATGATAACGTTTTTAAAACATGGCTCTTTTGAAACTGTTGAAATTAAAGTAAACCTATAATTTGACGTAGTGCATCATCTGAGGGCATTCGAATATTCCAATGTAAACGATAAACAACAGGCCTTGCGGAGCGTTTTTAAATAATTTAACTCCTATGTGAACAGATGGCACAAAGGCAATAAAGAGAGATTTGAGTGAATAATTTGGAGTTTCTCCCAACAAATCCCTGCATAGATAAAGCTTTAGCTACTATCAAGTCTATTTGAAGGTTAAGATAAACTAACGATCAAAAACAAACCAAGGTTTTTCTTTTCTTCAATTCATAAAAGAGCTAGGTATGCCATCCATTTTAAAAAGGTAAAACACCAGAGACAGGCGACGATAAAATGACATAACTTGCCATTTTAAAACATTAAGAGATAAGCGATTTTTTTTACACTGTCCACTCAGTCTGTGAAGGTCTTCTGGAAGGAGTAAGCAATCTGAAGGGGACTTTATTCGACAAAAGATTTTTAAATCATCCGCAAATAACAATTTGTGAAAAAACAATATATATGTATGTATGGAGTGGAATACCATTCATTATGAATAAAAACAAATGAGGGCCCTGGTTTCTTTCTTGATGAACCCCGAGGGAAACATAAATTTGATGGGAGATAATATTGTTTATTTGAACATATTGAAAACGATCGCATATACAAGGCTGAAAAATGACATCCTTAACCTTCCGTCCTCAGACATATTTTTTCTAATGCGGTCCTCACATTGGGCTATCACATACACCACCCCAAAAGAATTAAAAAAAAAGTAATTTTATGTACCTATATATGTATATATGTTTTTTTTTTACTCATATTTTTATTTCATCTAAACAAAATTCAATACGATGTATAAGATAAAATATAAAAATACTTAAAAAAAAATTATTTCCAAATTAGTTTACAAAAAAAAGTTAATATATAGTTGTCAACTAAAATCAGTCAAATTCATAAAAAACCTTAAAATAATAGTTTTAAAATCTGTCGCATTACGCTTTCTAATACTCTTTCTTCAATGTTTACTCTAATGTATTTTTGTTAATAGTGGGATAAATCTTTGCTTTTTTAAACACAAAAATTCATTGTTTTCACTGCATTCTATGCATTGCAGTAAGTGATCAGTGATGATCCTCGCACATGGGAAGTCGGCATGTCACGTTTTCAGTTTTTTTTCCGATTACAGAAGTTACACAATTTTTAATGTTGATTTTCAAGGTTCGAAGCTGGTTCATTTTTGGTTTCATCCCTTCAGCATCAAGGAAAAGGCTTTCAATGGATTTGTCTCGAAAAAAAGATATTTTGCTGTAAAACTATAATTAATATTGTCATCTACAGTAGGTTTAGGTTTAGGTTTATGTGGCTGTCGGCAGAAGCCGACACACTTAGACCAATTTAAGTCCATTGTGATACCACGTATATTACGAGTATCTACCTCAACTCTGTAGATGGGACTGGCCATGGCCAACGACACGCTGTTGTTCTCAAACGGTCCCCATCTATGTACTAACCGCGCCCAACGTCGTTTAATTACGGTCATCTACAGTAACTTCGTTTATGGACAAAACCCAACACTTGTTTTATTAATTATTGGTCCAAAATAACTAAAATAGAAAACAGTTCACTAAAATAATGTATTCACAAATTCCAAAAAATACTTACACGCACTGCACACTGGGGTATATGATACCAAAGCTAAAACTTCGAAGCACGGCTAAACACGTTAAAAATATCCAAGAACTGAACACCCTCGCCTGCTACTGCAGAGAGTTTAAAATTAAATATACACTAGTCGGCATAAGTATTTTGACGAAATAAAAATCGTGCATTTTTGAGTTTAACTTCTAAATGGCTTGACAAGAATTCATGTTTATTTTTTCATTTTTATATACAATAACTAATACAAACTTAAACATAGGGGCGGGCTACAGTCCGCTTGGGCGAACTGTTGGATACCCTATTCTTATTCCTATATCTCATAAGTGGGCGTGACAAAAATTTAAAGGATTTTATCGAAAAAACTAAGCTTTTGTAAATAAAAACGCTCCCTAGCTCAAACTTTGGTTTTTCAATAAAATTGTTTTATTTAATTGTGGGCGTGTCAGTAGGCGGATTTAAAAAAAATTTAAGTATGAGCATAAATGGCACCTAGAGAGTATATACTATAAATTTCAGCTCCCTAGCTCAAACTTTGGACTTTCAAAAATAAAAAAAAAATAACTGTGGGCGTGTCAGTAGGCGGATTTTGAAAATATTTACACATGAGCATAAAGCGCCCCTAGAGAGTATATATTAAAAATTTCAGCTCCCTAGCTCAAATTTTGGTTTTTCAAAAAAAATATTTTATTTAATTGTGGGCGTGTCAGTGGGCGGATTTTGAAAATTTTATGTCCCAAGCAGTTTTATGGGCCAAAGATCATATATAAAAAATTTCAGTTTTCTAGCTCAAAATTCAATTTTTCCCAAAATTTGTTTTATTTAATTGTGGGCGTGTCAGTGGGCGGATTTTAAAAATTTTATGTCCCAATCAGTTTTATGGGCCATAGATCATATATAAAAAATTTCAGCTCTCTAGCTCAAAATTCGATTTTTTCCAAAATTTTGTTTTTTTGAGTTTGTGGGCGTGCCTGTGGGCGGATTTCAAAAATTCTTAAACTTGATTATTTCGGGACCCTAGAGAGTATATGGTTAAAATTTCAGCTCTCTAGGTCCAGTTTAAAGGCCTAATTTTTGCCGACGGACGGACGGACGGACGGACGGACGGACGGACGGACGGACATGGCTAGATCGACATTACTATCGATGCTGATCATAAATATAGTAACTTTTAGGGGTCTACGGGCAATATTAAGGTATGTTACAAACTATGCGTCAAAATTAATATACCCCTAGAATAGGGTATACAAATAGGCAAACAAATATTTTTTCATAGAAGTCAAAAAAGATATAAATTAATTTGTAATTTCGTGTGTTGGCATAAGTATTTTGACAAGTATATAACTCTAAGAAAAAACATTTTAAACTTAACAAAAGTAAATAAATAAAGAAGAATTTAGTAAAATATATAACCTCCTTTGGCTTCAATAACTTTTTGAAGGCGTCTCGGTACTGAATCTACTAAATTTTGAAGAATCTCTGGAGATATCTCTTCCCAAAGGGAAGTGACCTCAGAAATCGTCTCCTCTCTGGTTTTATTTAAAGAAACTGTTCTTTTGCGTTTCAAAAGTCACCAGACGTTTTCTATTATATTTAAATCTGGACTTTGAGGTGGCCAGTCCAAAGTGGCAACACCAACATCCTTCAAAAATTTAGTTATCATCCGGGCTTTGTGGCATGGGGCATTGTCCTGTTGCAGGATAAATGATTCACCAATAAGCCTACCTCCGGAAGGAAAGGCATTATCATTTAGGGTTCTTAAATATTAACCTTGGTTCATCGAGCCGGTGATAGGAACCAATTCACCCAGGCCATTATACGCAACACATCCCCAGAACATGACAGAGCCTCCACCATGGCTCACTTTTTGACAAACGGGGCGTCTTTTTTGCCTTTCTACCTTTGGCAATCTAACGTAAAATTTGTTTTTTGATGAATTATACTCAAAGGAGCTTTCATCTGTCCATAGAACGCTTCTCCAGTACTCCTTTGGCTTGTGCAGATGTTCCTTTGCGAAAGACAGTCTTTTAAGCTTGTTTACCTTTGATATGTACGATGTTTTAAAATCTCCTTCCATTAAACGTCGTCGGACAGTGCGTTCACTGATTGGATTCGTTGCCGTCAAATTCCATTGATTTGCAGCAGTTTGAGGCTTCAGGAATATATTTCTTTTAAATTCCCGTAGAAGGGTTCGGTCTTCAGTGGGCGTTGTTTTGCGCTTAGCACCTGATCTCATTAGGTTTGTGATGTCATTATGCTTTTTAAACTTATTGATTTGATAGTGCAAAGTTTGACGCGACACATTAAACTCACTTGCTATGTCTTTTACTGCCGTTCCAGCGTTAAACTTCGCTACCATTGAAGATCTGACAACCAAACTCAACTCAACCGTTTTACCCATGGTTTTTAATAAATTTTAATAAATTTTTATTTTGTTATCAACGTTTAATGTAAATTAAAGTTAACTACACAAGTTTTTTGGTTATCACGTGCTCAAAACTGTTAAAATATTTACACAAAGTTTCCGTCAAAATACTTATGCCACGTAAAAATTCTTTGTCTGAATGCGTTCTTATCAGCAGAAAGAGAATGCAAAAGGTAAACAATACAAAACTTGGCATGCATAGAGCTAAAAATAGATTCTTTGTTTCGCGCATCATTTTTGCACCGTTGTTTTAACGATACCAAGCAAAGTTAGTCTCAATAGTCACAAAAAGGTTTCGTCAAAATACTTATGCCGACTAGTGTACATAGGTATGGCATCTTTAGGAATTTTTTTTAACGGGACCTGCACACTTTTGAAATCTATGTGGCGTATCTCATACACCAGTGTGTGGTTGGAAGGTTAACCATCTTACAAATACAATCTTTGTGATTGACTCTATCTATATAGGCTTACAGAAAGTTTGAAAATCTGCCGATAATTAGAAACATCCTGCTTAAGTCCCGCTTAATGAATGGGAACTATGAACAATATCTGCCATTCATTGAAGAATTTACCTTCATTGAGGGAAGCGTTAAGCAAAAGTGACAATGGTACATGGTGTTTAGATGGCATTATTATTTTGTTTATTTAACACTATAAATTAAATATGAATAAATATTAGTCGCTTACAGATTATAATTTGTTTACTTAGGGTTTCCAGTGCTTTTTCTTTTTCTTTTTTAATTTCTCGTTCACAGAATTGCTGCACTTTACTACCAACATATTAGTTTTTCTTTGCTCCAACCGCTTGCCCAACTGCATGTGTTGATCTTTAATATCTATCTTGAAAATTTTCTTCTCACACGCGCGTCTCTTGTTGTATGTTGATGGTATATTGTACGGGGCTGGTACTATGCCAGAAATAATGCCAACAACTACGGTACTAAGTGTCAACTCAATCGAATGAACGATGCGCCTACCAATTGGAGACAAACACACAAACATTGATTTTTATATAAAAGATAATAGTCAAAAGGGAGTGAATACTTTGATGAAATGCGGGGGATTTTTATTTTCCAAGAAACTTCTTCCAAATATCTTTTATCGATTTCTTTGTCCACTGAGCAATTCGAATTTAATGCTCTAAACTCAGATTCAATGTGTGGAAGTAGACACTTACAATGTCTAAAGCATTGTTTACACTGAAGAGAAAAAGCGGCAGGGCTCCACCGAAAATAAAATCGTCTCTACCTAAGCTCTTTACACTACGGTAGAGCTCTACCCGGAGTACCCGGTGACCAGACTCACTCGTTTCGCCTTGCGTAGAGCATAGAATTATATTTTTATTTATTTTCATTCATAATTCAAAGAATGGAAATGGCTTTTCGACAAAAAAAATGGCAGCTGATTGCGTCCTAGAAATGAGAAAAAAAAGAACCAAAATGTTGTGTACGCAACTGGATTCAAAGATTCAAAGGATGGTAAAGGGTGATTTTTTTAAGGTTAGGATTTTCATGCATTAGTATTTGACAGATCACGCGGGATTTCAGAGATGGTGTCAAAGAGAAAGATGCTCAGTATGCTTTGACATTTCATCATGAATAGACTTACTAACGAGCAACGCTTGCAAATCATAGAATTTTATTACCAAAATCAGTGTTCGGTTCGAAATGTGTTTCGCGCTTTACGTCCGATTTATGGTCTACATAATCGACCAAGTGAGCAAACAATTAATGCGATTGTGACCAAGTTTCGCACTCAGTTTACTTTATTGGACATTAAACCAACCACACGAATGCGTACAGTGCGTACAGAAGAGAATATTGCGTCTGTTTCTGAGAGTGTTGCTGAAGACCGTGAAATGTCGATTCGTCGCCGTTCGCAGCAATTGGGTTTGTGTTATTCGACCACATGGAAGATTTTACGCAAAGATCTTGGTGTAAAACCGTATAAAATACAGCTCGTGCAAGAACTGAAGCCGAACGATCTGCCACAACGTCGAATTTTCAGTGAATGGGCCCTAGAAAAGTTGGCAGAAAATCCGCTTTTTTATCGACAAATTTTGTTCAGCGATGAGGCTCATTTCTGGTTGAATGGCTACGTAAATAAGCACAATTGCCGCATTTGGAGTGAAGAGCAACCAGAAGCCGTTCAAGAACTGCCCATGCATCCCAAAAAATGCACTGTTTGGTGTGGTTTGTACGCTGGTGGAATCATTGGACCGTATTTTTTCAAAGATGCTGTTGGACGCAACGTTACGGTGAATGGCGATCGCTATCGTTCAATGCTAACAAACTTTTTGTTGCCAAAAATGGAAGAACTGAACTTGGTTGACATGTGGTTTCAACAAGATGGCGCTACATGCCACACAGCTCGCGATTCTATGGCCATTTTGAGGGAAAACTTCGGAGAACAATTCATCTCAAGGAATGGACCGGTAAGTTGGCCACCAAGATCATGCGATTTGACGCCTTTAGACTATTTTTTGTGGGGCCACGTCAAGTCTAAAGTCTACACAAATAAGCCAGCAACTATTCCAGCTTTGGAAGACAACATTTCCGAAGAAATTCGGGCTATTCCGGCCGAAATGCTCGAAAAAGTTACCCAAAATTGGACTTTCCGAATGGAACACCTAAGACGCAGCCGCGGTCAACATTTAAATGAAATTATCTTCAAAAAGTAAATGTCATGGACCAATCTAACGTTTCAAATAAAGAATCGATAAGATTTTGCAAATTTTATGCGTTTTTTTTTAAAAAAAAGTTCTCAAGCTCTTAAAAAATCACCCTTTACATGTTGGATTCCATCGTAAACTTTTAAAAGTAATATGTAAAAGCTAAGGACTCACATGCATATTCACTGCTTCCTCGAACTTTTTTTGTAGGTAGACGCTGTATTTTCAAAATAAATATCATATCAGAACCGAACTGCACAAGTACATGTATAATATGCACCCTCTACTCTTAACGTCTTTCTAAATTAATCGTGAAGCTCGAAGTTTTTCACATACCTCAGGGGTCACCGCTTTTGGGATGTAAACATCGTCCGACTACAGCGCCCCTACATATAAGCTATAACCTTGAAATCGTTAGCATATATACTTTAGGGATCTCTCTTTTGTGCAGAAGTGCAGAAGTGCACAAGTGAATCAACACGCCAGGTGCCTATATATAAATTGTGCTTATATTTTAAGCGTTTCTGATGCAAAAGCGATAACCCAACATGGCCCACCTGTTTTCCACATTTTAGTGGTGTAGATGATGCATTCGCAGTGAGCACATAGAAGGAAAAACTATCAGCAGAGAGAAAGAACAAGGAGAGTGTAATCGTTCGCCTCTCTCACCCCCAAATCGAAATAAAATCAATTTATTTCAATTTATTTCAATCTCCTTGCACCAACTGAAATATTTCAACTATAATATGTTCGCTACAGAACCGGCTTGATAATTATATTATTATTCTTGTTCACGTTGTAAAAAAAAAAAAAAACATGTAAATATAATGACCGGAATAAGTATGCAAATATACATATTTAGAATGGAAGCAAGCCCACATTTCCTTGCATAATTTTTGGCACTGTACTCGCTAGTTACACTCACTAATTTATACTCATTACATGTATAACTAAGAATTACAGTATTCCGCTAATAGATTGTATTTGTATCACACCACCGTGACCAAATCGGCCACTCTTTAAGTATATTATTTTAATATTGTCAGTTCCTGTTCGACACTCAGAAAATAAAGAACTATTTAGAAAAAAAGGTAATCTCTGGTTTTTCTACTTTTCTACAACAAAGATACTGCAAGGAATTTCTTCTCTCCTTCATAGCTTTTTCAACTTGGTGAACTAGCGAACAGCAGAAACCAAGATTCTCAACCAAATTACAACGGCTGGAAATTCGAGCAGCCAAAAGGAAATCTCAACTTTAGTTCAACCTGCAACTCTGGAAGCACCTTCACACCCATCCCAACAATTCTTGTGTAGTGCTCAACGCTTTATACAGCTTGTTGAATGGAGCATAGAGATCCGGCAGAGACGTAGAGGGTTCTACCGGAAAGCGTCTACTCTATAGAAAAATCTCGCCTACTCACTTCTCACTCACCTCTCTACCAAAATTTTTCTCAAGCTCTACGTTGGTATCTCTACAGTGTAGACAAGGCTTAACGACAACCGCTGTCTTTGGGTGGTGATTTTTAAGCCCGTTCCTGCACAGGTAGCAATAGAACTAACTATAACTTTTAATATGTGGTTTGGGGATTGGCATTGCATGTACAAATTTAAAATACACCAATCCACATACACGAGGGATGCGTTCCAAAAAAACACGGCGTATGTCGAATTCGCGTATATTGAGACTAGAAACTGTATGAAGATACGTAAGGCAAGCAATTTCAAAATAAGTATTTTATACGGGAGCGTATCGGAATCCCGCTTTTTAAAATCCCGCTTATCAAAAATCCCGAATAAAAAGTTTTAAAATCCCGTCTACTAAAATACTGATTTTTAAAATCCCGTCTTTTAAAATCCCGCTTGTTCAAAATCCCGATCTATTATAATCCCGCTTTTTAAAATCCCGCCAAATCCCGCTAATCCCGTTTTTTACAAAACATACACAAGTGCAATACTCTTCTAACTTTTGGTCTCTGTATGACAGTGCAGAAAAACAATTCCCGAGAAAACAAAATAATGCTGAAGCGTGGCATCGCAGACTGAAAGTTTTGTTTGGACGAAAAAGTGCTGGCTTCTATAAACTCATTGCAGATTTGAGAAAGGAAGCAATTGTGGTGCAAACTGAAATACAAAAAATTACGAAATGGACAAGAAAAATTATATAAAAAAAACTAATGTTATAAAGTGACGCGCTGTAAAAAAATTAATGAGAAATAGAAAAAAATGAGTAAAACAGGTTTTTTGCGTTGCATTGCTTATAATACACTTGAAATAATAAAATAAAAAATGTTGTTAATGGTTTGAAGTTTTTTTTGTTCCCTTTTGCAGAATATCATACAACATTCCTTTTTTTTTTTTTTTTTAATTATTGAAGATTGTCATATTTATTACTTATAAATTTATTTTCATATTATTTATTTCTTATTTTGTTACTTCCTCTAAAAATGATAAATGTGAAAATAAACTGCATTTCAAAAAAACACTCATTGCTTAATTTATTTTAATTTTCTTTTTATCCCGCTTTTACAATCAAAAGTAGTTGCTTTATTTTAAAAAATCGTTTGATTTTTTAAAATAAAGCAACTACTTTTATTGTAAAAGCGGGATAATAAGAAACGGGATTATAAAAAACGGGATTATAAAAAGCGAGATTATAAAAAGCGGGATTATAATAGCGGGATTTTAAGAATCGGGATTATAAAAAGCGGGATATCGAACCCAACCCATTTTATACAGTTTTTTTAAAAGAAACAATTCTACATAGAAGGAATAAAAGCAATGATAAAATTTAATAACAAAATAAAAGCTAAGAACAAAAACAATTCATAACAAAAAATAGAAAAAAATGTCTCATTTTATATATTCAAGGAAGGAAAAAGAAATATCCATAACACCTTTTTTTTTGAATCGCGTATATGCACCGTGTATCTAAAGGGAATTTCGGAAAAACTTAATCGCGTATAAGCGACATCGCGTATGCTGAGGCCGCGTATGTGGGGGGTTCAGTGTACCATCCAAAGATCTGTTACACTCATATGTTCCCAAACATTTTCAGTCTCCAATTTTGGGATTCACTAGTCACCAAATTTCGCAAGTTCGCTCTTTATTGGTAAATATATTGTAAATTAGAAAATTGCTCAAACTTCTCCCAATAATAAAATTCCGTGCACATACCAGAATCACTTTATGGCGAGTCCTTGCTAATACAACTTTCTCTAGATACTCGGGTTTAACAAATTAAATCAATTTCCAACACCAATTTCGTTAAATCTCCTCCCCGCCCCACCATACCCAAACCTAATCCTTTTAATAATTTCCCCGAACCTATACTTATACCTACCCTTAGGGCTCCAAATTTATGTATGCAATTGAATAATAAAAAAAACTTAATGAAATGAAGGAACACACAAGAAAAGGAAAAACCAAACTTTTCATCTGCCGTCTACCGATGATTAATTTTCTTCACAAAGCCTTCTTCTTAACCACCCCAACTCCCTGCTTGCAGTGTGCCAGTATTGGATAATTCGCTTGCCTTTAACCAGTGTAACACAAAAAGCAGGAAGCCAATGAAAAAGTAAACGTAAAAGTTTTTCAATCAATTTAACAGAAAAGTCACAGCAACAAGAGAACGAAAAAGAAATCCAATTGCGCTTTGCAATTCTATGTCACAAAGTTTTCGGTTGCTCCTCAACTACAATCAAATGGGCATCGAAAAAGTCTGTCAGGCACAAGCTGAGTGGTGTAACACAATTCGAATTCAATACTTAACCGTAAGTATGATTAATTACATATTTGAGAAAAAGTAGTAAAAAAAGGAGAATAAGTTAGTCAGGACCAGGATGCATCGGGCGGTGCCCACGGAGATGTTCTAACTTTGTTTCATTTAGGAGTTGGTTTTTCGCACGCTCCCAAAGTTTCGTAGAGAAAGCATCAAGAGTGGAAGTGAGTCCCTTGCTGCAATAATTAGAATGCGGGAGCCCAAAATCAGTGGTAAGCGTACAGCAGCACTCCCTGAATGGGGAACGAAAGAAAGTATACGATGCACGTAGCATCTAGTCTATAGCATGCTCGGCGTGAATGGAAACTTCCAATATGTATATGTAGAAAAAAAATTTGGGAGGAAATTCATAACGAACAAGGACGAGTAACTTTATTGCAGCGCGGAACTTTGTTTTCCCAAAAAATTGAGGAGACATTTTTTTTCTCCCATGACAAGGGAGTTGAGTCCGTTAAGCTTTTGTCTTTTCAGCATGCATAACTAAAAGGTAGAGGAGGTGATTGAAACGATATTATTCCAAAGGAGTTTAAATATGGTGCAGGGAAATAAGTCCACGGGAACTAAGTCCACTGTGGGACTTAGTTCCCACATAGTGGGAAATAAAACCACTTTCGCGAAGTGGACTTAGTTCCCATGTAAAGTGGGAAATAAATTCCGAAAACTCTGAGTGGTTTAAGAACAAAATAAAATTAAAGAGTCAAGTAGGTACTTTGAAATTATTATGCTATAACTTTTGGAAAACAAATGTACCAGCTGAAATTGTGGCTGGATTTGAAGGGTGCTTATTCTGTAAAATTTGAGCTTTAAGTAAATAGAGCATTCTAAGGGACATACAAAAATATATATTAGACAATAACGGCCCATACAGGGCCTAAAACTTAGCTTCACCAACCATTTGCTTGTGCGAAGTGGAAGGGACCTTCAAATATAAGCCGAATCCGAACGGCGTATTTGAAAAGCTTCTCATGACAATATGCACTCTTGGATGTTTGCCAGACGTTCTCAAGAGGTGGGGCAATGGAAAAAAATTCAGATTCTACATGGCCCCCGATAAGTGGTCCACACACTAACCACTGAGCCACTGCGCCCACCCTAAGGGATATCCCAACTTAAATTTCGAATAGCGCGTCCTTTCATGTCATGTAAAATGATATTTGTCATAGCTGGAAGCAATTTGATGGCATCACTTTGCAAGGACCAGAGTTCACCCCTTGTGTTTGCGTTCATAAGGTCAAACAAATTCATCTCTGCCTTCGATTGACCCTTCTTCCTTCCATAAAGCATAGTCAGATTGAATCTGATGAAATTATAGCCGGATAAAATGCAATCCCAAATAATTAATTATGCCATTCTTCAAAAGTAATAAATGAGAGTTACTCTATCGTAAATCAACTACACTTGTCTAAGAATTCTAGTCTGTACAAAGTGACCATGTCCATAGATATTACTCTGTTGAGCTCCATTCTTAACCTAATCAAGTTAAACAATTTCCCCATAAATGTTCCGCATACGCCTCATTAACCATCCATTTCGGTGAATCACATGACAAACTACCATTTGTTATCCTTCAGCCATATGTCTAAACCGCTGAGAAAGTTCCTTCTGTGTTCGTCCACCCATTTCCATTAAATCAAATAAATGATTTCCATTGCCGTTGATTAATTGGCAGCCACATTCGGAGCACACTCAGAAGATGTCCTGGTGACGACGATGTTTCCAGACCATAAAAGTGTGTGAACATTTAATTTATTTATTTTTCCGTTTTTCCATTGGAAAGACGCGTTCTCTTCCTCTATTTGTCAGCAACCGTCACACATGGATGACATTAAATGACATTTACCATTTGTCAAGTGTTTTGGTAATTTTTAAATGTTCTTCCAAGAGAATTCAGCAGCACCCCCTTTCTCCTGAAACACCGATTTTTCAAATTAGTAAAATACGAACAAAGTGGAATAAGTTGTTTGTGGCTAGTTCATTCTTAAGGATGGTTGTTAATAAAAAAGCACCAACGTACTGTCATTTGGAAAAGTGCTACTTACACCAACATCCCATATCTGCTTGAACAACAACAAAAAAAAGCAACATTAATTGATTGATGACCCGTGAACTGAACATTACCCGGATACTGCTTTTTTTTTTTTTTTTTTTTTTTTTTTTTTACGCTGGGAGGTGGTAATCTTCCAAAGACGAAACCGAGCCCGTACTCAGTAACAGTGTGGTGATTTCTACCCACTAACCCCTTCTCCCGTCTTCCCGTTTTCCCTGCGATACAACCTTCTTGGTATTTCATTGCCGCAGGGCGGGGATTAGCCAGCTTTCCAATTATTGCACCTAGTAGTTAAACCAATCAGCAATTTGTCTTTCTAATTTTACAATTCATATTCTAAGTATTTGTCCATAGAGGATTTAATACTGTTTTTGTTTTATTTTTCGAGCTATGTAGCTAGTTCAAAAGGTTTAATTCTTCTTAACCTCCTAGTCATATTGCTAGTATTTAATAGTTCCTTCATTTCTGAGCTGACGTGATTGAAAAGCCTAAGTTTATGTCTATTAGCTACTTTTTTGACTTCATCTTCAATCATTTCTATTTCTAGATCTCTATGCAGATCAGCGTTTCTTATGTACCATGGTGCATTTACTATATTCCGTAGAACTTTGTTTTGAAATGTTTGAATTTTCTGTAGATTTGTTTTGCATGTGCATGCCCATAGCTGGAGCCCGTAGGTCCATACTGGCTTTAGAATTTGCTTATAAAGCAGTAATTTATTGTAATTTGACAAACAAGAGTATTTCCCTATAAGCCAATACATTTTACTGTAGCGCATATTTAGTTCTTCTCTTTTTTTCTTTACATGTGCTTTCCAGCGCAGTTTTGCGTCTAGTGTCATGCCTAGATATTTGGCTGTGTTTGCGTAGTCTACTTCTTTATCATTTATGAACACTGGTATGTGCTGAACATTTTTATTTGTAAAATTTATATGGACCGATTTTAGGTCATTTAGTTTAATTTGCCAATTTTTTGTCCATTTTGTTATATTGTTCACTGCCTTCTGTAGTTTTTTTGTCGCTACTTCAACTGTTTCTCCCACAGCAAGTACAGCAGTATCATCTGCAAATGTTGCCACAGTTGTTTCATCACTGTTCGGCAAGTCGCTAGTAAATAAGAGATATAATACAGGACCTAACACACTTCCTTGTGGTACACCAGCTTTTATTTCTCTTAATGTGGAGTAGTCATTTCCTTGCTTAATTCTAAAGAATCTCTCTAATATATAGGACTCTAAAATTTCTGAAAATTGTTTTGGCAGATGCTTTTGCAATTTGTAGATCAGTCCTTTGTGCCATACTTTGTCGAAAGCTTGTGCTACATCGAGAAATATAGTAGAGCATATCTTTTTTTCTTCAAATGCTTTTTCGATTTTATCTGTTATTCTATGCACCTGATCGATCGTGGAGTGTTCATTTCTAAAACCAAATTGATGGTTTGGGATTAGCGATTTTTCTTCGATTATTTTGTTCAGACGCTTAATCAACATCTTTTCAAATAACTTGGACAACATAGGTAGTATAGATATGGGGCGATAGGAGGTGACTTCACTAGGCGGTTTGCCTGGTTTTGGTATCATAATCACCTCCGCGACTTTCCACATGCTAGGTACATACCTTATCCTGAATACAGCATTTATGATCTGTGCTAGTTTCTTTAGGCCTTTTTTTGGGAATTGTTTAAGGATTTCCCCTGATATTAAATCAAATCCCGGGGCTTTTTTAGTACTGATGCCTTTTTTTATTTCATTGGCAATTTCTTTAGCCGTTACCGGTTGGATGTGACTTTCCTCTTCGCACAATTCTACGCTTTCTTGACAGTCTTTATCTTCATATGGTTGAAAGACGCCTTCAAGATATTCAGCAAAGAAATTAGCTTTTTCTTGGTTGTTTTTTGCCCAGTTACCTTCACTGTTTTTAACTGGTGGAATGTGAGCAATTGGCCTTTTCATTTTCTTCGTTGCCTTCCAGAGTGAGTACTCGGTATTAGCATCATTTGTAAGATTGGTAAGGTATTTTTTAAGAGACTCATTTTTAAATTCTCTTATCGATCTTTTAAGCTGGCTGTTTAGATTATTTAGTATTGTTTTGTCTCTGGGCGCTCTTGTTTGTTGCCAACGTTTTCTAGCTCGTCTCTTTTCCGTAATTATATCACATATTACTTTTGGATACGAGTTTTGTTGGATTTTAGTTTTCATTTTAGGTGTTGCAGCCCATGTAGCTCTTTGGATATTGACAGTCAATATTTGAACAGCATCTTCTAATTGATCTTCTGTTTCTATTGTTTCTAAGAGCTGAATACTATCCTCTAGATGCTGTCTGAAGTAGCTCCAATCAGTCAGCTTATTTCCTAGCCTTGCGCTATTTTCTTTAACAGTGATTTTATCGCCAAGTGTTAAAAGTATTGTGGAGTGATCTGAGTCAAGATCTGGTCCTTCTTCTACCTTCATATTGTTAGTCGAGATATTCTTTGTTACGAAGAAGTCGACAAGATCAGGGATTTTGTTTCTATCTGTTGGCCAATACGTAGGTTTTCCCGTTGAGTGATACTTGCCGTTAATTTCGTTTATTGCTTCATAAAGTTCTCTTCCTCTTGTATTTGTCAATCTAGATCCCCAATACTTGTTTTTGGCATTAAAATCTCCCCCTGCAATAAATCTATTGTTAAATATTCGGAAGAGGCCTAAAAAGTCATTTTTCTTTAGATTGTAACTGGGAGAACAGTAAATTGATGCAACTGATATAGTTTGTCCACTTTTCGTTCGAATGTTAATAGAAATTCCTTGCATCGCGCATGATTGGAACTTGGCTTCTATATGGTGATCGATCGTATTCTTTACTATAACTGCAGCCCCGCATTTTGCTGAATTATGGGGATGTGGGGAGTGATATAATTCGTACCCTTGCAGTTTAAAGTTTGTATTGAATTTTAAGTGCGTCTCAGAGACAAGACATATATCTATTTGGTTCATGTCGAGGACTACTTGGATTTCATCCTTACGGTTCTCGATACCATTAGCATTCCATTCCAGGATTTTTAACCTATCCATCATGTTCTTCTTTTTTGTGCAGCCTTGTTATTGCTGCTTTTTTTCTCGAGGAGCGAGATTCTTTCTAATATAGCTTTATTGCTTTTATCCATGCTTTCTATTCTACTTAGGATTTTTTCCATGAACGTTTCCATATTATTATTTAATTTAGTTTTGGTTGTAGTTTTCGTTTTTGCGACATTATCTACTTTTTTCGATGCAGCCTGTGCATATGTCAATACTGTACCCGCTCCTGTTTTTGGTACTAATGTCTTTTTGATATTTTTATCGGCTATGGGTACTTCTTTTGGCGCTCGCATCTGCAAGTCCTTTATGTCTTTAGGTGCGTTCTTTTTTGTATTTTTCATAGCTTGTTTATGCTTTTTGTCTTTTGCTAATTGAATCTGTTTAGCAACTAAGCAGCCTCTATAGTTGGCTGGATGCTTTTCGTTGCAGTTAGCGCATTTTGTTGGTTCGTCTTTTTTCTTCATACAATCTTTAGTATGGTGGTTTCCTGCACACTTTACGCATCTTGGATTAGAGCTGCAGTATTTATTCGTATGTCCATACTTTTGACAATTCTTGCACTGTGGTACAAGTTTTGATTTCCTTACGGCATGAATCTCTACCTTCATTCCAAGGATGTCTTTAATATCGTATATCTTTTTGATATTTTCGTCGTGCTCAAAAGTTAGCATAAACATTGGAAGCGGTGCTTTGCTCTTAGATTTTAGCATATTGACAACTTCTAATATCTTTAGGTTTTTCCTTCTTAGATCTGTAACTACACTCTCTGGCGAGCATGAGAAGTGTAGTTTCTTTACAACAACCTTAATTGGCCTAGTTTGTTTATTCTCATAAGAGTACCATTGCACCTTTTTTTGGTTAAGTATTTTGGTAAGTCTTCTATAAGAATCTTCTTCATCTACATTTATTTTAATGTCATTGCCATTTATTAGCATTGTATTAGCTTTAATTTTATTTTCCTCCAATAACTTAACTAAGCTTTCATACTTTGTAATTTCCAGAACAATAATTGGAGGAGGTTTGACTGACTTTTGAATTTTATTTTCTTTATTTGGGACATAATTGGTAGCTTGATAGCTTTCTTCCGGAGATGAGATCTTTGGGGATGTGCTCATTTTCCGTTTTTTATTTTTGTTCCCGTTTTTGGGTTTTCTTTCTGTCTCTTTCAGTAGTTCTTCCTCATCAGTTGAGAACTCAACTACTTTAATTATTTCTTTTTCTTTGTTTTGGCTGTTGATCTGATTTTTCAACGTTTGCAACTCCTGCTTTAGACTATTAATTTCTTGGATTAATGTCTCGTTTAGTTGCTTAAACCCATCTCTTTCCTTGCAGACTTCTGAATATTTTGCATTCAGAGTTTGGGTTTCATCCATTTTACATGATGATGGGGGTGATCTCTCTACCCTCTTACTTTTTCCAAAAGGGTTCTCGGTAAGCAATAAATGGCCCCCCCCAGAATCCATGGGACCGACCTCCGAAGAGGGTGGATTTACCACTTTAGATGGCATACCACCTGGGGTATTAAAATCTTTTGTTTTGTTCATTGCATGTTTTAATTTTAACTTTTGTGAAAAGTTTAAACGTTTTTTTTTTTTTTTTAATTGTGCACAGCCGCTCCTGACATGGAGAACAGACGCTGACCAGGGAGCCGCCCAATATGGGTCAGACGCTTCTGGATTTTTGTGACTAGGGTCCGCAGGGTCGTTACGCCCGTTACCTCTCTCCAGAGAAGTACCCTTGCGGCCCGGATACTGCTGCTGGAGCGGTGAAGAAAAAGGATATTATCCATTGATGAGCAATCTTGCACACCATTACCAGAAACAGCATCAGAAGCGCATATGCACATAACTATGGTGAGTCGTCTTCCTATCATTTATTTAAGAAACGAGCATGGGGATTAATTCTTTAATGAAATTCCATCAATGTGAGTGCTGCTGTGAACTCTGATACTGACTATGGTGGTCTGAACAATGATGAAAATATTCTGTTAAGGATAACAAGATCTCGTTGTCAAGGTTTACTCCGTCTCTCGCCCGCCCTTTGATGTGAGCTCAGTCTTGTTGGGATATTCCTTTTGCCATTCAATTATCTTCAATTCTTCCAAGGACTTGGCAGGGTACCTTGCGTTTTTTGTAATAGGAGATGAAAAATCAAATTTTTATTTATGATTGTGAAGGATGCGCGTTGTGTTTATTTGTTTTGTTGTTTACCAGTATTCGGTGCCGTTCATGTCGTCTCGGGATTGCTGGATTGTCATGCATTAAGGAAATTGCTAGGAAAATCACGTCTCGGCTTCTTAGACCCCATGGTTCAGGACGATGTCTATCCTGTCATTGTGTGTTTTGGCTCATATCATGTTCTTTGTTCTCCTGAAAAGAATACCAATTACAATGGAGTTATAAGAGGCAACAACACATAACAGAAATGAGACAAAAGAAGATGATGAATTGAGCAGGAAAGGGTGTTAATTGGATAGACATCCAGAACTGGAGGTGGCATAATAGGATTTAGCCAACAAAACATTACTGACTGACGATGTTGTAAAGTTGTTGATTTTGACAAAAAGCCTTGCATTTCATTATTGCTGACTTTTGTTATACTTGTGACACTTATCGGATTAATTATAAAAAGTAGCTCTGTTTGTTGTTTTTTTTTTTTTTTTATTTATTTCTGTACTTACGCTAGCTGCTGTACTCGTTAGCTAGGTCCAGTGAACTTTGGGAGGACATAAACATTTGCTTGAGGCTAATCATTCTTCTGACGGAGGTTTTGAGTAGTTTTCGTTGCTTAACGTTCTTGGTTCATCCACGGAGTCTTTTGTAAAAAAAAAATATTTTGGTTTATGGTCATAAATAGCAGTAGTTTCAATACCTGTATTTCCACAAAACAATCTGAAGCTGGGGTATGCGGATGATAAACCAACGACCATACCACGTCGACTTAATCGGTTCGCGTCAGATCATCGTAATTAAACGACGTTGGGCGCGGTAAGTACCGTAGATGGGGGACCGTTTGAGAATAACCGCGTGTCATTGGCCAGTCCCATCTACAGAGTTGAGGTAGATAATATACGTGGTATCACAATGGACCTAAATTGGTCTAACTGTGTCGGCTTCTGCCGTCAGCCACATAAACCTAACCTAACCTATGCGGATGATATCGACATCGCCATACCCAGCGTACCGTGGTTGAGGTAAATGAAGACAAGACTAAACACATGCTACCAACAAACAAACAAACAGGACATTGATAGCAAAAAATTCGAGGTAGTTAAGGAGTTCATCTACCTAGTAGTAAATATCAACTGAACGAATGACACCTTAGTGGAGATCTGGCGGCGAATTACCTTAGAAAACCGTCAAGGAAGATCGAACCTCCGTTTTAAAGACCAAGCTATGTGGTCGGAATCGCAAAGGGTAGAAGGCTGCAGTTTCTCAGGCAGATACTCTTCACGGGTTGAGTCCCTGTTTTTATTTTTTTATATAATGTACTCCCACTAAAGGGATTGTTTAATACTCTTATAATGTAATAGCTACACAGCGCGGGTGTTAAGGAAATTATTGTTAGAAAATACGGAGAGATATCGATGCACGTTGGTTTTAAATGTTTGTAGATTATATGTGTAGGAAAAATGGAGCATGGAAGAGCATTCCACATTCGTGTTTTACGGATAAGGAAAGATTCCTTATATTTCACTGTACGTCCGAATACAGGCTTAAGCGTCAAGTAGCTCCAAATAAGTTATAATTGTTACCCAGAATGAAGGGGGTAAAATATTTCTTGCAGAGCTAAAGGAAGCCTAGGCGTTTTGCAGCGTTTTTGGCGACATCGAATATATGGTCATTCCAACGAAAGTTGCCATTAACACACATAGCTACTAAGAATGGAAATCCGATCGGTTTCAGCGATGCAAGTGCCATTCATGGACAATGACATGGTGTTTGGGTTTTGCTTTAATGACACAAACCAGCATTGCGTTTTGGAAGCAATAAATTCTACTCTTTTAGTTATGCTGTCGAGATAGGAATTTAATGAGCTTAACATAGTTGTGTCCGTCATGTTATAGTCTAAATTTATTTCACATTTTTGCCTAAGAAGAAAATAATATTGCACTTTTTCATATTTAACTTCATTCCGTACCTTTTAGATCAGCTTACAAGGGTGTTCAAGCATTGGTTTAGACAGTCCAGTGTTTTGTTCACAATAAAAAAAATTCAATATTGTCGGCATAGAAAATATGTCTGCACCCTGTGAACAATAAGGTCAAATCATTAATGAAAAGTAAAAATAATAGCGGATCAAAATAACTTCGTTGTGGCACTCCAGAGGATACACGAATTTTACTAGAAATAACATCACATAAACTGACAAACTGTGTTCCTTTCGACAAATACAATTCAATCCAATTTAGCCTATTGCCACGTATACCATACTTTTTTAATTTAAACACAAGCAGGTTGTGGCCAACTTTCGAAGGCCTTACAGAAGTCAGTATAGAACGCATCAACCTGATTGCCTTTTTCCACTTCCAAAAGAAGATTTGCCCTTGAAGAAACCATGTTGATTTTCACTATTGACCGAATTCAACGACACACTTAATAATAATATATTGTTAGGTTATATTACACTGCGACCTATTGTGTTCCCTGCTTGTGCCGGGGAGAGGTTCATGCCCTCTCAGTCCAGTTTCTTTGAAGAATCTGAGAATGAGCTGTGGGTCCATGGTTTGTATGTACTTGTCTGTTATTTGGTGCCTGTCCACATATCTCATCCTTGTGTGGGCCAGTGCCCCACAGGATTCCAATATGTGGTCTGGACTTTCGGCGGTTTCACTGCAGAATCTGCAGAGCCCGTCCTCTGATATACCCATTTTCCTCAGGTGCTCCTTGAGTCTGCAGTGCCCCGTGAGGAGGCCTGTTAGGATTCTAAGGTTGTTTTTGTTAAGGCTGATACAAGCTTTGAATCTCTTTTGGTTGTAATTTCCTAATAGTTTCTTTGCTTGCATCAGAATTTGGAGGTTGAGAAAGGTTTTGGCCCTTCTTTCTTCCTCCAGTCTCCTGAACTATTCGCGTAGAGTGTGTTCTCCTATCCCGCAGAACGGTTTAGGTCCTATGAAGGGTTCCTCTGCCCTTTTTCTTGCCAAAGAGTCCGCTGCATCATTGCCTGTAATGCCAACATGGGCAGGTACCCAGCAGGTGGAAATTCTGTTGTTCTTGCCTAGTCTATGCAGTCCGTGTAGGCATTCCCACACGAGTTTTGACTTGGCGTCAAGAGCCTTATGGTCTGTCAGACATTATTTTTATGTTGCAATTCCTGTAGTGGTAGTTACGCCATCTTCGCACCCCCGTCTCTATATTCACGAAAGCGCATTTGACATTACGCTGAATTCTTCTGATCGTGTCAACATCGTCGGCGTATGTGAATAATTGGGCGAACTTTTGAAAGATTGTGCCTCTGGTGTTGGCGCGTGAGTTTTGCACTATTCTTTCAAAGACGATGTTAACACCGCGCCTCCACGAGCAATATTTCATAACTTAAAACCTGCCACTTTTCATAGAAAGATAGAAATGAAAATGACAATTAATTTATGTTGGGCATTTCATAGCTTACTATCTCCATAGTGGAAATGTCAGAGTCAAGCACTTTATTAAAATGACAGGCCAGAGAAAACTATCAAAAGATAGATAGATAGATTAATTTATTTCGTATGAATCAATTTTACATTACATTTGTTACTGCACATTTAACAGGGATTTCTTACATTGTGTCTTTCTTCTAAAACATTATTTATATTTTTGTGAAGGACAATTTTTGGGAAATATACATGACTTTGATGGAAAATACGAACAAAAACCTGCAATATATTTGAGGAGAAAAAAGAAAACAAAATACAGTCATCAGTTAATAATAAATAGTTAACAAATAAATGTGTATATACAAAATAATTAAATAAATGTGTATATATAAATAAATAATTAAATAATAAAATAACAGGGAAATAATAAATAAATAGTAAATAAATCAGGGTTCGTAAAATATCGCTCGCGAACGATAAAATAAGGATCTTTATAGTTCTTTATTGATCTTCTCACGAACCATACAAAATAAAGGTCGCGAACGATAAAGTTTTCGATCTTTAAAAATGTATTGTATATAGTTATTATTTTGGATGAAATGGGGAAAATAAAGACATCTGAGTTTAATTACTATGTTTCTTATAATTAAGAAGCTGACGGATCAACTTGCTTACTTTGTGAGAGAAAATTGAGCATTGGAAAACATTGAGCAACAAAGAGGTTCTTTTAGGAAAACTTGCACAAGTAGTGCTGACAGTGCCATCAACTCAAGTCTCTGTGGAACGGGCTTTAAGCGCTCTACTAGTTTTTTTTTTTTTGACAAAAAACATAAACAAATTATCCAAAGAAACAATAAATAATGTTTGGTTATTTAAACTGAATGCAAATTTATTCCAAAATCTTAATATGTAATAAAAATACTTTTCTTTTATGTTTTTTCAATACTAAAATATGTTATATAATTTTTATGTATTTAAAGCGACTTTTTTTTTCTTATGAGAACCATTCGCGAATGGATCTCCAATAGTTCGCATGTGATAAATTCGCGAACGAACTATATTTTACAGATCGCAACAGATTTGATTCGATCGTGAAAACGAATTTTATTTTTAAACGAAAAAATAAGGTTCGCAATCGAATCAGAAATCAAATTCCTTTGCGAACTTTTCATGAGAGAGCGAATCATATTTTATTGTTCTGCGAACTTTGAAATAAATAATAAATAAATAGTAAATAAATAATAAATAAATAAAAAGTAAATAATTAATTAATAAATAATAAATAATTAATAAAAAGTAAATAATGAATTAATAAATAATAAATAATAAATAAATTAATTATGAACAAATAGATGTAAAATACTCAAAATTATACTCTTACAAATAAATTACTAGATTGTGTGAAATTAAGGATAGAGGGAAATAGGAAAATAAATGGTTATAAACAAAGTTATTAACTGTAGGTACAAGAATGTATGTACCAATCAGTTAGTAGACGGTAAGCATATAAGTTAATACGTAAATAACACCTAATATTATATATATAAGAAGAGAACAATAATTCCAAATATTGGAGTGAGGAGTTCGCCTCGATGTGTTCAAATAATTTAAGAGGGGATTGTCAGTAAAGCTGCATCCTGTTTTGAACATATTATTAACTTCCCAGTGGAAGTTCTTGTAATGGGGCCGATTTTGTGAATCGCGGATTTTTACATATCTCCATGTTTCAAGGTCAACAGAATCCAAGTCCAACGTTTTTATAGATATGTCTGAATGTGTTAATGTACGTATGTGCGTATGTACGTATGTGCGTTCGGAATTATCTTTCGCCACGATTATCTCGAGAACCAAATATGATATTGACTTGGGACTGGGTTTATTCGAAGAGTAATTACGTAACTCAGAAGTGATCCAGCGAAATCGGTCCAGCCATTTTTTGTTAGTAAATAAATAACTAAAATAATTTGCCTTTATGTGTACTATTTATTGTCATTTGTCATTGAGCAAATCATTATAACATTGTGCTCCGTTGTTTTGTATACATGTAAATTTAGAGGTCTCTGTGTTCATAACAATGGTTGCATTAATATATATCAAACTTCGCTGTTATTAACAACATTTAATTTCCATGAACAATATTAAAGAGCGTTTTTTTATATTAAATAATTCTTAACCATATCTAATGGTTAACCACATTTCAAAATTTCGAACTAATCGCATAAATCATAGTGATCCCACTGGGAAGTTATTCGTGTGAACCTTGCGGGTCGCACCCAGACCACTTTTTTGTTTATGTATGCTATTGGGTATCAATTCAACATTCGCTCTTTCATGAATATGAAGGGGTGGAATGGGACAAGGTAAGTTTATTTTAAGTCATTTTTAACAATTTGTTTTGGAACGCTTGAATTTTTTTTATATGAAATCTTGAAGAGTCGCTGTTATTGTGTGCACGATAATTTTGCAGTCGGTGGATAGTAGAGATTGTCTACTTATAAATTGGTATAACAGTTTTATAGCTATGCCAAATAAATAGCCAGATATTTTACAGAGGGCTCAAAATCTATATAACTTCTATTCTGAAACTGCAACGGGCTGCTGGGGGAAAAGCGAACCTTTCGTTTTTGCGCAAAAAATATGGCTCGCGTTTTCCCTTCATTAAATTTTATTTTCCATCTGTGATAAAATTTGATCAACACTATCCATAGAAAGCGATGAGCTAAGAAATATATAGAATGCAATTTTCATGAAATGCTATATTGCATTCCATGAAATATTGCTGGTAGAGACGCCGTGTAAGAAAGTCGCATGATAGCGCATCACCTTGTCTAAATCCTTTTTCGACATCAAAGATCTCGGTGAGGCCTTTACCGATCTTGATGGAGCAGCGTGCATTCTCCATCGCCATCCTGCACAAACGGACGAGTTTGGCAGGGATACTTCGAAACTTGATATCTCTGTATAGCTCGTTTCTATAAATGCTGCCTACGCGGCCTTAAAATATAAGCTCCTGGGTTTGTTCCAGGATCACCGTAGTGTGAAATTTTGGGCGATCGATGGTAATGATATATGTAGGAATTCCAATTTGAAAGGAATGCGTTTCGGCAATTAAGTATAGTTTTACGTTTCTTTTTTCTACTTGTTGGTTTGTTTTCTTTTTAGATTGATTTGGGTCGCCGAACAAAAGCAACGACCGTCTAATGTTTAGGTTTCAAATAATTTAATGTTCTCATTCTCAGATAGCTTGATGTCGTCGCCCGCTCGTTCGTCGGCCCCATGCGTCATGAGTGGATTGGGTTTGTTTACATCCACTTAAACACAGTGCAGTGGTTTGAACCCATCGAGTTTGTTTACTTCAATGAATCACGGATATCGGGTTGACATGTTCCCTGATTCATTGTTGAAGTATTTTATGCCGACCTAGTTGGGAGGCATAAAAATCAATCGATTTTGGTATATTTTTTCAGCAATACAATGTCTCCCCTTCGAATACTGTTGATTACGGTTGGAGTGCTCGGTGGATGGATTCTGCTATCGTTTGCCCTTAAATTATGGGCATGGTACAATGTCCTCAGCGCAACCAGGTTGTGGGACTGGCTGGGGTAGAAGGAGGTCGGCAATCGAGCGAGCGACGGAACTTTGCTGCATTGAAGAAAGGTAGTCCATCGCAGTGTCTAGAAGAAAACGGTTCGGCGATCCAAGTCTTGGGTCTTATAACTTTTGGCGTATAATTATCGTATAACTTTGGTCATGTAATTTTTTTTGTATTGAAACATTTTATTCTTGTAAACTTTAAAGAAATAAATTTAAGTTTAAATTTACTCGGGTTTTTGTCCACTCATTAAACGAAGATTTTCCTACATATATATTATATATAAATTGAAAAGGAGAACGAATAACCCCCATGGAATAAACACAAACTAAATTATTTGATGACATGATTGACTTTTTTCCAATTGGTGTTTTAACCAGATGTGTTGGTGTAGAATCACCAGTGGATAGCCCCAACCACATCTAATTCATAGTCTATGTTGATTCACAACTCAATAGTGAGTGCGAAATATTTTTCCCACAGGATGTTTATCAACAATAAAGAATAAGTCATAATTATTTGCAACCGACAACTTAAAATCTCTTCAACAATGCATTTGCACTTGAATGCAAAGCCGACAACTTTGTTATATCCTTTTAAGGGATTACAATTGGAAATCACTTAAGCGCACTCCGCTATCGTCGTCCTCATTTACCTTATCTGTTCTCCCTTTTTGTACTTTCTCATAATAACTTGGATAAATATTTTTCTTCAATTCAGCTCCTTTGAAATTTGAAAAAAAATAAAAAAAAGACAAAGTCCCCTCGAAACAAATAGATAGAAGCAACCCTGGAAAGTCTATCGCATTAGGCATCGAGGACAGGACTCATTTTTGCCGTACCCAGTCCAGCACCTCAAATTTCTCAGTCCCATCATATCTTAGGAATAATATTAATGTAGCTTGTGTCTACATCAAGGATAGCATTAAAAACACACTCAAACACCAACACAGAAGAGGGAAAATCAGGAAATATCTCCTAGATAATAAGTGTGCAGGATGCAAATGGTGGAGCACCTGCTACAAGAGATGAAAACGAACCCAGAAGATTCCAGAACTTATCACAAAAATGAAAATTTTATATCACATTTAGGTTCCCGTGTCCCTTCCCCACTTGGCTTAATGTGATGCATCGTGGAACCGAAACGCCCTCATTTTCACTTCAGGGTACTTCGGGATATTCGCGTAAATGAGGTCGTGAAAAAGGTGACTTCACTTCTTAGAGCTTCCACTTTTGTTGAGTATGTACACTCGTACTTGTCACCCACCCCCCTCCATAAAAAAAAACTCTTCAAAGGACTCATCGTCTGCAATTGAAGAATCGCCACATTTAAACAGATGAAAAGGATCAAGACTTCCGGGGTTAACCACTAGCTAGTATGTTGGCGATGGTGAGCCCCAGCAACAGCAACTGACATAGATATAAAAATGAGGAAAAAAGGAACACAAATTTCCTGCTGTACTCTCAAGCATATTGCTTGTGTTGCAAACGAACATTTTGTGGTTAAACCTGCGGGTCCACTTTGGCTCGACGTTCATTTAATTCTCACTCGCTGGGATTTCAGCTACATCATTCTCGTTTTTAGTCGATGTTATCCTTGTAAACTTAGACCGAATAGATGTGTATGGCTTGATTAGGATTATTTCTTATATTTAGCAGTTCTTGTTTTCGTTTCCTTTCTTTATGGACTGGGATAGGACAGCGTGAAGGCACGACCTAACCGCGAAAATGGCTAGCAAACTATTTATTTTGTCTGAGTTCATTCCTCCTCATGTTCCCCAAGGATGTGTTTCTTGGTGCGAGTGAAAGCAGACTACTCAACTTGTGTTTATGAATTTCCATAGCCAAGGAATATAAGTTTAACAAAAGTGTAAACGGGGTTGTGGTTGTTGCTGCTATTGCACCCTTTAGTAGGGATAGGAGCGGTAGCAACTTAACACCAACAAAAAGGAGATAAATATAAAACGATGAAGCATAAACGAGTTCTGAAATTTAAATATTTACCTAGTCCTTTTGTTTTGCGCCACTTTTATGTGTTTTGCATTTTGAAAGCACACGTATGTCGCCGGTTTTCCTTTTACGACTGACCATTCATGTTTTGAGCTAATTGTCTGACTATCCCCCACGGGCTTAGAGCGGTGGACAGTTTTATTCATTTTTAGAACTAAAATCTCACATAGAGAGGCGGTGGCAAAAAATAATGAATTTCTATTCAGATCAGCTTGGAGTATGGTATTGAAAACTGCGGCGAGACACATCAGCTGCTGTTGTTTCCATCAAACGGCAATGCATTGTTAAAGATTTAAGGAAAGTAACATTTAGTTGAACAATTTTAGTTTGGAGTGATCGGCAGTGGCATCATAAGGTTCCCCAAAAGTCTAGTTAAAGTGATTATAAAAAAATGCGGTTTAAAGAATAAATCATATCAATTTTTAAATGAAATCGTTTTCCATAAACAATTGGGAGATGTAGATGTTGTCACTTAAATCAGCACCTAATACAATCAAATTAAGGCAGATATTAGCGCGATCCAGGAAATACGATGGATAGGATCAGGTATGATGAAAAGAACAACATTTATTACAGCTGCTATAAAAAGAACAACATTTATTACAGCTGCCATAAAAGATTGCATGTATTAGGATTCGTCGTGGGAAACCGGCTTAGGACAAAAGTTATTGACTTCAAGCCGATAAGTGATCGCCTGGCTGTGATCCCGCATCAAAGCTACCTTTCAAAACATAAGCCTAATATGTGCACACGCCCCTGCGAGGCACGCATCCAACATCCTCGACGTGCACATATTCCGAAGGGCAAACGTCGACTCTGACCATTTTCTTGTTGCGGCTTAAATTCAGAGCTCGACTGTCCAACGAGAAGAAGCTGCGAACCGCCCAAAAGAAGAAATTCGACGTTGGACGCCTTAGCACACCTGGAGTAGCCAGAGCCTACAGGGAGCGCCTGAGTATGAAACTCCCCACTGTGCATTCACCTACCACAGACGCCAACAATCAGTGGTGCCAGTATCGTGACATCATCAAGGAGGTAGCCGAAACCAATGTAGGGTACCAGCCACCCCAGAAAAAGAGCCCGTGGTATGATGATGAATGTGTGTACATGACAAAGGTGACAGACGATGCACACAAGAAAACGCTGCAGCGCAAAGCCAGGGCAGTGAGGGAAGAGTATCGAGCCAGGAGAAGGGAGGAGAAAAAGATCCTGCATAGAAAGAAGAGGGCCTACGCAGTATCCCAGCTCAAGGAGAACGAAGAGTCTCGCGATAGTAACAACATCCGGAGGTTCTATAAGAAAGCAAAGCAACTGGCTGTTAGTTTCAAAACCGGTACGCAGGCTCTTCGAAACAGCAAAGGAAACCTAGTCATCGAAGCGCAGGGAATAGTAGATGTAGATGTAAATACGGTGATGATGTTTTGGTAAGGCGCATGCACCAAATCATCAACCAAGTATGGGTGGAAAAAAAAACATGCCCGATGACTGGGCTATCAGCTCCATATGGCCCATCTACAAAAAAGGCGATCAAATGTCTTGCAAGAACTATCGAGGCATGCGAGAACGCCTTAAACCGTTTTGCAACACACTTATCGGCACGTATTAGTGCGGCTTCCGGCCAGGCAGATCGACTATAGACCAAATTTTCACAGGAGTCAAACCCTGGAAAAGACCTACGAATTTCAAGTCGATACACACCACCTATTCATCGACTTCAAAGCCGCGTATAGATAGTATACATCGTCAGGAGCTCTATATGGCGATGGCCGAATTCGGAATCCCGGCAAAACTGATTCAGATGTGTCGCGTGACTCTGGACAACACGCGGTGCAACGTGTAGTTTGGAAATAGTTCCTACGAAGCTACTCGTATTTCCAACATGCACCGGATTTCGGCAAGGAGACACGCTATCATGCGATTTCTTCAATCTCGTACTGGAGCAGATATTGCGCAGGGCAGGTGTCAACACAGAAGGCACTATCTTCAACAGGTCCGTTCAGGTGCTGGGTTATGCGGATGATATTGACATCATCGACCGATCACAGCGCTCCGTGGTAGAAGCTTTCACGGCGATTAAAGAACAGGCGAAATCTGTTGGCCTTGTAGTAAATCAGGACAAGACTAAATACATGCTATCAACAAACAAACAAACATCTGTCCGCCGCCAAGGACAAAACGTCACTATTGATAGCAACAATTTCGAAGTAGTTAAGGAGTTCATCTCGGAGTAAACATGAACTCCACGAATGACACCTTAGTGGAGATCCGGCGAAGAATTACCCTAGGAAACCGCTGCTACTTCGGTTTGGCAAAACAACTGGATTCAAAACTCCTAACTCGGAGGACGAAATGTATACTTTACAAAACCCTTATCCTGCCAGTTCTGCTTTATGGCGCCGAGTACTGGACGATAAGCAGGAAGGGAGAGCTGATACTTGGCTCGTTCGAAAGAAAAATTCTTTGCCGGATTTGTGGTCCTGTGTGCGAGGAGGGCGAAAGGAGAAGAAGATACAACCGCGAACTCTATGAGCTGTACCAAGATGTGGATGTAGTCCAAAAAGCCAAAATACGTCGACTACATTGGCTCAGCCACATCGAGCGAATGGACAATAATGCTCCAGCTAAGAGGATCTTCGAATCCCAGCGCCCAGGTTCGAGAAGACAAGGAAGACCGAACCTCCGTTTCAAAGACCAAGCTATCGCGGATACCACAGCGCTTGGTCTGAAAAACTGGAAGCATGGGTGCTTATTATTGGTAGCGAGTCGATCAAAAGAGCTGGCGAATGTGCGTATGGTGAGCGATTTTTTGTTAATTCGTTTGAATTTGACATACGAGGGCGAATACAATTTAAAAACTTGCTAACGATATACATAAGAAAAATATCACATTCAAAAGTCTATGTTTGACTCGTTAACGATAATAGGTCGTTAAGCTTTAACACAATTTTCAAAAAAATAGGCCTGGGGTCTGAAACACAAAACTACAGTCTTTTGTTACACAGAAAAAAACCACCACTTTCAAAAAATGTTGCAGCTCCAATGGATTGAGAGATCTTATTAAATTGCGAAAGGCAGCAGTACGAGCATGATGTACGGATACCACATTCAAAAAGTTGCTGCGCAGATTATAGTCAGAAATTAATCTGCAAGAATTTCCAATCTTTTTAAAAACATTTCTAACACTTTAATAAAACAATGTAGATGGCAGACTGAGTGTATTTTCAAATCACGAAACAATAGGTAACCTTGATGTCGATGGTGTTTTCGGCGCATTTTTCTGCAAACAGTTTTCTGTGGAATTAGCAGAGGTTGAATTTTATTCATATATGTACCACCCTAATAAGCAATGCCATATAGAAGCTTCGAATGAAAAAAAACATTATTAATTATTTTGAGTAGTTTGTTTGAACAAACATTTTTTAGATAAAGGAAATATCTGAGTACATCATTTCCTCAAAGAATCCGTATAGAATACAGAGCTCATCCTAGTGCAAAGTGAGGCCCAGGTACTTAAATTAATCAACTACTAATCAACTTACAAAAAACACTTTTCACTGCAGTTTATCGTTGTATGGGGAAGTTGGATGGGGAACACCGGAAGCACTGGAGCAACTTGGGATTTTATATTTTTTACATTCAGGTGCATGGAAAAACACATCCTAATTTAGGCCGCTTGGGGTTGGTACATTGAAAAACATGATTTTGGGTTTAGAGCTTATGCTCAAGCTATGTTCGGTGAACCAGATAACAAAAAAAGGTCCCAGTTGATATCAGATGCCAAATCCATGTTACTATCGAATCCGTAAGAGCAATCTACATCATCTGCAAAAACAGTAAGCATACCTTTAATTTGTAAGCCGCACAGTGAGTTTATATATATGACAAAGATTAGAAAATTGTATTTGACTTCTAGTTTGACCAATCTTTAAAGGTAAGGCGTGGACCAATCGAGCATGAATCCACGAAGTTCATCATTTTCAAGTTTTGTTAGTAAGATAGTATGGTTAACCATATCAAAAGCTTTTGTTATGTCAACAAATACGCCTGCAGTTAAAGGGCATCTTCAGTTAATTTTCCCTTTTGAAAACCAAATTATACCGGACTGAAAAAATATCTGTTGTTTAAACATTGAGTATGATCGGTGATTGTCACAAATTGGTAAACCGTGCGAAAATGTGGTCTAAACAACTCATTACACCTCCCTAATATAGGCTTATTAATAAAAGGCAAGTAAGACCATGAGATGCCAAGCTATACAAGAAGTTATAAATCGTATCGCTTTTAGGTATCTAGTAAATTTATTTTAAAATCCCCCAGTTTTTTTTTGATTTGAAGTTTTCCAAGAGGCAAGAGATAGGCAGCCCGGACGAATCTAAATGAATACAAACGCAGTTGAAACAATATTGCCGTGTTTGAAAAAATACAGGAAAATAAAAATATTCTGTTTGGTGCATTTTTCAATGCTAACAAAGGAAATAAAAAGCGGAAAATGGAAGGAAAAATGGAAGGCTTCCTCGGAACTTGGAACTTCTTATTCAATCAATTTTTGTTGCTCCTGCTGTCATCCGAAGCATCTTCATCTCAGTTGCCTTTAATTTACCCTCATCCTTTTTGTACGCTGTCCAAAGAAAATGCGCCGGGCGCACAAGTGTGGTGTAGAGCACTTCTTTCAGCTTAGGCGGCATTTTTCGATCACAGAAGATGGCTGAGTTATTCCGTCACGTCATCCACCCTACTCCTACGCGGTGCTTACCTTGATTTGCTCTTGATCATAGGTCCCAGATATTTGATCTTTTCGAAATTGGGAATCGCCCTTCTATTCATATAAATGTTTGGGATAGGTCGGAGTGGATCAGAGAACGGGTAGCACAAATATTCTGTTTTTCGGACTAGTATACGATACCCAATCCCCTACAAAACTTCCTCCCATACATCGACTGGTCATTGCAGGGAAGTTTGATCCTCGTTAATGATGGCTCCATCGTGAGTAAAGAATAACTGATGCACTTTGGAGTCCCTTCAAGCAGATAATTATAGGCTGTAATAAATATCAAGTGACTTCGACGCATCCCTGGTGTACACCGAATTTTACTGCGAAACCCTCAGTGACGCCAGTGGAGCATCCTGCTGCTGTCCTTACTCCCTCATACATGTCCATAATCATCTGTGCGTAGGTTTCTGGAATTCCTTGTTGTCTTAGCGCCACTCATAACAGATCCCTTTATTGTCTATCAAAAGCCTTTTCAAAATCAACCAACACCATATGCAAATCCTTTTATGAATCACGATGTTTTTCCATCATGATCCTTATGCTTTGGATTGCATCTGTGGTTGATTTACCTGCTTCCGGAACGCTACTGTTATTGACTGTTCTTATAGTCAAATCATCTAAATACTATAGTTACCAAAAATCTTCGAAGAAGCTTTCGAAAATAAATATCCACATGTGTCGCTTAACAACGGCCAATTAAATTAACAACAGAAATGAAATATGTACTTTAAAATGTTCTCAAGATTTTGATTCAATTTTCGCCCAGATAACTAAAAATTGATTCACAGCTGGAAGACACCCACCGCATTCAACAAAGAGGAAACTTTTTAATTCAAGACAAGCGTTAAATAAACTTTTCAACTTGAACACCCTTAAAGAAGTTTTTCTGCTGGGGAATTTCATCAAAATATCACCAAACTCATAATTGCATCGTCACTATGACTTTGACTGCCAAGTGGAATGGTATCCCTGCCAAGAGGCTACTAACAATTGCTTTTGAAAAATATAATAAGTTCTCCATAATCCACCTACAGACACTCACAGCACCTGTCGGAGATATTGCTGCATGCCATGACATATACACTATACACATATATATTGCCGTCAATCCTTTTCCATTCCTCAGTTGTGAGCAGTTGCAGGGTTACTACTCGTATCAATCAATTCGATAGATGTTGCTCGTGGATTTTATTACGTATACGCCACAGTAAAAAATATTTTTTCCTTTGAAAAACAGAACCAACAAACACAAACAACAAAATTGCATTTGGAGAATAAACCATATTGCATTTCTGCGGCAAAATGGGAAGCCATTTCTTTATGATAGTGACAAATATTGAAATCATCCTGTGTGGGGATGAAAAGTGCATTATGAAGGTGGGCAAACAGCTTGCAACATTATGCGACTGCAGCACCAATGAGTGCACCACCCTTCTAAGGATGAAAATTTCCTTGAGAATCCGCATAACCGAAGTGATGTGTGACTTCAAAATAAAGAATCTAGTGCGAGGTTCCAAATCTTATAACACCCAGAGGATGTGCATGTGCGTAGGGAAACCATATGAATGTGTGGCACAATATGTTTTATATAACAACTGTCATTTGGTTTTACGTTAAGCGACCGCATGAGGAGAGGAACAGGAACTAGCATGTTACTGGAACGGCAATCTAATAAAGTTTATTAAATTCGTGCCTCACGATCCGATCTGTTTGCTTTAACCTTTATTTGGAAGTATTAGAATATAAACAAATACGCAAACATAACTCAAAGCTGCTTATCATTTTATATTTTGCACGAATCTGAAGCATATTTTGTGGTATTTTCTTTGCAGGAATATTTCGGGGTTCATCCGGGGTATATAGTACAGAAATATTGCCGCATCTTTCCGTTTAGTGAACTAATAGAAATTTGAAGTGATGTTGGTTTACATTTTTTGTGTCGCCGTGACTTGAAGCTTGTAACCAACGACCTTCTTATCGTGGATTATGTATCAAATTCAGAATTCTTTTCGCAGTAGTTTCTTTGGAAATCGATAATGAAGCTCTTAACGAATAACTGCCTTCACTGCGAGTTTGCCTATGGCTTTCAAGGAAAAACATGAAGTCGATTATAAGCATTGCGACAGGGACCAGCAGTTAAGTTGGAGCGTTATGATCCCTTTAATCCTCATCATAGGCTCACCACCATAAAGTATGAAGACCAATAATTATAGCATAGATTCCTGCGGGTTGGTTACCTACCAGGCGCGTCCCCGGGTGGTGGATAGGGGGACCTCGGTACGATACGCTCGTGATCCGAGGTTTTAGGGTTATAGCGGCGTTTTATACACCGTCAAAGCTCTATTGCGAACCAAACCAAAACAAAGTATGCAGGAACAACTTAAAGATTTTGTTACTCCAGGTGGTACTCGCATGGGCAAAAATCCACCCGTGGTCTTTTCGACCACGGTGGGGGCACGGATTCTGAAGGCCCCAACCGACATACTACTACCGCCCGCCTGTACAGGCGTTGACCTTCGAGTTGCGAAAAGGCTTGCTTCCGAAGATTCCTGCAGCTCTATATCCGACACGTTCGGTAGACTGGGCTGGAAAAACGGAGAAAGTGGCGGAAAGGTTCAACCTGATACGCTTAATCTTCAGACCGATAGACAGACAGCCGATAGGTGCGATGCTGCCGGCGAGGCCTGTGAAGCCGAACAAGTGAAACGGGCAACAGAGGCGGCGCGCACTGGTCAGCGTCCCTCTAAGAGCCAGCGAAAGAGGAAAAGGAGGAAGGCGGCTATCGTGCGGCGCAAAGAAATTGCACCGCCAGTTGAAGGCGCAAGCGCTGATAACGGAACTTCCCCGGCGGCGACGGCAAAGAGATGCAGGTCGACAGAGGTTACCCCAACCGAAATCAGCCAGCTGACTGAAACCAACGCTGCCTCCCCTTCCAATAGCTCGAACAGGAAAAAAAGGAGGAGGAAGGCCTCAAGCACTCCTGTCGGTGGAACTGCGCGCGCACCTTCTGCGTGCCCTTCCACTAAAACACTTCCAGCTGATGTATTTCCAATGATTGAATTTACTCAGATTAACCTTCAACACTCCAAGGCTGCTACTGCACTCATCAGTAAAAAGGTTTCTGTGTTGAATACAAAAGCCCACATAACATCCATACGGGAGCCATGGGTGTGGAAAAATCGCAACTGTGGCCTTGGAGGTGTCAGTGGCACTACGATACTCTGTGACAAGTTTTCCGAGAGACCAAGGGCTTGTGTCTTCTCTCAACGACTAAGCTTGGACAATTTTGTGGCCAAGATTTGGTTGCTGCAGCCATTAGCTACGAAACGAATGGAGATTGGAAGACCTTCGTCGTGGCGTCAGCTTATCTCCCCTATGATTCGGTAGTGCCTCCACCACCGAGGGCAATTGCTGAACTCATTGACTATTGCGACACCAGAAAGATGGGCCTAGTTATATGCTGTGATGCCAATGCTCAAAACACTGTTTGGGGCAGCAGCAAATGCAACATGCGAGCAAACCATCTCCTGGATTTCATTCTATCATCTGATCTTACTATCAACAATGTTGGCTCGCAACCAACTTTTATGATGTCAAGAAGACAGGAAGTGATAGACCTAACTTTATCAAATAGATACTTTAAGGCGGTTACTAACTGGAGGGTCTCTTCGGAGGTGTCTCTCTCAGACATTGATATATCGAATTCCAAATCGAATGCGAAGCCATAACTTTGCAGGAGAGGAGGAATCCGAGAAAAACCAACTGGATACGCTTCAGGGAGGAATTAGGGAAAACTCTCAAAACTCCAACCAAACTCAGGACGAGACAAAAGGTAGAGGAAGCTGTTCAAGACCTGAATAGTGCCATTACTAGCTGTTTTGAGCTCGGAACTGCAAAGAATCCGAAGAGAAGCTAGAAAGCTTCTAAATAGGTCACTCAAGACTGATTTGGAGACAGACTGGAATCTCTACCGATCGAAGCAGAAGGAATATAAGAGACTAATTCGGGTATCGAAAAGTGCTTCTCATAAGAATTGCTGCGAAAAGATTGAAATGCTGGGTAAAACTAGTAGGTTGGTTAAAGTTCTGAAAAAGGGCAAACCAGCCAAACTGGACTCACTTAGAAAACTTGATGGCACCTTCACTGAGACGAAAGCGGAAACTCTTAGTTATCTGCTGGAGTCTCACTTTCCGGGTAACCAGATTACAATTGGTTACAACCAGCCCCGATTACCGAGACTATGAGTGAGCCAAAACAAACAACTCGGCGTAGCTGGTATATTGCGAAGGCCGTGGTAACGGACGAGGCCATTAAATACGCCTTTGCGTCTTTTGACGGCTTCAAGTCACCTGGTACGGACGGAATATACCCAGCCATGCTGCAACAATGTACAAACCAGTTGCTAACGACTATGAAGAAAATCTTCACCGCTGTCCTAGCACTGGCATACATTCCAACACCCTGGCGTACAGTTAGAGTGGCATTTATAAAAAAAATTGGCAGAAGTGACTACTCGCTCGCCAAGAGCTTCAGACCAATCAGTCTGACTTCCTTCTTGCTGAAAAGCATGGAAAGTCTGGTCGAGCTTCACGTGCGCAAAACTGCTTTGCGATTGCATCCACTATCTCAGATGCAACATGCCTATCAACGCGGAAAATCCTGCGAGACTACGCTCTAAAATCCAGTTGGTAGAACTGAGGGCGTGCTTGACAGAAAAGAATACGCGATGGGCATTTTCATCGATATTGAGGGTGCTTTTGACAATGCGACTTTTGATAACATGTGCAGCTCCGCCAGACAACACGGCGTAGACGAACCATTGGTGTTGTGGATTAAAGCAATGCTAATGAATAGAACGTTGGTTGCGGATGCGGATTGTGGCCGCTATGTTATGGCGGGGGTAAACAGAGGCTGCCCGCAAGGCGGCGTTCTATTTCCACTGCTGTGGTGTATGCTGGTCGACTCTCTGTTGAACGCACTCAACAGTTCTAATGTACTCGTATACGCTCAGGCGTACGCGGATGGATCATGCCTAGCAACTGTATGCGCCAAGGCGCAGGCGGCCCTTGACGTGATCGACGAATGGTGCACTAGGAATGGGCTCTCGGTCAATCCTCTTAAAACTGAGGTTGTTCTCTTTACGAGAAGGAGGAAGCTGGTCGGGTTGACTCAGCCAGTGCTAAAAGGCGTCACAATCCAACTCTCAAATGAAGCAAAGTATCTCGGAGTTATCCTGGATAGCAAACTTCTTTGGTCTAAGCATGTTGAGCTGAAGGCTGCCAAGGCGCTGTCTGTTTTCTGGCAGTGCAAAGGCTTATTTGGCAAGACATGGGGCTTATCACCGAAAAGAGTCCTATGGATTTATACGGCTATGATAAGACCATTTATAGCATACGCATCGGTTGTTTGGTGGAATAAACTTTCACGTAAATACGTTACTGCTGCTTTTGCCAAACTTCAAAGGCAGGCATGTCTGTCTGCACCCTGGAGAGTCATGCCAACGTCGACTGGAAATCCGACGTCTGTAGGAAATCCGCGGCATTCTTGTTGTTTCTCAACAGAAAAGACTGCAGACAGACTACTGGCATTCTTACGGGACACTACGCTTTTGCCAAACACCTGAAGTCTGTGGAGAAAGCGACGACACTGCGGAACATTTCCTCTGTGATTGTCCGGCTTTTGCTCGTATCAGGTGGCAGGTATTTGGTGCGGATATGGTGAGTGCTGTAAACCTAAGCTCCTTACCATTGAAGCGCCTCCTCGTTTATCTTAGGAAAACGAGTAAATTCTCACAGTAAAATATGGTGTGTCTGCCTGGTAGTACAATGGACCAGTATTGAGTCTGAGTGCTTCAGTGCAGAAAGTCTCACACACCCCGACAAAAAAAAAATAGCATAGATTCAAAATAACTGCCAACACCTTCATACAAATTTTCGAAGACTATTAATCAAGTTTAAATATAATCCTCAAAGATGCATTTTGCTTATTTCGCCATATTTTGAGGACTTATTTCATTGTAATTTGGGCATATTTCGGAAGTTATTTCACTCGATGGTAATGTAATGTTAAATAACCAAAATTAAACGAATTTTTTCAACTTTACTTTGAAACTCGGTAAATTCAATAAATGTATAAAATATGTTCGCTTCGCTTTAGTTGTAAGTTGTGGTGCGATGGACTTGATTGCTGCCAAGTCTTCTCTGTCTATGTTGAGATTTACATGCAGAGATAACATGAACAACACTCGACGCTTCTAGCGGCCCTCGCAGTAGGTTAAGCTTTCTCCGAAGTTTGTAAATATATTGTATACAAGGTGGTGATGCAACTTATTCTCATTGTGGAATTCATTTTTTAATAACGTTTGCTTACATATGTCAACAAATATAATAGAAATTAACAGGACACTTATGCTGTTGTCCTTATGTCGATATTTTAAACTTAATTATTTTTCGAACAAATTTTACGGCATCATCATGAAATTTTATATTTTGAAATTAAAAACTACAAACCACCTACTCAACTGAACTTATATTATGCTTCCTTTCCTTACTTTTTCTTTAATGGCAAGCAACAAAGAGTTTGTTTCACTTTATTAGCTTAATACAAGCAAACACTTAAAACTAACATTAAAACTTAGTCTAATTATTGGAAATAAGGCAGGTAATTTAGGAGGTCAAGGATGTGTTTTAGGGTCTGTAAAGGGAGGTTTGGAGACTACCTTTGCTAAGTGGAAGTCGAAACGGTCGTTAAATGTAGCATATGGGTCAGAGTTTCGTTCCTTCCACAACGTGTGCTTTGATAGTTGATTTTAAATAAGAGAGGAATCAGTCAAAACTTGTTGGGGTTGGTGTTGAGAGAGATTTTTTGGAGAAGCAATGGGCAGTCGATATTTCCGGATAGACGTTCATGTATAAAGGCAATATCAGCCATTCGACTACGTTTTTCAAGGGATTGCATGTAGATAAGCTGAAGGCGGTCTTCATAGGGAGGGAGGTTATCTAAAATATGTGGTATAGAGTGATTTAGTGACATAGGGATCAGAAAATTAGTTCGACCAAAGTTCCACAAAGCCAACTGAAGAGCAAGCCTTGCTGATGCACGCTTCTATGTGATCGAAAGTGCAATTATTTATCATCGATGACTCCGAGATCACAGATTGAATCAACAGGGAAACTAGTTCATTGTTGATAAAATACATTCTAGGAGGGAGTGCAAATCTTTTACGCGAATAGGTAATGACTTGACACTTATTCGCATTAAGTTCAAGAAACTTGTCCGCCTGTCGGGTTTGCCGGTTTGACCTCAATAAACATCGGTAGGCCTTCCGATTTCGGGTCACATCTTAACTGAGGCTAAACAAATACTGGTGCTATTATATTTGTATGATCCACGTGTTTCCAGACCTTCCTCTTTTTTTCTTTTTTTCAAGAGGCGACGTGCATCGCTGGGCTCTCCTGAATGTTAAAATTGGCAACAAAGGGGATAACTCACTTTTTTGCCATTTACGACAAGCACTGTTTGGAGGGCGCTGCAGTGATATTTTTAGACCGTCCCTTTATAATAACTGCAGCCAGGGTTCTGATCACTCGTTATATTTCACAACCATTGATCAAAGTCCCAATTACATTTCGATCGCCTGGCAATCGTCAACGTTCGCCCAGCTAACTGAACCTTACTTTAAAATGAAGAGGATTTTACCGAGTTAGTGGGCGTTTTGACACCTTCCTTAACCTAAGAAGTCACCAAAATTTAGCGAATTGTTTTACCGTTTCAATCTTATCCCTCTCCGCTACTGCCGTAATAAAATAGACGAGCTTAGCTGCATTGGCGACTTCACCACGTGGATAACCCGCTTATCTTTCACGCTGCGATAGTGGTATTACAATACCGGGATATCATCTCGACCAGACTTTTTGCATCAATAAAGGTGAATGGCTCCGGCGCAAAGCCAGACTGGTGCGTGTTCACTATGTAAATTTCACCAGGGTTGTATCCCAAACGATCAGACTTTGTCACTGGTCATTGCCCTTGCAACATGTCTTCGGATGACATTGATAAGAAAATCGTCACTCCTATTCAGCCCAAGCCTAATCGTATAGGGCCTTGGTGGGATAGTATTTTATAAAGTTGGATGCGGGCGTTCGGAACCATAAGCGATAATTCCTAGGAAATTTGGATAGTTTCACTTACGGATCTCTTGCAGATTTTTCACCTAAAGAACCGGAGATTTTTTTTTTTCAATTACCCAAGAAAATTCTTTTTGGTATTCGCCTCCTCACTCGCGTTTTCAAGAACTTTTTATGCTTATATGAAGGAAACTGCGTTGCCGAATGCTTTTGAGCGTATCTGAGCCAAGTAAAGGAAAGAAGTTTTCTTTTGTTTGCTGTGGCAGAAAGAAAAAATAGGGGTACATGATGACGGATTTGTTTCTCCTCCGTTGAGAAAGTTGTGCTACTTAATAAAAATTGAAATGAGCGAGCGGAGGAAAATCCCGTAGTGGAACTCGAATAATTTTTCTCCAAAACCTTAGTCTTTTCCATAAAACTAGGCGCTATATTGAACCGTACAACAGACAACAATACGCGGTAATTGGCATTATAAGGCCCACGTAGTATATGAATCAATTTGACCGCTGTAAAACAATCTATTTGTCAGAGCAAAAGTCTTCTTGGCAAGACGCAAGCAAGAAAAGCATACATACGTCTATCTTAATACAGATACTGGTCGAGCCAGATATCCAGATATTTAAGTAGACTTCTTATCGCCAATGGCTGCCGATTTTGTCCAATACTGGCCAATTTCTTTCTTTTTTTTTAAGGCACAAGATTTTTTACGTCTTCTTAAGGGTGATTTTAAACTTCCGGCTCCGCAATATTCCTTTACTTGATTGATGTTACGCTACAAAAGAAAGTCGATTTCAGGACCTGCTCTGTATGCACCAAATCGTCGTCATCCCTTTTAGCGACTCTGAGTGAGCCCACCAGATCGTATTAATTTGTAAACAGGATCGGAGATTCACAGCCCCTGTTGGAAGCTATTTTAATGCCAAAGACCCTGCTGAAAGTTACGTTGTCACATTTAACAACGAACTTATTTCCCATTATCATACTGCAAATTGTATACATATGGTGTCGAAGGCCTTCTCAAAATCAACCAAGCAAGCCCTCTTGCATCGGGTCTTGCGTTCATGCTACTTAATTTCGGAAAACAGTTTCCGACTGCGACATGCCCCGTCCTGAAACCAAACTGATTGATATTATTGTCCTCGACCCACTTCAACAGGATTCTATTGCCAACTACTCAAAGACCTTGCTTATATTCGGAAGCAAACTAATCGACCGGAGATTTCCAGGAGTCGCCCTTTCTTTAGTCTTTTTCGGGTTAGGGTGTACAACAGCTGTCTTTCAATGCACGTGATAATGTTCATTAATGTTCATCGCATTGTTAATCAGCGGGGTAAAAATATTACAGCCTCAATACGACGTTTGGCTCACCATCCATTCCCGCCTACTTTTTATTCTTAGATTATTCGCTTGGTGCGACACTTTTCGGACGTATTCCAGCAGTCAGTGCCACCCTGGATTGGCATGAAGATTATATGCGGTAGATTAGCCCGGTAGAATTTCGCCTTATAGAATATAATAATATAGAGTATGTTTTTTTTCATGAAAAAAGAAATTACAGAACTAATCAAATAATGATTTCTTGTCCTTAATCAATTGATCAATTTGTTCGACGATTCAACGTTTTCGGCGATGTGATTTTTTTCCTTGAAAGAGAAGAGACAATTCCTTTTCCTGAAATAAGCAAATGGAAAGACTCCAATGGATCTGAGTCGAATAATTCAAAAAATGAAACCCTTCACTTTGTTTTTCTACAGATCGCTCAAATTTTGGCCATTGTAAACTGGGTGCAAAAAAAACGCTGCCATTGTAATATATCAGCAAGTTTGGGCAAGTGTTCAAAGCTCGTCTGGTGCTTGGTCCATCAGATTGAGCAATTCTACGACGGCGTCAGCTTTTCACTTTTGGCATAAACTGTTGATTTTGGCGACACAGTTTTAAGTATTTTTCTCACCGACTACTCTACAAAACTTGCGCTAAATATTAGTAAGTTGAGTTTTCTGTATTTGGTATCTTCATCGTCTTCGTTTACGCCATCCACATCTTCATCTGCGGCCACTCTTTTCATGAATGAATAATTGTCGATGAATGACTTGAGTGCACTTTGAGAGCTCGCAATGCGAATCAGCGAATACAATACTGGTTTCTTGTCACCTGCATTCTTTAAACGAATTTTCAATTTCGGCTTCATGAAATCTTTTTAAACTGCCATGAAAAATAAATAAATATGCCTAAGGCATTAACGGCCCATACAGGCCGTTAGGTGTTACTTTAGGAACATGTGAAGAAGAAAGTAGATGAGCTAAATATTAGATACAGAAAACTTTATTGGTTGCTAGGACATAATTCGGAAATGTCCACTGAGAATAAAATTTTATTATATAATTAGATACTAAAACCTGTTTGGACATAAAACTATACAAAACGCCCCAGTTTACAAAACGCCCCAGTAGTCTAGCACTCATACAGGTGTTGTTATGCAGTCATAACCAAACCTGTTCAAACTAGTTTCAGTCGTTCGCCAATTGTGTTATTGAGTGGTAGTGTTCTGTGTGCTATGTTGAGAAAAAAACTACAAAAACTAATTTTGGCGCCAAAACATATTGCGGCGAGTACAGTAATAATTTATTTTTTTCAGAAACTATGCCCATTATGTTAAAATGAAATATATATTTATAAAGTACATAAAATTGGCTTTTTAGTTAGTTTTTGTTTATTTTTTAAATCAGGATGGGTTGCTTTATTTTTGCTGGGGCGTTTTGCACTCAGAAATTTACAAAACGCCCCAACAAAGTAAGTGTAATACGCCCCAGCAATGTATAGAAATATGACACTCATTAGAGCGTTTTTTTTTTCTTAATTGTTTATAGAAATGCCACGAAATTACACAATTACGATACTGCGGGCATCATAGTTCGAAAAAGACCTGAAAAAAGCAATGGAGAAGGTAAAAAATGAAACTTTGGGAGTGAATGAAGCAAGTAGGGAGTTCAACATAGCATCCAGAACCCTGAGGAGACATATTTTAAAGCCAATGCAAATAAGTCGCTTGGTCGGTCAACTGCACTCTCGTTGAAGCAAAAAAAAAAATTGGTTGCCTACATACAAAAATTGGAAAAAGTTGGGCTTGCTCCTAACCGAAAAGACGTAAAAGAAATCGCTTATCGGTTCAGCGATCGTCTTGGATCACCACACAGTTTCTCAAATGACACAAAGCCGGCTGGTAATTTTGGCTCAATGGTTTCTCGAAACATAATCCATTGTGTGCACCGAAAATTACCACAAGACCGTTTCCACAGAAGACTGTATTCAGTGCATATCTTCCCAGGGCTGGTTGTACGAGTTTTGTACTATGTACATACCAAATTGCAACAGCTGCGGCCGCAAGGCGGAGCGACAGGCCATATTACAAAACCAATAATTTAATTTTCATACTTTATAATATTCCTACTTTTTCCTTATGGGCGTTTTGTCACTAATGGGCGGCTTTTTACCCAACAATTGAGTTACAAAACGCCCCACTTAAACTTTTTTTAAAAAATATATATATAATATACGCTAACATATTTTTGTACAAATGAAATTGATAAACCTATGAAAGAGACTGTTAATTTTTTATTTAATAAAAGAATTATTATTTCTGTTTCATTGAAGATTCTAAAAAAGTGGGGCGTATTGTATAGTTTTACCCTATGGTATCCAACTATGGGGTTGTACAAAGAAAACAAATGTACAAATAATACAACCATTTCAAAACAAAGTCCTTCGGGGAATAGTAAATGCCCCATGGTACCTATATAAAAAAATAAGGACTTGCATCGTGACTTGCAGATTTATCTTGTAACGGAAGTAATTAAAAAATACGCAATTCGTCACCGTCAAAATGAGCGTCTGCAGACCCACACTACTCTGGGTCACCCCATTGTGTCTTTCGAGATTTTCACCTTCGAAACAAAACAGGTGTTATTTGGCCCCGGTGGGATTTGAACCGTAATCCCTGCGCCACTGCACCACTGCCATGACTTTGTACAAAATGGTCGTATTTTTTTTACGCCAAGAAAATCATTGGCAAATATATTGCCGGTATGCGAATTGCACGTTGTAAACATTAATGTTGGCGGCAATTTTCGACTCAACCAACCGATGCACTGTTCTGTTGTCAGTGACAACAGCGATTATTCAGAATCGAATCGTTCGTTTGCCAAAGCAGTTGCTTTAAACACGATGTCGAGCAGATCGTGAAGTACCTCCGTATCGTATGATTCAAGAAACCACCATAGTGACCTAGTTGTATCGATTTGAGTTCGAATTCGTCCATTCACTGATCAGCAATGTTGTCAGACGGTTCATTTTGTGCTCAATTTTGTGGTGAACTTTGTCCAACAGCCTCGCAGCCATCTTTTTGCGTGTCGGTGGCGAATACGCTGCACGAAACGCTTTGAGGATTTTTTTGAAATAATCGGAATAGCATGAAGCAAAAGGCAAATTGCAGTCGAAAAAAAAAATTCGGCGAGAAGCAACTCTTGTCACTTTCAGCGGCATTTTTTATACCCTATTCTAAGGGTATATTAATTTTGACGCATAGTTTGTAACATACCTTAATATTGCCCGTAGACCCATAAAAGTTACTATATTTAAGATCAGCATCGATAGTAATGTCGATCTAGCCATGTCCGTCCGTCCGTCCGTCTGTAGCCAAAAATTAGGCCTTTAAACTGGACCTAGAGAGCTGAAATTTTAACCATATACTCTCTAGGGTCCCGAAATAATCAAGTTTACGAATTTTTGAAATCCGCCCACAGACACGCCCACAAACTCAAAAAAACCAAATTTTGGAAAAAATCGAATTTTGAGTTAGAAAGCTGAAATTTTTTATATATGATCTATGACTACTAAAACTGCTCGGGATAAACAATTTTCAAAATCCGCCCACTGACACGCCCACAAATAAATAAAATAATTTTTTTTACCCTATTCTAAGGGTATATTAATAGGGACGGGCTACAGTCCGCTTGGGCGAACTGTTGGATACCCTATTCTTAGTCCTATCCCTCATAAGTGGGCGTGACAAAAGTCTAAGTATGGTTGAATTGTTAAGAACGCCCTACATATTTTGTAATATAACATTTAAAGGATTTAATCAAAAAAAAACGCTCCCTAGCTCAAACCTGGGTGTTTCAATAAAATTGTTTTATTTAATTGTGGGCGTGTCAGTAGGCGGATTTAAAAAAAATTAACACATGAGAATAAAGGGCCACTAGAGAGTATATATTATAAATTTCAGCTTCCTAGCTCAAACTTTGAATTTTCAAAAAAAAAAAAAAAAGTTGTGGGCGTGTCAGTGGGCGGATTTTGAAAATATCTACACATGAGCATAAAGGGCCCATAGAGAGTATATATTATAAATTTCAGCTCCCTAGCTCAAACTTTGGATTTTCAAAAAAATTGTTTTATTTATTTGTGGGCGTGTGAGTGGGCGGATTTTGAAAATTTCTTATCCCGAGCAGTTTTAGGAGTTATAGATCATATATACAAAATTTCAGCTTTCTAGCTCAAAATTCGATTTTTTCCAAAATTTTGTTTTTTTGAGTTTGTGGGCGTGTCTGTTGGCAGATTTCAAAAATTCGTAAACTTGATTATTTCGGGACCCTAGAGAGTATATGGTTAAAATTTCAGCTCTCTAGGTCCAGCTTAAAGGCCTAATTTTTGCCGACAGACGGACGGACGGACATGGCTAGATCGACATTACTATCGATGCTGATCATAAATATAGTAACTTTGGAGGTCTACGGGCAATATTAAGGTATGTTACAAACTATGCGTCAAAATTAATATACCCTTAGAATAGGGTATAACAAGAAACAATACCTAGAGCTGATTCAATTGACATCGCCAATACGTTGAAATCTTCGTTCACACCGATGTCACTGCCACCATCGGCACTATTTGCATAACCTCAGAATTCACTGCCGCAGCGACAGCGACGGAAATGAATATTTGACAATTCTGTAATTTCTTTACATTTGTGGTGAGGACGTGTACATTTGTACAATCTCTGCGTTTGCGGTGTCGGCTGTCATTGTACGTTAACTGTGTGAAAACGAGATATGTTTAGAAGCAATGATATTCAGATGACCGTAGCACAGCAAATTTAACTTCGGCGAACAATGGCCCATTTACATACACGTGCATTTGCAAAACTTACATCATCGAGGCATGTTGAATACGTGTAATCTACATGGTTTAAACAGATTACATCGGCCGACCGAAAATCATGTAGTTTTGCCAACCCAGACAGACAGCACTGTCTATTTTCCGGGAGATTCGGACACAAGGAATATCATTCTAATTATTTGTTTAATTTGCGGGAACTAATTACTACGAGAGGTATTAAGGCCCGAATTTTATTTCCCCAATACGGACAAGTTTTCTGTAATTTTCCGCAACCAGCTGCTTCAGGATTCGGTTTTTGAGTTCAGCACGATTGAATAAGGGTGGTCACATTCCCACAACACCCACACATTAAATTATAAATCCACTGAAGACAAAGTCTTCATAAACAAAGATATAAAATGTAATCTGATCCAAGACATCAACAATGGCAGTGCCAACTTCATTTGTTGACACAAGTGTACATCTTCAATGCATCATAATAGCAAGATCTTTCTTGCATAGAAAACTAATTAACTACTACTCGTATATCTTGAATCAGCAGTAGTAAAGATGAAATAAATGATCTTTGATCAAACTGCTGACCTAGCAGATATTTCACAATATAAAGCGTTTCTTTCTGAGATTAGTTTTAGTTCTAGTTCATAGTCTGAGTTCTTCGAATAAGCTGAAGATTTCCCCCCTCCAGTGGTAAGGGATCTGATGCTTGAAGTAAATATTTTAAAATAAAAGACTTGCGTTTTTAATTAAAAAGTGGTTGCGTTCTCTAACAAGAGAACAAACAAGTATATTTTTTTGTTTAACTAGATTCCACGATCTAAAACTGGGTGTCTATATTTGTCTGTCCTTCTCGAGAAATAGCTTGTTCCATCGTTCGTTTGATTGCGTCGTTCATTTGCAACAAATGCCGATGATTGCCATCATTTGTCATGCAACGTTTGTCGGTGGGTCGTTCCCACTTGAACCGTATACCTGTCTCTCTTTAATAATTTTTAAAAGCGCGATTAGGGTGCGCTTTGATTATCGAATAATCAAAGCACACCTCCAGTAGCGTTTGCTCGTTCGTGATCCGTATTGCGGCGGCCCATAGAATTCACTATCCTATTCAAACGCACGCAAACAGTTCCACGTGCTTTGGTCGGTGTTCATCAGGTGTCTTGCGTCCGTTAAAAGTTCAGGGAAGTACCGCGTCTTGTGAAAGAAGGGATATCCGTCGAAACTGGTTACCCCTGGGATTGGAAGAGATATTTCCTTATGCAGCATGTCTGGAATTAAGATCTCCGGCCAATAAGTAATATTTCTCCTCTGAGTTAAGCTGAAGGCTACGAAAAAGTGTAAAGTGTCCCGAGCTCTGTCATTAATAATGTGGGCTTAGGCGCTCCATTTTTTTTTTTTTTTTATAATTCGCTTACGCTAAAGGGACTTTGTTTTTTCTGTATAATGTACAGTACCCTTATAGTGTTAAACACAGCGCATGCATTTTTTGTTGAACAGTAAGTAGCACCTAGCAATATAGTATTGTATTGCATGATTTTAGGTGTTACCTACTATTCGAAAGAATAGGAGGATAGGATAGAAGTTTTGGTGCTTAGTATATTTTCTCCACGGGTAGCGCCTAAATTGCTAAGGGAGATCTCTATTTATGTGAATTCAATTAAAAATCGTGGCCCTGGCCGGGATTCGAACGCACGACCTGCCAATCAGTTAGTGAATACACTACCATCGCTCCAATGAAGCGACACTACATACATTCGCCTCCAACTATATGATGCATGCTTCCAACAACTGGGACCTACGCCCGTCTCTGCTATACACAACCGCATGGCACAGGCCTTTTCGAATTAAGAATTCAACTGCATCTTCTAGAGTAGAGTGGTGCCTGTTTCTTCTTACTACAAATGGTAGTGTTTGTTTGGGTGATGAGTGATAATGATAACCATTGTCACTGACGCGGTGTAAGTATTTATTTAGTGTCGCTGTACCAGGTGAGCATTTTGCAAAATATGAAAATACTTACATTCTTAGTACCGAACCCAATAAATTGTACATTCTAAAAGACACCCAACCTCTCCAATAAACAATCACTGGCTTGCCTGGCAATATATTTTTTGAAAAAAAAAACACCTTCATTTACGGCTGAATATTGTACCCACATCCTGCGGCTTATAATTCAATAACTTTTTCTTGAAAACCAAACAGCATTTCGTCTGATTGTATTTTTCCCTCCGGCATGTTCCGCCCAGAACAAAGTATCTGCAAGTTGACGTAAATTCATTGACCATAATATGAAAACGTAACAAAGTCATAACTCAAACCCAAACTGTAGCAAGTTGAAATACCCACGCATACCATCGCAGACGAATATCAGACTTTGTGGCTAAAAAGACCAGCTCTGCCTCCGTTACGAGGACGAAGGATCACCGCACGAACCAAATGTCCTGGAAAGTGGAAAAATTGAATTTCGTATGCGGTGATGATGGTGAATTCGTCAGCCCTTTCCCGGAATTAAAGTGATTTTCGCTTGATTTTTCTTCGTATGTACGAGTACTCCCCTCAGCGTTCGTTGGTCGCTTTTTATGGTTTTCTTTACTTCGTTTAGTTTTGCTTGTTGCAAAGTTTCACTCGCTGTCGCTGGCTGGTTGGACGTGGAGGGTGTAGAGGCTGTGTGACAAAGTTTTGTCCTTTTTTGTGCATTTTACCGCAAAGTAGTTGTAAGGAGGTCAAATGAAGGAAAATGAAATGTAACAGTTTTGGCGCACAGATCACGTACGGTATGAAATGAACTAACAATGGACCTTAAGTTGGCGAGGGGTAGTGTTGCGAGTATGTATGTATGTTTGAGTGCAGGGGAATAAAATTTATGGAGTGCCTAAATTGCTAAAAAATGTTCCTTGAATGCTTTCGATTGTTTTAGTAGTTGTGGGAGTGATTTTAACATTTAAACTGAGTTAAAAAAGTGCTCTTGGCAAGAGGTGTTTGCTTTTAAGTATCGCCAACCTTTGAGTTTTATTTGAACAAACGATGTGCTAGGGATTGATACGAACTCTTACACCCTGTCGCACAAAGTGCTGTGAGAAATGTGCGCTCGGGCAAGTGTGGTTTTCTTATTAAATTTTATATGACTTCACATTTTCCAATGACTCACGTTCGTTAGAGTAATAGACTTTTCAATTAAGCCATAGGAAATTAATTCTCGCAATTAGAACGTCGCAAAGTCTTAATGAGAAAAGTTTATAAATTAACAGTAAAGCTATACAGGGAAAATGTCTTCATTAACTTCTTATAGAATATTGGTACTTGCTTAATGGGCTTGTGACCCGTGGTGAGTCTCTGCCGGAGACACTGCAGACATTCATCCCAGTTTGCTTCCAGTTGTCCAGACCAGGCGCTCTGGTATCCGCAACGGCTTGGTCTTTAAAGAACGGAGACTAGGCTAGGTTGGCGTCTCAAACCTGGGGGTTGGAAGTCGAAGATCCTATTCGGTAGATGATTTTTATCTATTCGTTCGATGTGGCCGAGCCAATGTAGTCGACATATTTTATCTTGTTGGACTACATCTTCATCTTCTCCTCCTTGGCAAGTTAATTCAAAGTCAAAGACTTGCAGCAACAGTATACAAATGTACGCTTGATTCCATCATCCACACATTTCCTTGTTCCCGCAATGAGCAGTGTGAATACATTTATATGTACTTTCTTTGGTTCTGGTACTTCAATGTAATACCACCATGACAACCCAATGTAATTTATTTGTACTTTTTTATGCACAAAGCAGCAGTAAAAAATCCATCTTTGGGAGCAGCGCACACGCGATCCCAATCATAAAGAGGACGAACATTAAAGAAAATTAAATTTGAATTAAAAGTGAATTAAAAACTCGCGTGAAGTTGGGGTAGAGTGTGTATCTATCATTATTGCGCTTGTTCTAGAAAGGATAACAAAAGAATTTTCGCCACATCATTAAGATAATTGATTTTTTATTTATTTTCCGCGTAAGTTCTTGAATAGAAATCATAGAGAGTGCTCGTTAAACGCGTTGCGTAAGGAGTAATTACTTTCTGAGGCTCTAATTACGTAAATTTATGTGAAAATTTAGCTACATGACTTCTGTTTTTCTGGCTTATTATGGGATGCATATACATAAACCTGAACCTATGTATAGTATCGTGAGCGACATAATACAATGGGAAACTACCGCAGAAGGATAATGATGAACATAATTCGCCCCTAGGGGGAGTACAAATGATAAATGTATCTTTGATGAGCCGTTTGTCATGTGCTTTATCTTCAGGAACGTACGGCAGAATGATTGAATGACAAATTGAGATTGTTTCAAAATTTTAAAATAAAAATCATCTTAAGGTTGTTGTCTACCGAATGAAATTTTTCTTCTGAATGATGAATGAGTAGAGGGATTTTTTTTTTCGTTTGAAAAGAATGATTTTAAAACTTATCAATCAGGATTTATATGTGAGGCAAGCATTTGTTTATTTACAGGCGAGACCGTGGCTTATTATTGCCAGATACCTTTGTATTTTCTTTAGTAATATAACATTGTTTCAAGCCTGTTCAGGGAGGGGCCTAGAATATCACTGCAGCACTATCCAAAAAACAGTGCTCATCGTAAAAGGGGGCTTAGGGGAGAAATCGCAAATGGGCGATTCTATCATCCAGGGGAACCCTGCGACAAATGGAACACCTTAACTCTGTCCCGGAAGTGTGCTTGCAAATTCGTGGGATTTTACCGGTGTCATCAAAGTTTGCTAGCTTAGTCAAACTCTGTCAAATGCCTTTGAAATACCAAGCTTCACCACCATGGTGAAGGGATTGGTTCCACTTTTCGGTTAGATATGTCATCGAATCACCAGTGGACCTGATGCTGCGAAAATCATACTGCCGGTCATTAAGAAGTTTTCGCGATTTAAGATATTTCATTAGCTGATTGATCAGCGTTTCCATGACCTTGGAAAGAAGGGACGTAAGTGCAATTGGTTGGTAGGTGGAGGGAGAAGAATATTCGCTTTTTTTGGTACAGGCTGGAAAAAATCCGGTTTTCTATCTTCTCGGAAAGACCCGAACTGAAGAATAGGACAGATAGAAAAGCGTACGCAGTGGTTTTGCCAGCGGAATATAATAATTGCACTAAGTTGTACCCAGATAGACTAAACTCTGTTAAATCAGAGCCAACGCTAACCTGGGTTTCATTGATTGCCAAAATTACTGGTTTGTTATGAAAAGCATGGGCGTATAATTACTCACATCCACTACAAAATTCCTACATATTATAAAATACAAACATAAATGAAAACACAAACTCCGACAGTACCTAAGCAAAAGCCGTGAAATGAGGATCTGCGTTGGATTTCCAAAACAATTTACCGCAACAAAATCAACAGCTCACAACCCGCTATCTGTCTGATGTTGCCTGTACCCAGCCATTGCAAGTGCATACACGAAAATTGTACGGCACCTGCAATATCCAAGCAAATGCAACAGCGATGGTGTGGGGTGGGGCACGTCCGGTGGAATACCCAGCGCTATGGCTTTTTTTGGATTTAATTTTTTTCTTTCCGCACTACACCGGCACTGACACTGAGTGGATTATTACTTTTTTGTCTCTACGCTATGATACTGCAGTGGCGATATAGTTTAAGAACTTGCAGTTTTATATAGTTAAACACGACTTCACGTAGATAAATCGTTGTTAGAACTGATGAAATTTTTCGTTTCAAATCTTCCTACAAAAGCAAGTACACGACCCTTCAATTTTACCGTTAGATAAACTGTCTCATTCGCACAACTGCGTTCTTTCCCCTCACCTGTGTAGGACTTATGCTAGCCAGAACCGCCTGCCATTGTACCAATTTACTTTAAATCGCTTAAAGAAACACGTCTATAAATTTCAACTTTACAGAATAAAGTTTATTGTAAGCTATACATATACACCTTTAGGTTTACCTGTCAGGTACTTGTGCTTATCGAAAACGCCTGTCAATTTTTTTTTTTCAAACTTTATAACGAATAAACAAAATGTTATAAAAATTTCAAGCTTACAGGAACAAGTTTTTTTTCAAATATTTCCTACACTTTCAAAAATATAGGGGTTGATGACGTGCAGGGCTGAGGCGTGCCAGGTGATGGTTATTGTACTTAGCAAGCTATGACTCATCACCATAAGAATTTCTAGCCTTACAGACATACCGTTACTCGGATGGTCCACTAGCTCTCGATAGTTTACCAGCGGAGCTATTCAATATCGGAGGTGATGTTTTGGTAGGGCGCACGCCTCAAATCATCAACCAGTTATGGGTGGAAGCAAGCATGCCCGATGACTACACTATTCGAATCCTAGTCAACTTACTCCGTGGCCCGCAGAATGACCACATAGACCAAATCTGAACTCTGTGGCAAGTCCTGGAAAATACCAATGAGTTTCAAGTCGAGTCGCAGCTTCTTTTCATTAAATTCAAAGCCACATCCGACAGCATATATCGTCAGGACTTTGTGGGGGTGGACGAATCCGGGATCAGGATAAATCTGAGCCTGCTGTGTCGCTTGGGCTGAAAAACACGCAGTACAATGTGCAGTTTGGAAATAGCACTTCAGTAATTTCAAACCTTCATCAGATTCCAGCAAGGAAGTGTTTCGTCGATAGTCTTGTATAACTCAAATTCAATAACCGTTTTTGACCATTTAAAATTTGCTTCACATAACTCAATTATTGACAAGACGATATCGACAATCAACAGCGTTTGCGCGATATCTATTGTATATTATTTTCAAATCAAGTATTTTTTAAAATTGTTTTCTCTATCTTTTTTTAAATTCATGAAAGTAAGAACTAAATTGGCCTTTATTTTCCACTGCCCACATCAATCTACATATACTATATATAAAATTGTTTTTTCGTTTATTTGTCCGGTTTTTTATATGTTACAACATATCTCAAGACTTACCAGTGCTATTTTCTAGACAATTCCAGCTTGGTACTCCTTAGTTCGTCGACAATGCTATAGGCCACTTTCACACACGACGGTTTTCTCCGTACGGAAAAAAACCTTACTAAATAATAAAAACCGTAAACTAATAAAAGTAACTGCAACTTTCACACTAGTACGGACGATTTAAATAAGCCGTCTCAACGACTGAAATATAAGGTGATCGTGCCGTCGCCGTCTTATCACTGGTCACGTGACTTCGCGCAGGCTTTCACAAAAGACGATCTTTATTCGTCTGCCGTCGGTTTGTTCACTTGTCACACATATTTTGTGATTAATCATATCATATTATATATTAATTTGATTTGTACGTTAATATGACTGATATTGACACGGAAATACTTATTTCTCTTGTTGAAGCTATACCTGTATTATGGGATAAGTCCCTAAAACTTTATTAAGATAGGAATGGTACAAGAAAGGCGTGGGAAGTTGTATTAAAATCAGACTTCAATGAATTACAAAATAAAGACAGAAATGCATTTGGTGAGTACTTATATTATAAAGTAAATTAGTATTACATGCTTATTATTATTATTATATCAACTATAATTATAAGTTATAGCATTATTTATAAGCTCAAAATCATCATCTATGCAATAGTTAAAATTAGCATTTTTTTCAAAATTCAATGAAATTGTTTTCCACTGTTCTTTTGAAAATTTGGGTAGAAATTCTGATTTCATTATCATCCAAATAGCTCTACAAACTTAGAAATACCAATTCTGTATGTATACTGAAGATCTGTGAATGAGCATCCACGAATCTGCTTAGTTCCTAATTATAACTTCAAACAATTTAATAAACTATTTTAAAATTATATTCATTACTACAGGACAGGAAGTAATGAAAAGGTGGACAAATGTACGAGATGCAACAACTGATTTCAAATATAGATTATGAAAAACGAAGATTCAGTCAACCTTCCAACTATCCTCAGACTGACTTACATTCATCTCAGCCTACAACATCTACTCATCCTCACTTCTTTGTAGTACCTCATGGGCAAACTCCACAACAAGCTTCTTACCAGTATTATCAAAATCTAAATCGACCTACTGCTTTTACCTCTTTTGCACCGAAACGCTGGAGATGGACTGTCTATATAGTCCTTCTCCAGCGCCATCTACTTCATCTTCTTATAACTCAGTTGACTTTTCAGCATTAAGTCCAACTTAATTCAATTTTTCTGATTAATATTTGTTCATTTTCATTTTCATTTAATTTTTATTTCATTTGAATGCTTACACATTAAGACATAAATTTATCTTATAAAATAGTGAAAGCTTTTGTAATAATAAATTCAATTATGATACGGGCTACTTAAAAGAACTGTTCAATAATTTAATTTAAGGTACCTGTACAAAGATTTATAAGAAATAGTAACATTATTATAGAATTTTATTATAAAGAAAAATATAAACAAATCGTAAAAGAAGCGAATAAACAAATAAAACATTTAAACATACATCTCCATATATATTTTTAAGAATAAATAGCAAATTTAAAAACAAAATCAATCGGGGAACTACTTCTAATAGACTTTTTGTATACTTTTTTTAATCATAACAAGAAGAATCTTGTCATATTTATTTTATTTTTTCAATTTTTTAGCCAATAAAAAGCTAGTAATAAAATGAAATGAAACTTTTTTACTTACCTCAGTGTTACAGCTTTCATTTCCGCAATTTCTCATTTTAGTGGTTTGCCGCTGAATACTGTTTTTTAACCAGTTATGAAATTCATCAAAGGAAGAAATGGACATTCGAAAGTAATTAAAATAATTGTACCATGTTGCCTAGGGGAAAAACTGACTTGCAGTGAAAGTAGAGTGTGTCGTAAACTATGCTTAGGTATGCAGGAAAGTTTAGCTATGGGTCTATAGTTGGAGACGTCGCTCTTACTGCCTTTCTTATGAATAGGAATGATGAAGCACACCAGATCTGATAGACAGCTGAAATAGTGAAGTAAGTGGTTGGGCTATTTTCGAAATACATTTTTTGAGCACAGCTGCAGGGATCCCATCAGGGCCGGATGAGAAATCTTCCTTAAGCTGGGAGATTTTGTCAACTACTGACTGTTGAGTACAAATAGTCAATTCTTATTATTTTCAGAGTGCTGCAAGCTCATTGTTGAATAGAATCATTTAAAGGTTTTTCAACATTAGACCTGGGCAACGCCTTGTACCATCCCATTTAGTTTTATAAATTAAAACAGATTATAGAAAAGACATTTTGATCAAGCCGAGCTCAATGATCGAAACGAACGACTGAAGTTCCTTTTCAGATATATATTGGTCTAATCTCTTCGCAAGACTGAATGATATGTTTTATTAATTTCCTATTTATATATTTTGAAACATGAAATTTGAATGTATGTAGTTCAATTCCTAAATTTCTAATTCAACAAGTTAAAATGATTCTAAAGTATTCAAAGAATATAATACGGAATGTAACAAATGATTCTAAAGGCCCTTTTAGGCGATCAGTTAGCAGTTTAGTTGTCAGTTCAGTATTCAGTTGAGTTTTCATTTTACTCGTTAACAGTGAGAATATAATAGAAGTACGAGTATATACAACACAAAATGGATGAAGAAAAAGTCTTATTGCTCATTTTTAGCCCGTAATGAAAGAATGAAACATAAATACTGGAACTCACCGGCAAACGCGTTTGGAAATGATTACTTAAGTGAAACTTACATACACATCAGTTTAACTGACAATTAAACTGATCATGCGTTTTATTCTCAGTTTCACTTTCAGTTAAAAGCTTAAATTTTTATTTTTTTTTATTTATTTGTTTTTGCATTTACATATAAGTTTAACTGAATGCTTAACTGGAAGCTGAACTGAAGCTGAAACTGAAATGATAGTGTAAATGGGCCTTTAGAGTATTCTTTGAGATAAGAACGATTGATAAAAATAATAATAAACAAAAATCTTTATAATACTCGTAGGTATAGGTTAGTTAAATTTATTTATACAAAAATTATTTAAAAAACTTTATTTCAGCTGAAAGCAATTCTGCCTTAATAAAAACTAAACTACATATATATTAAAACTATGGCTATGGGCCCCATTCTTTCAATGTTTTTATGTCCGACATACCAAATATTGGAATGAACACTCAATTGCATAAAGCGTTGCTGCCCGAGATACTCTTGAAAGCTGGCGATGCTCCCTGAATAGCTTATAACACTCTCATTCATAAGTGGAAAATCAAGAATGACGATGGCAAATCATAAACTCTCTGGTTTACTCGACGTAGTAATCCAGACTTTTTGCCCAAAAGAATGTTGCAATTGAGTTCAATGCACACTGCTTGGTCTCAAAACTGTTACTATTTGAGAAACATATTGCCAACACGATTAATTACTATTAGATACATTTATAGAATGTTAAAAGAATCCAGAATATTTTTTTTAAGTGAATGCCAAGTGATATTATTCAACAGCAAGGCTTCATGATAATGCTTATATCAACCCAATTAAGCTTGTAGTGAATAACATTCACTTACAATTCACAACTTAATCAATTCAAAAAACCTTAATCTTCTGAATTAGATGAAATACATCGCAAGTGGGTGTATGTGGAATTTAGTTTTAAGAATCATATAGGGATTTTTTATCTTGTAGCTTTTCTCTTAAATATTTTTCTTTGAATTAAATAGCTATTCATCATTAACTTTATTAAATTGAAGATTCTGCTGTCCCATCAATCTCGTTCGTCGGGTAGGTTGTCCTCGCAGCTAGATGAGGGCAGGCATGCTTGTATACGCACAAACTAGCTCGACGGAGGCGTAGGATCTTTCACCCGCTGCTGGACATCCGCACATTTATTTCATGCCTGAAATTTATATAAAGAACAAGGAGCTACAACCAGAATTAATGTATAACCATCTCTTATGATGTTCAAGGAACATAAACCTGGGAAACTTAGGCGTTAGTGGTCTCTCTTGCGTAACCCTCCCACAACTTTTTACCTTTTGGAGTAAAAGTCATCCTTGGCTAACGCGCCGCCAGTACTTGCGGTAGCCCCTTAAGAAAAAAAAACCCAAGCGACCGCTCACGGTTCACTCAGCTCACCACCGAAGATTCTAATCACTGGCATTGCACTGCCCCTTTGCATACGAAAAACAATTATTGACACATAATCTCGATGTCAATCATCAAAAAAAAATAATAATAGAATAAAGCGAAAACTCAAATAGGTACTTTAACATTATAAATGCTTCACGAGAGATTTATTAAAAAAAAAGAAACAAAGGAATTCTTAACTAACATAAGGAAAATATAAAACTACGCATGTATACGAGTATAATTACTTTTCAAAGAGAATTTGAATATTTCATTTTAAATTCATATTTAAGTTTTTAGTCCTTATCAATCAATTCTCCTATTCTCGTTTTATGCTTTGAAACTTTATGTAGCGCCATTATATTACTTTTAAATATATATAGACAAAATCTGAACCGTTGATTCATCGGAAAAGCAGACCTACAAAAAAACGCGTGCCACGAAAATCGTGAAAATATATCTCCAAAATATAAAAAAAAATCTATTGAAAGCTGACATATTAAGTTATCACCTTTAACCAGTCTTCGGATGTCCAGTCCTTATGAGCCTTAGCTCATTTAAGGCGTTTTTCCACCACTAAATCCTGAAAAAAATATATTTTTTAAGGTCGCCGTAATAATTTGATCACCCACTGTAAATACTATTATACTATTCTCTGCCTCCGCGTTGACATACAACACTTGATAGCAATATTAAAAAAAAAAAAATTGAAAAATTGAAATCCAAAGTTTTATCAAAAGAAAGCTGAAATCTACCGCTTGCTTGTACATTAAGGAAGCGGACAAGTTCCTTGAAGAGAACATTCTTCAAACTATCTACGAAAGACTGGTAGCTGATTGCTGTCTAAATGCCGACTGCTGGTTAGAATACATCTCATTTCTGGACTACAGAGACGAATACAAGCGACCAAAGGAGCTACAAGATTTGCCCGTATTTCGTCAGAATGTGGTAGACGTTAGTAACCGAGCGCTGCGCAATTGTTCGTGGAACGAGAAGTTGTACATCAAACGAATACAACTGCTGGAGAAGATGGAAAAGAGTCGACAAGAAATACAAGAAGTTCTGGAAAGTTCCTTGGCGTTGGGTTCCAAAGTGAAGTGAGGAACGATGCACCTGTGCGGCAATTTAAAGGCAAATAAACAAAATCAGCAGTGTTCAAAGAGCATGAGAATCTGGAGATTGATCTTACCAAGGACCATTTGAAAATATTTATCAGTATGGATTATAAGTATGTTTTCGGTGTTTCTGCGCTTGATTTTGCTAAATTGTCATATTCTCTCCAGCTTAAGTGAAGAAGATGTAAAGGAACAGCTTCCCGAAATAAGAATAACAGATCTAACTCTAATTAGATCATCAAATGGTAGAAGCAGATGGTTCGGCTACGTGGAATTGGAAAATGAATCCGAGGTGGAAAAAGCTATACGTCTCGATAGGAAAATACTAAGTGGACGGCCAGTTTATATATCGAGTATACTTCGTGATAAAGAGAAGAGGCAGAAGTTCAAATTTTCAGGTAAATGCATTGGCTGCAAGGGGATTTGCATGATATCAAATTTTGTTATTGTTTAGCCGATCTCGAGCCAAAAAAAACTTCGTCAAGGGACTACCAGCCGATGTGACAAAAGAAGAAGTGGAAACGTTGTTTAGTGCTTTTGGTAAATTGCATGATGTCCGATTGGTGTTTCACAAGTAAGTGAATTGCTGTAGTTTTTGTATTTGGAAACAAGCGACTTCAATTGATCAAACCCTGAATTCGATGCGGAAAAATCAGCTTCAACAGCTTTAATGAGACTGGACCAGCACGAGATACGAAACCACATTGTAGGTAAGGGAACTAAAACCAAAAGCTCCTTTAAATTTATGAATTTTCAGATTTAAGTTGCCATATCGGCGTCTCCTCCCAAGACAATTGCAGGCAAGGAGGCACCGATAATTGAAAAGATTCTTGCCATGAGCACAGGTCGAAAGTTTAAGTCATCCATCAATCCCAATCAGAAGCCTCGAATGTCCCTAATCCGGAACGCCGTTCGAAAACAAATAACTCCAACAATTGGCAGCTCAACACCAACTACCTCAGCGAACGGCTCAATCAAAACGAAAGATGACTTTCGAAATCTACTTATTTTAAAAAATCCTCAATGAATTTGGAATTGGTGAAACAATAAAAAATGCGCAACCATTTCTGGATCTAATAGTTTTATTACAGAAAAGCAAAAAAGGATTACGATTTTCGTTGATATCGGCTCCTTCCTCTTTGTACTCTTCATCGTAGCCCGCTTACTTCACTTTTATTGATTCAAATTATTCACCGATAGGAAACCTCTCTCCCATTTGAGGTCTGTGCTTTCGACTTTTTCACGATACAAACGTGTCATCCGATGTTAGATGACAATGTGGAAAATCTAGTAATGTCATCCATGGGACGTTGTCATCCGGATGACACGCTGTCAAAAATATTTGGTCATCCAGTCCCAATAGCGATGACAAGCGATCACACGGTCGATGAAATCAGTCATCTGGATGACATAGAAATCGTGTCATCTGGTATGTCATCCGGTTGACACGTTCATTGACATGCCGGATGACAGGCGATCACACGGGATGACCACTTTGGGACAAATTCTACGTCATAGTGACGTCAGCATGTCATCCGGATGACAAGTTTGGATGACCGTCTGATCGTACCTTTAGCTTTAAGTTCACAACATCTACACTTAATCCAGGACATGCTATACAATTCTAATTATCAGGTGCACTTTTGTACACCTGTTTGTTGACGCTGTTTTCCAGATCGTTGACTACGGCCAACTGGTGGTGCTGATCAATGAAGGGTATCGGTGTTGATGACTTCGATGCTTGCGTTGGTAGCGGGCAGCGGGGTAAATATATTCGAAAGACCGCTGCTAGACACGATGGCAGCGGATGGTTGGCGATTTTTGCTGCTACTGATGTGACGGTGCAAATCAGCGATGGGATTCGCGTGTGTTCAATTTCGTTGCGAATTTCGGATGGTTGCTGCTTCTTTCAATGTCGATCGAAGCACACTGGAAGACTTTATTTTGCGTACAACTTTTTCACACGCCCACGAAGTGTTTGTTGGCAGCGGATGGGTAAAACTGCCTCGGTTTTTTTTTGGTGAACTTCGGTTTTTGTTTGCCACTTTCTGGAGATAATTTGGAGAACACTCATGGGGTCTCAATGCAAGGCACGTTATTTGTGGCTGCTTGCTGATTTATGTTGTTTTGAATGAATAACCTTACATTCGTTACTACGTTAAGTGGACGGCTGGAGTTACAGCGCTGTTTCACGGTTAGCCACAACCGATCATCAGACAGCTTCTGTGGTGCTGGTCTGTCTTTGTTTCTTCATTTTATCCCGAAAATCCAGTTCTTCCACTGGGATTCGAACGTAGACCAGCGTCTTCTCAGGCAAGCACTCACGCACTGTGCCATTGAAGCCGCGAGTTCATCCAGTTTTTATTTTGATTTTTCTTGGACAAACTTTGCTCCTGTAAGTTATGTTATTCATTCTGGTTGTTTCTTTCTGTGTTTTGAAATGTCCACATGTCCAACTATGCTTGTCGAAATAGAATAGAATTAGAGAAAACACAGAAATGGGAGATAGATAGGGTAAGACGCTCTCTATCTCCCATTTCAGTCCAACTATGCTTGCCGAAATGGAATAGAATTAGAGAAAACACAGAAAGAGACAACCAGAATGAATAACATAACTTACAGGAGCAACCGGATACACAAACCGGATCCTTCCGACGAACACTGCTTTCGACTACTGCGATCAGCTGAACGCAAAGCATTTGTATAAACCAGTATTTTTTTTTGTAACAGACGATTTATGACGATCTCAAACACATAACCAAGTGGTCATTATTAAAACTAGTGGCAAACAGACTGCGCGCCTTTTCTTTGCCGCACTTAAGTCAAGCTGGTTCGTCTGGTAAATTCTCGTAAGTCGTGGTAGTTCCAATCGTTGATTTGTTTTTTTTTAACAATCTTTAATTTTCTCAGTTCTATTCCAATTAATTTTTTGGGAAATATAGAAATATTTAAAGAAACCGGACAATAAAAATTAAAAGTGTTTAAACCCACGCCGTTCAAGGGTTGGCAAGAAATTTTATTTGCACGTGGATCAAATAATCCGCGGAATTAGATTCCCTAAGGTACGCTTTGGAATTGCGTTCCTTTGTGCACTCAAATTGAGATTTACATTCATCCTCAGGAAACTGCGGATATCTTTTGTGAGCTGAAGAGTGTTCTGGTGACCGCCAACGTGTTCGACTCAATTACACAACGGGGCACCTCAGAAACAACAACCCCTCGTCTACCAGCATTCACCAAGAGAATCCGCAGCACATTTTACCGGAGCCACTCCTGATCTGCGGAGCACAAAATATCACTTCAGATCAAGTAGGATTTGGAGGAATAGACCGCAATACACACACAAAAGCACATGCCAGCCATCTAGTGACATAACCTAGCCACATACCCATCATTAATTCAGTATAGCGCACATTTATCGGTACACAGGAATGCATATATAAGTGCATGAAACATATGTACACACCAAAATATATATATGTATATCATCAGTAAATGTAAAAGGATTCCAATTAATTTACCAACTTCTTGAATGAGATTATCTCACTATGTTCTGGATGAAGAATTTATGCCACAACAATCAAATTAACAAGGTAAAATTGTCAAATGTAAATAATTGAACATTATTGTGAATAAGCCATAAGCGAACGATATTTGACATTTTCATCTATCTCTCCACTTTTGTTATGTATACAAAAATCATATAAAATGCCAAAGCAGTTGTGTCTTTAAAAGACAGTTGGAATAAAACCGAAACTATTATAACGTTTAAAGAAGCAGTTGTATTTTATTTTTAATTTACAAAATTACAGTGCTCAACGGGAAGTTTATTTCAGCTAAAACAGTTTTTCCTTTGTTTTAGCAAGTTTGCAAGTTCTTGGAAGAAACACACTAGTCTAACCTAAATTATTAAAATCAATTTTTTTTTGCTTACACCGTAACTTAATCTAACCCCACTTTAAGCCATTTCAGTTAATTTGTGTACATAACCAATAATATAAATTTATAGTAATCAAATCATCTGGTCCAGCGGGAAATTTGTGCACAAACTTCGAGCAAGATCATCAAATGCAACGGATACAAAAGTGAGTACATTACATACACGACATATCTTTTCATTGGCTTCCTAGTCCGGTCGTTACTTATCTAACATATTCATACATATTCATTAAACTAATTTATGCTTATTTAAAATAAAATTGATAATAAGTTCAACACCTACTTTCTTATTATACTACGTATTACCTACTTAATTGATATTGTGACGTGAGTCAAAATAAAAACGAAAATACTAAGATTCAGGTTCTCTCGCGTTACATCTAAAATGATAATTTCCTTCCTGTTTATGAATTTGTAATCCATTCCATTAAATAAATATGTGTTGATCTTAAGAGATTGTTGAGATGTGTTAATGCATGCGTTTACGAATCAAGGGACTATCATCAGAGAATACGAGGAGAGGATAGTCAAGTGGCATTGGCTAATGCCAGTTGCGAGCGGAGGGTTCCTCCAGGTGTCACAACACCCACGACATCACCGCTGATAACGTCCATATACCTCTTTCCTCTTTTCTTTCCAACATTTTTTTTCTTCTTTTTCTTTATTCCGCATTCATATCAACGACATCTTGTCATTGGTAACCTCCGATGTACGAGGTCATAATCTCTTTCTTTTTTTCTTTTTGTCTTCCTTTATTTGATCATTTCTCCTTATCCTCGTATAGTTTTTTTTATATAGGCACGATCATTTTGTGCGCAAGGGAATAAGCAGCAAGACCCCACCCCACCGACGAGCTGATGCCGTGCACCGCAAGCGTGTAAACCGCTGCTTCATAGCAAGGACACACTGCATCTTGTCCTTCATTCCACCTAATCAGTGCGTATGCATTGACAATGGAAAGCCCCTTCCCGCCATAATTCTCTTCCAGCGCGGTCACAAAAAATCGTCAAGAGTGTTCGACAACATAAGCAAAAAAAACCTTAATTTTTTTTTTATTTTCACAGCTATGAACCACACTGCTCTGCATCTCAGAAAGAAAAAGAAAGACGAGCGTGGTTTGCTCGAGAATTGACTTAACAACCCCCAAAAAAAAAAACGATTCGTCAAATAAGTCGTTTCCGCTTCATTTTTGACGAAAGTACAACAACTGATTGCTGTCGGAATTCCACAGTTCGACAGGGTGTTCGACGGTGTAGGGAATAATTTCTTATTTTATTTTATTATATTATTTTTTTGTTTTGGTGCAAAGTTTTTTTTGAGGAAGTCCCCCACAAGATGTATAGAAGCTGTTTCTGTACCTCTAAGGCCTTAAGCCAATGTAAGGTCAAAATTTAAAAATGTCAAACTGCAAATAAACAAGAGGACTAAATGCGACCCGGGGACGAGAAGGTACACACGATCAACTCCCAGCGTGATATGAATATGATATTAATAATACAAATTAGGGGCAACGGGATGAATAGGTTTTGAAAAGAAAATATGCATACATTTTTTTCAGCCTAAGTTTTGCCGGCGGACGGACGGACATGGCTATATCGCCATCACTATCAATGCTGATCACGAATATAGTAACTTTAAGGGGGCTACGGGCAATATTAAGGCATGTTACAAACTATAAGTCACAATTAACATACCCTTAGAAAAGCGGATGAACGTTTCGTTTCGAACGCAATATTATTCGAGTGATTTTCGGTCCCGTATGTGTTGACGGGCTTTGGAGGAGGAGATATAACAGCGAACTCTACGAGCTGTACAGCGACATTGACCGTCAAAAAAGCGTGAATCAGTCGACTAAGATGGCAAGGACATGTAGAGCGAATGGACGAGGAAGACCTCGCCTTAGGTGGCGCACGCAACTGGAAGGGGATCTCAACAAACTTGGAGTGCGCAACTGGAGTCAGTTAGTCAAAGATCGTGCTAACTGGAGAGGCATATTGGTTGAGGCCCAGGTCCACCCCGGACTGTAGCGCCACCTAAGTAAGTAAGTAAGTAAGTAAGTAGAAGTAGTAGGGTATACAAAAAAAAAACAATCCAACGATGTACTTTTCATTCCAATGAACCTTGTAAATATTAGCTATCCTTTCCTGCCTATCGTCCAGCATACAGCGCCAAAAAGCAGAACGGCGGATCAGTATTATTTACTGCACTTGGTTTATCGGCGTGGGAGTTAGATTTCTATTTGTTTTGCCAAAGCGAAAAACCAACAAAACTGCAAAGAACTCCGTCGATATCGTTCGCGTAACCACATTGTTTGGATGAATCTGTGCAGATGCAAGTTTGGCGCCGCAAAAAAAAAAAAACGGTTTTTTGTAGAGGAATAAAATACAAGAAGTTTTTGATAAGAGGAGGGGGTTATATTTCTCCCCCTTTAGGCGGGAGGAGCAATTTTCTTAAAGTTGACATGAAATGAATGTTTTTATACCCTTTTCTCTGGGTATATTAATGTTAACTTATAGTTTGTAGCATACCTTATTATTGTCCATAGACCCCTAAAAGTTACTACATGTATTCGTGATCAGCATCGATTGCAATATCGATCTAGCCATGACGGTCTGTTCGTCGTCGAAAATTAGGCCTTAAATTTCGAGCTAGAGAACTTAAATTTGAACCATATACTCTCTAGTGGCAGGAAATAATTAATTTTTAAAATCCGCCTACTAACACGCCCACAATCTCAAAAACAATATATCGAAAAAACGAATTTTTAGCTAGAAGCTGACCTTTTTAATATTAGTGTCTTTAGGCCTTCAACATTTTTTGAAATCCGCGCAGTGACAAGCCCACAGTTAAAAAAAACAGTTCTATTGAAAAGTCAAAGTTTGAACTAGGTGAAATTTGGAATATATTATACTCTCTAGGGGCCCTTAATGCTTCTATTTAAATATTTTTAAAATCCGCCCACTAACATGCCCACTATTTAAAAAAAATCCGTTTTATTAAAGAAATCGTTGTAAATGAAATTCCTATGAGATAAAGGCGTTCTGAACCATTCCTTTATAGAAAGTTTTTGCCCGCCCACTTCTAAGGGGCGTTTTTTTTTACAAAAACTTTGGTTTTTCGATAAAATTAAATATTTTAGAACAAAATATGTAGAGCGTTCCTATAATTCATCCGTACTTATACTTTATAGGCGTAGGAATGGGGTACCCAACAGTTCGCCCAGCGGACTATATTTTTTTTTAATTTGCACGTGCAAAAAGGGATTTTTAGCACCCCTATAATGTACATATAGTCACACAGCACGAGCAATAATGAAGAAGGAATTAGGTAGGACGAGGAACCGATGAAGGTTAGTTTTGAATGTTAATGTGTAAGAAAAATAGAGCGTGATAGAGCGTTCTACATTCGTGTTGTACGGCTTTGTATTTCACTGTACGTCCGAAAGTAGGCTTAAGAGTGAACTGATGTGTATTCCTGGCATGGCTGGTATTGCGGTTGAAATGTTTTAGGGGTGCAATGAAGCTGGTTATTTCATTAGAGCACTTTTGATGGAAATACCTAAAAAAAAAAAAGACGAAAGAAAACATTAAGACGATGACGATTTTTTTATATGTGCGAGAGCTTCGGATGGACGAGAAGATTCGACGTGGAACTCTATGAGTTTTATAGATAAAGTTATTTAGATCTTGCAGATCTAATGAATTTGTAATCTTATACTTTGCATTCCGCGCAGCTCATTTTCTTTTTTATTCATTTTTGTCGGGACAAATATCCAGGCCGAGAGATCCCATGTTCATAATCAAATTTGGTCGAATGGTAAGTCACTACTTTAGTGACTTATGTTTTCGTAGTTAAAGTTATCAGATCGTTGGTGTCTTATTTTTGTGACCTAAATTAAGACACAAATAAATGGCGAGCGCAATTCCACGAACTGCATAGTAGCAAAATCAATCTACGTATCACTTCAAAAATGCGACCAGTAAAGATCGTATTAATCATCACAGGAATTTGCTGCGCTGGCTTCGCAATCCACATAGTATGCAAGCTCTGGGCGGCATATAGGATTTTGAGGAATTTTTACTTGTGTGAATGGATTGGGTAAAAACAAATTTTTCTCTTGGCCTGGATTGACAGTCGCGTTTCTCATCCGTTGGAACTTGCTCCTATAGCAAGCAATTACAATCTCTACAAAATAAATCAATGTAAATCAGAAAAATAAAAACTAATTTATAAAGTCGTGGATCAAATGCAGTGTTTTATTTAAATCAATAAATGGTAATATCAAACTAGATATTTCCACTCAAAACAGAAGTCTAAAAAGCATGATTTATGTGGACTTAATTGGCCCGGTCAAATCGAACAAATGAACAGTAATGCTCCAGCAAAGAGGATCTTCAACTCCAGCCCCCCGGTTCGAGCCGACAAAGAAGCCCAAACCTCTGTTCAAATTCCAGAATCTCTACGGCAGCCCGTTAAGTAAGTAAAATAAGTACGATTTCCTTCTTTATTTGAAATGCCGAGGACCCGAATACACTATGGGTGCAGGGTAAAGCGAAACTTGTTTGCATTTACTATGCTTTCACTTTACGATCAGGAACTCGACCCTCAAATCTGTATGAATTTCAAAACACATCGACTCCTTAGAAGCCCCCTCGATTTCTGTTATCCTAACTTCGTTCATAAACCTCTACAAATCCTGTCCACTTACTAAAATTCATGGACCCATTTTAAATTTCCATTTCTCATCATACTTGACCTAAAATAATGCGCTTCCTACTGTATTCGGTGAAATAACATCAGCTATCTACAGCTACTTGCATAGAAAACAAAATCTCATTGATTTGCTCTAATACCCTTTGAAATTCCAAAAAGGCATTCCTCTAGCTATATCCAAAGGAAAACTAACCTCAAACCTCATCTGTGCTCAACTGTTCATCTTTCTACGACCATTTTCCTAAACCAACAGAGCTTAAAACTCAATGAAACTATTTCAGCATTCATCTCCACCGCCAACTTATATACTCGTAAATGCGCCTCTGGAAAACACGGAAGAAATTCCTGAACATAAAACTTGCAGATTGCCTAACTCACTGTGCAAACAGTTCCTATCTACTTTTGGCCATCAAATCCTCAAATTCCCATCTGGCCTGGGTGGCAGCTTAAAACTGTTTAAACAGTGGCCATTTGTCGGCGCGCGGTTGATTCACTGGAGAACATTTAAATAAACTGCATCGAGGAGGAGGGGGGGTGGCTCCAACCCTTCTACCGCAAGCCAGAAAAATTATTCGCCAAAGATTAGCATTAATTCGGTGGGCCAGGTCGGATCGGAGTCGGGTTGGTATATCTGCCATTCCAAAGTAGCCGGCGCTCAAGTTTGAAAACTAAAAATTGAATTTCACAATACTCCCTGGAAAAGTTGTTCTTCGTCGTCGTCGCGTCGTCTTCGTCTGCATTCTTGTCTGTATCTGTTTATCCGAGAGTGGCCTCAATTACGAGAACAATTTTAGTTAGAATACCCCATCGGTGGGGCAAAGCCCAGAGTTGACCGTATACATTATATTTCATTTTCCCTTGATGTTGCTCGCATTCAATTGCGTAATCAATCCCGCACATGGATTATGCACGTATCGTTGGAGAAACATTTATTCAAAAATCCTGAGGATATTGGGCGCACGAGTTTTAATCCGTTTTTCCATATCAAAGTTATCTTAACGATGCCACAAAGTTTTCCTTGAAAGTCTGGCGGTGGAGATGCACTCATGTAAAGTTTCGATTCGAAAATGTAATCCTAAGCCAAGGATCTGACAAGAAAATATATATCAGATACACCTATATGTATATTTTCTTGTGCGTGCGTGCCTCTATGTGGCTTTGCGGAAAGTTCTCAGGCGGAAAATCGTGCTGAATGAGCCGCATAAACTCCCATGTAGTCTCCTCAGATGTAGTCAAGGTGAACGTTGAGTAGGATGATGATGGTGGTGTTGACAAAGAGGCTTATCGTTGCTTCTGTGATTCCCGAGATTGCCAGACTTGAATGTCAACAGTACAGTCCCAGAGATTTAAATGAGTTGACGCTTGTCGCAGGTGGTGTAATGTCTGTGTTGGAAATATGTATATACATATATACAAAAAAACAAAAAAAGTACTGTAGAGGTACCACTAAGCTCATCCTTTGTAGGTGTTGGATAATTTCAGCTCTTCAATGCTGCTTGCATCACTTCTGGATAATCTTGAATAAACCATCGCACGTAGATATTTGTTGATGTTTGGCTTTTCCCCTCGAGAGCGTATCATTAGCGGCGTACGAAGGTATGTCAAAGTTTAAGCAAATGAAAGACGGGCGATAATTTCTTAACGAACTTAAGCAGCGTCTAGAAAGTAGGTGAGAGAGAAATATTATTTCATCTCAATGGGAAAGTAAAAGTCAAGGAGAACCGATGGGGTTCTTTTTGTAGACATCTGTCGGCGCGGCAAAGATGATGGTACATAATTGTACGAAAGTTATATGAAAGTCATAAAACATTGACGGGAGCAAGATATGCCTTTGAATAGACCACCTCCTTAAGAACTTGGATGACAAAAACAGCTCACTGCTATAAAAAAGGGATACTCAAGCAACAAATCTGAACATTTATTTGCAAGAGATATTCTCTTTGGGGTTTTTTTTTAGACTTATATTAATTCTAGCCATTAAATCGAAAAGCGCAAGTCAAAGAATATTGATGAAAGTCGGGGCAAAGGCTGAGTATACGAACGTGGAAGCTTAAGCGTCTTTGGAAACGAATCAATATTTTTTTCATATTAATAGCTCGTTTTGCGCGGCGCAGGAACATAAGTCCCGAAAAAATCGCGGTTGCTAGTTTACTAGCGGTCGCTTATTTCAGCTTACTATTTTGAATCAGAGATATAATTAGCGTGCACTAACGGGGATTTTTCGACTTCTTCGACTTATTTTGTTTTTAAAGCAATTAACCCTAGAAGCATAATCTCCCTCATAATTGTCTCGCTTAAACCGATGCGTAGATCGTGATGTACGTCTCAGTATTCTTAAATTACAGTCAAAGCTTCCATTTGGTAATTGTTTCATAAAGGAGAGCCGCGTTAAAATTGAGATACGTCGATTTATATGTCACGAAGGCAACTACTGTGATGTTTGTTCCCACTGCATTACAATTTGTTTTCGAGCGGTTTTTTTGTTGTCTTATAAAAGTAAAAATATATCTTAAACCTAAATTTTAATAAAAAAAATATATTGAAACTTTGTAGTCTAAAAAACACTTAATTTTTCTGTTGAACAAAATAATATTTCAGTTTGCTTTCTTATATACAAAATAAATACAAATTTAATAAAAACATAGGGAAATGCTTCAGTCCGCTTGGGCGAACTGTTGGACACCCTATTTCTATTCCTATCCCTCATAAAGTGTGAGTGAAAAAAATCTAAATATGGGAGAATTGTTCAAAAGGATCTTCATATTTTGCTATACAAAATTTAAAGAATTTTATTGAAACAACAAAGTTTTTGTAAATAATCGGTACCTACATAAAAGTGCAGAAAATGTTATACACTTCGCTTCATCTGAATAAGCACAAAAATTTGTTAACCTTAGTTATCGACTTTTTTAAAACCTTGTGCCGTAATATATCATTTGATGATGCTAACTGTTGGCTTATGATGTTGAAATCAGAAAGAATAAGTCAAAAAGTAGTGCTATCTTTTCTCGGGATCTCTTGCAAAGCATTCTTTATGGAAAAATGCAGTTTTATTTTGGGTCAACTGAATAGACACGAGGTCATTATTTTCACAGCTTATGAGTATTCTCTGGAGATTGACACAGTTGAAGTACTTTAAGGGAATTTTATTTGATTAATTGTATTTCAAAGAAAAATGGGTAGATCTAGGACTAACCGGGCGTTCTATACCTGACAAAATTGGACCAAGTTTTAGTGTGGTCTATTCTTATTTAAGAAGCAAAGATTCGTACGGAAAAACATGAAACGAGGACGGAAAATGGCAACAACAGCAGTTGATCGAAGGGCAATTTTAAGATGTGCTTCCAATTCCTGCGCCTCTGCCTTTGCGTCAACTGAATAGACACAAATATTGAAATTAGAAATAAAAGTTATTACGAACAGTAACTAAATCTTAAAGGTAATAAAATAACACATTTTTTTTGGAACAAATTAATTTTGATTTTATTAAGATTATAACAAGAGTTTTTAAAAACTACCTCCCGATTGCTGTATCAGTCCAAGAAGCCTGCTATGCAGAGACTTATACAGTTTTTCCAAGAAATTTAGTGAAATTTCGGATCAGGCTTGTCCCATGGCTTCAATTTTTTCTTCTAGGTATTGCTTTCCTCCTTCTTAGACTTTTTTTGAAAGCCATCACCACACTTTTTTCATGATGATTAAACTAAGAAATTATTTGTTCTATATTCATTAAGCTTATTTTTTCTTTTTTTTTCTTTATTTTAATTGTAAAAGTAATGTTGTGTTATTCTATTTCGATATTCATTACCTGTAAATGGACATGGACTCTAACCTTAATATAATGTAAAAAGTTTTTAGAAGCCTTAACACTGGTCTCCACATTTGCCATATTAATGCTCAGAGTCTTCTACCAAAAATCGATCAGTTACGCTATCTGTTTGAGAAATCAGCGATTGAAGTAATAAGTCTGTCCGAAACCTGGTTTAGGGTTTCGTTTAGTGATGAAATGTGTCGTCTAGGTGGTCATAGGGTTTTTCGTTCTGATCGTACTGATCACAATTCATCACGACCTTGGAAGAAATCTCTATTACGTGTCCTAATGTTGTTTTATGTGGAGACTTCAACAGTAATCTCCTGTCTGACAGCCATTTTACGGATAAGATGTCTTCTTTTAATTTAGTCTCAGTCAATACTACAACTCCTACTCATTTCTCTGATCAGTCTTCTACGCTGCTGGATTTATTCTTAGTCAGTAATAGAAACAAAATCATTTTCTATGACCAGCTCGAGGCACCTGCCTTCTCTAGGCATGATTTAATATATCTTGCCTTTGACTTTGAAACTGTGAGTGTTGTAAGAACTATGGAATATAGAGATTTTAAGAATATTGACTATGCGCCGCTAGAGGAACATACCAGAAGTATCAATTGGAATTCAATCTACTATTTTCCTTCTCCAAACGAACAAGTTGAGTTTTTTAATGGCAATATTAAAACCCTATACAATCGTTACGTTCCGCTAAGACTAAAATCGTGTTGCCTCGTAAGGTTCCTTGGATTTCCCCACAAATCCGCCCACTAATGCAACAGCGTGACCTTGCTTACACTCGTTGGAAACGTTTCTGTTTGGTAGGGTATCGAAAAGAATAATGTGTACTTCGCAATAAAGTTGTTACTGCAATACGAGTCGCTAAATCTAACTTTTATTCAAGTAAACTAAACGCCTCATTAGGAAGTAAGCACTTGTGGAGTAATCTGCGCAATATTGGCATTGGTAAATCCAAAAACAATAACGTTGATGCTCCTGATCCTAATGAACTCAACTCAAAATTTATTTCGTCGCAGAAATCATGAAATACTCGTAGTTTGCAGTCATTTCAACAAAGTGGCAACCCATCTTCCTGCGCTTGCTGTCCTAGTTTCTGCTTCACAGCTTTCAACAGCGCTGATGTTGTTGAAAGCATTCTATCTATCAAATCGAATGCTGTTGGCCTTGATGACATTCATCCATCTTTTCTTAAAATCGTATTACCCATTTTACTACCTTTTATTACCCATATCTTTAACACTGTGGTGACTACAGTGACTTTTCCTAGGCAATGGAAATCAACAAAAATTATCCCCATCCCAAAATCTTCAAAGTGTGATGAGCATAGGCCGATTTCAATACTCCCTTTTTTGTCAAAAGCCTTTGAAAGGATCCTCCAAAATCAAATTAGCCGTCATGTCGCCATGTTCAACCTGTTATCATCTAAGCAATCTGTTTCCGACAAAAACATAGTTGTACCACTGCTGTGATAGGTGTGTCTGAAGATATTAGGCAAGCTCTGGACGAAGACAAAGTGTCCTTCTTAGTCCTTCTTGATTTTTCTAAGGCATTTGATTTGGTTGGCCACTCTTTTTTGTGCCGCAAGTTGTCTCATATATATAATTTCGAGCATTGTGCTATAAAGTTAGTATCGTCGTACATAACTCACAGATTTCAAGACGTAGAAGTTAATCAATCCCTTTCAAACCCCCTGCCTGTCATAAGTGGTGTCCCTCAGGGGTCCATACTAGGGCCTTTATTTTTCTCCCTATATGTCAACGATCTTCTTAATGTCATCAAAAATAGCTCAATTCATTTGTATGCTGATGATGCTCAGCTCGTATTAAGCTGTCCTCTGGGTTTAATAGAGTACGCCGTGCAATCGATTAATAATGATCTTGCCGATATAGTGCAGTGGTCTCAACAAAATGGACTGATATTAAATCGGTATAAAACTAAGTGCATTGTCATTTCGCGAAAGCCCCTAGATCTGACTTATTTTCCTATCCTCACACTCCAAGATGCTCCTATTGAGTATGTAGAATCCGCGAAGAACCTTGGGGCCTTTAATCGATTCTTAACTTGGGACAACCACATTAATCTTGCAGTCGGCAACACGAGTCGTACTTGCTAAAATTCTAGCCATGCCAGTCTTAACATATGCATGTGAAATTTTTGCGAACTGTAGTTATGTATCCAAGAGGAAACTTAATGTGGCATTTAATTGTAATTTGATGGAATATCACTCTACTCCAGCCAACTTTACAATATGACTTTCGACCATCTTCTCAAATTTCGAACTCTTTGCCTGTTTTCGGACATACTTTTAACATATCAACCAACTTATATATGTATATGAAAAAATAAGATATCCTACCTCAAGCAGATCTGCTCAATTGATCTCTCCTCGGTACTCTTGCTTAACTTCTGAGCGTCAGTTTTTTATTCACTCCACACGGTTGTGGAAGTCCTTGCCCTACTCTATCCGAAGTTTAAATAACACAACTAAACTTAATTAATGAATTAAAATTGTATCTCTCCTTGAATTCTTAAAATTTTTGTATTGATTTTTTGTATTTTTTCGTGTAAATAATTGCTTATGCTTTACTTTTCATTATTGCTTTTTTCTCATCACCATGAATTCTTCGTTTTATAACTCATGCTTTTTATACTCGCTTCAACTATTATATGCCTTTCACTAGTTTATAAGATATTGTATCTTACTGTGTATAGGTAAATCACTAATAATAATAATAATATTTGGTTAGGGTATATTACACTGCGACCTATTGGTCTATTGTGTCCCCTTGCTTGTGCCTCGGAGAGGTGCATGCCCTCGTTCAGAGCCCTCTCTAGATACTTCTTTGTGAAGCGTGTCGAGGTATTGCTCTGATTTATCCTTGGCAGGTCACAATCCTTAGAGCACAGCGTCCAGTCCAGTTTCTTTGATGAATCTGAGAATGAGCTGTGGGTCCATGGTTTGCATGTCCTTGTCTGTTGTTTGGTGCCTGCCCAAATATTTCATCCTTTTGTGGGTCAGTGCCCCACAGGATTCCAGTATATGGTCTGGAGTTTCGGCGGTTTCACTAAATAAATAAATAAAAAAAAAAAAAAAAAAAAAAATAAGAGCTATACTGTTGGAACTTGGTAAGTAGATGTATTCTGCATTAGGATTTTCACACATAAATAGAAAAAAAACAATAAATTTTGGCGGTTCCCCATACTTAAAACTGAAACTCAAAATTTTTTTTTCATCAAACCCATACGTGTGGGGTATCTATCGATAGGTCTTCAAAAATGATATTGAAGTTTCTAATATCATTTTTTTCTAAACTGAATAGATTGAGCGAGAGACACTTCCGAAGTGGTAAAATGTGTGCCCCTCTGTAACTTCTAAAATAAGGGAATGATAAAACTAAACAAATTAATCGGAAACTGCAATTTACTTTTCATTCAATCAACTCAAATATAAAAAAAACATTTCATTTCATAAACATAAACCTTATGCGTAAACCGTGAACCATTATAATAATAAATAAATCTGTAATAGGTGCCTAAGTAAATAATAATTATAATTCGCGCGGAACCCTTCATGGGCGAGTCCGACTCGCACTTGGCCGTTTTTTTTACTATGCGGGCCTTGTGGATGGGGGCGTGTTCTGCTGAAAAGTCCAGTTTATGAGAATGGGTCCAAAAATGCCTGCACATTTAGGGAAATTTCTTTCCAAATTTCCTTTATAACTTAATGCAGTCATTTTTGAGGTTTGGAAATCAAGCTCAACAGTGCCATAGTACCTAACTACTCCCCATACCAAAACACTACCTTCTCGTTCTTCTTTCCTCACATCGTAGAAGTAATAATTAAACCCATCAGGGCCATCAAAATAATTAAACTTCTTCTCATCCGAAAAAACTACGTGACGCCATTAATTTTTCCAACTCATATGAAGTCTAGAGAATTCTAAGCGCATACAGTTCCGTTTCTCGTTAAGTGGTGGTTTCTTTTGAATTTTCATCCGTTTTGGATGTTTGACACTATTGATAACCCTTCGCACTGTTGAAACGCTTGCAGTAACACCGGCTTTCGGCTTTATTTTTGCCGCAGAGGCGCAGGAATTGGAAGCACATCTTAAAATTGCCCTTCGATCAACTGCTGTTGTTGCCATTTTCCGTCCTCGTTTCATGTTTTTCCGTACGAGTCTTTGCTTCTTAAATAAGAATAGACCACACTAAAACTTGGTCCAATTTTGTCAGCTATAGAACGCCCGGTTAGTCCTAGATCTACCCATTTTTCTTTGAAATACAATTAATCAAATAAAATTCCCTTAAAGTACTTCAACTGTGTCAATCTCCAGAGAATACTCATAAGCTGTGAAAATAATGACCTCGTGTCTATTCAGTTGACCCAAAATAAAACTGCATTTTTCCATAAAGAATGCTTTGCAAGAGATCCCGAGAAAAGATAGCACTACTTTTTGACTTATTCTTTCTGATTTCAACATCATAAGCCAACAGTTAGCATCATCAAATGATATATTACGGCACAAGGTTTTAAAAAAGTCGATAACTAATGTTAACAAATTTTTGTGCTTATTCAGATGAAGCGAAGTGTATAACATTTTCTGCACTTTTATGTAGGTACCGATTATTTACAAAAACTTTGTTGTTTCAATAAAATTCTTTAAATTTTGTATAGCAAAATATGAAGATCCTTTTGAACAATTCTCCCATATTTAGATTTTTTTCACTCACACTTTATGAGGGATAGGAATAGAAATAGGGTGTCCAACAGTTCGCCCAAGCGGACTGAAGCATTTCCCTATGTTTTTATTAAATTTGTATTTATTTTGTATACAAGAAAGCAATTGCATTTTTCCATATTGAAGGCTTTGGAAGAGAACCAGGGGAAAAATATCGGTATTTTTTGAATTAGTCTTTCCGATTTTTTTTCTCAACATCATAAGCAAACAGTTAGCATCATCAAATGATATATCAAGGCACAAAGTTTTGAAAAAATGGACAACGTAGTTTAGAAAATGTTTGTGCTTATTCAGTTGAAGCGAAGTGTATATAGGATAGATATTGTTTAAAACGACTTTCACTACATACTTTGCCAATGATAGCCTGAGTAGAGGGTGTATCGAAAATATTAGTCTGGCAGCAAATAGTGGCAGCCAATGCGTGTGACAGCGCGTTGAATAGGCGTTATTTTCCACAATAGTAATAATGAGTATAACCGAATGAAATTTTCTACACACTCGTACATAGAACATGCATTCTTGAGCATGAAAATATCAGTCCAAGACGTTTTGCACGCAGCCAAGTCCGTGCCAGACGCGAGCAAAGTTCAGCATCAAACAAAATCTACTTGTTTAATATAATAATATTAAAAAATGGGTTTGATTCTTTTAATATTATGTATTATATTATAAAATTAGAATTTGTTTGATGCTGAACTTTGGTCGTGTCTGGCACGGACTTGACTGCGTGTAAAACGTCTTGGACTGATATTTTCATGCTCAAGAGGGCATGTTCTATGTATGTTGAAAATTTCATTCGGTTACACTCATTATTACTATTGTGGAAAATAATACATATTCAACGCGCTGTCACACGCATTGGCTGCCACTATTTGCTGCCAGACTAATATTTTCGATACACCCTCTACTCAGGCTACACAATATGCAAATATCATTCGGTTACCTCTCAGACCAAAAAATTACTTCGGGCTCTTAGACTACCTATCAGTTATGAATTTCGAAGCAAAGTTTTTTATAATTTGTGTTCGTGTCAGTAGGCGGATTTTAAAAAATCTTTAAACATGAGCATATTATTAAAAAGTATATATTATAAATTTCAGCTCCTGGCTCAAACTTTGCCATATTTCTCAAGCCTCTTACCAACGTTTTTGGGGGACCTAAAGATAACATTTTTAAAATTTCAGCACTCTAGATCAAAATCGATTTTTTAATATTGCGGTCGTGTCAGTGAGCGGATTTTAAAAATTCTTGAACTTTATTATTTTGGGCCCCTACAGAGTAGGTATTGGTATATGGTTGAAAGTTTAGCTTTCTAGCTCGAGTTTAAATGCCTAATTTTTGCCGACGAACAGACGGGCGGACGTGGCTAGATCAAAATTACTATAGATGCTGATCACGGATATAGTAACTCTTAGGGGTCTACGGGCAATATTAAGATATGTTACAAACGATGAGTCTAAGTTATCTTCATTTGAGATAAAAGCGATATTCTTAAATCGGCCATCGTTAACTAAGGTACTAATCCAAATTTTGCTTCCAACCTTCGACTGATACACAACAACGTCATGGTGTCTCGATTTCAGTAACGATTTTCCGGTGTTGCATTTGCGTTCGCCCATCAGCATGTCATTGTTTCACCCATTGATGAAAAAATAAATAAATAAATAAAAAGACTACCACGAGTCTTTGGGTTTACTCTGAAGGGAAAATGCAACAAAAGATGTAAATAGTTAGGAACCCTCTTGCAAACGTCTGACGAACATCCAAAAGTATGAATTGTCATGAAAAGCTTCACAAAATTGCCGTTCGGATTCGGCTTTAAATTGTAGGTCCCTTTCACTTGCACAAGCAAATGGTTGTAAGAGCTAGGTTTTAGGCAGTGTATGGGTCATGTATGCCTAATATTTATTTATTTTTTTTAGGGACCGAAAAGTCTGGGCTCGAGGAGCATGTTGGCTGTCGCTGTAATCCACCGCTTACTGTAAGAGGCATCAAAATCATGTTAAAACGTTCGTTGGCTTTGTGATAATAAAACAAGCCTCTGGTCGGCGTTTTGAGCTCTGTTCAACATTTACAAACGTGATTTGAAGCTTTGCACTTCCTCGTAAAGTGATGTTTCCCAGTTTTCCAATTAATAGACTGAATATCCGCTCAAAAGCTTTGCAATTCCTAAAATTCAAACTGTGCTGTCACCATTGTCTGCACTGGGGTACACCTTCAAAACTTAATTAACCTGTCGGATATCCTCGTGCACCTTCAACGTAATATCATAAACATTGACAAAGACTCGGGTTAATGCACACATTGCATGCTATTGCTGAATACCAACAAAAAGGTTTTTCCCAGTCGGATATTACAAGGATAAATTTTATGAAAACACCCAACACACGTCAGATAGAAATAGCCTGCCCCTGCCAACCCGACTAGTAGTCGTCATCGTCTTCCCCCGCGACCCATTACCTGCAACACCGAAAATGACTGCGTAATTTCAAAATGTTTTCTTCCCCCACGCCTGCAAGGATATGCAATGCAAGTGTCAGACGTTTAAAAGAGTTTCCTCTTGACCGCGCGATGGGTGATGTTCACTCCTCACCTATGTGCTATATCACTATGTCCTCATGCAGCATTCCAAAGAGAAGGATTTTTTTTTATTTGAATAAGTTTTCTCTAAATGAATGTAGTTTCCCTTTTCCGTGTTGGTGTTGTTTTTTTTTGTGTCCCTGTGTTGCAGTTTTGAAAAAGGAACAATACTGAAGTGAAACCATTTTTCTTCTTTCTAACCCGACAGTTCCTCGTTTTGTTGTCATTCTCATGGTGGGTTGGAGGGTTTAATTGTTAAAAGGTCTTGGCAAAACTTTTGTCATTGTGCGTTGTAGTTCCTTTTTTTTCTCCTATCTAAGTGTAGTCTGTGTATATGTACATTTATATATGAATTTGTATTATGTTGTAGAACAAGAAATGTATAAACCGTGCCTTTCAAGGATTCTAAGCAATTTAACCTTAAACTGTATCGTTTCAGTTGTGGAAATGAGAGTTCTAAATGCTGAGTGGCATTACTGTGAATGGAATTAAATGGCGAAGGCGATTATTCTAATTTGGCGAGGTAAAGAGAGCATTGCCTGGCATGGACGATTACTTCCTGAATGGGTCTAACAGTTTGCATTAGTAGAAGAAATTTTAAACGAACCTGTAATAGCTTGAAGATATTTTTACGGATTAGATGCAGATAATGAGACGTTCCGCAGCTGTTTTTCGGACAATACACAGATTGGATCATGACAATTGATGCTCTTGGATGTTTGTCAGATTTTCGCAAGAAGTGGGGCAGTTAAAAAAAAAACAAACACATTACCAGCGACATTTTGTTGCGGGCGATATACATCAAAACTAAGTATTTACTTGAAGTATAAGCTGATACTCGTAGAAAATACTAGTACATTCTACTTGATGTCAGATTTCAAGTTTTTACTTGGTTTGGTATGCATAAAATATTTTTTTTATTTGCTTGCAAGTACTAGGAGTAAAAACTGCCAATTCATCGGAAGCTGTTGTAAGTAATAGGCAAATGTGTTTATGTGAGCTAAAAGCTATGGTGGCTAATATACAAGATGGAAAACTATATTTTAAGATCCATTCCTGTTGTGCACTTAATCATTTTTCATGATCCGAAGGAAACTTTCCTTCCATAAGTGTTGCCACATAATACACAGTTCTGCTAACAGTACTTTGATGCAGGATTATATGACTTTTCAAACGCCAACTGGAAATCCTGAATTTTCAACATACTTCATATCATAAAGATTCGCATCTTTTCTTAAGGCGAAGTTGCTCTTACTTTTCTTTCAGTTTTAATTCCCATTAGTTTATATAGGAAAATATAAATGTTTAGAACCAACAAATACCTTCGTTCCAGTAAAATAATAATAAGGCATTAATACAACGGCACACAGGGCTACACATTGCCAAAACCTAGCTTCTCCAACTATTAACTTTTGCGAAGTGGAAGTTATCTACAACTATAATTGCAATTCGAGAAGCTTCTCATGAGAATTGATACTTTTTTTTAACCTGAGTCCCCTCAATTAGTAGTCCGAAACACTAACCAGTGAGCCACTGCGGACACAAGGTGATTCCAGTAAATTTTAAACTAAAATCCTTAGGCACTCCAGATCAAACCCCTGTCGTTAAAAAAAAAGAACCTTGTGGTAACTCTCCACCTCCATGCAACTATTGTGTCCTAATTTAGCGTTTCTCTAAATATTTTATTTAAGGGAAGGACTAAGATAACCCCAAAATGCTAATGGTCTGTAGTTGTGCACCTCAGTCATTTTAGATATAGAATCAGCAGTTTTCTTATTAATTTATATATTAATACGGAGTTGCCTATAATAATACGGAGTTGCCTATAACGTGTTTCCCCCCTTTTTTGCTATTATAAGTCACATAGAAATGCCAACACTATATATATTTGGGTTTTTAGGGCAATGCATAAAAGTGCACAATATAAAAATTATCCACATATATAACACACGTTATGAATTACAGCAGTTAAAATGAAGCGAAATGAATGAAATTACAACAACAACATTGCTGTGTGAGGCAATAATCTGCCAATCGGAATGGAAAAATTTTATATCATGAAGTTACTTGAAAATGGTTGAAGTTACTTGAAAATGCTTGAAGTTACTTGGACATGCTTGAAGTTACTTGAAAATGCTTGAAGGTACTTGAAAATGCTTGAAGTTACTTTAAGTTACTTGAAAATGCTTGAAAATACTTGAAGTTACTTGAAAATGCTTGAAGTTACTTGAAGTTACCTGAAAATGCTTGAAATTACTTTAAGTTACTTGAAAATGCTTGAAGTTACTTGAAAATGCTTGAAAACTTGAAGTTACTTGATAATGCTTGAACATACTTGAAAATGCTTGAAGTTACTTGAAAATGACGGAAAATTTTATATCATGTGAAATCAGAGAATGCAATGTCGAAAAATTTCATTCTCCGATTAATATGTATTTATAACAGTCGACTTTGTTTTTTTTCAACTTATAGAATAAATTGGTCGAATTTCGACCATGGGGCGACCCCTAGTTACCATAAATACACACCTTTTGGCACTTATTTAGATTCTGTGAAGTTTGACGAACGACATTTTGAGAACTAGATACGAAAAACCAGCTGCATATTTCTCAAGCCTCTTGGTCATACACTGTCAAATGCCTTTGAAAAATCAAGCGCAACGATTGGTTCCACTTTTCGGTTAGACAAGTCATCCAATCATCAGTGGACCTGTTGCAGCGAAAACCGTAGGTACTGGCAATTAAAAAGTTTTCAGGATTCGAGATATTTCATCAGCGTTTCCATGACCTTGGAAAGAAGGGACGTTATTGCAATTGGTCGGTAGGAGGAGGAAGATGAAGATTCGCCTTTTCTGAGGACAGAAAAGGCTGTTTTCCATCTTCTCGGGAAGAGCCCTGAAGAAAAGGATAGATAGAAAAGCTTGCGCAATAGTTTTGTTAGCGAGGAAGAACACCTCACCCCTCTTCAGAACGATAGGGGGAATACAATCTGGACCAGCGGATTTGCGAACGTCAAGATCTATAAGTACTCTAGCCACTGTACGAATGCGCAAGTGGATTGGTTAAATGGAGTATCCTACGCACTCGAGTACATGGGGAGACAAATCACAGTCTGAGAGCATTGAGCTGACTAAAAAGTGAGCAGAAAGCAGATTGGCTTTATCTATAGACCTGACAGCTGGAATGTCATTGTAAATGAGTGTCGTCATAGATGATGAGGCCGAATTCTTGATGTTTTTAGCAAATGACCAGAATTTGTTACTACCTGTGGGACTTTGTATAATTTTTTTCCTGAACTTTTGGTTATAGGAGAATTTGACACAATTATTGTGGGCATTGCAGTCATTTCTGGCTCGTTTAAACTTTTTACGGCTCTCCTCACATTGGTTGGCTTATTCGAAAGCTTACCTATTTTACCTGATAGCCTCTTTGCAGTTCGAGTCACACCACGCGTTTGGCTTGAGTTTGACACTTTTTAACCTGTTAGGGATGAAAGACTTATTGCAAAGGTGAATTATGTTTGTGACCATATCAGCAGCAGCATCCACGTGGCTGTCGAGGAAACACAGCGACCAGTTAAGACTCTTAATGAAACCGTTTTCCCCAATTGGCTTTCTCGTATTGCCTACGGTTCTTTTATGAGTTTGTTCTTTAACTGTGTGGTTGGAGTACGAGAAATTTGCTGATTCGATACAATGGACTGACAAACCTTGAGGCGATAATACGTTTAAATCGTATTTATCGGGGTTAGAGGTAAGAAACAAGTCCAGTGTGTTGGCAGTTTGACTGATAATGTCATGTATTTGTGTCAGCTCATTTACAAGCTGAGTCAGGTTATTTACCTCAGCAAATATCTTGACGTACATTTCTTCGGGTGTTGTCTGACCAGAATGTCGAAGCCATTTTGAAATGTGACATGGAATTTTAGCCAAATAAAATAAAATTCCAGATTGGAAAATCGGCCATATTGAGGCTGAAGTTGATTGGATACGTCACTACGTATTTAAACGGCGATACCGCGATGGAGAAAGAATAATGGCACTAATTTGTAACCAGGTAGACGAAACTCCATTAAACCGGGGCTAATGCTAACCTGTGTTGCACATACCATACCAGCTGGTTTATTGAGGGAGACATGGGCGTACCTATAATGAAAAAAAAAAAAGTTCCTCAACCCACGGATGTTTCTTACATCTACTACAAAATGTCTACACATTAAAAATTACGAACACAAATAAAACACAAACATAAATAAAATATGTTTGTCGAAAAGTGTTGCAATAATTTCGTTGTTACGATTCTGGTCTAGGAATCCTCATGTTTTTGTAAAGTCAATCGCGAATCCTTCTCTATGTAATGTATTGCCTGTAAAGCAACTTAACCTTAAGTTTTTATTTTTGTTTTTCACAAAGCTACCTATTAGTAAAACATTACTATAATAATTTATTTTTCGTCGCCATTTACATTCGTTTGACTAAAAAAAATTCGTGAATTTCGAAATGACTAATAGGAATGGTCAGATTATTTTGGAAAGCCTCGAGGAACTAGATCAGCCAGCTTCAATGAAACAAATTATAGCAACGGCAGCAGAGAATAGCGGGGTATTTAATAATAATTTTAATAGAAGATGTTCAGTGCCTTATAAAGTATTTTTTATTATACGCAGATGTCAGCAAATCAAGTGCAATCGACTGTAAACGGAGGGCTAAGATATGGCTTCATACAATCTGCCAAAAACAAGTTTTATGTTGAAAATTACGATTTAGATGATGCGGATAATAGTGAAGAGAAAGAAACATTGAAGAAAAGCGACGAGGGACAACAGGATGCAACTAAGAGGAGAAGGCGAGGTTCGTCACGTAGACGCAGTCGGTCTGGATCCCGTCGACGCCGCTCAAAGATTCGTAGGTCAAAGTGTTAATTTATAGATTGAGATAAAAATTCACTGTTAAATGTTCATGCTGATTTAAAAAAATAAGTAATAATAATCCATAGATGTGGCATCTTTAAGGGCAACTATGGCTGTACACAATTTTTGTTTTTTTCCCCCCTTGCGTTAAAGACAGCGCTGACGTTGGATTATACGACACTCCGAATTGCTTTTGCATTCCTTTTGCCACCAAATTAAACAAGTTGCTCACAAATATTCAAAGTCGAAAAGTTCCACCAATTTGTAGTTTTGCTCCATTCACCGCCAAACCAATTTACTGGTAAGTATCATTTAATTAGCAGCTAAATCCGTTCACAAACAGTGGACATTTTGTTTACCTAGTCTTAATTACTTTTTACATCTTATGGATATGCCGTCTGATGCAATGACACCGGCACTTCGGCTGTAGCGCAACTATGAAGTCGACTTTCCTCGTGTTCAGGACTGGCTCTGGCCAGACTCTGAGCCGGGAAAGGAATGCAGTCGAATCTTCACGGATGGCTCCAAAACCGATCAAGGATCTGGTGCTGGTGTTTTCATGGAGAGCGACAACATTAGACTTTTCTTCTCCTTAGGCAAACATGCGTCAGTCTTCCAAACGGAGACTTATGCTATCCTAATGGCCATGGACTATGTTGCGAGGAACGGGTGGAGCGGGCGAAGTATCTGCGTCTGCAGCGACAGTCAGGCTGCGCTTAAGGCCTTTCTCAACCCCTTAACCACCTCCAAAATAGTCCGTGAATGCAAGATCTCTCTGAATTCGGTGGTCGGAAGGCTGAATTCACTTAGACTTGTCTGGGTCCCGGGTCATAACGGGATAACGGGAAATGAGATCTCCGATGAACTTGCTAGACAGGGCACAGAGGGGGACTTCTCAGGACCTGAACCAGCGATTTGTCTGCCTGCGTCCTCGGTCAGGGCTTCTATTGACGGTTGGGTTTCCTATGATCACAATCGCCGTTGTGCAGGCAGACTGAGCTAATTCTCCCCGACGTCTGTGGGAAATCCGCGGCATTCTTGTTGTCTCTCAACAGAAAAGACTGCAGACCACTGGCGTTCTTACGGGAAACTACGTTTTTGCCAAGCACCTTAAGGTGCTAGGCCTAAGCGATACCACCAACTGCGAAGCCTGTGGAGAAAGCGACGACACTGCGGAACATTTCCTCTGTGATTGTCCTGCTTTTGCTCGTATCAGGTGGCAGGTATTTGGTGCGGATATGGTGAGTGCTGTAAACCTAAGCTCCTTATCATTGAAGCGCCTTCTCATTTTTCTTAGAAAAACGAATAAATTCCCACAGTAAAATGTGGTGTGTCTGCCTAGTAGTACAATGGACCAGTATTGAGTCTGAGTGCTCCACACACCCCGAAAAAAAAATAAAAAAAAAAATAAAAAAAAAATACTTTTTACAGATCCTCGTCATTAATGACCATTCCAACTGCTCGCACAGAAACACACTCATCCGTTCGATACATTTACACTTACTTGTATGTTATCCTTTGTCCACTGCTCCAACGGACCACAGACGAACAACAATATTGTAAAAATAAAGTTTCCAGTTAAGCGAAAAAAAGGAACTTTCAAACTTGGCTGGTTTTTTGCGCATTTTTATCGAGACTGCGTCATCGTTTTCACTACCCCGCCCCGCAAAAAGATAATGCAGAAACTTTTTGTTTATACTCGTATATTCTCTTCCTTGTCCACTCCCACTCTTCGATAGTTTTGTCTGCAAAGATGCATTTTTTTTCTTCGGCCTCGGCCTCTTAATGAGTCCGAATATCAGCTATATTTATAATTGTATACACATGTCGGACGGATTGTAGTACATGTCCTTAAAAAAGTAAAAAACTTTTAATAGTATAACATTCCGGGAGGTCTTTCAACGCAGCTACCTCTCTATGTTTAAATCCTTGTTGACATAATTGTCTTTCGCTCTTTCGAAGAGGATTTATGAGTTCGAGGCGAAGGATTTAATTTCGATAATTAAGTTTAAATGCGGGAGTTGTCGTAGTCATCGTCTGCCATGGTGGCGGTGATTGTTGCTGTAATTGTGGCGTTGTCCTTGTAGTAGGATATCGTCAGAGGTGTCCCATACACTGACTTTCATACTCGTTGGCGGAAAAATTAATTGGAAAGGTCTGACGTTAATCTGCTTTAGTGAAAATTTATGACTTCAAGATGGCTGCAGGAGCTGAGTGGGGATGGTGATGGAATCGCACTTTGGCGAATGTATGTCAGACGAAAAACTTAGGACGAATGTAGTTAGAGGGATTTTGCTAGTAATTTTCTGGTATGAAACATTAAATTAACGAACTGAAGAACATGGTTTCGTCCGTCGCTGATTAGAAGGAGGACCCTTCAATGAGAACAGGTTACTTGAACGTTTTTATTAAGGTATAGTTTTAAGGAAACAGGAGTTGTTCACATGTAAATTTGGTATCATTGTACCCTACATGGCGTTATTTGGTGCCGGAATCTAAATGGAGTGAAAGTACACATTTACCCATTTTGCATACCTCATCAATTATTGTTGATGTTGAAAAATGTCCACTTATTTTTTGCCTCATAAATAATTATGACTTGATCGTTTGAAACTTTCTCGTTTTATTAGAAGTACCTATCTTCGAATATTAAGCACGTTTTATTGGTAAGTGTATACCCAGCTTAGCAGAATTTTACATCTTAAACAACAACAAACCAAAAGTGAAGATAAATTGGTCAAGTCATAAAAAGTGATTGTAAAGGTTTTGGAACCTCTGGAATGGAATTACACATATGCGTCTGTTGTAGACTATGACCGTCACCGTGGGTTGGAGACTGAATACACCCACTCACTTATATAGTATGGTACATACTGCATAATGTTGCATAAGTGGCAACGATGCTCATGAAATCGTCTTATCACAAACATCTATGGGGCATTTCATGTCCACAGGAGACCATTTTAAAAATGTATTTGATCCTGAAAATTATTAAAGGAAATTCACAATCCATACTAATATTATAAATGCGAAAGTAACTCTGTCTGTCTGTCTGTCTGTCTGTCTCGCTTTAACGCCAAACTACTGAACCGATTTGAATGAAATTTGGTACACAGATAGTCTAGAGCCTGAGAATGGACATAGGCTACTTTTTACCGCGGGAAAATGCTTCAAAAAGTATTTTTTTTTAATATAAAGTTCAATTATGTACGAAGATTTTAAGATATAAATCATCTTTGTAGGTTATCCTGAAGTTGAACAATAACCCCCGTATTAATAAACAACGGATAGCGGCGAGTTAGCACTAGCCACGTGATATCTCTTAATTTTGATTAATAAACATGTGTTAGCTTTCACTGACATGTGATAACGAGTGGATAACTTAACTCACCGAATTCGGCGTATAAGGAGCGGATAACTTCACACATTCTCAGATATTAGTCATGTGTAGAAACATTGAGAGGATGAGCGAGAACTCTGTCACCCATTTGGGCATATTACTCTTTCATAATGCGTTGACTCCATAGTAGTCCCATCGTATTGGAATGGAATACACAGAAATGAGTGTCAACTGACGAAATATGACAAATACACTCGATTTTTGAATATAATTTGGTTAAGTGCTGCCATATTGTAGGTGAAGTGCTGCCGTATTGTAGGTGATAAAGAGCGAACAGCTTAAACAGGGAAAATATATTTTTATTAATCAGAAAAGTTATCATATGGACAAGTTCGCTATCCGTGTGTCAGCTAACTCTGTATTAAGGAGCGGATAGTGTTTTTCTATTAATATGCATTAAACTATAAATTCAAAATTCAAAAAAAATAAATTTTCGATTGAAGCTAGGTCGTGGGATTTTCCCAGCGTTGAGTGGAGGAAAATTTGTGTTTGTGTGCGGCACAAATCTATTTCTCTCTCTGTACCTTTTGTGGTGTGTGCTTTTTCTTTCTTTTTTATGCACCTTTTGTAGTTTGTGTTGCTTTTGAAAATTGAGAGGGATTCACACTGAGAGTAGGTCTATCCATATAATGAGAAGGAACCATAGGCGCCCGGGGAGGTGGCAACTGCCCCCCCCCCCCCCCTGGCTCTGAGCTACGACTTTTGTCTACCAACATTTTATCAGTTCTTAATAGGAAATTTTGACTAATTGTTCATTTTTTCACTTTTTTTCTTTGGTCTAATAAATCTCTAAGTTCTATTGTTTCGAAATCCCTTGTATACAATGAACATTGTTTACTGATTAAAAAAATGGATTAAGTTTTTAATTTCATGTTAAAAATTTGTTCATATATCTCTTTAACTGTAAACGTTTAAGTCATACGAAAAAATATTCTTTGCAAAATAGAAAGATATGTAATTAAATTTCCTATAGAAAAGGCTGTCAAAACTTTTTAGTGCGTTGAGTTGGTCTCGGTATAACAGTTAAAAAGTATGTCAAGAATACCACTTACAGTCACTTTTTATACCCTATTCTAAGGGTATATTAATTTTGACGCATAGTTTGTAACATAACTTAATATTTCCCGTAGACCCCTAAAAGTTGCTATATTTATGATCAGCATCGATAGTAATGTCGATCTAGCCATGTCCGTCCGTCCGTCCGTCCGTCCGTCGGCAAAAATTAGGCCTTTAAACTGGGCCTAGAAAGCTGAAATTTTAACCATGTACTGTCTAGGGTCCCGAAATAATCAAGTTTACGAATTTTTGAAATCCGCCCGCAGACTAAAAAAAAACAAAATTTTGGAAAAAATCGAATTTTGAGCTAGAAAGCTGAAATTTTTTATATATGATTTATGACTCCTAGAACTGCTTGGGATATAAAATTTTCAAAATCCGCCCACTGACACGCCCACAATTAAATAAAACAATTTTATTGAAAAACCAAAATTTGAGCTAGGGAGCTGAAATTAATAATATATACTCTCTAGGTGCCCTTTAAGCTCATGTGTAAATATTTTCAAAATCCGCCCACTGACACGAGCACAATTTGAAATCAACTTTTTTTGCAAATCCAAAGTTTGAGCTAGGGAGCTGAAATTTATAATATATTCTCTCTGGGGGCCCTTTATGCTCATGTGTTAATTTTTTTTAAATCCGCCTACTGACACGCCCACAATTAAATAAAACAATTTTATTGAAACACCCAAGTTTGAGCTAGGGATCGTTTTTTTTCGATAAAATCCTTTAAATGTTATATAACAAAATATGTAGAGCGTTCTTAACAATTCAACCATTAGACTTTTGTCACGCCTACTTATGAGGGATAGGAATAAGAATAGGGTATCCAACAGTTCGCCCAAGCGGACTGTAGCCCGTCCCTATGTTTTTGAATAAAAATTAATAAAAGCATTGAATTTTTAAAACAAAAATTGTACATACATAAAAACATAAAATTTAAAAAAAAATTAGTTTGATTTTTTTTTTTTCAAAATTCCGAGTTTAAAAATTAATTCTTCAAAAATTATTTAACACAACTTAATTTAAAATTAGGATTAAAGCAGAGATTTCTAGCTTTCCAAAAAAGTAAAGCATGGCTATGCAGGTCTTACCTTTGTTGTTAAATAATTTTTTTTCTGTCTTAAGTCAGTTTTTTTTTTTTGAAAATTGCCCCTCCTGCCTAAACGGGGGGTTGTTGCCTTAACCCAACCAACTGATCAACACTTCGATAGAAAAACAAATCGAAACAAACTGGAATAAAATCATACCGATAGTTGAAACAATCGTGTTTTGTGCCACAAACAACATTCCCTTAAGGGGTAAGACAGATGAAACTGCAGTTTTTAACAACTTGCTGCATTTTAGAGAAGATGCTGGAGAGTTAATTTTGAAAGATCATCTGCTCCATTCACCAGCTAACGCAACGTACATCTCTCACCGCACTCAAAATGAGTTAATTGAAATTGGCAATGACATTTTAAGGGAAAAAATAATTGAAGACGTCAACAAAAATCGTTTTTTTCTGTAATAGCAGACGAATCAAGTGATATGAGACAAGTTGAACTTTCAAATTTGGTTGGGCAAGCTTATGGGTGCTCCACCATGGCTGGAAAATTGAGTGGGGTAAGGAAAAGAATACAAGATTTGTACCTAAAGGCAATTTTTTTCCACTGCAGCTCGCACAAATTAAATTTAGTGATAAATGATGTAAGCCGAGATCAGAAATGCTGTTGGGACGATAAAAGAAATAATTACTTTTTTCCGGTAAAGTCCTTTGCGAAGAAAATGTATTCCCAGCATCCCCCTGTTCTGTGAAACAAGATGGACAGCAAAATACAAAAGTATACGAGTATTCAGGGAAAACATACTCGTTGTAATGGAAGCACTGCAAAAACTGGCGAACGAAGGAAACCGTGTTACAAAAGAACGAGCCCTTCAACTTTATTACTCGTGATTTAATTCAACTTTTTTAGTCTGCATGTTCATAATGGCTCATTACTCGTCGATACTTGAACCAGTCGCAAATATTTTACAGGGAGTTGACCAGAATTTATTAAGTGTAATAGAGCACATCACTATATTAAAGAAGCATTTTGAAGAAGACCGGGAGAATGCTGAGAATGCCTTCAAAAAGCTTTGGGAAACAATTCAAAAATGTTTGAGTAAATCCGGTATTGAATTGAGCTGCCCAAGAATTGTAAAGAAACAGACTCACCGATCGAAAATTCCTTCGACTTCACCCGAAAATTATTTTAGAATATCAATTCTCGTTCCTTACTTGGATTCTCTGATAATGTCCCGGTTTTCAGAAGAAAATGAGTCCGCATATGCAATATTTCAGTTATCTCCTAAAAATATGCAAAGCATGGACTCATCCAATTTCAATTCGATTGTCCAAAAGATAACTGGTAAATATGGATACTTTCTGGATTATTTTTCTGGCGAGTCCGTTATGTGGTTTAACTACAATGAGATGAATTTTGACCAAACTCAATATACCAATATATGTGATGTGTTGAAAAATGCGGAAGAATTTGTTCCTTCGGTTTTCGCAGCACTTTCTACAGGACTTTCCATTCCCGCCACTACATGTACTGCAGAGCGATCTTTCAGTACATTGAGGAAGGTAAAAACTTGGCTTAGGTCAAAAATGAGCGATAAAAGGCGTGATGCGTTGTGCATGATGAACATTCATAAAAATTTAGTACAAGAAGATACGGATTTTTATAATAAAATTATAGATCGTTTTGGTAAAAAACCACGAAAACTGCGTTTCCTGTTTTCAAAACAATAAAAATAAATTTTTAATGGGCGTTATTTTAGTATTTATTATCATCATAAAAGAAAAACATAGGGACGGGCTACAGTCCGCTTGGGCGAACTGTTGGATACCCTATTCGTTTTCCTATCCCTCATAAGTGGGCGTGACGAAAGTCTAAGTATGATTGAATTGTTAAGAACGCTCTAAATATTTTGTTATATAACATTTAAAGGATTTTATCGAAAACAAACTTTGGTTTTTCAATAAAATTGTTTTATTTAATTGTGGGCGTGTCAGTAGGCGGATTTAAAAAAAATTAACACTTCAGCATAAAGGGCACCTAGACAGTATATATTATAAATTTCAGTTCCCTAGCTCAAACTTTGGATTTGCAAAAAAAGTTGATTTTAAATTGTGGGCGTGTCAGTGGGCGGATTTTCAAAATATTCACACATGAGCTTAAAGCGCCCCTAGAGAGTATATATTATAAATTTCATCTCCATAGCTCAAATTTTGGTTTTTTAATAAATTTTTTTTATTTAATTGTGGGCGTGTCAGTGGGCGGATTTCGAAAATTTTATATCCCGATCAGTTTTAGGAGTCATAGATCATATATAAAAAATTTCAGCTCTCTAGCTCAAAATTCGATTTTTTTCCAAAATTTTGTTTTTTTGAGTTTGTGGGCGTAAACTTGATTATTTCGGGACCCCAGAGAGTATATGGTTAAAAGTTCAGCTCTCTAGGCCCAGTTTAAAGGCCTAATTTTTGGCAACAGACGGACGGACGGACGGACGGACATGGCTAGATCGACATTACTATCGATGCTGATCATAAATATAGTAACTTTTAATGGTCTACAGGGCAATATTAAGGTATGTTAGAAACTATGCGTCAAAATTAATATACCCTTAGAATAGGGTATAAAAAGGTAAGTAGGTTCCATAAAAAAAATTAAATCAATTGTCAATGAAATTTAAAATTGCCTTAAAAATTTTATCAAAATATGCATTGTTGGACAGGGTGTTGGACGGTGTAAGGAATAATTTCTTATTTTATTTTATTATTTTTTTTTTTTTTCTGAGGAAGTCCCCCACAACTTGTACTAAATTTTAAAGTTCTAACTTAATTTTAGAGGAAGTAAAGAGTTTTCAAATTGTTCTATTAACGTATGTTCATTTTCCGATGACAATAGCGTCGATATAGTGTAACAACAATTAGAAATATCTCATGTGTTTGACATTGTGACGCCGCATCGATGACGTAGGCAATATTAAAATGAATTCTGCATTGCGCTATTTTGTTTAGTTGTTTAATTCCTCATACGCATTTAATCACACTAAATTGTCACTATTTGTGTGTGTCTTTTGAGAGCCAAAATGCCATAGAAATTATGCGTTTTAAAGGTGTGTTATGTTATGTTATCGAATATGCGTATATTTTGTGCATTTTTTAATGCATTTAGAGGAGACACAAATTTTGTTGTGCCTTTTTCAATGCATTAACAGGAGCCATAAAAAATGTCCAGAAACTCACCTCAATGTAAACCTACAAAAAACTAAATTTGAAAAGACTTCTGAAATTTGTCTAGAATGAAACAATTTTTTTTTCAAAATTAAATTTTTTTTATCATTGCTTACTTGGAAAAAATTCTCTCTTTTATCACTTTAAGATTTATCCAGGCACCATCAAAAATACACTCATAAATTTTCATCAAAGCCCGTCGTGTGGTTCGTGAGCCTATAAAGGATAAACACAAACAACGAGTCATTATAACCTACTCCAAGGGTATATTAATTTTGACTCGTAGTTTGTAGCATAGCTTTTGAGAGCCAAAATGGTGAATTAGCAAGACAAGGTTCGGCAGCTGTGTCAGAACAAGCTGATCCCTCTGTACTCATCCCGCCTTGCACACTCAGGCTTGAAGCAGGGAAAAAGGCAATAAGAGAGGCGAACCTTAGATGGACTAGATACTTGCAATACCACAAGAATGCTATGGCCAACCTTCAATGGAGACAGAACTGAGAGTCCTATAAAAAAGGATAGGAAAGCACTATCCACCCTCGTAGGTATATTAGCGAAGCACAATACTCTGCGGTACCATTTGAAGAAATTGCGCTTGACGGAAGAAGAACTCTGTAGAGGCTGTGGTGACGAGAAGCTCTGGAGAATACAACCCACTTCCTATGTCGATGCCCGGGTCTCCAACACATCAGGTACAGATTCCTGGGGAGACATTTCTTCCACGACCTAGACGAGCTCTCCAGCACACCGATAGACAGGATAATGAACTTCACCAAATCCACAGGATGGTTTGTATCGAACAACACAGTTAGTAATCAATCTCAGTTTCTGTCGACAGGGTTAAAAAATGAGTAAGGGACAACCCTCCTCCACCGATGGGCATCACAATGGGTCATAATTGACCTGAGTATGGCTCTAAGCCTAACATACCTAACATACCTTAATATTGCCCGTAGAGCCCTAACAATAACAATTACTAAAATCGTGATCAGCATCGATAGTAATGTCGATCTAGCCATTTCCGTTTGTCCGTTCGTCGGCAAATATTTGGCCTTTTAACCATATATTCTCTATGAGCCCGCAATAATCAAGTTTAAGAATTTTTAAAATCCACCCACACTCCAGCGATCGAAAAAAAAACAAATTTATAGAAAAAATCGAATTGTTAGCTATAAAGCTGACATTTAAAAAAAAAAAACATAGGGACGGGCTACAGTCCGCTTGGGCGAACCGTTGGATACCCTATTCTTATTCCTATCCCTCATAAGTGGGCGTGACAAAAGTCTAAGTATGGTTAAATTGTTAAGAACGCTCTACATATTTTGTTATATAACATTTAAAGGATTTTATCAAAAAAAAAACGCTCCTTAGCTCAAACTTGGGTGTTTCAATAAAATTGTTTTATTTAATTGTGGGCGTGTCAGTAGGCGGATTTAAAAAAAAATTAACACATGAGCATAAAGGGCCCCTAGAGAGTATATATTATAAATTTCAGCTCCCTAGCTCAAACTTTGGATTTTCAAAAAAATTGTTTTATTTATTTGTGGGCGTGTCAGTGGGCGGATTTTGAAAATATTTATACATGAGCTTAAAGGGCCCCTAGAGAGTATATATTATAAATTTCAGCTCCCTAGCTCAAACTTTGGATTTTCAAAAAAATTGTTTTATTTATTTGTGGGCGTGTCAGTGGGCGGATTTTGAAAATATTTATACATGAGCTTAAAGGGCCCCTAGAGAGTATATATTAAAAATTTTAGCTCCCTAGCTCAAATTTTGGTTTTTCAATAAAATTGTTTTATTTTTTTGTGGGCGTGGCAGTGGGCGGATTTTGAAAATTTTATATCCCGAGCAGTTTTAGGAGTCATAGATCATATATAAAAAATTTCAGCTTCCTAGCTCAAAATTCTATTTTTTCCAAAATTTTGTTTTTTTGAGTTTGTGGGCGTGTCTGTGGGCGGATTTCAAAAATTCGTAAACTTGATTATATCGGGACCCTAGAGAGTATATGGTTAAAATTTCAGCTCTCTAGGTCCAGTTTAAAGGCCTAATTTTTGCCGACGGACGGACGGACGGACATGGCTAGATCGACATTACTATCGATGCTGATCATAAATATAGTAACTTTTAGGGGTCTACGGGCAATATTAAGGTATGTTACAAACTATGCGTCAAAATTAATATACCCCTAGAATAGGGTATAAAAATTGTGCTTAAAAGTACGATTACACGGTAATTTTTTCGAGTCATTTAAATGAAGCTGTGACGTCAGGAAAAAATGTCGCATTAGAGAGACATTTAAGCTACGATTCGTCATTATTCATTTGCGAAAAAAATGGCGATCACACGGTAATGACTAGTATCGTCATTTTTGTCCCAAAATCAAATGACACACACTGCCAGTCATTTAAAATTTTCCGTTGGGATGTCCTTAAATGAAGAGCGAAAAAATGGCAGCTTTCCTATTATTTCGATTTCGTAATGAGCAATGAGAAAATTATATATATATATATATACAGTGGAAATTGATTATAACATTTCATGCTATAACGATGAACCAGATATAACGATGTATTTTCTTCCCGGCAAAACTCCGTTTGACTCCATGTAATTTTCAATTGGTTACAACTATGCCGGATATAGCAATGAAATTGTTTATAGCATGTTCTTTTAGCGTATATGACCCGATTAGGACGATGTGTGAATGTGATGAACAAGGGGTTGCAACGTGTGGGTATAGATAACAAAGGAAATTCCGGGATTCATTTTTGGAGAGATCAGCTTTCATGAGGTTTTATGCTACTGAATCTTGTATGTACCGATGCCAAACTTTGAAATCCAAACATTAGACAACTCCCTTCGGAGTATATTTTACAAAACAAAATGTACAAAAAATCACAGATTAGTGATTTCTTTCCGGGACAGTTTTCATAAGTATTTAAAACGATTAGTTTTAATAAAGTATTTGTTCTCGTTTTTTCTTTTTATTATTTTTTACTGATTCGGATATAACGATGAACCGGTTATAACGATGAAATTTAAAGATCCCTTCAACATCATTATTCCGATTTCTACTGTATACGAGTATATAGATATTATATCTCATTTAGTGTTTTTCTCACATCTAAATATAAAATGTCGAAAAGAACTTTTGCGATGATGGTGGAAATTGCGGAGACGGCGTATTTGGCAGCGTGTGTGCTGGAAAGCAGTGAAGATGACCTTGATTACGAGCCAACGCGATGAAAGAGGAGTATTTGGCAAAAGAAGTGGTTGAGCCGTCGCGAGAAGAGTGGATTTTGTGCTGGATTGCTGCTTGAATTGTGCGAAGAAGAACCCGAACTATATCGCAATGTCCTTCGTATGTCAGTCAATCAATTCGATTATTTGTTGATGTTTGTGAAGCCACACATCGAACAACAGATATAAATATGCGAGAGAGCGTTTCAGCGGAAGCACGGCCGGTAATAACGTTCAAAACAATTATACCGTGCGGTTTCTAATAACATTTTGGAAAAATATTTATTTTCAAGGATTAAAGGACCTTTTTTTTGTTGTAAGGACCTCTTAGTAAAATAGCATATATATATACATACATATATAAATTAAGGGCTTGCAAGAATCCAATATTATAGAAGACTTATAGCAGTCGAACGACTTAAAATCAGTCAAAAGACATAAAAGCAGTCAGCGCGTAAAAGTCACGAATAAAGCAATGTAAATGTGGATATTTTACATCACCTGCATCGATTACACCTTGACCGAACTTTGTCTTACGCAGTTTCATCACAAACGTCTTGAAGTGGCTGCGCGTTTCCCATTTACATCCGTATCTTCTCGGACAGTCAAGCCGAGATAAAGTCCCTGAACTCATTCTCATCAAACTCCATCGTAGCCGTAGACTGCCGTTCATCTCTTGAGGAGCTGGCAGAGCAGTTCAATATTCACCTCTTAAAGACATCCCAGGAAATTGTAGGTCAGATGAACTCGCCAAAAAAGGAACCGCATTACCTCTTCTATCTGATAAAGGTTTTCTAGGTTCATATACCTATCGCTACTTGTAAACTTATGTTTAAACTATCCGCAGTCGAGAGTACAAACCTTAGGTGAACAGATAGTAATACATGTCTAACGACAAAGCATAGCTGGCCAAAGCTGGATCTGCGACTGCACATTGGCTCTGCTATATGTGTTATTACAGGACACTCTCTAGTACGCATCAAGGATTGGCGTCTATTCAAATGACTTCTGTAGAAGCTGCAGGGACGAGAAGGAGGAGGAGACTACACCTCATCTTCTCTGTACATGTCCTGCACTCTCCCATAAAAGAAATCTCTATCTAGTGTGTTGGCTATCAGCTATCAGCCACATTAACCTAACCTAACCAAACCTATCCCTATTTACTCCTTTTTTCTACGTTTTGCCTAATTTGCTCGACTTTGTTGTACTTTGGGTATTCAACCTCACGCGGTAGTTAACAGAATAGTCCCTATTGTCGGCACTTGACGGCAACGGGTCGCATTCCATTTGACTCATAGTAATTTGTACCGAAATAGCAGCCAGACACATGCAACAAACACCAAATGAAAGCACATATATCATATTAAATGCTGTGTCATTTATCAGTTGCGTAGAAAAATGACACAGCATGAATTTCGTGCCGTGTCATTTTCTTGAGGGTGTCATTTAAATGACGCAACAGCAAAAAAGTGTAGTCATTTGTCCTAGGCGTCATTAAAGAGCGATCACACGGTAATTTTTTCGAGTCATTTTAATGACACAAAATTCATGTCATTTTCCTAGTCATTTAAATGACGCCTAAAATGTCGTCCCAATAATGGTGATCACATGGAACGACATTAAAATGACGGCTTTGTGAAATGATTTTTACGTCAGAGCTTCATTTAATGACTCAAAAAAATGACCGTGTAATCGGGCCTTTAGGAGTTACTTTTTTTAAAATCCACCCACAAGAAAACAGTTTTATCGAAAAGTCAAAGTTAAAACTAGAAAGCTGCAATTTGGAATATTATACTCTCATGGGCCGTTCATGCTCATGTGTAAATGTTCTTAAAATGCGCCCACTGACACGCGCACTATTTTTTGTTGCAATGCGTTGCGTTGCATTTCATTGCTTATTTAGACAAAAATTCTAGTTATGTTTGCGTCATAAATGTCAAAACCGAATTGAAACAAAGGCATTTGTAAAACCTGTGACAGACCGATGGATCATACCTAATGACCCAGTTCAGTCTGATACAGTCTTCATTCAAACCAAAAATTCTAAGAAATTGTATCTTTTAATATTTTTAAGAAAAAAATGGCTACCTATTTTGACGAAACTTGGTTTTTATTGCTCATATAAAATGCTTGATGCAAATAGACATCTCACAAGAGACATGTTTGCAGATCCATGTCGGCTATGGCATCCAACCACTCCTCACCCCAATTGATAAAAGCCTCCCGGAACCTTCCATTGCAATGCTCATTGCTTTTATGAATATATTTATTCTGCAACCTGCCACAAGTATCTAAAATTAAATGTAAAACCAATATGAATGGCATTAAAACCGCTCGTCTCAGACAAAGATGCACTATGTGCGACGGAGTAACCCACACTGCTTATTCCATTTTTCTCTGGCATAATATGTTTCTGTAGTTGTCCCAGCTGACATATTCTAGATTGAAAGTGATGATGACATTAGAATGGTAATTCCATGCATGTTTGCGTTGCACAGTGTTTTCTACAGCCACAGCCATATGTCGTATTTTATATTCCATAAGAACCACGTGAGGACAGAAAAAACAACTGGCAAAAGCATTTGCTTTTACATGGAGTTGGTCAGCGGTTTTTGGCTGCCACTACAGTGTTAACATCTCTTTTGCGAATAACTAGCAGATGATACAGCACCATGACAAAGAAGATACAACCACTAGACAGGTACCATGCAGCTATGTGTAGATGAAGATTTATCTGTAGTGCTCGTCATTTTGTTTTTATGTCCCATTGGAAATCCATTTCGGAATTCTATGAAGTGTGTGAGGGGTGTACAACTTCCCCATGGGCCATTCAAAAACACAGTGAGAGTGTCATGCCACCAAAATCGGAAAGGATTGATTAAAAGTTAAATCCTGTATACTTTTGTGCAAATGAAATCAATATTGTCCATGTATCCATTGTTGCAGAGCCTAGATTCTGTAGCCGACCCAAATTCCGCCTGCCAAAGGCGCACATTATTGTCTTAGATAGAGCCTTAGAGGAGCTGCTGATGCATTTACATTAGCACTTCCGCAAAGTGTTCCTGTGGCTACGGCTGATTGCAGTGTTTTCGGTTTGTGGTTTGTTTGCTTGCATTCCGCTTCGATTGGATGTTTAAAATAATTGTTATTTGCAGTGTAAACAGTAAGCGCAATGGGTCAGTGGCAAACATAAACAATGATAGAGACCCTTCTGGGATCCAGATGTATTGGTTATCAAATTATATTTAAGTTAATGGATTTTATTGCAGGGCAGAGCAAAATAATTCGAAGATTGAGGTGCCCGAATCTTCTGTGTACACAATTCGAATCGGTTAGCAAATGGAATGTTTTTATGTCTAATGGTAATAATTAATTCAAAAGGAAATTAGATATTCCGGAGGGTAACTGTGAGGCGCACGATTGCTGCTCGGAATGGACATTTTCTAGCATGCAGTGTTTTCGGATATGGAAAATGCGGATGCAAGCAAATTTCCAAGGATGGAAAAAAGGAGCTTACTAAACTCAATTTCTCAACTCGAGAATGAATAATGTTGACGGTTGTCCACCTCCGTTATTTTGCAAAATGTATCTTTCTCAATTTGTTGGAAAACACACTTTGACTCGAAATCTAATCGTAAAGGTGACTTGGCGCAATTTGTCGCCAACAAAAACATACTTACATTGTATGACACTTGTACTTGCCACCCTCTCGCCCAATCGGATGTCTACTCTGTGCAACGCCATTCTTTTTCGTGTTGGCATTACGTGAGATATTTTCGCAACGATACGATACACCCATTCTTGGTTATAACACGGGTTTTTCTCCCTTGATGCAATTGAAGTCCTGGAGGGACAAACTTACATTTTGCAAAGGCGATGTAGTATGGCGCCGAAAGCGACGACGGCGACGAAATTCTTGTTCCTTAATTTCAAAATGCTGAACATTTATTCTGACCCCTTTCCATTTTTCATGTCTCGTTGTTCTAGCAACACCGGTCGCATTTGTGAGTTGTCATCTGTGTAAGAATGAAACACTTAAGGTTTAAGGCTTGCCCACCTCGCTCACCTCCCACGCTGCTGAATCTGCACGAAACACGATGAATGCAATTTTCCAAAAAGAATCACAACATTAAATAGTCCCATCGAATGGGACTAGCTAAGAGTCAAGGTTGTCAAGCTTCATAATTGAAACGGTGAAAAGAAAGAAAAGGAAGGTGCAAACTTCGACTCGGACCATTATTTTGTTGAAGGTATGGATGCGAATATCCAACGATATCAAGGTAAGAACCACCATTGAAAGTGAGATTAACGTTGAAACGGTGCAGTCGCAATTAATTACTTTTGCGTATCGAGTGTTTCTAGAGTTATCGAGAAGTTCAACCAAACTTTCCTAAGATGACAATGCGCTTGTTCAATTTGCAAGCAACCACTAGCTACCTAATAATTAACCCTCTGTGATTAGACAAATAGCTCACGTGACTATCAGTTGTTCATGTGAAATGTCTCCTTCGTGAGAAATCAACCATAGGAGGCGAACATACAAGCGATGCTTTAAGCGTCAGAATAGTTTGAACGCGTTTCACCTCATCATTCGTATATCATGTGCACACTGTTGCCAGGTAGGAACGCCAGCATTTCCATACACCAGTAGCTCCTGGTTATCCGCCAGTCCTGCCGTCAGATCATACTATACACAAAATCATCACACCGAGGCTAAGGTTCGATATATTGATTGACATCCAGTCTGCTAGTAAAGCCATCGCCTCAGTCACTTTATTCCCTAAGTTAGTACTAGAATACCGAAATGAGCTAGCACTGCAAGATTAGTTTACGGTTACGGTTCTAGGGCATAGTAGCGTTTAAGGAAATTAATATGCCGCCAAATTGCTTTGCAAGGCTCAGCCATCCACTGTTTACGTGCGAGTTCATGTTCCGCTCATAGCCGTAAAGGCAAACATCACATCAGAATATCTAACCAACGAGAGGGCTGACAACATTCGTCATATCCAGAAGGATGTGGCCAAATTTCAACAAAACAAAAACAATCGACCTATATAGAACGGAAAGATATCGTAAGAGTAACTGCGATTATCACGGTCAAACTAAGCATGCCCACAGCCACACAACACCTCCACTCCTTATGCGCATGTCCGGCACTGGCTAGGAACAGACAACGAGCATTACGAAAGTTTTCTTCGATACACTTGAGGAAGTCTCTAAGAAAAGTATTATGGAACTATAACTCCTCCGCAGGTTGGATATAGAGGCTCCTAATCAAAAAACGCCTATCGTGAGGTAATGGCACCGAAACGAGATGTACTCAGTACTAATTTCGTTTTAATAAATCATTCAATTTCGACACAGTTCAGTGGTAAGTGCGTGGGACTACTGGCCGGGGGGGTCCCAGACTTTAATGTCTCTAGGTCTCTTCCATTTGAGAATAAAATAAAGCTTCGCACATACAAATGATGGGAGAAATAAGTTTTAAGGTCCGGCTTCAGCGAGTTATATTTCTTTAAATATTAAGCCGATGCCAATTTCACAGTCAACGGATTGCGAACCGATTTTTTTCCGCGAAATGGAAAAACTGGGCTCTCATTTCGACGACTCATTTTCTGCTTTATGTAAAAAACAGATTAACAAAATATTGTGTTCTCGACAACTAAATAAGAGGGAGATAGCTAAATCATTATCGGCTTTTATATTTTGGTGTATTGAAAATAATATTTGCAGATTCTTAGCAAAAATTTAAATATAATTTTAAGAAAATATTTAACATACCTTAATATTGCCCGTAGACCCCTAAAAGTTACTATATTTATGATCAGCATCGATAGTAATGTCGATCTAGCCATATCCGTCCGTCCGTCCGTCCGTCCGTCGGCAAAAATTAGGCCTTTAAACTGGACCAAGAGAGCTGAAATTTTAACCATATACTCTCTAGGGTCCCGAAATAATCAAGTTTATGAATTTTTGAAATCCGCCCACAGACACGCCCACAAACTCAAGGAAACAAAATTTTAGAAAAAATCGAATTTTGAGCTAGAAAGCTGAAATTTTTTATATATGATCTATGACTCCTACAACTGCTCCTGATAAAATTTTCAAAATCCGCGCACTGACACGCCCACAAATAAATAAAACAATTTTTTTGAAAATCCAAAGTTTGAGCTAGGGAGCTGAAATTTATAATATATACTCTCTAGGGGCCCTTTATGCTAATGTTTTAATTTTTTTTTAAATCCGCCTACTGACACGCCCACAATTAAATAAAACAATTTTATTGAAACACCCAAGTTTGAGCTAGGGAGCGTTTTTTTCATAAAATCCTTTAAATGTTATATAACAAAATATGTAGAGCTTTCTTAACAATTCAACCATACTTAGACTTTTGTCACGCCCACTTATGAGGGATAGGAATAAGAATAGGGTATCCAACAGTTCGCCCAAGCGGACTGTAGCCCGTCCCTATGTTTAGGAACTAACTTTGGTTTGTTACATTTTGTTTCTTAATTCATTATCACTTTGTTCGTGTGATTATAGCCGTGTTTCTTTGGACGCGGATATAGGGATGGCATCAGAAAACACATGCACCTATGACATGCACCGTGACACAGCTATAAGTTGTAGTTAAGAAATTTGTATTGAAAATCCTGAAATTGAAAAATATTTACTTCCGCCAATTGAAATTGATGCCAAGCATATTCTAAAACAATTTCACATTAACAGATTTGCTAAATTCAATTACCCTTAAAATGAAGTTTGAAAAATAATAATAATAAAATCACGAATAAAATATTGGGCGGGATGTGTGAGTGGTCGGTGGGTTGTCAAACTTTGACATTTCCTGAAAAAATTAGAAAAATGGGTTTTGGAAGCACTGTTTATCCCCGCTAACTGACTTAGCGGCGATGGCTATCCCCGCTAAAGTTAGCGTATATAGGATAAGTTGTTGTTGTATTTTACATGCAAATTTCAAATTATCCCTATATCCGCGTGCAGAGAAACACGGCTTATGTTGTAACACATATATTTCTTTCCTTTTTACCTAGTTAACTACGAGTAGTTCAATAGGTTTGACTCTACGTACTCTTCTAACTAAATTGTTGTTATTAAGTAGTTGAACTACTTCTAAATGATCATGGTTGCGAAGCCTAACTTCATGTCTTCTTGCGACCTTCCGAACCTCGTCCTCTACCATTTCAATTTTTAGATCCCTATGTACATCAGCATTACGTATGTACCACGGCGCATTAACAATATTGCGTAATACCTTGTTTTGAGAGCATTGTATGCTTTGAAGATTTGTCTTTCTTGTGCACCCCCATAACTGGAGGCCATATGTCCAAATTGGTATTAATACTTGCTTGTAGAGAAGCAGTTTGTTGTAGATTGAGAGGCATGAATTCCTCCCTATGAGCCAATACATTTTATTGTATCGTATATTTAGTTCATCTCTTTTTTTTTGACATGTGTTTTCCAACGCAACTTTGCGTCCAAAGTCAAGCCTAAATACTTAGCTGAGTTCGAATGCAGATCTACTTTATTATTTATGTACACAGGTATGTGTTGTACGTTTTTATTCGTAAAGTTAATATGAATCGACTTTAGTTCATTTAATTTTATTTGCCATTTTTTGGTCCATTTGCATATATCATTTACTGTCCTTTGCAGTTTTTCTGTAACTTCGTGTGCGGTTTCTCCTACTGCAAGTACAGCAGTATTGTCTGCAAAAGTGGCAACAGTAGTGTATAGGAGGAACAGTACTGGTGCCAACACACTACCTTGCGGTACTCCAGCTTTGATGTGTTATTAAACTTTATTAACTTTATTAAAAGCCTGTGTTACATCAAGGAAGATGGCAGAGCACATTTGTTTTTCTTCTAAAGCTTTTTCTATTATATCAGTTATTCTGTGGACCTGATCTATTGTTGAGTATTTATTTCTGAATCCAAACTGATGGTTTGGGATCAGTGTCTTTTCTTCTAGAATCGGATGGAGTCGTTTTAGGAGCATTTTTTCTTTGACAGGATTGGCAGCAATGATATCGGCCGATATGACGTTACTTCACTGGGCAATTTTCCCGGCTTAGGTACCATGACAACTTCCGCAACCTTCCACATGCGCGGAACATACATTAGTCTGAACGCAGCATTTATTATCTGTTCTATTTTTTTCATACCTTTCTTAGGCAGTTTTTTTAGAATTTCACCCGTTATTAGATCAAATCACTGGGCTTTTTTCGGGTTGATCTTTTCTTTTATTTCTTTGACTATTTCCCTAGAAGTAACTGCTGGAATCGATCTCTCGTCTTCGCACATTTCTTCCGTTTGTTGGGAAATATCATTATGGTCGTATGGCTTGAAAACGTTTTCAAGATGTTCCGCAAATAGATCCGCCTTTTGTTTGTTTGTTTTAGCCCAGTTATCACTGCTGTTTTTCACTGGCGGAATGTACCTATATGGCGTTGGTCTTTTAATTTTTTTTTGTAGCCTTCCACAGTGAGTATTCTGTACTAGCATCGTTTGTCAGATTTGTAAGGTATCTTTCCACCGATGCATTTTTAAATTCTGCTATCCTTTTTCTGAGCTTATTGTTTAAGCTTTTATCACTTGGAGCTCTTTACAGTTGCCATCGTTTGCGACCTCGTCTCTTTTCTGATATAATGTCGCAAATTTCTTTGGGATACACGTTACTTTTTACTTTTCTATTTAATTCAGGCGTTGCAGCCCATGCAGCCTTTTGTATAGCTAGGGTGAAGGACTGTACTTCACTTTCTAATAGCTCTATTGTATTAATTGTTGTGGATAGTTCGATGCGTTCATCTATTAAATATCTGAAATATGTCCAGTCAGTTAGTTTGTTTACTAGACGTGGATTTTGTTCCTTCATTATAGTTTTATTAACAAGTGTTAGCAGCACAGAGGAGTGATCTGAGTCAAGATCTGGCCCTTCCATAACTTGGGTAGTATTTGAGGAAATATTCTTAGTTAAGAAGAAGTCGACAACATCCGGGATTTTGTTCCTATCTGTGGGCCAGTAAATAGGATTTCCCGTTGAATGGTAGTTAACATTGTTTTTTTTAATATATTCAAGGAATTCCCTTCCTCTTGTATTTGTTAATCTTGATTACCGAGATATGTTCTTAGCGTTGAAATCTCCGCATATTATGAATTTATTTCGGAATTTACGGAAGAGGCTATCAAAATTGTTTTGTTTCAGCCTGTAGCTAGGAGAACAATATGCCGCTGCTACCGTTATCTGGCCGCTACTTGTTTTTATGTTTACGGATTTCGCTTGTATTTCACACGGCTGATATTCTTCATCTTCTTCGTGGCTAACATCTTCCTTAATTATAACTGCGGCCCCTCCTCTTGCTGTATTTTGAGGATGTGGGGTTTGGTATGTCTTGTATCCGCGAAGTTCGTATTTTGTTCCAATTTTAAAATGTGTCTCGGAGACTAGACATAATGTCAATTTTGTTTATGTCGAGAGTCGCTTGCAATTCGTCTTTACGACTCTCGAGACCATTGGCATTCCATAATAAGATTTGTATGTTTTTAGCCATTATAAAAGATCATAATGGTACAGTTCTTTTATTACTGTTTTGTTTTTCAAGGAGAGATATTCTTTCCAGAATTTTCTTATTATTCTTTTCCATATCTCCCATTCTGTTAAGGATTCTTTGCATGATATCCTCCATAGCATTAATGGGAGGCTTGGGGTTTCCGACTGGTTTTACAACGTTTTTCGAAGCAACCTGTGCCTATGTATTCTGTGGACCGGTTATGAGGCTTAAGTTTTCATTTTCGCTTAAGGGTAGATTTCCTTTAGCTCTTTTAGATTTCGATTTCAAGTCTTTTTTGTTTCTTTTTTCTCCGTTTTTGATTGCGTCTTTTTGAATAGGCTTTTGCATTTTCTTTTGCTTGTTTTCTTTTACCTGCTGTATCTCTTTTGCTACTACACACCCTCTGTAGTTAGCTGGGTGTATTTCGCTACAAGTGGCGCATTTAGGGGCAGCATTTTTTCCCCTTACCTATGCAGTCTTTTGTATGGTGATCTCCTGCACATTTACACATTTCGGGTTTGAGTTGCAGTATTTGTAACAGTGGCCGTGCTTTTGGCAGTTCTTACATTGAGGAACTAGCTTTGATTTCCGCAAAGGATGAATTTGAACTTTCATTCCTAAGATATCTTTAATTTCATAAATTTTTTTGATGTCTTCATCTTGCTCAAAAGTAAGCATGAACATCGGGAGCGGTGCTTTACTCTTGTACTTACATGTTCACAACTTCAAGTATTTTGAAGTTTTTCATTAGTTTAGAAGTTTTTCTTTATTAGGTCATTCGGCTAAAGCGCAAATACGAGGTCGACTTTCCTTGCGTCCAGGACTGGCTCTGGCCGGACTCTGAACCTGGAAGGGAATGCAGTCGAATCTTCACGGATGGCTCCAAAACCGATCAAGGATCTGGTGCTGGTGTCTTCGTGGAGAGCGATAACGTTAGACTTTTCTTTCCGTAAGGCAAATATGCGTCAGTCTTCCAAACAGAGACTTATGCTATCCTAATGGCCATGGACTATGTTACGAGGAACAGGTGGAGGGAGCGAAGTATCTGCGTCTGTAGCGACAGTTAGGCTGCGCTTAAGGCCTTACTCAAACCCTTAACTACCTCCAAAATAGTACGTGAATGCAAGATATCTCTGAATTCGGTCGGAAGGCTGAATTCGCTTAAACTTGTCTGGGGTCCCGGGTCATAACGGGATCACGGGAAATGAGATCTCCGATTAACTTGCTAGACAAGGCTCAGAGGGGGACCTCTCAGGACCTGAACCAGCGATCTGTCTGCCTAAATTCCCACAGTAAAATGTGGTGTGTCTGCCTGGTAGTACAATGGACCAGTATTGAGTCTGACTGCTCAAGTGCAGAAAGTCTCACACACACCCCGACAAAAAAAAAAAAAAAAAAAGGTAATTTGCAATGCGTTCAGGTGTGCATGAGTATTGAGTAGTGTAGTTTCTTTGCAACAACCTTTATTGGTCTTGTTTGTTTATTTTCAAACGAGTACCATTGAATTTTTTTCTGGTTTAGCAATTTTGTTAAGTTCCTGTAGGATTCTTCGTTATCCACATTAATTTTAACTTCACCACATTAATTTTAACATCATTGCTATTTAGGAGAGCTGTATTAGCTTTTATTTTATTTTCCTCCAAAATATTTAATAAGCCTTCGTACTTCGTAATACAGAGCACTATAATTGGTGGAGGCTTTATTGTTTTGAGTGGTTTGGTTTCTTTACCTTTCATCTTTTCTGTGCTTTTCTGGGTCACTTTTGATGGTGAAAGCTCCGAAGACCTGCTCATTTTTCTTTTTTTGTTCCTTTTCGTTCCCTTAAAGGGTGGTTCTGTCTCTCTTTGCAGTTCTTCTTCATCCTTAGAGTACACTACAGTTTTAGGTATCTGCTCATTTTTATTGTTATTATTGACCTGTTCTTTAAGCTGCTGTAGCTCAAGCTTTAGTTTATCAATATATTTATGATCAGCATCGATAGTAATGTCGATCTAGTCATGTCCGTCTGTCCGTCCGTCCGTACGTCCATCGGCAAAAATTAGGCCTTTAAACTGCACCTAGAGAGCGGAAATTTTAACCATATACTCTCTAGGGTCTCGAAATAATCAAGTTTAAGAATTTTTGAAATCCGCCCACAGACACGATCACAAACTCAAAAAAACAAATTTTTCGAAAAAATCGAATTTTGAGCTAGAAAATTAACATTTTTTTTATAAAATCCGCCTACTGACACGCCCACAATCAAATAAAACAATTTTATTGAAAGTTTGAGCTAGGGAGCTGAAATTTATAATATATACTCTCTAGGAGCCCTTTGTGGTCATGTGTAAATAATTTATTTCTCTTTTTTTGATGAGATGAAACCAAAGTTTGAGCTAGGGAGCTGTAATTTATAATATAGACTCTCTAGGCGTCTGATAGAAATAAGAATAAGATATCCAACAGTTCGCCCAAGCGGACTGTAGCCCGTCCCCCTTTTATGAATTTGAGAAAAATCGCACCATAAATACGAACAATTTAAATATCACGACTACAGCGCCACCTATCGGGATAAAATTAAGGAAAAATCTCGGTTCAGCAGTTATATTATATATAGCAGTTCACATTTTTATATATTAAGATTTACTAAATGATTTATTAAATTTGAATTAAATTTAAATTATTTCATTGATTGCATTTTTCTCTTAAGTGAAATCTGTAAGCTAGTCAGTAAGCACGATATAAAAAAATCATTAAATATATGGCAGAAATATCAAAAACACGCTTTGGAATGATTTGGCCGAGCTACTCAACGCACCTGGATTACCTAACATTTCGGTGGCTGCATGGAGAAAGGTTTGTTAATTTACCTTAGGACAAGCAAGCCTCAATATCAGCAGGATGTATGTGGATCGATGGCCCCTATTTATGTTGACGGCTTCCAGGCAAAGAAAAAATACTTCCTTCGATAAACGAAATCTGTGAAAAAAAAAATAAAAGGACATGAAATACACTAGAAACAAATTTATATATTTTCCAATTACATACTTTTCTGATAGAAGTGATAACGGATTCGATGCATCTCTTAGTGCTCTTCCGCTTCGCATTAAATGCACTTGTTATTTACATTCTTCTTCACTCGTTTCCTGTGCAAGGAATGCGCATCGGTTCACCCTTAAGCCTGTATTCGGACGTACAGTGAAACACAAGGAATCTTTCCTTAGCTTTACAACACTAATGTGGAATGCTCTTCCCCGCTCTATTTTTGCAACACATTATAATCCACAAAAATTCGAAACCAACGTGCATCGGCATCTCTCCCTATCTTCTAACCCTAATTTCCTTAACGCCCGCGCTGTATGGCTATTACATTATAAGGGTATAAAAAAAATGTTAGTGCGAGTTCATTATAAAAAATAAAATAAAACATAGGGATGTACAGTCCGCTTGGGCGAACTGTTGGATACCCTATTCTTATTCCTATCCCTCCTAAGTGGGCGTGACAAAAGTCTAAGTATGGTTGAATTGTTAAGAACGCTCTACATATTTTGTTATATAACATTTAAAGGATTTTATCAAAAAAAACCTCCCTAGCTCAAACTTGGGTGTTTCAATAAAATTGCTTTATTTAATTGTGGGCGTGTCAGTAGGCGGATTTAAAAAAAATAAACACATGAGAATAAATGGCCCCTAGAGAGTATATATTATAAATTTCAGCTCCCTAGCTCAAACTTTGAATTTTCAAAAAAAAATAAAAATAATGGGCGGATTTTGAAAATATTTACACATGAGCATAAAGGGCCCCTAGAGAGTATATATTAAAAATTTCAGCTCCCTAGCTCAAATTTTGGTTTTTCAAAAAAAATATTTTATTTAATTGTGGGCGTGTCAGTGGGCGGATTTTGAAAATTTTATGTCCCAAGCAGTTTTATGGGCCATAGATCATATATAAAAAATTTCAGCTTTCTAGCTCAAAATTCGATTTTTTCTAAAATTTTGTTTCCTTGAGTTTGTGGGCGTGTCTGTGGGCGGATTTCAAAAATTCGTAAACTTGATTATTTCGGGACCCTAGAGAGTATATGGTTAAAATTTCAGCTCTCTAGGTCCAGTTTAAAGGCCTAATTTTTGCCGACGGACGGACGGACGGACGGACGGACGGACATGGCTAGATCGACATTACTATCGATGCTGATCATAAATATAGTAACTTTTAGGGGTCTACGGGCAATATTAAGGTATGTTACAAACTATGCGTCAAAATTAATATACCCCTAGAATAGGGTATAAAAACAGTACATAGGTACATAAGCAAATGTTAAAACAAAATTGGAATGGAATTTCGGGATAAAATGAAGGAAAAAGACAGACCAGCACCACAGAAGGAGTCTGATGATCGCTTGTGGCTAACCGTGAAACAACGCTGTAACTCCAGCCGTCCACTTATCGTGGTAAGGAATGTAAGGTTATTCATTCAAAACAAAATAAAGGAATTGACGGAAAACAAAAATTAAAACCAGGAAAAATTGTGTGGTATCACATAAAAAACCATTAATCGTAAGATTCTCGACAAAAACAGTGTCAAAAAGTCTTTCACCTTTTCTATCACCCATTTCAGTCCAACTATGCTTGTGGAAATGGAATAGAATTAGAGAAAACATAGAAAGAAAAAAACAGAATGAATAACATAATATACTTACATCAGGAGCAAAAGTTTGTCCAAGAAAATTGAAATAAAAAACTGGATAAACTCGTGGCTTCAATGGCACAGTGCATGAGTGCTTGCCTGAGAAGACGCTGGTCTAGGTTCGAATCCCAGTGGAAGAAATGGAATTTCGGGATAAAATGAAGGAAAAAGACAGACCAGCACCATAGACTTATCGTGGTAAGGAATGCAAGGTTATTCATTCAAAACAAAATAAAAACAGTTTGTCGAGTTTAGTCGAAATTGAGTTTTTGATACCATTATAATATTCAGCATGCCAAAATCTTCGTGATATATTTTTTCTGGATTTTTATCTTCAAAATTGGAGCTACAATGTCCCGAAAACAAAATAACTAAAATCTAATGTTTACATCCTCCTTTTGCCAAAACGACTTAACTCATAATAATATTTAACTTCAGTATCTAAAGTCGACTTAAGAGAATCCTTTTTTATTCTGTCTCAAGACATAAAAGCTAAAGTTGAGTTTGGTTGTTTTTCCGTCTGATATTCAATACCTTTTTTGGCTGATGGTTAAGGAAAAAGCGCTAAAGTCCAGTTTGGTTGTTTTTCCACAGTGATATTATTTATCTTTCGCTTATTTTTAGTTAGGAAGTAATGAACAAACTCGAGTTAAGTCGTTATTCCATGAGCGAAAAATACATTTTCTTTATCCTAAATTGAGCTAAGTTCTTTTTCCATTATGTAATATGTGTTCGGAAGAAGATCTAACTCAAATTTAGTCATTATTTCGTGTCAATGGAGGTTGTAGAAATCTTTTTTCGAGTTATGTCGTTATTCCCAAACTATTTTAGAAATTAATTTCGATTAAGTGAACTTAAGTTGTTTTTCCATGATAGTGAAATGTACATGATATAACAAAGTGTAGTCATAACTCGATTTTATAAAACTTTATTATCAAGTTTTTTAGTGTTGTGAAAAGTGTGTTAATGTCAGGCCACGGGCACAAAGGCTTTTAGCATTAGCAAGGAGCTTAAAGGAAAAAGCTGAAAAGGAAGGTAAGCCGCAGTTAAATTTTAATGTTTGTCTCTCTGTCAATTTATCTGTCAATTAATCTACCTATATGCCTGCTTTTTAAGGCCCATTCACATGCGAGCGACCAACGACCAACACGAAATGGTAATTGTCCTTTTCGCGTAAATGGTTTCTGTGTAGTTTAGTATATGTAATTATATTTGAATATTTTATGAAAATTTTGAGTAAAACTGTTGCACATCGTTAAGTCGTGCTTTTAAAAAATTGATCGAATGAAAATAGAAATTGAAGTTCCTTTCTTTCATGTTGCTGTTTGATTCGAGAAAGTAAGCTGTCATTGGCTCCTGCCAGACAAGGAGCACCTTGAGATCAAATCAGGCAATTTTTGGTAGTGAATTGAAAGTTTTTTCTCTGAAGTTTGGTCAAAATATTTTGGATGTGTAAACATCTTTGCTCTCGTTGATGTGTTAATATCTTTTTTCTCGGTGGGGGCTAGCTGGAGATATCCAGCGTCACCGTCATCGTCAGATTTTCAGGTCGGACGGCAAAAAAACCAAAGTTTGAGCTAGGGAGCTGAAATTTGTAATATAGACTCTCCAGGGGCCCTTGATGCTCATGTGTAAATATTTTTTTGAACAATTTAACGAAAAAAGGCACAGGAGCAATTCATTTATTTCGTTATACATTTTCCAGTTTTAATTATGTTCAATTTTAGAGATTATTATGTAATTACGAAACAGCGGGAAGTTGTGTAGAAGTAGATTTGTTTTGAATAATTGAGGTTGTATATCTTGAAGTTTGTTGTACATCAGTTGAAGGTAAGAGGAAAAATATCGATTTGTACTTCGGTAACCGATGGCCGATTTAAGAATGTCACTTATAGTTGTAATAAGGTTATTTACCGAGTGGTCCTTGGAGAACCAAATACGGTTCCTAAGCCCGAAAATTTTTTTTTTCCAAAACTCCTAATAAACCGCGCAGTATATTGTGTTCAATGTTATTTGACTAACAGATCCTTGGAACAACAAAAAGGTCCTTAAAAGTAGAAAAAATGATATTTTTCCAAAATGCCATTAGAATCCACACGGTATATCTGTGTTCAATGTTATTTGACTAAGAGGTCCTTGCAACAACAAAAAAGGTCCTTAAAAGTCGATGAAAGGATATTTTTCCAAAATGCCGTTAGAATCCATACGGTATATCTGTGTTCAATGTTATTTGACTAAAAGTTCCTTGCAACAACAAAAAAGGTCCTTAATAGTCGAAACCAGAATATTTTTCCAAAATGTCGTTAGACTAAGAGGTCTTTGGAACAACAAAAAGGTCCATAAAAGTCGAAAAAATGATATTTTACCAAAATGTTTGTTGTTCCTAGCACCCCTCATTCAAATAACATTGAACTCATATATACCGTGACGTTTCTAAAGACATTTTGGGAAAATATCCTTTTTCGGGTTTAAAGGGCCTTTATTGTGGCTCCAAGGACCTCTTTGTAAAATAACCTGATGTAAAATAAAAGGGACATTCAATCAATTTTTATTTTAAACGCAATATGCATAAATACCAATAGATTATCACCATTATAGCGAAATAAAAAATTTTGATTTAGTTATGAGTTACCTAGGCAGCTAAAAAGCTACAGCTAAAAACTAACCAACTTTTAGTTGTCATCCGCAACTAACTTTGGCAACCTAACGAGCTTAGTTACACAACCTGCAACTAATAGCTAATAGCGAAAATTAGTTGTTATCATGATAGCTAACCACCAAATCGATTGCATTTTTAGCTCAGCTAATTTAACTACATTAGTGTTACTTAGTTGTGGCTAGACAACAAATTACTCGTAGGTAGCTAACGCGCAACTGTGCCTACAGGTGGCAATGGTGCGATGGTAGTGTACTCACTAAAGTGATTGGCAGGTCGTGCGTTCGAATCCCGACCAGGGCCATGATTTTTATAAATTGAATACACACAACAAAAAACTGATCTCCCTTAAGCAATTTAGGCGCCACCTGTTGAGAAAAAAAAAATCCCATCGCACCAAACTTCTTTCCTATCCTTCTATTCTTTCAGTAAGCAGCACCCAAAAATAGGCAATGAATTGCTGGGAGCTACTTGCGCAACAAACTAAATGCCTGCGCTGTGGTTTTACCATTATAAGGGTACGGTGTCACTACAGAAAAAAGAAATCCCTTTAGCGCACGCAAATTATAAAAAAAAAAAAAAAACATGTTCACACATCAACTATACCGTGAATGCAGCGTGGCTCACACCTCATCACAGAGCACTCAGGCAATATCGTTGCACAGCTTATTGAATGCACTTATGCATCTTGTAGGCTTATAACATACAGTGATCTTTGGGGAGCATAAATATTTAATAGATAAACTAATTCTGGTGAAATAATATGATAATTAATTATGTAGCGAATCAACATGACAGAAGTTGCCTTGGGTCTGAAACTAAGTGTTTGCAGAGCAACTTATTTGCATCTTCTATCATAGTTGGAAACTCATCTAGCATTTAAAATTTACGAACCGCTTATTTCATGAATTTCTTATGGCGTCTTTCAAATATTAGTTTGTGAACGTGAATGGCATATTGTGAATCCTAAATGATCGATAAATATTCTAAATATATTCTGACCAACGAGCTGTAGGCAACTTTGAGGCTTTGTACATTTCGGAAGTCTTTGCTACTACGCATAAGAAAGCCCAATATACATAGAGCTAGACTTGACATCGGCATAATCATAATGCAAGTTGAAATTTTATTTATTGTCGAGCCTGACAATAATATCATTCACGTCTTCGAATTGCTGAAGTCTACGATCATTTATAAAATAATTATGAAAAAAATTACAATTATTTAGTTCTAAAGCATTATGATTGCATCACTCCGATAATTTATTAATATCTGATTGAAAACGAATGCAATCAGGAATATTATTTACCAGAAAAAATAATGTCAAATCATCCGCGAATGTCAAGACTTTACAATAATGAAATACTTTGTGGACATCATTGGTAAATAAAATAAATAACAACGGGCACAGATTACCTTGTGGAACTACCGAAGTTACTTCTATTAGCCGAGAATTCAAACTATCGACCTTTACCATTTGCCTTCTATTTACAAGGCAATTAACGAACCATTAAAGCATTGAGGAATGAAAACCTACAGATTTTAGCTTAGCCAAAAGAAGGTGTGATATACCCTATCAAAGGCTTATGTAAATTCAGTGAAGAGTACATCAACTTGTAAACGTTCCTCAAAACTATTCAAAATGTATGAAATCAACAAAGCTTAATTAGTAGTGCATGACCTACCACGAACAAAGCCATGCTGACCATTAGAAAAAAAGTTTGTCCTTAACAATACTTTCAAATAATTTTTGTATTACAGAACGCTTTGATGTGGGTCGATATTTTCACTTTTTGGCTTAAACCGCTTTTATAAATAGGAATTATTAAATAATATTTTCATTTGTTAAGGAAATCACCCGTAACAAGAGAGAGGTTCAAAATGATTTTAAGCAGATGAAAAACGGAAGATAAATATTTCTTTAATATTACCGCTTGAATTCCCCCTGGGCCTGGAATTCCATTAACTTAGGCAAACGCGTGATGTTTTTTTTGCTATTCCAAAACGATTTGCTGTTACGCTTAACAGATGATTCAACCGACAAGATATATTGCTTGGACAAAAACCGATTTAAAAATTCATATTCTCTCCTGAATCTCAAAACAATTTCATGATAAGAAATTGTTTTGTTAAATTAATAACGCAAATAATTCTTTCTTTTAACGTTGCGTAAATTCATTAATCTTTTATTTGACCAAAGAATTTTAAATATTTTCTTTTGACGCATTTGTGGTACAAATAATTCAAAACCAGAATTTAAATTATCCTAAAATATATCATTAACCCTAGAAAGATAATCATACCTCTTATGACGTAAAAGATAATCATACGTCTCAGAGACGTATGGAACTTTGGTAGTGTATTTAATGAAACCCATGAACATTTTAAAAAAATATTTACGTTTTATTTATTTATGTAGTGGATATTAAGTAAAATAAATCAATGATTTAGTATAAATTAATTTCAACAATAAAAACAAAAAACTTAAGCCCCATTACAAATCAACAAAAAACAACTTATATTTTAAAGGAACCTTAAAATTGACATTAAGTCATAATTGTTTTCCAAATTTTCATTTTTCGATTTAAAATAAGTCTACTAATAAGTCTTAGTAATTTTAAATTATATACAATTAAACTAAATGTAATAATGGCACAGGTCACACACGCCCCCAGAAGTCCGGCATAGCTATAACTTGTTACCGCAGGTAAGGACCGTTTTCTTTTGCGTTACAAGAGGAACTGATTTATTAAGTAATAAGTACATACAAAGAATTCATAGTTATGTAAGTAATGTATAATAAAGAATAGCGGGTAGTGTTTAGAGTGTACAAGGTGGCGCAAAAATATCCTTCCGATGTTTTTTGGCTGTAATTTAAAAAAAAATTAAAAACTTTGATTCTTCTTGTGGATTATTTTTATTTGGTCTTTTAATTTTTTTCACATCAAGTCGAGAATATGATGTCATGTAAATGGCCGCCGCCACAGTTGATTGTCATTTGAGCCCTTTTTATGGCATTTTCCATCACTTTGGCCAAAACCTCCGGCGATAGGTCCTCACATTCTTGACGGATATTGTCTTTAAGAGCTGCAAGAGTCTGAGGCTTGTTGACATAAACCCGCGACTTCAAAAAGCCCCACAAAAAGAAGTCTGGAGCGGTCAAATCAGGCGATCTTGCTGGCCAGTGCAAATCGCGAAAACGGGAGATTAGGCGCCCGGGAAATGCATCCTTCAGCATATCGGTTGTGGCACGTGCAGTGTGTGCCGTTGCACCGTCCTGTTGGAACCACATGTTTTCCAATCCCAATTCATCAAGTTGCGGCAAAAAGAACTCGTTGATCATTGCTCTGTAGCGCTCACCATTCACAGTAACCGTTTGGCCCGCGACGTCTTCGAAGAAAAAAGGTCCGATGACTCCTCCAGCGAAAACAGCACACCATACAGTGACTTTGAGCAGGTGTAATGGCTCTTCGTGGGTTACACGCGGATTTTCAGTGCCCCAGAAGCGTAAATTTTGCTTATTTACGTACCCGCTAAGATGGAAGATGGGCCTCATCACTCATAATTATTTTTGATGAAAAATCATCTTCCTCTTGGTGGTGATTTAGGATAACTTGAGCGTATGTTAGACGCGATTGGCGGTCAGCAGCTAACAGCTGATGCACCGTCTGCACTTTGTACAAAACATCTTCAAATCTTGTACCAAAATTCGCTGTAAAGACCGTCGACTGATACCCATTTGCTTTGCGTGGCACGTCGTCTGGTCGATGTCGACGGCGCTTCCATGACATCCTCGGCTACAGCAGCAATATTCTCTGCAGAACGGCTACTCCGGGGTCTGCCACGCCTGGCAGCATCTCGTGTTGTGCCAGTCTCTTCGAGGCGAGCGGCTAAACGTCGCAGTGTTTCACCAGTAGGCGTTGGACGGGTAGGAAATCTGCGACGAAATTCACGTTGTGCCAAAGTCACCGACCGATTATTGCTCAAATAAATAGTCACCAATATTCCGCGTTCTGGAGCAGTGTAGCGTAACATTGTTTATTAACGTGTATTTCGCATGTGTTTACTACACAAATGTCAAAACAGAACTGACATTAGGGGCCAATCGCAAAATTTATAGCATTTTCTGATAGGAGGATTGCTTTTGCGCCACCTTGTATATAAAGAAAAATAGATTTGGAAACAGGGTGCATCATTGTTACTTTAAAACATTGAATAAATATTTAACTTTTTTCAACACTTCCACTTTTATAAATGTTTTAAAAAAATTAATTCAAAAACACAAACTAAATAGTTACAAATTTAAATCGATAATGCCCATCATGGATCGAAATCTCTGAAATTTTTCCTTTGGTAGAGCCTTTGTAAAGATATCCCCAATCTGATTATGTGTAGAAACATACTCCAAATCAAAGAACTGCTCTTCAAACTTCTCACGGATGAAGTTGAAACGGACATCAATATGTTTGGTTCCTTTATGGAATTCAGGATTCTTTATGAGTCTGATAGCCCCCTGATTATCCACGTACAAAGTTGGCTTTAAACCCCGATTTCCAAACAGATCGTTCAAAAGTTGTTTCATCCATACCATCTCTTTTACCGCCTGGCATGCCGCTACAAACTCCGCCTCGGTAGGCGATAAAGTCACGCATTTCTGACGTTGCGAAGCCCATGTGATGCAGCTTGATCCCATCATCAGAACATAGCCGCTGGTAGAACGTCTTGTTATGACATCTCCAGCATAGTCTGCATTACAGAAACAATAAAAATTACATTGTGAATTTTTAAAAAGCATACCATGATCTGCCGTGCCCTTTATATAGCGCAAAATGCGCTTCAGCATATTGACGTGAATTTGACAGGGACGATCTAAATAGCGACTAACGCATCCAACTGCAAACTCTATATCGGGGCGAGTAGCCACCATCAAATACACGAGACTGCCCACCGCTTGCCGAAAAGGAAAGAGTATCTTCTCTGATGAATACTCTGGACCACTGGTCAGACTGGCAGATGTATCTGCCGGAGTTGAAACTGGAACGGAGTCTTCCATGTTGAATTTTTGCAATAACCTCTTAATGTACTGTGACTGGTTAACATGAATTGAGCCATCATTAAGTCTTCGTATCTCCAATCCCAAAAAATGTTTCGAAGGAAAAACTTTAATTTCAAAATTCTGCTTAAGATATTCGCAGAGTTTTGAAATTACATCCGCATTTGTTGATGCCACTAAGCCATCATCTATGTAGATAGCCAATATGATCTTGGTCTCATTATGTTGGCTAATGAACACACAGGCTTCAGCATCACATGCACGAAAATGAAAATCCTTCAACAACTTAGTAAATGTTTGATTCCAGCAACGTGATGCTTGCTTAAGACCATACAAGGTCTTCTTCAGCAAACAAATTCTACCTGTCCCATCATCGTATCCTCGTGGTTGGCGAACATAAATCTCCTCCTTGATATCGCCATACAAAAACGCAGCTTTAACATCAAATTGTTGTATGTATAAATTGTCAGATACTACAATACTTAAAATAGTGCGAATTGATGAAAACTTTGCTACTGGACTGAACGTTTCAAAATAATCTACTCCAAGTTGTTGACTAAAACCACGGGCAACTAATCTTGCTTTAAAACGTTCACCTTCATTTTCCGTTGGACCCTTTATCTGGTACCCACTTAGTATCCACCAGCTTCCGATTTTTCGGTAAAGGCATCAAGCTCCAAGTATTTTTTTTTTTTTTTTTTTTTTTTTTTTCTTTTTTTAAAAAAGGAAATCCAAATCCCAGAGCACTCAGACTCGGTAACGTTCCATTGTACTACCAGGCAGAAATCCTCCTTTTGGTGTAGAGGCATGTGATTGGGTGGCGTATGTTGTTGTTCCCCATGGGGATTGAACCTGCACCGCACTGGTCACAAGCCAACACACTAACCTCTACACCGTCGCCACCCTTCCAAGTATTACTTTTCTTAAGAGAGTTAACTTCTTCATCCATAGCCACTTTCCACTTTCTAGAATCACTGCCATTTAAAGCATCTTCAAAGGAAACTGGTATGAATGATTCGGCTAGAAAAGCAAAGTATTCCTCAATACAGCAATTGACTCCACTTTGAGTATTTTTCGTTCTACTACTCAAGTGACTCCTGATATTGTCATTAACTGCCTGATCACAATCATTTTCTTCTTCATCTCCACCAACAGCTTCTTCGAATATTTCATCTGAATCATCATTCCTACCTCCGACAGTGCCACAATCAACAACAGCAATATCAATTCCTTTTTCATCCAAAACTTTTTCAGTGTCTCCATCAGCTGAGGAAAATACACTTTCTGTTTCGTTATAACTTTCCAACATTGGAACTGAAGGAACCTTATTATCGAGTCTCATGGTACCCTCATCATCGTGGAATATAACATCTCTGCAAATTTCGATCTTGTTGCATTCTGGAATGTATGCTCTATAGACTTTAACACCGTCTGCATATCCCACAAAAATTCCTATTATTAGCTAAACGTCCAAACCACAGTTCGTACGGCGTTTTACCCTTTATTGGACTAGTTCCAGTCGGTTGAGAACATACACGGCTGTACTTACCGCCTCAGCCCAGAATTTCAGCTCTAAATTACGCCCATGAATCATGGTTCGTGCTGCCTCCACAATAGTTCGCGGTTCGAAATCTCACACTACAAAGGTTGACCTTGTTCCTTAATTGAGGATCCGCCAAGGTGAAATATAGATGAAATGATGAATTTTGTTCAGGAGTATATAGAACTGTCTTCTGGTGAAGGACACAATGTTCAGATAGGGTACGAGTATTTCGAACATGCTGATTCACATACTCTAAGCCATTGTCAGTCCGAAGAATCTTTACCTTTGCACCAGTCTCCGCTTTCACAAGCTTAAGAAATGTTTCCACCATATGTTGTACTTCGGATTTCTCCTTAATAAAGAAAACCGTTCTGAAGTGCGAAAAATCATATTTAAATAGTACGAAGTATTTTGATCCACCAATTGAAGACTTTTGCATGGGTCCACACACGGCTGAGTGCACAAGCTCTCCAACACGACTAGCTTTATTTTGGCTGTGATGAAATACTGCCCGATGTTGCTTCCCATACAAACAAGCCTCGCAAAAGAAGTTTTCCTCATCGTCAAAAATAATATTCCTGGCTTTCAATATGTTTCTTACATGGGCAACATGTTGATGTCCTAGTTTCTCTTGCCAATTACGTAACGACACCTTCTTACCTTCAACGAGATTTGCACAAGCGCTGAGCTCTGAGCTCTTTGTAACCTTCATGAGCAGTTTAAATAAGTTTGACTTCCGTACTCCCACTACCAAAACAGTGCTGCCTTTGTAAATCTCACATTTTTCATTATCCGAACAGAATTTTAAGTCTTTATCCAATGCACAGTATAACGAAAACAAGTTTAAGCGTATATCAGGAACATAGAGGACATTAGCTAAATGATTTTCCTTCCAGCTGACATTATTGAACGACATGACATTTATATCTCCTCTACCATAGGCATTTATTGTGTCCCCATTGCCTAACCTAACAACAATCGGTTGTTTGAATTGTTTATAATTAATGAACCACTCTTTATGGCTCGTCATGTGGTCACTTGCCCCAGAGTCCAGAAACCTGTCATCAGAACTACCAGCTTCCTCAGCCAGCAACGCTTCACAAATGAACGCATTACCTTTCTCCCCAACGGAATTGATAAAATCCTCTTTTTCTCTCCTTTTAGGACAGTCCTTTTTCCAGGTAGGTAGGTAGAAGTGGCGGTTCGACTTGAAACCCAATTAGCACTTATTGTGCCTTTTTGTTACCACGACTCGTGTGACCTATGTTGTAGTGGTTGTAGAAGATTTGATGTGTGGCTATATCCAACCTGTGGAGTTGAGAAAACGGATAAGATCTTGTATCCCTTTGCTCGATATAGCGCTAAGGTCGTCGAAGAATGGTTGATTCACTGCCCGCAGTCTAGCTCTTGCTAGTGCCGGACATTCGCAGAGGTAATGGAAGAGAGTTTCTCTTTCATTTACATTCCCGCAGCTACGGCAGTGGATGTTAAATGGGATACCCAGTTTGGCCGCATGGTCTCCAATTGGCCAGTGCCCGGTGAATATTGGCGTTATTCTGGAGACTTCATGGCGGGTTCTGTTTAGAAGATCCTCTGTTCTTCCATTGTCATAAGTAGGCCATATCTTCCTCGATATGATGCAGTTAGTTAACCTTCTCCATTGATGATTGGCTTTCTGCAGGAAGTGTGAGTGTATTTGTGTCTTGACCGCACCTAGCGGAATGTGAACCCTTGCAGCGAGTGAGCCGTCCAGAGCTGAGCCCTGCCTGGTCAGCTCATCTGCACGCTCGTTTCCTGTTATGTTACTATGCCCTGGAACCCAGAGTAGTGTAACACTGAAACATTCGCCCAGTCGCGCAAGCTCGTTCCGGCACTCCTGCACCAGTTTGGAGGATATGGTAGCCGAGTCAATAGCTTTGATTGCGGCTTGGCTATCTATGCGGATAACAATGTTTTGTTTGTACGCTGTGTCACGCCCTAGTTGCGTGCAGGTCTCTCGGATAGCCAGTAGTTCCGCCTGTAAAACGCTGGCAAATCCGGCAGGCGAAGGGATATTGATATTTTTAGTGATTCCGAGTAGACACCGGCCCCCACACCACAGTTCATCTTAGAACCGTCGGCGTCGGTGTATATGACCGTGTCGAAATCTTTCACTACTTCGTCCCTCTTCCAACAAGCTCTGGAAGGGAAGCTTACTTGGAAGCCTTTTGTGAAGTTTAGTTTGGGTGTGATGTAGTCGGTTGGAAACGTGACCGTGCCTTCTGGTAGCGAGTCCAGAATGCTGCTGTGGCCGTATGGCCTTGCAGTCCAGCACCCCGATTCCCTGAGTGCGGTATCTTTTGTGTGTAGGTCAAGAGGCAAAAGGTGCAAGAGCACAGTGAGGGCGTCCGTTGAGGCCGACCTCAGTGTACCCGTGGTGCCTATACAGGCTGTCCTTTGCAATCTTTTCAGTTTTGTGAGGTTGTAACCTTTACTCAACGCGGACCACCATACTAGTGATCCATAGGTGAGGATTGGACGTACTACTGCTGTGTACATCCACAAGGTCGTCTTTGGTTGAAGTCCCCACTTCTTTCCAAAGGTTCTACTACAGGCATAGAAGGCAATACACACCTTCCTCACTCTGTGTTCAATGTTATGTTTCCAGTTGAGTTTAGGATCGAGCGCGATAATCAGATACTTAGCACTGGAGGATAGTGTAAGTGGTTGACCGTTTAGGCGGGGTAGGGTAAAATCGGGTATTTTGGTTTTGGTGGTGAACAGCATCAGTTCGGTTTTGCTCGGGTTAACGCCGAGGGCAGAACTTGTAGCCCAGGTGCTTACCTTGTCTAGAGCATTCCCCATGATATCACTTATCACGGAGGGAAATTTACCTGACACTAGTATCACTACGTCGTCCGCATACGCGACAGCTTTGACCCTTTCCCTGTCTAGTTTTACTAGAATTTTGTTCATAACTATTAGCCATAGTAGCGGAGAAATGACGCCACCCTGTGCAAAAATTAGGCCTTTAAACTGGACCTAGAGAGCTGAAATTTTAACCATATACTCTCTAGGGTCCCGAAATAATCAAGTTTACGAATTTTTGAAATCCGCCCACAGACACGCCCACAAACTCAAAAAACAAAATTTTGGAAAAAATCGAATTTTGAGCTAGAAAGCTGAAATTTTTTATACTCGTATATGATCTATTTTTTTTTTTTTTTTTTTTTTTGTAAGAAGGTAGGTGAAGATCTTCCAAAGACATTATGAGAATAGCAAGCGCTTGCTCATAGTAGTGTCAGATTTTTACTGACTAAAAACACCTCCCTTCGATAGATTGATGGGTACTGCAACTAAGATATAACTTATCAAGCAATTTTTCTATCACGAAATAATAACTTTTGACAGGTTATTTTCCAATGAAAGATCCTGCATGTTCCGCAATTTAGGCGCGGTTAATCTTATCTTGCCAAGTCGAACGGTTTCGTTCTTTGTAGTCGGCGCAATAAATTGCTCTCATCCAAGATTTGTCGGACTGTATTGTTGGTATGTCCGATTAGTCGGTTTCTATGCTTTCTCGCGAAGCTTCTAGTTTCAGCTTCGATTGTTGGAATTCCGAGATCCCTGTGGATATCGTCGTTTCTAATATACCATGGTGCTTGTACAATTTCTCTAAGCACTTTATTTTGAAAAGTTTGTAAAATATTGGCATTTGTTTTCTTGGTACAACCCCAAAGTTGTATACCGTAGGTCCACACCGGCTTTAGCACTTGCTTGTATAAAAGCAGTTTGTTCTCGGTACTGAGCTGGGAATGTTTTCCGAGTAACCAGTACATTTCTCTATATTTGATATCGAGTTCTTTACGTTTCATTTTCACGTGCGAACTCCATTTTAGCTTTGCGTCGAGAGTCATTCCCAGGTATTTGGCCTCGTTTGCAAAGGGTATTCGGGACATGTTTAGGAAAATTGGCAAGTCATTAGTTTTCTTATACGTGAAATTCACGTGAACAGATTTAGTTTCGTTGAGGGCGATCCGCCAGTCCCTCGTCCATTCATTTACCTTATTCAGTGCGATTTGTAGTTTTGCAGTTGTTTCTTCAATTGTATTACCTACTGCAAGGATAGCGGTGTCGTCGGCGAACGTAGCAAGGGTAGTTTCATCTTCTCTTGGTATATCGCGTGTATATAAGAGATAGAGAAGCGGCCCGAGGACGCTACCTTGCGGTACGCCGGCCGAAATTTCTTTGAGCTCCGAGTATTCGTTCCCATTTCTAACACGGAAGAGTCTTTTCCCGAGATATGATTCTAGAATATCATATAGGCATACGGGAAGAACTTGTCGTAATTTAAATTTTAAGCCGTCGTGCCACACCTTATCAAAGGCTTGTGAGACGTCAAGGAATACGCTTGAGCATATCTTTTTTTCTTCAAATGCTTTCTCGATTACGTCAGTAATTCTATGCACTTGGTCAATCGTCGAATGCTTGGTTCTGAACCCAAACTGGTGGTCAGGGATAAGATTATTTTCTTCTATAACCGGTTGTATTCGCCTTAATAGTATTCTCTCGAAAACTTTGGATATCACTGGAAGGAGGGAAATTGGTCTATATGATTTTACTTCATTTGGCGGTTTTCCTGGTTTTAAAACCATTATGACCTCCGCAACTTTCCATTGGCTCGGCACGTGTTTTAGTCTGAGTGCCGCATTTATAATCTGAAGAAGCTTAATTAATGCTTTTCTTGGTAGGACTTTGAGAACTTCTCCAGTGATCAAATCATAACCAGGAGCTTTCTTAGGTTTTAGAGATTCGATTTCAAGTTTTAGTTCCCTTAGCGTTGCACTTGTGAGTGTTAAATTGTCAGGTAGTAATTCCGTCCTATTAATATTGTCGTGGACCGCTTGACCATCGTACGGTTTAAAGGTTTCTTCTAGATGGGCGGCAAAAACGTCCGCTTTTTCCTATGATCTATATATATATATGATCTATGACTCCTAAAACTGCTCGGGATAAAAATTTCAATCAAATCAAAATCCGCCCTCTGACACGCCCACAAATAAATAAAACAATTTTTTTGAAAATCCAAAGTTTGAGCTAGGGACCTGAAATTTATAATATATTTTTTTTTTTTTTTTTTTTTTTTTTAAGTTCTGGCTCGCTAAGGCGATTTAATATGGGGCACTTCGACCTAAAAAGATCTTTTGTGCCGTGTGGGCCAGAAAAATTTAGACTAGTAGAGTTTCCACTTTCCGTGTAAAGCGGACAATTCTACTAGTAGAAGAATTCTTTATGTCCTCAGGGCACATCTGTTCCCTGAAAAAGATCTTCTTTCTAATTCCGTTTAGGGCCGGACATTCACATAAAATGTGTTCAGCTGACTCGTCCTCTTCAAGACAGAGTCGGCACTCAGGAGAGTCTACTATTTTCATTTTGTGTAGATGATATCTTAAACCATGGTGGCCAGTAAGGTAACCTACTAAGTTTTTGATATCATGCCTGCTTAGGTTTAGGCATTTGCTGGCATTTTTATTGAAAGGCCGAACGGCTTGTTTGGTCTGTCTTAAACCTGGGATGCTTTCCCATAGATGGATACATTTTCTGTATTCCCAGCCTTTTATTGCTGCCGTTGCTGCTGATCTAGGAGTGCAGCAGAAGGGTTCGGGACCTATGAAGGGTGTTTCCGAACCTTTTCTGGCCAGTTCGTCGGCCTTTTCGTTACCTTCCACCCCGACATTACCCGGAACCCACCATAGCTTGGTCTTGTTACTTGTTCCGAGTGCCTGTAGGGTGTTGAAGCAGTACATGACTGATTTGGAGTCAATCGTATGCGAGCTAAGGGCGTTTATAGCTGCTTGACTATCCGTGAATATATGGATGGTTGCACCTTTTATACCAGATAAATTTATGTGGCTAGCGCATTCTTGAATGGCGTGGAGCTCTGCTTGAAATACGCTGGGACTTTTTCCCATGGGTATCGTAAAGCGTTTGTTTGGTCCGTATATTCCCGCTCCTACCCCCGCTTCCATTTTAGAACCATCCGTATACCACTTTATGCCGTTGTGGCTGTTAGGTGGGTTATTACCAACCCATGCTTCTCTCTTTGGAATCTCCGTGGAGAACCGCTTATTGAAGCATAGTGTTTTATGGATGCGGTCTGTGACCGCGCAGTTCATGTTGAGTTCTGGCAGTTCACCAAGAAGGGTCTTAAGTTCCGGATGATCGTTAAGACTTATCTCGTTTAACTGTATTTGACTTATTGCACTGCGGATCGCCACTTTTTGAATGTATATGTGGAGAGGTGTAATACCTGTTAATGCCTCTATGGCAGCCGTTGGGCAGGTTCGCATGGCTCCGGAGATACCAAGGCACGCAAGCCGTTGTACCTTTTTGAGTTTCTCTTTTGCGACCTTTTGTGTGGATTTTGTCCACCATACAATGGAGGCGTATGTTATAATGGGTCTTATCATCACTGTGTAGATCCAGTGGACAATCTTTGGAGAGATTCCCCAGGTTCTGCCATATGTGCGTCGACAGGCCCATAAAGCTCTGTTAGCTTTAGTGATTTTGTTGTTGATGTGAGAGTTCCAGTTTAGTCTTTTGTCCAGGATTACTCCAAGATATTTGACTTCGTCGGAATACTCAATGGTCGTGCCATTTAGTGAAATCTGAGCTAAGCTGAGATTTCTTCTTTTTGTGAAAGGAACTATGATAGCTTTACTGGGGTTTATGGAGAGATTTTCCTTGACGCACCAGTCTATAGCTATCTTAAGGGCGTTTTGCATACGTGAAGTAACTACGTTTGATTCTTTGCCCCTAATAATGATGACCAAGTCATCGGCATACCCTATTATGTCGTAGCCTAAATTACTTAATTTTTGAAGTAGGTCATTTATGACCAAAGACCACAGGAGGGGTGATAAAACTCCTCCTTGTGGACAGCCTTTTATAGCTGAAACTGATACTGAAGTCTGTCCTGACGAAGCAGTGATTTTCCGACTTTCGAGCATCGCTTTTATCCAGTTTATGGTGGGAAAGTCTACCTTTCGGTGAATTAAAGCGTTTGATATTGAATCATAACCGGTGTTATCAAAAGCACCCTCTATGTCAAGAAAAGCGCATAGTGCAATTTCTTTGCAACGGTAGGCGTTGTTTATGTGATTTGTTAGTTTTAACAGGGCGCCTTCCGTTGATTTGCCTTTTTGATACGCATATTGACAGGGGTGTAGAGGCATGCTAAAAGTAACGCATTCTCTGATATGAACGTCAATTATTCTTTCCATTGTTTTCAGGAAAAACGATGTCAAGCTTATGGGACGATAGGATTTAGGTAGTTCACTAGGTTTGTTACCTGGTTTGGGGATAAATACTACATTGACCTCCCGCCAAGTGCGTGGTATGTAGCCCCAGTTGAAACTGAACCTAAATAAGGCAATCATGTTAGGTAGGAAGAATTCCATACCCTTTTGAATGAGGGCTGGAAAAATTCCGTCATTTCCTGGTGCCTTGAATGGTTTAAATGAGTTTATGGCCCATTTTACCTTATCTGGACTAAATAGTTTACTAGATAAACTATTATTTCTGCTGAGGTTAGTTGGATGTGAAACCTCAGTAGTTTGATCAGTTGTGTGATCGACAATTAGGGAACCAGGGAAGTGAACTTGCAGCAAGGTTATGAGAGTTTCTTCCCGGTCGCTTGTGATTGTTCCATCAGGTTTGATGAGCAATCCCATGCAGTTTGAAGGATCTATTGAAAGCGCTCTCTGGAGCCGCGCCACTGCTGGGAGTTTTTCCAGCTTTTCGCAGTTTGCGCGCCATGAGGCCCTTTTAGATCTTCGCAACTCTTGGTTGTATTTGGTTAACATGGATCGATATTGATCCCATACGCCGGTGCGTTTCGATTTATTGAATTGTTTTCTCACCTTCTTGCGGATAGTTTCCAGGTTTTCATTCCACCATGGTACGCTTCTTTTTACCACGGTGCGCTTTACCTTACAACTATTCCTAAAGGATGAGATAATGATGTCGTTAAGCTGACATTGTGCAGCGTCCGCATCACTCGGTGTAAGTGGTGAATCTGGTAGCAGATCAGTTCTGATTGCCAGATTTTCACTATAGGTTCTCCAGTTAGTTAATTTATTATTGTATTTGACCGGCGCGCACTCGGTGTTGCATCGCAGCCTGAACATAATATGCATATGATCAGACAGAGAAGCTTCATCAGACACGTGCCAGTCCTCTACAATGTTTTGTATAAAAGGAGACGAGAGAGTAAGGTCTAAAACTTCTTCTCGTATACTGTTCCTAAAAGTGGGCTTATCACCCTTATTTAGAATAACTAGGTCTTTACTATATAGGTAATCTAAAAGTAACTCACCTCTTTTGTTTGTGTCTCGGCTGCCCCAAATCTGGTGATGTGCATTCGCGTCGCAGCCGATAACAAGATGTACTTGCTGAGTTTTGCAGTACTGGACAAGTTCCTGTACTGGTGTAGGTGGTACCTCCTCTATATCCCCAGCAAAATACGCCGATGCGCATACAAACTTGTGTATCACATGGCCATTGTGGCGTTCAATTAAAACGGCCACCAGGTCCCTAGTATTGAAACCTGGAATGAGAGAGAATTTTATATCTTTCGCAATGGAAAGAGCTGCCCTAGGTCTGAAATTACCTTTGGCAAAAATTAGCTCTCTATTTCTGCTGTTAAGACCAAAGATCTTACCTGTAGTTGCCCATGGTTCCTGGATTAAACCAAGAGCGACGTTCCTTTCGGCACATCTTTGGCTATAGGTGTCCGATGCACCCATAGCGCGGTGCAGGTTTGCCTGCAGCACAGTTAGAGACGTCATTTCTTCTTCACGTACTCGGGATTACGCACTCTATGAGGTTTGTTATCACCCCTGCGTCGTACGTAACCCTGTTGAGAGAGACCACTTTGTCTCCCCCTTGGACTTCTGGTGTTCTGTCCATCTTTCCCGCTTATATGTGCCTGTTCGGCCGCCAGTTTTGGCCTAAAGCGGTTACGGTGCGCGTTTATGCTGTCCGTTTTCTTAGCCTTTGCTTTAGCATCCAGCACCACAGTTGTTTTAGCAACTGAGTTACCCGTGGCAGCACTAATGCCAGCCACTGGTGGTGTGGCGCTACTGTTGGCGCTTGTGGAAGGCTTTTCTGAAGCATCAGTGGCAGTACTAATACTAGCCCCTGGTGTTGTAGCCTTTTGTTGGTTTTCTCTAGACGCTTGATTCGTCGATTTGTCCGCGCTCTTGAGGATTATTTTGATCTGTCCAAATCTGAACGAGACCATCCCCTTTAGCTCAACAAGTCGCTTCATCGTGCTTTCGTTTACAGCAAGGACCATATGGGCGACATCTCTGTCGTCAGATCTTTGCAGAACTCTCCACGTTCTGGTGTTGAGTTCTTTATTCTGGCCATCTAGAATTGCCAGTATTCTTTCATTCGCTACTCCGGTACTATGTGGGAAGAAGGCTCTGACGATATGTGGTTTCGGGAACAGTTCTTCCCCCACAAGCGTCACTTCCATCCCGCATTTCTCTTTGAGCTTCGCGAAGTTTGTTTTCATCCACTCTGCAGTGGTAGCGTCCGCACATACGATCATTAGCCATCCGGCTTTGAAGGTTGTACCGCGGAAGGCTGGTTTGGTCCCCTCATCACGTTGTTCGATGGTGATGTCCATAATCCTCTCCTGAATCTGAGCCATTTGCTCGTTACTATATTATAATTTATAATATATACTCTCTATGGGCCCTTTATGCTCATGTGCAAATATTTTCAAAATCCGCCCACTGACACGCCCACAATTTTTTTTTTTTTTTTTTTGAAAATTCAAAGTTTGAGCTAGGAAGCTGAAATTTATAATATATACTCTCAAGTGGCCCTTTATTCTCATGTGTTAATTTTTTTTAAATCCGCCTACTGACACGCCCACAATTAAATGAAACAATTTTATTGAAACACCCAAGTTTTAGCTAGGGAGCGTTTTTTTTGATAAAATCCTTTAAATGTTATATAACAAAATATGTAGAGCGTTCTTTACAATTCAACCATACTTAGACTTTTGTCACGCCCACTTATGAGGGATAGGAATAAGAATAGGGTATCCAACAGTTCACCCAAGCGGACTGTAGCCCGTCTCTATGTTTTAATTGGGTTTACTCCTGAAAAACTCCAGAATACGCGGGGTTATCTCCGCGGTGATTACCGGAGAGTAGGAAGGGGTGAGGAAAAAGGGGATGAATGAGGGAATATATAAGGGTAAGAGCGGACGTAAAGTCCTGGTCAGTTCTTAGTTGACGCTCATCAGACGGCCTGTCCCTCAATAGATGCCCGATGACTCTTTGCGCCGTAAGCCTCCGCACCGGCACCATCGAAATTGTTTGCGGTGATGGTACACACGTCCAGGTGACTGACCCCGCAGGAGGTTTCCTTTTTCCAATGTCCACTATTTTTACAAAAGAAGCACTTTCCTGGTTTCACTGGTTGTTTGCTCTTGTTGACATACCTTTTCGATGAAATTTGCTTTCTCGCCAACAGAGCATTACTACCATCTAATTCAGCTAATGAATTCTGGGAATTCATGCGCACTCCCCCATAACTAACCTAGTAGTGAGGTTGTCCAACGTTTGCTGATCTGATGACGTAGATTCCCATGCACTATAGAAATGGTTATAAGATTCCGGTAACGTCATAAGAATCTTTGTTATAACCATAGAATTTGAGACTCTTTCTCCTACATCTGCGAGCTGCTGCACAATCGTCTGCAACTTAGAAATATGAACAGCAATGTCATCTTGCGAATCCTTGGCAAAACTGTAAAATTCCTGCTGGAGCATGTGGATGCTAGCTTTAGATTTCAGCTCATACACATACTCTAATTTGTCCCACATTTCTTTCGAAGTCTTACAATTCATTATATGGAGAAGTGGCTGTGGACCAATTGAAGTAGCAATTACTCTTTATGCCTTAATGTCACCCAGGACCCACATTCGCATTCTTTGCAATTCTTCCGGTTTCACATCAGTCGATAATACCGGTTTTAATTCTTCCCCCATCACATACTTTAGGAGAACTTAATATTATCCTGACTTGGAACTTCCAGATGTTCCACTGGTCCGCATTAATTAATTTTTCCACCTTAACATCGTTCTCTGATAACATCATGTTTCATGCAATTTATCCCGCAGTTATCAAAACAAATTAACCGTCCAGCATACAAGTTCATACAAAGGTCATGCAAAAAAAAAAACAATAATTAAAATTGAATTCTGTGCATAATATATAATACACATATATATACTAATCTTCAGCAGATTCACAATTAATTTTTACTTTGCATCTCAGTACTCCGTATAACTTTCTACTTTTCCGTTTTTTTGAAAAAAACTGTTCCTCTTAATGTGCACAGATTTTAATTATGAAAAAAAAAAATTTATGTACGTATTACATATGACGCAACTGGGCCCATAACCTGTTGACCGTTTTCTTTTACGTTACAAGAGGAACGGATTTATTAAGTAGGGTAATCTGTCCCACAGTGGACCAATTTGCGTTTGACTTGATATATTTGCTAAACTATTGGTTTAATCTTTAAACGTTTTGAAGGTAATTGTTATTTGCTTTATTAGCTTTGTATTTCACCACATGTAGCTTTAGAAAGATCGTAGAAAATAGTTAATTTCGAGCTTTTTTAAAATGCACATCAATTGGTTCCCTGTGCACTAGGGGGTGGACACAGTTAACCACAGGCCTAAACTGCCTGGAGGTGCACCTTTAAAAAAATAAATACAATATAAATTATCGAAGAGAAGTTTTTGCTTAAGTCTAACCTTTATGCATTTAACTTTTAAAGATCTTTCTTGGAAAAACAATGGTAGGTGGAAGAGCTTGTCCACTCGCACAGATTATGACACATGTTGTTGATAAAGTCCCCCTCTCACCACTGGTAACTTTAGGTGCTAAAATTTTTGGTGGTTTCTCTACCGTCGTTGTTGACGTTTCATCCAGATTATATATTCTCGTGCCATTTAAAAAATTTGGATGGCGCTTAATGACTATTTCTAAGTTGTCAAAATATTTTCCGATGTTGAAGCTGTTAAACGCTGTTGCTCGAGCCAAGCTACAGCTTTATGGAGTTTTCAGAGTCAAGCTAAGGTGTCTTTTACGAACGGATCGCAACCATTCAATGCCTGCCATTTTCTCCTTCTTCCAGCATATGGGAATTTTTAATTTGTTGATTTTTGCAGTTTCATATGCCAACTTCCGGCAATCCACATTGCTCAAACCATAAAATAAGTATGCTGAGTCCTTGAGATACTTTATTAAAGTAGCTTCTTGCTCCTCTGTGAATATTAGGTTCACTGTATAGTTTGGTGTGAGCCTCATTACTTCTAATTCCTGATCGTTAAGATTTTGTGTTTTCACAAAATATCTTCCCAATGTTGCGTATGGAATTTGTTTTTCTTTAGCAGCTTGCCTTATTTTCCTTCCATCCTTAATCAGCTGAAGTGCAGATTTCATCTGCTCCTTTGTGTGGGTTCCTATTTTTCTGTGCTTCTTTGTTCGCGCCATTTTAACTGAAACAAAATTGTGAACTTATTGTTTAAATATTGTATATAGTTGTGTCTGGCGTATGGCTAGTACACAGTAAACCATGCATGGTACACAGTGAATCATGGTTCACTGTGTACGACTATAATCTGGTTCACTGTTGCACATAGTGACTTTTTGGAGAAAATTATTTTTATAAAAAAAAATATTTCACAAATTGTATTGACATACTAATTTTAATTAATAATAATAATCAACATTTAAATCTGTATCCAACAAATCTCACTAAGCACATTACTTTTTTAAATGCAACAAAAATAAAAAGCACGATTTCTAATTTACTTACCAGTAAAATGCACTTTTTCTTCAGCACAACCGACACTGACAAGCGCACTACTTCAACTGTCAGGTAAATTTATAAAGGATCGAAACGAGGTTCATTTTCTCTTCAATTCGTTTTTCTCTTATAATTAGTGATTCTGTAAATTTAAAAGATTCACTGTGGACGTGAGCCACTGTGGGACAGTTTACCCTAATAAGTACATACAAAGAATTCATAGTTATGTAAGTAATGTATAATAAAGAATAGCGGGTAGTGTTTAGAGTGTATATAAAGAAAAAATAGATTTGGAAACAGGGTGCATCATTGTTACTTTAAAACATTGAATAAATATTTAACTTTTTTCAATACTTACCATCGCGCCACGACCGTTACGGGCTAGTTCCGACCACCGACTGAGTTAGTTTAAGCAACCAACCCAATGCAGTTTATAGTTAAAAGGATATAACATTTTTTCCGCGTGTTATACGTCTCGCAGACGTAGATTATCTTTTTAGGGTTAATACCTTAAAGATTGGGAGGAGCAGGTCATCACAATCAACGCTGTTTAAAAAATCCTGCAATGCAACAAAATTGAATAAAGCGAAGTTATTAGATACCGGGGAAATAATATTATAACTATTTGTTGAAAATCACGACTGACGTTAAAAGGTATTAAGTTTATATCACCATCCACAACCTTCCAAGCGGCATTTAAAATACTAAAGCCACCCCATATACGAGAAATAACAAAACTTATATTTGAATATGTTTTTCATACACATTGGAAACACCGTTAGGAGGAATGTCGGAAACAGAAATATACAGCTGAAAACGCACGTCAAGTACAAAATCAATACACACACACATCTGTTCAACATCAACTGTGCGATGTTCCAACGTAATTTGCCTACTTTGAAAAAAGATGAGACTGCCGGGCAGTGATCATTTCAGTTAACCAAATAAGTAGAATCGAAGAGTTCTGCCGAAAAAATATGTGGGCCATATCTGCGTTAAAGCAACTCTATCATATTGGTGGTGTGAGAGCGCAGCAAAAATCTCTTTCGTTTTTGTTCTCATATCACCGACATTCTAATAATAAACGGAATTGAGAACGGAGGTTCTTCGCTGTCGCAGATGATCTATGTTTTGACCTCTGCGATGGACAAAGCAACTCGGTTTTTTAAAACTAAATGTTTAAAGCGAATTGCCATCGCACATTAAGAATTCACTCGGTAGCTTCTTCTTTTTTTCTTCCTTTTAATGTCGGCGAGGCTATGATCAGGATTTAAGGGATCACAACCCTCCCGCTTAACCACATCCCTGCTGGTCCGCCTGTGGAGTTCACTGGCCCGACCTCGTAAAATAATGGCGGGCCTCCCGATTTTGAATCATTTCGTCGCTGAGGCCAATCAAATGCTGGTGTTGCTGCGTTTGTGTGATCCAGGAGTTTTTAGGCCTGCCTCTATTCCGCGTTTGTGTTGGAACGTTGATTGATATTGCCTTTTGGTTGCTTCACTATTGATAATAGATCCCAGATATTTGAACTTTTCGCACTTGGGAATCACTCCTTCATTCATATTAATGTCTGGAACAGGTCAGAGTGAGTCAGAGGAAGGATCCCTCGCTGTTTTCCCTTTATTTTAATGAAATTCCCTCAATCGTTAAGAACTCTTCGTCCCTTTTGTATGCCGACGATGTACGTACTAAGACTGATAACTTGGACTGATCGAAAATGGTGCTTTGGGAATGATTAAAGATCTTGAGAGGGAGGCACGTTGGGCTCAACTCAATTGCCTCGTTATAAACCTGTCGAAGTCTAAGTGCTTGGTCATATCCAAAAATAACTTAATTTATTTTCCTCGGGTAAACATTAAAAAATGTCGATATCGAATATGTTGACACCGCTAGAAATCTAGCAAATATCATCCGTAACGTCACATGGGACAAGCACATTAACTCTATTGTTGGGATAACATGTGGAGTGTTACGTACTCTCTGGGTGGCTCAGTTGTACTCCTTCAAAGACACGCCAAATGTTTGCGAAAAGCTTTATTTTACCTATCCTGGTCTACGGCTGGTCTAAGGGTATATATTAATTTTGACTCATAGTTTGTAATATTGCCCGTCGACCCCTAAAAGTTACTATATTTATGATCAGCATCGATAGTAATATCAATCAAGCCATGTCCGTCCGTCTGTCCATCTGTCGGCAAAAATTAGGCCTTTAAACTGGACTGCAATTTTTACTATGTACTCTCTAGGGTCCCGAAATAATCAAGTTTAAGAATTTTTAAAATCCGCCCACAAACTCAAAAAAACAAATTTATCGAAAAAATCGAATTTTGAGCTAGAAAGCTGAAATTTTATATAAGATCTTTGACTCCTAAAATTGCTCGGTAGATACAATTTTTGAAATCCGCCCACTGACACGCCCACAATTAAATAAAACAATTTTATTGAAAAGTCAAAGTTTGAGTTGGAGAGCTGAAATTTATAATATTTACTTTCTAGGGGCCCTTTATGCTCATGTGTAAATATTTTCAAAAATCGCCTACTGACACGCCCACAATTAAATAAAACAATTTTATTGAAACACCCAAGTTTGAGCTAGGGAGCGTTTTTTTCGATAAAATCCTTTAAATGTTATATAACAAAATATGTAGAGCGTTCTTAACAATTCAACCATACTTAGACTTTTGTCACGCCCACTTATGAGGGATAGGAATAAGAATAGGGTATCCAACAGTTCGCCCAAGCGGACTGTAGCCCATCCCTGTGTTTTTATTACATTTTAGTATCGGCTCCAGGAAATAACCCCCCGAATGAAAAATGAAATAACTCCCCAAAATTAGGCAATAATTTCACTGTGAAATTATTTCCCAAATCGAAGATGAAATAAGTTCCCAACTAAGTATGATATCACTGTTTGATTTGGAGTAGGTGCGAGGTTTTATTTTAGCACTTGGCCTTATTGCAAAATTGGGGGGGACTTATTTCATAGTTGAATTTGGGGACTTATTTCACTATGAAATAACCCCCTGCTGTTACAATTGTTCAGAACTATGTTGTCTAATATCAAGCCCTCTTTTTTAAATTTCTATAGCTTATCACTTGCTTATAAGATATTATATCGCAATGTGTATATGCTATTCTTAATAAGCAAATGAAATAATTGAAACGCGCAGCACAAGTATTCTGTTTTCTTCGCACTCATACGCTTATGATGGCTCCATTGTCAACAAAGAATAACTTATGCAGTTTGGTTTCCTTCGAGCAGAAAATCATGGACTTTAATAAATATCAAGAGACATAAAATGCTTCTCTGGGGTACATCGACTTTAATTGCGAACTCGTCGGTGACCCCAACAGGGCATCTCACTCTTGTCTTAAATTCCTCATACATGATCTTCTATACGTGGGTTTCTGGAACTCCTCGCTGTCTTAGGGCAACCCATAACAGATCCCTTTGTTGTATTTCAAAGGTCTTTTCCAACACCAGTTTCGAATCTTTTAAGTAGTCACGATATTTTTCCATCATGATCCTTATACTTTGAATTGCATCGGTGCCGGTGGTTGATTTACCTGCGACGAACCCGTCTACAGATAACCGTATTATTTTCCGCATTCGGTTATCTAATACCCGCTCAACGATCTTCATTGTGTGTGACGTCAGCTTGAAACTTTCCCTCCCTTGATCACTGGATCGCCTTTCATCAGTTTGGAGATGAGAATCATGAGCCATTTGGACCCGATGTCTCCCAGCATTTTCCAGAATACAGAGGGTATCTCTTCTTCCCCAACTGCTTTCGCTTTTTGGAGACATTGACCGCCTTGATAACTTCTTCGGATTAATGCCGTGTTCTTCTTCATTGTTATGAACTTTTCTCGGAAAAGGAAATTGTTCATTTCAAAGTACTTCACAATACTGTTGCCACCTGTGTAGTATTTTTCCGTCATGCACAAAAAGTCGTTGATCATTGTTGATGAACTTTATCGAAAGCATTTTCCCGGAGTTCGTGGACAGTCTGGTTTCTAACAGCAACCGAAGAAGAAATGCCTTCTAACTCCCGATACAGGCCCTCCACACAATTTGCTTGAATTTGAGGGCACTTTCTCTTCGCGATTTTCTTGCAAAGTCTGTATTCTAATTTGTGGCAAGCTTTTTTATCTCCATTATTAAAGGGAGCACTTTGAATAAGCTTTGAATGCCGCTTTCTTGTCACGAGAATTCACTCGGTAACACGATTTGAATTATGCATAATTAACATTATGGAATTTATTAAAGTCAGTTGTCGACTTAACCAATTTAGAACAATTAATTTCGTTAAAATGTAATTTACGATCGCTTTTTCCGTCGTGTCAACACGAAACCCGGCGGCAAGCAGTTCCTAAGGAGGAGTAGCAACAAAATTCGATGCGGAAGTATCGTTGCCATTTACAGGCTTAGTTTTCTTACACGATTTTTGTTGTTACGCGTTTGTTGCGGGATACTTTATTCCACCGGTGGCATTTCTAATTACAGTAAGAGAGACAGTGAACTCATCTCGAATATTGTCAGCGAATAACGTCAATATTTCACTCGCTGATATTTTTAGAGTAAGATAACATTTCAAATTTTGTAAATTCCATGGCTTTTTCAAACAGCAAGTCAAAAGGTATTTGTAATAGATCTACCGACAATTATTGCTTTTTTTCTGATAGAAAACAATTTTTCTTTGCAAAAAGTAAATTTCAAGTAATTAATTATTTTAGCTAAACATCCACCATCGTTCCCAAGTTTAGTTCATTCTCATGCAAATACATTCAAACCCTCACCCTAAGCTCCTCTAAATCTGTTCATAATATCCTTGACAAATTCAAATCACACTTCACACCCTTGCACTCAATCCGTGTAGCTGTAAGCCAAACTCAAAGGAGACCTTGGCGTATACGTAACATTTTTGATTATAGAAAATGACATTTAAACAGAAAAGAAAAACACCAAGCCAACGAGCTGTAACATAAAAGAAAAAATACTGCAGACAAGTATGCAATCACTAACAAACGGTCACCCCTATTTTACAAAAGGACAAAAGAAAAACTCATCCTTCCTACCATCAGTCGTTCAAAAATGTCACATTTGCAGCATATAAAATACTAAAATAGACAGCGATAAGTGTGGATGGAAAAGGATAAAAATAAATATGAAAAGATTGGCACCCGCATTACTCTTCTGCTTACCATTAAAAAAAGGGCAATGCTATAGCTCCTTTCCTTATAACTTCGCATGCAGCTGTTCTTATATTGTATCCTGCTTCTAAACTGCTCCTGCAATTTTCTTTATTTAGAAATATAATCCTTTGTGCATTTGATGAAAGTTACTTTGCGTGTCAATCATATGTCATCGACAACGTTTTTTCTTCTCTTCGGCGTGTCGTTCGTCTTCAAACTTCAGCATATTATGAGGACATTTTCCCCATTCACATTGGACTTTTCTTCGTCGGGAAGAGAGAATTGCATTGCCCTGGATTGTATTTTTTTTTTGTTCTGGTCTAGCTCTTAAACAGACGGTAAATGGATTTTTATCATTTTGATTGTCGGATTGTGCTATATCCTGTTCTTATTTCTTTAAAAGGATGCAGGGCACTTGAATTATTCGAAACAGAAATTTAGAAAACTTATCATTTCCTATTTGATACAAGATATCAAAATAAGAATAAGAATGCAATTCAAAGATTTTTTTTCTTCTCTCACAAAAGCCATTTAACAAATTGGAATTCTCTCTAAAAAAAAATACATCTCCTAAAATATTAACATCGGGTTGGTGCTGTGTTATTCTAGTTTTTAGTCATATCTCACACCTAAGAGGATTAACATTGTAGGTACATTCACTTTTGGTTGAGCAACCACATTGAAGTGAAATAGTCGACATATTTTCATGTTGCTGTTGTTGTTGCTTCTGTCGATGTATGTTTCTGTTCATCCGTTCATTCATGTGAGCAACGTTGTTTTTGTTTTGTAATCCTTTTCTGTGCAAATGGGTATTTTTAAAAAAAAATTTAACGCTGCAGTTGTTTTCAGGTAGATGTTCTTGTGTTAGTGTTTTTTTTTTTAGCCATTTTTGCAAGTAGCTACCGTTGGATAGTTTAGTGCTTTATTATGCAAACAGCTTGCTCTTAATTAATAGTTGCCGAATTTATAAATATATCGCCGCTGTAGTTCTAATATCTTGTGACCCAGAAAAGTCAATTGTTGAAAAGACACAAAAAACTGTTTATTTGGGTAGTAAGGACCTAAAGTTTACTAGTTTTCAATTTAAGTTTTGTGTATTGATTTTGCTTTATGTTTCTTTATCATGCCGTTATCACGAGTTATTAGACTTGTGTAGTTGCTTAGGTGCCATATCCGAAGTGTTATAATATATTAAGGGTTACTGGGTATTTTTCGGCATAATAACATTGCTTTTCTGGGTTACGAGGTATAAGGGACGAGGGTTTGGAAGATTGAATAATTTTTTTGTGTACATAGTGCAAATTCAGTAACGCATCACTGGCATCATGATGCTCCTGATGCTTTGCAAAATGTTCATTAACGCAACTATTGGCATCACTTTCAACGTCAAGTGTTCATTATTGCAAACTTGATCAAACTGATGCGCAAACATAACGAAGAAAAGCATCACAGAAATACCTGATGCGCTGTTGATTCGCCGGCGAAAAAGCAAGAAAAATGTCGGAAGAGAAAAAAAATAAGTAAACAAACATTTTAATTGATAGATACTATAAGAAGGTGTATAATAAGGTGTCCAAAAAGGATTTAATGATTTTCGCAAATCCTAGAAACATGGTTTGGTTTCCATTTAGAAAAGTTAAATCATTAGTGGACTTACATAGAAGGTGGAGCGGCACATTCTAAAATGATTTTGAAATACATCGTCTGGATATTCTTCTAGAACTTTGAAATAGTCCCTAATCTTAGGAATTTTTCTTCTTTTAAATCTGCTAATTAAAGTCCGTATGCGTTTCGACCTTTTTCTTCTCGCTTCACACATATTAAAACTAAATTTATCGTCTTTACGATCAAAGTTATCGACTAAAACTTTTATTAGCAAAACTTCCATTTTAAATGTTTGATTTAAACATAGCGTTCTAAAACTCAAACGCCATATTCAATCAGCAACGCATCAGCTTAAACTGTGCATCGCATCAGCATCGCAAATGAGCAGTGATGCCGCATCACTGCGCAAATGTTTAACGTTTCTGAATTTACACATAATCATAATATTTATAAGAAACAAATTTTGGCTAACATTTAAATACCAGGTTACTTAAATCCAAAGGATTTAAACTATTTGAATAAGACTTATTTAAATTTTAAATTGTCATAAAAAAATGATTTTCCTTTATCATTTCGACATATAGGCCTTCAAACCCACGTCAATTATGGGATTCGTACAAAGATGACATCGCAAAAGCCATTTCGCATCGCTCCCGATTCGCGACAGGGAATTTGGAATTGCAAATGAACATTTACAATGAAGCGTTAGTGCTGATTGAAGATTTGTGTTCTCTAAAGACAAAAAATGGGCATGCAGAAAGATTTTAACTTTAACCACTGATACTGAAAACGTTTTATTGAAGAAACCATTGGAAATGAAAACCATATTCTTCGCAAAGTGCGTTTGTTAAAAAAAAAATATTGATTTTTGATAAAATCGTTTAAAAACGTACAAAACCGTTATGCATAACAAAATATGCCACGCTCATTTTTTGGGGAATAAAAACAAGAATAGGGCCTTTCCCTTTTTTCTCTATTATTTTCCTGAAGTCTTCTTCGTGCTCGCGCGCCACTTATTGTATATTGATGGAACATTGAACGTTGACACCGAGTTGTGTTGTACTTTGCTGGTTTTATGTCAGAAACTTTCGCGCAAGTGCCAATGACTACTATGCAAAGTAAATTTAATATGTTTTTTCGTTTTTATATTGGTATGCGTGTGTACGCATCGTGAGACAGATTTCGTAACATGTTTTTCCCGGCATATGTAGAGAGCTATGTTTTCATGTTTTAAGTTTTTCATACGACCATCCTATTCCATTTCGTTTGCAGCAAATTCACTAAGCCGAAAGAAATTGGTTTCCGCTAATTAAGTTCTTCCCATAAATCAACTGAGCCTTACCTTGTCTTAATATTTCCGCGACTGCATATTTCCTCCCCCACGCTTATTGAATTTTCATTATGATTTTCCATTTCTCGTACCAATTAATCCGCGTCTAGTTTCACAGCACTCCATAATCATAATTGATTTAAAAGCCCCCCGATCCGATTACTTGTAAGGATATCTTGCCAACATCGCTATATTGCTTTGATTCTAATAGTAATACGATTAAAAGGGTAAACGCCCTGTCATCAACCGGAAACCAAAGTTATTTCCCTGCATTTCCTAGTGTTGCGCTTTTGGTTATCCTCGCTCTTCTCGAGGATATACAAAAAACACTGTGCTTATTGCACTTGTATGTGTCTGCGAATCGCAGTTAATCTGCAATAAAGGTACTTTTAACATTCCAAGTCAACAAGACGGAGTTCTGCGCTAATGGCGGTGTTGCCGCATGCACCCTGAGGACATACACGAGGGCGAGGGCTTAAGGCTTACAATAGAATCATTCTCATCCAGTTAGAAGACTGGCAAACATATTGTTTCCCCCGTGTTCTGTATTAACTGCGCGTCTGTCTGCACAGAGTACATTCAACTCGATAGCATAGTAATCATCATCATTTAGATTAAAGGACTCTTTCAATTTCAAGCTCCAATTGATTCTCTTTCATCTTCCAGTTCCTTTGCTCCAACTAATTAAGTAAATCGTAGTCCAAGCATGTTTATGGTAGCTATGATCCTGAATTACACATAAGGGGACATGAATATCCCTCTTTTTACTCTGAGTCGCCATTATATCATGTATTAGGATTCACCCTTCGTCCTATTAAATGATACTCAAAATCAATTTTCCAAGCTAGAAATCTACCCAGAGCGAAAAAGAGTAAACGAAGTATACAAAAATGTTTCCTAAATCTCATCTGAATCGTCCTTGTGTTGCCTGTGTGTCTGCATATTTGGAAGAACATGTGTAAGGATTGCATTCAAACGTACGAGCATACTTGCAAGACTTTTAAGGTTTGAGTTGATTATAGTCACAACAACATTCGCTTCGTAGGACAACCTGCCTGCAACTCCCACACCCTGTAGCCAGGAAACATCTTTAGCCGGTAAGTAATTGAGGATACTTGTAATCCCCAGCGTCATCGTCTAGCTGAATGTAGATATGGTTCTGACTGCCGTTGCTGCGGGTCTTAGTTGTTACGATGTACATAAAGCATTTTTGCTGATTGCTGCATTTCAATTATAAACGCATCCTTTGATTGAATTTGAGTAGTTGGTCAATTAGGTGCGAGTTGGGTATGATAAATGTATTGAACATTTTTTTTTGTATTTTGGTCCTGCGGTTAGATGTTTCGTGCGCAAAAATGATTTGTTGGTTTCCTAATAGAATATTTTGTAGGCTATTGGATTTAGTAGTTTAATTAATAAATCACAATTGGACATAGGGTGTATCGAGCAGCAGAAAATGCTATACCTTAGTGACACCAGATAGAATCTGGAGAATTTCGTATAGTGAATCCGAAATGATGCTATTAACCGAATGTTTATATTTCGAGGAAAACCACATCCAAGAGCACTTATACTTGGTAATGGTCCATTATACTACCAGACGAAATTCTCTTTTTTTTTTATAGAGAAAGTGTTTTTCGTTTCTCTCTATTAATAGCTGGCGTATATTGTTTTTCGTTTAACCGCTTCGATCCGGATGGGACATCCAAGGTATAAAAACACCTTTGTTCTATGTCCCATCCGGGTCGAAAGGGTGAAGGCTTCACGCTACACTGCATGAGTCACAAGTTAACAGACTTACAACTATACCGTCGGTACCTACCGGCTTCAAAAATCTGAAGGCCAATTACCGAGTAACTGTCTTGTTGAATTTGTCTTTACTTCCAAAAACTTGACTCATTATACCCTATTCTAACATCTACCCTATATTAATTTTGACGCATAGTTTGTAACATACCTTAATATTGCCCGTAGACCCCTAAAAGTTACTATATTTATGATCAGCATCGATAGTAATGTCGATCTAGCCATGTCCGTCCGTCCGTCCGTCCGTCCGTCTGTAGCCAAAAATTAAGCCTTTAAACTGGACCTAGAGAGCTGAAATTTTAACCATATACTCTGTAGGGTCCCGAAATAATCAAGTTTACGAATTTTTGAAATCCGCCCACAGACACGCCCACAAAATCAAAAAAACCAAATTTTGGGAAAAATCGAATTTTGAGCTAGAAAGCTGAAATTTTTTATATATGATCTATGACTCCTAAAACTGCTCGGGATAAAAAAATTTCAAAATCCGCCCACTGACACGCCCACAAATAAATAAAATAATTTGTTTATACCCTATTCTAAGGGTATATTAATTTTTGAAAATCCAAAGTATATACTCTCTATGGGCCCTTTATGCTCATGTGTAAATATTTTCAAAATCCGCCCACTGACACGCCCACAATTAATTTTTTTTTTTTTTAAAGTTCAAAGTTTGAGCTAGGGAGCTGAAATTTATAATATATACTCTCTAGAGGCCCTTTATTCTCATGTGTTAATTTTTTTTAAATCCGCCTACTGACACGCCCACAATTAAATAAAACATTTTTATTGAAACACCTAAGTTTGAGCTAGGGAGCGTTTTTTTTGATAAAATCCTTTAAATGTTATATAACAAAATATGTAGAGCGTTCTTAACAATTCAACCATACTTAGACTTTTGTCACGCCCACTTATGAGGGATAGGAATAAGAATAGGGTATCCAACAGTTCGCCCAAGCGGACTGTAGCCCGTCCCTATGTTTTTTTTTTTATAATGTACTCGCACTAATGGGACTTTTGAATACCCTTATAATGTAATAGCTACATAGCACAGGCGTTAAGGAAATTAGGGTTAGAAGATAGGGACATGCAAGTTGATTGAATGTTTGTAGATTATAATGTGTAGGAAAAATGGAGCGGGAAAGAGCGTTCCACATTCGTTTTGTACTGCTAAGGCAAGATTCCTTGTATTTCACTGTACGTCCGAATACAGACTTAAGGGTAAACTGATGAGCATTCCTTGCACAGCGGGTATTGCTTTTGAAATGATCTAGGGTGGAATGCAACTAGCTATTTCGTTTGATGCCCTTTTTTCATTCCATTTTTTGGGCCCTTTTCGATTGTAAGGCCCGTTTATTGGCTCAACTAACTTTACTTATCGTGAAGAGTCTCTGCCTGAAATACTGTTGCCATTCAACGTCTCCGATTCCGAGCGCGGTTCCAAACAAAGCGCTCTGTCATCCGCGATGGCCTGAGTCTTAAAGTGGAGGTTCGCTTTTCTTCGTTGTCTAGATTCTGGGGGCTTAAAGTCAGAAATCCTTTTGGCTGGAGCATTATTGTCCATCCGCTAAATATGACCGGATTAATAAATTAATAATCGACTTGTTTAAGCTTTTTGGACTACATCCGCATATTATAGCTCATGGAGGTCGCCGTTGTACTCGTATCTTCTCCTCCATTCGCACTCAGGAGCAATAATATACGTGCAAGAATTTTTCTGTCAAAGCTGGGTAATATCAGCTCTCTATTCCTGCTTACCGGCCAGCACTCGGCTTCATAAAGCAGAACTGGCAGAATTAAAGTTCGGTAGAGCAAGCATTTTGTCCTTCTAGTTAGGAGTTTTCAACCCATTTGCTTCGCCAAACCGAAGGTGCGGTAGTTATTTAGGGTAATTTTCCATCATTGGTGGAGTTGATATTTACTCTGGAGTAGGTTAATTCTCTAAATAGCTTAATGCTGCTATCAACAGTGACGTTTTATAAAAGTCGGTGGACCAATGACTGTTTGTTTGCTGAAAGCAAGTAATTGGTTTTTAACCTGACCAATTTCGCCTGCCTCTACAGCGGCGATGATATCGATATCGTATGCATACCCAAATACCTGGACGAAGCTGTTGAAGATAGTGCCTTCCGTGTTAACGCCTGCCCTGTGTAATTTTTACTTTATAACGTGATTAAAGAAGTCACATGATAGCGCATCTCCTTGTCGAAAACATGTTTTGGAAAAGTTCGGAAGAGCTACTTTGATATACCTTCCACCTATAGTTGATCTAACCTTCCAGAATTCGGTTCAGTATGAAGATATTGTCGAGTGTCAATCTGCCGGGCCAGAAGCCACACTGGTATGTGCCAAATCGTTTGTTGCAGAATGACTTGGATGAACGAGTACGTTGTTTATGATCCCATATGTGACCAATAACAGAGATATGTCGCGATAGTTCTTGGAGGGAATCCTCCATCGAGCATGCACCCTTCCAAAATTGCACGCCTTTGAATAGCTCTGCAGTGCTGATGGCGGGTGGCCTTGTTATTTCTAAGCTTTTTTATAGCTTAGGAGAGCTCTTCTGTACTTGGTAGTAGACCATAGTTCTTCATTGACTGGACAAGGATCTGCAAATCCTTAGGGGATTTTATGCAGAACACTGATTACAATGGAAACATTACTTTTAACAATTTTCGAAATAATGCTGGATCCCTAGAAGTTCTTTGAAAATTATTAGAACTTTGACTTTATATCTTCTTCGACAGTAGAAGGTCTCGGGATATTATGCCGCGGTTGTTGTCTTCGTTGCGTGATAAAGTCCTGTTGTTTGTTGGAAAGGAGTTTATAGTCAGAGATATTCAATTCAATTTCAATTCAATTCAATTTCAATTTATTAATCTAAAATGTAAGCGGGCTGTACAATGAGACTTAGGTCTCTTTTAGTACTTATGGTACAATACACATATAATAAATTTACAAAATTATAAACAAAAACTTAAAACTAAAGAAGTGGGAAATATAAGACTGGATATTGTAATGTGCTACCTACCATACCCATACACCCACCTAGTCCGTACACTGCTCTGCCCATCACTAATTTATTGCCTGCCTTTACATTATTAGTTGTATATACATACTAACTGAATTGCACTCATGGTTCGATTTTTTTTTTTGAAGTTATAATGTACCGCAAATCTCTTTGTCAGCAAGTCTTCTCCTACAAATCAGCCCACCTAGCCGAAAGATATTCATAGAAAACCATGCGAACGGTACCAATGGTATGACACTCTTGCTCTTGTCCGTATTTTGTACTTACTTGTGGAAGTCACATATTCACTTCGGGGGAGAAGCAATCAAGCATCCAAAGAAAGCAGAGCAAAGCGATCACGTAGCTCGTGCTAAGACTAGAGCATAATACTGATCTAAAACAAAATTCGTAAGATTAGAAGCAAAATCAAAGTGTGTACCAGTGCAGTTTTATAAACTAACGTTCATAATTTTAATTGATCTCCCGTATCAAACGTTTTCATAATTTTCATTGATCTCCCGTATCAAACGTGCAATTATCTAAATCACCTATTCCCTCAATTCGAGGTAAGTCTACGCGAAACCAGTATCATATTACATATATCTTTGAACCGGGATTTTTGCTTTCTATCGTAGGGAATTAGTGCGTATTTGAAGTGAAGCAAAGAAAGGTGTATTAGAAGTGATTTCGCTAAGAGGATCTAGTGGCAACCAAAAAGAAAAGCTGATCACGTGCAAAGTGTTGAAAATTCCCTGTGGTTCGGCAATACCGCCTCAACATCAAACGTTGATTCTCAGTCAATTGACTAGCGGTGCACCAGTACTCCATCTATACAGATTCCAAGGTGAAATGCACAAGAGGAAAACGTGGGAAACAGGCAATTGTTAACTATATATTTGCAGTGCATTTGAATACAGATATTAGTCTATATAGAAATATCATATAAATCTATAATACATAAATACGTTTTTTTTGGTCTTAATTCTTTACATACCTATTATCTCGATCAGTAACCAATTGCTATTAGATATAGATACATATACCTAATCAGTTTCACTTAATTTATTTATTTTTTTTTTGCTGTGAACTATAGAAACGAAAAGAAAACCTAACCTATATATTTAAAATCTAAAAAGAAAAGAAAAGAGGACAAAAACGATCGTATGTATGTACTTTTTTTTCGCGGTTTAGTGAAACACGCTTTGAGGAGACAGTTATATACTAGAATATATCCGTAATTCCAGAAGATAATAGGCCTATTAACATCAGGGAGTGCAAATATCGCGTTAGAGTTTTTTTTCGATTTGGAGTTGAGGAACCTATGTTTAGAAAGGGACATACATAAGGTAATTTTTCCATTTTCATTTTTACTTCTTCGTTTGCCTACATATCAGGAATTCTTTTCGTTCTTTCATTGATTAGAATAAAGATAATGAATATTAAATTTTTGTTAAGAAATATCGTACCTTTTGACCGAGTATCGGTATGTTGGAAAAGATAAATTTAATTTCTTTAATTTTATTTTTGTTTTATGAATACATACATATTCGGATTATTTTTAAGAAAATTAATATGAACTCTAAATAAATATTTTGTTGTAAGCTGGGTATGACATCTTAAACAGCATCAGTTTTTTTTTATTTTGGGCCATTCCCGCATCAAAGCAAATGGAAAGGGAATGCGCAAGGTAGGGAGGGCAAATCAGTGGGTCCAATAACATCTGGACCTACACTCGAACATAGGCGGCCGACCGATTCAGTTTTTAGAGCTATATTACCCGAGCACATATTTTTTTTTGTAGTTTGGTGACGAGCAGAACATAAACCCACCCCCGGACTGAAGCAGCCGAATATTTTTTAGTGCTCATCTTTCTCTGCCATTGGGTATTCTACACCTATCCCCCAAGCCAAACATAACAATATGGGGGAGGTAGTAGGATCTATTTAATATTAATTTCCTTTTCTTTCTTTCTTTTTCCTTTTTTATTGCTGCGACGAAAAATGAACAAAAACTGCTGCCTTGAAATGGTCACTCCTTGATAGGCTTTTAATACGTGAAGGCAGTGAATTCAATAGCCTAATCGCATGGATGAAAAACAGTCGGGAGGAATTCAAATAGCGAAAAATAGGGATGTCAATGTTAAATGTTCTACAAGAGCGAGAGAAACTCAATTTAGCGTATAAATAAGGTGGCATTTTCGTATTTATAATATTATTCAAGAATATACAATTCCTCGTATTCACGTATTGCGTCAATGTGCAACCAAGAAAGTTACGAGAGTAGATGGATATCCTGTCATATCTTCGCAGCCCATGAATGTACCTAATGGCATCATTAAAAGCTACCTGTAGCTTCCGTTGCGATAAAGAATCCGGATGGCCGTACACAACTTCGGCATATGATCTAATCGGCATTATGAGTGTACGCACTAGTCTTTCACGAGTTTCGGATGGAGTAAAACTAGCTGTAAGCCATAGACATCAATAGACGCGAGCAACAGCGATGTTAACGTGGTTGTAACATGATAGGCTACGATTAATGACAAAACCAAGACTTTTGGCCTGTTCAACCACCTTAATTTTGGAGCTTGACAGCCATATATCAGGTAAAAGGCTGAGGTCAAAAGATTTATTGGATATGGGGATAGCCATAGATTTGGTTGGGTTTAACACAAGGCCATTTTCCTCTGTCCAGCTTTTTATTGCTAACAGCTCCTGACTAAGAAGTGTAACAAGCTGTCCAATGTTTTTCATGGGCAGGGAAAGATGAAGTTGGACATCGTCTGCATATAGATGGATTTTGGAGTGACGACATACCAAAGGGAGGTCGTTAATAAAAATACAGAACAAAATGGGCCCTAAGATTGACCCTTGAGGTACACCTTGCTTGATAAGCTTAAACGCGGAATGTCTTTCACCAATAACTACTCTTTGAAATCGATTAGATAAGAAATCTTTCAACAGCCTAACACTACTATCATTGAAACCGAACAAATGCTTTAATTTCCACCAAAGAACACCATGATGAACTTTGTCAAAGGCCTTTGAGAAATCGAGCAAGCAAAGCAAAGTCACAAAACCCTTGTCAAACTCTTGTCTGATGTTGTCAAGGATATTAACCATTGCTGAGGAGCAACTATGACCAGCTCTGAAGCCTGATTGGTGAGGGTTAAGCAATGAGTTTTGTGAAAGATGGAAAAGTATTTGCTTTGCTAGCACCCTCTCAAACACCTTTGACAAGCATGGTAAGATGCTTATGGGTCTAAAATCACTAAAAGAGGCAGGATTAGCCTTCTTGGCAACTGGTATAACTTCACCATACTTCCAGGACTGGGGAAAGGTTGATGAGGTTATACAGAAATTTATTATATGCGTTAGGTGGCCAATGGTTTCCGCTAGATTAGTTTAACGAAACTTATTGGAATACCAACTTCATCAGTCGCATTAGACCTTATTGAAGCTATGGCGGAAAGAACTTCGTTCTCTGTCACCACTTCAAACACAGTCTGACCTCCAATGCCTGCATCTATTTCTTCAAAGTTTGAGCCACTAGTTACTGAGTCATTTTCCAAAAAATAGTCGTTTAGTTCATCAGTGTCCAAAACGCAGTCTTCAATGGACCTACTGCAAATGCCAATTTGTCTCAGGTTCCTCCATAACACTTTTGGGGGCAGTAAAGCATTTAACTTCGATGAAAAATAGTTACGCTTAGAAAGCATTCCAATTCAAAGAACATCGATTTAATCTCCATTTGCTATAAAGCCTGTTTCTCTTTTTCAGCGCATTGAGGACATCGGTTGTGAACCAAGGGCAAGTTTTATTTCGGATAGAGACTGTTTTAGAGGGAACGTGGTCATTATAAAGCTGATAAATGAAGAATTCTAAGTATTTAAGCTTTTCGTTTGCATCCGCACTTAGTCTGCAACGCTCCCAGGGTATTTGTGATGCAGCTTGATGAAGATAAAAGTGGTCTATTGATCTAAAATCTCTAAATTTGAATGATGTTGGAGTGACGTTATGTGTAAAAGAAATGTCATAGGTACACATAAGTAAATCGTGTTCAGAGATATTAGGTTAGGTTAGGTTAGGTTGACGTGGCTGTCAGCTAAGGCCGACACACTTAGACCAAGATTAGGTCCATTGTGGTACCACACAGATCTGGGGATTCTCTCACTGCTCGTTGAACCAATGGGAGCTTCTTATGAAGCGCGAAAGACTTCTGACGCCAGTGTTCGCTAAGTCGTTTGTGTCGTTAAACAAGAAGTCCCCTAGATGGAGATTTCTTTTGTGGGAGAGTGCAGGGCATGTGCAGAGAAGGTGAAGTACAGTCTCCTCCTCCTCCTCGTCCATGCAGCTTCTGCAGAAGTCGTTTGAGTGCACGCCAAGTCTGGAGGCGTGCCTGCCTATTAAGCAGTGTCCTGTGATAACACCTATGGTCGAGCTAATATGCAGTCGGTTTAATGAGATTAGACACTTAGAGCGTCGCAGATCCAGCTTTGGCCAGATTCGCTTAGTCGCTAGACAAGTATTGCTACATGTCCACCTAAGGTTTGTTCTCTCGATTGCTGATAGCTTGAGCAAGAGTTTGCATGTAGCGATTGGTATTCCTAAAGAACCTTTATCAGGTAAAAGAGGTAAAGTGGTTCCTTTTTTGGCGAGATCGTCTGCCTTACAGTTACCTGGAATGTCTCTATGTCCCGGCACCCAACAGAGGTGAATGTTGAACAGAGATATTAGCCGTGTTTCTTTGCACGCGGATATAGGGATGGCATCAGAAAACGACCATCGCCGCTTAAGAATTCTTCGAAAAAAACTTGGCAGCACACATGCACCTATGACGTTTATTAGTTAAACAGCTGTAAGTTGAGTTAAGAAATTTGTATTGAAAATCGTGAAATTCTAAAATATTAATTTCCGGCAGTTGAAATTAATACAAAACATATTCTAAAATTATAAAAAACAGTTGACAGATTTACTAAATTTAAAAAAAAAAATTATAATAAAATCCCGAACAAAATATTCGGCGGGATGTGTTAGTGGTCGGCGGGATGTCAAACTTTGACATTTCCTGAAAAATTCATCGCAACGATTCATCAGAAACGAAGAAAATGGGTTGTGGAAGCACTGTTTATCCCCGCTAAAGGACTTAGCGGCGATAGCTATCCCCGCTAAAGTTAGCGTATATAGGATAAGTTGTTGTTGTATTTTACATGCAAATATCAAATTATCCCTATATCCGCGTGCAAAGAAACACGGCTATTATCAAAGGAGAGTTGGTAAAATAAAAGAACTGAAGAGGGATCAGAAACAATGAATAAATCAAGAAGGCTAGGCATTGAGTTTGGTCGAAAACATGTTGGGAAAAGATTATTGACAATGGTTAGGCCACTGGAAGCAGCAAAATCCTTAATTTGGTGTGCGCGAGAGTCTTTCTTAAGTAAGTCTGCGTTGAAATCACCTGAAACTATAATATTTGAGTAGAGTGGTGAGAAAACTGAAAGGACAGAAAAAAAGGTTCATGAGAATGGCTTCTATCCGGATTATAGCAACAAGCGACCAAACACTTAATCCAGCCATCAGATATCTCTAACAGCAAAAATTCAACCTCCCAATTTTCAGATCTACCAAAAAACTTTACTGCAAAGAGAAGCCTTACAATAAATTGCAACCCCTCCTCCCATAGTATTTGTCACCCTATCATTTCGAAATAGCCTATAACCATCAATACTGTACACTTCGTCAGCAATGTCGGGCTTAAACCAAGTCTCATCAACACATATGACATCAATTCCTGAATTTTGGAATAAGTATCTTGCATAATCAATTTTACGTTGGTTAAAACTGCGTGCATTAAAATGACAAACTTTGAACCCATCTCTATAATTCGATAGAACACTTAACATAACGATAGTTGGATCAATACTCACTGTCTTTCATTCATTACGAAAATGCTTTCAAATCTACTAAAAAACTGCAGCAATAAAAATTAAAGATCGAAGCAAAAAAGAAATAACAAAGAGAGAAAAAAATAAGAGGAAGTAAATATTAAGAAATTTTAACAAGTTTAAAGAATTAAATACTAGAGCTACGTCCATGGGAAAACTGCTCCGGATGACATCGTGGAAGAGAGAGCGTCGTAATTAAGAGAACGTAGAAGCTGAGGTGCGCCTTTTGTCTTTCTTACATAAACAAATCCATTTATGGTTCTGGCTGTGTGTAGTAAACCCTCTTTTCGCAATTTAATGGCATGCCGCAACAAAGATGCATTATCAGCTGTTAAGCTTTCATTTATGTAAATCCGGGCTGAAATGTTCTTTTTCCCTGCATTTGAAGTGCCGACGACGTTGAAAAAGCTCACTAATTGATTGAGCATAAGACCTTCTTTCTGACGAAACGCAAGTAGAAGAGCTCTTTGTTCAGCGTAGGAAGAGAGCCGTATCAACAGCGGAGCAGCATTATTATTATCGCTCTTGCCAGAGAAATCGTTCTTGCCAGAAAGCTTAGCTTTAATTGGGAGGCGAAAAGCGTCAACGAATGGTGTTAAATGATGATCTAATTTCGCAGCGATCTCTCTCGCCAGCTCCACGGGGTTTTCGTTAGGAACGCGTTGGATGCCACGAACTATTACATCGCTAAGGCGTTGTTGTCGTTGAAAATCCGCTAGTTGAGTATTCTCTTTGAAATTCTCCTCTTTAAGTTGGGCGATTTCGCTTTCGCATTTTTGCACTTTGCTATTGAGGCAAGAAATTACTTCACTGATTTTGTTATTTATGCTGCATTCCAGTTCAGATAATAGCGACTTAAAATTAGCCATTAAACTAGCTTCCAAATCTCGTAGCGTGTCACTCAAAGCCTTTTTATTAAACGCCGCATTGTCTGTCGATGGAACTGATTTGTTTTGGTTAGTGTTTGCTGGTGATCTGTAACCTTCAAGAGTTGTAGCACTTTTCTCCTTTGTCGACTTCAAGCAAGTGAGTGCACCATTGGAAGACATACTGCACAAAAAGCGTATTGGAGGAATGAGGAGAAAATAACAAAAAAAAAAAAAAAAAAGAATCACCGTAGATTTTTAAGCGCAAATACTTCGGGGAAACAAAAAAGAACTTTAATCGTCTTTGTTAACTACAAGTACAAGATTTGTTGGCCGGGTACACTTTAATTGGATATTGATTTAGTATTAAAAATGTAAACAAAACAATAAATTCCGGGAGCAGATTTAAAAGACGTCTATTCCGATGACATTGCTTTGTGCTTTTATGCTTAACAGCTTATGCTTAACAGCTTCATATCGTTGCTAATCTGTCCCTGCTGATAGTGGTATTCATATTACGCCATATACTTACTTCTTAAGCGTCATTTGGATCGATTCAAGTTGAGCCTAACTAAGACACCGAATTTCAAGTATACCTCAACCAGACCAACATAGCATTAGCGTTGGACTGATACTCTGCAGAAGTTGCTGAGATGATAAAAAAAGCATTATGCTAACTCTGTTTAAGATTTAAGACGACGAGAATATTTGTAGACTGATACGTTTTCCGACATTTCTCGGCATTTGTCATTATCTTTAGTTGTGAATGGTACCCAGATTTGTAAGGCAATCCCGACCATGAATTTTAAGGGTGATATTAATTTTTGGCATATGCGAGAGGGGGGGGGGGGCGATTGTGGCATATCCTTGACAAATAAGATGTTTTCTTTTTTTAACCCAGTACTAACTTCAGACATTTATATCTGTGAAACCAATTGTCAGATTGCAAGCTGTCGGAATCCATTTATATTCAGTAGTTTTTCCAATTTCATCGTGATGACACTCACGCTTCAACAACTGGAAATTCGGTTTGAAATTTATGGTTCTGAAAAAAAAATTATAGAGCGCTTGCACTTACACCCGACATAATCGACCATTTTATTTCTTCTGTTCAAAATCAAAATTAGTACTGCCTTAAAAAAAAACACCCTATATAATGATGAGCCATCCCAATTTGGACCCTTGCGGGACCACATGTTAAACTTTTTTTTCACTTTAAAGTGTCTGTTTCTAATATCACTCTCAAACCAGGAAAAAATATCCCAGCGAACGCCGATATTTTCGAGCCCTTGTCGATGAACAGAACTATAGAACTGCGTTTCTTATTATTTTGTTGGCGTCCTCTAATACCTAATATTGTAACTGTTCTTTGTGATGAATAAAAAAACATGATCCCAAATGAAAAACGTAATATTATTTGAATATATGTATTCGTATTTATTTATTATTAAAGAGTCTTTAAGAACCACAGCATTTCCAGACTAAAAGTCCTTAACCCTAGAAAGATAATCATATATTTTGTGACGTAAAAGATAATCATACGTCTCCGAGACGTATGCTAATTTGTAAGTGTATTTAATGAAACCCATGAACTTATTATAAAATATTAATGTTTTATTTATTAATGTGGTTCTATTAAGAGAAATAAATCAATGATTCAGTAAAAACAAATAATAATTTAAACAATAAAAACACTAAACTTAAATTCCATTACAAATCAACAAAAGCCATAACTTGTTTTTTTAAGGATACTTACAATTGACTTTAAGACTTAATAGTTGTCAAATTTGCATATTTTGGTTTAAAATAAGTCTACTAATAATTGTAAGCAATTTTACATCAAATGCGATTAAATTAAATGTAGGAATGACACACGTCACACACGTCTCCCAGACGGAGGGCATAACTATAACTTGTTACCACAGGTACTTCCCGTCGCGCCACGACCGTGACGGGCAAGCTCTGACCACCGACTAAGTTAGTTTAAGTAACCAACCCGATCCGGCTTGCTGGTAAAAGGATATAACAATTTTTTCGCGGGCCATACGTCTCGCAGACGTAGATTATCTTTCTAGGGTTAAGATTCAAAAAATCACATCAGGGTTAAACAAAAAAAAACCGAATATACCCACCGGGCAGAGCTCTCATTTGAAAGAACGTATGAGGAAGTGACTTAGTTAGCGAGGATGGGTTGCTATGTACTCGCGTTAGAAGACACGACAATATTTTTATTGTGACGTCGTCGAATCGACGAACAAAAGCATTCTAGGGTTAAACACCCCTACATATTCTCTCCGAAATTCTGATGTGAGTGTCTGTAAAAAACCGAATGTGCTTAGACCACACGAGTGAAGTAAAACCTCTTTATCTCGATATATAGGTACATATACATGTTTATATATGTATATATGAATAATATATACATGTATATACATATACATATATTAATTTTCTACAAATATTTAAATTTATTATAGGTTTTCATTGATAAATTAATATTTTCAAATAGATTTTTTATTTTTATTCATTGATACATCAGTAATTTAATTACTGTGGTTGATTGTAAGACCGAGACAATAGGCCTATGGTATGAGAAATAAGATACATATGTTTTCGAATGAAAATTAGAAAGATATCTAAAGAAAGATGCATCGATTGTTGTTCCATATCTTGTGTATTTCGATTATTATTGTTGTAGACAGTTTACCAAGAGTTGTCCATCTTCGGACGCGAAATTAATATTGAAATCTCCTGCTGAAATTAGTTGCAAGGTATGATAGTTTTGTCCTAATTTTTCAGAGCTTACTCGACCATAAATCATAAGTCTTTTATATAAAAACTTTATAATATTATTAACTATGTTATTGTGCGAAATGTAAACAACTACCATTATGTTTGTTTAATTCGAGTGCCATCTGGACGAAAAAAGACGAACTAATGAACTGCGATTCATGGACACAATGACTTTACTCACTTCCGGTAAATTCCATCTGTCGGCAACTGTTTTAGATATAGCTTTCTCCTTTGGATCGGTTTGGGTAGATGATATAAATTTAGTATTGCCCTCTATTGAGGAGATCCAAGGGCGCTTACATGCTTACCCATTCCACGAAACCTTCCGCCGACTAAATTTCATGAAATTTTTTTTATAAAAGAGTGTATGATACGTTCCGTTTTGCCGGAAGTGTACGTTTGTCTACACTTCCATGACGCATTCACCATCTTACTCCCCAAGTCAAGCATGCGTAAAGAAGTTTTACTTAAAAAAAAAGGTTTATTTCTGACAAAATCATTCGATAAATTTCCTAGATTGTGGTCAGATAAAAGATGATTCATACAAACTAAATCGCTCATGGTAAGCAACACCATCTTTGAGATCTTGTAAAATAAAGTTCAGGTAAAGTTGACGTTATATACCTCCTCTTTGAACGTAAATGGACTACCTTAAGGGGGGAACATTTAACCTTCTTAATAATTCATCTGGCGGGGGAGGCCAGTTTTCCGCGGCCTTTTCTACAATTTTTTTTTTATTTCCGTTACTTTCTCGCTTTGTTAATCATTCGATAAATTTCCTAGATTGTGGTCAGATAAAAGATGATTCATACAAACTAAATCGCTCATGGTAAGCAACACCATCTTTGAGATCTTGTAAAATAAAGTTCAGGTAAAGTTGACGTTATATACCTCCTCTTTGAACGTAAATGGACTACCTTAAGGGGGGAACATTTAACCTTCTTAATAATTCATCTGGCGGGGGAGGCCAGTTTTCCGCGGCCTTTTCTACAATTTTTTTTTTTATTTCCGTTACTTTCTCGCTTTGTTTCAGCTCCAGATAGATACTTATATCGAATCATCTTCATCGCTCGCTGAAATTTCACAAGAACCTCTTTTACTAACTTATTGAGAATGAAAAGGGTTAAGTACGGAACAGATCTGGATACTTTATTCAAAGGAGGCTCTGAGTTATCTATACCGTGGATCGAACAAGCACTAACAAGGTTCCTTTTTCCCGCATTTTTGATTTCCTATATCCGACCAGAGACAGTCTTTTTTTCTTCGTGTAAGCTACCTCAGTCGACCCGAACGTCTGTCAAAAACTCATCAAGTAAATTTCCTATGCATTATGCCAATCTTGAAACATCATCCCACCTGCGAACGAGTAATACGTCTCTATTTCCCTGATTGAACAATTTGGGAAGGGAACGGAATCAAGAGTATTCCAATGAGTTCTTCATTCATGTCAATTCAGCTCGTTTCTCATCCTTCCATTATGCCATTCTGTCAATGTGCCATTTAATTTACAAACCAAGGTAATGTCATGTGTAAGCGAATGTGATGTATACATTCTTTCCCTACCCGTGTGCCGTGTGCACTCACTGAAAGCTAGCAAGGACATTTAGTTCATGTTTTTTTTTTAAATTTTTTTTTTGCTTCTTCCTAGAAATGTATATCTTTCTTCTACTTGGCTGCGCTTTCTTTTTTTACAATCTCTTATACCTTTCATTCTTTTATTCTTCAAAATCTCCTTGGAAAAGTGAATTATTTAAATTCCATGAAAAGGATTTCATTTTTTCATTCAGAGGCAGAGTATCTACCATCGCTGGCGAACATCATTTTGCAGCACATTCTCTTCTCTTGTTATCGCAGTCAGTGGAAAAAAAAAATTAAAGAAAAACTTTCCCAATCTTGCTGAGCATATGAAGAGATCTTATCACGACGCTGAGTAACCAAAAATGGAAAGAATTTTAAAATGAGAAAAAAGATACTGGCGCTGTGAATAATCGGAATAGGCGGTTGGATGCATCGAAATTGAAAACGCAATTCAAATGTGTGACAGGAAATATGAAAGAAAAATTCTTCGCGTTTGAGTACAAGATTTATTTATATTCTATTACTCAGTGAACAACGAGCGATTTGTCAACTGTAAACTGGGAGATGCGCACTAGGAATGATAAAATACGTCTTGTGATGTTGTGTATTATATTAGAGTTGTGGTTATTTTTTGTTGAGTTAATTTGACGAATCTACGGTATAGGACGAGCTGCTAATGGGACTTCCGCAGGGAAATTGAATCATGCGGTTGGCCGCCAAGTTAGTCGTTCATATGCTTTATGCGTCTCATACATTTTTACAGTCGGTGGATACCTAAACTTACCCAACCGAATATGTATTTTTGAGGCGCAATGATGTATTTGAATTACATACAGATGATCAAAACAGCTGTAAGACAAAAAAAGGTTCACGAATAATTTTGGGTTCAGTACTTACCAAGGTTCGCAGAACGATAAAATATAATTCGTTCTCTCATGAAAAGTTCGCAAAGGAATTTGATATCTGATTCGATCGCGAACCTTATTTTTCGGTTCGTTTAAAAATAAAATTCGTTTTCAGTATCGAATCAAATCTGTTGCGATCTGTAAAATATGTTCATTCGCGAATTTATCACGTGCGAACTATTGAAGATCCGTTTGCGAATAGTTCTCATAAGAAAAAAAGAGTCATTTTACAATAAAATTATATTACATATTTTAATATTGAAAGAACATAAGTGAAAAGTATTTTTATTACATATTAAGATTTTGGAATAAATGTGCATTCAGTTTTACTAACAAAATATTATTTATTGTTGCTTTGGATAATTTGTTTCTGTTTATTGTCAAAGAAACTGGTAGAGCGCTAAAAGCCTGTTCAACAGAGACTTGAGTTAATGGCACTACCAGCACTACTTGTGCAAGTTTTTCTAGAAGAACCTCTTTGCTGCTCAATGTTTTCCAATGCACAATTTTCTCTCACAAAGTAAGCAAGTTGATTCGTCAGCTTCTTCATTATAAGAAACATAATAATTTAACTTAAATGTTGTTATTTTCCCCATTTCAACCGAAATAAAAACTATTGAAAATATAAATCGCGAATCGAGAATGATTTGTTTTATGCATCTTTACGGATCCTTATCGCGAGCGAACCATATTCTACCTGAATTTTTTTTCCGATCTCTCACGAACGAGGGTTACAGAAAAAAAAGGATACAGTTCGTTCGTAAGAAAACTATAAATTTTTAAAGATCGAAAATTGTATCGTTCGCGAACTTTATTTTGTATGGTTCGTGAGAAGATCAATAAAGAACTATAAAGATCCTTTTTTACCGAATTTCACATTTTGGTCTTATTTCGTTTTCAAAACCGAAAAAGCCCCAGTTTGGGCTAATTTCTTTCTATAACGAAATTTTGCAAAAAAAAAACTTATGAAACTAGGGCCAAATTTTTGGAAATCTTCGCTTCCAAAATGTATGTACAATCACCCACATTCCAAAAACGTACAGATGGGAAATCATAAATAGATTCCATAAACATGAAACAGATGGCCATGCTGGCCTCATGCAACCACCTTGCTGGGGCTCACTGTTGGATTGGGAATAGGTACGAGGTTGGGTCACCCAAACACTGTGTGATTCAAAAATATAATAAAATATAATTTTCAAAAAGAAGTTGTGTATTGCTATGTGCAGGCATTTGAATTGGGTCCCCAGCTCCTTCCAAAAATAGTTCTAAAATCTCCTGATAGATTTGAATCATGTCTCAAGCAGATGTTAATGAACAACATTTTCTTTCTTTTTTCCGAAGGTGAACATTTTGAATGACACAATGGCACAATGGGGCTAGAAACTCAGAGTAGTGTGGGACTCTAACCGCACTAAAAACACCTCCTTATCATCTAAAAAGATTGACAACTGACTTTAGTTTCAACGTTCAGTTGCGTTTAAGAAGGTATTCTAATTTATATACGGGTTCTGATATATTTTCAGATTATGAGTTCGTGAGGTTTAGTTTTTCGTATTCTACGAATATACTATCGCATACATATCGTATAGTTAGGACGTCTTCAATTTCAAAATTAATATGCATCTGCAGACGATAATGGGGCATTTACTATTCCTCGAAGGACTTTGTTTTGAAATACTTGTATTATGTGTACATTCGTTTTCTTTGTATATATATATATAATTTGGCACACCATATGTCCACACAGGTTTTAGTATCTGATTATATAATAGGATTTTATTATGAGTGGACATTTCCGAATTATGTCCTAACAACCAATAAAGTTTTCTAAAACTAATGTTTAACTCCTCTACTTTCTTTTCCACATGTTCCTTCCATTTCAGTTTAGCATCTAGATTCATATCCAGATACTTGGCTATATTAGAAAAAGGAACAACTTGATTATTAATAACCACAGAAACATTCGTTATTTTTTAAATGGGTGTACTTTGACTCATTAAGTTTAATTCGATATCCTTGCGTACAATCACATTTATCGTTAACTGCATTTTGTAGCTTTTCTATTGCCCTAGCCACGCATCTATCAGTTGGTGGAAGGACATTATCGTTTGCGAATGTGGCTATCATCGTATCATTTGCTTGTGGTATATCACTAGTATATAATAAATATAGGGTGGGTCCTAGAACACTTCCCTGTTGAACGTCTGCTTGTAATTATTTGAGTTCAGAAAACGCTGTGCCATAGCGAAATCTAAAGAATCTGTTTGCTATATAAGAATTGAGTATCTCATAGTACTGTCTAGGTAGATCCCTACCACTCTAAACAATTTATCAAAAGCCTATGCAAGGTCTAGGAATAATGAAGAACAAATTTGTTCTTCTTCTAGTGCTTTTTCTATAACATTAGTTATACGATGCAATTGGTCTATTGCCGAATGTTTATTTCTAAACCCAAATTGATGGGTGGGAATAAGCCTCCTTTGCTCCATGATTCTATCTAGTCTTCTAAGGAGCAGTTTTTTCGAAAAGTTTTGATAATACAGACAAAAGTGAGATTGGCCTGTATGAGACGACTTCTGATAGGGGCTTACCTTGTTTAGGTATAACTATAATTTCTGCTATATTCCAGTGATATGGAGCATATCTTTGTTTAAAGCAAGCATTAATTATCTTCTTGAGTTTTAACAATGCTATGAAGGGTAGTTCCTTCAGGGTTTGGGCAGTTATTAGATCATAACCTGGTGATTTTCTATTAAATAGGTTGTGAATATTTGTGCTAATCGCTTTTAGCGAGATATAAGGGATTACGTCCTCATCTATTCTATCAGAGAATTCAAGGCGTTCATTTACCAAGCTAGATGGGAAAGGCTTAAAAACGTTTGTCAAGTGCTCCGAAAAGATTTTGACTTTTTTTTTTGGGTCTCCGATCCATTTCCCATAAGATGTTTTTAACGGGCGATCTTGCGCTTGAGGTCTCTTTAACTGTTTGCCAGCCTTCCAAATGGAGTAGTCCGTGACTTTATCAGCAGTTAAGTTACGAAGATATTTATTTATTGATCTTATTTTAAATTCACCGATACTTTTTCTAAGTTTGTTATTTAGTCTATTAAATATCGCCTGAATATCTTGTCATTTGCCATTTCCTGTGAGCTCTTCTCTTTTCTAATATTAGTTCCCTAATTTCTGTGGGCTATTTTACGGATGCTTCTTCTGCAATGAAGTGTTCCACTTCGATGTCAATATGGCTTATTGTGACCAATGGAAATACAAGGTAAATAAATCCTTCGAGTAATTCTTTAAATTTACGCCAGTTCGTTCTTTTGTTTGTAAGTCTTACGTTTTGTATCTGCTCTATAGACATGTCATTGACCGTTATTATTACGGGTGTTTGATCCGACGATAAATCATCACTGTTTTCAACTTTTACTTCTTTTCTATTTATTTCTTTCGTTATAAAGAATTCAATTAAGATTGATATTTTTGTTGGGTCGGATGGCCAATGAGTAGGCGATCCAGTCGAAATAAACTCACAGTTAATATTTCGCCCTGCTTTGTAAAGCTTCCTGCCTTTTATCGTTAGTAATGTTGACCCCCAATAGCTGTGTTTTGCATTGAAATCACCTCCAACGATAATGTTATTGCCGAGATTTCGAAAAATGTCATTGAGATATTCCCCTGTAGGCGAGTGCTTGGGTGGGCAGTATATGGCAGCTATATTAAATTGTTTGCTTTTTGTCAAAATGTTTATTGTCGCTACTTGCATGGTTTGTTTTTCTTTTTTCGGCATAAGGTTTCAAAATACTTTTTACAGTAATTATAGCACTACCTCCCCTGGCACTGTCAGCTGGATAGGGAGAGTGGTACGAGATAACCAGGCATTTTAATCTTTGTTCCCTGTTTGAAATGGGCTTCGGAAATCAGGCAAACATTAATGTATTCATTGCATAGAAATACCTGTAATTCAGAGATGTGTTTGAGTAAACCGTTTGCATTCCAGGTTTGCTACTTTCAGATTTTTAATCATTTTTATTTTGTTGTTTTTTTCCTGTGGAAATTCTTTGTTTAGTTGTTTAATTATTTTATATCGATTATCCATTCTTTGAATAATAATTAAAAGCATTTCCTTTACTGATAATTCTTCTTCTTTAGGTACGTGTATTTTTCACAATTTGTGCCTGTTGTGTATTAGAATTTCTCCATGGCGGAAATCGATTTCCTCCTGTCAAACTTAACTCCATGTTTTCCTGTTCCCTGTTCTCTTTTTTTTCCTAACCTTCAACCAAGCAGGTGTTCTTTTCCCTCAAATATTATATTATAAGATTATTTAGTAACAATTATATGAATTAATTTAGATTGAACAAATTGAAAGGATTGCCTATTATTTCAAGATACACAACAGTGCCACTGCAACTTTATTTTTCTTAGATCATCCGTAATTTCTCTAGAAGTGTCACTGTCATCGACATATTATTTTCCAATTATTGTTGCTATACGTTGTGAGCTTACATGTTTTCTTTGTTTTTTGTTCAATGATTCTTTTTAACTCAACAAATCTGTCTACTGCAGGGATCATTATTGGTGGTGGTAATGGCTGTCTTTTCAAGCCAATAGAGGCCTTTTCAAGCATTTTATCATTTTGTTTAACTTCTTGAGTTGCGTGTTTTACCCTATTCACACCATCATGATTTCTTACAGATGTTTCAGGAATTTCTTCTGCCTTCCGTTTTTTCGTTGGACTTTTGCTTTTCTTCAATTGTCCTTCTGTCTCCGAAACAAGCTCCTCTTCATCTGTGAGGTATTCTTTTTTTTCTCAGCTTGTTGGATAGCCCCGGCGTATAGGACCTTGTTGGAATAGTATTATATAGTTGAATTCAGGCGTTCGGAACAACCGGAGACATGCCCTAAGACATTATCTCTCCAAAACCCGAATCTTTTCCTTATAACTAGTAGCTGTATTAAACTACAATGTACAACCATAAGCGATGATCGGGATTATAAGAGCCTCGTAGCAAATGACCTTCGCTCTCCAGTCAAGTTGACTGCTATAAAAAGGCCCCTTGTCAGAGCATAAGCCTTCTTGGCCCCAGCAATACAAGCAACTATATGTCTATCGAAATATAGATATTGGTCAAGCCAGATACCCAGATATTTAACAACGCTTCTCACCGCCGATGGTTGCCCTTTTTGTCCAATAATGGACAATTTCTTCCAGTTTTTTTTTCTGGTATCCCTAGGGGCCCCAGCCAATAGTGTTCTGAATAAGATTGTTTCCGTCTTCTGAATGTTGATTTTCAACTTCCAGTCGTCGCAATATCGCTTAATTTGATTGAAGTCACGCTGCAAAAGAATGTTAATGACTTCGATTAGGACCTAATCTGTATGCCACCAAATCATCGACATACGCTATAGCATGTTTGAGTGAACCCACCAGATCATTCGTGTAAATGTTAAACAGGATCGGAGAATTCACCGCCCCCTGCTGTAAACCGCTTTTAATTTCAAAGACTCTGCTCGAAATCACGTTGCCACATTTGACAACGAACTTCTTTTTTATAGGCATATTATAAATTACATATAGCAAAGGTTTGTGCATCCCCCGTCTGGTCAACTTGTCGAAAAGTCCCTCTAACCAGACTGTGTCGAAAGCCTTCTCAAAATTAACCAGACAAGCACCCGTGCATTGGTTCTTGCATTTATTCCACTGAATGTCGGAAACCAGTTTCTACGCGGCATGAATAGTGTTATTTCGTGGAATAGTTTCAATAAAATCCAGTCCAGATTCCCAAAGTTTTTCCACATCTTCAAAATGAAAAAAAGTGTCAGCAACAACAGTGCTCCCACTGCCCCTATTCTTGGTTTTAAGCTCAATCATCACCTTCTCGCCCAAATTCCGAAGTTATCTGATGTCCTTCTTCTCTTCTTGTATACACACTTGTGTACAGGATTCCTTGGAATGGGTATATGCTGGAATCCCAAACCCACCATACTTTTATACCGTATTTCGCTTGCTTCGTTGGTATACATATATTGTGTAAATTTACGTTTCCTCTGTATGGGAATAGTTGGTCGTCGACGGTTATAACTGCTGTCGGCGTATTCGCAGTTTCCAAATGATGATTCAGCATTGTCTGCTTGTCCCGAATGGCAGCTGATTTATATCCCCTATCCCGTGATCGTCAAATCTTATAACACGGTATATAGCCCCGATTCGGGGAAATGACATCGTTGCACGGAATACATACGGGATCTCTGTTGGTTTTCCAAAATGCATCTGTATGCTGGATGTTTGCTAAGTATCTTGTAAGCGATGGTTACTAACGATTTACAATAAAATGCGAAGTGCTGCATTCATGAACATAAATATTTAGGTTCTAAGCGAAAAAATCCCTGGCAATAGATAGTCGTATTCAAAAAAAGACGTAACTGATCTAAGATTTATGTCCGCAGTCGATGGAAAACAAATTCACAGCAATTCTTGTGTACTTTTCGCCCACCTCGGTTGGTTGAAGTTCGCAATTATTGACTTGTGGACCTACAACTCTGCGCCTAAGGGTTTACCTTTTCTGAGAGAAGATAATAAACAAAATATTTATAACAAAACAGACCATCAAATATTATTTTCATCAAAAAAAAATATAAGCTTTTAGTTTCTTACTTTACAGTCTTCTGACCCGTGCAGTCTCTGAATTTATATTATGTACACACAACTTTTGGGTCAAAACTTTGTTCATTCCGAGCATTTGTTTAAACCCCACCCTCACACATTTAATTACTTTCTAGGAGCGATTATATTTTCCATTTCTCAGCTCCTTTCAGTGAACAATCAATTACAATAGCTGCCACAGAATTCAATACCTTGGCCGAAACTTAATTGAATTCAAACAGCCCGACATCCAAATTACGAACGAACTTGGGCTGCAAACATTCACTACTTAACACACAGGTTTATGTGGGTAACGAAAATTGTTGGAGTGGTCCTGTCAAAAACAGCCGATTTTCCCACAAAAACTAAACAATGCTTCATGGACCGTGAGCTCCAGTTGAATCGTTTTTTCTACCCAACCCCCAAACGTATTCGCCATAATGACAGCACGTTTGCCAAAAATTACAAATCCAGAATGCACCCTACGGGACATGGTATGTAAGCATGAACGTTTGTTTTTCAGCGAACGAATCAGAAAAGTTGTTACATACATTTATGAGCACTTCTGAGTTAAGTACGCGAACGACAATCTTAAAAGGCTTGGAACATTCCGCAACTCATATTTTCACAGAGGATAAACCTGGAAACACAGGTGTTATTGTCATCAACATCAATATCATCATAATCGTTACGGTTACCTCTTCAACGATGCTAACATTAAGTGGGGGGGGGGGGGGGGGGGGGGGGGCGACGATTTATATGTCTTTTAGCTGTAAAAGAGACGCAAGGTATGTGTTCCCTCACACCTTCTGTGAAATGAGATATGTATGGTTGTCATGCCCTTAGATATTCGATGGAGGAATGTTATCAGCCAGCAGCAATTATTGGAAAACGATGAAAGTGATTTTGAATCTACGTCCATGTTGCACAGTGGAACAATTTCCTGGAACGCTGACTTAATTTTTAGTTGAAAATTTAGGGTTTGGTGTTAACGTTGTTAAAATGTTCACTAAAAAAACTGAAGTGTTAATAAATTGTTTACAATTAGATACCACGGCGAGCAAAATAAAAGTAACGAAATGCTGCGCTTCCACCAAAAGATAAGACGAGCTTAGATGCAGATTTAATGGGCAGAAATTCGTTTCCCGGTATTTCGACCAGTATGGAGTTATGTCGTAACCTGCTAGTAACATACTGCATACTTTCGGGCAATAAATATTAACATTCACCAAAATTGGTTACCTCCTCTGCCTCTGTGGTCACCATAAATTCAATTTCGCCACTCTATGAAAATACCCAGAGTGACAATAGCTCTCACAATAGCAAAGGTAGGAGAGACACCTATTCACCAACCCAAGTGCCTGGAAACTAATTTTTTTTTAAAGCCGAATTTCATTGGCCGCTCCATAGTGGAGAATCGAGACCCAATCTAATTAGCTAAAACAATTCATAGCAGAGACCTCTGAACTCACCACTTCTGAGAGCAGGTAAGAACAAAATTAATAGCAAGAGAGGCGAAGGCACGCCTCCACACCAGGAAAGTTGTCTCTCCATATTCACCTTACGAATGAAGTGCGCATGTACCAAGCACAGCTTGAGTGCACTCACCATCTGGTGTATAAGCTTAACTGATAGTATGGAGGGGGAGGGGACGAATGAATTGTGGATGGTCGGTAGATTTAGGGATTAGCGAGTGTAAAACATAGGGCATGCGGGATTAAGTCGGTACTTTGTTTATGAACTAATTTTGTTCGTAAACAAAGTTTGCTCGAAAATAACTTTGGTTCTTAAACAAAGTACCGAATTATACGACGAGGCTAGGGATATAAAAAGGGTGCTGCGCGTCGGTTGAAGGGAAGTTGAAATTTACAAGTGGGCCGAGTGGGCGAGGATGTTTAGAGTAACTTCGGGTATTGTGGTATACATATTACTATTTTGACTATAATTGCAAAAGTGTCGCTCTGAATCGAGCCATATATAGCTAAAAATTAAGACTAAATTATTGGCTTCAAAATGGTATTCATACAAGTATGTTGAGCAGACAATAAAAAATATGTTTGCCATAAATGTTGAATAACCCAAAAAGTGGCGATTGAAAAATGGGCGGGTATTGTGGTATACTATGTATGTACTTGTACACTATGTACACTATACCACATTACCCGCTTTACAATTTCTTGCCAACAGAACACTTTTGAATACTTAGGTATAGTATACCACATTGGCCTATGGCAGCTGTACCACATTAGCCGACGATGTATGCAGATAAAAAAATATTTATAAAAAATAACAAAAAAAATACTGACAGTATAACTAATAATTATTTTATAAAGTTTAATAAATCATTTATTGCGAGGTAACTTAGGTATAAGTGATGCACAAAAAAATAAAACACAAAAAACAATTTCAGAAGCATAAAAAAAAACTCGAGTGCAACCAATTATATATTCGACACAAATTACCAAAAACGTGAATAGCTTTGAAGTTGCCAGAACGCGTGCTGGTCGTTTTTTCTAAAGCGCCAGTTTTGTGTGTAACAAACATTCTGGTATCCTGCTTAGTTTTCGAAAAAACTGCCCGTACCACATTACCCTCCTATACCACAATACCCGAACTTACTCTAATTAAAAGTATAGTGAAATAGTTTAAATGGCAACTGCCGTATAATTTTAAGTTGAAATAGTGATAAGAATAAAAATTAAAATTAAGTAACACTAGTGCATATAAGATAAGTTAAAATTAGTGACTAGGGTAAAAGTTAAAAGTATTTAAAACCTAGTATCTAAAATCAACTATACAAAAGAAAGTAGTGACTAGAATAAAAATTAAAATTAAGTAACACTAGTCTATAAGATAACTTAAAAATAGTGACTCGAGTAAAAGTTTAAAGTGATTAAAACCTAGTACCTCAAATTAACTATACATAAGAAAGTAGTGACTAGAATAAAATAGTGAAAAGACCTGCCGTTCACCAGCGAAATCTTCCAAATAGTTGATGCCAAAAGATGTCCTTCCTACAAATATACCTCTATTGGAGGAGAAGGACGCCAGTACAAGTTGACCAGCCGAACGAGAGACGCAGAGTACCTATGGAGGCGACCATAATTTAAGTACCCTATATTAAGATTTTTTTTTGCTATATTGAAACATACATTTTTTTTACCTACCTTAAAATTAAGATACATTAATATACATTTACTTACCTTAAAATTAAGATACATTAAAATTACCTTTACTTCCTTTAAAATTAAGATACATTAAAATTACCTTTACTTACTTTAAAATTAAGATACATTAAAATACATTTACTTACCTTTAAATTAATTTACTTTAAAATTACCTTTACTTACCTTAAAAATTAATATACATATCTTAAAATTACAATTACTTACCGTTAAAATTAATATACTTTATAACCTTAGATTTATAATACTATAAAATACCATACCTTTAGACTCTAAAACAATTACTCCCCTTGTATCAATTACAAGAAATATATATGTATACACCCCAGAATCCTAGCGGAGTGAAGAGCGTTCCTCCGAATCGTACGAACTATCTGGTCTTTGGTGACATAGGGAAAAATTTCGCATAAGTTCTCGTTTCAGATCCACCCCACCCGAAGATAGATCTATCGTCGTTGGAGTTGATAACGGCAGTAGCCGATTTTCACAAACGGGTAAAGTACTATAACTAGGGTATATACTCGTATATATATATATAACTCCATTAAAATAAAAGAGTAAAATGAATCTAAAGGAAGCAATTATGTTAACCTAATTGAAGTTGAGCTATGTTTAACTAAAGAATATGATTAAATAAATTCATTTTATAATGGTAACTTAAACGTAAATGGTGTGGTGTTCTCAATGGTTGGTGGGACGACCCATATAAGTATGGAATGTGGTCGTCAAAGGTTGGGAGGGCAAGGGATTCGACCATCTGAATCCCCAGCAAGTGTGTGTGGTTGGTTTTCCTTTCCTCTTTCATTCTCTTTTTCTTACAGATCTCTCTTCTTTTTTTTTCTATTGCACGATAAAGTTTGTGTGTGTCAAGATGCTAAAAGAACCCCCCCGGACTGAAGCAGCTGGAGAATAAATATCGTGCGCATTTCGACCATGGTCCCTAACATCCTGCCACAAACCAGGGCAGCGATTCGACAAAATCCTCGTCAGGACACAGGTCGCACACGACACATTACAAAATGGCGCCCAACGTGGGGCCCGAAGTAGGAGAGCTTGCTCTTTTTCCTTTGGGGCTCACACCAGTGGAAACCTCGTGTTTGGAATTGCGTAACATAAATCTTTATTTTTTTTTGTTACGACCAGCTCTTGTAGTTCTCCACACAAAAAATTTCTTTTTCCCGAATGTATTCGGAATTGCGTACTCTAGAACTTCAATTTCTATTTTACGACCAGTACGTTTGGTTCCATACCATATATAATACATTTTTTTCGAAGACCAATAGTCGTATTGGAATTGCGAAGTCATTCTTGTAAATCGAGATGATTTTCGACCGACACTTTTGTTTCTTCACCTATAATAATACTTTTATTTTTACTTCACTTGCGAAACAGTAGCAGTAATGGAATTGCGAATTCATTCTTGTGAATCAAGATGAAGTTCGACCTACTCTATTGTTTCACAACCCACATTTCCAGTATGGTTGGAATTATGACGGTGTTTCCAAGTAAGGAATCCGTCATCCACCATACCAGCAAATGAAATTCTTTTTCTCTCTCTTCGATTTCACTTTCCTATCTTTTCTTTTACCCAAGCACACCCTTGCCCAACCAAGGGAACACCATCACCATTTATCAACTAAGTTACCATTAATCGTATTACTAATACAAACAAATACTTTTTCCTTTTGTTATATTACCTTGCAAAAGAAATTCTTTTTGTGAGGAAAAATTCATTATAGTTATTGATTATTATTATATTTATAAATTATATTTATTTATTATCTTATAACTAAGATAAAAAATCCGAGGACCATAATGAAATTCTATGTGTTGAAATCTCTCGGGCAACAGAATGCATTACTGACTGCTGGAATAATTCCGGAGAATGTCGCATTATAAGAAGACATTTTGGGACACCTGCTCCTGGATGTTATAGCTATTTTTACAACGCTGTTTTACAATACTGAATATTGAACATTATCCGGTGCATTGGAAGGTAGTTGTGGTACACCCTAACCCGAAAAAGGGTAAATACAGCAGGAACGCTGTCAATATTAGGTCAATCAGTTTGTTTCTAAATACATACATATTAGTTGGGTCTTGGGGAAAAGAGACTAACTTGTTGAATAAAACATTCCTACAAACATCAATTGTCATATTTATTATATATATTTATATTTATATATATTTATTATAGTCATATTTATTATATACATTATTAAAGTGATGCCGATGATACTTTCCGAAATTCCCCAAAATTCGATGTTAAATTACCCGAATTGGGGAAGAACAAATATCCAATTCCCCACAAATTCCCCACACAATTATCTAGTAAAAAAAACAGGTTTTAATAGAAAATCGATAAATTTTAATTATTTATTTTTATTCATTGTTTTTTGCCATATCCTTGCTCCTAACATCTTCTTTGAATGACCAAATTTCAAACTACCGCCTATTTTTAATTCCTTCTCTGGTCATTAAAGATACTAAGTAGGTATCAGTATCTATGTAGGCGATTTGATGTGTTTGTGGTAATCCACTGATGATCCCAAACCACCACATCTGGGTGAAACTCCACAAATATATATAGTCATACTAGTAATAGTTGACTATACATATATTAATTTTTGACTTTCAGTCATAGCCATACAATAGGCTGAACAAACAATTCTTTTGTTATTCTTCAAATCATTTGAATTGGAAATAAGTTCACACTCATTCGTGAGTGGTGACAACACATATACCCCTGCTATAAAACTTTTTAAGATTTCTGTTTTCAGTTTTCATGTTTTTTAGTTCACTGAATTTTCTTTCAACTGGTGCGTTTGCAAAAGGCAATCCAAGTAAAAGGCAGATGACAATTTTTAAATCTAGAAACTGTCCATGTCCCTCATTGGTTTTAAGTGTAAACACCTTCGCTTATTAGTTTTCAGCACTATCTCTTTCGTCAAGTCTATGTCGAAGACAATCCAACACAGCGTGAGATCGCCACTCGTCATCCAGTTTTTGAAGTGTCACAAACTTTTTAAGCATTGGAAATCGCATCATTGATTTTGTGTTGAACTGCTGAGTTCTGATTGATTAACAATAGAAATAATAGAAAAAAAAAAATTATCCTTAAAATCTTATCTCTTTGAAATGTCCGACGTCAATTCAATGTAAAAATCTTGGCATGTTTTATAGAAACTTGAAATAGCTAAAAACTGAACGAAAATGTACCCTTTCGTCTATATTTTTTAATAAAATCATCAAACCGTTAATGTATCGTCCTTAGATAAAGTACTAAATACTAAAATGTTAAAATCACCGCATTTTCCCCGCATAATGTCAATCCCCTCAAAATCCCCAACACGAGTTGAGGTTTCCCGCAGTTTGGGGAATTCCCCACAAATTGGCAACCTTGCTAATTATACACTTTTATTATATCTTTATTTTTTAACCAATTTTTTTTGTACCTATTCTTGCTTTTCTTAAACTTATTTGTATACCTAATTTTTAAATTGTCTCAATCCAGTTATAATGTTGCATTTCACCTTACTTATTAATAGCACAACACTAAACACTATGCATGGGGTGGCGACGGTGTAGAGGTTAGTGTGTTGGCTTGTACAGATAAATAAGTTGTTCAGGAGGAAAGATCACAATGATATTCCCTGTGTTCGAATCTCCCAGACAGCAGAGAACAGACAGACAATACTGACTGCTGGGATAAGTCCAGAAAGTGTCGCTTCAAACGACGATTTTTTCGTGGTCGAGGACCCACAGGAGAAAGTGGATTTGCTGGGCGCTTGTTTCGAGGCCGTGTATACGGTGAACAATCCTGTTCGCCGTAACCACGACATTGAGAATAGGGCTCTGGTGAGCCATTTCTATCTGCGCACCGAACTTGAGAATTGGCGATCTGAGAATAACGGTTTCACCGTGTTCACTGATGAAAACCATGCTAATGCAGTTGTCGCCAATGGCCGAGATGCATCGCACTTGTTCGTGTCGAAGAATGATCTTCTGTGCATCTTCGAGTCACTAAAGAATAAAAAGTCGGCGGGGATGGATGGTGTCCCAAACGTCGTATTGAGACACCTGCCTTTGGAGGCTGTAGATATTTTCACCACGCTGTTTAACAATGCGCTGAATAATGCACATTATCCGGCGCATTGGAAGGTAGCAGTGGTACACCCTATCCCGAAAAAATGTAAAGATAGGACGAACCCTGCCAATCTCCGGTCAATTAGCTTACTTCCGAATATTAGCAAGGTCTTTGAAAGGGTTGTCAATAGAGCCCTGTTAAAGTGGGTCGAGGACAATAACATAATCCCGGACAACCAGTTTGGTTTCAGGGCGAGGCATGACACTATTCATGCCGCGTCGAAACTGGTTTCCGACATTCAGTGGAATAAATGCAAGAGCCAATGCACGGGTGCTTGTCTGGTTGATTTTGAGAAGGCTTTCGACACCGTATGGTTAGAGGGACTTTTCTACAAATTGACCAGGCGGGGGATGCACAAACCTTTGCTATATGTAATTTATAATATGCTTATGGGAAAGAAGTTCGTTGTCAAATGTGGCAACGTGACTTCGAGCAGAGTCTTTGAAATTAAAAAAGGTTTACAGCAGGGGGCGGTCAATTCTCCGATCCTGTTTAACATTTACACGAGTGATCTGGTGGGTTCACTCAGACATGCTATAGCGTATGCCGACGATTTGGTGGCATACAGATCAGGTCCTAAAATCGAGGTCATTAATATCCTTTTGCAGCGTGACTTCGATCAAATTAAGCGATATTGCGACGACTGGAAATTGAAAATCAACTTTCAGAAGACGGAAACAATCTTGTTCAGAACTCCATTGGCTGGGGCCTCTAGGGATACCAGAAAAAACTGGAAGAAATTGGCCATTATTGGACAAAATGGGCAGCCATTGGCGGTGAGAAGCGTAGTTAGATATCTGGGTATCTGGCTTGACCAGTATCTGTATTTCGATAGACATATAGCTGCTTGTCTTGCTGGGGCCAAGAAGGCTTATGCTCTGACAAGGAGACTGTTTCATAGCAGTCAACTTGACTCTAGAGTGAAGGTCATTTGCTACGTGGCCCTTATAAGGCCGATCATCGCTTATGGTTGTCCATTGTGGTTTAATATAGCGCCTAGTTATATGGAAAAGATTCGGGTTTTGGAGAGACAATGTCTTAGGACCTGTCTCCGGTTGTTCCGAACGCCCGAATCCAACTATATAAAATACTATCCCAACAAGGTCCTATACGATGAGGCTCAGTTGAATAGGATTGACAATTTCCTCATTAAGGTCACTCGAAGGCACGTTGCAAGGGCGATGGCCAGCGACAATAGCCTTATCTTTGGGGCTTACTACCCCAATGAAATGTACATAGAGAGTACGCTCCGGTCTGGCTTTATCCCGCCGGAGGCATTTATCCATATTGATGCAAAAGGGCTGTTACAGACGAGGGATGGTATCCCGGTATTATACCACCGCTACCGCAGCGCGAGAGATAAGCGGCTCATCCGCGGCGAGGGCATCGCCAATGCTCATGAGCTCCTCCGTTTTAGTACCGCAATATCGGAAAGGGATCAATTCGACACGGAAAAGCAATTCGCCGAGTTTTGGTGGCTTGTTGAGGGGGGAGGGGTCAACATGCCCTCCCAGGACGGTGCGTTACTCTAGGTAACATCCTTTTAGCTTATAAGTTAGATTAAGTTAGCTAGGGCGTTTTTGGGAGAGGCCGGGCTCGCCAACGTGTGGTGGTGCTTCCGGGAGTTGACTGACGCTGTAAGGCCTCAGTCGGCTCACGGCGGCGCGTGTGCACGTTGACGACTGCCAGGCACCCGGAAAGCAATTAGGATTTTGACCACTTGTTGCGCAAGGCAACGAGTGTTCAGAATCCTAATTATAGTTAGAATATGTTAGGTAGTTTAAGTAAGTAGAATAGGTAGTTTGTAATTTGTTTTATATAAAAATATAAAATTTAAATAATGATGCCGAGTTTTATTTAATTTTCTCGAGGAACACATATGTAAGATTAGTTCGTAAAATAGTTTTTAGGCCGAAAGGCAATAATTATAAGATATAGTTAAGTTTAGGGCGTCCGCATAAGGATCAATAATCTAGAATAAGTATCCTGTTAATTTTAAGTTAGATTTAATCATTTTTGTCTAGTATGTAAGTTGATATAAGCTAATAATTAATAAAAATGAATTTAAAAAAAAAAAGTCAAGTGTGTTGGCTTGTGACCCGTGCGGTGCAGGTTCAATCCCCATGGGGAACATCAACATACGCCACCCAATCACATGCCTCTACACCAAAAGGAGGATTTCTGCCTGGTAGTACAATGGAACGTTACCGAGTCTGAGTGCTCTGGGATTTGGATTTCCTTTCTTTTTCAAAAAAAAAAAATTAAAAAAAAAAAAAAAAAAACACTATGCATATTACGAAAGTATATTAATTGATAAAAAAAACTTTCTAATCATAAATTTTCTATATTTTTTATGACATACATATACATTATGTATGTGTGTATGTGTATACGAATTCGATTGCCCCTCCCATTTTTATAATTAAAAGTTGTGAAACAGAAATAGTATTTGAAGTTGTTTCCTGGTTCATTTAAAGGGAATATGGGTATGTGCTTCGAAAGGCCGTAGAGATAAGCCGCTGAGTGAAGCGTTCGTGATCCCGAGTTAGGGACTATTCCAACAGAGATGGAGGAAGAGATAGTCATGGTGAAATGGCTACTGCCTGTTGCAAAGGATGTTCTCCTCCTAATGTCAAAACACCCACGACACCAGAACTAAGTTTTATTTCCATACTCACAAACACCTGACCTTCAGCCACAGTTTTCTTTGGTACAGGGAAATAACTTCACGGGCAATAACTTCACATGGGCAATAACTTCACCTCGAGTGGGCAATAACTTGACCTTTTTTTGTGAAGTTATTGCCCACTGATGGTGAGCAATAACTTCACCGTAAATTTTGTGAAGTTATTTCCCACCTATAATTTGAGAATTTCTCTATTATAACTAAAGACCCTTGCACCCACTCCAAATCAAACAGTGACCCCAAGCAGGGGTCTGTTTATGGGATTAGTTGCGAAATCGCAAGTAGATTCCATAAACATTTCAATACCTATGGGGGGGGGGGTCCACAGGCAACCCCCCTGCTTAGGGTCACTGTTTGATTTGGAGTAGGTGCGAGGTACGGTTCTTGATTTATCATAAAGTTTTAAGAGAATTTATTTCCCACAAAAAAGTGAAGATATTGCTCACCTAATGCCCACTCGAGGTGAAGTTATTGCCCATGTGAAGTTATTGCCCGTGAAGTTATTTCCCTGCACCGTTTTCTTTCATAATTTTTTTTGATCGCTTCTCTTATGCGCCACGATAAATTTTGCAGCAAAATCCCACCCAACCGATTAGTATACGCTGCAACCGCCGATGCCGATGCTTTTGCAAACAAGGAATTACCGCCTTTCCATGTACCGCTAAAGCTTACAAGGTCAGGTGAGCCCAAGGCGTATTCAACATCTTGAAGTTCACACTTTGCATTCAATTCTTCAGGTCGGCGGTTCCGTAGTACGAAACAGGTTGTTATTTTTAGTCGCTTTAATACGAATGCCAACCATCTTTAAGAACTCGTTGCATATATCAGAAACAAATGCACCGCCTGTTGTTTCCCAAAATGGCAGACAATTTGTTCGTTCTTCATGCATAAAAAATGTCTCACCACACGCTGGTCAGCTGCATGACATCTGCTTCTGCTGCAAGGCTTACTCTCCAAAAATAACAACTACATCCACCATATTCCAGCAACCAGCACCAGCTGCAGATCCAAACAAATTGCCGCAAATTTATTTGACAACAGGAGATTTCTCTGTGCAGATGTCCTGGCATTGCAGTACAATAGTGAACGGCACCCAACTACGAGGCAAGTGCAATCTCCCCCGCCCACTCGTACACATAAAATATACATACTGGATACTGGTAACCACCTCGACAAACAATGACGCACTCACGGAGATACTCGTGCAAAGGGTATTTATTTAATATTTTTGTTTTATTTTTCCAGCAGAGGATTTCAAGGATCAAACATATGAGGTACTGCAGTCAGTATGTAAAAGTACCCGTACAGCAAGAGCCGCTCCTTTTCGTCCTCACTTCTACATTTTGCATATACCAATGGGGATGAGACCTTAATAAAGTGATTTATCATTTTAAATAAAAAGGACATGCCCTCTTGGTGAGTCCCAAAATAATTCCTCCTTTGTAGTTCATCATTGCTGTTCATGTCGGACATTGTAGCTGGTGCAAACATTGTCGGCAATCATTCAAGCAAGGATTCTAGTCTATGGTTCCTGAACTAAGGGGTTTTTACGGGTTACACCGTAGCGATTTAAGGCATTCATGTAAATTTGATAAAGCAGGCAAAACATAACTGCAAAGGAGATTGTGAAGGACAGTTGCAATAAATTGAAATTTATTGTGGAAGTATTCCGGTGGGAGCTTTTCCCATGTTAATATTTAGATAATTAACAAACAAAGGGAAATTGCAATGGCAGTACACACTTCACAGTCAGAAGGATGTCCAAATTGATAAGGATACCACGTCTGAACGGCAAATCTCAGTGGAAATTAAGCAAATGCATTGCTGGGCAAATATTTTAAATGCATCTGGGAAAAACGTGATCTGTGGCCTATTTCACCAACTTACAAATTTGTATTTACAAGCATTTTTTAACAAAATTTGTGATTTTGTTGATTTACCAAACTGTGGGTATTACAAATTTGTAGTTGTATTCTACAAAGGGAAATTTGTGGGAATATTTCCATTTTCGTTTCACCAAAAGTTATTTATAGTTGTAATTTACAAGTTACAAATTTGTGAAAAGTTGACTTATTTGTGAGTTTAGGTTTCACCAAAGAAAATTATTTTCAAATTTTGTGTAGTATGTGAGAATATTTTACAACTGAAAGTTGACGTGTAATTCCTCCTACAAGTTTTGTTTCATATTGATAGTACTCGTAATCGAAAAAATGTCTTTGCAACGAAGGCATAGTAGTAGCGATAGTAGCGAAAGTGACGATCATGTTTTAATTTTAAGAAAAAAATGTAATTTCGGAGTTATTTAATTTTAATGAAAAATCTCGCCTGACTTGCAAGTCAGAGGAAATAATTGCAATTATTGGGCCACAAATAGCTGATGCCGACACGACTGAGAAAAACTTTGCATTAACACCAAGGCAATACCATGGTGTAACAGATATGCGTGGGATATCTAAATCGCAGATGTGTTTCTCGCGTTTGTGCAGCAAATTTTAATTTATTGTTTGAAAGTGTTGTATGTTGGCCAAATATAGACGGAAGCTTAACAAACATAGATGCCCTGGCGAATTTGAATCTGCATATAGGCACATGGACAGCACTGCATAAATTTTATGTTCGTATGTGGGCCGGACTATACCTTTTATAACGCATATGTGAATTGGCCAGGAAGTGTGCACGAATCAAGGGTGTTACGAAGAAGTCCCTTTTTTTCAAAATTTGAAGGTGGATTTCGTTATATTCGTGCACATAAATCAACTCGGAGAATAATAGAAATAGAGAAATTTCCGTGTCTGACGGACTTATGATTGCAATCCATGAAAGCAGTTACTGTTATAAAATGTTGCATCATCTTAACCAACATTTCCCGACAAGCGGCAGATAGATAATATTATCGAAATGTTCACCACCACTGAGGATTCAAACAACGCAGATACTCAAAATGCTGAAAATTTTGATGGCCGGGCTTCCCTAGAATATTTTTTAAATCACTTTTCGTTAGCAAATATCATATTAAATAACGAGACTTTTGAACTTTAAATGAAATATATGTTTATTTATTTTATTTTTATTTTTAGTAGTTACTTAATTTTAAAGCGTTTTCTTCCAACACTTTTATCTTCTCTTTCAGCTCTGCAGTCTCCAAGTCGCGTTTCTTTTTTCTAGGCATTTAACTGCAAATTATAAATTTCAAATTGAAGCCTCCTTTTCTTCAATCGAAGAATATCCGCATTTTGTTGTTGCGCTTGAGCTTTTTTGATGATACATGAGGTTTGATTGAATAAAAAAATACGTACATATATTTTTAAATGTATAATAATAAAAAAAAATTGATATGTAGGTACCTACATATTATATACTTACCAGAGTAGGCCGTTTTTAATTTTGCCACGTAATATCTCGAAAATATTTCCAATTTTTTCCATTTTGAATTAAGAGGATAATGAAATTAAAATATCTTTCCACGAGTTTACTTCACCCAAATAAAACCTCCTTCTTTTCTCTTATCAAGGATCAAGGAGACAAAAAAAAAATCTTATTTTGCTCATTCATTTTAATTCCAGGATTGCACGACGATATTCCACAAATTTGTGAGAAAACACTTGTGGATTACACATTGCACAAAAACCCTGTGCAACAGGAATTTTTATACTTGTAATCAACATGTTTATTCTTACAATTTTTTTTTGTCTAATCACAAATTTTGTGGGTTCATATATTTGTATTTGGTGAAACGGAAAACCAGATTACAAATTTGTAATTGTGATTCACAAATACAAATTTGTGGTTATAATTTGTAGTTTGGTGAAATAGGCCCCTGGGCTTAGACCTACTGATGGGATATTGGTTGTGCTTAGAAGTTGATTATGATATTATAAATGAATGCAATAACTATCAATATTTCCTTTCAATTGAGTTTAACGGTATTACCACTTTATTACTATGGAAGCAATATGGAACGGCTCTGTCTATGTTCTCAACCAATTTATATCCCAAATGTTCACACATGATTTGGTTCCCCTTTACACATAAAAAAAAGAAGCTAAGTTCACGCACAAGGATTTCATCCTTGATATCAGCGGAAAAAATCATAATAATATTTACATATGCTTGCAGCACTTTCCCGGATGTATGCTTTTGTTTTCATCTTCAACCAGTTTGCACAAGTGTAGGAAATGTTTGTAAAGGCCTCAGAATTGTATGCAGAAGGGTAAAGGGGACAAGTAAGAGGGTGAGAAGATGACAACATGATTCTGTGATTCGACAATTCCGGAAGAGTCCTCTTGCAAGCTATACACTTCCACACACATTCATAATTGAATATCAAACATTGCTTTGTTGAATGTTTCAGGGAGATCCGAAATGCGAATGCGATAAAAATTCAATTTCTTTACCAAGGATGTTTGTCGATGGATTGATTTGATAATTTGTCTGCATTTTCTTCTCGTTTTCAGTTTGTGTCTCTCCATCGCTTCCTTGCATAAATAAATTACATTTTTTTTCAAATAAAATAAGGATACATGATGCGATGGCGGGATGATTAAAAAACAAAGATTGCGCTAAGGCTATTGTACCTACTCTATCAATCCATCAACGTAGAATATCGATACAAATAATTTGGCCTTATAGTAATAGGCGTTTCACTTGACCGACAATTGACATTTTTTGTGTCGAGTCACTTTCTAGGCGTTTCAGTGTCTGTATTACGTTCTTTAAGCGCCACTCGTTTTCGATCAATATGCGTTTCACCAAAGCCATATAAAGGGTCTTTCATTAGCGACTTGACAACTTCAAACTGTTAGTGTGAACGCACCCTTAAACCGATTACTAAACTTTCAATTTCAAAATATTCAGTAAAATCAACATTTTCATCATGGTGAAGAAACAACGTTTAAAAATAATTAAAATAAATTAACTACCGAAATTCCGAGTCAGTGGTCGCAAATTTAAGAGCGTTAACGCCAATTTTCGGCCGTAATTTAAATCCAAGTAGAGAAGCAATTCATAATCTGGTGAAAAAATTTGAGTCAGAATATTCGCTGCTTGATGCTGCTGTGCCAGTGAGACTACGTTTTGCCCGAAGTGTGGAGAATATTACTGCCGTAGAGGCGTCCGTCGCAAACCAGCCAAATCAGTCAATTTCACTGCATTCTCAAGAATTGGGCCTCTCCCAGACCACATTATGGCGACTTTTGAGCAAGGATCTTGGCCTACACCCTTTCAAGATCAAGCTGACTCAAGAAACAAAGCCACTTCATCATATGAAGCGACGTACGTTCTCCAATTGGGCTCTGGACATGATGAAAGAAAATTAAGAATTTTATCGCAAAATCATCTTCAGCAATGAGGCGCATTTTTGGTTAAACGGCTTCGTCAATTTTCATTTCATTTTATTTTTATTTCATTTAAATGCTTACACATTAAGACATAAATTTATCTTATAAATTAGTGAAAGCTTTGTAATAATAAATTCAATTATGATACGGGCTACTTAAAAGAACTGTTCAATAATTTAATTTAAGATACCTGTACAAAGATTTATAAGAAATAGTAACATTATTATAGAATTTTATTATACTGGCAATAAAGAAAAATATAAACAAATCGTAAAAGAAATGAATAAACAAATAAAACATTTAAACATACATCTCCGTACATATATATTTTTAAGAATAAATACCAAATTTAAAAACAAAATCAATCGGGGAACTCCAAATAAAAGGACTTGAGGATAGTCCGAAACTGCCCAGTGCCGCCTAGCCTTCGCACATGCCGAGGCAAGAAATTCCACAAGCGGACGGATTTGATGAAGAACTATCGTTCCGATGTGAGACACGTGACTTGAGGGTGAATAAGTAGTTGTTGGGATCTGTTTGAGGAACCAAAGCACAATTTGTTAAAAAGATAGCATGGCTGATGTGTCTGAACCACGTTTGATAATAAAATACGTGAACGAAAGCGAAGTAAATTGTCAAGTGACATATTGAAAAGTGATTTAGAATAATTTGAAACACTGTCAAACGATTCAAGTTGTAAACATAACGTGCGTTATTGAATGCGACGTTGAGCTTCCTCTTGCTGGCAGCATCACAGTTACAGAAAATTTCGCAGCCATAGCTACGAATTGGAACAATGAGTGTTTTTGCTAACATTATACGTGTTTTTAGAGGAATAAAATGTTGTGAGATCCACAACTGGCGTACCACACCATACACTTTGCCAACGGCTGCATTAATATGAGTATCCCATGTAAGTGTCCTATGAAATATCATACCCAAATTTCTGACCGAATCGACATACTCTATTCTGGAGCCATTCAGCGTAATGTCTGGAAAATAAGAAGTGTCCATTGACTTTTTACTAATGACAATACATTTAGTTTTTTGAGGGTTTAGAAATAGCCCATTCCTCTCGGACCAATCAGATATCCTCTGTAAATCTATATTGATCGTATTAGCACCGTCTTCAATCATGCCAAAGGAACAACTTCGATACAGCTGGACATCATCAGCATACATGTGGATGGATGTCGATGTGGATATTAGAGTTGAAATCTCGTCAACATAAAGGGAAAAGAGGAGAGGGCCTAAATTCGAACCTTGTGGAACCCCACGAACGTGAAAAGGAAGTCGGATGAATTATGTCCTACCGACACAGCTTGTTTCCTTAGCCTAAGGTATGCCGACATAAGTGAAACCGCTGAAGGTGAGAACCCGAATAACATAGAGAGCTTTTTACATAAATTTAGGTGATCAACAGTATCGAATGCCTTAGAGAAGTCTAAAAGTATTAAAAAGGTCACCTTGCCCTCATCCAGAGGCTGTCTAATCTCTTCAACTAGGTTAATGACCTCAGTTATGCAGGATTTCTAAATCCAGATTGCATCGATGAAAGTAAGCTATTTGAGTGAATGTGGCAGTTTATTTGCTTTTGCATTATCTTCTCAAAGACCTCAAATACCAAAGACAAAGAATAAGGAAGAATGAAAATAGGACGGTATCATTACTATTTGGACTTTTGGGGATAGCAAAAATCTTCGCATTTTTCCATTGAAAAGGATGAACACCAGTAGTTAAAATAAGATTGAAGACATGGACTAGTGCAGGTAGAATTAAAGGAAGAAAAATTTTGACAAATTTCGGATGTATTCCATCCAGACCAACTGCATTTGACTTAATTGACAACAAGCTAGCAACAACGTCTGTACTCGCAACACAAGAAAATTCAAAATTGTCCACTAATGAAGTGGGAGAGACTGATGGACATGAAGGAACTACGTTAAGTTCATGGAAAGGAAGTGCAACGAAGTTTTTATTGAGGAGGTTTAAATCTAAACTATCATCCAAACTAGGTCTATTTTTGCCCATTCCAAGTGCACGTAAATTTTTCCAAAGCTGTCGACCTTTTAGTGATGGATTTAGTTTGTTTTTGTAGAATTTACTTTTAGCAGCCCTTATTTTACTGACTACTTGATTGCGCCGGGTACGATATAGGGAGAGATGAAAGTCTAATCTGTGCCGCGTCCACTCGTTATAAGCCTGATTGCGTAAGTCCATAAGATGCCGAATTTCGTTTGTAAAACAAGGACACTGGCCATGTTTAATCGGTTTTAGTTTTAATGGAACATGCTCATTAAATAATGTAGAGATGTTGTGATTAAGGAACTGGATTTAATCAAATGGGGAGGATAGGAAGAAAACATGATCCCATTCAACAAGACGGGCCTCTACTTCCAGCAGAGGATAATTAATATCTATTATTAAAATCTCTGTATTCATAGCTAGAGACCGAGCAATTTTTGACGAAGTCAAACGTTAAAAAGAGAAGATCATGTTTCGAAAAAACGGGTGCCGACAGCTGATCATAAAACAAAATGTCATTAGAGTCACTAACAAAAAAAAAAGACTAGAAGAGTGCTTGATTCCGAAGAAAAGTGTGTGGGATTAGTTGTATTTACAAGAAACAAATTCAGTGATCTCATGCCTTCAATAGGAGTACTGTCAACTAGTAGGTTACTATTAAGGTCGCCGCCAACTACGATTTTGGGTAGCATACAGATATTGATTCCAAGAGACCAAATAAAGGAGTTACATCGATATACTTGTTAGGTCTATAGACAGACCCTATGAGGACATCTCCCATTGTGGACTTAAGTTCAACAAACACATAATCCAGTTTACTACCAGTTACAGACTTACAGTTAATGGAACATCTCAACCTTCTTTTCACGTAAACAGCAGCACCACCACCCACTCTTCCAACTCTATCGCCCGAAAAAGTCTATAGCCATTTAATGTGTACGCTTTTTTCCTTATTCCTTCAGAAAACCACGTCTCCGTTACGCAGATAACATCCACCATAGATCCCTCAAACAGATCCCTAAACTCGTCAATTTTTGGTAAAAGGCTTTATGCATTAATGTGGCACACCTGTAAGCCTGTGCTTTGGTCGCCTAAAACACGTATCATAGATTGCAGAATTCGATTATTACCACCGCTCATGGAAGTCCCGCCTAAGTTATTGCTTTGCATCTAAATTATAAACAAGCAAAAACAACGGAAAAGGTATGTACTGAAGGACTAGCGAAACAGAACGTATCAAAGTCCCTTTACCGTTCATCCGATCAATATAAAAATAATTTAAGAGAATATTACAGAGGTATTAAATTAAACTTTAAAGAGAAAAGTAAAACTAAGATTTGAAAACTTCTATAAAAATTCAATTGCAAAATTAAAAAAAAAAAAGGAAAACTTGAAAAAATAATACAAGTAGAAGTGTTGAGAAAAGAAATAAAAAGAAAAGAGGTAATTATCCATGAGGGCTGGCAATGTCGTTCAGTTTATTGATGTCATTAACGTGGACAGCTTTTTCATCAGTGCGCCGTTTGACTAACACCTGGCCGCGAATCGTAAACACGGATGATAGAATTTTTTGTTTTTTTAATTGTAGTGCCGCGTGTAGCAAATAGTTATTGAATTTAGAAAAGCACTGGCGCAGGTAAATTGTCGAGTTGGATTGTAGCCCAACGCCAAATAGGTTCAATTGTTTACTATTTACTTTTCGGTATTTTGCGATCGATGTAAGCACGAAGTTCCTATCGTACGCTGACCGAAATTTAATAATAATAGTGGCGGTGTTTACGAGTATATTAGGCTTCGGGCGAGTGCGGAAAATATCATTAATAAGTGGTGGTTTAATATTAACCGTGTTTCTTTGCACGCGGATATAGGGATAATTTGAAATTTGCATGTAAAATACAACAACAACTTATCCTATATACGCTAACTTTAGCTGGGACAGCTATCGCCGCTAAGTCCTTTAGCGGGGATAAACAGTGCTTCCAAACCCCATTTTTTCGTTTCTGATGAATCTTTGCGATGAATTTTTCAGGAAATGTCAAATTTTGACATCCCGCCGACCACTATATTTTGTTCGTGATTTTATTATTATTTTTTTTCAAAATTTAGTAAACCTGTCAATGTAAACTGTTTTTTATAATTTTAGAATATGCTTGGCATTAATTTCAACTGTCGGAAATTAATATTTTTGAATTTCACGATTTTCAATACAAATTTCTTAACTCAACTTACAGCTGTGTGACTAATAAACGTCATAGGTTCATGTGTTGTGCTGCCAAGTTGTTTTTGATGAATTCTTAAGCCGCTTAATGGTGCAAAGAAACACGGCTATTGATAACATGGCACAAGTGATGAAAGTATGATTTTAAGTTTTCTTCTGGAGTTAGCGGAATACCAAATAAAACCGCGACGCGTGAAACACTTTTATTTTCAAGTTCTTCTTGCACATATTTAATGTCGGAGAGTTGAGATTTTAAATCAGTTCGTTCAACGATGCTATTTTGAAGTGCGGTTTGAGTGTCCGACAATACTTTGTTTACATCAAGTAAGGATGTTTTTATTTGCGATATATCGGATTTTAGCGTATCGATATCGGTGTTTGTTATTGTTTGCGTGGTTTCGAGCTGTGAGACTCTAGAATTAATATCAGCTATAGTTTGTTTAAGTTCGCCGAACTGATTATCAATTTTGGTCGCGAGTGCGGAGTTATTTTCATTCATTTTGGACGATATGAGCGATATGATAAATTTACTTTGACTTTTTAGCTTTTCGTCAATTGTTTCTCACATTTTAGTGTCATCCGCGGTAATTTTTTTGTTCTTTTGTTGCGGTGAATCGAGGGAGGTTCGAGGTGAGTTTGTATTTACTATGTCTAGTTTGGAGTTCGACCTGCACCTCTTAGGATTAGACATGTCGTTAGGTGAAGGTATGATGATGTATGTATAGTTATAGTACAAAGAACAAAGGAATTTTCTTATTAGAAATAAAAAAAAAATTGTGAGCCACGCTGCACTCACGGTATAGTTGATGTGTAAACATGTAGGCTCGTCAGTGTTGCATGTGGAAATATCACAGAGCTTGTGGTTTTGATAAAAAAGAGATTTGGGTATTGTATTGAAATAAAACCATTATATATATTTAATGTCAACGACAAAATTTATTTAATGTTTGCCCGAACAAATAATTGGTTTGTGAAAGCTGAATTAGGAGACGTACACTGTCGACTCAAGTGTGTCGATGTACCGGGAAAATATAGCATCGATTGTCGTTTAAGTGACATTCTTAAATCGGCCATCGGTTACCGAAGTACAAATCGATATTTTTCCTCTTACCTTCAACTGATGTACAACAAACTACAAGCTATACAGCCTCAATTATTCAAAACAAATCTTCTTCCACACAACTTTCCGGTGTTTCGTAAGGACATAATAATCTCTAATATCGAACATAAAAAACAACGACACGCGGTTGTTCTCAAACGGTCACCCATCTACGTACTAACCGCGCCAAACGTCGTTTAATTGCGGTGATCTGTCGAGCAGCGATTAACTCACGTGGTAATGAAAATCTGACGATGACGAAATCTGACGATGATGAAATCTGACGAAATCTGAAGATGTTGGTGACGCTAGATATTTCCAACTAGCCCCTACCGAGAAAAAATTAAAAAAAAAATATTTACACATCAACGAGAGCAAAAATGTTTACACATTATAAAAGAAAAAAAAAGAAAAAAACAAACTTCTATAGTATCACTGATAGTAGTCAATTCAATTAAAAAGATACTAGAAATTATACTAGTTTCACTTATAAAAAAAAACCGAATTGCGTTAATTTGAAACTAAAAACACTATAATTGCCAGCGGAGGAAAAACACGTCTATTCAGTAGTTCGCATCACTCAACTTTGCCGTTTTTTTTCAACGAGAAATAGCGGCCGTATCGGTCGAAATGTGCGGCCGAGTCATCGAAAATTGGCTTCAACGTATAGGCCGCTGCATACTTTCCCGTGGTGGACATATGAACCAAGTCGAATTCCATTCATAAATGTTTTGATAGTAATTCAAGCCAATAATTTTTTTTTTTTTGAGATATCTCAAGTAGTTTGCATTTTGTTTAAAACAGAAGTTGTCAAGTCCTTAATGAAAGACCCTTTATAAATATATTTCACTGTGGTTTCACATAAATTGTTATGTTCTCCAACAACACTGCATACTTTGAGGATATGTGGTTACGATGACAACGCTAAAAGTGTTGCATACTCCGAGACGCCCACGCGCTGCAGTTGGAGTGTGAAGATTTCCGATTTCTACCAAAGGACGTTTTTAACCGTTCAAAAAGATATTTTTTTTAGATTAACCTTAGAAACCGCGCTGTATTCTTGCGTTAAAGTTTATTTTACCAAGAGGTCCTTGAAGCCCGAAAAAAGGATATTTTGCCAAGATATCCTTAGGAATCGCCCACTATTCCTGTGTTCAAGGACATTTTCACTAAATTGAAGTTTTATCTATTACATACATGCATATATGTATACATATTTGATGATCTCCCTACACGCCTCACACTAAAAACTTTAAAAACTTAAATTTTTATTCAATTTTGCCGACCAGTCTTTTAAAAATTTGTGTTCGTTTAAATGTCGTATCAAGCAATAATACGACAATCATAATAAGGTTGGGTGACATTACTTTTAAATTCATTTTTATTAATTATTAGCTTATATCAACTTAAATACTAGACAAAAATGATTAAATCTAACTTAAAATTAACAGGATACTTATTCTAGATTATTGATCCTTATGCGGACGCCCTAAACTTAACTCTATCTTATAATTATTGCCTTTCGGCCTAAAAACTATTTTACGAGCTAATCTTACATAATTATGTTTTTATCGAGAAAATTGTTAAGAAAACTCGGAATCTTTATCAAATGGTTGGGTGACATTATTCTCACTAAAATGTACGTTCTACTAAACGTTCCACTAAAGGCGTTACGCTGACGACTCTGCAACGCCAATCGTAATGTACATTTTTTTAAAGTGACAATTGTAGGTCAAGTGAAACGCCTATTACAATAAGGATGATTAACTCGTTGATAGAAGGAAGTAAAATCATGAAAAAATATGAAAAATTCAGTTCGTAGCCCCCTTTCCTCCAATTTTTGTGGAAAACAGACCGCATTCAAATCCGTTGCGTTTGTTCGGAGTTTTGTTTCTACATACACATACACTCGAAATTCCATATGCCTTTCATAAAAGTAAGTACATATGTTCTTATGAAAAGATGCGTGCTCGACACTGATCCGCATTGTATGACTGCAAAATATAACTGGGTCCAGTAACACAATGTTACAAGTACTTGTTATACAAGTGAATTCAATCAAGTGTCTCACATTTCTGTAACACGAAACTACAAGTCGACTGACAGCTCCGCAAGTGTAAAGGGCCAAGGCTACCAGTAGGAAATTGTGTTACGAGTATTATCCTCTTTCTGTAACGCATAGCTACAAGTGTAGAAAAAATGCCAAATCGCACTTGTATTGAGAATCGCGCTGCCTCTCTCTTTTCAAATGAACACTTGTAAGCTGAGTCTATAGGGTGGACCAAATACAAGTTTCTTTTTAAAAATGCAATTAAATGAACAAAATTTAATTTTTTCCAAGTATTACGGCTTTATTAGTAAGACAAACATTCCCATTAATTATGGAACACAACCTCGTTCAAGTGGCTGCCTCGGTTGGCTTCGCAGTACCGCATTCGGTCAATCCAATTTTCCAAGACCTTATTGTTGGTTTCGGGCTGTAGCTCACGGATTGCTTGGATGCGATATTGGCATTAAGTGATCGAAACGTTTCCGAATTATTGGCATAACATCGGCCCTTCATGTTTCCCTACAAAAAAAAAGTCCAAAGGGGTCAAAACGCAGCTCCGAGGCAGCCAATGGACATCGCCAAAACGGCTGGTAACACGCTTTGGGAATTTGGTACACAAAAGATGGTTTGTGGCATGGGCTGTGTGGCATGGCGCGCAAACCTGCATGAGCCAGAGGTCGCCCAAATCCATGTCTTCAATTTCAGTAAAAAAAAAGTCGGTTAACATAGCTCTTTAACGCCCACTGTTGACTAAAACGTTGTTCCCAGCCTCATTTTCCAATAAAAATAGCCCAATGATACCACCACTCCATAATCCGCACCAAACTGTCGCTCCCTGTGGATGCATTGGCTTCTCGACAAGAACGTGCGGGGTTTCCGAGCCCAAGATGCGGCAATTTTGTTTGTTAACGTAGTCGCTGAGGTGAAAATGCACCTCGTTAGAAAAGATGATTTTTCGCCTAAAAGCTCGCTCTAAGGCTCAAACTGCGAAGCGATAACGAACCGGTGTCGATGGTGAGTTGATGTTAGGTAATTGAGTCTCACACTCTCGGCTACAGCAGCCACATTCTCGTCTGTGCGCAACGTACGACGGCTTGGACCATGAGTGTTGTCCACTAGCATACCAGTCTCACGAACTTTTTGCACAAACTTGCGTGGAGCAGGCGCGGTGGGTGCTTCATTTCGGTCAAAATTTCTTTTCAAACAAACCGTTTGTGCTACAAAGCACTCACTTTGGAAATAAGTTTTCAATATTTTCCAACGTTGTTCAAGCGTAAAGCAACTCATTTCTATCCGCGAAAGTATAATACTGGCTTTCTGTCAAGATTTTGAGCGGGAAACAGCTGTCTGTGTCAAAATAACCTATGACTTAAAAAGAAAACACTAGATGCGCCACCGGTTACATTAATGAAAGCATCTGAAGAAACAGAATTACATAATGTATGGATGTATTTTCATATGTACAGTGTTTTTTATAGAGGCATACAACTTTTTTTTTAAAAATAAAACAATTTTAATGAAATGAATGAAATGAAATCTTGGCTTTATTAGCTCACAAATTTCATGGCATTTAATGTTTAGAAATAATTTCTGGCATATGGCCTCCGCGACTGCGCCTTATGAACACCATCCTGTCGTTGCAACTTTGCACCACCTTTTCGAGCATACCAGGTCTTATTTCGTCAATAGTGCGTCGATTTGACGTCACCGCACACAAAGTAGTCCAAGTTGTTAAATCACACGAACGAGGTGACTCACAGGTCCATTTATTGAGATGATTCGGCCACCGAACGTTTGGCTCAACAAAGTCAAGTCTTGCAGGAACCATTTCTCCTCCAAATGATTTCCAATGACATGAGGAATAAAAAAATCACGAATACTTTGCCGGTAGCGTTCGCCATTCACGGTAATGTTGGCACCGATTTCGGATTTAAAGACAAATGGGCCGATAACGCCTTCGGCATGTAAACCACACCAAACAGTGATTTTTTGGATGTAATGGTGTCTGAAGAGTCTCATGAGGATTGTGCTCATTCCAAAAACGACAATTCTGCTTGTTTACAAACCCGCGAAGCCAGAAATGAGCCTCATCGCTGTTGATGTTTTGACGATAAAAATATGGTTCAACTTCGAGTCGATTCTCAGCCCATTCACAGAATACACGACGCAATTGATGGTCCCTTAATTCTTGCACCAGTTGGATCTTATATGGATGTTGGCCAAGATCATTCCTCAAAATTTTCCAAGTAGTCGACGGGCAGAGACCGAGTTGCTGAGAACGGCGTCGGATCAATAAGTTCGAGTCGTCTCTCACACTCACATCTACAGCGACGATGGCTTCTTCTGTACGCACGTTACGGGATCGATTTGGATGAATATTATCAAAAAGAGTTAATGCGGTCATGAATCGATCCATAGTATTGCGTATTAGCTGCTAAGATGGACGATTACCCGCACCGTAAACTTGACGAAGTGCACTATAAGTTTGGCGAACAGAGCGCGAATTTTGGAAATAAATGTCCACGATTAGTAAACGTTGTTCTGGTGTAAGTTTTTCCATGCTTATTTGGCAAAGTATATTGAAAAAAAAGTCTAATACACTTTATTAGTATGACAGCTAGTTTGAAAGTTATCCCTATCAAAAGTTGTATACCTCTATAAAAAGCACCCTTTATATGAAGGTATTTACAAAGAAATTTGTCTAGGCTCAAACAAAACTAAATAACTGTGAAATAATGGAAGAACCAACGAAGCAAATGAAGAACAATAGAAAAACAAAAATCAGGTGAATAAACACAAGAATTTGGCCATATCTAGGTTACTTTTTTGAAAAGTTGCAATGATAGAGTCAAGCAGTGCGACGACTTTAGTTTTGCGCAAATCGAGGGTTACGTTAACCGAGTTCGTATTGTACATACATTCTCCATGTTTGTGCTCTATCTCTATCTCTATGTAACATCGAAGAATATCGATAAAAAATATCACGAAATCATCACCTATCTCTATCTCTCTATTTACTATTATTTACACAAGCAGTCAATATTTTGTTGATTGAATCAAAAAAACTTTTTTACAAAAACAAAAAAAAACTTATTTTAAAAGTTTTCATAACTCTCCTGTAGCTCAGTTTATGAATGGAGCAGAAAACTTGACTGATAGCTTAAAATACTCAGGGGAATGTTGGCTTTTGGTATTTCTTTTTTTTACATTGCAAAAGTAATAAAAGTTTGCACACCCTTCTCCTCCTTTTTTTTTGTAAAAAATATACTTTTTGGTAGATGCATTTTATTGATTTGAAGAATTTTTGTTAAAAGAAAGTGAAATGATGATGTTTAAAATTACTAAAAACATACTGCAAAAGATTATATCTTAACGTACACAAGATTTTAAGTAAATTAATAAAATTGAAATTGAAGTTACAATTCAGAATTCCGGCATTTATTGCTGACAAGGAAACCAATTTCCTTGCAATACCTTCACACCAGCCCTGATTGTAATCTATAAAGTGGAGAGAAAAATGGCCTATCAAAATACGTATACGAGATTGCAAGTATTCGGTGAGCTTAAGTTAAACCCTTTATCTTTCACACTTTAACTCGTACTTCCATATTCGTGCTCTGTTTATCCAATTCAAAGTTGAAAAATGAATCGCATCTGCAACTCCGAACACCTTAAGCCCTTGAGCATCGCCTATGCGGGTGACGCAATTCATTTACTTGCTGCAATTGACGCTCTGATTAAGATCTCCAGTCGCGTACTCAACTCATTTCCCATAGTGCTATGTGCCCTTAAAAGGCTTTTTCTGCACCGTGACCACCTTAAGCAAATACAAACTGTGTGAGTGTGTTCTCCTAAACAAAGTAGGGAAAAATCATCTCCTATCTAAATTAAGAATACGCTTTTTCGTCTTCCAGTATAGATATTTACCTTCGTCATTTATTCATCCATCCATCCGTTCACTTTGTATCCCATCAACGGATAGTTTCTCAACCAACACGCTCGCCTGCACTATTTTCCCAGTGAAATCATCATAAGTTTCCTTTTCATTTTGCTACTCGTATTGTTGATTTTTTTTTTGCCTTCCTGAATCCTCCCGCTTCGGTGTTTCTCGGTTTGTGTTTACCATTTAAATTGGATTTTTAATTAGTTTGAATATGTTGACATTTGCAGCTCTTGAAGTATAAGAGTAAGATCGGCTCAGTTAACCAAAGGATATTTGCTCTGGATTATGACGAGTGGCAGTCAGGAAAGGGATAAAATTGTACATATGTACAGTTTTAGGAATGAATTGTCGTGCAAATCTCCCTGCAAATATAAAGAAAAAATATTCATAAAGATTTCAACAGTTATTCTTGGTTTCTTTCATAATTGAATTTGTCATCGTCCTTTATATACGAATCCTTTTAACCAAACAAAATCAAAAGAATTCCGTAAAAGAACTGGTGGCACAAACAAAAAATAACATCTTAATGTTGTAACTAGAAATCGCACAGGAAATGTCCTTTGTGTCCTAGTTATCTCTGTTATGTTAAATGAAGTAAAAGAAAACATCGAGAAAAATAAGTCTTAGCTCCGAAACTGTAGTTTGTATTCAATTCGAATTCCTTTGTTAACTGCTTCGAGGATTTTTTTTTGCGTTCAGATAATTCAAGATTTATCGGAATTAGTTGGCGGTAGGTAAAATAGGGATAGGGAATTGCAAAACGTAGAATTGGCACGAGTAGCTAATTAAAATTTGTTACTTCGCCTCAAGGATGCCTTGCTCGGAGAGGAGAAAACATTTTTTGTGGGTGGCTTTGAGTGCGTTTTTTTCACTTCAATTGATTGGAACTAATTACGGACTAAAACTCTCTCTCTCGGCTTAGTGTAACTCATTTTAGCTGGAGTGGAACAGCAAAAATATCTATTGTGTTCATACATTCAGTATGTTACCAAGGTCCGTATATTTTGCTGGCGGCGGCGGTTGTTTCACTGGTAAGAGGGTTTTAAATTCGTAAACGAAAAACAAAGGATTTTTTTTTTATTTTCATGTTTGCTGAAAAACAAAACGATACCAGTCAGTGCGGTTGGTTGCTTTGTTTGTGTGATGTTAAAGGATATCGCTTGGTAGGTAATTGGTGAATGTTTAGTCAGGTGGTCATAATTAAACAACAAAAGTTTCTGAAAGAGAATTTTTGGTTTATGGGTAGGTGCGAGTCTTTTGTTGGGAATTCGGGTTGCGAATGATGGTAGACATTAACATGAAAATTTTAAAAAGGATGAAGTGGTTAATATTTATATCATTTAGCGCTTTGTAAATTGTAATGAGTTGTTCGGCCTTCTCTCTTTGATGCGAACGTTTTGCGAAATGTAGGCATTGTGGTAGCAAGGTGGATATGAGTTGGAAGGTATATTTCTTCTCGAGTATCTAGGTCATTGATATACAGGGTGGCGCACCAATTGTGCTACAATAAGAAGTTCAAATAACTTTTTTTTAATCAATGTATGTATTTCATATTTTTTTTTTATTTTATAGAAAATTCAATTTTTTTTTATATAAGAAATTGATAGACCGTAAATGACCTCCATACTCATCCACGCATATCCGACACCTGATCAGAAAATTATTTATTTAAACTCCTTGGTTTCGTTTTGTACACCTCTTGCTTGACATAACCCATAAAAAAGTCTGGTGCAGTCAGGTCAGCTGGCCTTAGGGGCCAGGGAAACAGGAGTTTCTGGATATTAATTTGTTTGGGAACTTTCGTTGGAACTCCATCATAACCTGTCTGGCTTTGTGTGCATTTGCTCCATCTTACTGGAACCAAATGCAAAAAAACTCCTTCAACATCTTTAAATATCGGTCCCCATTGATAGTTACTGTTACACCGTTTTCTTAAAAGAAATATGGCCCCACAATGCACCTTGAGGAAACTGCGCACATTGCCGTTTAGATCAAAATGGGTCTCATCAGACATAAACAAGCAATTTATCAAGCTGTTGTCTTCTTCGGTCATTTTAATCATTTTTTTTGGAAAATTCCAGGCGAATAGGCAAATCCCGAGGGTCTAACTTGCTTGAAATTTGAACTTTGTACGGAAACAAGTTTAAGTCATCATGAATTATCCGTTGTAATGACCGTCTGCTAACTCCAATTTGCGCCGATAAGTTTCGAGTCGAAACGCTTTTATTTGCCTGAATTGACGATGCTACAGGCGCGATTGTGTCTTGAACCCGAAAATAGGGATCTCGATGGTACGGTCTTTGTGCGATGCTTCCAGATTCGGCGAACATGTTTACCAGCCGCATAATAGTCCATCAACTCGGGGGAGAGCCGCCAAACGCCTAAATTCAAGGACGGAAATGAAGGACTGCAAAGCATTGTAACGCTGCACTATCCAAATCCTCTTTTCGGTATCCAAGTATTCATTTTAATAAATCGAAATAGTAACCTCCCAAATAAAAAGAAATAAACCGATTACTCACACAGAAAAAAAGTCATTACATTTTGTATTTGTAGCACGATTCGTGCGCCACCCTGTATTACTTGTCAATTGACACTCATAGTACCAAAATGTCGATTGATTGATAAATTTGGTCGTTTATCAATTTTATTAAAATATTTTATTAAAAAAAAAGACTACCAGGAATTAAAGTAATAAAAACACCTTACATTTTTTCGAAGAAAAAAATAACATTTTATTGGAAAAAACTTAAAATTTAGACAAATTCACAGCTTCACAGAGTAAAAAAAGGAACTAAAAAGTATCCGTACACCAACATTTTTTGGTTAATTTTCTTAAAAAAAGTAAAAAATTTAACGTAATTAAAAAATCACAAAACTTAATAACTAGTAGGACCTGCTCTGTTTTTTATTACTTCCTGCAGTCTGTTTTTCATCGAATGGACTAGTTTCGAAGTCGTGTCGGGGGATATCTTGTTCCATTCCTCAAGTAAAATGGCTTTGAGGTCATTTTTGCTGGATATTGTGTGCTCACGAATTTTGTTTTCCAAGTGATCCCACACATGTTCAATTGGGTTGAGATCTTGGGTTGAGATCTGGTATGTATTATTGTATGTTTTTTTGTTAATGCTTTGATGGAGTATCCCCTTACCTGGTTTAGGGTGCAATCAGCCTTCCCCGCCATGAAAGAACTGTTCGGACCTCTACAGTGGTTAGTACAACAAGACAATGCGCCAATCCACAACGCTCGTGTAGTGAAAAGCTTTCTTGCCAAAGAAAATGTGGAATTGTTGCCGTGGCCACCTCATTCAACTGACGTCAATATAATTGAAAATGTTTGGGGATGGCTCACGGGTAAAGTTTACGAAGGAGGTAGGCAGTATGAGACCTTTGAAGAGCTAACTGTCGTAATAAAAGTAGCCTGGAGGACGATTCCCTTAAATTACTTAGAAAAACTGTATGATTCACTTTTTTTTATCTGGCGTTGATTGGATTTATGATGTATGTAGATGATTTAAAACTCATACCTTTTAATGTAAAATACGATTACGAAACCATAATAATTGATTCTTTTATGAGTAATAATTTACTTGAAATTAATAGTTGTAAAAATGGCTTGAATCGTTTACTTGATTTAGTTTTTGCAGATATAGAATTAAAAATATTTGTAGATAAGTCCTTATCTCCTATTGTTCCTAACTCTATTCACTATATTGATTTGTCTATTTACTTTGAATTTTATAAATATTTTAAACCAAAGCATAGCGAGTTACTTATCTCAAATCCCTTGGCATATAAACTTTCAGCTGTCGAATCTTTTTCATACAACTTTTTCTTTGATTCTTTGAAAGAGGCAATTAATATGCATGTGCCAAAGTTAAGTATAAGAAATAATTCTAAGCCCCCGTGGTTTAATAAAAGACTTTGCAACTTAAGCAACAAAAAAAAACAACTTATAAACTGCTTAAAAAATCGTCTAACAATCCATTGTTAATAATTCTTTATACTCGACTTGAAAGGGATTTCAGGGTTCTTAATAAATTTCTCTATAAAAGTTATATTTTCCCAATAGAATCTTGTTTAAAAAACAATAGCAAAAGCTTCTGGACGTTCATTAAAAATAAAAAAAAATCTAATGGAATTCCTAGAAGCATGCAATACCTGGGCTCAACTTACTCGGATATTCCTTCAATCTGCAATTCATTTGCTAATTTCTTTAACTCCAATTATACAACTTCTGTTCAGCAACAATCTTCTAGTCTATCTTATTCAGAGAGTCCGATTAATATTGGGTGTCTAAGTATTAGCACTTCGGAAGTTGGAAAAGCACTGCTGAATTTAAACTGCGACAAACAGCCCGGGCCTGATGAAATTGCTCCAATTCTTCTTAAAAAGTGCGCTGCAGTGCTCTCTGGACCTCTCGCATATATTTTTAACGCTTCTCTTTCCAAAGGCGAATTTCTCCCTGAGTGGAAAGAATCGTTTATCATCCCTATTCACAAATCGGGTTCCAAGCAGGAAATCTCCAATTATCACCCGATATGCAAATTATCAATAATTCCTAAGCTCTTTGAAAAGATTGTTTACGATAAATTAACATTTTTGCTGAGGGAAGTTATTTCACCCTTCCAACATGGGTTTGTTGCTGGTAGATCCACTACAACCAACTTTACTATATTCTCAAACTTCGTCCTGAATAAACTTGAAGAAGGATATCAAACTGACTTCGCTAAAGCCTTTGATAGAGTCAACCATACTATCTTGATAACCAAACTGAAAAAATAGGTTTTTATTCTAGCGTTTTGAAATGGCTGGAATCCTATTTATTAGAGCGCATTCAATTTGTGTCAATTGACAATTTCCTTTTAAAGCCAATTTTTGTCACGTCGGGTGTTCCACAAGGAAGTCACCTTGGGCCGCTCCTTTTCCTTATTTTCATTAACGACATGCCTGATATTTTCTTAAATTACATTCGCCTTTTGTTTGCAGACGATCTTAAATTCCTAAAGGTGTGTCCACACCAAAGAAACATTTCAGGAAACATTGTTTAAAAAACGTTTCTGAAATGTTTCCCATTTGTTTAAAAAACATTTCAGAAACATTTCATAGACATTTCAGAAATGTTTCGCGAATCGTCTAAACCAAAATAATCATTTTTTAAATATTTCGGAAACATTTCAGAAATGTTTCTTTGTTTCTGAAATGTTTATGAAATATTTCTGAAATGTTTCTGAAATGCTTAAAAATGTTTCTTTGATGTGGACACACCTTAAGAAGCATACAATCTGAAGATGATTGCCATCCCTTGCAAGATGACCTTGATAGACTAGTAGAATGGTGTACGTTTAATGATTTGTTCTTAAATGTCTCCAAATGTCAGTGTTTTTCTTTCAGCAGAAATTCCTCCCTAATTAGCTTTGAATATAAAATTGGAAGCATTATTCTTGAAAGAGTTCTCGAAAAAAAGGATCTTGGAGTTGTATGCGACCCTAAATTTAATTTCATTAAACATACTGAGTACATTGCCGCCAAAGCTAATTCCATGCTTGGGTTCATTAAACGCAATTCCTCAGATTTTTCAGATCCCTATACTCTAAAATCGCTGTATAGCGCATACGTTAGATCTCTTTTGGAATACTGTTGCGTAGTGTGGAATCCATACTACACCATTTATTCCAATAGAATCGAAAATATTCAAAGGAATTTTACAAGATTTGTTGTTTGGAAACTTGGCTGGAACATTGTTATGCCATCGTGTACTACCCGATGTCAGCTCATTGGCATTCAATCGCTCGTAAATCGTCGTAAAATATACTCAATAATGTTTGTAAGTGACATTTTGTCGCATCATATTAAATGCCCATCACTTTTGTCATTAATAAATATGTATGCACCATCTCGCCATCTAAGGGAACGTTTCCTATTTATGGAAGACGAACACCGGGTTGATATATACACTCAATGAGCCAATAACTCGCTGTGTCAGGGAAACTAACCGCATTTCAGATGTATTTGATTTCAATTTCCATAATAGTAGATTTTCTTTGAAAGTTAAACTGCTGTTGTATTTTTCATCCAATTTTTAAATGCTATTATGTTTTATGTATTGAGGCTTAACCTAGCCTCATAGATGTGTATTTCGATAGTCTGTAAGATAATTATGTCTGATTGATTGAATAAATAAATAAATAAAAAAATAGAATTTTTGATGTGATTTTAAAACATGGTGGTTTTACAAAGTACTGAAAATATAAAAAACAAACAACAAAAATAAAAATAAAAGAGAAAAAAGTAAATTAAAAAGTCTATTTCATTTTTCAGATTTTATTTACAGGTGCGTCTAATCATGTAAACAAAAAAATTCACTTTTTCTTACAGCATAGGCAAGAAAGAGAAAAAAAATCCGTTAACTTCCACTCACCTACCATTTGTTTGTGTTTTTTTGTTGAGAACTTAATAACCTTTCTAATAAATGCAATTTTTTGATAATTTGTATACACACTTACAAAAAATTTAAATTTATATAAAAAAAAATGTGTGCGTCTAATCACGTGAAGAGCCTGTATGTTCATATCTTCTTATTCCAAAGACATATCGTACCATATCATTAAAACAACAAATAATTTGTGCTGCGAACGGAAATCTAATCTAGGGACACAACGATGGCATAGTCAAAGATTGAACCAAATAAGGACTTAACCAACCTTAATTACCACAGGTTTAAAACTAGAAAATAAATACAGCTTACGTAAGCCTGCAACTGACTTTTTATTGGGTTTAAGATCACACCATTATTTAGACCATTTCACTATTGAATTAAATCTACTCACGAGATTCTCTGGTCCATTGGTCTTGATCTGTGCGTCGTCAGCATAAAGATGAATAGATGCATTGAAAAATGCTTGACGAAGGTCAAAAATGGATTGGGCCAAGAATTGAACCCTACGGCACTCCGGGTACTTTTTGGTCGAGAGTATTTTTGGTCAAAAAAAAACCCTTTGAAAACGATTTGAAATATAGTTTCTTATTAGACATAGAGAGTGCTCGCTAAAACCAAAGTAACGCATTAATTTCAATCATAAAATGTCATGATTTTCCGCGTCAAAGTCTTTAGAGAAATCAAGTTAGCAAGGCAGCGTAAGATAGTCCTCATCATATTCTACTCTGATATCGTCAACAACTTTAACCGAAGCCTTGAAGCAGCTATATTGGGCACGGAAACGGGACTGCACAGCACAGGCGTCAATTAATTGAAACGATTAAGGTGACAAGAAATCTGCTTGGCAATTATTTCTTTAAAAACTTTTTTTTTTTTTTTTTTTTTTTTTAAATTCTGGCTCGCCAAGGCGATTAAATATGGCGCACTTCGACCTAAAAAAAGATCTTTTGTGCCGTGTGGGCCAGAAAAGTTTAGACTAGTAGAGTTTCCACTTTCCGTGTAAAGCGGATAATTCTACTAGTCGAAGAATTCTTTATGTCCTCGGGGCACATTTATTCCCTGAAAAAGATCTTCTTTCTAATTCCGTTTAGGGCCGGACATTCACATAAAATGTGTTCAGCTGACTCGTCCTCTTCAAGACAGAGTCGGCACTCAGGAGAGTCTACTATTTTCATTTTGTGTAGATGATATCTTAAACCATGGTGACCAGTAAGGTAACCTACTAAGTTTTTGATATCATGCCTGCTTAGGTTTAGGCATTTGCTGGCATTTTTATTGAGGCCGAATGGCTTGTTTGGTCTGTCTTAAACCTGGGATGCTTTCCCAAAGATGGATACATTTTCTGTATTCCCAGATTTTTATTGCTGCCGTTGTTGCTGATCTAGGAGTGCAGCAGAAGGGTTCGGGACCTATGAAGGGTGTTTCCGAACCTTTTCTGGCCAGTTCGTCGGCCTTTTCGTTAGCTTCCACCCCGACATGACCCGGAACCCACCATAGCTTGGTATTGTTACTTGTTCCGAGTACCTGTAGGGTGTTGAAGCAGTACATGACTGATTTGGAGTCAATCGTATGCGAGCTAAGGGCGTTTATAGCTGCTTGACTATCCGTGAATATATGGATGGTTGCACGTTTTATACCAGATAAATTTATGTGGCTAGCGCATTCTTGAATGGCGTGGAGCTCTGCTTGAAATACGCTGGGACTTTTTCCCATGGGTATCGTAAAGCATTTGTTTGGTCCGTATATTCCCGCTCCTACCCCCGCTTCCATTTTAGAACCATCCGTATACCACTTTATGCCGTTGTGGCTGTTAGGTGGGTTATTACTAACCCATGCTTCTCTCTTGGGAATCTCCGTGGAGAACCGCTTATTGAAGCATAGTGTTTTATGGATACGGTCTGTGACCGCGCAGTTCATGTTGAGTTCTGGCAGTTCATCGAGAAGGATCTCAAGTTCCGGATCATCGTTAAGACTTATCTCGTTTAACTGTATTTGACTTATTGCACTGCGGATCGCCACTTTTTGAATGTATATGTGGAGAGGTGTAATACAATAACAGGCCTCTATGGCAGCCGTTGGACAGGTTCGCATGGCTCCGGAGATACCAAGGCACGCAAGCCGTTGTACCTTTTTGAGCTTCTCTATTGCGACCTTTTGTGTGGATTTCGTCCACCATACAATGGAGACGTATGTTATAATGGGTCTTATAATCACTGTGTAGATCCAGTGGACAATCTTTGGAGAGATTTCCCAGGTTCTGCCATATGTGCGCCGACAGGCCCATAAAGCTCTGTTAGCTTTAGTGATTTTGTTGGTGATGTGAGAATTCCAGTTTAGTCTTTTGTCCAGGATTACTCCAAGATATTTGACGTCATCGGAATACTCAATGGTCGTGCCATTTAGTGAAATCTGGGCTAAGTTGAGATTTCTTCTTTTTGTGAAAGGAACTATGATAGCTTTACTGGGGTTTATGGAGAGATGTTCCTTGGCGCACCAGTCTATAGCTATCTTAAGGGCGTTTTGCATACGTGAAGTAACTACGTTTGATTCTTTGCCCCTAATAATGATGACCAAGTCATCGGCGTACCCTATTATGTCGTAGCCTAAATTACTTAGTTTTTGAAGTAGGTCATCTATGACCAAAGACTACAGGAGGGGTGATAGAACTCCTCCTTGTGGACAGCCTTTTATAGCTGATACTGATACTGAAGTCCGTCCTGACGAAGCAGTAATTTTCCGACTTTCGAGCATCGCTTTTACCCAGTTTATGGTGGGAAGGTCTACCTTCCGGTGAATTAAAGCATTTGATATTGAATCATAACCAGTGTTATCAAAAGCACCCTCTATGTCAAGAAAAGCGCATAGTGCAATTTCTTTACAACGGTAGGCGTTGTTTATGTGATTCGTTAGTTTTAACAGGGCACCTTCCGTTGATTTGCCTTTTTGATACGCATATTGACAGGGGTGTAGAGGCATGCTAATAGTTACGCATTCTCTGATATGAACGTCAATTATTCTTTCCATTGTTTTCAGGAAAAACGATGTCAAGCTTATGGGACGATATGATTTCGGTAGTTCACTAGGTTTGTTACCTGGTTTGGGGATAAATACTACATTGACCTCCCGCCAAGTGCGTGGTATGTAGCCCCAGTTGAAACTGAACCTAAATAAGGCAATCATGTTAGGTAGGAAGAATTCCATACCCTTTTGAATGAGGGCTGGAAAAATTCCGTCATTTCCTGGTGCCTTGAATGGTTTAAATGAGTTTATGGCCCATTTTACCTTATCTGGACTAAATAGTTTACTAGATAAACTATTATTTCTGCTGAGGTTAGTTGGATGTGAAACCTCAGTAGTTTGATCAGTTGTGTGATCGACAATTAGGGAACCAGGGAAGTGAACTTGCAGCAAGGTTGTGAGAGTTTCTTCCCGGTCGCTTGTGATTGTTCCATCAGGTTTGATGAGCAATCCCATGCAGTTTGAAGGATCTATTGAAAGTACTCTCTGGAGCCGCGCCACTGCTGGGAGTTTTTCCAGCTTTTCGCAGTTTGCGCGCCATGAGGCCCTTTTAGATCTTCGCAACTCTTGGTTGTATTTGGTTAACAGGGATCGATATTGATCCCATACGCCGGTGCGTTTCGATTTATTGAATTGTTTTCTCACCTTCTTGCGGATAGTTTCCAGGTTTTCATTCCACCATGGTACGCTTCTTTTTACCACGGTGCGCTTTACCTTACAACTACTCCTAAAGGATGAGATAATGATGTCGTTAAACTGACATTGTGCAGCGTCCGCATCACTCGGTGTTAGTGGTGAATCTGGTAGCAGATCAGTTCTGATTGCCAGATTTTCACTATAGGTTCTCCAGTTAGTTAATTTATTATTGTATTTGACCGGCGCGCACTCGGTGTTGCATCGCAGCCTGAACATAATATGCATATGATCAGACAGAGAGGCTTCATCAGACACGTGCCAGTCCTCTACAATGTTTTGTATAAAAGGAGACGAGAGAGTAAGGTCTAAAACTTCTTCTCGTATACTGTTCCTAAAAGTGGGCTTATCTCCCTTATTTAGAATAACTAGGTCTTTACTATATAGGTAATCTAAAAGTAACTCACCTCTTTTGTTTGTGTCTCGGCTGCCCCAAATCTGGTGATGTGCATTCGCGTCGCAGCCGATAACGAGATGTACTTGCTGAGTTTGGCAGTACTGGACAAGTTCCTGTACTGGTGCAGGTGGTACCTCCTCTATGTCCCCAGCAAAATACGCCGATGCGCATACGAACTTGTGTATCACATGGCCATTGTGGCGTTCAATTAAAACGGCCACCAGGTCCCTAGTATTGAAACCTGGAATGAGAGAAAATTTTATATCTTTCGCAATGGAAAGAGCTGCCCTAGGTCTGAAATTACATTTGGCAAAAATTAGCTCTCTATTTCTGCTATTAAGACCATAGATCTTACCTGTAGTTGCCCATGGTTCCTGGGCAACTACAGGTAAGCCTACCTTAGACAGGCATTGTAAAATGCTTCTGGTTCGACAATCGGAGGTCGAAAAGGCTCTGGAGGGATAGTTTAGCTCTTTGTCAGAAATCAGGGAAAGTAGAAGAAGTTATTCAAAAATTAATCAAATGTGTGTAACAACATACAATATGAGGAAGCAACATTTTAACGAGGCGCAGATGTAATCTATCCTCACCAATTGCATTGGACTTAAGATATTGAATATGATGTATTACATCCGTTTCCGTGACAACTTCAAAATCCAAACCAAGAGGTGAACCAAAGAAGAGATTAGCATTCGGAACAAAAGAGGAGTTGCTACTTGGATTGCAGAAAAAAGCGCAATTAGGCTCATCAACGTCAGGTAAATTAGATGATATATTATGTTTTCCAAGTCCGATAGAGCGTAAATTGGTCCAGAACTTTTTTGAATTTCGGTCAGCACGCAGTTTGGATAGAAAATATCTTTTCTTTGCCATTCTGCTGACAGATGAGGAGTAATTTCGGGCTCTACAATATGCCTCCCAATTTGACTAATACGCATTCCATTTGACATACATGTTCCGATGAGATTTTACAGCACAGTGTACTACAGAAGTAAACCATGTGCATTTTTTGTTTGCTCAATAGTATAGTCTGCATATCAAACAGATCATTTTATTAATGTCTGAACAAGTTCTACCTTTTCATTCATTAACAACATCCGAAACAAAGTAGCAAGAATTCCACGGACATAGACTTGCATCATATTGAAAGTCGTTGTTATTTATTGATGCAAAATCCCGAAATTGAAAAGACTCCTGCAACGAAGGCAAGAGAAGTCGATATTATAGGTGCAGAAAAGAAGACAATGATCAGATACATTCTCTAGAGATAGCTGGTCTTGGAGCAAAACATAAGAATGGTCGGAGACAACTACTTAGTCAATGGCCTACTTGACAAGGAGTCAGGCGCAAAGCGTGTAGCGAAAGAGTTGACATCTTAGAGCTAACGAGATCTACTGTCCGATTTATATGACTTTGCGTTAAAATCACCACAAAGTATAATATGTTCATAGTATAGTGAGAATTACTAAATTTTGCAAAACAATTGATTAAAAGAACAGCTACAGTTGGGGCTAAAGACAACATCAAGAATGTATCTCACATTGCCATTCGAAATTTCAACAAGCAGATATTCAATGTCATTACCCACTGATTTTCCTAATATTTTACAGCCTAAAGAAGCTTTGTGATAAATTGCAAACCATTTTTTTGTTCAAGGTAACTAATTGTTATGTTTCTGAAACGCAACTGTGAATCTGCCAACAAATCTTTTTTATATCTTCTTTTTATAGGGTTATTTAAAAAGAAAGTTCAGCGGATGCAGCCTGGCTGTAATTTGCATAACGGTTGCGATATGTTGAGAGTGACCATTGCAGTTGCGATTTCCGCCCGACTCCCGAACCATGGGTTAGGATCAGGCTGAAGTGATTAATGTAATCGAACCTTGGATTGATCCCATTTCAGTGCGCAGCCGAGTGCGAGGTACTGCTTCCTGATCCGAAGAAATAAGAGCCTTTTGAGGTGACTGTTTAAATCGAACCTCAAACTGCTCTTTATTCAGTTTGCTGGTAATTCCGAGTCGGGTGACTGATACAATCGAATCCCGAGCAAGTTATTGTATACCATGGAGGAGGAGATCGGGGTGAATCGGCTGCACAGTTGAGTAGTAGGTTTCAAACTGTTCTTGAGGGAGTTACTGAATCAGTCGAACCCTGAGTGCTACGCGCATCGCGGAGGGAGTACAGCTTGGAGTGACTGTTGCAATACGATCAATTAGCTACAATGGTCCGCTGCAATATCCTGAGAGGCACTTGTCGAGCTCTGGCCGACCCCGAAACCATGGGTTAGGATCAGGGTGAGGTGACTGATACAATAGAGCCTTAGGCTGATCCCTATTCACTGCACAGCGGATGGAGAGATATTGCTTCCTGATCCACGGAAATAAAAGCCTCTTGAGATGACTGCTTTAATAGAACCTCAAATTGCTCTCTAGTCGGGTGACTGATACAGTCAAGCCTCGAGCACGTTATTAATTTCAATAGGAAGGGGTGCCGAAATGAGTCGGGCGGGCAGTCGAATTGTTGGTTGAAAACTTTGCTTCAGGGGGTGACTGAAGCAGGTGCGCATCGCGGGAGTGCAGCTTGTAGTGACTGTTTCAATACGAAACACAGGCTTATGCTAGTCTGCGGGATGGGAGAAGGGAGGGGTTCTAGCCACAGTCAAACATTGGAGGGGTGTCCATCCTCAAGATTAGTCCAACCACTTGGATTTCGTGTGGATTTTGCTGATACAGCAAATGTCAGTCTCGCTGGGATCGGTAAGGTCTCCGAAGAAATAGTCGCCAAGAATTTGTTGCCTTGAGTTGGCTAGTGCGGGGCAGTTACACAGGAGGTGTGTGATGATTTTCTCATCTTCAACGTTTCTTCAGCTTCTGCAGAAGTCGTTTGAAGGTACTCCCATTCTGTTGGCGAGTCTGCCCACAAGACAGTGGCTAGTGATTGCTTCGAATACCGAGGAGATTTTTTTTCTGCTAATGGAGAGGAGTTTGGATGTCCTTTTTGCATCATATTTTGCCAATTTTTGTTTTGAGGAAGCACATGTGCTGATGCCAATCCACCTATTGTTTGCTTCTATTCTACGTCTGAATGGGTAAAGCTGGGGTCTCTCTGTTGTTTGATAGGTCATGTGTGGTACCCCGTTATGGCAACGCATGCGAATGAGAGTGTATTGCCAAATTGCTAGAGAACTGGGCTTGGCACTGCCTTTCCTCCTGATAAACAAAATGGACAGGTTCTGCATATTATTATACCGAAGTCACATATTCATAAGCACCATAACATATCACGAATAACCCATAACCATATCGAGATTACAGTCTCGACATATGGTAGCTTTCGTCCATCATCAAGTCCGTGGTAAGAGTTGAAATCTAAATGGGCTCCAATTTAGTAATTTTACCATCGATATGCAATAAACGGAATGCTTTGAAATTGATATAATGGTAGCTATGTAAGAAAAATGGTGCTCCATCTTTCAACATTTTTTCGATCCTAGGTGCAAACTCTTTTTATTACCTTCGATATATTCTTTTTTTTTCCTGAACATAATAAATATAGATTGATTTGTACCGCATTTCGTAAGAGATACAGTATCCTGGAGGTCACACTCAATGGCGAAATACAGTCAAGTTCTATAATTGGCAATACCAACACGAGAACCCTTAAATCAATCAATCTAGCAATACATCAGGGTTGGGGGTTAATTGCTTTCATTCTTATTTTCCTCCAGAGCGGCAGAGTTCGCGGCATCATCCGGCAACTCAATTGGGTACAAATACAAGTTGCGTATGCCACTTTTGTGATGTATCTGTGTAAATAGTATTCTAGCTATTCGTATGCTATGGTTTTGGGGGTGGCGTGTTTATTGTTGTTATAACATTTTTATAAGTTCGCCTCTGAAAATGTTGATTCTTTGTAGGCCCTATCCGAAGGGCATATTAATTTTGACTCATAGTTTGTACCATGTCTTAATATTGGTCTTAGACTTAGACAACTAAAAGTTAATGTATGTAGAGAAAGTGTCCCAAATATGGCCCATGTTTGCAATATAGCCCACCACAATATTTCACAACAGGAAAAGCATACACATACCGCTATGCATTCATTTCATTCATTTTCAAACCGGTTGGTGGTCATTGAAACGTGTTCAGTCTGGCTCAACAGATGTGTGCAGTAAAGCACGTGGCAGATTTTTAATTATTTTATTATAATTTTTGGGTAAGTTTTGTTAAGCTGTTTTGTATAAAATTTTGTGAAACCAGTTAAATGTTTTTATAACATTGCGTAGTGCTCAAGTTGAAATATCATTATTTGAAATCAAAATGATTCAATAGTTTATGAAGTGTGTGATAATTCAAAAAACAGTGAAAAAGCCCGATGTTGGTAATATGGCCCACCATAGGTGTTCCTATTATGGCACAGTGGGCCATATTTAACACACTATTATGCATAACAATAACATAATTGTTTTATTTTTTTTTTTAAGAATTAATGGCTTCGAGAGCTACACAGCCGCCAAAAAAACGGCAGGCGTGGAACAAAGACGACATGAAAACAGCATTAGTTGCCATTAAAGAGAAGAGGATGGGGTTCCTGAAGGCATCGAAACAATTTAAGGTGCCTAAAACTACCTTGAGGCGTTTGGTTGCGCAAACACAAAATTCAGTGGAAGATTTGGTGTCTACTAAGTTGGACAGAAAACCCATCTTCCCTCTAGAGCTCGAGGACTCTTTAGTGGAATATATTAAACGCCATCCATCACTGTCATTCCGTCAACCGACTGGGACGTCTATAGCTCGAGCAAAAGGATTTTCCAAGGAAAACGTCGCTTTTTTCTTCGACCTTCTAACAGGTGGCGCAAAAGTCATCACCCAGTGGCGTTCACCAATCCGACTGAAAACTACATAGGATAGATGTCAAACGTCGTGGATCATTTAGAACATTGGCACACATAATTGCCTAAGGCACACCAAGGGCTGAAAACCCTATCGGAAGATGCTATAATTTTTGGAAATGGCGGCAAATGTCAATTTTACTTTGACATTTGTGAAGTAAACAGATGACAACTTTTGCGCCACCTTGTAGAAACAGAAATGAAAACGTACTACTTTTCTCCAAAATACATATATAATGTCGATGAAACGGGACTTTCGGTTGTCCCAGCTAAAATGCCAAAAGTCTTAGCTATGAAAGACCGAAAGCAGATAGGAGCACTCACTTCAGCTGAAAGAGTATCTTTAATAACATCAATTTTATGTATGAGCGCAGGAGGATCGTTTGTGCCACCGATGTTTATCTTTGCTAGGAAGAGGGACAATCCTCTTCTTATGAAAGGTGCACCGCCTGGATCAATTCATGCCAATCATCCCTCTGGATTGGTTCAAACCAATTGTTTACAAAAAATATCTGACAGAGGAAATCAGGCGATGGGTCATAAACAACACGAGAGCCTTGACACATTTTGAGATAATTGAGTCATTTGGAAGAGCATATTTGAAAACTCAGACTGGAGAAATAGCAGTTAAAGGGTTTGCATCCACTGGAATTTGTCCTTTCGATAGGCATATCTTCAAGGACCACGATTTCCTTGCAGCAGAGGGAGTTGATGAAGCTGTAACAAAAGTAAGCGATCTACGTTCACTAGATGCAGTTACTGTTCCAACTGATGAAACTATGATACTGCAACCAAATCCAGTTGAACCTCAACTGCGCTTCTCAGAACCTTGCTCTTCTCCTAATATAAATTTGGTTTCCGAGACAAACCAAATAGAGGGAAACTCGTATGAAACAGAAGCTCACATCTCAGAACCTTCTACTTCTACTGGTATAAGATCATCTTCGTATACATTTCCTCATGAAATTTCTCCTGTTCCTATCCGAGTTAAAAAGATTTCAACTCGAGGAAGAAAACCAGGAAAGGCAGAACTTATTTCATCATCACCATACAAACAGGCTCTCGAAGAATCATTAAAAAATAAACACGAACGAGAATTGAAGAAGCAAACGACTGGACATGGACATGGAAAAGAAATCAGCAAAGTAGAAAAAAGGTAGATACAAATTTAAGATATGTTTTAAAACTTTATCTATTTATAATTCTTAAGGTACTCAAGAACTTACATTTTGGGGACATGAAGCGAAGCAAAATTCCCCACAGAAAGAAAAACCAACGTACAGAAGAATCTACTTCATCAGAAAGCGAAAACGATTTTATTCCGGACGATTTATCTGATGAAAGCCCTGATCGAACAAATCAAGAAGATGCTAAATGCATTTATTGCTTTAGTCTATTTTCTGAAGACAAGGCAGGAGAAAAATGGGTTCAATGTGTTGCCTGTACCATGTGGGCACATGAAGATTGTTCAGGCAACGAAAAAAAATATTTCATCTGTGAATTTTGCTCTGCATAATAAGTTGTATCAATTATGGACCACCCTGGTCCATATTTAACACAAGGTGGTCCATATTAGCAGCACTTTATTTAAAAGTGTTAAAAAGACTTTCTTTAGTTTTTTTAATTATTTATTTTTTGTGAAGCTGTTTTTTATGTTTTATGCGTATGAAGGCTGATAGTGAAATAATTTCTTTATCTATTAAAAAAAACAAAGTGAATTTACGTAACACTGGCTGTTTTATTTACAAAAAAGTTAAGGGTGGGCCATATTTGAGACACTTACTCTATTTGTGATCCACATCGAAAGTTAAGTCGATCTAGCCATGTCCGTCCTTCCATCACCAATTTTGGGCTCCTTAAATTCGAGCTAGAAAATTGAAATGATCAAGCGTTTAGATTTCTAAATCCGATTACTGACACACCCAGTATTTAAAAAAAAACACCGCTTTATCGAAAAATTCGATGGAAATGACGGCTGTGTTTTACGCAAAGTATCTAAACAAAGTCTGTCATAACTAGAGTCACCACCTGAACCGAAATGAAAGCAAATTCGCATACCGAAATTTTCGCAAACGATTACAGAAGAAAAAAAGAATAGAAAAAGAAAAAGCGGAAGGAATGTGTTCACTTTATATCTGAATCGTTATCATAAGAAAGAAAGAAAAAGGAGTGAGGAATATTTCATACGTCTGTCCTCCCAAAACCCTTGTATTTACATTAACGTTCTTGTAAATTCAGTTCGTGTTCGTAAGAAATTCACCAATAGCACAATCAGGGTATTGATGCAACGTCGTAAACTACTGTCAAAAAATTGTCAAAATGTGTATGGCCTTTGACAGATCTACAAGGTGGCGCAATAGACCTTTTCACCAAGCTATCTCTTTCTGAAGTGCCGAATCACTTTCTTAAACGTCAGAAGCAAATTGAATGATAAAATAGCAGAAATTTGCAGAAATCGTAAGGAATAATCGTTGTGATTGTTAATAAAGTGAAAATTAAAGTGAAAACAGAAGCTATTGAAGGGTAAAAAGTAACAAATTATAGAGAAACAACGTGAGAAAGTATGTTAAAGTAAAAAAAAGCAATAAACACAGTAACCATGTTCACCAAAAATTGAAAAATGTGTGTGAATAAAAAGTAAAAATGTACATTTAGAAAACTTTTCAACTTATTTGCTTCCAAACAAAAATATTTGTTTGCCACAACGCGATTGTCACGGTTTCACTTTTATTTTTTTGAACAGAACGTTATATACGAGGGCGGGTCAATAAGTCCGTGACTTTTGGAATAAAACACAGATTTTTTGATAAAAAAAATATTTTATTTTTAACGTAGTCTCCCTTGAGCTCTATACACTTTGTCCAACGCTTCTCCAATTTTTTTATCCCTTCCAAAAAAAATGATTTGTCGAGGTCCTCAAAATAGGCCTTTGTTTGCGAGATGACTTCATCATTGGAGTCAAATCTTTTCCCACCAAGCCATTTCTTCAGGTTTGGGAACAAGAATTAGTCACTCGGAGCCAAATCTGGAGAATAGGGTGGATGAGGGAGCAATTCATAGCCCAATTCATGGTTTTTTGCCATGGCAACTGCACATGTGTGCACCCTTGCATTGTCTTGGTGGAGAAGAACTTTTTTCTTGGCCAAATGAGGTCGGTTTTTTTTCAAATCGTCATTAAATCGGTCCAATAAGTTGGCATAATATTCCCCATTGATTGTTCTTCCCTTTTGAAGGTAGTCAATGTGGATTATCCCGCGTGCATCCCAAAAAACAGTCGCCATAACTTTATTGGCTGACAAACCCACCTTGGCCTTCTTTGGCGCCGATTCACCCTTAGAAACCCACTGTTTTGACTGTTGTTTGGTCTCTGGTGTGTTGTGATGGATCCATGTTTCGTCCATGGTTACAAAACGGCGCAAAAACTCCTCCATATTGCGATTAAACAACGCCAAACCTTCCTGTGAAGTTTTTACACGATTGCGTTTGTGGTCGACTGTGAGCAAACGCGGCACCCATCTTGCGGAAAGCTTTCTCATGCCCAAGTGATCATTCAAAATTGAAACCACTGAGCCATGCGAGATCCCTACGGTTTCCACAATCTCTCGCACTTTCAATCTTCGGTCGGCCAACACCATATGGTGAATTTTTTCGATTGTTTCGGGTGTAGAGACCTCAACTGGGCGTCCTGGACGTTCGGCATCTTCAGTGCTTGTACGGCCACAACGAAATTCAGTAAACCACTTTTTTACCATTGAAATCGATGGTGCAGAGTCCCCATAGTATTTTTCAAGCTTAGCCTTGGTCTCGGTAATGGTTTTTTTTCGCAAGAAATAATGCTTAATAACCCCACGAAATTCACTTTTTTCCATTTTCTCCTCAAATTAATGAGTAGTCTGATAAAAATAGCTGTCAAACACAAACTAACTGACGCAGCAAGTTTAAATTTTGACAGGAGTCAACTGACAGATGCCTGTTGACAGGAGCAGTGTTGCTATTTCAGTAAAGAGGTCAGAAATTCAAAAAGTCACGGACTTATTGACCCGCCCTCGTATTATCTATATACTCGTATGTATATAAAGGTAAGGTAGAGACGTTAAATACATCATTATAAATAAAATGTCAAAAGTCCCCATCGATCCGACTTCTGCAAAAAAATTTATTCAAGGTCAAAGGTACCAAATTAAGGTTTTTTCCATTTTTCTCGAAAACGGTAAGCTTTATCGTGAAAATATGTCAGACAAAAGTGTAGATCATACAATTCTCTACAAAAATGGTCTAGTCACTTTATCACTTACGACTCACCATTCATGAGATATCGCGGTTTTAATAATTAGAAAATTCATATTTTACATTTTTTTTTTTATATATTAAAAAAGGAAATCTAAATCTCAGAGCACTCAGACTCGGTAACGGTCCATTGTACTACCAGGCAGAAATCCTCCTTTTGGTGTAGAGGCGGCCTGTGAATGGCTGGTGTATTTTGTTGTTCCCCATGGGGATTGATTGAACCTGCACAGCACGGGTCACAAGCCAACACACTAACCTCTACACCGTCGCCACCCTTATTTGGTTTACTACAAGCTAAAACTAACATCTAATGAATAACTTAAAAACTAAAACTTAATAATAAGTCTTAAAAACTAAAGCTTAAGGATTAGGGGAATGGTGAAGGAGATCGATTTTAAGGCGGGCAGGGTTACGGTTGAAATCAAAGACGGAAAGTTTTGAGTTAACCTTCTGCAGCATACGGGAGATTGGATCGTTGGAGCCATATGAGGTTCGATGGGTTGGATGGTAAAAGAGGCGAGGGCAGCGTAAATTACGAGGATTAGTGTTAAAGAAAATAGAGATATTAAGAGAGGCGCAGTCGACGGAGTCCGAGAGAAGGCGATAAATGAAAAGAATGTCCGCAGCGTGGAGAAGGTAGTGACGGGGATGGGATTTGTTGCGCTTGCGTGATAGGGTAATAGATTGGCATTTGGGAATGTTAAGCTCTAAGCAATTTTTGAGGCACCAGGTTGAAAACCGATCAAAGTCTTATTAAAGGAGAGAGGAGTCATGAGGTAAGGCAACGAGTTTGAAGAGTTTGGTATCGTAGACGTATAGAGAAAGGGAGGAGTGATTAATGACCTTTTCAAGGTCGTTTATAGTGAGGATACAGAGAAGTTGACCCAAATGACTGCCTTTCGGGACACCAGAGGTTGCCAAGGGGTCGATAGGACGGATCTGAAGCGAACACTATAAAGCCGGTTTTCCAGGTAGGAAGATATCCATTTTAATAAAATGGGTTCAAACCCAAGAGCAGACAATTTAAAGTAAATTAATTGATGAGGTATCTTATCAAAGGTCTTGCTAAAGTCAGTTGCAATGACGTCAATTTCGTTGCCGTTCTTTAATGCTGACAGGGCAAATGACACGAATTCGACAAGATTTGTAGAGGTTGATCTACCTTTCAGAAAGCCATGTTGGTAATGGGAAATAAGAGACTTCCATCAAAAGCTTAAGGCTTCGTATATTATACTTTCGAAGATTTTGGGAATATGCGAGAGTGGCAATAAGGCGATAATTAGTGATATCACTTTTCAATCCTTTTTTGTGTATCGGGGTTATGAAAGCGGTCTTCCAAATCTGGGGAAATGCTCCTTGGGAAAGAGATAGATGAAAGAGGAAAGAAAAAGGGACCGACAAATTGGAAGAATACTTCTTGAGAAAAATTGCGGAGAGGCCATCTGGGCCCGATGAAAATTCATCCATTAGAGTATGGTCAATAGTTTCAGAGAGAAAGGGGCCAATAGAGAAGTTAGGTAGGTAGCTGAAGTACGTGGAGTCCGGTACAAATAAGTTGTCAGAGAAAGATTGCTTGAATGCGGAAAATGAGTTTGCAATTGTATGTGGGTCCGTGAATGATACGTTTTCATAAGAGAGAGAAGGAGGGTAGCCGTCTGATTTTTTTGTAGTTGACGAATCGGAAAAAGGACTTAAGGAAATTTTATTGGAGTGTTTTCTAACTTCCCATTGGAAGTTCTTGTTTTATTTCCTACTTGGTTTACTGATAAATAATATTTTGACAAGTGTTATTTCTGATTGCGCTACCTAGGTATAACTGATTGGCAGGTCGTGCGTTCGAATCCCGGCCAGGGCCATGATTTTTAATTGAAGTCACATAAATAGAGATCTCCCTAATCTCCCTTCTTCACCGCAAAATAAACAATATCTTTTAAAATTAAAATCTGGCTCACTTACCCGTGCTCTAGTATAAGGTGGACTTATCGTGGATGTATTACCTTGTTCTGTCTCGCGCTGTCTTTTAACTGCAACAATACTACTCTTTCGAGTGTACATTCTACGACACTCCACGTGAACTGTCACAGATTGCTTGTCTTTCAAGTATTCAAAAAACTTACCATTTATTTTAACACTTGCATCAATCAAAGTCTTCATTCCACGATCAACAACAACAACTTCACTTTCTTTCAAAGGTTTATCACAAATGAAACAAACTTCTGACATTTTGTTAAAATTATTTAACAGCACAAATTAAATTTGAAAATATTACCAATAAGCACGTCTCGTCTGCTCACTGCAAAGGAATTTTCAAAACTAACAGTATATATTTCGTTTACTTCCTCAAAAATAGGCAGGTGTGACACCCTCCACACTCGAACAATGACGTAGCTAGCAGATGTTACTCAAGGTTACCGAAGAAGGGAATTATGGACTGACAGTATAGTGCATATGATGTAAAATATGAATTTTCTAATTATTAAAACCGCGATATCTCACGAATGGTGAGTCGTAAGTGATAAAGTTACTAGACCATTTTTGTAGAGAATTGTATGATCTACACTTTTGTCTGATATATTTTCACGATAAAACTTACCACCAATTTTCAGCTCTATGCGAATTTTCAAAGGGTCAAATGTCTATTTTGACTGGACTATTTAACGATTTTGGGCTTGACGGTTTCGTTTTGGACCGAGGAAGGGCATAGGCTACTTTTTAAAACTTTGAGGGGATGGAAGAGGTTATAAAAGTTTGTATGGGGAAATGCACTGTGGAAAAAAAATAAACTGCGTAGAAATCGAGTAGTGACACTTCAAATACAAAAAAAAATATTTAAAATTTTAAAGCAATTGTTGTTGTCAATTATTTTAATTATTTGCCAAGCAAATTGTTGTTGTCAACAATTTTGAAATTTTTTTCTTTTAAATATCTAATAAGTTTGTTTATGTTTATTATGTTACACAAAGTAACTTTTTGAAACGGAGTCGATACTTTGATTTGTTGGATGGTGTTTGAATCCTTCATGCAATGCGTCATCGAAGAAGTTCCAGCGGCGGAAACAAATTGACGTAGTTCACGGATTCCGTGGTGTTTATGCAAGTGATGCACTTGGTAGAATATACACAGTTCACCCGAAAAACGACGAATGCTTCTATTTGAGAATGCTTTTGGTCAATGTTTGTGGGCCTACTTCGTTCGAAGCGCTGCGGACTGTTGACGGTGTGTTGTGTGCTACATATCTAGAAGCCTGCCAACGCAGGCAATTGCTTGAAAACGACAATCATTGGGACATGACGCTGACCGATGCCACTATCACTGCGCCTGCGAATCAACTCAGGACACTTTTCGCAATCATAATTTCGACATGTTTTCCATCAAATCCTAAAGATTTGTGGAATAAATACAAGGATGATATGGCCGATGATATTTTGTATCGAATTCGCACTGTGACATCAGATAATAAACCGGAGATGTCAGATGAAATGCGCAACAAAGCTTTGATTTTGATCGAGGATATCTATCTGCTCATGAGTGGCAATTTGTTGTGCAAATTGGGAATGCCACAGCCAAATCGCGCAATGCAAGACGCATTTAATCGAGAATTGGGGCGAGAAATGGATTCGATCGAATCGCATTGAGTCAAGCTGTTCGAACAAATGTGCCAATGTTGAATCAAGAACAAAAGAAAGTGTACGATGAATTAATGCAAGCAGTCGATAACGAAAATGGCGGAATATTCTTCCTTGATGCGCCCAGTGGAACTGGAAAAACATTCCTGATTTCACTAATTTTAGCTATTTTAGTTCGAGATCTGCGATTGCCTTGGCACTCGCCTCTTCTGGGATAGAAGGCGGTCGAACAGCTCATTCTGCATTGAAATTGCCACTGAATCTGCAAGTGGATGAAGAACCTACATGCAACACTGCGATGGCGAAAGTACTGCAGCAATGTAAGATTATCATATGGGACGAATGCACAATGGCTCACAAACGCGCATTGAAGGCCCTGAATCGTACTTTGAAAGATTTACGTAATGATAACCGACATTTCGGTGGCGCAATGATATTGCTATCAGGCAATTTTCGTCAAACGCTGCCTGTCATTCCGAGATCAACTCCGGCAGATGAATTGAATGCTTGCTTGAAGGCGTCTGCTTTATGGCAATACGTAAAGAAATTGCATTTGAAAACGAACATGCGAGTTGCTTTACAAAATGACCAGTCCGCTGCAGAGTTCTCCAGGCAATTGTTGGCGATGGCCAATGGCGCGTTTCCACCAGACTTAAACATCGGCCTGATTGAGTTTCCACAAAATTTTTGCAACTTTACAACGACATCGGAAGAACTAATCATGAAAGTTTTCCCGAATATCGCTCAGAATTATGTTGACCATGATTGGCTGAGTGTAAGAGCGATTTAAGCTGCGAAAAACAAGAATGTCGATCATTTGAATTTCGTCATTCAAAATCAAATAGCTCGTGAGTTACATTCATATAAATCACTCGACTCCGTGATGGATGAAAACGAAGCCACCAACTATCCCACGGAATTTTTGAATTCTTTGGATGTTTCAGACTTGCCTCCACACAATTTGAAAGTCGGCACAGTAATAATTTTGTTGCGCAACCTAAATGCACCAAAACTTTGCAACGGTGCGCGTTTGATTGTGAAGAATCTAAAATCAAATATAGGGTGATTTTTTTAAGGTTAGGATTTTCATGCATTAGTATTTGACAGATCACGCGGGATTTCAGACATGGTGTCAAAGAGAAAGATGCTCAGTATGCTTTGACATTTCATCATGAATAGACTTACTAACGAGCAACGCTTGAATTTTCAGTGAATGGGCCCTAGAAAAGTTGGCAGAAAATCCGCTTTTTTATCGACAAATTTTGTTCAGCGATGAGGCTCATTTATGGTTGAATGGCTACGTAAATAAGCACAATTGCCGCATTTGGAGTGAAGAGCAACCAGAAGCCGTTCAAGAACTGCCCATGCATCCCAAAAAATGCACTGTTTGGTGTGGTTTGTACGCTGGTGGAATCATTGGACCGTATTTTTTCAAAGATGCTGTTGGACGCAACGTTACGGTGAATGGCGATCGCTATCGTTCAATGCTAACAAACTTTTTGTTGCCAAAAATGGAAGAACTGAACTTGGTTGACATGTGGTTTCAACAAGATGGCGCTACATGCCACACAGCTCGCGATTCTATGGCCATTTTGAGGGAAAACTTCGGAGAACAATTCATCTCAAGGAATGGACCGGTAAGTTGGCCACCAAGATCATGCGATTTGACGCCTTTAGACTATTTTTTGTGGGGCTACGTCAAGTCTAAAGTCTACACAAATAAGCCAGCAACTATTCCAGCTTTGGAAGACAACATTTCCGAAGAAATTCGGGCTATTCCGGCCGAAATGCTCGAAAAAGTTACCCAAAATTGGACTTTCCGAATGGACCACCTAAGACGCAGCCGCGGTCAACATTTAAATGAAATTATCTTCAAAAAGTAAATGTCATGGACCAATCTAACGTTTCAAATAAAGAATTGATGAGATTTTGCAAATTTTATGCGTTTTTTTTTTTAAAAAAGTTCTCAAGCTCTTAAAAAATCACCCTTTATTATTCAAGCAACGATATTGATTGGAAAATTTAAAGGCGAAGATGTTCTTATTCCGCGGATTCCACTTATTCAGAACGATTTGCCTTTCGTATTTAAGCGTCTTCAATTTCCCGTACGTCTCGCTTTTGCTATGACAATTAATAAGTCGCAAGGACAATCGCTGGATGCGTGTGGCATAAATCTTGAATTTCCATGTTTCTCACATGGTCAATTGTATGTGGCGTGCTCACGTATCGGCAAACCTCGCGCTTTGTACGTGTACGCAAACGATAATGGAACGAAAAATGTTGTTTACCATAAAGCACTTCAGTGAAAAAGCAGTAGGTTGGCCGACAAGTAAATCGCTACGGTTTTTGGAATTGTATTTAATTATACCCTATTCTAAGGGTATATTAATTTTAATATAACTTTTGAATAAAGTATTTTAATTGGCCGGATTACATGAAGCGAAAGCTCTGAATTATTAATTTCATTACCTACCTACATTAACGAATTTGGGCGGAACGAAGTTCGCCGGGTCAGCTAGTATTAATATATTGTTAGCTTTTTAGTATTCCAAAACAGTGATTGGATACTCCTTCTTAGTTCTGGAAATTTGTTTTTGTTATAATTCGCTATAATATAAACTTATTACGAGATATTGGCAACAAAAACATTTTTTGACACAACTACGCGATTCTCACTTTTTCAGTTTTATTTTTTGCACGCAATCATATTATAATGTTAACTTTTTATACCCTATTCTAAGGGTATATTAATTTTGACGCATAGTTTGTAACATACCTTAATATTGCCCGTAGACCCCTAAAAGTTACTATATTTATGATCAGCATCGATAGTAATGTCGATCTAGCCATGTCCGTCCGTCCGTCCGTCGGCAAAAATTAGGCCTATAAACTGGGCCTAGAGAGCTGAAATTTTAACCATATACTCTCTAGGGTCCCGAAATAATCAAGTTTACGATTTTTTGAAATTTGAATGAAATGCAATTTTTTATATATGATCTATGACTCCTAAAACTGCTCGGGAGATAAAATTTTCAAAATCCGCCCACAGACACGCCCACAAACTCAAAAAAACAAAATTTTCGAAAAAATCTAACTTTGAATTTTGAATGAAATGAAATTTTTTATATCTATGACTCCTAAAACTGCTCGGGAGAGAAAAGGTTCAGAAACACCTTTCATAGGTCCCGAACCTTTCTGCTGCACTCCTAGATCAGCAGCAACGGCAGCAATTAAAAGCTGGGAACATAGAAAATGTATCTATCTTTGGAAAAGCATCCCAGGTCTAAGACAGGCCAAACGAGCCATTCGGCCCTTCAATAAAAATGCCAGCAAATGTCTAAAACTAAGCAGGCACGATATCAAAAACCTAGTAGGTTACCTTACTGGTCACCATGGTTTAAGATATCATCTACACAAAATGAGAATATCAGACTCTCCTGAGTGCCGACTCTGTCTTGAAGAGGACGAGTCAGCTGAATACATTTTATGTGAATGTCCAGCCCTTAATGGAATTAGAAAGAAGATCTTTTTCAGGGAGCAAATGAGCCCCGAGGACATAAAGAATTCTTCTACTGGTAAAATTGTCCGCTTTACACGGAAAGTGGAAATTCTACTAGTTTAAACTTTTCTGGCCCATACGGTACAAAAGATCTTTTAGGTCGAAGTACCCCCCCCCCTTATAAATCGCCTTGGGAAGCCAGAAATTAAAAAAAAAAAAAATACCAAAAATTGGCAGAAGTGACTACTCGCTCGCCAAGAGCTTCAGACCAATCAGTCTGACTTCCTTCTTGCTGAAAAGCATGGAAAGGCTGGTCGAGCTTCACGTGCGCAAAACTGCTTTGCGATTGCACCCACTATCTCAGATGCAACATGCGTGTCAACGCGGAAAATCCTGCTCCAAAATCTCGTTGGTAGAATTGAGGGCGAGCTTGACAGAAAAGAATACTCGATGGGCATTTTCATCGATATTGAGGGTGCTTTTGTCAATGTGACTTTTGATAGCATGTGCAGCACCGCCAGACAACACGGCGTAGACGAACCTTTGGTGTTGTGGATTAAAGCAATGCTATTGAATAGAATGTTGGTTGCTGATGCGGATTGTGGCCGCTATGTTATGGCGGGAGTAAACAGAGGCTGCCCGCAAGGCGGCGTTCTTTCTCCACTGCTGTGGTGTATGCTGGTCGACTCTCTGTTGAACGCACTCAACATTTCTAATGTATACGCTCAGGCGTACGCGGATGATGTTGCCGTGCTTTCTGTTGGATCATGCCTAGCGACTGTATGCGCCAAGGCGCAGGCGGCCCTTAACGTGATCGATGAATGGTGCACTAGGAATGGGCTTTCGGTCAATCCATTTAAAACTGAGGTTGTTTTCTTTACGAGAAGGAAGAAGCTGGTCGGGTTGACTCAGCCAGTGCTAAAAGGCGTCACAATCCAACTCTCCAATAAAGCAAAGTATTTGGGAGTCATCCTGGACAGCAAAATTCTTTGGTCCAAACATGTTCAGCTGAAGACTGCCTAGGCGCTATCTGTTTTCTGGCAGTGCAAAGGCATTTTCGGCAAGACATGGGGCTTATCACCGAAAAGAGTCCTATGGATTTATACGGCTATGATAAGACCATTTATAGCATACGCATCGGCTGTTTGGTGGAATAAGCTTTCACGTAAATACGATACTGCTGCTTTTGCCAAACTCCAAAGGCAGGTATGTCTCGGCTGCACGGGGGCCTTCCCCAGCACACCTGGCTCCAGCCTAGATGCCCTATTGAACCTATCGCCCCTTGATGTTTACATCATGGGATGTACAATTAAAGCTATCTCACGTCTAAGAAGAGGCGGCTTTTGGTATAATTCGCACTGGAGTTTTGATCAACTTATGGAAATACCGTCTGACGCGATGACACCGGAACTTCGGCTGAAGCGCAACTATGAAGTCGACTTTCCTCGTGTTCAGGACTGGGTCTGGCCAGACTCTGAGCCTGAAAAGGATTGCAGTCGAATCTTCACGGATGGCTCCAAAACCGATCAAGGATCTGATGCTGGTGTCTTCGTGGAGAGCGAAAACGTTATACTTTTTTTCCGTTAGGCAAATATGCATCAGTCTTCCAAACAGAGACTTATGCTATCCTTATGGCCATGGACTATGTTACGAGGAACAGGTGGAGTGGGCGAAGTATCTGCGTCTGTAGCGACAGTCAGGCTGCGCTTAAGGCCTTACTCAAACCCTTAACTATCTCCAAACTAGTACGTGAATGCAAGATATCTCTCAATTCGGTCGGAAGGCTGAATTCACTTAAACTTGTCTGGGTTCGGGTCATAACGGGATCACGGGAAATGAGATCTCCGATGAACTTGCTAGACAGTGCTCAGAGGGGGACTTCCCACGACCTGAACCAGCGTTTTGTCTGCCTGCGTCCTCGGATAGGGCTTCCATTGACGGTTGGGTTTCCTATGAACACAATCGACGTTGGCATGACTCTCCAGGGTGCAGACAGACTAAGCTAATTCTCCCCGACGTCTGTAGGAAATCCGCGGCATTCTTGTTGTCTCTCAACAGAAAAGACTGCAGACAGACTACTGGCGTTCTTACGGGACACTACGCTTTTGCCAAACACTTTAAGGTGCTAGGACTAAGCGATAGCACCAACTGCGAAGCCTGTGGAGAAAACGACGTCATTGGGGAACATTTCCTCTGTGATTGCCCTGCTTTTGCTCGTATCAGGTGGCAGGTATTTGGTGCGGATATGGTGAGTGCTGTAAACCTAAGCTCCTTATCATTGAAGCGCCTTCTCGTTTTTCTTAGGAAAACGAGTAAATTCTCACAGTAAAATGTGGGGTGTCAGCCTGGTAGAACAATGGACCAGTATTGAGTCTGAGTGCTCCAGTGCAGAAAGTCTCACACACCCCGACAAAAAAAAAAAAAAAAAAAAATACCGGAACTAATATATACATTAATTTTCAATAAAAATAAATACAAATTTCACCTAATTTATGTCTTTCATTCAAAATTTTAAATGATAGCTCAAATTTGAACACCGGTTATATTTTTATTACCTAATTTTAAAACAAAAAATCTTTCATTTTTTTATAATTTGCGCACACTAAAGGGATTTTTTTAGTACCCTTATCATGTATTGGCTACACAGCGCGGGCGTTAGGGAAATTAGCATTAGAAGACAGGGAGAGTTGTCGATGCACGTTGGTTTTAAATGTTTGTAGGTTATAATGTAGAGGAAAAATAGAGCGTGGGAGAGCATTCCACATTCGTGTTGTACGGCAGAGGAAAGACTCTTTGTACTTCACTGTACGTCTGAACACAGGCCTGAGGGTGATCTGATGAGCATTCCTTGCTTAGTGGGTATTGCTGTTGAAATTTTCAAGGGGAGGAATGCAACTGGCTATTTCGTTTGAGCACTTACATATGGTGGAAATAACGATAAAATAACGAAAGGCAGGAGACATTACGACGATGACTAAGAGAGTCAATCGATATCGCGATGTCTCTGTCACCAATTTTATCGCGCGTTTTTGGATGCTGTCAAGTAGCTCCAAATAAGTTAATGGTGCACCAGACCAGATATGAGCGTTGTACTCGAGTTTCGGGCGAATAAACGCCTTATAAATTGTAGCCAGATCAGAAGGGGTGCAATATTTCTTACATCGCTTAAGGAAGCCTAGACATTTCGCAGCGTTCTTGGCGACATCGAATATGTGATCATTCCAAGGAAGGTTGTCATTGACACATACCGAGAATGGAAAGTCGTTCGGTTTCAGCGATGCAAGTGCTATTCATGGATAATGGCAGTGTGTGTGGGTTTTGCTTTAATGACAGGAGACAGCATTGTATTTTGGAAGCATTAAATTCCACTCTTTTGGTTGAACCCCACTGAGTTATGCTGTTAAGACCGGAATTTAATGAGCTTAACATACGTTGCCGTTCCAGTTCCACACCCGAAGAAGAGGGGCGTGACCCAAGAAACGAGTATGAAAGGCTGAGGGTACTGTCATCAGCAAAGGAATGAATTGGATTAGAAGTAACAGACAGGAGATAATTTATAAAAATGAGAAAGAGAGTCGGGGACAGAACGGAGCTTTGGGGAACACCAGCATTTATTTGGTGAGTTGCAGACTTCAAACCGTCCAAGACAACTTGAATTGAACGGTCCGAAAGGTAATTTCTAATCCATTGAAGAAGATTATCATCGATTCCAAATGCGCGCATTTTCGACAAGAGAGCTTGATGCCAAACTCCGTCAAATGCCTTTGAAATATTAAGCCCAACGATCTTGCTTTCACCACCTTGGTGAAGAGCTTGGTTCCACTTTTCGGTTAGATAATGTCATCAAATCACCGGTGGACCTGTTGTCCCGAAAACCGTTCTGCGAGATTCAAGATATTGCATTAGCTGGCGGTTGATCAGCGTTTCCATGACCTTAGAAAGAAGGGACGTAACTGCAATTGGTCGGTAGGAGGAGGGAAAAGAAGACTCGCCTTTTTTTGGTACAGGCTGGACAAATGCTGTATTCCAACTTCGCGGGAAGTGCCCTGAAGAATAGGACAAATAGAAAAGCTTACGCAGTGGTTTTGCCAGCGTAGAAGAACACCTGTTCAGAACGATAGGGTAGATACCATCTGGACCAGCGGATTTGTGTATGTCAAGATCTCGAACTACTCTATCCACTGTACGTGTGCGGAAGTGGATTGGTCCCATGGAGTATTCTACGCGCTCGAGTACAGGGAAAGATAAAGCACAAACTGGGAGCGTTGAGCTAGCTGCAAAGTGAGCAGCAAGCAGATTAGCTTTGCCCAAAGAGCTGAGGGCTGGAATGTCGTTGTAAATGAGTGTCGGGATAGATGACGAGGCCGAATTCTTGATGTTTTTGATAAACGACCAAAAGTTTTTACTACCTACCCGTGGGACTTTGTAGGATTTTTTGCCACAGCTTTTGGTCGTGGGAGAATTTTACACGATTAATAACAAAATTTGCAGTCATTTCAGGCTCGTTTGAATTTTTTCCGGTTTTCCTCAGATGGGTTGGCTTTATAAGACCGAAAGCTTACCTCTTTTAACCTGATAGCCTCTTTGCAGCTCGAGTCACACCACGCGTTTACCTTGGGTTTGATACTTTTTTTCCGGTTAGGGATAAAGCATTTCATACCCAGTAAAATCATACGGTTCTTTTAGGAGTTTGTTATTTAACTATGTGGCCGGAGTGCGAGAAATTCGCTGATATGACACAATGGTCTGACGAACCTAGAGGCGGTAATACGTTTATATCGTATTTTCCTGGGTGAGAGTTGAGATACAAATCCAGTGTGTTGGCGGTTTGACTGCTTATGTCCGGTATTCGTGTAGGCTCATTTACAAGCTGAGTGAGATTGTTAACCTCAGAAAAAATCTCAACACACCTTCCTTCGCCTTCCTTCAGGTGTTGTCTGTCCAGAATGTCGAAGCCAATGTGAATTGTTTATATTGAAATCACCCGCAATGACGATTTCAGTACGAGGATGAAGGGTTACAATTCTTGTGATGGAATCAGACAACGCATCCAACTCATTATAAGTTGAATGTCTGTCCAAATTGGGGCTTCTGTAAATAAAACAGTAGTGCATTTATTGCCTACGGACATGAAATTTGAGCTAAATGAAATCAAATTCCGGATTGGAAAATTGGACATATTGAGGCTGAAATTGGTAGGCTACGTCACTACGTATATAGACGGCGAGGCCGCGATGGGGAAAGAATAATGGCACTAAGTTGTACCCAGGTAGACTAAAACTCAGAGCCAACGCTAACCTGAGTTTCATTAATATATATAGTATATTTTCTTCTGCTTTACTCAAAAATGTATCACACTGTAGTAATTAGCCTTACATTAAGTTATAGGAAGTATATTCGCAATGTGTAGGCATACATTGAATAAAACATTGAAACATTGAAAGAACTCATCAAATTATGTGTAGGCAGTGTTGCCGGAGAGAAATATTATAAGGTAGAACTGTAGCCAAAAATGGGGAGTATTTTGATAAAATAGTAGTAAACAAAAATGTTAGTCTTCGAAAATAAGTGTGTACCAGTGTCGAGGCGCCCATATAACTCGATTCACGCCGGGTTACCTTTTAAAATTCTACCTTTCAACAATGTTTCAATCCAACAAGCAACATGCATCTTAATGTGTGTATATAAACATAAGATTGTTTCCTACACCTGCACTTGCAAGCAACAAATTCTACCAACCCACCACCTGCTATTCACCTGCTCTCATATCGTTCTACTGCTCTACGCACACAAATACTCACACCATTGCATGCCTATTCTCCAACTTCACATACTCCTCTCCATACCCCATAAGAAACACATACGCAAAGCGATAGCAAAACAAAGCATAGTAACCCGGAAATTTTCGTGTTATGAAATATGTGGCTGGTTAGAACAAATTGGCTTTCTTTCCTTGTTTTCCCCTTATCGTTCACCGCGTTTGACTCCTCTCTGTTTGATACACGCTTCCTTATGCAAAAATATAACCCGCTTTTCAGCGAATTATTTGCCGAGTTTTGTATGTAGCTGAGGTGAGTTCTGTTTGAAAAATTCAGTTGTGAAGCAGACTGCGATGTGTAACTTAAAGTAATATTGAGTGGAATTATTGTTGTGCAATATATAATTATTTAAAGTGATCGACAACAGTGAAAAGTGTGAGAAGTGTGAAAAGTTTAAATTGTTTTGTTTTCAGTTAGATTCAGCAAAGGAGAAAATGGCATTATTAACAGTAAATTGTTGTTTAGTAGATTTGCTTTTGGAAGAAGAAAATTATTTTTGTAAGTTGAGTTTTCTTAAAAAAAAATTTATAGAGATAGGACGCTCTACTCCTTCTATGAAAATAGATTATAAGCGCAAGGATGGTTTTGTTTCGCATTTCAACGCATCCATATATCAAAAATATACTTGTTTGATGGGTAGTTGTAAGCTCAATAAAATGTTTTGTTTTCCTTGCCTCCTTTTTTCTAATTCTCCTTGTGTTTGGAGTCGCACGGGCTACGCTGACATAAACAATTTAATTAATTCGGCAAATAAACATGTCAAGACGGAAAAACACATTCGTAGCTGTTTATCTTTGCACGAATTCGGTACTGATCGTATTGAAACATCGTTAGGTAATTCCTTTGTAGCTCACAACAAAAAACTTGATAGAAACCGTAAACTAATGGAACGTTTTATAGATACGGTAGTTCTTTTAGGCAAACAGGAACAAGCATTTCGGGGTCATAATGAAAAGCCAGATTCTAATAATCGTGGCAATTATGTCGAAACACTTTTATACTTATCTAAGTATGACCAGTTAATGGACTCTCATTTGGAACAGTGTTCAAGTGCACGTAATCCGGTTTTTTCGGGTTTATCAAATGACATCCAAAACGATTTAATACAAAGTATAGCCGCAGTGATCAAATGCGAAATTAAAGTAGAAATAAGTGAAACGCGATTTGTGTCCGTCATGATTGATGAAACACCAGACATGAGCCATAGGGAGCAACTTAGTGCCGTTTTGCGTTACTTATCGGAGGAAGGAGTAGAGGAAAGGTTTCTTGGATTTTTTAACGTGAGTGAGATTTGAGTGAGAAATGCCGATGAGCTCTCAAAACACATTTTCAATATACTTGATGTATACGGTTGCAAGGAGAAATTAGTTGGGCAATCTTACGTTGGGTCAGCGGTTATGTCAGGGGAAGTAGGTGGTGTTAAAAAAAAAGTCCTGGATGCTTGTCCAATGGCTTATTTTCTTCCATGCTACGCACATGTTTTAAATTTGGTGTTATCTCAATAACTGGAAAATATACCTGAATTGAAAGGTTTTTTTTTGCAATATAAACACAATAGTACGCTTCTTTAATAAATCAACTAAACGTTCAAATATTTTAAAACAAATAGCAAACAGACGCATACCGGGAGAATCAGAAACTCGCTGGCATTACCATTCCCGAATAGTTAACGTTATTTTTAACTGTAGATTAGATATTATTGAAACTTTTAAGCAAATATTAGACCATCCAAAAGAATGGGACACTGACGCACTTTCAATGGGCGAAAGTTTATTGCTTAAGTTAGAAGGGAAAGATTTTTGCTTTTTATAGCACGCGGTTTCCGAAATATTTGCTAAAACCGATGTATTGTTTAATTAAATACAAAATAAACAAACAGATGTTGAAGTTGCTAAGCGAGAAATCGAGTGTTTTGAGTCTTGGCTTTCTACTGAGTTTCTAAACAAATTTGATTTAATTTTTGAAAGTATAAATGATTGTGCTGAACCTCCACGGAAACGCCGATTACTTGATTTTGATTTAAAGACTCACTATAAGCGCCTTTTTGTAGAAATAAAGGACAATATTATATCTCAAATTAAGACACGATATAAATCTTTCACGGATTTAATTTTTTTGGATTTACGCAATAAATCAAAATACAGTCGTTTTGCTCAGTCAAGCCCAGATGATAAAATATCTTCGGTGATTAACTTTTTCCCTGGAATTTTCGATTTTGCAGGTTTAAAAAATGAGCTGAAAGTTCTCTATACTACGTCTTCACTTCAACCACTTAACGTTTTATCCCTCTATAAACATTTAAGAAGTGAAATATTGTGTGAAACATTTCCCCAAATCTTAAAATTAAGTGGACTATTCTTAACACTACCAATGACTGTTGCTTGCGTGGAGAGATCTTTTTCCACTCTGAAAAGAGTTCATAGATATTTGAGAAATTCTCAAGGAGAAGACAGGCTTTCTGATTTAGCACTTTTATCCATAGAAAAGCGACTCCTTTTAAAAATAAAAAGTAGGCCTAACTTTTAAGAAACAGTTCTTGCAGAATACGTGAAAAAAGGTAGAAGAATAGACTTAGAGTACAAATAAAAAAAAATATTTAACAAAACTTTCCACATTTTTTTCCAAATTCTACTGTTTTTGATTTAAAAAAATATTAATCATTAATATTTTCTCTTTTTAATTTTGTACAAAAACTATTTTTAAAATATTTTTATATATTAAAATATTTTTATATATTATAGATTTAAAATCTATACATTTTTTTAAATATTATGCGTGAAGCTTTTTAATTTAAATTTTTATTTATGTATTTATTTATTTGACAAACCGTGATTTATGAAGTTCCTTTTTTTTATTACTTACTAACAATTTTCTTTAAGGTACAGCATTTGCATCTGCCAAAAAGGTTTCTTTCGAAGCCACTTTTATTATACTATAGGTTCATTATAAATTTAAGCTTAAATGACTTGAAGTATACAAAATTGGCTTGAATTGCTTTACTTCTATGCGATTTGCAGTACACAATATAATTTCAGAAAGCGTTTGTAGGTGCATATTTTTTCCGACTTACCATTTAACATTTTCCACGCCACGCCACTGGTACATACATATTTATTACTGCTGTGAATTGTTTTCCGTTATGTTTTTTATGGATAAATAGTTTATTTACCTAAGCAATGAAGAATACTTTTTCTGAAATTTTTGCAATGCTTATTATAAATTGTTTTTTCTTATATCCGTTGTTTTTTCATACGAATTTTTTTTTCTTATATCCGTTTTTCTTATAAAAGAAAAAAACGGATAAAAGAAAAAGATTCTTTGGAATTTCAGTTTTTCTTATAACCGTATAATACTGTACTTATCTGCACGAGAGAACAATGACGACAGTTACTAAGTGCTTCAATAATTGTACAAAACTTCTGACTTAAAATTAGAATCATACTCACTTGCTACACCATTTTCAAATAATTCAACAATTTAAGGACAGGGCATTTCAAGCCACAAAGGACATATTTTAACATGTATGTTCGTGTTACCGAATAGGTGTGTAACCCCCATTTTTTGAAAGCAAAAAGAAATGAACACCCCAGATTTATTTCTACAACATTATTTTAGCAAGTATGTAGGTATACCCACATATTTTCTGGAAGCTATCTGCATAAAGTACGGTAGTTCAAGGAAAAAAATCGGTATACAGCTAAAGGGACAATGAATCATATTTCATGTTTCTTTTATCTTGCCACCATTATTCAAGCAATATAGGTACTGAAGCAGAGATTCCTGAGTTTATTAACTCCAAAATAGGTACCTCTCTCTACTGTTTGAGTCTAGGCAAATATGGAAGAAAGATGACCTAAGTCTTGAGGGAAAGCTTCAACTGAGACAGAACAGGAACAGGACACAGGAGTGGTGAACGAGTAAATTTCCCATTGAGTGAAAAAATGAGTGCGATTTTAGCGAACATGCGCCGTAGCCCTTTATAGATACCTCCGGGAGAAAAAGATGATGAGCGGTGATAAAAAAGATGGATTCATCCAAAGTCTTATATCGCATGGCAACGCTTATAAACTTATCATTTTCTCCCGCATGCCCAAAACAGCGTTACAGCAACAGCAACCCTCTAGGACGCGACGCATCGACCAAAAGCTTGGAGGGTGGAGAAGCAAAGAGCACGCAAAACTTTCATTAAATTCATCACAGATACGTTTTACATCCCTCAGAGGATAGCAGTCGGTTGTGTGACTACAAATTTCAGTCAGTCTCCAGCGTACATTGAGTTCAGTTCTGGTTAAGATTCAGCTGGGATTCTAAAATTCTTACTGTGTTCTTGAGTGTGTGTCTGTGCTTTTTCTGTTTGATCTGAAAACTCGCGGCAACGAGGAGTGGACCGTTTCTAGTGTGTATACGAAGGAATATCCAAAAATTGCATACGTGGATACAAAGTGCATATAAAGTGAAAGCAAAATTCAAGCAAAAAAAAAAGTATCTAAAAGATACGAATTGTGTATTTTCTAAGTGATCTCTCAAGTGTGAGCAGAAGAGAGAAAAAAACGAGAGGGTTTACTTGCAAATTCGTTTCCAATAAAAAAAAACCTAATAAAATCTACTCTCAATCCAGCTGTTGAGAGGAAGAGGACATCCATCTCTAACTGACTGACATCCCTTATCGCCTCCAAAAGGTAATTTACTAGAAATTTCATCTATTTTCGGTTCAAAGAAAAGGTTTTCGCCTCCCATACGAACCCTCTCCGTGCGTCGCGCCAGCAAACATGATTTTGTTCCTCCTTTGTGTCGTGTTTGCTCATCACATCGATCGATTTTTTGCCTTAGGTAAGGATAACAGTTTGTGAAACGCTCTTCCTTGTTAACAAAGTATGTTTTATTTTCGGTTGGTGCGGTGGTGGGTGAATGCTTACGGATTCATTCACACTGCTATAGGAAGCTGGTAGCTGGGTACACTAGCAATGTGTAGTGTGGTAGGCGTGCATATTAGACGAACTTCAAATGCATATTTAATGAGGATGTTTTCCACCCAGAGAGAGTGCTGCTCCTCGGAAAGAGCATCATAAACCAAACGCTGAACTGATGCAGGGGTTCGCCGCCCATCCATTATGACAGAAGTTTATATCATCAAAGAGGATTTGCTTCATTCATTTATGGGCTTCAATGACGACGAAGAAGAGTCCTAAGTGCTATTTTATAAGCAAATACACTCTTATGTCTGATGGGGTGAGAATTAAAACGGGCAAGAGTATCAGATTGCCTTACGTGTATATTACATCAAAGTTAGTTAGCGCTGAAGATATTCCATACCCGGGAGCATCGTCTGGTTACGGTGTTTTCTCTTTGTGACAGAGGAAACGATTTCCCTAATTTGGTTATAAAATTTAATTGCAATCGATAAATCAAAACTCATCGTGGCTGATTTATTAAAATTAAAGAACCTTTATCGCATCCTGCCATCTCAGGCGTATCCATCATTCTCGGCATTTCCGGTTGAGGGGAGGAATTGTATTCTTTCGAAGAATACTTATCTTTAGAAAAGCGACGATTTTTTTTTGTGTTTCGTTTACCATCTCCGCAATTTCGGGTTTTCATTATAGCCGGATTTTGGGCGAGTCTATCGGCTTTATAATCGTTTGTCCTGAGGTGGTAATAAGTTTGGGGTGGTGGAGGAAATGCTTTTTTTCTTACTTTACCTTGATGTTGGTTGGTAGGGCTAAAAACGGAAAACTTTAGTTAGAACAAATAAGACATATACCTTCACTGGCCGAACGGGCCCATTAGCATAGGATACAATTTTGATTTTAATTTGGGTTTAAGTTTTTTGTTTTTTCCTTCACTTTGTTTGCTTTCCTTTTGGGTTGGTCCTTGTGCAAATTTCAATTTTACTTTTGAGGGATTTCATTTGTAATGTAAGCACCCCTGGATAAGGAATTAAAGCGCCTAATCTTTGAGTGGGATGCTGTTTTGTTTCACAACCAATTGAATTACGTAAATTATGTAAAATTCGGTTGTTTTAGGACCTTGAACAGCTAACTGACCTTCGTTAAAGTGACAATAAATAACTTAACTTGTTCGCAAAATTATCAAACTTTTGGATGCGAGTTACTTCATTCTAAAACAACGAATAGATATTGCGCATTAATGGCACATGCAGTGCCTAAAACCTAGGTTCTCCAAAATTTGCTAGTGGAAGGGCTTACAATTTTAAGCCGACTCGAAATGGCAAATTTGAGGAGCTTGTCAGAACAATTGAAACTCTTTGATGTTTGTCAGACTATCGCAGGAGATGAGGCAGGTGGAAACAAATTTAGGTGCTACTGGGTGCCGGCGTGATTCGATTTGCTTGAGCATGCGCAGACAAAATACAAGATACTTTGCGTTAAGGTACACATTCTGAATAGAAACCTTGACAAAGACATAAGGAGAGAACAAATTTGTCCTGTCTGTGTCTAAATATTTATGTCAAAAACACTATTGGATTGACATAAATTGCAATTAGCAACTATTATGAGCTTGCATAACCATTGGCCTTCCCTGGGGTTTAAGCCTGACTTTTTGCCATAAGAAAAGGGGAAATTTAAATGTTTTATCACTGTATAATTACTATCCATATTTGATTGCAGTGAAGGAATTTTACTTCCATTTTTTGTTTACTACGAATTGAAATTTGTTGGTGGCACTTGTAGAATATGCCACTTCATTGCCTTCGACGACATCGAAGAAGCGGTTCCGTTATCAACCCGTGCAATTCACAATTAATTCAATCAATATCATTTTTCCGAGTTCAAATACAATGTGGATATTTAAATCATATCAGAAAAAATTGAACTCAGTCTTAAGTCCCGATCATGCGATTATCTGATAAAACATTTTTTAACTTTGAGCCTATTTAAAGCACAGCCAGGGGGTCTGCTAACGCACAATAAAGCTGTTAAGCTTCAATTGCTTTCCTATCTGGATTCAACTTTACTGTTAAAGTCAATTTTTTAGCGGATTGGACGCTGTTGTGCTAACGACACAGTAAATGTCCTCTTGAACAGCAAAAAGCAGTAGCGCATACAAGTATTAAACACATTTGGGGTAGGTACATTTGTGCAGCAATAAACAATGGTTCCTTAAACTCAACTTATTTCATTTTCTTACTTGAAGTTCGTTTTTCTCAAAATGTTAACTTAATAGTTTTTTTTTTTAAATTATGTTAAGCAACTTTTTTACGTACGATCGTACAACAGAAGTTGTAGTAAAAGCCATTTTTTGTCAGACAAAAATGGTCAAAAAAGAAGTGTAGGTACCTTCTAAATTACTCTTAAAATCTCTTAGGTATTTTTTTGCAGTCCTGGAAATGACTTTATTGGAACAGTTTATGGAATGTTTATAGCAATTGTTCGAGGTGCCTCCCTTCCATTTATGAACAAAATTTCATATTTTTGAGTTAAAGGAGTCTTTATTTTTGTTTGTATCTCATGCAGCTGGAACACCATCTCTTTCACATTTATGCCATTCAATTGGGAAATAAAAAAGTAATTAATCAAAGCTCTAAAGCGAATGCCTTTTACCGTAATACGCTGATTAGCCTCAATTTCGAAAAAATATGGTCCGAAGACTCCATCAGTTGCGATAAGTTGTGGACTATCTTCGCTCCAAATGCTACAATTTTGCTCAATGACATACCCATTGAGTCAAAAATGAGCTTCATCGCTGAACACAATTCAAAACAAGGTCAAAGTGGAAAATTTTCCATAAAGTGGAATCGATAACTTTGGATTTTCTTCAACGGATGAAACATTCTCTTCAGTACGCACTACGCACCCTTCTTATGCATCTCGGTGCCACTGCATCGTGTAACGAAAATGTTGTGCAAAAATGGTCAACAATACTGCAAATAGCGGTCTCAGATGGTCGATTATGTCGGGTGTACTATGGTGCAAGAGCTCTATAAGTTTGGCGCACTAAAACATAAATTTGTAACCAAACTCCTAAAATTTGGTAACGATGTTGAAGCGCTTTTCTCATTGCAAAGACTACTGAATATAAAAGATAAAGTCAGTTTTCAATATACTCGTAATAATTGGTTTGACAGATAGACCTGTCTGTAGTTAGTACTGCGTTTATTAAAAAAAACACTTTTATAAGGAGATAAAGGCGAATATAATAAATTAACGCAAATTAATAAGTTGATCAAGAATAACCGGTTTTTACTTAAACTCGTAAAGCCTTGGGTATTATTGGTAAATTTGAATACGAAATTAAACTGTCAGACCAATTTAAAACAGATTATTTCAGCTTCGTTGACAGAACACTGTGAAACTTCAAATGCCAACAATTGTTTGGTTTGGTAAAGATTTTCGGAGGCCGAATACCGAATATCAAATCATGAACAATAAAACGCATATGCAACTCAAAAATGTATCCATTTTATTTATAAATTATTATATTGATATTTAAAATATATCAGTGGTAAATTATGATGGATGAAAACAACTTTTTCAGCATTTGTTATTAACAAAGGATTGCGCTTCTTCTTACAAATAATGCCAGCTTCCAGTCATCACGTACACATCCTTTGCCGAACATTCGAAATGCGTCCACCTCTTCTAACCTCTACGCTACCAAAGCTATCAGTTTTTCATATTCTCCTTGGAGAATCTATATTTCCTTCTGAAACCTTTCGCTCATCTCAGCTATTGGATTAAATCGCTTTTTATTTTTCCTCGTTTATGGTGCATAGTACATATTATCCATCCAACATAGCATTTGGTTCAAAGATTCACTTTACCGATAGGAGGCCATTTATTTTTTATTTTGTTATGAAAAAATATTTTACCAATGCTCAAAGTCAATTAAAACTTCAACTTATTTAGGTACTCGTAAATGTATCTAATTTGGAGAATTAGTTAACTGTATGTTTATTGACGTCAAGTAACCTCAAAATATGTTAATTAATAGGATTTTTCTCTTAACTCATTGATTTAAGATATTTCACCCTAAATTTGCATTTATTAATTTGGGTGCTACTGTATAATACAAGCTATAATATACAAGCTAAACGAAGAAACCCAATTTGAAGACCAAAACATTTAAATTCATTTTGATATTTTTATAAATATACAATACCACTAGGTCATCTCAATACAGATATTCATCTGGTGCATTTGAAAGTGAAAATAAAATTACTTTTTTATTCAAACTAAATTTGACGATGCAGTTTATACAAATCAAATACATATCAATATAATCTACATTGCTACAATTTTTTTCGTTCTTGCATTTACGGGTATAGAGAATTGCTAATGAAAAAATGTCGTTCGAAACCAATTCTTATAAAAGCAAGAAAGTTGTCGTATTCATTAGATACTAATACTTAACGCCGAAGATACTCTGAGCGCCATTGACCCTCCACACAGCGATGACTCTCCGTCCTGTTCGTTTTCTTCCCTAAGCTTTAACTCTACAGCTGTAAACAGATGTTTTAGAAAACATTTTGTTTACAAAATACAATTCGACTCTGTTCGATGATAAAAGTCCCAGTTTTACGTAAATAAATCTTCAATCTATCTTAAAATACTTAACGTACGTATTCAAAACTACATTAACGGCGGCAGGTTTTAATTCCACGTGGAAACGAGCTAAAATAATACCGGTCCCCAAAGCCGGATTGAGTTTAGACCAAACTGGTACTTTATGTTTTCCAAACATGTGTCTTAACAACAAAACTATTGAATTTGTTGTTTCCGCTTCAATGGTTGTTTAAGCAATATTGTTCTTCGACTTTGACATCCTTTTTGAAGTTATACTTCTTTTGGCGCATTGAATGTAACATTTTAATTGTAGCGGAACTATTTTAGCGGAAGCAGTTGAATATCGGAATCCACTTCGCAAATATTGGTATTCGAAACCCAATAACATCGTCGCTATTTGCCGGATTTTCTTAGCTACCAAAAGGTCTTCAAAATGCTTAAAAAAAAAATTGTGAAAAGTTGTGAAAAACTTATTAGATAGTCGAATGAAAAGTATTTAATCAAGTTTGAAAGACCGTGTCAAGGCTTACACATTACACAAGCGATTACACATTTTTCAGTTAATATTGTTAACCAATCTTTGTTTGAGTTTTTAAATTGAAATTATAACACTCTCATTAATCTTAAAGTTATTACCAATAAACGTGGACTTCGCTAGAAAAACTAGTTAATACTAAAACATGTATATTTTTCTTGTAATTATTTAAGCCTATGACAATATGATGGCGGCGATTTTTTTATATTTTTACTCATTTTGTTGCGAATTTCACCATCTTTATGCATGAAAAAGGAAATAAAAGATGATCGATGGTCAAGCAATGGCTTTAACCACACACCCAAACACACAAACTACCCAAGGTGGCGGGGGAAAAATTAAAGTTTGCGCCGGGGAAACTGATGTCCAATTTGAGAATGTCACTTTAATTTGACATTAGGTTAATTTACCAGCAATTCCTTGGAACTCAAAAAAGGGATTTTTTTCCCCGAATTGTCTTTTGAGGTTTGCGGAGTATTTTTGTGCTCAAGGTTATTTTACCAAGAGGTCCTTAGAACCAGAAAAAAGGATATTTTAACAAAATTTCCTTAAAACCCGCGCTGTTTTTCTGTGCTAAACGTTCTTTGCCCAAGAGTTCTTTGGAATCTTAAAAAAGGGCCTAAAACAAGAAACTAGATATTTATATAGTACCTAACCCTAAAAAATGTAAAATTCGAAAGAAGGATATTTTTACCAAATGTCCTTAGAAATCGCGGAGTTTTTCTGTGCTCATTGTTAATTTCACTTGTCATCTCCCTACTTGGTATTCGATTTTAAAAAAGTACATATTTACATAAACATCACGCCAAATAAGTACATTATGTATAACTTCTAACGCACATACATGAAAACACACACACATTTTTCTAATTTAAATCATTTGTTTTTCAGTTTTAAATTATTGTTATTTACTGTCTTATGTCGATTTCCACTAAGCCATTTATTGAAACATATAGAAATATATATAATATATTTGATTTTTGGTCTAAGAGGAAATCCTCGCTTTCCGCAAAAAAGGATCAATTTTTAGATCTAGAGCACTTTTCAATTCCGGAGCAAGGTTCACGCCTACCTGCTATTGGAATAATTGTTGATTATTGTTATTTACTTTACTTCGTGTTTTTGCTTCTGTGCGAAATAAACTTAAAATATTTTTTTAACCTGCTTCTATGGAAAATTAAATAAAATAAACTTAATGATGTGTGTTTGTGTTTTTATGAAAAAATAAAAATAAAATATTTGGGATGTGCTCTAGTGGTATGAACCAAAAAAGGGACGAATAAATATGTTTTCGAATATATCGTACGTATTTGCAGCAAATCGAGCAGTTCCTTTTTTGGGACATAAAACTAGAAAGCTACGCATTGCGTCATTGGACGTAAAATTCCATTAAAACAAAATATCTAAACCTATACTATTGGCGTTTGGATTGTCTTTAGCCCATTTCTTAACTGCAATGTAGGTGGATGTTAAAAAACGACCGTATACATTGTTTTATTTAAACCGTTTGATCGTTTTTATACCCTATTCTAAGGGTATATTAGTTTCCACTGCTGTAGTTTATGCTGGTCGACTCTCTGTTGAACACACTCAACAGTTCTAATGTATACGCTCAGGCGTACGCGGATGATGTTGCCGTGCTTTCTGTTGGTTCATGCCTAGCGACTTTATGCGCCAAAGCGCAGGCGGCCCTTGACGTGATCGACGAATGGTGAACTAGGAATCGGCTCTCGGTCAATCCTGTTAAAACTGAGGTTGTTCTCTTTACGAGAAGGAGGAAGCTGATCGGGTTGACTCAGCCAGTGTTAAAAGGCGTCGCAATCCAACTCTCCAATTAAGCAAAGTATCTGGGAGTCGTCGTGGATAGCAAACTTCTTTGGTCCAAGCATGTTGAGCTGAAGACTGCCAAGGCGCTGTCGGTTTTCTGGCAGTGCAAGGGTATTCTCGGCAAGACATGGGGCTTATCACCGAAAAGAGTCGTATGGATTTATACGGCTATTGTAAGACCATTTATAGCATACGCATCGGTTGTTTGGTGGAATAAGCTTTCACGTAAATACGTTACTGCTGCTTTCGCCAAACTCCAAAGGAAGGTATGTCTCGGCTGCACGGGGGCCTTCCCCAGCACGCCTGGCTCCAGCCTGGATGCATTATTGAACCTCCCGCCCCTTGATGTTTACATTATGGGTTGCACAATCAAAGCTATCTCACGTTTAAAAAGAGGTGGCTTTTGGTATAACTTGCACTGGAGTTTTGATGAACTTGCGCAATGGCTGTCCTTCGACTCCTATCTTATGGATATGCCGTCTGATGCACTGACACCGGAACTTCGGCTGAAGCGCAACTATGAAGTCGACTTTCCTCGTGTTCAGGACTGGGTCTGGCCAGACTCTGAGCCTGCAAAGGATTGCGGTCGAATCTTCACGGATGGCTCCAAAACCGATCAAGGATCTGGTGCTGGTGTTTTCATGGAGAGCGACAACATTATACTTTTCTTCTCGTTAGGCAAACATGCGTCAGTCTTCCAAACGGAGACTTATGCTATCCTAATGGCCATGGACTATGTTGCGTGGAACGGGTGGAGCGGGCGAAGTATCTGCGTCTGTAGCGACAGTCAGACTGCGCTTAAGGCCTTGCTCAACCCCTTAACCACCTCCAAAATAGTCTGTAAATGTAAGATCTCTCTGAATTCGGTCGGAAGGCTGAATTCACTTAGACTTGTCTGGGTCCGGGTCATAACGGGATAACGGAAAATTAGATCTCCGATGAACTTTCTAGACAGGGCTCAGAGGAGGACTTCTCAGGACCTGAACCAGCGATTTGTCTGCCTGCGTCCTCGGTTAGGGCTTCCATTGACGGTTGGGTTTCATATGAACACAATCGACGCTGGCATGACTCAACAGGGTGCAGACAGACCAAGTAAATTCTCCCCGACGTCTGTAGGACGTCTGTTGTCTTTCAACAGAAAAGACTGCAGACAGACCACTGGCGTTCTTACGAGACACTACGCTTTTTCCAAACACCTTAAGGTGCTACGCCGAAGCGATACCACTAACTGCGAAGCCTGTGGAGAAAGCGACAACACTGCGAAACATTTCCTCTGTGATTGTCCTGCTTTTGCTCGTATCAGGTGGCAGGTATTTGGTGCGGATATGGTGAGTGCTGTAAATCTAAGCTCCTTATCATTGAAGCGCCTTCTCATTTTTCTTGGGAAAACGAGTAAATTCTTACAGTAAAATGTGGTTTGTCTGCCTGGTAGTACAATATACGAGTACCAGTATTGAGTCTGAGTGCTCCAGTGTAGAAAGCCTCGCACCCCGACAAAAAAAAGGTATATTAATTTTGACTAATAATTTATAAAATATCTTCATAATCCCTAAAAGTTATCATATTCGTGATCAGCAGTAATATCGATATAGCCATGTACGTCCGTCCATCGGCAAAAATAAGGACCGAAAATGGAGCTATAAATTTGAACCATATATCTACTCTCCAGGAGCCCAAAATATTCAAATGGAAGAACTTTTAAAATTCACCCCGCAGTCTCAAAAAAACAAATCCATTCGAACAAATCGAAATTTGAGCTAGAAAGCTGATATACATACTATTCCTCTAGAGACCCTAAATGCTCTTGTGTAAATATTTTTAAAAACCGCCCACCTAAAAAAAATGGTTGATTGAAGATTGAAGTCCTATTTTTGGCAAAGTATGTAGATAAAGTTATTTTGAACAATTCCCTCATATAAAGTTATCTGCCACCCCACTTGTTATGGACGTTACTTTTACGAGAATTTGGTTTTTTCGGTAAAATCCTTTAAATGTTATATAAAAAAATATTAAGTCCGTACTACTTACCAATTCACGCGTTCTTAGATTTTTGACCCATCCACTTTACGAGGGATAAGAATAGAGTACCCAACACTTCGCCCAAGCGGACTAAAAACGTTCCCATGTTTTTTTCTCCTGTAAACTGACCGCACAATTTTGAGGAACGTTTTCATATTTTGTTAAAGCAAGATGAAATAAAAACATAGGGGCGGGCTACAGTCCGCTTGGGCGAACTGTTGGATACCCTATTCTTATTCCTATATCTCATAAGTGGGCGTGGCAAAAATTTAAAGGATTTTATCGAAAAAACTAAGCTTTTGTAAATAAAAACGCTCCCTAGCTCAAACTTTGGTTTTTCAATAAAATTGTTTTATTTAATTGTGGGCGTGTCAGTAGGCGGATTTAAAAAAAAATTAAGTATGAGCATAAAGGGCACCTAGAGAGTATATACTATAAATTTCAGCTCCCTAGCTCAAACTTTGGACTTTCAAAAATAAAAAAAAAATAATTGTGGGCGTGTCAGTGGGCGGATTTTGAAAATATTTACACATGAGCATAAAGGGCCCATAGAGAGTATATATTAAAAATTTCAGCTCCCTAGCTCAAATTTTGGTTTTTCAAAAAAAATATTTTATTTAATTGTGGGCGTGTCAGTGGGCGGATTTTGAAAATTTTATGTCCCAAGCAGTTTTATGGGCCAAAGATCATTTATAAAAAATTTCAGCTTTCTAGCTCAAAATTCAATTTTTCCCAAAATTTGTTTTATTTAATTGTGGGCGTGTCAGTGGGCGGATTTTGAAAATTTTATGTCCCAATCAGTTTTATGGGCCATAGATCATATATAAAAAATGTCAGCTCTCTAGCTCAAAATTCGATTTTTTCCAAAATTTTGTTTTTTTGAGTTTGTGGGCGTGTCTGTGGGCGGATTTCAAAAATTCTTAAACTTGATTATTTCGGGACCCTAGAGAGTATATGGTTAAAATTTCAGCTCTCTAGGTCCAGTTTAAAGGCCTAATTTTTGCCGACGGACGGACGGACGGACGGACGGACGGACGGACGGACATGGCTAGATCGACATTACTATCAATGCTGATCATAAATATAGTAACTTTTAGGGGTCTACGGGCAATATTAAGGTATGTTACAAACTATGCGTCAAAATTAATATACCCCTAGAATAGGGTATAAAAATCAGTAACAGCAGTATGCACGTGTCGAAATCATTGCAGAGGCAGGCCTAAAAACGGCGATAGGCAATAGCGCCCACGAAATAATCCCAAAAGTGGTTCTGTTTTCTGGAATTAAACGATATAATTCATAGAAACTATTGCTCGCAAGGCCGGCATCTCATTTTGTTCCCTAAAATTGTATACCGATAAAGCATTTGTAGATCAAGTAATCTTTAGAATTCACTTTCGAGAGACATCTTTCCCAAGGAATATTACTAAAAACAATCTTAGAGTAGAGAAGCAACACTTATCCGAAAACATCCCGGGCCTTGTGTAGCGTTGAATGTTCGCATTTATGGAAAAAGAAACAGTAGTAAATAATAACGTTACATTCTGAAATGTTAACTCTCGTAGAGAATCACAATTTTAACGTTTTTAAAAAGAAACGATATTTTTGTAAATTCCTTCTTCTGTATGACAATTGTCTCTGACGGTACTACAACTGATCCCTTCAAATTCTCAACAGTTCAGCACTGGCGGATCGTGGAAAAAAATCCTTTCATGTTGTAATTTCGACCTCAAACGGGATGAAGGGAAAACCTTACTTTTTCGAGGGAATTGCTTGATTTTGTGGGAATCTGTTTTGTTTATCAAATCTTATCCGACAAAAAGAGATGACCACGAACAGTCTAACGGCTAATAGTTTTCAATGAATTCGAAGCCAAAGGTTCTCCTATTTTGTTTGTTCTGCTTCCCCAACGCAATTACAAAGAAATATTTCTCAAATAAAATGTCGAAAACCCCCATTGACGGATCTATGTGCGGCGAACCCCACAGGCCAGTTTGAATGCAGTGAAGTGGGAGGGTTATGATATCTTTAGTCCAGATCATAACCTCACAGTTAAAGTAAGTCAGAAAAACAGAAAGAAACAAAAACAGACGATATACATCGATGGAGAATACGTTTAAAAAGAACATTATGATCTGAACTAGAGGGATGACGATCACTCATCTACGCTTACGCGATGTGGAATTAGTCAGAGGTGATAAGAGAACGGAACCCTCTCTTTTTCAGACTAATACGATACCTACCTATTTCCTTCTAAAACATTCACCCATACATTCACCCGTGCTCATTGCAGTGACGTTTGATCGTGGCTTATGATAGTTCCAACGATATCAAATAATTACTGATGGACATTTTCTCCAACCAGATTATAAATGTGTATACCGTTATGGGCATTGATACTCTTTGATATTTGTCAGACGTTGAAGTTAAGTAAAATATTTGTTTCCCTTTCTTCGTTTATTTAGAGCAAAGCAGTCTTTATTTAAAAGAAAATCTCCATTTTGAGGACATTTTTCGTTAATGTTTAGTTGTCTTCTGAGTATCGTGGAGTGTGTATCTCTTTTATAACTAGAACCGACAAAATGTTAAAAAAAAAATCGAAAGGAATTTCATTCAGAAAATCAATTGTGACGATTGCAATGTTCACCCTACAGATGATTTATAGTAAAATTACAAAGGAGGAGGATAAAATAACCAACTTGGAAGTAACGAATAGAGAGTTTCTAATATCCATACAACAGTTGAAGGAAAAGAGTGCTGCGCTAAAATCAAACAACAAAGTTCTCTGAGTAACGGCATAGAAATAGCTGGTGTTACATAGTTGAAGACTTAACTTCTTTGCCCGTTGCACAAAAAGTTTTTTGTGATTTGGGAACATGTCTGGACCATATAATATGGGCGTTTTTTTAATACCTCCCTAGATTGTTGTAAGAAATGTGTGTTTGATTTTGGGATCACCGACCATTCTATGACAGGTTTATTAATCGTCAGAACTTAAACTAAAAACGTTCTAACTTCTTCTCCCCGTATAGTACAAAGTAAAATTACTTTGCAGGACTTAACTCATCGCTCTGCTTTGAGTTCTGAGAGGGAGTCTATGCAGAAGTTTATGCATCTACTTCCATATATATTTTCATCGAAACTTTTACTAAGCATATGTTTTTTACACTGTTCATGGACAGTAAGGGTTAAAAATTCTTGGAAAAGACAAAAACCATCTATTAGTTTAAGCTTAATACGTAAAATAAAATACAAAAATAAGTACAGAATAAAGTGATATAACCACTTCCAAAATGTTCATTTTACAAATAAATACAAGCATTTTTCTTTACAAATAAATAAAAAATATTCAGTTATGTAAAGGTAAATATTAAAAATGTAAATTGCTGTTGTCAGAGGATGATATTAAACGTGAATGGCAGGTAGTGAATAACATCTTGAACAAACCTTCCTCTTAACAAAATCCAGTTTTGATTCGTGACAATGCAATAGAAATACCTGATAAACTTAATATCAGTGATGAAATTGATTGTTATTTCGCGACAATAGCAGACTCACTAAATCTCTCTCTTCAGGCTGCTCCACTTTAAATTGCGTTGACGATGAATGGTAGCTTAAGGATCTCCAATTCAGCTGGACATGATGGAGTGTCGACTCAAAATTGAATTCCATATTTTGTTATCTATAATAATCTATACTAATATTAGAAAGAGGAAAGATTTGATTGTTTGTTTGCTTCGAATAGGCTCCGAAACTACTGGACCGATTTGAAAAATTATTTTACCATTAGAAGCCGACATTATCCCTGATGAACATAGGCTACTTTTTACGGCGGGAAAATGTTTCATCCGCTGTCCGGAGCGGAGATCTAAGCTGATATCTACGAAAAGTTGTAACTCTCGAATGCTTTCTAGCTCCTAGCTTTGGAATGACTCATTTAAATGAAATAGGATTCTTTTAATATAAAGTTCAATTATCTACAAAGATTTTAAGATATAACTCATCTTTCTAGGTTATCCTGAAGTTGAACAATAAGCATTAAGGTCAAAGATCATACATATATAGAAAATTTCAGCTTTCTAGCTCAAAATTAGATTTTTTCGAAAAAACTTAAACTTGATTATCTCGGGTATCTAGAGAGTATATGGTTGAAATTTCAGCTCTCTAGGTCCATTTTAAAGGCCTATCTATTTTTTCCGACAGACGGAAGGACCGACGAATGGACGGACATGGCTAGATCGACATTACTATCGATGCTGATCATAAATATAGTAACTTTTAGGGGTCAACTACGGGTCAACTACGGTAAATATTAAGATATGTTACAAACTATGAGTCAAAATTAATATACCCTTAGATTAGGGTATAAAGAGATGGTTTGTGTGAAAGAAGGAAATTTTCCCCTTGTTTGATGGGATTTCTCTGAAAAATGTCCCCAGCACTGCAACATTTCCCAAATCTTCTTGAAACTGCTGCCCTGAAACATTGATGTTCCGACGGAATTATTACCGTTATCAGCAATGAAAATCTTTAAAATTTGTTGGCGATAGGCCTGAAATTAAGTTAGAAAATTTGTATTCGTTAAAAATAAAATCTCATTCAACCGTTCGACCTAAAAGTTTTTTTGTTTACCCAAATAAAATAAGAAAATTGAAAAATAAATCCTGCCAGCAACTGGTTTGAACATGTTAGGGATACAAAGATTTATTCAAAGCCGACTATGTTGCTGAATGGGATTCGATCTACCGATTTCAACGGTCTATGCGGGCGCGAAATATCTTCCATCCCAAAGAAATAATTGGATTTTGCAACAAAGCAAATTGCTTCATATCACTATTATTCTATTATTATTATGTAAAAGCCCGGTTTTTACCATAATTATGTTCATCAAACTGTCGCTTTTTATCGCCCACAATAAAAAACACAGACGTACTTCCTGTCTCGATGCACATGATAACATGGATGGAAGCTTTCAATCAAAAAAAGCGAAAATACAAACACAGCATACGAAAACCATACTCAAAATTCATATGAAATTAAAGTTTTATACATTTTTCTGATGAAATATGTTTCAAATTACTTACATTTGTATGCTTCCCACAACGGGAGATGAATTGTTTTTTTTTGAGAAAATCAACGGTTGTCATGGATACCCAGTCCCGTCAGAGTTTTGCGCCTCCTCGGCCTCGCATGTAAATGAATATTAATTTCACTGATAAAAAATGCGAACTGAGGCATTGCATTCAATATGGATTGACGGGACTAAAATGTCCGGAAAAAAAATAAACCACAGCAGGAATATAAATTAAAAACACAACAAATGGCTCAAACAACAAACACAAAAATATATAGGTAAGTGTACAGGGTGTTTGTGATTTAAATGTAAATACTTTGGGAAATGATTTTTGGGTACAATCTACGAAAAAATCGTTCTACACCAAAGGTCTATCTCTACTGTGGACATCATGTACCGAGAATTTAGAAACTGAATTACTTTGGTGTACCTTGTTGACCCATGCTTACGTAAATATCTCCGCTAATACTTAGTACAGAAACTTCATTAAGCGCTTAAATTTTAGAAGAACTGCGTTTAAATAAAATTGATGTTTCTTTGACTTTCCAGATATTTGTTATTGAGTCGGGGTCATTTTTCTTGTCCAGGAAAATGTTTGACTCTCCGGTCGCTTAACAGAAATCCGTTAGAAACATAACTACCATTTTTTTTTCTCCTATGAACGCTAAGTTAGGATAGGTTATATATTGGCTGTCAGCCTAAGGCCAACACACTTAGATCAATGTTGGGTCCATTGTGATACCGCATGATAGACTTCTAACGTCAGCGTTAGCCAAGTCATTAAGATCATTAAGCAAGAAATCTCCCAGATGAAGATTTCTTTTATGGGAGAGAGCAGGACATGTGCAGAGAAGGTGAGGTGTAGTCTCCTCCTCTTCCTCATCTGCAGAAGTCGTTTGAATAAATGAAAAGCCTCGATGCGTGCCTGCCTATCAGACAGTGCCCTGTAATGGCACCTATAGTGGAGCTAATATGCAGTCGGTTTAGTGAGATCAGACTCTTCGAGCGTCGCAGGTCCAGCTTTGGCCAGATGTGCTTAGTCGCTAGACACGTATTACTACTTGTTCACCTAATGTTTGTTCTCTCGAACAGATAGCTTGAATAAAAGTTACCAAGTAGCGATTGGTATACCCAGAGAACCCTTTTCAGGTAAAAGAGGTAGTTTGGTTCTGCAGTTTCCTGGAATATCTCTATGCCCCGGCACCTAACAGAGGTGAATGTTAAACTGCTCCGCCATCTCCTTTAGAGATGAACGGCAGTCAAGGGCTGCGATGAACTTTATAAACGTTACAATAGTAAAAAAAGAATCTTCGATAATTATGCTAATGGCGCATAGATTTTATGATACTGAAAAAAACTGTAGCAGGTTATGAAGGAAAATATGATTTTTTTAAATCCCTTTTTTTACTTTTTTATACCCAAGAAACATTTCCCACAGTTTTTATTTAAACACCTAGCAAACACCCTGTATTTCAATTTTTTTCCTACGGAATCAGATTTTATTGTTTAAATATTTTTAATGAGATACATCTCTGCTGCTGTGCATTGCGAAAAGGATTTACTAAACTTAATTTGCTTTGCTGTCCGGCACAGTGTAACTAATTGATTTGCTGTTCTCTCTGGTGCGGTGGAAGTAATTTAAATGATTTGTATACACTTAAGATACAGTTGAACAGGACAATTTTCGTTTGTGGCGAATCGTTTGACCGATAATTTTTTTGCAATTTCCTGCTTTACTGGATTAAATTAATTCTAATTGTGTACTTGCAGCGGTTGTGCCAGTTGGATGGATGAAGATTTATATAAATTTGTCAGCGTTTTTAAGAGAACTCTTATTCTGTCCGTGATGGAGATAATGTTTTTGTTTTCATTTTGAAAATTGTGTTTATTTTATGGAAATTTATTCGGGGAAAAATGATTCTGGGCACTTACTTTTCGATTTGTTTTTCGCCTGCAGTTAACCTAAACCAATGACGCCCTACAAGTCCACATATACATACATACATATGGATTCTCTATAAAGTTCAATGCCATAATATTATTCTTAAGCTCTGTTCCTTTTTCAGTTTTGAAAAGCAAAAAAAAATTTATATTTTTTTTTGGTTTCCTAAAGCACTTAAGGTAATATCGTTAGAATTAAGGTAGCAATCAAGAGAACCCTCCATGTGTGACTTAAAATGGAAACCATGTTCATAACTTCTGTAAGATGGCATAAACCTCAATTACGACTTACCAACATTGTTCCATTTCATTGGATGAGCATAAAAATATCAAAATACAAAAAATAAGCCGCAAAGTGTAACCTTAAAAGTATCATACGGAAAAAGTATAAAAATATATTAACACCCTAACAAAGAAACACTTTTAGGCAGAAGCATAAGAATTGAATTGAGGACTGATAAAAGCTTATTTTGTTGTTGGGTTTTTAGGGTGGTGTAATAAGACTTAAGGCCTTGTTTATCACGACACCCAAATGCAGTCAAATTAGACTGAAAACTAATTAATTGGATGAAGTCATTGCTATTGCTACTTCTTCCATTACTAATTTAAAAGACAAATAAAAAATTAATATCCAATTGGCGAAGTAAGGTATTCAGCAAAATCTATTAAAAACAGATTTGAATGCAACTTGAAAAGAGAATTAATTAAGAGAATATTATATACGCAGTGCTTCTCTTGAGTCGATAAAAGTTCAACTTTGTATGGAGTGATATATTCCACCGGCAGATTCAACGAGAAAAACTTTAAAAAAAGCAAAAGGAAAGACTACAAACCACTTGGGCGAACTGTTGGATACCCTATCCATATAATTTTAATAATTTATAATTTATTTATTCATTATAGTATATACAATTTTTAGACTTTTGAACGTATCTTCTTCTTTTTCCTTTACGACGAGGTTATGATAAGGATTGAAGGGATCATAGCCCTCTCACTTTATTGCACCCCTACTGGTCCACTAAATGAATAAACATTTGTAGGTCACCTGGTTTCGGATCACTTAATCAATCAAAAGGTCGTGTTGTTGCATTTGTATGAGCCAGGCCTGCTTCTCCGTGTCAACCCACGTTTTCGCATAGAGTCGCTAGGCATGCTCCAACAGAAAGCACGGCAACATCATCCGCATACGCCTGAGCGTATACATTAGAACGCACATACGCACATTCGTACATACACACACACAGTCATCTCTATAAAAACGCTAGATTTGGATTCTGATGACCTTGAAACGTGGAGATATGTTAAAATCCGCGATTCACAAAATCGGGAAAATTACAACAACTTCCACTGGGAAGTTAATAAATAGTACAAATCATCAATTTCAAAATTCAGCTAGTTTGCCTTTGTTTTTTTAGTTATTTATTTATTAACAAAAAACGGGTTGACCGATTTCGCTGAAAACTTAATCAGTTCTGAGTTACGTAATTATGCTTCGAATAAACCCGGTTTCATATCAATATCATCTTTGGTTCTCTAGATAATCGTGGCGAAAGATAATTCCGAACGCTCATACGTACATACGGACATACGTACATACACACATACAGACATCTCTATAAAAACGTTGATTTTGGATTCTGTTGACCTTGAAACGTGGAGATATGTCAAAATCCGCGATTCACAAAATCGGCCCCATTATAAGAAATTCCACTGGGAAGTTAAAAAGAGCTCATAGGGGACAACCTGAAATCTGCCTTGAATAATTAGAGATGCGTTCAAATCTTGCACTATTATTAAAAGCCACATTTAGCTCTGTGGTCTCACATCCGTAAAGAATAAAAGGCAGAACATAGGACGTCACTAGTTTTGTCTTAACGTTAGTGGGTAGATATCGTCACTCTTTAATGCCGCTACACTAGCTGATTCATCGGATTTTGAAAAATGCAAGTTAATTTGTACACCTTCCGCATATATATAAAAAAACAGAGGGTCCAATACAGGTCTCTGTGGAACCCCTGATTACACTGGTAAACTCGTGGAAACACTATTTTCGTAGTACACCGCTTTGGTTATATTAACAAGATATGATTCCATAAATTCACATCCAGATTCATCAAACGTAAATTGAGTTTGACTTCAAGTTAAAACCCTTTGAAAAATCGAGTAAAGCAGCCAAAGTCGTAATGTCTTCGATTCGAACACCATCCCGTTCAATACCACTGTAGTGGAACTGTGATTGCTACTGAACCCTGTTTGGTGTTGATGGTATGATGAAATAAAATCATATATGTATTTAATGAAGTAGCTTTTGTTTCTTTTTTGATTAATTGAATAAGAAATCTATGGTCTTGGGGTGATAGCGGAATTAGAACTAAAGTTTTTTCCTTAACTTATTTCTTTTATGCCGTGGATATGTCCAGCTTAAGCAACAATTTCGGCTTTACAACTGGTAAACGAATTTTTACTAATGCTGGATCAATACCATCCAGGGCCCAGGGCCTTGGCTTTAGAGTATAGTACGTTTATACAGACACGACATTTAAGTCATTCAGCGCATAATAAAAAAAACAATTGGAAAAAACAGCCGCCAAAATATTATTCACAAGATAAAGATGGAATAAAAAAAATTTAGAAAAAGGAACAAGCCGACAGAAACGGACTGAAATTAAGTCACTCAATGCATATTTAATTTTTTTAGACAATTGAAAATGTTGGTGCAACCACTTCTGATTTCAAAAGAAAAAAAACGCGGGCAACTAAGTTTTGAGCATAGCTGTCAAATTAAATGTTCTCCGTCCAAAAAGAAATGTTGAATTTAGGGTCGGTGTTAACGTACTATTAGGGTGAAACCGGGTAATGGCGGTCATTTCAATGAAAATTCGAATTAAGCAAAAATTATTATAAAATTATAAATAAAATAAAAAAGTTAAAATAACCGGGATTGGTCATGTAAGCATATTGGCAATAGCGGTCGCTTTTCTTAAAAGCACAAATCGTAAGTGTAGCCTGATGGACTGTACCAGCCTGAATATTTAGCGGCCGCCGAAACTGCGAATCGAGTGTACCTGTACCACAACTCGTTTTTGTGCCCAATCTTTCTACAAATGAGACATTTGTTGCTATCATCTTCTATGGAGTTATCCGAATTTGAGCCGCAACCTTCTCAGTATTTAGGTCGGATTCGAAAGTAGAATCTGGAAAAATATGTTTTGTCACTAATTTCAGCTTTTTTTTTGTATTATCTAGCAAATGCCAACTCCTTTATTTCTTTATTTTGCTTGTAGTTCTGTCTTTTCAGCTATTTGACATTAACTACATGGTAGTATAAACAAAAAATAATAAGTAAAATTATCAGCTGATCAAAAGCAATAAAACTCGCCAATAAAACTAATAATACACCACAAAAAGTAATGGGTCTTTCATTAAGAACTTGACAACTTCTTTTTTAAATAAAATGAAAACTACTTAAGATATCTAAAAAAAAATTGGCTTCAATTACTATCAAAATATTTATGATTCGAATTCGACTTCGTTCGTATGTCCAATACAGGAACGTATGCACCGGTCGATAAGTTGAACCCAATTTTCAATTTCAATTTACGGCCGCTATTTTTCGTTCAATATTGGGTATGAGCTACTCTAATGTCGCCGGCTTGTTGGCATATACCAATGATTTAATGTAGCCCCATAAGAAAAAGTCTAGAGGCGTTAAATCATACGATATCGGCGGCAAATAGACGCGTCCGTTCCTCGAGATAACACGTTCACCGAGCTGAGACTTCAATAACTCGATTGTTGCATCCGGTGTATAGCTTGTGGCACCGTCTTGTTGGAACGAAATATTAAACTGATCTCCAATTTATGTAATTGCGAAAAGAAATAACGTTCCAACATACTCGTATCTCTGTAGGGAATACCATTTACCGTAACGTCACGGTAATTTTCCGTCGACAAAAAGAAGGCCCAATGACACCACCGGCATGAAAACCGCACCAAACAGTGACTCTTTTCATATGTAGTGCTGATTCATGAAGCACATGAGGGTTCTCAACAGGCCAGTAATGCATATGTTGGTTAATGACGAAGCCGTTTAACCAACAATGCGCTTCATCGCTGAGGATGATTTTGCGATGAAATTCTTTATTTTCTTGCACCATGTCGAGCGCCCAATTCGAGAACGCTCGTCGCTTCATATGATCAGGTGGCTTTAGCTCTTGAGTCAGCTTGATCTTGTAAGGGTGCACGCCAAGTTCCTTACGCAAAATAATGTGGTCTGGGAGAGGCCCAATTCTTGAGAACGCCGTGAAATTGACTGATTTGGCTGGTTTGCGACAGACGCCTCTACTGTACTGCAGCGATATTCTCCACACTTCGGGCAAAACGTAGTCTCACTACCACTAGCACGCCAACATCAAGCAGCGAATATTCTGACTATGAATTGCTTGTCTACTGGGACGGGAATTAGGGCCGAAAATTGGCGTTAACGCTCTTGAAGTTGCGACCACCGACTCGGAATCTCGGTAGTGAATTTTAATTATTTGTAAACGTTGTTCCTTCCTGTACTTTACCATGACACACATTGACAGTTCGCTAATCGGTTTAAGCGTGCGTTCACACTGAAAGTTGTTTGAAGTTGACAAGTCGCTAATGAAAGACCCTTTATAATAAAAAAAAAACAACTGAATTGATAAAAAAGTGGAAAACGTATGTACCCTCTATTTATACCCTATTCTAAGGGTATATTAATTTTGACGCATAGTTTGTAACATACCTTAATATTGCCCGTAGACCCCTAAAAGTTACTATATTTATGATCAGCATCGATAGTAATGTCGATCTAGCCATGTCCGTCCGTGCGTCCGTCTGTAGCCAAAAATTAGGCCTTTAAACTGGACCTAGAGAGCTGAAATTTTAACCATATACTCTCTAGGGTCCCGAAATAATCAAGTTTACGAATTTTTGAAATCCGCCCACAGACACGCCCACAAAATCAAAAAACCAAATTTTGGAAAAAATCGAATTTTGAGCTAGAAAGCTGAAATTTTTTATATATGATCTATGACTCCTAAAACTGCTGGGGATAAACAATTTTCAAAATCCACCCACTGACACGCCCACAAATAAATAAAATAATTTTTTTATACCCTATTCTAAGGGTATATTAATTTTTGAAAATCCAAAGTTTCAGCTAGGGAGCTGAAATTTATAGTATATACTCTCTATGGGCCCTTTATGCTCATGTGTAAATATTTTCAGAATCCGCCCACTGACACGCCCACAATTAATTAATTTTTTTTTTGAAAGTTCAAAGTTTGAGCTAGGGAGCTGAAATTTATAATATATACTCTCTAGGGGCCCTTTATTCTCATGTGTTAATTTTTTTTAAATCCGCCTACTGACACGCCCACAATTAAATAAAGCAATTTTATTGAAACACCCAAGTTTGAGCTAGGGAGCGTTTTTTTTTTTTTGATAAAATCCTTTAAATGTTATATAACAAAATATGTAGAGCGTTCTTAACAATTCAACCATACTTAGACTTTTGTCACGCCCACTTATGAGGGATAGGAATAAGAATAGGGTATCCAACAGTTCGCCCAAGCGGACTGTAGCCCGTCCCTATGTTTTGTATTCACTTTGTATACCCTATTCTAAGGGTATATTAATTTTGACGCATAGTTTGCAACATACTTTAATATTGCCCGTAGACCCCTAAAAGTTACTATATTTATGATCAGCATCGATAGTAATGTCGATCTAGCCATGGCCGTCCGTCCGTCTGTCGGCAAAAATTAGGCCTTTAAACTGGGCCTAGAGAGCTGAAATTTTAACCATATACTCTCTAGGGTCCCGAAATAATCAAGTTTAAGAATTTTTGAAATCCGCCCACAGACACGCCCACAAACTAAACAAAAAATTCGAAAAAAATTATTTTGAGCTAGAAAGCTGAAATTTTGTATATATGATCTATGACTTCTAAAACTGCTCGGGAGATAGAACTTTGAAAATCCGCCTACAATTAAATAAAAGAATTTTATTGAAAAGTCAAAGTTTGAGCTAGGGAGCTAAAATTTATAATATATATATAATATAAAATATACTCTCTAGGGGCCCTTTATGCTCTTGTTTTAACTTGTTTTTAATCCGCCTACTGACACGCCCGCAATTAAATAAAACAATTTTATTGAAAAACCAAAGTTTGAGCAAGGGAGCGTTTTTTTACTTCGTTTCTTTTCGATAAAATCCGTCTCAAGCGGACTGTAGCCCGTCCCTATGTTTTTATAACAATTTGGTTAAAAACACTAAAACGACTGTCACTTCCAAAGACCAGAGATGAACTAAGCAAAAGATTTCCCGGTATGAAAATAAACTTTAAGCGCACTACCCCATGCCGAATTAACATTATAGTTTTTTGAACTAACGAAATTTGTAATTTGATTGATTGTATGGGAAATAATTCAAAATATTAAATTGTTACTGTGCTTTTATTTTGATTATTTGTTGGATTACTATATGGTCCCTAAAAGTGGGCGTGGCAATGGGTGTGGAGTCCTTCTACATTTTGGAACATTTTTTTGTTTCTACCAAAATAACCTAAAATTGAAGCTTTTTTTGTCGATTCGGAGTAACTTTTTTTCAAAAGAATATTAAAAAGGATCTATCTTTTTATTTCAAACTTTGACATTTGTACCACAATAGTTTACAGTACTAATACAGTTATTTTAAAATCGCCTCCATTGTAATCTGCATCAATTGTGTCCCATGCAACGAATAGCATTGAATTAAGTGTAGCAAACTGCAGAACAAATGGTTCATTTATAAGCAAATTAATATTTTAATGAATTTCGAGTCGAGACTCACCTTCTTCGCAACGACTTTAATCCCGGATCCTGACTGTATGTTATGTGGGGTTTGGAAGCAGCTTTTCTGAACTATTCCAAACTTGCACCAGATTTCGGTAAGGAGATGCGTTATCACGTGACTTCTTCAATCTGGTTCTGGAGAACAACTGGAACAAGACCGAAGGCACTATCTTCAATAGATCCCTCCAGCAACTGGTGTATGCGGAAGATGTTCGCATGCCGTGGTTGAATCTGTTACGGCGATTAAAGAACATGCTAAATTGGTTAATGAGGACAAGACCAAGTAAATGCATATGGCGGAGTTTCTGGTTTGCTTAAAATGTCTTTCAGAGCTTGTTTCGTTGATATCTCATCTCTGAAGATGTTTTCAAATTTTCTATTTCAGTTCTAAATTTATACATAGGTACTGAAAATATACTTGGCGCACTTTCACTTGGGTCAAAACCGCCCCATGTACTTCCGTCGGAAGTATCCCATGATGTGTTTTGAGGAGTAAATTGTTGTTCACAAAACTGGTAAGGACAATTCAATTGAATGTTATAAAAAAACTTAAAAACACAAAGATTTGAGACTAGCAAGACAACAAGGAGAGATGTCGGATTTCGTTTACGATCTACAAAAAGAGGTCGGCAACATTTAATATCGAAGACTTTATTTCAAAATCAACCACCTTTCTGAAACTGTAAAAGCCAAAAGTGCCTAATCCTACCCTACTATTATTTTAGTTTTTTAAGCAATTTATCAAAACAAAACTTTTTTCTTCCATTTTCGCAATTTCCTAGACATCCGGAAAAACTGAAATGGTAATTATCGTTATAAAAATATATATTATCTTTGAAAGAACGAAGGGAAGAAGTTTCTTTATAAACACTCCAAAAATGTATAGTAGGTGCGGATTTTCTCGAAGTGCAGTGCTAACCAATATAAATATTCACAACCTACACAGAGCCCTGAGAGTGTTTCAAAAATGAGACGGCGAACGTAACCAAATTTAATCACACATTAAGAAACAACAATTTTGCTTAGCACCACAAGATTTAAGGAGAGGATTTGCAATTTTAAAATAAATAAGTGGAAGGAGTTGTTAAAATAAAATCTAGTTTCAATGATCATATTGACCTCATTCAAATTTTCATTTACATCTAGTGGACCATTTGGTATGCAGTTAAGTGATAGGGTTATGATCCCTTTAATCCTGATCATAGCCTCACCACCATTAAAGGAAGAAGAAGACAAATTTCTAGAAGCACATACCTAGTGGCAGTTGTCAATGGAACAAATTCCAACATTTCAAACAATTTTTAAAATTGCCCAAGTACCCGTTAATTATGTACTCTCAAGGGCCCCTCCTTCAAAAATATTTTAGCAGCTTAACAACATCCCTCGGAGACCATTAATTCCTTTTACCAACTACCCAGTGCTGTCAAGCGAAAACGCAATGTTAATACAGAAAAAAAAAACACCTCATGACGATCATAGTGCCAAGCAGTTTCTTTGAAAACATAAATACATTTTGTTTTCTTCGGTCAGCCTCATCACGAGACAAATCTGTGCAAAGTAGAAGCAACTTTCCATTCGTCCCTGTAAAAAGTGTCAATTTTTTGCAAAGAAAACATTAACAACATCCTGCAAACGCTGACCAATACCACTTCACTCTGAACTTTTATACACTCAGCTATCATCGAAATCCTTTTTAACGAAACCAATTGATGCAAATATTCAAATGGGGTTAGTTAAGGCATCTTTTTAAGGCTTGCCTGTACCATCGCAATGCATAAGTACTGGACGCAAAAAGCGAATAAAATTGTTCACCCAATTTAAAAAGTTTTCGCTTTAACTCTACGAACTCGCTCATTCACTAACTCATCTACTCATTGGCACTTTTTAAGTGTCGACGCTCGACGATGCTATGTGGGCGCTTGCTTATCTGATGGTAAATTTGTGCATGTGCTCTTCAACATTTTTATTATGGTTTTGCATCGCGGAACTTGAAATATGGTTTTATTTTTGCATTTTCAACGGGTAGTATGTAAATACCTGAAAATATTATTTTAGTGTTCATCATCCATCCGTTCTCCTCCTGGTTTTACAATGTTGAAAGAGTTTTCAGTAAAAAAAATAAAACAAAATGAAAACATACAATTTTGCGCACTTTTTAGGTACATATTGGAAAAAATACGTTTCTATAAGTTGATTGAAAAAGTTTTCGTCCTCGACGCAAAATACCAACAGAAGCAGCATGTTGAAGGATGCTAAAACGCGGTGAAAGTATGGGTGGTAGATTGATGTGCTATATGATGATTGACGATGTTTCGCAGCGAGGTAAATATTTTTTAAGAAAAAATTGAATTTCACTCGATGGGAGCAAAATATATCGATTCTCAAAGTTAAGTACGGACCACTCTTGTTCGCTTTTCATCAGTTCTGTGCAGTGGCCACTCACTCACGTTTATTATATTTTTTCCAGCGTTTTGTTTGAAATTTACTGTTTAAATGGTATTTTCTCTATTCAGTCAGGCGAGGACGCTGTTCAGGATCTTTTTGTTCTTCCTGTCGTAACCGTTCCTATGTATTCGAATTATTTGTCCAATAACTTGCTGTTTTTGCCAAATCAAATAGAAGACGATTGAGTGTGCTTTATTTGTACAGAACATTGAGAGGTATTTTATTTAAAAAAAAATGCATTTATATCAATATGAGTAGTGTATATACGTATGTTCATGTTGGGAATATCAAAATGGTAAGCCATTTTTTCTCTGTAATGGAATCGGCTAAGGGGAACGTTTATAATCAAAAGCATCGCTTCTGCTTCATGAACGGTGGTTATCAAATTGACAATCGCTTTTTGCGACCGATTTCATGCGACATTAAAGTGTCGTTTTTATCCAACTGTGTTATTATGTTATTATTTGGATTTTCCTATGAAGTATTTTAAATCGTGAAAGTAAACATAATGTGTAGTAAACAATTGTCTATAGTTGGCAGTGAATATAAGCAGACATTTTTTTGCACTTTATACAAGGTGGGAGCTAACACCATCCAGCTTGAGCAAGGTATACATACCTTTTTACATATAGTCTAAGAGCCTACCGTATGATGTCCTAAGGCATCGAAACCAAGGATGAGTTGCATATGAAATGAAAGTTTAGTCGAGAAGTATGCAAAATTACCAAAGGTTGTCGGGAATTTTTGCCCATCACTTAAAAAACGAAGCTACTTCCGGTAGGTACGTTATTTTTTTAACTTTTCATAGGGATAAAGGAAAAGAATAAATGAGTAACCATTTGAAAGACCACATTAAATAGTTCTTGAAGACATTGGATTGGCAGTTCCAATCCGCCCATTTACCGCTGACAAACCAACTTTTAACTACGCATATTTTTCGATTGACTATAGGCATAAAGACCAATGTTGGTATGGGTATCAAATTAAAGCTGAGATCTTATCATTTACAAATTTATAGGGTTGTCTTTAATAATTTGGCCACATGCATAGACAACCCATGATTTTAGCGCGTAAATTGCATGCACTTTCTGTATCAACGACGGGCATGATATTTGAAGTACATTTTGTTTATTACAACAAACCATGTTGTTGTATTCATTGCCAATGACGTGAGTAAGCAAGCAATAGTTAAAATGGAGCGAGATATTTTTGGACGCTTTTTAGCGATTGCCCTTGAAAAAAAAGTTGATTTTGAACTTTGCCTTTCTTATCCTTTAGCTCCTGTACCACCAGCTCTCTGTCAACCCACAGGAGAGATGATTTAGACTGATAAATCTGTTCTTGCTAGAACCTTGAAATCTTATATTGAACCCTCGAAGCCTGTATTGGAAGATATAGAAATCATTGATGGTTCTTACATTTTACATCTTTTGAGAACATCCGTGCCGCAAACTAAAAATTGCTTCAGCAATTTTGCCCAAAAGTTTGCGCTACAAGTTTTTCTGAGATACATTTGATTTTCGATAGATATATATCACCTTCAATAAAAGACTCTGAGCGCTACAGTAGACATGAGCTGGGTGTTCACTATTCCATTATTGGACCGCAACAAGCCAGGCCAAATGATTTCTTTGAATCTAGTAAGTTTGAAAAATACTAGATTCAAAGAAGCAATTGTGAAGTTCTTGTCAGATTATTGGGGAAACAGTTCGATGGCATGTATACTTGGAAATAAAAAAGTTTATATCACAGTTAAAGAACAATATTATTCATACCATTCAGAAGGAAATTATATCATTAAGGCCAAGGCAAATGATTTCGACTGTTTCCACGAGGAAGCAGATACGCGGATTATCTTTCATATAAGTAAGTGTTCTGAAAATTTTAAAATCATAGTAAAGGCTTCAGATACAGACATTTTAATATCGTTAGGTAACATGTATAAATTTCCCAGTAAAGAAGTTTGGATGGTAAATGCTTCTTCCAAAAACAAAGGCCATGATTGTATTAACTGCGTTGCCTTAGATGCAATTCTTGGCCAAAATTTATGTCGCGCATTAGCTGTTTTTTACTCTTATACTGGTTGTGATTACACATTAAGTTTCTTTCGTAAAGGCAAAGCACAACCGTTTCTACTTCTTCAGGAAAATAGACGATTTCAGGATGTGTTTGCTTCACTGAATGATGTGAGGGATATTGATGACGATGCAAAAATGAATCTATTACAAGAGTAGATCTCACTGATGAATATGAAGTTAAAAGCTGTAATAGTGTTAATGTTGCAAGGTATGTTATATTTCAAAAACTTTATTCGAACAAATCCAGCAATGAGAAATTATTCAAAAAGAACATTAAAGGTTTTGATTCCAGGCTCATTCCAGTACTGTTTATGTAAACGTAATGCGGGAATGTGGCAGAATGCTACGCGCAAGAATGTGAATGGGTATTAAAAGAACGGCTTGAACCGCTATGGTTTTTAGGAAACCCAGTATACCATAAAAAGTAAACTAGGGCTCGACCAATTTATTCTATAAGTTGAAAAAAAAACAAAGTCGACCGTTATACATATTAATCGGAAAATTAAATTTTTCGACATTGCATTCTCTGATTTCACATGATATAAAATTTTTCCGGTATTTTCAAGTAACTTCAAGTTTTCAAGCATTTTCAAGTAACTTCAAGCATTTTCAGGTAACTTAAAGTAACTTCAAGCATTTTCAGGTAACTTCAAGCAACTTCAATCATTTTCAAGTAACTTCAAGTATTTTCAAGCATTTTGAAGTAACTTCAAGTAACTTCAAGCATTTTCAAGTACCTTCAAGCATTTTCAAGTAACTTCAAGCATGTCCAAGTAACTTCAAATATGTTCAAGCATTATCAAATGCATAACATGCAAAACAATGTTGTTGTTGGTAACTTTAAGTAACTTCAAGTATTTTCAAGCATTTTCAAGTAACTTCATGACATAAAATGTTTCCGTTCCGATTGGTAGATTATTGCCTCACACAGCAATGTTGTTATTGTTGTAATTTCTTCCAATTCGCTTCATTTTACCTGCTGTAATTCATAATGTGTGTTATATTTGTGGATAATTTTTGAATTGAGCACTTCTATGTATTGTCCCCTACCCAAATATGTATAGTGTTGGCATATCTATGTGACGTATAATAGCAAAAATGGGTGGAAACACGTTATAGGCAACTCCGTATTAATATATAGATGATATTCTGCAAATAGATACATATGAAAACGATGACCTATTAAATAAGACTTTTGGCGATTCAGATTCTGACTCAGACTAGGGAAGAAAATGTATACATTTTTGTTAAGTGTGTTAAACTACTTTGTTAAAAATTAAGTTAGATTTAAGTATTTCCTTGTTTAAACTTGAAACTTTACTGATTTCTGCCAAAAAAAATGAACTATTTATTGAAATAATTTTGTAATATCATTCATGTCTTGAAAATAAATATTATTTTAACGTATGCCAAATGCATACCCAAGCGTGGCTTCTTTTAAAAACGAGAAATACACACACATATCGTATCAATTATGATGAAAATACCCATGACCTAGTACTGCACTTTATACGTTAATTGCGCTAAAATCATGGGTTGTCTATACATGTGGCCAAATTATTAAAGACAACCCTCTATATTTGTAAATGGTAAGATCTCAGCTTTAATTTGAAACCCATACCAACATTGGTCTTTATGCCTATAGTCAATCGAAAAATATGCGTAGTTAAAAGTTGGGTTGTCAGGAGTAAATGTGCGGATTGGAACTGCCAACCGAATGTCTTCAAGAACTATTTATTGTGGTATTTCCAATGGTTACTCATTTATTCTTTTCCTTTATCCCTATGAAAAGTTAAAAAAAATAACGTACCGGAAGTAGCTTCGTTTTTTTAAGTCATGGGCAAAAATTCCCGACAACCTTTGGTAATTTTGCAAACTTCTCGATTAAACTTTCATTTCATATGCAACTCATCCTTGGTTTCGATGCCTTAGGACATCATACGGTGGACTCTTGTATTAATATATGAGCAATTGAGAGTTTGCCGGATACACTAGAACAAGTAAATTCTAATTAAGCACAAAACCAGCTAAACAATACTTGAATTCCCAAGCGTTCTCCCATGCGGGTGGCAATGATGCGAAGGAAGTGTATTCACTAAGTGATTGGAAGGTCGCGCGCTCGATTTCCGACCAGGGCCATGATATAAAAATTGAATACACACAACAATACAGATCTCCCTAACGGAATTTAGTCGCCATCCACTGAAAAAAACCTACAACAGCACCAAACTTCTACCCTATTCTTTCATGTAGTAAGTAGCACCTAAAATCAGGCAATGAATCATTTGCTGGATGCTGCTTGCAGCATCAAACAAAATGCCTGCGCAGTGTTTACATTATAAGGGTACTGTATCGATTACAGAAAAAGAAATCCTTTTAGCGCACGCTAATATAAAACATAGGGAAGGGCTACAGTACGCTTGGGCGAACTGTTGGATACCCTATTCTTATTCCTATCCCTCATAAGTTAAGAACGCTCTACATATTTTGTTATATAACATTTAAAAGATTTTATCTAAAAAAAACGAAGCTTTTGTAAGAAAAAACGCTCCCTAGGTCAAACTTGGGTTTTTCAATAAAATTGTTTTATTTCATTATGGGCGTGTCAGTAGGCGGATTTAAAAAAAATACGCATGAGCATTAAGGGCCCCTAAAAAGTATATATTATAAATTTCAGCTCCCTAGCTCAAACTTTGGATTTTCAAAAACATTGTTTTATTTAATTGTGGGCGTGTCAGTGGGTAGATTTTGAAGATTTTATCTCCCGAGCAGTTTTAGGAGTCATAGATCATATATAAAAAATTTCAGCTTCCTAGCTCAAAATTCGATTTTTTCCAAAATTTGTTTTTTTTTTGAATTTGTGGGCGTCTGTGGGCGTGTCTGTGGGCGGATTTCAAAAATTCGTAAACTTGATTATTTCGGGACCCTAGAGAGTATATAGTTAAAATTTCAGCTCTCTAGGCCCAGTTTAAAGGCCTAATTTTTGCCGACGAACGGACGGACGGACGGACGAACATGGCTAGATCGACATTACTATCGATGCTGATCATAAATATAGTAACTTTTAGGGGTCTACGGGCAATATTAAGGTATGTTACAAACTATGCGTCAAAATTAATATACCCTTAGAATAGGGTATAAACAAAAGACATCTTCTCCTTGACGGAAACTTGGTTTAATGCCGGCATTTAAGACACGGAACGATTTAGTCATGAGTTGTCAGTATTTAGGAACAACCGCCATAAAAATGACTTGATAGCACTTGGAGGAGCGGTCCTGATTGCTGTTCCTTTCCCAACTTGCGTCAGAAAAGATTGACTTTCCATTTCCTCGAAAGGTCGAAATTATCTGTGTGAAAATAACACTGGAGAATAAATTATATATTGTTAATGCGTACATTCCATCCTATTGTCTTTGTTTTTTGTACTCGGAACTATCTTAGTCATTACACCATATTTTTTACTTATATTGTTCTTTCGGCGGATGAATTCAATCCATCCATTGACTCTACCCAAAAATAGCTTGCTTTACTTGAAAACATTTTATCTTTCGACTTGCAGTAAACAAGCGATATCTCAATCTAGTCTTTTCCTCTGACTCTGTTAGTACTGTGGTTCTGGAATCGCACTCCAGTATAACTAACACAGATAAATATCATCCACCCTTGGATGTTTTTATTGACCTAGGCTCACACTTGTACGAAAATAGTAGTTCGCAATATGTTGACTTCCGGAAAGCAAATCTTCAGCGACTTTCTGTTAAATTAATAACTTTAATTTAAATCTCACTGTTTTATCTAATATTGAAGTTGGAGTAGGTTCTTTTTACTCTTTGAAGGATAAGTGCACGAAAATACGAATGTCCTGTACAGCTATAAGTTTATCTTGTTTTACAGCTTTCATTAATCAATAAACATCAAATATGAAATATTTTCAGAACCTTTTGGTAGCTTAGAAAATCCGACAAATAGCGACGATGCACTTGGGTTCCGAATACCGATAATTCCGAAGTGGGTTCTGATACCCGACTGCTTCCGCTACAATGATTCCACAACAAAGTTACCCTCAATGCGCCAAAGGATGTATAACTTCAGAAAGTTTTGTGGCAATGTTGGTAATTTTGCTATGTTTTTGCAGAATTTTTTCGGGCTTCGGATTTCTGTACTTGTTTGCATAATCTCTTTCCATTTTCGAGGCTCAAGTTGCCTTAGTGTAGGTTAGGTTAGGTTAGGTTGTAGTGGCAGAGGCCGACACACTTAGACCAATGACAGGTTCATTGTGATACCAAACGGATGTGTCATCCTCCTACTCGTTGAACCAGTTGGAGCTTTTGATGAAGCTTGACAGACTTCTGATGTCGGTGTTAATAAGATCGTTAAGATCATTGTAAAAGAAGGATCCTAAATGGAGTTTACGTCTTTGAGACAGAGCAGGGCACGTGCAGAGAAGGTCGAGAATGGTCTCCTCCTCTTCCTCGTACCTACAGCTTCTGCAGAAGTCATTTGTGTGGACGCCAAGCCTTGTTGCATGTCTGCCTTTGAGAAAGTGTTCGGTGATTACACCAATTGTAGCAGCAATGTGCAGTCTGTTCAGAAATATCAAACACTTGGAGCGTTTCAGATCCAGCTTTGGCCAAATCTGTTTTGTCGCTAGACTGCCACTTGCCCACCTAAGGTTAGTTTTCTCAATGGTCTACCTCATAAACATGAGTTTGCATGTATCAATTGGGAAGCCTTAGGGACCTATATCAGGTAGAAGGGGCAGTATGACTCCTTTTCTGGCGAGTTCATCCGCCCTACAGTTCCTTGGAATGTCTGTATGTCCTGGCACCCAGCATAGGTGAATGTTAAAATGCTTAGCCATCTCAACTAGAGATGATCGACAGTCACGGACTACAATAGAGTTTGTGGACCCAGAATCCAGGGGATTTCAATGCAGCTTGACTATCTGAGAAGATCCAGATGTCCGTAACGGATATCACGTTCTTCTTCAGCCACGACAGGACTTCTTTAATAGCCAAGATTTCTGCCTGGAACACACTGCAGTGATCAGGGAGTCGAAAGGAGATATTCAGCCTGTCAGAGAACACACCACCTCCTATCCCCTAGTCGGTTTTGGATCCATCGGTATAAAAGTGGATCGATTTATTTTCGACGGGTGGGCCTCCTTCCCAGAATGTTCTGAGAGGGATCTTGACCTTGAAGTTTTTGTCCAAAAGGGTCTGAGGGTGGTGTATGTTACTAGGGAGGATTCTAAATTTTTCCAGAATAGATGCGTGGCCGATTTCATTCTCGGACGATTGGAACGTTGTTTTGAGGCGGATAGCCGCACTAGCAGCTACTTGCTCGCTAAAGATGTCCAGGGGTGTCAGATGAAACAGAATGTCCATTGCAGCAGAGGGGGTAGTGCGCAGTGCACCATTCATGCAGAGACACGCTGTTCGTTGGACTTTGCTTAGCTTATCGCGATTTATCGTTTTATCTAGGGCAGTCCACCAGACAACCACCCCGTACATAAGTATCGGTCTTATTACCGAGATGTCTAGCCAATTGGTAATGCGGTGTTGAAGCCCCCATTTATTACCAATGGCTTTTTTGCAGGAGAAGAGTGCTGCAGTAGCTTTATGAAACTCTTTCTTGAATGTTAGGTTTCCAGCTGAGCTTTCTATCCAGAATGAGACCCAAGTATTTAGCCTCGTCCGAAAAGACAAGACTTGTGCCCCTGATAGAGGGGGGATCAATGTATGGAATTTTATGTTTCCTAGTGAATAGAACAAGTTCGGTTTTGTGGGGGTTTACACCCAACCCACAACGATCTGCCCATGTAGTTAGCTTGTTAAGAGCGTTTTGGAGAAGTTCTTTCATGGTGTTTAGGTGCTTCCCTGAGGCGGCAATTGCAACGTCATCTGGATAGGCAATCACCCTGCAACCCTCCTTTTCTAGGCACATCAGCAGCTTGTTCACCACTAAGTTCCAAAGGAGGGGGGATAGGACTCCACGCCTTAGTATAACTTAACCGATATTTGGTGTTTGAAAGCCTTTGAAATCGTCAACTAACAGACCCCGAATGGGGTAGAGTCCTTTTCACTAATGGTCCCAGGTTTTGTCTGCGCTCGCCATATGAACGTAGCAGAGTCTGGAGACTATCAGCGGTTAGATACTCTTCGGTAACCGTTTTCCAGCGGAAAATTTTCCGTTGAGGTGTGGACATAAATTTCCAAGCGGAGAATAACCAAACTGTGCATCGTGGATGGATCGGTGAACTCTAGCTATTACATTAAGAACATACTGGAGGAATGTGTGGTTTCATTCGCACCGTTTATTGAAAGAAAACCTTGCCAGGTGCGTTACCGAGTACCCCGAACTTGAATTCCATTTGTCACATTTGGGACCTGATGGGGACACTATGACACTCATAGAACTGAGATCTGTTCTGATGGAGGAACGTGACAATTTGGGTATGTTGCATGGTGTCCACGGTAACAAATCTTATCCAAGGTATGCCTCGGCGAATTACTACATTGTTAGATGCTCGGTGAGGTAATCCTCACTACTAAAGGAACGAGGACTCGTTAAATAAAAATAAAAATAAATACATAGGTAATAAAAAAAAATTGATTTGTCTTATCAAAATATTTTCGGATCCAAACATTTGTGATATTCGTTGACTTGGCCTTATGGATTATGGCAGAAGAAAAAGTATTTGTTAAGTGTTCCCAAAAAATAAGTGCAATTAATTGCGAATCCGAGATTGAAGAAACGCAAAATTCGAATATTTAAGTTTGACGTCTCATTTACAATACCTACTTCAAACTTTGAGGTTTTTCACTTTTTTACGCCAGTGTTCGCGTACATTTTTTTGAAATGAGAGGATTTTCTCTGTATTCAAGTTAGAAAGCTGAAATCTGGAATAGTATTTAGAAATGTACTCTCTTTTGCCCAAAATGTTTAAGTGTAAAGATTTTTAAAATCCGCCCACTAACACGCCCATGAAGATGAAGTCGTTTTTTTACAATTTTTGCAATGCCTTTTTGAGGGGCGTTTTTTAAACATTGTTTTTCGATAAAGTTCTTAAAAACAATACCCTTTTTAACAATTCACCCATACTAAAAAAATTTGCACGCCCACTTTTTGGGGGATAGGAATAGGGTATCCAACAGTTTGCCCAAGCAGACTCTAGCCTTTCCTTATGTTTTGTTTACAGAATTGCTCGTTAGACTTTGAAGCAAGATGTAGACCAGCCGCATATGCAATTTGTCAATGCACATGGTGCTAGGTCGGATGGGCGCATCTCGTGAAAGCTTTTAAAAACCAACATAGGTTAGATAAGGAGGGTCTTGTATTCCGTAGTATTCTTCTTCTTCTTCCTTAAAGACGGTGAGGTTACGATCAGGATTAAAGGGCTCAAAACCCTCCCACTTAAAGGCATCCCTACTGGTTCACGTCTGAATTACACGTTTTTCAATCTCTTCGTCGCTGAGGCCAATCAAATTCTGCTGTTTCTGCATTTGTGTGATCCAGGAGTTTTTAGGCCTGCCCCTCTTTAGTATGAAAACGTTGATTGATACCTGCCTTTTTGACAGGATTCGTAGAACCTCTGCTTTGAACAGGCAGTTCCAATTGAGTCGGTAGCGGTCCATTTTTCGAGATAGGTTCGTTGACGTTAAGGCTTCCTTGTATCTTGGAACTTCTTATTCGATCAGTCTTGTATAAAATTGCATGAAGTAGTAATCAATCAATAAAATATAATTTATTAAAATGTCACGAGCTTTGTAGCAACATTATCAGATTTCTACTTGGGAAATAAAAAATAAAAAAAATTCAATGCCACTTTCTTGGCGAACTCGAATTCGATTCGATGATGAACTCACAACCAAAATTCAAAATGTTCAGATGTCATAAATGTCACAACTTCGAATATCCATGTATACCAATTTGAAATTCCTTAAAACCTAAACAGCTTGCACAAACTAAAATTAAATTGTATAACTTCGACGGAAATGAAAGCCATGCCCACTCTCACCGAAAATTTACCTTCATCAAAATGGCAAATTTCCATCAGTTTCCACCGCAAAACAAACTGAATTAACCCATACAAATGTAGGTAGACAGGCATGTAGTACATTGTACATGTCGTGTATATACACCGGCTAACCTCCCTTCCCTTATCCGTCCTTTCAGTCATCAGCCCATTATAAAACCCAAAACATTGGAAATTCCTCGTAATTGGAGCGAAATTAATCATGAATGAACCATTTCATTGCGAACAATATTCCCAACCTAACTCACTCCAAGCACGAGTACAGCACTCGATATTTCCAGCAGAATCCACTTTGACGATTTAAAAGTTTTCGCCCGCACACTATGCTCATTTAACCGCACCGAGGCCTACTCATTAACCCTTTGAAAATCCCTTTCATGTGTACCTTAATAATAAAGCGAGCGTCCCACTCCAACTGACATTGGATACATTTGATTCTATTGAGTGCCTACCGCCCGTTGCCAGATTCTGGTAGATGCTGGACAAAAGTGAAGGCTGGTGTGGCGGGTTCAATTAATGTTCTATACTGTTAACCACAAAGCAATTGAAATGGGTGTACGTTTGGGGAATAATTTAACAACCTCACTTCGCTTCCAAAAGGACTATCATTAGTATAGAACATTTCTTGTACTGGGCTTCTACCACTCTCTGACTTTCAATCCCTCTGGAGGCAATCACCGCTTGCGTATTGTTCGCGCGTTTAAACTACAATTTTAGAGGCTTTTCAATTTTGTAACAATTTTTGTAAACGGACTTAGAGGTTTTTCTGCGAAACCCTTGATTGCTTGTTGTTGTTGTTTCATTGGAGACGTTTGTCAGCTTTCACACAAAGGAAGCATCGGAGGAACATGATCTCCTAATTGGCATTCCATTTTGCCTACGAACTGACTGAAATATCCATTTCACTTCGTTGAAACATAGAGTGAATAGGAAATGGAAGTCATACAAAAGGCAAATATTGCTCATTGAATTCTTTGATTGGGGTTCATAGCTGTCCTCAATATAGGATTCGAATTCGTTACGATATGAGCTAATTCCTGTAATAGAATCATAGAAATGGAACTCTCTGATTGATATTGGATGGTTTCCTTTTGGTAGAATGTTTATATTCCTCCAACTATGGTAACGTTTCAGCTCATTTCATTGAGCAAAGGACGAAGAAGGAGCTTACAAAATTGGTTGAGATTTGTGATGTGATCCGACAAAACAGAACATAAATACCCATAAATATAAACTCCATCGAGATGAAAATGTTCGAATACAAATGCGAACGTGTCGAGGTGAAAGGCTACGAGGTGTGTTGTTGATTTCCTGTTCGCATCAGGAAGGCAATGGCCGACTTGTCCCCTCCCAATGATAAATTTAATGTGAAGCTTACATTTGTAGCCAGTTTCACTCTTATACAAAAGGAAATTTAAATGAAGGGGACCACTGATTTATACTCCACATTTAATTCGTTAATGGTAAGACCATAATGTATTGAAAGGATAGTGGAGTAGGAGGCAAATGGGAGGCGAATTTTGGGATTGAGGTCTTTTGTTATACATACCATTGAATTTAAAAAAGATGATCTTTTTTGGTCACCTTGTGGCTATGCTATGATTATGAAGCTGCATTCTGCTTTATATACGGTGCAGGGAAATAACTTCATGGGCAATACCTTCACATGGGAAATAACTTCACCTCAAGTGGGCAATAACTTCACCTTTTTTTGTAAAGTTATTGCCCACTGATGAGCAATAACTTCGCCGTAAATTTTGTGAAGTTATTTCCCACCTATAATTTGAGAATTTGTCTATTATAACTAAAGACCCTTGCACCCACTCCAAATCAAACAGTGACCCCAAGGGGGGGGGGGGGTTGCATATATCCTACTGGATATGCATTGCACTGTTTATGGGATTAGTTGCGAACTCCCAAGTAGATTCCATAGGTGCATAGAAATAACTTCACGGGCAATAACTTCACCTGGGCAATAACTTCACCTCGAGTGGGCAATACCTTCACTTTTTTTTTGTGAAGTTATTGCCCACATTGCCTTTTTGAAAGGGGTTCGTAGGATGTCTCCTTTAAACATGAAAGTACCAACTGATCTTAAAAATTGAAAAAAGGAATTTAAAATGGATTAACGATCCTCGACCACCACATCTAGGTTAAACGCATAATGCATAAAAGGTCAATCGGGTTGTCAAAAGATTTACTTTTGCATTTACCTTAGTTCAAAGAATAATCAGCAGCTGGCATGCGGAATAAGATAATAAAATGTGTAATGCTTTATGTTCGTCCTTGGAGAACTTTAATCAAAGGCGGCTTATGCAACTAAGTGATTATGAGAAAGAAGGTTTGATAAGAATTTTAAAGTCTGCAGTCCTACTGGATAAGACTGGAATTCGTCCAGTATAGAAACCAAAGGTATATCTATCTTCACTGATGGCTCGAAGACCCAGAAGGGAGCAGGAGGAGGAGTTTTCTCATAGGCACCTATCATCAATCATTCCTCCTGGCTGCCAGATAACTGTAGTGTTTTCCAAGCTGAGATCTACGTGGAAAGCAGCGCAGACATTCCTACCGATGGAGCTACCAGCAATGAAATAAGCCATATGCGTGGACGACAGTCAGGCAGCCCTTGGAGCGATGGACTCCAATCTCATAAACGCTAAATGTGTCAAAGAATGTCTTCTGGTAATCAGAGCAATAAGCGTTTACGCGGTACTACTCTGCTGGGTTCCTGGGCACGTTGGTGTGGTAGGGAACGAGAAAGAGGATACGCTGGCCACTGACGGGCAGGTACTAACGGCCTTGCTAAGAGCTGTCACCGATGGTGTCTCCATGAGACTGACTATGGGAAAATGGACAGCACTATTGCTTGTGTCATAAATCATAGTTTGTGGCCCGCTATTGACAAAAAGAGATCAACGTCCCTATTTTCTCTTAATAGGAACCAAATGCGTGTGCTCGTCGGGGTATTAAACGGTCACTGCCTATTCGAAAACTTGGCCTACACCCTACAGTTCTACGCCAATTCCAACTGACAAATTAAAGAAGCTTTTCATTACAATTTGTACTCGTGAATTACGAGTATTGTCAGATATTGGCAACTGGTAGATTGTAGCATTCAAAAAAAAAACATTAGGTGTAGGTTTCGGACCCCGAACTACTCGCTCAGTTGTGCACGTAAGGTTAGGAGAACGACAAACTTAGACGACTGTAGGGTCCATTGTGATACAATTTGTCCCTACTCTACTGGTTAAAGCACTAAGAGCTTTTTATGTAGCGCAAAAGCCTTTCGTCAGTATTGATAAGATCACTAATCTTGCTATAGAAAAAAGCTCCCAGATGGTGTTTTCGTCTTTGAGAGAGAGCGGTGAAGGTGAAGAAAAGTCTATTCCTTCTCTTCATCCATGCAGCTTCTGCAAATGTATTTTGCATAGACGACAGAGCCTAGTTGCATGCTTGCCTATGAAGCGGTGTCCAGTGATGACACTAATTGTGCAGTCTGTTTAGATACTCGTAGATCAAACATATAGAGCGTTTCAGATCCAGCTTTTGCCAAAATTGTCTTGTCACTAAACAAATTGTAGTGTCCACCTAGGGTTTGATTTCCCGATGACATCCATCTTAAATATGAGTTTGCTTGTAGCGATTTTAAAGCCTAAGGTACCTTTATGAGGTAGAATGGAATGGAACACACTGTAGTGATTTGGAATGCGAAATGAGAGGGTGAGATTCAGCCAGTCTGAGTTAACACCTCAAGCTATCCCATCATTAGCCTTTGATCCGTCGGTTTAAAGTGGACCGATTATTTTTCCAATCGAATGCCTTACTCCCAGAATGACTTGGAGGGGATGGTAACTTGAACGTTTTTTGTCGTGCTGCAGAGTGAGTGAATAGTCCAATAGTCCAAGAGATTCCCAATGGCTACACAATAATTCACCCAATAGCCACAGCGTCATAATGTACTAAAATGGAATCTGGTGTGGGGGGTTGTATGTACGGACCAAACATTAACATCACAATATCAATGGCAAAAAAGCCCTAGCCTATCTTCATTTTTATTTATTATTCGATAAAGTTGGTTCTTTAAGTTGTCCAGGTTGTTTAGATCGAATGAAATAGTTTCTCCACACGCGTTTCCAATTCTTAACCATCTTAACGACGACCAGTCCTTGTTTCTTAATTCATAAGATAGCATTTTTTTGGTTATTCGGGAGTCTGGATACGAACCTATTTTAATGATGTAATCCGCTTGCGATTTGAGAGTGCTTGTAAAAAGCATTGGAAGACCCGTTTCCAAATAGATTGTGTAGTTCGGCGATTTCATTGGTAAGTTGAATAATTTTTTCAAGAAGTTCCTGTGGAATTTCTCGATTACTTCGTACTCGTCTGATCCCCAAACTTGAGAGGCGTAACAAAGAGTTGATTTAACAACTGAATCAAATATTCTGTATTTCGTTGAGAGCAGAATCCGCTTGTTTGCAAAAACAGTTTTCCAACTCTCAGTTCGGTTTTTGTTACACAGTTCATTCAAATAATGTAGGTAAGTTGTGTTTAACATCATTGCATACAAACAATATAAGGTGTGTTTAATAAACCTGAGCTGCTCTGAAAAGTACAGAAAAGATCAGAAAAAGTAAAAATTTTGGCCCATAGTGTTCTTCATTCTGTCACTTGTGTTCCACACTTGCGGTGCAGATCAGTTCACAAGATTTTCTGCACCTATTTTTGAGGTAAAGTAAGTAATTTGAACATTAAAATTCTACTAATGTCAACTGATTTATTTGTTTGGCATTGGATATCATATCTCTCAGTTTAATATTAAAAATATTCGCAAATTTAAAATAAAAATCTAAAGAATAACATAGGTATATCAAGTTCCAATTGTGATCAAAGAAACATCAGGCCAAACATTGACGGTACTTTGTATATAGACTTTATAGTAGTCTCACTTTGTCAAAGCCTATATACAAAGGCTCTGAGCATCGTCATTGAAAAGTTCACAGGTGAGAGGAGAACATATAACTCGAAGCTTTACTTTTATGTTCTGATTTAATCTGACAGTTTTCACACTGTGCTGTTCTGTTCGGTTCTGATCTAGTTATCGTTTATTAAACACAGCTTTTGTGGTTAAGTGAAGTAATAATTTTGTATTTTCTTTTTATCTTGTTTTGCTTTTAAAAAATGATTTCTCCAAATTTGATATTTTAAAAATTCGATCCTGCGACCTCCGTATTCGACCCCGATTCACCTCCGACTCCGCGGAGGTCGGTATGAGGCTTCCGACTCCGACTCCGATAAAATAATTCCGTAACTTCCCTTGACCTGTTATATAAAACCTTGTAAAGTGTAATAATTGTCAATCCGTTGTCCAATGCCTATTTGTGGACGATCTCCAAAACTTGATGGGCTTGGAAGCTGAAATTTTGTACACAATATAATATTTGCCTGAATCGTTGCACGAATTGAGGGCAAACATTTTCACTAGAAACTCACAAATTTAGTCTCAGGATTACGATTTTGTTTGTCTATGCCTGAAAAGAAACAAAGACGTCAGAAAAAAATGAGTGTGCTTAAGACCACACGACTGAAGTAAAACTTCTTTCGATCCATCTAATTTAAATTGTGATCATGTCAGTGGGCGAATTTTTAAAATATTTACACATTAGCATTAAGGGCCCTTGGAGAGTCTCTATTATTAATTTCAGCTCCCTAGCTCAAACTTCTGTTTTTGCCGACCGACCAGAAAATCTGACGATGACGGCGACGCTCTATATTTCCAACTAATGAACTGCGATTCATGGACACAATGACTTTACTCACTTCCGGTAAATTCCATCTGTCGGCAACTGTTCTCCTTTAAATCGGTTTGGATAGATGATGAGCTTAGTATTGCCCTCTATTGAGGAGATTCAAGGGTGTTTACCCATTCCACGAACCTTCCCGCCGACTAAATTGTATGCGTTGTAACAAATGAGTGTACATTTGTCTACACTTCCGTTACGCCGGAAGTCTACAATTGTCAACACTTTCGTTACGCCAGTAGTCTACATTGGTTTACACTTCCGTGTCGCATTCACGAGCTTACTCCCCAAGTCAAGCGTGCGTAAAGAAGTTTTATTTCAAAAAGTTCTCTATGAGATCCGTGCGCTATCTTTAATCCAAGTCACTGACTTATCGAATCGCTTTCGTTCGTGGAATTGGAAACACACCCCCTTACATGTCTCACATTATCGTATGACTACCCCCGCCAATTCGTTTCATTATTGCAAGCCATTAGCCAAGTATTTTCTTTCACATTCCCAATGAAATGCAAAAAAAACACCATGCATCCCACAATTTGTCCTTAATTAGTTAAAAAATGTGCCCCGTATCGTTATCCTTATCGACTGCAAAATTCAATTCCCATTGCATGGGTATACTTTCGTATTAAGTACGAAATGTATCTGTCTTTAGTTGTTTGGTAAATTTAAATTTAAACAAATTGACATTAACTAAATGTAAATTTCATTTGTAGATGGCATGCTAGGGGTATATTCAATTTACTGCATTTCGTAATACTTCCATTGAATTATGCGAATAATATTTATTAAATCGCTAATTGGCTTGAATTAATTACGACAGTTGTATGTATGTATTTAATGGAAATTCGCCGATTAAACAAAAGGTGAGGTGAGGGTGCATATTTTAAATGCTGACATCTGTCAGATGAGAAAAACAGATTGCAGTTTGAAATACAAAAAAGTAGCAAACATTTAAACGAGAACTCCTACTTTCTCACCACACTGTATCGGCACTCTCGTATACTTGTGCATCATCGTATCATCATATTCTTTTGTGTGCACATGAAACTAACCCGCTCAACTCTGTCGATTCTAAAAGAATAACACCTCAGGCGTTTCAAAACTAATTTCAAAGGGAATTCCCTTTAAGGACACACGCAAAGGCTGCATTAGAAGAATACGAGCGAATAGAAAGGACAAAATCGGTACGTGAACGCGACATGTCACATTCAAGTGGAATGAGAGCAGACGAATTCATTAAACCAGCTTCATTGCCGCAAGGATAAAGACCTCCATAGTCGGCTTGGCACGTACAAAGCTTTATAAAGTACACAACCACGATGCAGCCCCTTTCCTCGGAATGTGCATTTTGATTGCTGTAAGCGAGTACATTACTTAGACTCACATGCAGCTTGATCGTTATCCTTTAAATTGTATACTCTTTGCTTTTCCTGCTTTCCGGTCTTAATTGGAATCGACGACGCACTATGGAAGGATTTGCGGATAGACTAGCTCTTCTTGCGCAAACAAATATGCTCGTAATATTCATGGTTCTTAAGAGTTATATTTTTTCCAAGGACTTGGATGGCAGTATCTTCTTAGCAAAACGGTAATGCTTGCATTTTTTCTTATTACATAAACATGTAACGCTAAGTGGATTATATCGCGTGTATTTGTTTTATTAAAAAAAAAAGATCGGCCCCATCGAATGTACATTATATTTGCACAGGACCTGACAATATAAAGAAAAATAATAACACAAATTTATAACATGAAAGGAACCTCCCACTAAAAGTGTGTTCGTGAATTTCGCATACATCCAAACAACGGACACAAGCAGTTGTTCGTCTTAATTTCTGCAACGATTTATTTTGATGGGAGGATATTTATCATTTTTTTCCTTTTGGTAATGGTCGTCAGCGTCAGGATGATGTTGGGCGGTCTGAATTCACACTCTCGGTATATCTAGGGTAATCCACTTAATGCTCGCGTTATAATGCGGCACGGGACACATGACGCTCATTGTAAGGAAGATTTTAACTTTATTCTTTTATTTAATATTTTATGACAGAATAGATGGTGGGTGACTCTTGTTGGTTTATTTTTTGATATGATAATGCGAATTACGAGCGTTAAAGGAAGGTTAACGTGTTTTTTTGTTTAATAAAACTGAGGACACTAGAGTTTCGTGTTGCGAAAAGCGTGTATGCAATTTATGGTGGACATTATTGGATTAAGGCCACCAGTGAACATAAAAACATAGTGAGGTCATTTTATGACCAAGGAGACAATAGGCATATATTGTCTCCTTTTTGTGTCGGTTTGCTCATTGAAAAATTTTCGCCACAAGTTGAATTGAATACTCGTTATGAATAATGGTTAAAAGGCCTTTGTACAATTTGATTTATTGAGACTTGTTGGCTTGATTTGAAAACGTTGATGAATTATGATGTAATCTACTGAGGCTAAGATTATTGAGATTTTCTCGCCTTTATTTGGTATGAAGAGTTGTATATACAAACAAATTACCTAAACTGTAGGGAAAGGTCGTGTACCTTGGAACGATTGTACCTCGGAACATTCGCTTTTTCCCGTACTTCCTATTTGTATTTGCAAAAAAGTTCCACTACAGCTCATGCCGAATCTTGTTGCAACACTATTCAGTTTGTATTCGTACGCTGTCGGTGTTGGGTCTAAAGTAAAATCGCGTAAACCTGTTTTTGTGCACTAAAAGTTTTTTTTTGATATTCCATTATTGTTTTTAACTTTATTTAAGATCTTACGATGCCACGGAGCAAGTTAGCCGTTAAAAGAACTGCTGTGGGCAATAAAAGACGTTTTATTGAATAGAAAAAACATCGGCCAAGGTGCCAAAAACCACAGTATTAAAAAACCAACTTGGTTTCGTCATTTTCAACTTCACCGAAAGTCTGACAATGCAACTTTTAGGTATAATTTTAAAATTGCTACAAACGGATACTAACTAATGAAGAAGAACTTTCATTAGTCGAATATCTAACTACAGAAGCTAAATTGCATTACAGTCTATGGAAATATGATAGGACGAAATTATCATTTAATTTTACAACAGGAAATGGGAAAAAGTTCCTCAATCGTGGGTAAATAACGAACTGGCAGGGAAAGAATGGATGATTGGATTTTTGGAACGACAACCTGTTTTATCACTAAGGAAACCAGAGGCAACAAGCATGTTTCACAAAGATTGCTGCCATAAGCGCTATAGGAAATCATATTCCACCCATGTTAATTTTCCCCAGAGTCCATTTTAAGGAACACATGCTCAAGGAAGCTCCACCCGGATGCATTGGCGGCGCTAATCCTTCAGGTTAGTCAAATGAGTAACTATTCACACACTTCTTTAAGCACTTTGTTGCACACTCAAAATTCACTCTAGAGGAAAAAGTTTTACTTATTATGGGCACCCATGACACACACATAGATAAATCTTAACCAGTAATAGACCTTGCCAGAAAACATGGCGTTGTTCTTTTAACTCTACCACTGCATACCTCACACAAAGTGCAGCCTCTTGACAGGACAGCGTTTGATCCGTACAAAACGTATTACAATAATACCAAATTTCAAAATTTGGGCTTATGACGCTTGGGGTTATGTCACGGCACCGTTTTACCGTTAAGTCTCATAACATAATTATAAGCAAACAAATCGATAATAGTTGCACATTTGCGCACAACAAAGTGGTTTGGTCTTATTTCCATTAGTTTTTTGGTATTATTTCGTTTTGCATGACGAAATAAAGCCAAATTGGCTCTATTTCGCTTTCGAAAGCGAAATGATGCCAAATTTGACATTTGGCCTTATTTCGTTTGGCTTTACGTCACCGATAACGAAACCGATTTGACTATTTGCTGTAGCATTTGGAGTGGTCTTCTTAGTTTCTCTCAGGCGTATATTTAGGAAATGTATAGTGGGACATAAGTCCCGAAAAATGAATTCGGGACTTATGTCTTCGGGACTTATGTCCCTGCGCCGTCAAGTCTATAGTCTATGCCAACAAGCCAGCGACGATTGATGAACTTCGTACGAATATCGAACGTGAAATTGCAGCAGTATTGCCGATTTATGCTTGAAAACCGTCGAAAATTGGGTTCAGCGTCTGGACTTCTGCAAGCGTGCCCGTGGTGGCCATGCAAAAGAAATCGAGTTCCATACATAATGGCATCGAACGTACTTTCACAGGAATAAAGAATTTCATTGATATCCAAAACCGTTTTTGTTTTATTATGGTGATAATTAAATTAAACAAATGTTTTATTTAAGTTAATATCTTTTTGTATATTTTACATTCAATTGTCACAACTTTTTATTATTTTTTATTTATTAACGCGATGCGTTTCGAAGCAATAGCTTCATCTTCGGGCGTAGACTGAATCAATTCGTTGTCAATAAAGTTTTTTTGTTGTTATTATATGTGAGTCTATTGTTGTGTGTTGGAGCTGACTACCTCTGTCTCATTTCGTCTTCTGTGATAAGCTATTGCCGTGTCAAACAGTTTTGTTTTATTTAAAAAAAACTTTTGTAGCGCTCTTATTGAAAAACCCTTTACCTTGACAAATTTATCAAAAGTATATTTTCTAAAGCTAGTATTACACGATATGTTGAATGAACATACGTATGTTCACAATAATATGATAACAATTCTCAGCAAATATGCATATGTTCGTCTGGCGTATGATGGCCTATCACACGATATGTTGAATCTGTCCCAAAGTAGCAAATTGTTTGTTGATAAAATATGCTAACAAACAGTTTGCTATCATATTTTTTCAGCACACAGAAGACCTATCACACGATATGTTGAATTCGGCTTGCTGACAAATTTGAAGACCCGTATGATTATATGCTGAACAAATTTACAGATCGCGATTTGTGCGTGTTGTATTTATCGATTTTCTGCGATTCTGGTGAAATGTACGTGTAGTCTATAAAACTGTAGTGTATAGTATAAGTTAACAAACGAAACCTAAGCTGATACCAATGTTGCTATATTCACAGTTTTAAATGTAAATTACAGTTTTTTGGACAAGCTTACAGTTTTTAAAATTACCTCGTAGTACACATTACAGTTTTTTTTTTAAATTTCAATAAAAGTTTAATTTTTTTTTTAATTTCTTTAATACAAAATGAAAATGTGATTTAAATCGTAGTATGTACTATCGTATTTAAGCTTGTTATTTTATTTAAAATGATTTGTTTTGTGTTATTTTTGTTTAATAAAAATTAAAAAAAAAACAAAAATCTTTTCGTTTTTGAAGGTTACAGTTTTTTGGTTGAAAATACAGTTTTTTTTTTTGGGAGTTTACAGTTTTATGAAAAAAAAAATCTGACAACATTGCTCAGACAAACAACGACAATAAACACGCGCAGTACCGATTCCCATGGAATGAGCAGAATTGACATGCAACACCTGACATCGTATGAACTTCCAAATTCCAAGTATGCTGACATTATGTCTGGAGGGAACCCAACGTGGTCGACAGAGTAGTATAAATATAAGTGTACAGTACAGGTATCATCAATGATCAGTTGCTTATATAAGGTTCAGTTGCCTAGTCCATTACAGTTAAGTGTCTTGACTCTTGAAGTAATAAAGTTTTTTTTTTTATATTAAACCCATATACTCGTATGTACGTTTAAAATTAACTTATACTGTAGTTTTAATAATAAATATTAATGTTATTTACATTCTACAGTATCTCTATCTACGTGTTTGATTCATCGTATTTATTTTAATTATCATTTCATTGATTAAATTGTATTTGTTTTTATGGTTTTTGTTATGGTTTTATGATTCGTTTTTATGATTTTTTTTTTCAGTCGACTGTCCCTACTCATTGTAATGGATATACTCTGCAAATGACAAGCTGTTGTTACTGCACAGATGTTCCTAATGATGGCGTTGTAAATCCATTAAAAACACTGTCCGTCTCTTTCCTTCTCGATGTCGGCGGCGTTGCCAGTCGCTAACAACAATAGAAACACAAAAAACACGTGCGTTCAAAATGTATCGAAACTTCAAAAACATCAAAACCGTATGCTGAAAAATGTGGCGTATGCTCACGAGCCTACTTTAGCTCGTCAGCATACATCATACGAGTCAGCATACGCCGAAAATTTGTCCGAATGTTAGCAAACGGTCCCAAAAGAGTTATCACTCGATATGTTCAGGTCGCCAACATACATATGCTGACTAGCCAACAAATTTGTCAACAAACAACTTTTAGCATACGTATGATGACAAAAATTTCGATATCACACGATATGTTGTGATTGGGACACATTTTCCAGCAAACGTTTGCTAATTCAACATATCGTGTAATACTAGCTTAAGTCCCGATTTATAAGATGAGTGACTGAAGCGCAAGCTCTTCTTAATTCGCGTTTGGGCAGGCATCCGGGATTTACACTTTCATTACCCACAGACCTGCTCTGATTTGAAAATGTTTTCTTTCAGGCTTCACCAATTCATGCGACCATGTTCAATTGTTGATTTCTGGTAGAAACAGATCCAAACTTTGAATATGACAGGAGTGAGAACTGTAACGTTCAAAGTTGAGTCAAATTCATTGGAAAAGGCAACTTCGAGAGCGAAACAAAAAATTATTGAACACAAGAGAGACAATTGTTTCCATATATAAAGAAGGGAGACAATTTCATTTGTATGTTGGGAAAATCGAAAATATCGAATTTAGGATTAAGATAGAGTAATTCGCGGCAACGTCAGTGGCAAATGAAAAAAAAATCATATGGATGGGCTACAGTCCGCTTGGGCGAAATGTGTTGGATACCCAATTCTTATTCCTATCCCTTATAAGTGGGCGTGACAAAAGTCTAAGTATGGCTGAATTGTTAAGAACGCTCTACATATTTTGTTATATAACATTTAAAGGATTTTATCGAAAAAACAAAGCTTTTGTAAAAAAAACGCTTCCTAGCTCAAACTTTGGTTTTCCAATAAAATTGTTTTATTTAATTGTGTTCGTGTCAGTGGGCGGATTTTAGAAATATTATCTTCCGAGCAGTTTTAAGAGTCAAAGATCATATTTAAAAAATGTCAGCTTTCTTGCTCAAAATTCAATTTTTTCGATAAATTTGTTTTTTGAGTTTGTGGGCGGATTTCAAAAATTCGTAAACTTGATTATTTCGGGACCCTAGAGAGTATATGGTTAAAATTTAAGATCTCTAGGCCCAGTTTAAATGCCTAATTTTTGCGGACAGACGGACGGACGGACGGACGGACATGGCTAGATCGACATTACTATCGATGCTGATCATAAATATAGTAACTTTTAGGGGTCTACGGGCAATATTAAGGTATGTTACAAACTATGAGTCAAAATTAATATACCCTTAGAATAGGGTATAAAAAACTTGCAGCAGAATGAAATGAAGGAAAACAATGGCCAATTTGTATGGCGGGAGCGAATTTTAGCAAAAAAAAAGTTCCAGAATTAAGAAGGAGTATCCAAACACTATTTTTGAATTCTAAATAGTTAACAATATAAAAGGATTGTGTACAAAAAATAAAACTGAAACCGTGTAAATTGCGTTGTTGTAACAAAAAATATTTTTGTTTGGAAATAAATTAAGTTGAACAATTTTCCATAAGTACATTTTATATTATTTAATACATACGAACAAAAAAAATGATTACTAACAAAAAAGCTGATTCTACCATTCAACTTTTTCAAATGATACTTTAGTTTACCTTTTTTCCGGCTTAATGGTCTTTTTTGTTCTGATGCAATTAAAACACTTTAATCCATCCTTGCACCCTACGTTTCGTCGGTTTTTTGCCAACTTCCCCAGGGGTTTTTGTTTTCTTTTATTTAAACATTATTTTACATATTTAATTTAATATGATATTGTAACAGCACAAAACACAATTTCAGTAAATAAGTAAAAATAAATAACATAAACGACATCACTATTGAAAATATCACAGATCAGATTTCAGAATGGTTGTATGGCAACCAAGTAACTTGCGCTGACCCAAATGAAGTTCACACTCAATTTACTAAGGTATACCGCGAGCCCAACACTACCGAGCAAAACAGACGAATGAAGCAAACACAATAAATTACGAATGAAGATAAAAAAGAAATGCAGGCATGAACTCGTGGACCGTTCGTGTTCGTCTATCCCCCACACGATTCAACCCCTTTATAAATACATTCAAGACACGTACGTGACCGGCACTTAGTCCCAATTTATTTGATGAGTGAACGTCACACGTGCGTGACGCGAATTTGATGATAAGAGGATAGAAACCTCTGGGGGATATAGGCTGACCAAATGTCCTCTTTAAAGAGGACAAGTATACACTACTCTCTATGATAAAGTTTGGGCGGTATCTTTTCTTAAGAAAATAAGCGTTTTGTCCACTTTTTTAGTCAGTGTCTCAATTTTTTCTGAGAAACGAAATTACAATAACAATTTTGTTGAACACGCGGAAATTAAAAAATCTACAGTAGCAGAAAGTCTTAGTGTGAAGACGGTCTTAATAGTATCTTCATTCCAAAATGTTAACTTTACCCATTCCTAAATCACAACACCATAAATGTTCTTCTGTTTGTACAAAAATACAAACGAACAAGAATAGGTATTGTCTTTTGCGCTTTTCGCAACTCCTGACTTGTGGTATGAAATAAAAAAAAAAGATTTGGGCTGACACCATCGATGTCGACTAGTCGAGTTCGAGATAGTCGACGTCCACTTCCCCCGTCCCCCAAAAACAGGCAATATGGCGGTGTCTAATCCTCTTTCCAAATCCCTATTGGTGAATACTTTTTACATGTGAATCATAAACATTATTTTCTTTACTGTCAAAAATGACCATTTTGTTGAAAAGAACTCCTCGACAGCGACGTGGAGGCCCATTTAGACGATCATTTCAGTTTCAGTTTCAGTTGAGCTATCAGTTCAGATTTCAGTATAGTATGTAAATGATGTCTAAATGCAAAAATTGAAGCGTTTAACTGAAACTGAAACTGATGGAATTCCCATAAGTTGTCAGTTCAGTTATCAGTTAAACTGAGGTGTACATACGTTTCAGTTCAGTTGTCAGTTCAACCGTCATTTCAATTGCAGTTGGCGGTCAATCAACATTTTAGAGTTCCTGTTTTTTTTTTTTTCAATACATATCGAAACGTAGTGATAATATGGTCGATTTCATTAGAATTTATCGGCTTTCATCTGCCATTACGCCATGTATTTCTTCTGACTTTCGACTGCTCACAAGAAAAATGAAAGCTCAACTGAACACCGAACTGACGTCTAAATGCACTGTCTTTTTCAACTGAACTGACAACTGAACTGAAAACTGAACTGATAACTGATCGTTTAAAAGGGCCTTGGATGCTGCTGCTGATATAATCACAAACTTGATTTAACTGGGTATGAAATGCTTTATCCCTAACTGGATGAAAAGTATTAAACCCAAGGTAAACGCGTGGTGTGACTAAAACTGCAAAGAGGCTATCAGGTTTAAAGAGGTATCTAAGCTTTCGGTCTTATAAGGCCAACCGATCTGAGGAAAACCGCAAAAAGTTTAAAGGAACCAAAAATTACTGCAATGCCCACATTAATCGTGTCAAATTCTGCTATGACCAAAAGTTGAGGCAAACTATACTACAAAGTCCCACGGGTAGTAAAAACTTTTGGTCTTTTGTAAAAAAACATTAAGAATTCGGCCTCATCATCTAAACACGAACTTTTAAAAAAGCCAAATACAGTATGAACTCGATTTACGCAACCCTCGATTCGTGCAACTCCTCGATTTTCGCAACACTAAATTTGTAGCACGTCTTGACTCTATAAGTGCAACTTTTCAAAAATGCTACCTCGATTTCTTCAACTTCTTGTGTTTATTGATCTATTTTCTATTTGCATGCTCTAATTTTGATTCTGTATTCCTGCCGTTAATTTACAGCTAGTTTATCTGAACAAAATTCCTTGTAAAAATAATTCACAAACACATAAAATGCATCGGTGTTATTTGAATGGGTTGCGATTTCACTAGTGTCTACGGAAAATTTGTACAGGATGGGTGTTACAAGAAATATTACAAAATTGTCTATTAAAAAAAAACAAGGGATATTTTATCAGAATTAGAAAAGAGTTTTCAGTAAAGACAATTTTTGAAAACTATAATGTTCACAAATCAACAATAAGCCGCATAAAAGGAAAGGGAACCATTCTTAGACAATTTGTGGCTAGAGCTGAATCTGGACCAGGGAAACGGGTAAAGTTGAAGGCTTCTGAATATCCACAGATGGAAAAGGCTTTATATGGATGGTTTCAAAAGCAAGAGCTAAACACATTCCACTTTCTAATGGCATTTTAAAGTCAAAGGCAATTTAATTGCACAGTAAAATAAAGGAAAGACCATTATTTAACCCCAGCAATGGATGGATAACGAAAATTACCAAGGGTGATTGGGATGAGCTTTCATTATCTACACTATCTGCAAACATTTTAAAGGAAAGAGAATTTATTGCTTCCATTTCTAGTCTGCTTGTTCAAATTGTTCCCAGCATTATCCTTTCCAATGAACAAATCATTGATTGGTTTCACGAAAATGTTGAGCCATCTGGTAATTGTGACGATCCAGCAGAAATTGAGATCGCTGATTAAGGTGAAGGTGAAGCTGAGTCGGTCCCCACTTTATCAAAAGTTAAATCAGAAGATGCAGCTCAATCCTTAAACGTATGTTTTCGATGGGCCGAAAATAACAACATTAAAATAGAAGAGATTTTATTGCTACGCAAAATAAAAGAGGGCAGTTTTAAAAAACAATAATTCGCAAAAAACTCAATCTAAAATATCTAACTTCTTTAAGAAAAAAACTTAATATTCTGTAGGTATGTATCACATATTAATTTGTATATAAATTTCGAACATTTCGTTTACGTATTTAAAAAAAAAAAATTCAAAAATAATTGTTTGTTTTGGTTTCACTAAAGTTTTTTCATAACATTGTCGTTATCTATAAGAAAATAAGCTTTTTCAACTATAATTTGTATTAAAACAATACAACCCAGTAAGTGCAACAACCTCGATAATTGCAACTGCCCTAATTTCTATTAGTTGCGTAAATCGAGTTTGTACTGTGCATAATATGAAACGAGAATGACAGTCTTGTGTGAAAAAATATACCAAGATCTTAAAATCGGTTTTTTGATTAAGGGGAATCCCGAAAACAATATAATCGTAAATTACAGTGGTAAGTGTGCGATAAACTTAAAGGGAATGAAATAGGAAAAAAACATTTTACAGAAATCGGACAACGTAGTTAACTTCCATCAATATTTTGCATTTTGAATGAAATTATTATTATCTCTGGAAATACAAATGGTTTATATCGACATGAAATTAATAAACACAGTGTTTATTGGATTGGTAGAAAAAAATCAATTAGCTCCACAAGCAGGACTAGCAATGTCCGCTCTTCTTCTTTTCTTAAACGAGTGATCTGGACTAAAGAGATTATAACCCATCGACTTTCTACGCTTTCCAACATTGTGAACCGTTTGTGGATGCCGGGCGTACAACTGTGGTGAAGAGTTTTCCTTTCAGCTTAGGGCGCATTTTTCGGTTACTGAAGATGACTGAGTTTTCCCGCCACTTTATCCACACTACGATTACCCGATGACTGATGGCGTCATCATGAGCTGCTTCGCTATTGATCATTGATAGTAGATCCCAGATATTTGAAATTCTCCCACTTGAGAATCACTCATTCATTCATACAAACTTCTGGGATGTGTCGGATGGGGTCAGAGAAGACACAACACAGATATTATGTTTTTTTTGGACTAATACAATACCCATTGCGCTCCGAAACATCCACCCATACTTCAAGTGCTCATTGCAGAGACGTTTGATCCTTGCTTATGATGGCTTCATCGTCAGCAAAAAAAAAATAAGTGACTTTGTGCTCCGTTACTTTTACCTCAAGCAGATAATCAAGAACTGTAATAAATATCAAGGGACTTAAGACGCTTCCCTAGTGTACACTGACTTCGATTAGGAACTTCTCGGTGACTCCAACGGGACATCTTACTCTTGCTTTAACTACCTCATACATATCAATAATCATCTCTACTTAGGTTTCTGCACCTCCTCGTTCTCCTAGCGCCACCCATAAAAAGTCTCTTGGTTGTCTATCACTGGCCTTTTCAAAATCAGCCAATACCAAATGCAAATCTTTTAAGGATTCACGATATTTTTCCATCATCATCTTTATACTTTGGGTTATTGATTCACCTTCAACAAACCCTCACTGGCCGTATTATTTTCCGCAAGCTATCAAACTTGATAGAACGGTTACAATCTCACGTATCGCCTTTTCTTTGAAGACAGAAAGAAACTAACTTTCTCTCCACTGATGAGGCCTTCGATTGCCTCTCATAAGTATGGAGATATCTTCCATTTTTTTCAGAACTCTGAAAGTATCTCTTCCGTTCATAAATACATTAAAAGACTCAAAAGGGTTTTTCCTCAGTTTCTGATTGAGCAGACAACCACTCGGTCGTATACGTAACTTAACCCAATATTCATTTCAAAATTAAGTTAAGACAGTATTTTGTTGTCTAACTGCGGGCGTATCCATTTGCATAAATAAGGTTTTCTGTCAGCTGCAAAGCCACCTCCTATCCACGAAATTGTCTGCTTAACGAAGCACAAACAAAAAACAAATCCAAATCTTTTACTTCTTTAAATAAAATTCATGATCTCATACCATTTCAAAATTGTTGCAAAAGTTCAATTGATTCATTAATTGAATTTCACTCAGATAATGTTTTCAATTCACTAATTCTTCAAAGAGAGCAACAACAAATTACGTTTATTTTCATTCTTTTTAAGTGACGCCCACGAGCGACGACCGAGGCTGGCAAATGATGCGTGCTCTGGTCGTGGTCCTGTGAAGCATATAATTTCATTTATTGAAGATAATCTTCTTGGTGTTGTTCCATCTGCCTTTCGATTCCAATTTCATTGTCTCCGCTGGACCGCCTCTCCGATCAACTCGCAAATCAACATCTGGCTATAATATTGTATTCTTTTCCATTCTTATTTTTTCGCAGGACTTTTGGTTGCGCACAAAAATGAATTTTCTCATTGTATCAGCGGTGCTGGTAATCGCGTCATTGTCACTACTGCCAACAAAGGCTCTGGGCACAACAGAGGTACAGGAGACACCACTAGCACTACCAGTCGCAGAACAGACACAGCCTACAACAGTGGTTTCTCAGGGAGAAATATGGGAAGAGGATGACCATGAGATACTTATCCGTAATGAACGGGGCACAAAGACCGATGGAAGTCAGAGTGGTGAGTTGTTTTGTTTTTTTTTCGTTAAGCGAATTTCATTAAAACTTTCTACTGGAATCATAATTCTTTTGTGACAATGAAAGCATCATATTAGAAGATGTAAATTTACTTCAAGGATTACCAACAACCAATGAATGGTTATTATTTGGAGCAAGATTCAAGCACAAACAAGTGGCAAAGGAAATAAAATATAAGATGGAAGTCATTAAGTCGAATGATTGGAATGATAAGTCCTTCAGACGATATTACAATTTATTTGATATTGAAAATGTTATTATCCAAATAATAATCGGTAACGTTAGGTACGCACAGAAGTAGTAACTCATTAAAGAAAAAAAGCCTTTTGTAAATCTAATTGCGTTTTCATTTGTTCTTTTACTTAATTTGATTAAATCATTATACATATTGTGAAGCCTAATGGTTTATTTGAATTTTTTTTCTTTTAAGGACTCTCCTGTCGATATGGAAAGAATCCGTGGTCAGAGTGTGATGCCAAAACTAACACCAGGTCACGGACGTTAACACTGAAGAAGGGTGATCCTGGTTGTGATCCTACCAGGACAATTCAAAAGAAGTGCAAAAAAGGTGAGTCGAGTTGGAAATTTCTAAATTGTGATATAATGTGAATGTAATGTAATTACTTGTTAGTGGGTGGTTTGATGCTTGTTCATAGCCACAAACCTTTGTACAAGAACAGGATGCAACTCAATCACTGCACTAAAATCAAAGTTTTTATTGATGGCAACGTAGCATCCATTCGAAAAGATAAAACTGTATTCTCTTTAAACAATCTTTATTAGTTCCCTTTCATCTTTGTTCTCTATTATTGTGGTAATTCACTTTTTTCGTACAAAAACTTGCTTCTTTATCAACACATTTAATAAACAATCAAATCTCTTATTTAGTATTTCCTTCGTTAAACAATGAAATCTTCCTTATTTTTTTTATCGCCACTACTGTCATCTATCGCTTGAACTTGCAATACTTTCGTCGCTGTTCAAGTACAATGTTTTGGGTGCTCCTGCGACACCGTCCTATATCCATTGAATTGCAAATAGAAGTAGACTCCGCTCATTTTGAAGCGACACCCGAACCTTCATTGCGGTAGAAATAGTATTTAAATAATCTATTTTACGAGTACATACCGTTCTCAAGGTTTGTGTATTGAATAAAATGAATTTCCCTTTCTTGCTTAATTGCTCTTTCTTTCAAGAAAAACTTAGGACGTAATCTGAAATTACAACAAAATTGAAATAGGCGGTAATGCCGTATTCATATTTTATTAATTTGTGCAGTATTGACTGAAGTTTTGGAGGGAAATTGGTATTGAAACCATCAGACACCTCCTGTATATCGGCCACGCATTAGCCAACACAAGGAAACAAATTCTTGGTGACTATTTGTTCAAAGATCTAAGCGTTCTCAAACAGACGTTTGCTGCACCAGCAAATTCAACACAAAATCCAAACGGTTGAACTAATCCTGAAGATGGATCCCCCTCCGAAGCTTAGCTGTGGCTCGAATTTTTGTGAACCAAGGTAGCTTGTAGTTGGTACTACAACAATTAATCCAAGTTGCTTGCTTCAACCAAGCACAGTACTCAATCAAGAACTCGACGGCGCGGTCGATTTATCCCCGTCCCCTCCAGTCTAATCAAAAACTTATTCGAGGCTCGATAGTATCAGTCACCGGACTCAAAATGCCTGCAAGAGAATAGAGAGCAGTTTCAGGATCGATTGAAACAGTCATCTCTTCTTTCCGTGGATTAGGATGCATTAGCTCCCCCTGCGATCAGCCCAGGGTTCGAATGTATCGGTCACCTCTCCTGATACTAACGCATGGTTTGGCAGTCGGGATGAGCTCGACTGCACCAGTCACTCTCAGCATGTTGCGGCCACGGTTACCACACACTGATACCCACCAGCGATTTGAGCGACGAGTGGGGATTCGATTGAAGCTGTACTCCTGCAGGGTTGACTGAGGTTAAACTGTAACAATAACTTCAATCAGCATTCCACTCCGAGTGCTAAATAGGAAACTTGGGTATTTTTTGATACAGTCACCCCTGGTTTGCTACCTTCCCGCTTAGCAGGCAAAATACAACCAGAGTTGGGTTCGATTGTAACAGTCACTTCAGACTGCTCCTCTCCCATGGTTGATGTGTGTCTTGACACCTGCATTACATTCCCCAAGAATTCATTATAAGCATCATCCTTAAATCCAAACGGTTCAACTCGCTTGAGGATGGACCCTCAACTTGGCTGTGGCAAACACCCCTCCCTGCATCCTTTCCAAGGACCAGGTTAACTTGTGATTGCTATTGCAACAGTCACTCCAAGTTGCAGTCCCTCCGCGATGCGCGTAGTACTCAGGGTTTCGCTTGCATCAGTCACTCCCTCAAGCACAGTTTCAACCAACTACTCGACTGATTTGCCCCGATCCCATTTCCATGATATCAAATAAAATGCTGGGGATTCGATTGTATCAGTCACCCGAATCGGAATTACCTGCAAGAGAATAGAGAGCAGTTTGAGGGTCCATTGAAACAGTCATTTTGAAATGCTCTCCTTTCCGTGGATATGGAAGCAGTAACTGTCCTCCAGCTGCGTAGTGAAATGGGATCAGTCCAAGGTCCGATTGCACCAATCACCTCACCCTGATCCTAATAATAGTTCGGGACTCCGCCTGAAATCTCGGCTGCACTAGTCACTCTCAGCATATATTATGGATACAATCCTCACAACCCCTAGCGCAGAGTAGGTAATCTCATGGCTCCCAGTAGGCGATAAGCCAAAGCGTATCTGCTCAGATCGTGCATCCATTGAGTTAAATTTAAAGGCCCTCCTGCCTATGCCATCTTTCGAACCTTATTGGACACATGCCACCTAAAGTTTTGTTGTTTACTGCCCCTCCTTTTTCGAAAGTCAACTGTCATGGGAAGGTTCTCAAATTTGACTTTCGGAGTCGGCGTAAAATTGTATCTCCTTTTCACGTCGCACACGCAAATGCTTGGAAACGGGTCGTTACCCTTGTATATACACGTTATAGTACTATCATCACAGCATTTTTTATTTTGGCCTCAGATGGCCCAGATGGCGTTTTGAACCTTCATTTTAAATACACACTTTGAAAACGAAGAAAGAAAACCAAATAAACTGCTTTGTCTCTCTTTACCTTTCATAATTTCATTCCCATATATGTATGTATTTTTTTTTCTTTGTAAGAAGGAGCATAGGCATTTTTTGGGGTTTCGCAGCACAGGTATCATGTATACTTCGCAAGTAGCAGACGTTGATGATGGAATCCAAGTAACTTAATTTGTATGGATAATTGATCTCGCATTATCGACTCTTTGGTCATGCCATATGATTTTCATTGTTATGGAAATGTTAGTATTTATTTTTCTGTGTAACAGCCGAATACTTTTTGATGATTTGCATTGTTGCCTTCGCTTCGGCAAGTAGTATGTCCGATAAGAGGGAGATGATGGAAAAATAAGAAATCTGGCTTCGTCGCCTGCAAGGAGAATGTTTGAAGGAACCGCCCGTTCGTTTGAAATTAAAAATTTAATAAATAATATTATGAGTTTATCGCATTTTAGACTCTCACTGTTTTGGCTATATCTTGTCGAAATACGAGTAGATACAGATTTCCATAATTTGTTTTTGTAATTGATTTAGAAATATTCGATCTAATTTTTAAAGCAATGACATACTTTATTTTGTATCAGTATTGTGCCATGCCGCACCATCACTTATTGTTCAATAGGTACCTATACGACAAATATTTATATGGATAGTAAGAAATTTCGTTGTTTTGCGTGGAGCTTTGCTAAATTCGATGAACGACATATTTTATAGGAGTATTGCGCAAGTTTATTTATCTTTTATCAAAATATGAAATCGTTGCTATATACCTATATATAGTCCATGTACCCTGAAGCTTTGAGAAAGGTCACTTGTTGGTATTTTTTGCTAAATGAAGGTCGCTTGATTGTTTCTCTTTTGCATTACCCATGTTCTAACATTTAATATTTTTATTCACCGCGGTTTCCTCAGACGGGGAGGAATGGAGAGCGAATCGGAAAAATGAAAAAGAAAACACAAGTCTGTTCTCTTCCGCATCACCCAAGAGGTGGAACATTAGATGCGTTTTTTTTTCCACCGAGATATCCCCAATAGGCCTACTCCTCGCACATAGTTCATAACTAAATAAATAAAATATTACATAACATAACAACAACAAAAAATTTAAAATATACTTCATTTCCTTAGTACCTACTCGGCCATCCTGAAACTGAAATTTGCATTAAGTATATCAGACTCTAGCGGTCGGGCCTTTATTCATCGTTACATAAATGCTTATTCATAAAACAGCATCGGTATTAGTTATACAGAGTTTATGTCAATTGAAGTAGGTATCAAAAAGGATACCTCCAACGCTACCTATGTCATCCTCCTTCTCATATGCCTAGTAACGAGCATGAAGGAGACCAAAAAATCTGCTGTTTGCGAAAAACGAATAAAACTTTTTTGCTGATACTTCCATCAGAGCCAAAATTAGAGGAAAACAAAAATAAACCCACATAATGTCCAAAAACTATCATTTGTTTTGGCCTCGAGTCGTCGGGTGGCGTATCGTCGTATACAGGAAGTGAGAATACTATAAAGTCTGCATACAATGTCGTTACTGCCTAATGTTTATTTTTTCAATGATATACGGGTTAACACGTATTTACATAAACATCATGCCAAAGAGGTATAACTTCTAACGCGCGTATATGAGTAGGTACACACATTATATTTTTTTTTCAGACCTCTTGAGTTCCCTATTGGCTCATTTACAATACAGAAAGAGACATTTATACATTGTATCGTTCCGTAGGAAAAGAATACGATTCTTGCAATTGCAATATGATAAAACTGGAGTGGAGTAGGCTTTCTTCTTCTAAATAGGAAAGAACGGGTACTACTATCACATTATCATGAACAATATTCAGTCTAGAAGTTACAAGTTGTACTGATTATATACTAACCTTCAACATGCTTGACTCGTTGATTATCCCTATTGCCCAGCTTGACCCAAGATGAACTCTAGTTTTTTTTAGCCAACCTATGGGCAGTGCCGCTATTATCTGAAAACGATTTTTACTGGATTCTCCCTGGAATACCAGATACAGGGTGGCGCACGAGTCGTGCTACAAAAACAAAATGCAATAATTTTTTTTCTGTGTGAATAATCGGCTTATTTCAAATAAAATTGAATTTTCTATACAATAAAAAAATACATTGATTAAAAAAAAAGGTATTTGAATTTGTTATTGTAGCACAATTGGTGCGCCACCCTGTATTACCAAAATGGGTAGTATTAAAGTCGTTTAAATCGTTTTAAGCACGAATGTGTTTATAGGTTTATCGACGACGTAATTGAGTCAACCGATATACAACCGATAGAAATAGTTCATCAAATCTGAGTGACAACATTATCGGTCAAGCACTTTGACAAGCTGCCCCATGAAAGCAATTAACCCACCTGACCCATTACCAAACACATCGCTCACCCGCCAAATGACAGCGAGCTGTGCATAAATCAATATCCTAACCCGTCCATCACTACCAAGTTCCTAAGCATTAGGATAAAGAAAAAAAAAGCAAAGTTTATTCTTTTCGGGTCATTAAAGTACTCCTCGGTGAAGTGTATCCATCTTATCATCACCCGCCTTAAACTTTGCGAAAAAGAAAACTCTTTCTACTTTAATCGGTTAATTTGTTTTTCGCTAAGCTGGTTGGATCAGCCCTTCTGTCATTAAAAACTCTTTTCTGTGATAGACCTACCGACGCGCCCGACCCATTAATCTGAATTTACCATCACCCTACAAATTACTTAGTCGCCTTTCGGTATCGTCAAAGCTTAAGCACTCACCCAACGACATCCTGCATTATCCATTGTGTGAATTTGTAGGTATAACCAGCGCTCCTAATTACCGATGTACACCCACTTGGGGTATACACGAAAATAAAACCAAAGGTACCCATATCCTACCGCATAGACACACACTTGACTGGTTTATGCACACAAAGCGATTACCAAAGGCTTGTCTATGCCCGGTCGCCTACTTGTTCGCCCATTCTCCTGCTGCATTTAAATGGTGAATGGCCGCGATGCGGTTTTCATTCTCACTTCATGTGGCGATACGGTGACCATGTACAAGTGCGTGTTTTAGGATTTCGAAGGATTATGCGGCATTTGGGAGTCATTCGAAGAGAAAAATGCGACCAGGCCCACAGAAGCAGTGTCGTAATTAGTTTGCCGCTACCTAGTAGCGGATTCCTCTTAAATCACATACAATTTCAAAGGACAAGTTGTATGGTTAAATCCTGCAGCTAGATAAAATAGTAGAAAAACTGCGACAGTAAAAAATACAGCTAAAGCTCGAAAATGACGCAAATTAATATTCATTTTCATGTCCTTTCGCCTTGTAACGAATAATGTAAATTTTCTTCGTTATCTGAGCTGGCGGACGATATATTTTTTTGACTCTATCAGTAGAACTCGTCCTTTTTATGTCCACCGCACATGCAGTCAAAGCTACACACAGCTCTAGGGATTTGCGGGAAAGGGTTCCCAACTACATGGATGACAATCAGCAGCTAATGCAATCTCATAATACGGTCAATAAAATGTGAATATCTTAATGATAATTATCATCCGCTGTATCTGTGGTACACGTAAAGGTGGGAGTGAATGACTTCAAAATAATTGAATTCCCCAGTACCCAACGACCAGATCATAACTCGTGTGAACCTCTATTTATGGGTGGCTACAGTTGGCTGCACACTATTGATGAGATTTTAATGGAACCGCAGTCCGCTTTGCATTATAATTGCAGCCCAAAAGCGATATGAAATTGGGCTTTTGACTTCATGTCCTATTATCAATTAAGACTATCAGCTCTGTCGGGATAATCGGAATTTGCTATTATTACGTGCTATGGGTTCGTATAGTTGGGAATGGGATTCATTGACCTGTCAATAATCGTTACTATAGGGGTAATGGGTTTTTTTGATGAGTTAATTGTGGTATTACTTGCTAATGTCTCCTGGTCTTATAAATTTCCTAGACTGAGTCAACAGTGTTGTCGATATTCAGAATAGCAGACAGCTTACATAAGATACTTCAATATAATTGGTGCTGAGGCTAGAGAAGAGATGCTGGCGGATGTAGCCCTTATGAACCAACGGCCATATAAAACATAAACTGCTACATGCACTATTTCTATCACGCAAAAAGTTGGCGTGGGTGAATTGTTAGGGATGATTTTGTCTACATATTTTGTTGTCTATGAAAATAGAGAAAACATTGGTTTTGGTAAAAAAAAGTCCCTTAGAAGTGGGCGTGAACTTGGCATATGGAATTATTAAGAATGACTTTATATATATACGTTGCGAAGAATAGGACTTTCATTTCCACTGATTTCTTCAATAAAATGTTTCCTTTAAATAGTGGATTATTTCGGGCCCATGGAGAGTATTTATGTTCGAAATGTTAGCTTTCTAGCTCGAGTTTTAGGGCCTTAAAATTGACGACTGACGGACGGACAGAAGGACATGGCTAAATCGATATACCTATCGATGCTGATCACCAAAACAGTAACTTTAAGGGGCCGAAGAGAAATATTAAGGTATGTTGCAAACTTTGAGTCAAAGATATAATATCCTTAGAATGGAGTATAAAGAAGAACCGTAGTAACATATCGGACAATGAGCCTTGGAAAATATATCTCAAATTCAAACCAGACTGAAAACATCTAATATACATGGACATCATGTAGGGAGAATGAGAAGGCAAGCAGAACCCACGCACTGAAAACCATTACTTCTTTGGTTTGGCAAAACAAATGGGTGCCAAACTCCTAAACTGGAAGTAAGCTCTACAAACCTCTTTCTTTCGACCTGTGGAAACCCTCTGCCTGTGACCCTGCAGCCTTCGATCCTCTGTGATCCCGGGCTCGCGGTTTCCAGTTGTCTAGACCAAGCGTTTTAGCACCCGCGATGGTTTGGTCTTTATAACGGAGGTTCAGTCTTCATTGCCTTCTCGAACCTGGGCCTGCAGTCGAAGATCCTCTTGGCTGGAGCAATAGTTTTCATTCGCTTAATGTGGCCGAGCCAATGTAGTCGGCGTGATTTAACTTTTTGCACTACATCCACATCTTGGTACATCTAATAGAATTCGCTGTTGTATCTTCTCCTCAAAATATCAGACAGAGTATTTATTTAAAAAAACTAAAAACCCTCCAAGACAGCACGCTACGAACGTACGATGATATCAATATCATCCGCATGCCCCAGTACCTTCCGTGTTAGCACCTGCCGTGCACAATATTTTCTCCAGAAAAAAAACTGAAGAAGTCACATGATAGTGCATCGTTGAAATCCGGTGCAGGTTTGGAATAATTTAGAAGAGCTGCTTCCAAACTGCACATTACCCCGCGTGTTTTCAAGTGTCACCGACATAACTGGATCAGTTTTGCCGGGATCACATATTCGGCCACCGCCGCTTAGAGCTCCTGAAGATGAATGCTATCATATGCGGCTTTTTAAAATTCGTTGGTCTTTTCCCGGATTTGCAGTAAGAACGTTTTGTATATTGTCGATCTGCCGGCTGGAAGCCACACTGGTACGTGCCGATTAGTTTGTTGCAGAACGGCTTCAGACGTTCACACAGTATGTTGGATAGGATCTAATTTGCAACATTAGCGGGGATATGACCCGATAGTCATTGCAAGATATACGATCGCCTTTCTTGTAGATGGGTCCTAATGAGTTAACAGTCCAGTCATCGGGCATGGGTTTTTCCACCCATACTTGGTTCATGATTTGGTGCTTAAGCCCTGTTTCAAAGAGCCTGCATTCCTGTATAAAAGCCAGCAGAGAATTGCTTCGCTTTCTTGTACAATCTACTAGTGTTGATTCAATAGCGAGACTCATCGATTTCCTTGAAAGGGAAGACTGCGTACGCCCTCTTTTTCTCCTCCCTTCTCTTGGCTCGACACTTCCCTCGCTGCCCATGTTTTGAGCTGCAGCGTCTTTAAATTTGCATCTTCTGTCATCTTCTGCCGGTCACCGGCGATATCGATTTCACATGTTGTTGACGCTTGTGGTTGGTGATTGCATATGCCGATGGGGTGGGACATAAGTCTTCAAGGTAGGTGTACTCCTTAACTCCATCAAAGTTATTGCTAACAACAGTGATTTTCAATCGCCATGAAAGCCTCCACCTCGTTACGCATGTAACGTACAATGATTTCGATATCGTCGAAATAAGGCTGAACGGATCTGTTAAAGATTGCCTACGCCCTAACTGCCCAACAATAAGGTTGAAGAAATAACATTATCTTAATGGCTCAAAATAATTCAGAGGACCTACCTCAAAATTGCATATTGCATCGCGTATCTAACAGCGTAGCACGACACACCTGCGTCATTTTGCCGGGATTCTAAATTTGACCATCGCCACGTCGATGAAAAGATGGTGAGTCTCGACTTGAAATTCATTGGCCTTTCCTGGGATAGCCTCAGTTTGCAGATAAAAGTCATAACGTACAGATTATTACATTGCAGCACGGCTCAAGACGTTCACAAAATACGTTGGATAAGATTACAGCCTTTCCATATCATTTCTTTGGAACATCTCGACCTTGGAAAGAGATATTTGAGAATTAAGCCCGAGCTGTGAGTGGTTGATCCGTTCTGCTGGAACCAACAATGCTCGAGACCCAGTTCAACACCTTGCGGCAAAATAAACTCGTTTAATATCTGTCTGCAGCGCTCACTAGTTACAGTTACCGTGCTACCGTCGGCGTCCTGAAAAAATAAGGGTCAACCACTTTTTCACTGCAAATGCCGCACCAAACAATCACTTTGCGGGTGGCAATGGTGCGATGGTAGTGTATTTACTAAGTGATTGACAGGTCGTTTTTACGACCTGGGCCATGATATTTTGAATTGAATACACACAACAAAATAAATCTCCCGTAAGCAATTTAGGCGCCACCTGTGGAGAAAAGACCCTATCGCACCAAACTTCTTTTATATCCTTCTATTCTTTCATACAGTACGTAGCACCTTTAAACAGGCAATGAATCTTTTGCTGGAATTGTTCGCGCACATGATGCAGTAAGACGACGAGAACGACGACAAAATTCAAGCCGACTTTACACAACAGACCGCAAATGGGTCAAATAAAAGTAAAATAATCCCGCGTTCTACAGGTGTGTATCGCACTACTGAACATAAATGTCACAGCACAGTGACATGATATGACACTATTTGCAAAAATTATGGCACATTCACGTTATAACACTGCTTTTGTCTCAATTTATATATCACTAAAACTAGTTGCCTTTCGGCCTAAATTTATCTTCACTAAGCTTGCTTAATGTTTGATTTCCAAGACAACTTTTTTTTTTACCTATACAAATAAAATAAAAAAACATAGGGACGGGCTACAGTCCGCTTGCGCGAACTGTTGGATACCCTATTCTTATTCCTATGCATCATAAGTTGGTGTGACGAAAGTCTTAGTATGGTTGAATTGTTAAGAACGCTCTACATACATTTCAAGGATTTTATCAAAAAAAAACCAATCTTTTGTAAAAAAAAACGCTCCCTAGCTCAAACTTTGGTTTTTCAATAAAATTATTTTATTTAATTGTGGGCGTGTCAGTAGGCGGATTTAAAAAAAATTAACACATGAGCATAAAGGGCCCCTAGAGAGTATATATTATAAATTTCAGCTCCCTAGCTCAAACTTTGAATTTTCACAAAAAGTTTTTTTTTTAAATTGTGTGGGTGGCAGTAGGCGGATTTTGAAAATATTTACACATGAGCTTAAAGGGCCCCTAGAGAGATATATTATAAATTTCAGCTCCCTCGCTAAAATTTTGGTTTCTCAATTGGATTTTAAAAAATGTATATCCCGAGCATTTTTAGGAGTCATAGATCATATATAAAAAATTTCAGCAAATTTCTAGCTCAAAATTCGATTTTTTCGAAAATTTTGTTTTTTTTTTTGAGTTTGTGGGCGGATTTCAAAAATTCGTTAACTTGATTATTTCGGGACCCTAGAGAGTATATGGTTAAAATTTCAGCTCTCTAGGCCCAGTTTAAAGGCCTAATTTTTGCCGACAGACGGACGGACGGACGGACATGGCTAGATCGACATTACTATCGATGCTGATCATAAATATAGTAACTTTTAGGGGCCTACGGGCAATATTAAGGTATGTTACAAACTAATATACCCCTAGAATAGGGTATAAATACATATTATCATTTTTTTCAAATTGCCCGCAAATTGTCTGCAGGCGGTTATTCATAAAAACGCAATATACAAAATTATGCTGTACAGCTTACTTATAATAAATACTATTAGAACTACATAATTCATTTCCGGGTACATAACAAAACATATTAAAATCGAACATCAGAAGATGTGTGCTCTCCATTAATATCAGATAAATTAGTGTAACGAAGGTAATAATTCTTTAGTTTTTTTTACGCTTTTTAAAGTTAACAATATTTTTTAGCTCATGTGGTAAGTTATTGATAACTTCCGGAACTGCATATTGTAGTTGCCTTCTGCCTTAGATGTTGTTTAAAGGAGGTATATGAAGTAAGCCGCGTGCCTGTCTCCGTGTGTTAACGTTATGCTTAATTGGAACATTAAAGCGAGCATCTTGATAATACTCCAACGCCAGCGTCGGCCGAAAGATATTTTCTACCGAAAGAACATTGAAATTTGTATCGCCTCGCCGTCCACTTCCCAGTATAATCCGTACTATTGAGTTTTGTATTCTCTGTAGCTTTTCAAGATGCATTTTCGCTGCGTTTCCCCAAGCAACAATTCCATAACGAAGTTTAGATTCTACCAGTGTGTAATATACCTGTCTAAGCACCTGGAAGTTAGAGTTTCGTTTGAGGTAGACAATGGCAAACATTGCCTTTTTTAATTCGCTTCTGACTTTATCAACGTGCTTGTTCCATTTTAAGTGGCAGTCAATTACTACCCCTAAATATTTAAACTCTTTTACCAGTTCAATTTTTCGTTTCAAGCTTCCGGGGCATGCCTGATTTTCAAAACATATTTTAATCTCCGTATCTTGGTAACAGGGTTGACGTATGTCCATGACTTTTGTTTTTTCGGCATTTATTATTAGAACCATATTATGGCACCATTGAACTGTTATTATTAAATTCTGCTTGCATCTTCTGTATTGCAATTTGTAAGCTTTGATCGGACACTATAATGGCAGTATCGTCAGCAAATGCAAAAGTAGAGTTGTTCTCAAAAGCTCTCAAAAGTTCGTTTGTATATATGATATACAGAAGTGGCCCAAGCTTTGATCCCTGTAGTACACCCTACATTGTTATTGCTTAGATTATTATTTATCTTCACAATGAATTTGACTTGAAAACTTGAAGTCTTTATTTTAACGTTGAATGTAAAAACTTAATCGTACCTACTTTACCTAAACTAACTAAGCTATTAGCCTACGATGAACATTAAGATTGTAAGCACTCGATGCCTCATGCAAGACTGGTCACCACCCCAAATGCATTTCGGGCGCATGCCAACATAATGTGCACATGCCGCCAAGAGCGGAACGAGACAGTAAGGCACCATCACTTATGTACTCGATCGCACGGATTCCAACCCTACATCCCCCTGCAGAGTAATACCGATCTCTTCTTACTACATGGTAGTTTTGGTATGCCAAGTTGTTTTCTGGCTTAGCTTCACAAAAAAACCATGTTCGGGCTTGCTGGGGTAGTGTGTTGGCTTATGACCCGTGCGGTGCAGGTTCAATTCCCATGGGTAACAACAACATACGTTACCCATTAAAGGAGAGAAACGGATAATACCTTGTTTCTCAACCTCTACACCAAAAAGAGGATTTCTGCCTGGTAGTACAATGGACAGTTACCGAGTCTGAGTGCTTTGGGATTTGGATTTTTATCCTTTAAAAAAAAAATAAAAATAAAATTCGGGCTTGCGGTTCCGTACAGGTTTGTTATTTCCCTTATCCTGACCATATAATAAACCTTCACAGCAAGGATCTTTGAGTTTAACTCATCCAGCAGTTGGCTTGCTCTCTGGAAGTAGCACAAAGCCTCATATCTAAGAACCAATTTGTTTACGTACAAATAAACTCCAGTTGGTTTAAATTAAACAAAAAATATATAAAAAATGCGCCTCCACAAATTTTGTTTTGTAAAAGAAATTCCGCGAAACAATTTATGCTTTCGGAAAATTAGGGGCTACAAGGTAGGTATTTTTTATTTACAAATAATCGCCCTTCTCCATCACAAATTATGTTTCGCTTCGGTTTTCATAAATTCTGCAGTCCTTGCAGTTCGGGAAACCCATAGACCGCTTTTGTTATGCACACACAGTTATACAATCTGTGTTGACAAAAAAGGACTGCGATTCTACCTCAAATGAAATTCTAAATATTTCCTTTGTGAATACTGAACGAAGCAAGGGAAATAAAAAAAGGTTGCGAAAAAAATTCACTGAGCATTTATGTGAAAATGAGGTAGACTTTCTGGATGCAACAAAAAAAATTGTATACTAAGTAGGACCGCTTAAAAAATAAGAACTCTGCATCATTTTGGTGGGGTACGTTATACCTCTTGTGCAACATTGAAACTTTTCGCCTTTTTAACTGAAAATAAAAGATAATAATAAAACTCACATTGGGAGGACGAGAAAAAAAAATTAGTTTGTTCTCGTCCCTTTTTGCATTTGCTTTGTGTTTTCAATTCATTTTAAGTGCTTCCGCGTGAATGCAGTGTAGAGGCTGTGTTAACACTCCCACACTCTCATTAATTGCTTTACACAACTATCCATTCTTACGCATTTGAGTTTGCCATTCGACTTGTTATTATACTCAAAAGCGCGATGCCGCTTCCTTCTGGAGTGTTCTGAAATGGAGGCTGTTTTCTTGGCGCCTTGAAATGGCTTCCATTCCCATTGATGATGGTGTGTAGGGTGGAAGGGAGTTTTTCAAAGTTCCAGCTAAATGATGTCAATGAGACATTTGTAGGCCGCGTGGGCTGTCAGAAATGAAACCAAACACCCGCGCTATGCCATGGCTTGAACTTCACATCGGACAACGCAATACAAATAAATTGAATTTTGTTTGGAATTTAATTTATTTTGATTTGTTTAATGGCGTTTTCAAGCTCATAAAAGTGGTGGGGACAATGGGAGAAAATTGATTTTCTTGCCGTTGAATGGAAAGTAATAGCAAAAGCAAATGGATATTGCTGTTCTTAAGCTTCAAAAAGAAAGTGAATAATTGACTCGGCAAATGAATGTGGGGGGACTACGCGACATAAAGAAAGCAGGAAGCTGTCGGATAAGTTCTCCTTACTCAAACTGGTTGAAGGAAAGGATCTGATAAATAATTGGTTCGATTCTTTAATGGTAGATTTATGGAAGTTTTACATTAATGTGCATTGAATAGTAATAATCGACATTAAGGAAGTTATCTTAGTTAAGTTCAGGGAGACAAATAGGGGAGGAGAGTGTACCTTGGCCCAAGTGTTCCTCGGACCAATAGCTATAACGTGTTCATTTACCCCTTCAAAGTGAGTACTCACACCAAAACTCCACTTCATATGTTTTTTCATGTCAGCTCGGTTGGTTGCCGACTTTTCTTTGCAGAAGTTGGACAGAAATCCTCAAGAACTATTTTACTCTACCAAAAGTATTCTTTTCAGGAATTCCGGAAGTGTGCTAAAGGTGTTTAAACAGCTAATTTTTGTTGCCTTATATTTGATTTTGTGTAGCTAAGAAGTCGGTGAGTTACGTTTATTGTAACTAAATAATTTGCAACCAGTTATGTACCATGGGCTCGAAAGGCCGTTGAGAAAAGAGTGTAAGATGAATCATCTCAAAACGACGATACCATTCAGCTGCCATTTAATCCCCGAAAACTAAAATCACTTAAAAAGTAAACCAAATAGAAAAAAAAACGTTAAACAAAATAATGACAACAGCGAAGCGAACTTTAGCGGAGAAAAAGACATTTTTAGGCTGACTAAAACTAAACATTCAGATCATTCAATACGTTTGCCGTAGCCTGTTAAACTCTTCTTTAGTTTGGTTTGCTTAATTTTTTATTAACTTTTTCTTAAGATTGTGTATCCACTGTGCTCGTGTGTGTACCTTGAACCATCGAAGTCCATTTTTTTAAACTCCATTTAAACGTGAGATGGCCTCGTAAACACGTTATGATGAGCTTACTTCACTAAATTTGGATTGGAGCTTCTTTCGTCTAAAGCCAAAATTCAATTTTTAGTTTCACTTCTCATAAGGATAATGATTCTCAGCAAATTATTTCTTTTTCTTCCTTCATGGCGAAGCTATGATCAGGAATTATTGGATGCCAACTCTACCACTTTACTGCATTCCTACCGCCTGTGGGGTTCGCCTTTAATGAATATTGGCAGGCCTCCCAGTTTCGGATCGCTTCATAACTTAGACCAAAAAAATGCTAATATTGTTGCATTGGTGTGATGCGAGAGTTTTTAAACTTGCCTCTCTTTTTACGACTTCGACACATGCATACGTTAGGTTAGGTTTCCGGGCTGATGGAACAGAGCGAATCTGTTACACCACACTTAGGTCCATGTGGTCCCATTGTGATACCCTTTTGGGAGTGTCGGGCTCGCTGTTCTGGCCTTGGTCTTTCGTCCTTGTTTTTCTTCCTACTCCAGTTGTCCAGCAATTTGGATGTCCTTATAAACCTGTAAAGATTCGAGAATGAGACAACACTCGACACATGCATGCTCCCATTATTGATTTTTTTACGACACCGGTGATCTATAGTCGCGTCAACCCACGCATTTGCATGCACACTTGCGCAACAGTTTCAAGATAATCAATGTGTCATTACATGGATGGTCAAATTTGTTTAACTTCATCCCACAAAAAATGTCCGTCAGCGAGAATGTGTTCGTCCCCTATGCGTTCACGCATCGTTAGTCCGATTGCGTTGAAAATGCGAACAGCTGTTGTTAGCACTAGCATGAACGCGATTTTAATATAATCCCATAAGCGTACGATAGGTTTCGCGCATATCGTAGTCATCTTCAATGCGTTCGCGCATCGTTTATCTGATTGGGCTGAAACTTTGTGCAGTTGGTGTTGGTACTTTGGCGAAAGTTTCTGACATAGTACCATTAACATGGATTAAACATGAGGAGAAAAGTGTTAACTCCCTTTAACCCGTGAAGCTGTTACTGTTTGACTCGGAAAAGAAATCTGGCATATACGCCTGCCAGGCAACTAGAACCTACCCCCACCGACGAAACAACGTTCGAAGGGCTCCGCTAGTTTAATATAAAACGTTATAATTTGTACAATCACGAAAGAGAAGCAGACGTTATAAATCCTGGAACACACAAATGCAACAACACCAGCATTTGATTGACCTCAGTAACGAAGCGTTTCGAAATCGGGGGGCTCTCGATACTTTCTGATGTCAAGCCCGGAAACCACACAGGCGGACCCGCAGGGTGTAGTGAAGTAGTTGAAGTGTTATGATTTCGGTAGTTCAGATCAAAGTCATTCAATAAAGTCGAAAATGTCATTACGGGAAGTTCGCAAAAAGTCCTTCTAACGCTGATGGTACCATCTACGAGTAAAATATTTAAAAAATTGGTTTGTTTTTCGAATGGTTAAATGCACAACAGTATCTTGTGATTTTCTACCACGTGAATGGGGGGCTGGAGTTACAGCGCTGTTTAACGGTTTATCTTAACCGATCAGACTTTTTCTGTGGAGCTAGTTTATTTTTCATTCATTATTCTCGGAAAACCCTTTCCTTCACTGGGACTTGAACCTAGACCCGCTTTTTCTCAGGCAAGCACACTACGCATTCCGCCATTGAAGCCACAAGTTCAGTCCAGCATAAAATGGGGTTTTGATTGTTTATCGATTTCAATGAACACACCAACATTGTTCTAAGCGCCCTGAAGTATACATGCAATTTATTCAGTCTCTTTTTAATTTTCCCCATTAATGCTTCATTAGCCAACAATTCATTAGACTGAGTGAGAGAAAGGAGAGGGTGAACGATTTGACGCGGGTCACGAATATGACGCGGTTCATGAATATTAATTACAATTTCTTTTTTTGTGTGAATTGACGGAAAGCTTGGCAGCCTAACTGGAAGTGTGTAATCACAAAAAAAAAAAACACCTCAATTTTCTTCTTACATTGAAAACCTCCGGTCATAATACAAATTTACTACACCGGGAGAGTGGGTACGCATGGGACGCTTTTCAGAAAAATCACATGTACTCGCAACATATAAATCAAATAAAAATAAAATATATAAATAACGCAAGAAAGAGACAACGCTTGTGTTTCGCGAATGAAATTGAACCCCAGACCATAACGCCCTCTTCTCTGCTATGGTGACGGTTCAAAAACCGCTCCTTTCCTCAGGTCATGGAAATAATAATTATAACCATCCGGCCCATCTAGGTTAAACTTGTTTTGATCGAAAAAAAACCTTCCGCCAATCATTTGTGCTCGTTCCATTTTGGACATCCCACCTCATGTGATATTTCGCGAAACACAAGCGCTGTCTGTTTCTTGCGTCATTAAGTGGTGGTTTTTTCTTAAGTTTTAGGCGCTTTAAGTGTTAAGCTCGGCGAGTAGTGCGGTAACAGTAGATAAGCTGGCCTTAACATTAGCTTTCTCTCTACTCTAAGCTGAATTTGGCGCTATTCTAAGGATACTTCGCGTTTCGCGAAGTGGTAAAGCAGAAGAAATATTTCCATTATAATTTTTTGTGTAAGACGAAGGGTTTTTTAAATAATTACTGACACAATGATCACTTCGCTTTATGTTTCGGGCTATAGCACGGCAAAAAAGACCTTCAGAGGAATAAACATCTATTCCTGCCCTTTCCTCCACTCTTAAACATTTTTTCCTTCTAATTTTTATTAACACTCAATCAAGAACAATTACTTTATAATATGTACCGTTTAAACCGACAAAAAATATATTCACTCCACAAAAAACGTTGATTTGTTCAGTGCTTCTAATCTAATGACTCGATTTATTTCCGCATATTCTTTACTCACTTTACAATTTGTCTTCAAAGTTCCGTTAGCTAAATCTCACCTATACACACATTTCATATTTTGTTGTTAACAAAACAGTCTCTCATTTACCATAGTCGTTTTTTTTAATCAATCATGTAACGGGAGAAATATCGATTTTACTTTTCAAAAATTCCTGCTTCTAATCCTATGACTTGCAGTTTAGTTTCATGATTGACTTCTCTGAACTTGACAATACATTTGTAAATCTTCAGCAATGTAAGAAAAAAGCAATAACTAAAACCAATCCTCTCCCTGTTAATTTAAGCTATCACTTATTTATAGACCAAAAGCCGATAGCATATTTTGGGAGTGGAGGTATAACCAAAATTCATTTACTTGTTTGTAAAGGTACTAGCATCGTGATATCAAATGCAGTCGTCTGGCAGGGTTTTTTTTTCGCCGGGGCTGAGGGCGGGGGTTTGAAAACGCTGATTTTTCGGATTTTTGTGTCAAGGGTATAAGCATTTTTAAATATACACAAATTATGGAGAGCTATGCACTAATTAAGAATTTTTGGGTCCCAGATGTTTTAAGTGTCGCATTCGCCCCGCCAGACGCCCCCCAAAAGGGGCAAAAAATCATTTTTTGGTGTCGAGGTATAACCAAAAAAAATTACATCAAAAAATCAGGTAAAATCCCCTCATTACAAAAAAGTAAGTGCCAGACGTTTTAAGTGTCGCATTCGCCCCGCCAGACGCCCCCAATCAATGCCTTCAATATCGTGTTGCACTAATATTGTTATTGTCAGTCGATCGGGAAATCAAATAGACAGGAATTTTTTTTTTGGTTGCCTAAACTTTTTATAATAAAGGGGGCGTCTGGCGGGGCGAATGCGACACTTAAAACGTCTGGCACCTACTTTTTTGTAATGAGGGGATTTTTCCTGATTTTTTGATGTAATTTTTTTTTGGTTATACCTCGACACCAAAAAATGATTTTTTGCCCCTTTTTGGGGGGCGTCTGGCGGGGCGAATGCGACACTTAAAACGTCTGGCACCTACTTTTTTGTAATGAGGGGATTTTTCCTGATTTTTTGATGTAATTTTTTTTTGGTTATACCTCGACACCAAAAAATGATTTGTAGCCCCTTTTGGGGGGCGTCTGGCGGGGCAAATGCGACACTTAAAACGTCTGGCACCTACTTTTTTGTAATGAGAGGATTTTTCCTGATTTTTTGGTGTTATTGTTTTTGGTTATACCTCGACACCAAAAAATGATTTTTTGCCCCTTTTGGGGGCGTCTGGCGGGGCGAATAAGACACTTAAAACGTCTGGCACTTACTTTTTTGTAATGAGGGGATTTTTCCTGATTTTTTAATGTAATTTTTTTTTGGTTATACCTCGACACCAAAAAATGATATTTTGGCCCTTTTTGGGGGGCGTCTGACGGGGCGAATGCGACAATTTAAACGTCTGGCACTTACTTTTTTTGTAATGAGGGGATTTTTCCTGATTTTTTGATGTAATTTTTTTTTTTGGTTATACCTCGACACCAAAAAAAGATTTTTTTGCCCCTTTTTGGGGGGCGTCTGGCGGGGCGAATGCGACTCTTAAAACGTCTGGCACTTACTTTTTTAATGAGGGGATTTTTCCTGATTTTTTGATGTAATTTTTTTTTGGTTATACCTCGACACCAAAAAATTATTTTTTGCCCCTTTTGGGGGCGTCTGGCACTTACTTTTTTGTAATGAGGGGATTTTTCCTGATTTTTTGATGTAATTTTTTGTTTGGTTATACCTCGACACCAAAAAATTATTTGTTTGCCCTTTTGGGGGGCGTCTGGCGGGGCGAATGCGACTCTTAAAACGTCTGGCACCTACTTTTTTGTAATGAGGGGATTTTTCCTGATTTTTTGTTGTAATTTTTTTTTGGTTATACCTCGACACCAAAAAATGATTTTTTGCCCCTTTTGGGGGCGTCTGGCGGGGCGAATGCGACACTTAAAACGTCTGGCACTTACTTTTTTGTAATGAGGGGATTTTTCCTGATTTTTTGATGTAATTTTTTTTTGGTTATACCTCGACACCAAAAAATGATTTTTTGCCCCTTTTGGGGGGCGTCTGGCGTGGCGAATGCGACACTTAAAACGTCTGGCAGCTACTTTTTTGTAATGAGGGGATTTTTCCTGATTTTTTGATGTAATTTTTTTTTGGTTATACCTCGACACCAAAAAATGATTTTTAGCCCCTTTTGGGGGGCGTCTGGCGTGGCGAATGCGACACTTAAAACGTCTGGCACCTACTTTTTTGTAATGAGGGGATTTTTCCTGATTTTTTGATGTAATTTTTTTTTTGGTTATACCTCGACACCAAAAAATTATTTTTTTGCCCTTTTGGGGGGCGTCTGGCGGGGCGAATGCGACTCTTAAAACGTCTGGCACCTACTTTTTTGTAATGAGGGGATTTTTCCTGATTTTTTGTTGTAATTTTTTTTTGGTTATACCTCGACACCAAAAAATGATTTTTTGTCCCTTTTGGGGGCGTCTGGCGGGGCGAATGCGACACTTAAAACGTCTGGCACTTACTTTTTTTGTAATAAGGGGATTTTTCCTGATTTTTTGATGTAATTTTTTTTTGGTTATACCTCTGACACCGAAAAGTGATTTTTTGTCCCTTTTGGGGGGCGAATGCGAAACTTAAAACGTCTGGGACCCAAAAATTCTTAATTAGTGCATAGTTCTCCATAATTTATGTATATTTAAAAATGGTTAAGGGTATAACACAAAAATCCGAAAAATCAGCGTTTTCAAACCCCCGCCCTCAGCCCCGGCGAAAAAAAAACCCTGCCAGACGACTGCATTTGATATCACGATGCTAGTACCTTTACAAACAAGTAAATGAATTTTGGTTATACCTCCACTCCTAAAATATGCTGTCGGCTCTTAGACTATTAGGTTTCTACTCCATTTGTGGGTTGAGCTACAGGAAAGTTATGAAAACTAATAAAATATTTTTTTTTGTTTTTTTGAAAAAGAATTGTTGATTCAATCTACAAAACATTGACTGTGTGTATAAATAAAAGTAACTATGGTGATGATTTTGTGAGGAAATAACAATCATATTTTATATCGATATTCTACGATCATAGATAGAGATAGAGTACAAACATGGAGAAAGTATGTACTTGGATTAGTATCATGTTCAAATTTGACGTATCATCTTTAATTGGCCGCCACTTTTTTTGCTATTACCGACGTTTTTGCAGGTATGAAGTAAATACATTCCGTTAGCTAAAATGGATCGGTACACAGAAGTTGAAAGAAAATTTCGTTCAAAATACGGTAGAGAAAATGCTCCGCAAACCGTGCTGTTAATCTTGTCGTTCATAAATCTGAAGAACCTGGTTCGGTTCAAGTTCAGAGAAGTAAATCTTATCTCGTAGTGGTCGTTCGAGTGGAAATATTGCAGCTGTTAGCAGATGTGTTGCTGAAGAGCCAAGGACGTCAATTCGTCGTCGTTCACAGCAATTAAACCTCAAACCAACAACTTTTTTAACATTTTGCACAAACATCTGCATGTATAGGCTTAAAAAATACAGTTAACACAAGAATTAAAGCCAACTGACCAAGCAGTTTTGAAATTGGCTGTTATGTCAATAAACAAACTTGTCGCATTTGGGCTGAATAGAGGATTGTTTGAAAGGCCAATGAAATGAAAAGTTAGTGTATGGTGTGGATTTTGGTGTGGTGGCGTAATTGGTTAATTTTTCTTCGAAGATGAAAATGGTAATGCAGTTACTTTGGATGGAGCTCATTATCAAGCGATGATTAGAAACTTTTTGTAGCATCAATTGGAAAATATTGATGTGCAGAATATGTGGTTTCAAGAGGATGGTGCAACAGAAGAGAAGTTTTACAATCGCATAATTTCCCGAAGAACACACACCAAGATCATACGATTTAACACCAGTGGATTTTTTCTAATGGGTTTTCTTGAAGAGTAAAGTTTATGCCGATAATCATCAAACTGTTCAACACCTCAAAGACAACATCATCGAGCAAAGTCTGCCGAGCTAGCAGAAGCGGTCACTTGGACGACATTCTTTTTCATTATTAACCGGAACCAATGTAGGCGTAGCTATACTTTAATTTCCAATAAAAATAAATATAGATTTCCACAATTTATGTCTTTCATTCAAAATTTAAAATGATACCTCAAATTTGAACAGCCTTTATTTTTTTCTGCAACTTAGTAATGACTCATTCGTCGTTTTATCTGCAAACCCAAAAGAAATCTCCACTTAGTATTAATTTGTCAGTGAACCCAGAACTCAGAACAGTGTGTTTAAATTAAAAACCAGGCAGCGCTGAAATCAGTTGAAAGTTGGGCAAAAATTTAGATTTTGTACCGTGGCTTTTTTTTAAATGTCGTGGCCAATTTTTAAATGTCGCACAAAAAAGTCGTCAAAGACCAAAAAGGATCTTATTGAAAAATATGTTAATACCTAAAAATGGAATATTAATCTAAGCTATGACATTATCAATGTTATTTTACTAAGAAGTTCTTGAAACCCAAAAAAGGTCCTTAAAATCAGTTTTTTTTTTGTGTAAATGTCCTTGAAAATTGAGCTAGTCATAAAGGTATTTGCCACGGCTACAGACCTTCCCTGCTTGAAGCAAAAAGCTACAAGCCCTTGTATTGGTAAGGGTTTCTGGTTACCATTTTGGAAAAATATTTATTTTTGATCATAAATTCTACATATCGTCGCTTGAAAAGCAAACTGACATAAGTCAAAATTTGACAATTTTGAGTTAACTATACAGAACGAATCGCAAAAAAAAATACAATTTTTCTATCAAATATAACTCTTAAACTGACAGCATGAGGGCACAAGTGTCGTTTTGAATTTAAGGAAAAATCCCTGTTTTTTTTTCTCAGCTGAATGACTTTTTTTCATTTCTAACACTTTGCTTCTAAACAAATTATGAATTCGTGATTAATAAGTTTCTTGAAAAGTGACACTTTTCGTGTTGTGTCATTTTGCCTTGGAACAAAACTAGTTGATGAACTTCAAAGTTATTTTGATTACTTTAAGAAGTGTCGTTTTACCACTAAGCTAGGTTTTATTTTATATAATTTTATTAAAGTCGATTTTTTCATTAAAAGTTCCTATATTTTTTTTATTATAACTTAATACTATTTAAAGTGGGTTGTTTCTACAAAATACGCAAAAAAAATACAAATGGTTTTATTTCAAAACAAAACGACACTTTTTCACACTTTTTTCTTAAATTAGTAGCAATTAGGATGTACCTAAAACGACATAAGTCAAAAAATACTTTTTTACTTTACAACTTTTTGGTATTCATTGAAATTCAAAACTAAAATGATTTTTTTAAGTTATGAAAAACTTCAAATAGCTTTTCTGAAAATGTATGTTTTTTGACTTATGTATGTCAGTTTGCTTTTCAAGCGACGATATATATTTGACACCGTTTGCGCCCTATAGCCAAAAACCACAAGCATTTATTTTGGTAATGGGTTCTGATAACGATTATAAGAACTGATTCTTTCTACACAACTTTTAAGTTTTTGTCTGTAAAGAATCATGGAATGCGGCGTTATAAAAGTGATTGCTAGGGCTACAAGCCGGTCTTAAAAAAAAAAATTTCACAGGATTCACAGCTTGGCTGCTAGAAGCAAAGAAGCAATTAAATAAGCAAATTTTGTTCGCCTTTAACACGAGCACAATTTAGTAAATCTGTCAATGTGAAACTGTTTTTTATAATTTTAGAATATGTTTGGCAATAATTTCAACTGTCGGAAATGAATATTTTTGAATTTCACGATTTTCAATACAAATTTATTAACTCAACTTCCAGCTGTGTCACTAATAAACGTCATAGGTGAATGTGTGCTGCCATGATGAATTCTTAAGCGGCGATGGTCGTTTTTTAATGCCATGCCTGTATCCGCGTGCAAAGAAACACGGCTTGTGTAGAGGGCAAATGTGTTTCCCGAACAAACACCTTTCTAATAAGTCCCTTTTTTTCAAAAATTTTGCCAAAACCCCTAACAAAAGTAGGAGCTTGTGGGTTTTCGTATTTTGACTTCACCTCAAAAATGCAGTAAATGGGATATGTTTAGTTTGGTATTTTTGAGGCGTTCTTATAACTTCTGATTACATTATATGACCAAATGCCACGCTTATCTGTCAAAATCAGCAGTAAAATTACAAAGATTTGCAATGTCTAAGCAAACGTGCGGAAATTAAATAAATTTACTACTGCACACTCATTGATTTGGAAAGTAAAAACCAGACAAAATTCTACTGGAATAATTAATTCGAGTCTTGCTTTCGAGGATATAAGTCTAAAAACACATTTTAATTTCACGGTTTCACAAAAGAACAGACGACGCCACCTGTAGTGGAGTTTGAGTATACTTCCATATGTATTCCAAATTTGTAATTTCATGTAAAGGTGGATATTAAATTAAACAACGCATTTTATTTAAATTTCCATTGCTGAGCTTGAGATAAGTTCCCAATAAAACGCGCCTATTGCCAAAACACTCATTAATGAATATCTTAAAGTACTTTAAATGCTGTCTTATTTCTCATAACGCTTAACCAAACTATACTTGGAAAGTAATTAATCCCACATAAATGTATTTGCCTTCCTTATAGAGCCCCAGATGAACGTGACCAACAGCAAATTGACCATCTTAGGCAACAGTTTATCTACCTTAGCCTTTCTCATTTTTTCTTTATTGTTGCATTGCAAATAAAATCTCATCAACACCAATACCCATTATTGTTTATCTTTCTGTTTTTCCTTACAGCTTGCCGCTACGAGAAAGGATCCTGGTCCGAATGTGCAACTGGCCAAATGACTCGAGCCGATAAATTAAAGTCAACCAGTGACCCATCGTGTGAAGCAACACGTGTCATTAAGAAGAACTGCAAGCCAGGCAAATCCAAGGATAAGAGCAACAAGGAACAGCGCAAGAACAAAGATAAAGGTATATTGGCTCGCCTATAATAGTACCGCAAAATTGACTACGAAACCACCACTACATGGATAAGTATTCGTAGTGGGTTAATGGGTAAACGTATTAATTATTTAAGCAAATAAACGTTATTTCTAATGAAATGGTTTTGTCCGTTTCTTCCCCACGAGTGGCGACGACACATTAAATGAAACTGCCAATTAATGTTGCCTGCCATTAAAAACACCCTTCCAGATATTGAAAGCTATGCTTATGGTCTCACTCACGTCCAGACACAATTCCTACTTAGCCCTTAACAACTCTTTCAGTAGCACATAGTTGTGACAGAGAAAGAGTGGGAGGTTGTTTTCTGATCGTAATGTGTGTGGATGTGTCGGTCGCGTTATTAGATAAATAAAATTTCTCAACCTGGTACAGATAGATAATATTTCCCGATAATTGAATATTCATACAGGTCACGGAGAGCTGAATGAAATATATGGTAAGGTGTACACTTTAACAAAGCGCATTATAATTGGTAGGTATTCATCTAGCTGAATTTTTAAATTCGACATTATCACCTTATTGCCACCTTTCTTCTGGCCCCATATAGGGACTTGCTAAGAATATCACTACAGCGCACCCCGATAAACAGCGCTTGTCGTAAAAGGCGATTAAGGGAAAAATTTAGGCAATTTAACCATCCATGATGAGCCTAGCGACATTTTTAATATCTTAAAGCTGTCCCGCAGTGTGCATGCGGGTCCGTGTGTTGACACGCCTGGGGACCGCCGATTTTACGACATCGGAAAGATCAAACAAAAAATAATGGAAGCATGAACGTGTCGAAAGATAGGCAGGCCTTAAAACTCCTTTATCACACAAATGCAGCAACATCAGCATTTGATGGACCTCAGTGAAGAATTGATTCGAAATATGGAGGCCTGAAGTTATTTTCTAAGGTCGAACCAATAGCGGACCAGTCGGGATGCAGGTAAGTTGGAGGGTTATGATCCCTTTAATCCTGATCATAGCCTAACCGTCATTAAGAAAAAAGAAGACCTTATTACCTCTCGACGGAGACCCCAGCTTCCATTTGTAAAAACCAAATTTTACCAAATCATAAATATCTTACAATATCGAAGCTGCCAGTTGGAGTGAGTATTACCCATCGTCTCCTAAGTCCTTTGGTATGGAGGAAAAATTTACTAACTTACGGGCACGCTCATTTCGCTATAGCTTGGTCTTCAAAACGAAAGTTTGGTCTTCCTTGCCATCTGGAACCTGGGCCCGGGGACTCCAAGATTAACTAAGCTGGAGCATTATTGTGTATATTCGTATAATGTCGTCGAAATGTTTTCTGAACTTCATTCACATCTTGGTACAGCTCAAAGATCGCAGTTTGTTTTTCCTCCTCCATTCATCGCACATGAAATATCTGACGAAGCATTTTTCTTTCCCAGTTTGGCTCTCCTTCGTGCTTATCGTCTGGGTGCCCCAAATAGTTGGACGGATCTTTTGAAGATATACCTTCCATGTTGTCACCTGCCCTGCCCACTAGCTACTGTACAGTTTTGGAATAGTTCGGAAGAGCTACTTCCAAATTGCACCTTATACCCCGAGTTTACCAGCGTCGCAGTTTTGCCGGGATCTGAATTCGCCAAGATGAGCTCCTTCTAATGAATGTCATCATATTGCGGCCTTAAGCTCGACGAAAAAATTTGTAGGTCTCAAATTTAAATTCGTTGGTCGGTTCCAAGACTAACCTCACTGCGAAAATTTGGTTTATTGTCACACGGTACATTTTTTTTTTTTTTTTTTTTTAATTTTTTTAAAAAAAGGAAATCCAAATCCCAGAGCACTCAGAATCGGTAACGGTCCATTGTACTACCAGGCAGAAATCCTCCTCCTTTAAGCAATGATATAGTATGATAATTCTTGCAAGACATAAGATCGCTCTATGGAAGAAAGGACTAAAAGAGCTAATAGTCGATTCAGCCATCTCAGTATTAGAAGAGCTCCGATTTTAAACCGGGGAGCTTGTTGTTTTTTTGTTTTTTTACAGCAACGCAAACCTCTTCACTACTGGGTGGTGCAGCCGGTTCTTTATTAAATGGACAGGCTCTTCATTCAAGTTAGCAGGCAGTCGCTTTGCTTTCTTAAAAAAACGGCAGATGTTGTTTGGATCACGTGACTCTTTAATTTAACGGAGCTAGAAGACTGTCAATGCCCTCTTTTTTCTCTGCGTGTTCTTCTTCTCCTGCATTTTTCGGAATCGATACTCCTCCTTTGCTGCCCTAGTCTTTCATTGCAGCGTTGATAAGTGCGTATTTTCTTTCACCATTTTCGGTGGCATTCCATATCATACCAAACGGGCTCTTTCCTGGAAGAAAATATTAAGGACAAAGTGTGAACCTTGGGAGACGATTGCGTTTTTGGAGAATGAATACAATGACGCATGAACTCTTTTAACAAAAACGTTAAACAAAAGATTATCACCCCAATCACAGAATTCGGCGTATTATGAATTTCTCAATGCGAAGGACCCAGAAGCATTCAAATACATAAATGCTAAAATCTCGGTTGATTTAGATTAAGTGAAACAAATTACAATGATTTTTCAAAATTTCCACAACTATCAATTCTGTAATAGTATCATATGAAGTTCGTTGCGAAGTTAAACATATGTACGACACATTCAGCGATAGAGATGGAAATATTGCACTATTTCGGGAACGGGAGGAAGTGAATTTTGGCAGGCTAAAGCTTATGGTTCCTCAATAGACTAGGTTAGTGCGCTGTTTTAAACGCGTATATAAACTCCAACTAGTGGTTGATGAATTTGATATCTCAATTTTCGCAATACAAGCTGGCATTCTATATTTATTATACATTGTTAAGCTATATACTTCTCCTCCTCTAGTTGAGCTCTTATTATCAGTCAAAAACAGAAATATGTTAAATATACGAGGGCGGGTCAATAAGTCCGTGACTTTTGGAATAAAACACAGATTTTTTGATAAAAAATTTTTTTTATTTTTAACGTAGTCTCCCTTGAGTTATATACACTTTGTCCAACGCTTCTCCAATTTTTTTATCCCTTCCAAAAAAAATGATTTGTCGAGGTCCTCAAAATAGGCCTTTGTTTGCGAGATGACTTCATCATTGGAGTCAAATCTTTTTCCACCAAGCCATTTCTTCAGGTTTGGGAACAAGAAGTAGTCACTCGGAACCAAATCTGGAGAATAGGGTGGATGAGGGAGCAATTCATAGCCCAATTCATGGATTTTTGCCATGGCGACTGCACATGTGTGCACCCTTGCATTGTCTTGGTGGAAAAGAACTTTTTTCTTGGCCAAATGAGGTCGGTTTTTTTTCAAATCGTCATTGAATCGGTCCAATAAGTTGGCATAATATTCCCCATTGATTGTTCTTCCCTTTTGAAGGTAGTCAATGTGGATTATCCCGCGTGCATCCCAAAAAACAGTCGCCATAACTTTATTGGCTGACAAACCCACCTTGGCCTTCTTTGGCGCCGATTCACCCTTAGAAACCCACTGTTTTGACTGTTGTTTGGTCTCTGGTGTGTTGTGATGGATCCATGTTTCGCCCACGGTTACAAAACGGGGCAAAAATTCCTCCATATTGCGATTAAACAACGCCAAACCTTCCTGTGAAGTTGTTACACGATTGCGTTTGTGGTCGACTGTGAGCAAACGCGGCACCCATCTTGCGGAAAGCTTTCTCATGCCCAAGTGATCATTCAAAATTGAAACCACTGAGCCATGCGAGATCCCTACGGCTTCCACAATCTCTCGCACTTTCAATCTTCGGTCGGCCAACACCATATCGTGAATTTTTTCGATTGTTTCGGGTGTAGAGACCTCAACTGGGCGTCCAGGACGTTCGGCATCTTCAGTGCTTGTACGGCCACAACGAAATTCAGTAAACCACTTTTTTACCATTGAAATCGATGGTGCAGAGTCCCCATAGTATTTTTCAAGCTTAGCCTTGGTCTCGGTAATGGTTTTTTTTCGCAAGAAATAATGCTTAATAAGCACACGAAATTCACTTTTTTCCATTTTCTCCTCAAATTAGTGAGTAGTCTGATAAAAATAGGTGTCAAACACAAACTAACTGACGCAGCAAGTTTAAATTTTGACAGGAGTCAACTGACAGATGCCTGTTGACAGGAGCAGTGTTGCTGTTTCAGTAAAGAGGTCAGAAATTCAAAAAGTCACGGACTTATTGACCCGCCCTCGTAGTTTTGATCTCAGACAACAGACTTTCGAAGACTTTGCAATTAAGTTTTACTTTTATTTTTATTTAAATCAAAACCAACTCCATTTCTGCTTTCTATTATCTACTTTCAGCTGCTCGCAAAGGCCGTGCTTAAGCAGTTTCTAACTACAATTGATTACCCACAGGATGGTATCAAGAATTATAAATTTAAATAAAAGAAGAGAAAACCATCTGAATTCAATCACACATTCCAATACAGCAACAACAACAAAACCCATACATACTCATATAAAAGAATAAAACAAAACAAAAACAACCTTAACACAAATAAACTGTTTAAAATTACTTTAAAGAAAATAAAAAAGGAAATGTTAAAATTGATTAACAAAAATGAAACTAAATTAACGTTTGATGATTAAGTATACACAAATATAGAACTAAAATATTCAATGGCAGCGAATATTACAAAACAGAATTAAAAGTAAATTTAATTTAAAGAAAATCAAGAGTTAAACAATAAAAATTTAAAACAACAAAAAATACATTAACAACAATCCTTCGAAACCGAATTAAAAATTAATATAAACCGCCTGACTCAACGGATAGGCAACTTAAATATGTTACCTATAAGAATAAAACGTTTTTTAAAAAAAACTTTAACTAAAAGACAAACACAGTATTTGCATTTGAAAATTTAAGAAATCATAATATTTTTATTTACGTTCATTTTGAAACAAAATAATAACTTTAAATAGATTGAATGTTTTTTCTCAAACACGATAAATACAAAAAAATCTATATACATTATATGAAACCCCATTTAATATTAAAAAAAAACAAATGAATTAATTAGACTAAATATATATACACATACTACATTGTACTTCTTTGGTAAAACAAAACAAAAAATAAAGTTCAGAAATCATAAAGAAAAACGATAATTGTAAATATTGTATAAAAATATATACACGAAAAATTAATTAAAATCAGTTTGTCAAATATTCAACATAAGAAAACAAAAAAAAAACAATATAAACTAAACTCTTTTAATTTTAGCCAGAAACTCTCTTATTTACTTTAAGTTTTTATACCTAATGATTTATTTATTTAAAAAAAAAGTACACACATATATATAAAATGTGGAAATAAAATTGTTCTATTAAGTTTAATATTTTATAATAAAACCAAAAATAATTTTACATAAATGAGACAAGTTTAAAAAAAAATTCATAATACTATACATTTTTAAAATGAGAACAAAAAAATAGAATAAAGTGAAATTTTAAATTTAAATATACTGACATTAAAAATTCATAGAAAAATAGAAGAAGAACACAAAATGGAGATACCAACCAGAATAAAATGAATTATTGTATGGTTAAAAAAAAACAAACACACATTCTTTTTGTGGAAATAAAATGAAATATTAAATAAAACTTTACGATAAAAATTTAAAACCAACAAATGTTTTTATTTTCATGGAATGAATCACTTGGAGTAAGTATGTATGATCCATCTATACCCAGTTGCATTACCCTAGAAATTCAAATGTCATCCTGCACTTCTAATGATGCCATACATGTTTCAGGAAAAAGCAGGATAAATCAAAGAAACGGTTTTATTTTACAGGATTTAATTTACCGAAAACAGTATTATCTTCAAATTCTAAAAGTGGAATAGACAGTAATTATGAATGTGTGTTCACATGTCCATTCACGACATTTACAAGTTTATCTTATTATTTGGACGGCTTTCAGTTTTAAACTTTTAATTGCAATTGAACCAGCTGTGGCGCTATTAAAGGTTGAAGTGAAAATGTTAATTTTTTTGCTAAACGAAGCTGCAGACAAGGTGTGTCGACGTATTTTGATGCGATTGAAAAATGTCCTTTACATTTTTTTACAAAAAAAAACATCACTACGAATGGTAATGTGAATAAATTCTGAGGGATTTTTTTTCATGTTAGCAATGTAATTGTAAATAAGATATTCACCAAGGAAGAGTTCAACAGAAAAATTTGAAAATCTGAAATTCACAAACAATAATTGTCGCGCAAACGTATAGGCTGTTTTTTTATAGAGGTGTAAAACTTCTGATAGGGATAACTGTCAAACTAGCTGTCATACTAATAAAGTGTGTTTCACTTTTTTTCGGTATACTTTGTCAAATCAGCATGGAAAGACTTGCCACAGAACAACGTTTAGTAATCCTGGAAATTAATTTCCAAAATTCGCGCTCTGTTCGCCAATCTTATAGATCACTTCGTCAAGCTTACGATGCGCATAATCATCCATCTGAGCAGCTAATACACAATACTATGGATCGATTCAAGACCACATTTACTCTTTGTGATAATATTCATCCAAATCGAGCCTGTATCGTGCGTACAGAAGAAGCCACATCGTCGCTGTAGACGTGAGTGTGAGAGAGGACCCGAATTTTTGCGTCGTGTGTTCTGTGAATGGGCTGAGAATCAACTGGAAGTTGAACCAAATTTTTATAGTCAATTCATCTTCAGCGATGAGGCTCAATTCGGGCTTCACGGGTTTGTAAACAAGCTGAATTATCGTTTTTTTGGTGAGCACACTCCTCATGAGACTCTTGTAACTCCATTTCATCCCGAAAAAATAACTGTTTGCTGTGGTTTACATGCCGAAGGCGTCGTCGGCCAATTTGTCTTTAAATCCAAAACCGGTACCAACATTATCGTGAATGGCGTACGCTACAGGCAAATGATTCGTGACTTTTTTATTCCTCATGTCATTGGAAATCAGTTGGAGGGGAAATGGTTCCAACAAGACGGCACAACATGCCATAGAGCACGTACAATCAGTCGTTCCGCAGCTCTCTTCGAGATAGGTCGGCTAGTTAGTATTCAGCGGGAAAAAAGAAAAGTGTATCGATTATAAAAGCGATTTAGCCAAGTGTTTTTAAGTCTAAGGTTGGCTTAGTAAGGTAGGCGTCCGACTTTGACGCCGGAGACTCGGGTTCGATTCTCGTCCAGTCTTCAATTTTTAATTTTATTTTTTTTTCGGAAATATAGTGATAGAGACACAAAAATAAACAAAAAAAAAAAGTGCTGCATTATCAGGCGATGGACCCCGGAAAATCGGTGGTACCGCTTACGGGTGTGGGTGTGCCGTTGCGACGTGTGGTGCGAACACGTGAGCCGGCAAAAAAATCAGCAGCAACAACAGCAGCAACAACAGCAGTAACGAAAGCAGCAACAGCAGCAACAACAGCAGCAGCAATAACATCAGCAACAACAACAACAATAGCAACAGCAACGAGAACAGCAGCAGCAGCAGTGTGTATGCCAAGGGCAGTAGCTGCACATGCTTCTAAAATGGCACCAATTGCAGCAACAACAACGGGTCGATCGTTGCCTAGGCGAGTGTTCAAGACCACATTTACAGGCAATACCAGCACCAACAAAGTCAGTAGCAGCAGCTGAAAACCCAGCGACAGAAGTAGAGAAGGAGGAGTTTCGGAAGGTGGAGAAGAGGCGACGGAAGCTTAATCCAAAGCCGAATCTTTCTGCGAAGAGAAGGGCGAACCTGGCAGGCCCTAATGTGGAATCATCGATGGCTGGTACCGATGATGACACGGATAACACCAGCTCTTACGAAGCTGAAGTGCGAGCGGGCCGGTACGTCGGAGAGGGAAACTCCTTCAGGGACCTACCGGTCGACGACGATGATAGCAATGTCATCCAAATGGAGGATAGAGAGGAAGATGATGAGGAGGCTCAGCTTGACCAACTCATCAAAGAGCTCCTTGAGAAACGTGAGCAGTTGAGGCTGAAAAAAGTACAGCAGCAGCAACAACAAATAGTGCTGAGGGAGCAAATCCAGCAACAACATCAACAGAAGCAACAACAACGACAACAGCAACAGAACCAACAAAAGCAGCAACAGCAGCAACAAAAGCAGCAACTGCAGCCAAATCAGCAACAGCAGTCAAAGCAGCAACAGCAGCAGAAACCAGCAAGGAAGAACAAAATTCCACCGATTAATGTGAGTAATTTCGACATAAGTGATAGTATAAGGTTATGTAGGCTTATAATAAAGAACTTTCATGTTAAAAGGCTATCGGCCAATAAACACATAATTATTTGTGAAGAAATAGAGGAGTACAATAGGGTGCGCACCGCCTTGGGAGAGGTTAAGACCGAGTACTTTACGTACACCCCAAGAGAGCAAAAGCTAAAAACCGTTGTATTAAAGGGAATTGATCCCTCAATAAAAACGGAGGAGCTCGAAAGAGAGCTAAAGAACTTTGAAAGCGATGACCTCAAGTTCGTGGGGGTCAAGCCGTTTTCCTCGGCTGTGGCAAGGGGTGGTAACCGTCACTTACCATTCTTCCTGGTTCAGCTCACTCCCGACAGCAAAATTGACAGGCTGCGAAATATCCGCTACCTGTACTACCATGCTGTAAGGTGGGAGAAAATAAAGAGGTCAGATCGCATACTTCAATGTATGCGCTGCCAAAGGTTCGGGCACGCCGCAGCTAACTGCAACATGCAGTTTAGATGCGTGAAGTGCGATAAGGACCACATACATGGTGAATGCTCTCTGGGTAAGGAGAGAGTCGAAGATCGGAGTGTACTCTCCTGTGTGCTCTGCAGGAACTCTGGGCATCCCGCCAACTTCAGGGGTTGTCCAAAGTACCAGGAGTTGAAAAAACGAGTCCAGGCCCGCAAACAGCAGTCTGAAGATGATAGGCGTCAGAGGAGTCGCTCGTTCGCAAATTTTGTGGCACCCAACGTGTCCTTTGCCCAAATGGCAGCTGGACCGGGTCAAGCCCACATGACATCAAACCAACCAAAGGTAGCCCAAAAGGCACCAGAGGTGGATCTGGACTTAAAATCGATCCTTCTGTCTCTGCACGGAAAGATCGATAAGTTCCAGAAACAATTAAATGAACAAGCGGCCCGAATTGACTTTATCTATTCGGAGCTGTTTGTGGGGTCTGGTGTGCCATAAATCTAATGGCTGCGCTGGATGAGGGAAACTTAAAGATCCTTGCTGTGAATGTTAATTCACTAGTCAGGATCGAGAAAAGAACGTCACTTGCCAATTTGTTGAAAACCGAAAACCCGGATGTGCTTTTGGTTAGCGAAACTAAGCTAAATCAGAAGCACAAATTGGGATACAAAGACTATCATGTAATAAGAAGAGACCGGCCTCGCTCCACTCAAGGAGGTGGGGTTGGAATCTTAATTCGAAAAGGCCTGCGCCATAGGGTTATATATAGCGGGGACGTACGTAGGTTCCAGTTGTTGGAGGCATGCATCATATGCATTCCTCTCCATAGCCGGAGGAGATTGTATGTGGTGTCGCTTTACGCACCTGCTGCACCTCCACCAAACCAATTTATGACAGAGCTCGAGACACTTTTTCGTGGTCTGCAGCTGAACTCGGAAGAGAATTATTACTTCTTGGCCGGAGATATTAATGCCAAACATGCGGCATGGGGAAATGTTACTGCAAATCCCAGGGGCAACCAGTTTCACGATTGGTGGCGCCTCAATATGATTGAGTACAACCTCGAGTTGTACGCGACGGATATCCCTTCTTTCCCAAGAAGCGGTGCTTTCCTGGACTTGGCCTTAACGGACGCAAGACTTCAACTGACGAACATAGATCAAAACACGCGGAACTGTTTGCGTGCGTTTGAGTACGATAGTGACCACTACGGACTCGCCGCCGCAATACGGATCCCGAACGAGCAAACGCTGCTGGAGGAGTACGAAGCAGTGTGTTCATTCGATTATCGGAGGGCACAATGGTCGCGCTTCTCCAGATTTTTAAAGCGAGATATACGTTCGAGTGGGATCGACCCACCGACAAACAGTAACATGACAAATGATGACATTGATCGGCATTTATTGCAAATGGACGACGCCATCAAACGAACTATGGAACGAACTATTCCTCGGGTAGGACGTTCCGACGACGACCAGACAGAAAAGTACAGAAACCCTACAATCGACGCACTATACCGACAGAAAAGTAGACTGCTCTCGAGGCTTAAACGGCTGTACAGACAATTTGCTGACCCCAACGACCCGGAGGTTAGGATGCTGAAGTCAGAGATCCGAATCCTGAAACAGCTGATTAAAGAAAATTACAGAAAATCTGTAAGTCTGTATTGGGGCAATAAAATTCGGGCTATTAAAACCTGTAGTCCGAATATGTTCCCACAGATAAATAAGTTGTTCAGGAGGAAAGATCACAATGATATTCCTTGTGTTCGAATCTCCCAGACAGCAGAGAACAGACAGACAGTACTGACTGCTGGAATAAGTCCAGAAAGTGTCGCTTCAAACGACGATTTTTTCGTGGTCGAGGACCCACAGGAGAAAGTGGATTTGCTGGGCGCTTGTTTCGAGGCCGTGTATACGGTGAACAATCCTGTTCGCCGTAACCACGACATTGAGAATAGGGCTCTGGTGAGCCACTTCTATCTGCGCACCGAACTTGAGAATTGGCGATCTGAGAATAACGGATTCACCGTGTTCACTGATGAAAACCATGCTAATGCAGTTGTCGCCAATGGCCGATATGCATCGCACTTGTTCGTGTCGAAGGATGATCTTCTGTGCATCTTCGAGTCACTAAAGAATAAAAAGTCGGCGGGGATGGATGGTGTTCCAAACGTCGTATTGAGACACCTGCCTCTGGAGGCTGTAGATATTTTCACCACGCTGTTTAACAATGCGCTGAATAATGCACATTATCCGGCGCATTGGAAGGTAGCTGTGGTACACCCTATCCCGAAAAAAGGTAAAGATAGGACGAACCCTGCCAATCTCCGGTCAATTAGCTTGCTTCCGAATATTAGCAAGGTCTTTGAAAGGGTTGTCAATAGAGCTCTGTTAAAGTGGGTCGAGGACAATAACATAATTCCGGACAACCAGTTTGGTTTCAGGGCGAGGCATGACACTATTCATGCCGCGTCGAAACTGGTTTCCGACATTCAGTGGAATAAATGCAAGAGCCAATGCACGGGTGCTTGTCTGGTTGATTTTGAGAAGGCTTTCGACACCGTATGGTTAGAGGGACTTTTCTACAAGTTGACCAGGCGGTGGAAGCACAAACCTTTGCTATATGTAATTTATAATATGCTTATGGGAAAGAAGTTCGTTGTCAAATGTGGCAACGTGACTTCGAGCAGAGTCTTTGAAATTAAAAACGGTTTACAGCAGGGGGCGGTCAATTCTCCGATCCTGTTTAACATTTACACGAGTGATCTGGTGGGTTCACTCAGACATGCTATAGCGTATGCCGACGATTTGGTTGCATACAGATCAGGTCCTAAAATCGAGGTCATTAATATCCTTTTGCAGCGTGACTTTGATCAAATTAAGCGATATTACGACGACTGGAAGTTGAAAATCAACTTTCAGAAGACGGAAACAATCTTGTTCAGAACTCCATTGGCTGGGGCCTCTAGGGATACCAGAAAAAACTGGAAAAAATTGGCCATTATTGGACAAAATGGGCAGCCATTGGCGGTGAGAAGCGCAGTTAGATATCTAGGTATCTGGCTTGACCAGTATCTATATTTCGATAGACATATAGTTGCTTGTCTTGCTGGGGCCAAGAAGGCTTATGCTCTGACAAGGAGACTGTTTCATAGCAGTCAACTTGACTCCAGAGTGAAGGTCATTTGCTACGTGGCCCTTATAAGGCCGATCATCGCTTATGGTTGTCCATTATGGTTTAATATAGCGCCTAGCTATATGGAAAAGATTCGGGTGTTGGAGAGACAATGTCTTAGGACCTGTCTCCGGTTGTTCCGAACGCCTGAATCCAACTATATAAAATACTATCCCAACAAGGTCCTATACGATGGGGCTCAGTTGAATAGGATTGACAATTTCCTCATTAAGGTGACTCGAAGGCACGTTGCAAGGGCGATGGCCAGCGACAATAGTCTGATCTTTGGGGCTTACTACCCCAATGAAATGTACATTGAGAGTACACTCCGGTCTGGCTTTATCCCGCCAGAGGCATTTATCCATATTGATGCAAAAGGGCTGGTACAGACGAGGGATGGTATCCCGGTATTATACCACCGCTACCGCAGTGCGAGAGATAAGCGGCTCATCCGCGGCGAGGACGTCGCCAATGCTCATGAGCTCCTCCGTTTTAGTACCGCAATAGCGGAGAGGGATAAATTCGATACAGAAAAGCAATTTGCCGAATTTTGGTGGCTTTTTGAGGGTGGAGGGTTCAACATGCCCTCCCAAGACGGTGCGTTACTCTAGGTAACATCCTCTTAGTTTGTAAGATAGATTAAGTTAGCTAGGGCGTTTCTGGGAGGGGCCGGGCTCGCCAACTTGTGGTGGTGCTTCCGGGAGGTGATTGATTCTGTAAGGCATCAGTCAGCTCACGGCGGCGCGTGTGCACGTTGACGACTGCCAGGCGCTCGGAAAGCAATTGCGAATTTGACCACTTGTTTCGTAATGCAACGAGTGCTCAGAATCCTAATTATAGTTAGAATATGTTAAGTAGTTTAAGTAAGTAGAGTAGGTAGTTTGTAATTTGTTTTTTTATATAAAAATATAAAATTTGATAAAGATGCCGAGTTTTCTTAAAAATTTTCTCGATGAAAACATAATATGTAAGATTAGTTCGTAAAATAGTTTTTACGCCGAAAGGCAATAATTATAAGAAAGAGTTAAGTTTAGGGCGTCCGCATAAGGATCAATAATCTAGAATAAGTATCCTGTTAATTTTAAGTTAGATTTACTCATTTTTGTCTAGTATATAAGTTGATATAAGCTAATAATTAATAAAAATGAATTTAAAAGTCAAAAAAAAAGCACGTACAATCATTACTTTGTTGAGCCAAACGTTTGGTGACCGAATCATCTCAAGAAATGGAACTGTGACTTATCCACCTCGCTCGTGTGATTTGACACCTTTGGACTCCTTTTTGTGCGGGTATGTCAAATTTGTTTTCTATGCTGATAAACCAGCAACGATTGAACACTTAGATAAGTAACTCGGTGAGGTGCCAAAATTGGTTGCCATCACAATTGCTCTACCTTCAAATCTATTGTTACCGATTGGAATCGCCTGGTCACCCTACAGTTCTATGTTGAAGCCTGAGTCTTCATACCTAATATGTTTATTAAGATAAGAAATATATTAAAATAAAATATAAGGCATCTATATTTTCTAGCTTCTTCAACTATTTATTTGCTTATTTTTGAAGTTGATGGGACCTACAATTTTAAGCCGAATGCGAACGGCCAATTTGAGAAGCTTCTCATGACAATTGAGACTTTTTGTCAGACGTTCGCAAGAAGTGGGACAATGGAAAAAACGCTACGTTTTACTTGTCCCGGCGCAAATTGAACCGGGGCCTCTCGATTGGTAGTCAAACAGACTAACCACTGAGCTACTGGGCCCACAAATAATAATGGGTGATTTTTTGAGCGTTTTGTTTGTAATTGTCAACAACAAAAAACACAAAAATTGGAAAAGTGTTCAAAAATGTATTTCAGTTGATAAATCAATGAATATCAATTACTTTTGGAAGATTATTTTAAGTTAATGTAGACCACGACTACGTTTAAAGTGGTGCACACGGAGAGTCAAATTTCGAGTAACTTTTTCGAGCATATTGGCTGACAACTGGCTGACACGTGTAATGTTGTCTCAATAAAATCAAATAAAATTTGTATGCAATTGCAATTTTCCAGTGTTTTTTTTTGGGCAGTTAAAAACTAAACGCTAAAAAAAAACTCGTCATTGCATGAAGTAATTCAGGGTACCGACTATTGGACATTGTTTTCGATAACGGTGACATGAAATAACGCCTAACGAAATAAAACCAAGTTTCAAATGTGGTCTTATTTCTCTTTAAAAAACCCAAACACTGTTTCATTCAAAAAAGTAAACCGAAAAGGTGCCTGCCAGATAACTACAACCTACCCTTAGCGGAGCAACGAAGTTGTGTGAGGGGGCTAAACCATGCAGAGAAAATGGTGAAATCCCGTAAACCTGCAAAGCGGGCCGCCCAAACACTATTTGATTGGAAAAAAAATCCATTTCAAGAAGATGCAAACGATTTATGCTACGAGTACACGACCTCTCAAAACCTGGATGTACATGCGGCACTGAGGTCGCGAAAAATTGCAGCATTTTCGTCGCATGTTCGGGACATGCAAAAATAGTGAAAAAACATATCCAGTACACGACATGCCGAAAACTGTCCCAAAGGTCGCATGCGGCATACATGCGACAATGGCATGTACATGCGGGCATGTCGAGAACATGGCATGCGGCAAACTGAGCATGTGTCGTATGAGCACAGACATAATATAGCATGTACATGCAGCTTGCGAGTACACGAAATGGGAAAATGCCTTATGTTTCCTTCGCACTACTTTTGATACATTATGTTTTCTGTATTTATTTATGTCGTGCTTAGCTTACAAATTTCATTTAATGCAAATAATTTAAGTTAATTCCAGAGGTACATTCATTATAAAAATAAAATTTATTTATTATTTACATAAGCATGCTGATTTATATGTATAGGCAAGGAAATGAAAAATAATATTGATTAAATTTTAACATGAAAATTAAATTTTATTATGACGCGTTTTTGACGTCAATGCCGCATGTACTTGCGGCTTTTGCATGTCCTTGTTGACCTTTTTGTTTTAAAATGTCAATAGTTGAAAACGAAGTAAGAGTACGTTTACACAGAAGCGAAATCTGTATATCATTCCAACATTTCGAAATTTTGAATTTGAGGGAAATGTTGAACTTCTTTTTGCATTTGGAAGTTTGTCCAATCAAAAAAACCATTTGAGTATCTCCAGCTTCACCCCACATGTTATTTTACAAGCGCTGAAAAAAAAAACAATTGGAGAGAAACAGCCGCCAAAATATTTATTCACATAAGTACAAATTTGGACCGAAAAATACTTAGAGAAAGGGGAAAGTGGACAGAAAGGGACTCCAATCAAATTATTTAATGCATACTAAAGTTAATTAAGAATTAAATATTTTGGTGCAACCACTTCTGAATTCAAATGAAAAAAAACGCGCGCAATTAAACTTTGACAGTTGCTGTCATATGAAATGTTCTCCTTTCAGTGCGAGCGGTAAAATGAAACATAGATAGGTACTATTAAATAAAATAAATATAAGCAACCCGGCTTTTTCGTAATAAGTTAGTAGCATGAGCCCCTTTTATGAAAGATGTCCAGTATGCGCGAGCGCGAGTGTCCGAAAGTGACAACTTTTTTTAATTTGTTATCTTTCTCAGTCTGATAGCACATTTGTAGCGTTGTTTGTGAAGAGCTCGAAGGGTTGTAGTTGTAGGCAGTGTTGAAAGTCATGTGAATTTTTCTTTTTTGTGGGAATTTTGAATGTGAAAAGCAGTCTCGTTGGAAAAAGGGAAAAAGTATTTCTGCAGTGCAGTTTCGTGGGAAATTCCGCTTACCTAAACTTTATTTATTTTCAATGAAACGTTCAACTTCAAATGTAGATTATGTCTTATTTCTACTACGTTATCCTATTTTCAGGTAAGGAGTCAATGTAAATTGATGGATATGCCAATGAGATTTTGCGCATGTACACTCTGTCTCACTTGATTGCGAACAGGTAGTTTATTAATCTAATTTTACCACTTTTTTTGAAATCCTTACATAAATTGGGGAAAACCAAATGCAAAATGAAAGTAGGTTTATATTTTAAAATAAAATTGGGACTCAGAAGATGAATTCAATTTTTATGATGCTTTTCCCAATAAGATAATAATTTCGCCTCACTGGATAACGAACCGTAACTAAATTGGCATGTTATCATATTTCAAATCAAATACAACGGCATTTAAAGTACCAGCGACCTTAGTTCAAAACATAGCTCCATAGAAAATAGCAATAACGGGTAAAAGAAGTTCATTACCCAAGGAGGAAATAGGGTAAATTCGAGTTTACAAGGAACAAGGCCTGAGAACTATGGAAAAAACTGCAAAAGAAGAGTAAGCAATGCAACAACAAGTCAGGATCGATTGGCGATACTTGGCTTCAAATTCAAGACTTTCCATACATAAAATCAAGTCAAAAACTGGAGTTGAAGCTTATAGATAAGCTGTTTATCGTGTGATACAGCAGGCCAACCATATTAGAGACTAACAAATTAAAAAGAAAACACTATTGAACGCAGCACGCAAAAGTCAGCAAATCATTTGTGAGATTTTAAATTCATCTATGAAGAGTTATTTCATCCTTCTTTGAATTATGGAAATAATAATTGTATGTATGAACATAGGTAGGTATATACAATACTCTACATCTTCTCCTTGAGATTTTTACATAAAACTAATTACAGAGTTCAAATAAAGATTTATGTTACCAACTCAATCACTATCATCATCATAGTATAAAACAAAGTCGCTTCCCGCTGTCTGTCTGTCCCTATGTATGCTTAGATCTTTAAAACTACGCAACGGATTTTGATGCGGTTTTTTTTTGATAGATAGAGTGATTCAAGAGGAAGGTTTATATTTATAATACACGCATAATATAGTAGAGAAATACTGATAATTTTAGAGATTTCTAATGTGATGTCGTAAATAAACTTATTTTTCTGCGCTTACATTGCAAACGCTGGCTGAACCCTATGAGATAGATCAAAATAATGTACTACAGTATTGTACACCTTAAAAAGCCATACAAAAAAGTCCGCGATGGTATAAGTCTATCTCTTAGGGATAACCCATAATAAGCACTTGCCGATACCAGCTAATTCTACTAACGAATTTAGCGAATAGTGCCGAATACACAAGAGAAACATCATACGATCAATCGAGACTTTTAGAAAATATAGCTCAAGATGAGCCACGATTCAACATCGATCAGAAAAAAGTATTCACTACATTAATATCATCAATTGAAAACAATGAAGAAAATATATTTTTGCTTGAAGCCCCAGGAGGTACAGGAAAAGCATTTTTAATCAATTTGCTGTTAACAAAAGTGAGATCTACCAGAAAAATTGTATTAGCTGACGCGTCATCCGGCATTGCCGCTACGCTTTTAGAAGGAGGCCGAACCGCACACTCTACGTTCAAGCTCCCGATGATAATAACAGCGTCTGTTGTGTTTCTAAACAGAGCAATACAAGAAAATTGATGCGTGACTGATCATTAATAGTCTGGGAAGCACTGGATAGCACATGTGCGATTCGCGCAGCAAAAATGCACCTATGGGTGGATGTACAATTCTGTTCTCCGGAGACTTTCGTCAAATCCTACCAGTTGTGGCTCGAGGAACATGTGCTGACGAAATAAATGCTTCTCTAAAAAGATCCAACCTTTGGCCACACGTCAATAAATTAGAGCTTAAAATTAACATGAGGGTTTCATTGTCTTCACGTGAGAACAGGCTTTTTTCAGAGATGCTACTTGGTAATGGAGAGTTAACACAAAGTGATGGAAGGATTAACCTAGAAAACTTTTGTGATAGACAACATCCAAGAGTTGATCACATGTCTCCGGACATTGATAACATAAGTTGTAAGACAATATATTGGTTTAAAGAAAGAGCGATTCTGTCACCAACTAACGAACAAGTACATACTCGTATGTATAAGGTAAATAACTTGATTTTTTCAAAGATTGATGCGCCGACGCAAATATATAACTCGGTCGATACTGTTCTCGATTTGGAAAAGCTGTTCATTTTCCTACAGAATTTCTTAATTCTTTGAGCCCGTCTGGACTCATTCCTCATAAAATGGTGTTGCAGGTTGTCCTGTTATTTTATTCAGAAATCTGAATCCTCTTTGCAATGGCACGCGTTTGCTGATAAAATTACTAAACACTTTTATAATGGAGTGCACAATACTCACCGAATGTGGTACCGGAGAAGATGTATTGATTCCCCGAATTTCTCTGATACCATCGGATTTACCGTTCCAATTTAAACGCCTACAATTTCCTGAAAAAGATACCTTTTGCAATGACCATTAATAAATCGCAGGGTCAAACTTTCAACGTTGCAGGCTTAGATTTGAGCGTTGAGTGTTTTTCACATGGCACAAGAAAACATGTTTGTATTGTCTTATGACAAAAAAATCTGTGAACGTTGTATATAAAGACATTCTGTAGTATAGTATCAGCATTGCACCCGTGCGAATGTACGAAGCCGGGGCGTTTCCCTAGTTGAAATATAAATGAGTCATTTTTTTTTTTTTTTTTTTTTTTTTTAAATTCTGGCTCGCCAAGGCGATTTATAAAAGGGGGGGGGGGGTACTTCGACCTAAAAGATCTTTTGTACCGTATGGGCCAGAAAAATTTTAAACTAGTAAAATTTCCACTTTCCGTGTAAAGCGGACAATTTTACCAGTAGAAGAATTCTTTATGTCCTCGGGGCTCAATTGTTCCCTGAGAAAGATCTTCTTTCTAATTCCATTAAGGGCTGGGCATTCACATAAAATGTGTTCAGCTGACTCGTCCTCTTCAAGACAGAGTCGGCACTCAGGAGAATCTGCTATTCTCATTTTGTGTAGATGATATCTTAAACCGTGGTGACCAGTAAGGTAACCTACTAGGTTTTTGATATCATGCCTGCTTAGGTTTAGACATTTGCTGGCATTATGATTGAAGGGCCGAATGGCTCGTTTGACCTGCCTTAGACCTGGGATGTTATCCCAATGATAGATACATTTTCTATGTTCCCAGCTTTTAATTGCTGCCGTTGCTGCTGATCTAGGGGTGCAGCAGAAAGGTTCGGGACCTATGAAAGGTGTTTCTGAACCTTTTCTGGCCAGTTCGTCGGCCTTTTCGTTACCTTCTACCCCAACATGACCCGGAACCCACCATAATTTGGTCTTGTTTCTTGCTCCGAGTAATTGTAGGGTATTGAAGCAGTACATGACTGATTTGGAGTCAATGGTATACGAGCTAAGGGCGTTTATAGCTGCTTGACTGTCCGTGAAAATATGGATGGTTGCACCTTTTATGCCAGATAAGAAAATGTGGCTGGCGCATTCTTGAATGGCGTGGAGCTCCGCTTGAAATACGCTGGGACTTTTTCCCATGGGTATCGTAAAGCGTTTGTGTGGTCCGTATATTCCCGCTCCTACCCCCGTTTCCATTTTAGAACCATCCGTATACCACTTTATGCCGTTATGGCTCTTTGGTGGGTTATTGCTAACCCATGCTTCTCTTTTGGGTATCTCCGTGGAGAACCGTTTGTTGAAGCATAGTGTTTTTTGAATGCGGTCTGTGAGAAGGGTCTTAAGTTCCGGATGATCATTAAGACTTATCTCGTTTAGCTGTATTAGACTTATTGCACTGCGGATCGCCACTTTTTGGACGTATATGTGGAGGGGTATAATTCCTGTTATTGCCTCTATGGCAGCTGTTGGACAGGTACACATGGCTCCGGAGATACCAAGGCACGCAAGCCGTTGTACCTTTTTGAGCTTCTCTATTGCGACCTTTTGTGTGGATTTTGTCCACCATACTATGGAGGCGTATGTTATGATGGGTCTTATCATCACTGTGTAGATCCAGTGGACGATCTTTGGAGAGATTCCCCAGGTTCTACCATATGTGCGACGACAGGCCCATAAAGCTCTATTAGCTTTACTGATTTTGTTGTTTATGTGAGAGTTCCAGTTAAGTCTCTTGTCCAGGATTACTCCAAGATACTTGACTTCGTCGGAATACTCTACGACCGTGTCGTTTATTGTGATTAGGCCTAGGTCTAATTTCCTCCTTTTAGTGAAAGGAACGATGACGGCTTTACTAGGATTTATGGAAAGATTTTCCTTAATGCACCAGTCTATGGCTGTCTTTAGAGCATTTTTCATTTTTGATGTGACTCCTATTGAGTCTTTGCCCCTAACTATGATGACAATATCATCGGCGTACCCAATTGTGGTGTAGCCCAAACTGCTCATCTTGTGTAGCAGGTCATCGATGACCAATGACCACATAAGGGGTGAGAGTACTCCCCCTTGTGGGCAGCCCCTTACGGCTGTTACTGATACTGAGGTCGTTCCTGACGAGGAAGTTATTTTGCGACTTTCCAGCATCGCTTTGATCCATTTAATAGTTGGTTTATCTATATTTCTATGGTACAAAGCATTTGATATGGATTCATATCCAGTGTTGTCGAAAGCACCCTCTATGTCCAGAAAGGCACAAAGTGCGATCTCTTTGCAACGGTAGGCGTTTTTTATCTCTGTAGTTAGTCTTAACAGAGCGCCTTCCGTGGATTTGCCCTTTTGGTACGCATATTGGTGAGGGTGCAGAGGCATGCTTTTTGATATGCATTCTCTAATGTGAATGTCAATAATCCTTTCCATTGTTTTCAGAAAAAACGATGTCAGGCTTATCGGACGATATGATTTAGGTAATTCTCTCGGCTTGTTTCCCGGTTTAGGTATAAATACTACGTTTACCTCCCTCCAGGTAACTGGTATATACCCCCAGTTGAAGCTGAACCTAAATAAGGCAATCATGGATGGTAGTAAAAATTCTATTCCATTTTGAATGAGGGCTGGAAAAATACCGTCTGTACCTGATGCCTTGAATGGTTTAAATGAGTTAATTGCCCATTTAACCTTATCCGGAGTAAAAAGTGTTCCGGATAAACTATGAATTCTGCTGAGGTTTCTTGGAATTGAGACCTCCGCTGTATGGTCGTCTGTAATGACCATCGTGTGAGAACCTGGGAAGTGAGCCTGAAGCAAAGTTTTCAGCGTTTCTTCCCGGTCGCGTGTGATTGAACCATCTGATTTAATTAACAATCCCATGCCTTTTTCTTGATCCGTTGACAGGGCCCTTTGGAGGCGTGCCACCTCTGGAAGTTTTTCTATCTTCTCGCGGTTTGCACGCCATGAGGCTCTTTTGGATCTGCGCAACTCTAAGTTGTATATGGTCAGCATGGATTTATATTGTTCCCATGTGCCGGTGCGTTTGGCTTTGTTAAAAAGCTTTCTCACCCTCTTTCGAATAGACTCAAGGTTATCGTTCCACCATGGTACGCACCTTTTAACCACGGTTCTTTTAACCTTGCAACTATTTTTGAATGAGGTAAGAATAATATCATTTATTTGACATTGCGCAGCATCTGCATCAATTGTATTTGATGGTGCTTCTGGCAGCATGTCAGATCTGACCGCAAGATTTTCGCGGTAAGTTCTCCAAGTAGTCAGTCTGTTGTCATAACGGACTGACGCGTGTTCGGCATTGCATCTTATCTCGAAACGGTTGTGCATATGATCCGATAGAGATGCCTCGCCAGACACGTGCCATCCCTCTATAATATCCTTCATAAAAGGAGATGATATAGTAAGGTCTAAAACTTCTTCTCTTATAGAATTTCTAAATGTAGGACTATTTCCCTTGTTTAGAAAAACGAGGTTATTGCTATATAAATATTCTAATAACGACTCACCTCTGTTATTTGTATCTCGGCTGCCCCAGATGGTGTTATGTGCGTTTGCGTCGCAGCCGATTAGTATATGTACTTTCTGGTCCTCACAGTACCGGACAAGTTCCTGTACTGGTAAGGGAGGCACTGCATCCGTGTCTCCAGGAAAGTACGCCGATGCGCATACAAATTTATGCAGCTCTCGGCCTTTGTGGCGCTCTATTAGAACCGCCACCAGGTCCCTAGTTGTGAAACCTGGAATGAGAGAAAATTTTATATCTTTCTTAATAGAGATAGCCGCCCTTGGTCTGAAAGGACCTTTGGCGAAAATTAGCTCTCTGTGTTTACAATTTAATCCGGATATCTTACCATTGGTTGCCCAAGGTTCCTGGATTAGTCCAATAGCAATGTTCCCTTCGGCACATCGCTGGCTAAAGGTGTCCGATGCACCCATAGCCCTGTGCAGGTTGGCCTGCAAAACGCTGAGACGGGTGGTCATTTGCGTCTGTATTCAGGGTTTCGTACTCTATTGGGCTTGTTATAACCTCTCCTACGTACGATACCCTGTTGAGGAGTACCACTTTGTCTGCCTCTAGGACTTTTGTTTTTATGTCCTTCTTGTGCCAGTGCTTTCTTACGATACATACCTAACTTAGGCCTGAACCGTGTTTGGCTTTCTCTGACTGCGCTTGACTTCGCGCTTGTAGCTTCTTTTTCTGGCACAGTTGTTGCCGTACTTGAAGCTGCAGCCTTAGCGGCAGCGCTGGTGCTGGCCCCACTTGGGTCAGTTGCGGTGCTGCCGTGAGCTGTGACATCCTTCTTATCCAAAACGTGCTGTTTTTGATCTTTAGGGCCCTGTGTGGCCGTCTTGTCAGCACTTTTTAGGATAAGTTTGGTCTGTCCGAATCGGAAAGAGACCATACCCTTTAGCTCCACGAGTCTCCTCATGGTGCTGTCGTTTATGGCAAAGACCATATGTGCGATGTCTCGCTCATCCGATCTTTGCAGAACCCTCCACGTTCTCGTGTTCAGTTCTTTGTTTTGGCCATCTAATAGGGCTAGGATCCTTTCGCTAGCTACGCCGGTACTCTGCGGGAAGAACCCTCTGATGACATGTGGTTTTGGAAAATTTTCCTCTCCCACAAGCATCACCTCTAACCCGCATTTCTCTTTTAGCTTGGCGAAGGTTGCCTTCATCCACTCTGCAGTGGTGGCGTCTGCACATACGATCATGAGCCATCCGGCTTTGAACGTAGTACCGCGGAAGGGTGGTTTAACCTCCTCGTCACGCTGTTCGATCGTGATATCCATAATCCTCTCCTGTATCGAACCCATTTGTTCGTTGGAGAGAGGATTACGATCGATGTCCACCGGTACAACACCCAGTCTTACATAGCTCGTTATATTGCTATACGAGACTTTGTCGACGGTTGTCTTCCCAGTGCGACCTCGCTTCGCTTCGGATTGAGGCGGGGTATTATCCTCGGATCGCATTCGCTTCACCTCGGGACCCTTGTTTACCATCTTTTGGATCGCATAGAGACGGGCCTGCTCAATGGTGCTCCCCTTCTTCTGCGCGCGCTTAAATCTGCGCTGTTCAGATGGTGTGAACCTAACGTACTCAGGCTCAGTCCGTGCCACATTGCCGACTGTCTTAGGTACGTCCTCTATATCGGGATGTCTTTCATCCGATAATATGCTGTTGCATATGGTGCTGGATTCTGAAATAGAGTCACTGAGTTGAGACAAGTTCTCTTCAGGTTCCCCCATTTCAGAGTCGATGATTACCGACTCTATCCCTTTGGCAGATGTCGTGTCGTCATCGACAGGGTGTTCTAAAACATCCCTATTTGATGATGCAATTTTAGAGGCATCATTCTCTATTGTTTGTTTTGTTGTTTGGTTTATTTTGAAACCCACGAGTATTCGGGATATGGTGTCGCCCGTGGTCTACCCGTCTAACCACAGGAAGGCTGTCTTAAAATCGGAGGTCGCCTGGTATCCGAAGTTTGCAAACTAACGACTAAGCACCCTCTTAGCCATGCATCTCTCGGCGCTTGCCACCTTAGATTAGGGGTTTATTGGGGAAATAGGATTTAGGGATTTGATGGAGGGGGGATATGGGTAATTGAAAATTGAAAGGAAAGAGGAGAAGGGTAGCGGACGTGTAGTCCTGGTCAGTTCTTAGTTGACGCTCATCAGACGGTCTGTCCCTTATCAGAAAGGCCCGATGACTCTTTGCGCCGTAAGCCTCTGCACCGGCACCATCGAATTTGCGTTCCATGATGGTACACACGTCAAGGTGACTGACCCCGCAAGGAGGAAATGAGTCATAAGTTTAATTCAGAAAGATAACTGATGAGTTAAAATATTATAGAAAGATAATTCAGTTAATATTAAAAAAAAGTAGAAATAATACTGTTTAACCCTTAATTCACTAGGTGAGTCCCTGGGACTCACCCATCTTTTTCTTTCGCACACAAATCGTGCATTTCTATACACACACATATAAGATCCACAGTACCTTCGTGTAGTGTGGTGACAAATGCGATAATGGTCGCATGTGTTTTTACAATAAGTGGAAGGGTGACTTTTTGGTGATCAGCGAGTCCCAGGGACTCAGGTAGGTATTTATGTTACAATTTGAATATGTGCTTGCTTTATTATTTTTTGTTTTTTTTTTCAAAAAAATTCAGTGATAAGTATGGATTTAAGTAAACCAGGCCAAGCAGGTGAAGAGCTTAACAGAAGTAACCTGATTTCGGGTTTATACAGCACTATTTTGCCATTTAAAATACGTCTATCAATTTCATCGATTACCAAAAGAGAAATACCTGACGCGCCCGAGGCTGCAGAAGAAAAACTTCCCAAAGGTGAGCGAAAATTCTGCCATGTTTGCAGCTCCAAAAAGAATACTAAGACTGCATAACTTTGTTGCGCATACAAGAAGCCAGTTTGCCTGAGATGCTCCCGAAAAATATGCAAAAAAGCAAAAACTTCTAAAATCAAGTCTGCATTTGAGTACCTGCACGTTTTTTTCTTCATATGGAGACAGTTACTTTTTGCACCAAATATGGATTAAGCGTTATTCTTTTGTTTTGAAAAGCGAATTTCTAGCTTTTTATTTTTTTTTTATATATTTTTTTTAATTCTAAAAAATGTGATTTTTCAAAAAAAAAGACTTCGAAACTTTCACGAATAAATCTTAATTATAGAGCATTTTTATAAATATTTTTGTTTTATTTTATCAGGAAGAAGTTGAAGTTCAAAGAACAAAAGTAACTTTTTTCAGAAACATATCCTAAATATTGAAAAAAGCAATATTACACAAAGTGAGTCCCTGGGACTCACCTAGGTATTTATGCGAGTTTTTTTCACCTAGTGAATTAAGGGTTAAGTGGGCATATATCTGTTTGGCTGCAACTCGTCCACATATTGTTGTCGTAATATATCGTTCAGGAATCGTTTGAGGAGTGCTGGCGCTTGTATTTTCATTCTGTTTCTCGGTCTCGGTCTCCATCTTTTGAGCATTTGTCTTTTCCGCTGTTTTATTATTTGCGATGGTAATACTTTACCTGCCAAATCTGATGACAGTTTGATTTTCGCCGGAATGTACGGAATATCCTTGCAGTTACCGTGTACTAAATAAAACGAATTTCGCCGGAATGTACCTCTGTTCGTGTTTATGATCAAAGATCCCTCATTCGCTCACATAGGACAAACTCGATTTACGCAACTCATAGAAATTAAGGCAGTTGCAATAACCGAGGTTTTTGCACTTACCGGGTTACATTTTATTAAATAAAAAATTATAAAAAGCCGTTTTACTATCTTCCTGTGTAGATAATGACAGGAATGTATCAGGGGACACAAAAGACATTAAACTGTCCAAAGTGTGACACATCAATAAACATAATCCAAACGCAGTATCAAAGTTTTTCATTCATACAAAAAAATATTTTGTATTTACAAAGAAATTGGTCCAGTTCTAAGCAAAACTACATAACTGTTTAAAAACGGCATTAATAACGAACCAAAAGGAGAACATGCAAATAAAAAACAAATGAATTAACGCAAGAAGTTGCACTGAGTTGAGCGAGTTCGTACTGTATATCTGATCCAAACCACATCACCTATTCTGAATTCTGTTTTTGATATAACTCGATGGTGTTTATTGTAGTTTTCAGCATTCCTCTCTATAAGTCCTTGGCCATTTTCCTTCGCTCTTGTATATCAGATCTGGAACAAATTAAGCTTTCAATAATAGGCAGTGTTGTGTTGGTTTTTCTTCCCATCAGCAGTTCTGCCGGCAAAACCCGTCTGTTGTTTGTGCTGTTCGATGTTGTTCTTCATAAGTGACTTTATTGTTTTTACGCAATACTCGATAAACCCGTTTGATTGAGGCTACCATAATGATGAAGTTTCGTGATGGAATCCCGAATCCATTACAAAGTTGGCAAAAGTTAAAACATTAAGTGTCTGGAATTGGGGCCCATTATCTGACCTCACTACGCTTTTCATGAAGCATTGAATCTTTGTTGTTCATTTTAAAAAAAAAGCCGTTTGTATTTTGTATTAGAACTATCGTTGAGTCCAGCTCATCAACCATTGAATTATTCAAGGTATACTAAATAGTGAAACAGGCCAACGACCTTGCCACGTCGAATCAGTCGGTTCTTGTTCGATCACCGCAATTAAACGAAGTTGGGCGTGGTTAGTACTTAGATGGGGACCCACTTGGGAATACCGCGTGTTGTTGGCACCTCTTGCGAACGTCTGACAAACATCCAAGAGTATCAAATTGTCATGAAAAAGCTTCTCAAATTTGCCGTTCGGATTCGGCGTAAAACTGTAGGTCCCCTCCATTTCGCATGAAAGTGGTTGGAGAAGCTAGGTTCTGGGCCCTATATGGGCATGTTAAGGCCAAAATATGTATACGTATGTATAGTGAAACAGATGTTATTCATTACTCCCAGTCAACAAAGGCCAAAAATGAGAGGCTAAGATTTCGGTTTGTAATGAACTCCCCATTAATCTATTGCTTCCTCCTAACTCTCTCCCGTTACACCAAAATGTTTTAGTCGTTACAATTTTGCAATTTCTTGGCTAGGCTTCTTGTGAGTTCAGCAGTTTATTTTGACAAATTTAATTTTATCATTTGTTTTCCTGCAAGTACGCAGGTTTAAAATAGTAGGAGTTCAATTTCCTAAACAAGTTAAGAACAGCAAATGTTTTTTTCAGAGTTTCATGCACTCAAAATCAAACCATCTGCATCGAGGTATTAGCTGATTAACGCATCGATGTTGGGAAGTGGAAGACCTTATAACTTCCAACAGTCTTATGCTCAATTGGAGCCGAGCTAGGAAATTTGCGGCTATTTCCGGAGAGAATCGACCAAATTTTCAATGGATTCCATGCTCTTTCCGCCATTTAGGGTGTATTTTAATAATGTCGGAGATGTTGCGGGGGTGGGCAAAGGTCGTGAATTGATGAGCAAAAGGTGTTGAATTGAAGAATTTACGCATACTTGCTTGAAAATGTTATAGTTGCTTACCTAACGGGCGCCCGACAAGTGGAGTGTCTCTCGCTGAGATACTGTCATCTTCCATTATTTGCGATCGATGGCACACTGCTTTCAGTTTTCCAAACCAAGTATTTTCGCATCCGCCATGGATTGATTTTTAAAACGAAAGTTTGGGTTTCCTTGTAGTCTCGAAGCTGGGGACCGGGACTTGATCTTCTTCGCTGGAGCATTGGGTCCGAGCCAGTGTAGGTCGACATATTTCAGCTCGTGGGTGAATCTTCTCCTCCATACGCCCCCTCGCACATAGAAATTTTGAATACATTTGTTTTGCCAAATCGAAGACACAACGGTTTTTTTGTCGAATCTTCACTGTCATTCGTGGGGTTGATGTTTACTCCGAGGTAGGTGAACTCCCTTAATACCTCGAAGTTGCCGCTGTCAACAGTGACGTTTTGTGCTAGCCGATGGACAGATGTTTGTTGAAAGCAAGTTGGTATGTTGTTAGTCTTCTCTTCGTTGACTTCAAGGCCAACGGATTTCACCTGTTCTTCAACCGCCATTAAAGCCTCTACCACAGCACGCTGCTTGATGATTTCGATATCTCCGTGTCTGCCCTGGATCAGTTTTGCCGGTATCATGAACTCAGTCACCGCCACGTAGAGCTCTGACAATGAATGCAATCATATGCGTCTTTAAAATCGATGAACAGATGTTGGTTCTCGACTCCAAATTCATTGGTCTTTGCCAGTATTTCCGTATTTGTGAAAATTTGGTCAATTGCCGATCTGGCGGCCCGGGGCGACACTGGTACGTGCCGATTAGTGTGTTGCAGAACAACTTCAGACGTTCACACAGTACGTTGGATAGGATCCTATATGCGACATTAAGCAGGCATATGCCTCGATAGGATCTTGTAACCTTGTAAGGCATCGAATCGCCTTCCTTGTAGATGGCGCATATGTAGCTGAAAATGTGATAGCATCTCTTCTCAACTAAGAATATGCTGATTGCCACAAATCGAATACGAAAACCTGCCTAATTTTGGTGAGCATGAAAATGGAAAATCAAATTTACAATTTCCAAAAATGTTGAATGCCATTTACACAAGTAGAAATGTAATAACCAAACCACCCGCCGAACAATTTAATTTAATGAATTTATGCCAGATGTGGCCGGCACGTTTCCATGGAGTTCCTGCTTAACTCTTACTGAAGAAAGTATCCCTCGATTAAGCAATCATGTTATCCATTAAAGCACCTCTTTTAAAGTTAGCCCGAGGCGGTCCAACAACTAAAGAGTTTTCAGTTTGCACTCCTCATTGCCACAATGGTCCAATTCATCTTCGTAAAAGCAGAATATGCAAATCACCTAATACAAGGAATTGTGTGCTCAACGTACGCGGCGCTCCGCATCCATTTGCGTGATTACATATCAAGAGCGCGGTAAATAAAACCTGACTGGAATTTCAAAACCAAACACGTCTTGTTGTTATTCTCCCGACACGGGTCATCGTCGACAATAGATGTCAATACGAGAATAAACACGCGTGGTACTTGCTGCAATCCCAACTCGTTCGCATTTTAAACCTTTTCACGTATTAAATTATTGTTCGTATAAAGTGTGTGCGAAGCCTTTTGGCAAACAGCAATCTTTCATTTTAAGTCGAACAAGAGGACGCGTTCAAGAACATTCCCCAACACAGTACATCTACTTGAACATGTCTAAAATGATTCTGTGCTTATTATAGAAGGCGTGTAGTGCAGGTGCCGAAGGATATGGATGAGCGAAACGTGAGTCCCCTCCTCATCCTTGTCCCTAACTGAGAAGAATCACTAGTGTTTGCGACAAAATTCAATCAAAATATTTTCGCAATCTATCAAAGGAGATGAGTTGGTTGGTTGTGGGTGCAAAATTGATGAGCTACACCCTTAAAGGATCCAAGGGGAAAAGCAAATTCATTTGGTCCCCTAACTTGGGCATATGTTTTCAATTTAACGATGCAGTACTTTGACTTCATATACATCCAGTTGTCCTGGTTCCTGGTGTTATAAAACCACATAATGGCGAGAGAATTGCTTTCAATGAAACCGAACAAGAGCGTAGACGCCCCCACTGGGCGATGAATAGAACAGATCCATCTTCCAAAGAGTGTTCTGTAGTTTTATTATTTATTTATATGGTGACACATTGAAACGTGACATGTTTTTACCGGTTATCCTTTTTTTGGAAGAAGTTTTTGTGTATTCGTAGATTCGGTGTTGTTACATACAATTTGGTGTGTACGTGTTACAGCGGAGTTTAGTGCTTTTTAATAATTTCAGCTAGACTTTCGAGGGGTGCAACATTTCTTGAGTGACACTTTCAAGAAAGTCTTAAATACCTACCTAGAACATTTAAGAGCCTCCACCACTACACTCTATTACGTTTTAATACACCGGAATATGATGAATAGAGTCGAATTCGCTTTGAAAAGTCCTTCCGTTTATGGTTATAAATTCCAAAAGTGACTTGGTAAATTCTTTTGACAGGCATCCCACTTCATCTGTTTTGAAATTAGACACATTCTTGAAACCACCCAAGTGAACCGCCCACCAACACCAAAATCATACCGAAAACCTTCAAAATAAACGCCAAGTCCATTAAATTCCCACTCCCTCCCCACCTTTATCTGTGGAAACTACAACCATCTTTCGGGAGGAACTACAAAACTTTCCAAACTCATTCCATTCATCTTTTCTTGCTGCCATCATCGTGAGCTATCGCAGAATGGCTGCAGGAAATGAGCAAGCACTCGTCGTTTTTGGGGGGCAGTAAACCAAAAATAAAACTTTGAATTCGACTCTGAAACTGTCCGAGAGTGGTTTCTGTATCGCAACGCGTTCTTATTTATTTGTCGTACACGCTTGTATCCAATTGGGTGGATTTTATTACGCTATAAGAGTAGGCGCTGTTTATCGCTTTGCGGCCGCAAGTGGGAGGCAATAATAGTGTAGTGAGTCTGTGAATCCTTGAATTATGCGCTTCCGTTGTGTTTTTATTTCTTTGGCAATTTTTCTTGGGATGCGTTCCGTTGGCCGTAGAGTCATAAAGCACGGTCGACCGAATATCGTATCTATCTGTTTTTCCGCGTTGTTACTGCATGCGGTATCTAAGCTGAACCGCAGTCAGTTGTGGTGCTTTCAGCTTTGGAATGTGCCTAAACCATGAAATGCCAAATGCACGGATTTTATTGCGATTGTTTGCGAGCACACAGAGAGCGATGGTCTTATGCTAATATTAAGTGAAGAATTGCATTGTTTGGGCAAATGAATTGGTCTTTTGCTGAATTTATATTGTGGCTCTTTCAGAGCCTATTAAACAGGAACAGGAGTTTTCATTTTTTGTTATTTCCTATTGATAAGACGTTTGGCGATTGCATATAAAGTCCTTAGGAACTGTCTGCAAGGCATTTTACAAACCGAGGTTTTGTGAATTTAGTTTTTTTTTTTTTTTATTTTGATTTTACACGATACAGCCATATCTTAGACTCGTTTATGTCTACTACAAGGCCGGGAGGGCTGTACATGCAAGTAATACTGAATGTTTAGCTTTTGTTTTTTTTTTCTTAAAAAAAAAAAACCAAATCCCAGAGCACTCAGACTCGGTAACGGCCCATTTTACTACCAGGCAGAAATCCTCTTTTTGGTGTAGAGGCATGTGAATGGGTGGCGTATGTTGTTGTTCCCCATGGGGATTGAACCTGCACCGCACGGGTCACAAGCCAACACACTAACCTCTACACCGTCGCCACCCTGAATGTTTAGCTTAGAAAGATATTTTTGAATAAAGAAAATGTTTGAGCTAAATTTGGCTCTGTTAGAAGTAATTGGGCCTTAAGAGCCCAGCCCATAAGATCTGTCGCCAACTTTGTCAGCTGAAAACTCATTGGTTGCATTTAATATGCCTTTTGCATACTTGCCTGTTTACAACTAAGATGACAGTACAGTACAATTGTTCATTTCTCACCTAACTCTTAAGCCCAGTGATAATAGCTAAGAAAATAAAAATCCCTACCGGGTAGGAGAAAAATCCCTATTTTTCCCTAAGCTTATGTAAAAAAAATATAAATTTTATTAATTTTAATTATTGGGAAATAAATAAAAATAATTTAAAAAAATCCAAATCTATACTTTTATATTTTTTTTTTTTATTATAAAGCTGAAAAGTTTGTTTGTTTGTTTGGTTGAACGCACTTATCTCAGGAACTACTGGTTTGAATTAAAAAATTCTTTTTATATTGGATAATTCGAGGAAGGCTTTATAATAGCTACGGCAGAAGGCAACTAGAATATGCAGTTCCTGAAGTTATCAATAACTTACCACATGAGCTAAAAAATATTGTTGACTTTAAAAAGCGTAAAAATAACTAAAGAATTATTACCTTCGTTACACTAATTTATCTGATATTAATGAAGAGCACACATATCCTGATGTTTGATTTTAATATGTTATGTACCGGGAAATGAATTAGTGCTAATAGTATTTATTATAAGTAAGCTACAGAATAATGTTGTATTTTTCGTGTTTATGAATAACCGCCTGCAGACAAACCTACTGGTTTTGCGGGCAATTTGTAATAATTGATAATATGTATTTTTTATTTTTTTATTTGTATAGGTTATAACCTGCTTGGACATCAGAGCTTAGCCCCGTACGGGCAGGTGAATTGTATCCTACTTTATGTAGAGATAGTGCGCAGATAAACATCACTCTGCGACCAATAGGAGCGAAGCATCAATGGAAAATGTAGCAAACACGGCGGGAAAAATTATTCCTTTTTGAGGACTTCCGTTACGTGCGCAAATGGTTTAAGTTATTCAAAAATTATGTCTCTTTAAGGAATGCAGTTTTGGGCACCGCACGATCTTAACTGATGTGCTACCCGGAAATCCTATACGGACAGATGAGATTTGCCCCTTGGTCGAATTTTACATCCTCTATGAGGTGTTATATCCGCGAAGGGAAGAGTTGCAAAGAGATGCAGTCACAATAGTAAATGAGGTTGCTATCTACAGTGATGGCTCTAAGACGAGGGAGGGAACAGGTTCTGGCATTTTTTCTGCTGATCTAGACCTGAGAGAGTCTATACGACTCCCGGACACAAGCAGTGTCTTCCATTCGGAAGTTCTGGCTGTTCTAAAGGCGGCAGAGGTAGTGCAGATGGGTTCAATGTCGGGGAGGGATATCGCCAACTACATTGACAGTCAGGCGACACTTAAGGCACTAGAATCTGCTAACATTAATTCTGAGATAGTCAGAAACTATCGCACAATGCTAAAAACAGTATGCAGACGGAATCGAGTAAGACTGTGCTGAACCAACGACCACACCACGTCGAGTTAATCGGTTCTCGTCAGATCACCGTAATTAAACGACGTTGGGCGCCGTTAGTACGTAGATGGGGGACCGTTAGAGAACAACCGCGTGTCGTTGGGCAGTCCCATCTACAGAGTTGAGGTAGATAATCCATACGTGATATCAAAATGGACCTAAAATTGGTCTAAGTGTGTCGGCTTCTGCCGACAGCCACATAAACTTAACCTAACCTAACCTAAGACTGTGCTGGATACCGGGACACAGCGTAATAGAGGGAAATGAGCAAGCCGATGAGCTAGCAAGAAAGGGAGGGTAGTGTAACATCAATGTAATTGTCGACGGTCAGCCTTATGTTTAAAGCTTAACATAGCATGTCAAAATATGGCCAATGCTCGCGTGCAGATGTCACTGTTTCGAAGCCATCTTCGAATTTAATAACTTCGAAAAGAGTCTGTGAATGGCTGAAAAGATTACCGGCTATATGCTTTCTTTTGCATTTTAACCTCCTATTTCGTTCGCTTAAATACGCTTTTAAGTTTATAAAAGTGCTAACAGTTTAAATAGTTAAGATCTAGTGTAAAACAACTATTGTATCAGTAGTGATATAAAAGCACTTACAAGTGCAAATTGAATAAGGATTGTAAAGCAACCCAAGAGGGGTAAGAAAAAAAAGGAAAGGCAATCGTTCCGTAGAACTAATACCCTCTTTGCATAATCATGCATTTCTCCAGGTTGCTTCGTGGGTTCTTAGTCGAGACAGTGAGGCTTAAGAGGAGATCGTGCTCCTAGCCCACGTGCAGCAACAAAATCGAAGCCCAAGCTTACACGGCCCCATGAAGTTGAGCACACCAATTCAACAAAATTCAATTCAGCCGAATCTGTTCACCACGTGGAGAAATCAGCCAAGATTACTGCATTCCCATATGCAAGCACAGAGCACACATGCCATCATCTACTGCACCTTACAAAATAAGACTCATTCCATCGAGTCCAGAAGGTCGCGCCTCGTTCCTCTGTCAATTACACGCGCTCAACTAGGAGACACATATTTTTAATGCGCCCTATAATAAAAATAATACAAAAAGTGAATTCCATAACTAATAATACTTGCCACTAATATAACACAAAAAGTGAATTTCCGAAATATGTAATACATAATGCCTAAATTGCCTTAACTACATGCATTTACTACTTAACCTATTAGAATTTTTCCCGTAAGACTTAATTTTCTGGTAACTTCATTTTGTTGTTAACTTAAATTTGGAATATTGTAACTTAAGATCTAAAGAGTGTCAAGTTTAGTAAAATATTGGTTATTTAAAACACCAACGGATACTTTTTTAAAAACTCAAACGGATACTGTATTGCTTCACAAATTTCGAATTTAAGAATACACGTCCGGACTCTTCCGAGGATTACAATAAACTGACTTGCATATAATCTTAACTTTACTGTATAACATGGGTACATAATAAATACAAGACTCTCATACCTTAACACAATGTACACCGGCAGCCCATATATATATATATTACTTTACACACTACTTCGCTTACAGTTAGAAATTTAAAAACAATATTATTCTCAACAAACCAGCCTCCAGATGTTCCTGACATGTCAAGAAATCATCGAGCAGAAAGAACAGTTAACGAATGATCTTAAAACATAATATTCACCACTATAAAATTTTACATTAAACTCATTATCTATATTTGTTATATATATGTATAATTAAGTAAAACAGATTGCTTTTATTCACTCCTAGAATTTGACAACCCATAACCGGAATTACCTAATACATTTCCGTAATTAGTTTGTAGTTTAAGTATTGAATTCTCCCAATAAATTACTTGCAATTTATGCACATACATATGTTTGACATGACGTCAGAGTTTTGATTGTGGTACATTCCCACTCATTCATGTGCTTAACTGATCAAAATATAGTGATATCACATAAAGTACATGAAATCAGTGTTCGCGTGATATTTTTTTTTCTCTTTGCGAACACTAGCTATCACAACAAATTTCGTTTGCCATAAGATAAACATTGAGACAAACATGTCTTGCTAATTAGCCCCTGTCTCGGTCTCGGTCATCTTCATCATCTTCCATCATCGTCATCTTCTCTTTGTGTTTGTGGATATACAGGTCAGCATATGATAACACCTAGTATGCTGAACCTGTTATCTCTTACTTGTGAGGAGAGCCCCGTTCAGAGTTAGAAAGATCCAGTGTCTACTCTGACGTATGTAAGTAACTATTCGATTTTCTCTTAAAAATTGTTCCCATGGTTCATTCACTTTCAATCGTCACCTGTCCCCACGACCCATCTCTGAGCAGCCGGAAGAAACGTTAGAAAGGGAGCATTGGAGGTGAATTGAATGGAATGTATGTATTACGTATAACACTTTTGATCTAGAAAGGTAATGGGCGCGTTCAATTTACAAGTCAACTACTAGTGACTACTATTTTACCTTTTCCCATTGATCAAATAACTCACGTGACCATCGTTTGGCAAGTGATAGACATTTAATTAGTAGTGAAACTTGCAGTTGCCTTGCAAATTGAACGCGCCAAATGTCATCTCGCTTCCTTCAAAAAAATTAGCAGTCGTCGTATGGACGCAGTGCAATAACATGTACTACGGACATATGCTACAGGAGCTACAAAATAGCGGAGGTGTAAACATTAAACCACCCCTTGGCGTTATTAAGGGAGTAATCAATGAGAAGATCTTAAAAATGGCTGACCTTATATGGCAGAATTTAGAGGGGCATAGGGTGTCTAGAGCGCTTTGGCCTTATTTGGACAAGAAAAGATCTAAGAAAATTCTCAAATTGAGAAGGGAACAGCTTAGAACAGTAGTTGGTATTATGTCGGTGCACTGTCTCCTAAGGAAGCATGCTCGGCGGCTTAGATTGGTGGATGTGGACACGTGCAGGTTCTGTGGTGATTCACAAGCCGAGGAAGACATAACGCACATACTGTGTGAGTGCGAGGGTATAGCACGGAATCGTAGGAGGTTTCTAGGAGAATACTTCTTCTAGGAATTAGGGGAGCTGAGCGATACAGACCACAGGAGTTGGTTAAATTCTGCAGAAAGATTGGGCTTTGTCTAGGAAAAGTTTTTTAGGTTTTTAGGTTTTTCTCCATATGAAGTCTTGGATTCAATTGGGTCGTCCCTAGGGATCGCGATGAGGCCTTTTGGTGCCTAGTGCTATATGCGAATTGCATACCCCTTTTTAACCTAACCTAACCTAACCTAACCTATATAGATAAAGTCGGTCTTGAACAATTGCATTACATCAAGGTTTCTGCCATGTCCACTTTTAAGGGGCGTTTTTGTACAAAAAATTGTTTTTTTTTTCGATAAAATCCCTCAAATGTTGCGTAATAAAATATGCACATCATTCTTAGCAATTCACCCATACATAGATTTTTGACACACTCACTTTATGATGAATAGGAATAGGAATTTAATATTCACCTGCATGTTTAAATTGCCTAGATGACAGATGACCTGAGTCGCCTTTAACGACATGCACTGTTTTTCAGGTGGCGCTGCATGATATTCTTATCCCGCCTTGCACGGGAAAATTTGTCATCATAAAGGGTTGAAATAACTTGGGAAAAGAAGAGCCACAACAACTCAAGTAGAAAACAAATTAAATGTTGGTTGTGCCGTTCATGTCAATGTAAAAACGAATGAAAAGTGTCAGGATGAATTGATTGGATGACATACCTACTCCTACATACCTCTACAGATTTCATTTAACATAAATATTATATCAAACCTTTTATGGAAATTCCTTCCATTTTAATCAGATATTTTCCATCAGCCCACAATTTATTTCAGAACACGTCTGCGTCTTACTTACAAATGCAATGCAAAACATGCCTCACGATTTCGAAAATATACTCGTAGGTTGACATATTTCATCTCAAAATTATATTTTTTGATCGAATGATTCTGTGACATTCCTAATTTTGAATATACATATTTTGTTTTTTTTTTTTGCTTTGAATTTGAATGTGCTGTAAATATGCACGAATGTCGACATTTAAAAATATTTATTTAACCGGCAATTTTGAATGGCATGAGGACTCAGTCCCAATTTATATGTTTCAATAATAAACAACTACGAGTAATAACTTAAATGGTCAGATTGCTGTGACATTTTGTCAGTTTCAGTTTACAAGTCAAATTTGTAAATATTTTGAGCAGAATTTAAAATTAGCTTCTTCGGTGGAGAAAATGGCCTCTACTAGTCTAAGAGACAGCGACATTAATAGTTACGTGATTTCATTAAGTAAATATATTATGGTCTCATTGTATAGTTGGGGCATAGATAAACGTTACTTGGAAGTTCTGCCACTTATCCAGTGGGGGGGGGGTAGTGGTAGAGGGTGCAAGGGTATTAGACCAAACGTGATTTCATTTAAGCTGATTTTTGGTTTGATGTTGCTAAATGATATTTTAGTAACATATTCAAATGGCAGACAGTTTGGGTGGTATTTAGTCGGAGCAAACTAGGGGAAGTAACTGAGAAGCAAATTACCTCATTTCATTAAGGTTGGAACGAATGCTAACATTTTCAAAATGTCATTATTATCCTGCATTCACAATGACAGACCTAAATACACTATCATTTCTGTGTCGTGGAGAGCTTAAAGCAAGCAACTATCCCGTGCAGAAATTTGGCGGCACTAAAAGTGCTCTCACAGGCTCATCATTTAGTGCAGGTGTTAGTAAGGACATACTCAAAGTAAAACAAATATAGAAAGATAATAATTATGTACATATAAAATACTAACACTGACACAAATTATGCAAATAATTTGAGACACTAAGGCATTATTACGCAAAAAAATTTTAAGCTTAATTTTTCTAACATGCAAGTCAATCACATGATCATTAATATTATAGATTCTACTCATGCGACTAATAGGCTCATGCCTCCAATAATTTGTTCTATGATGGAGGCTAAACAATAAATCAACGTTACATAAATTATGGGCACCACCACGAAAACTAAAGCCAATAGACGACAGTAAGTTAGGCGCATCTATTTGAAAGGATATAAGCTGCTGTAAAAAAAAAGATGATATCGCTATTAAGCCTTCGTTGAGAAAGGGGTAACATTTGAAGAAGCTTGATACGTTGACTGTAAGGAGGATGTTAAATGGATAATCCCATGGAGTCCTCTAAGTGCAAATCGAATAAATTTATGTTGAATGGCCTCAATTCGATTTGAATAAATGTTGTAGAACGGTGTCCAAACTTGTGAGGCATACTCTAGAATCGAACGGACAAAACAATTGTACAATGATACAAAAACGTATGGGTCATTAAATTCTTTCGCCCACCTTTTTCCGAAGCCGGCACAGAATTAGATTTATTAATAAAATCAATATGCTTAGCAAAAACAAGGTTGTGGTCAAAATGAACCCCAAGATCCTTAAAATTATCAACATTACAAAGAATATATTGAGATAAAGAATATTGAAAGGTGGAAGGGATATTTTTTCTAGAGAATGTAATATGTTGACATTTAGCCGGGTTCAGGTATAAACCGTTTTTATCACACCAATTGGCGAAGCTATTAATGTCAAATTGAAGAAAAATTCTGTCTTGCTGACTAGTGATAGATTTATATATTTTCATATCATCAGCGTAGATCAGGATATTACTGTAATTTCTACATGCCTTAACATCATTAATGGCTGGTATAAATATAATTGGTCCGAGGTGACTTCCTTGGGGAACTCCAGACTGAGCTGTGAAATATAGAGATAGCGATCCTCTAAATTTGACTTGATGAATTAACCCATTTTATGAAACGTGGTGGGAAACCACAAGCCCTGAAAATTCGATTATTTCATGGGACAGCTGGTCGAAAGCCTTAGAGAAATCAGTGTATATGCAATCCATTTCGTCCTTATTCTCTAAGCCATTAGAACAATCATGCAAGAAACTTAACAGATAAGTGACAGTGGATCTGTTTCTTACAAATCCATGCTGTTCATTACAAATTATATTGCGACATAGAAATATTAGCTTTTCACAAACAATTTGTTCAAAAAGCTTAGGGATACACGAAAGCTTTGAAATATGCTTATAATTAGTGATATCACCAGGCTCGTCTTTTTTAAATACAGGTGTAATAAAAGCACTTTTAGATAACTAAAATATTGATCATTTATGTGAACGACTTACTGAAATGATCTGCAAGTATATTGCTTGCATCTAGCGAATCAGCAGTTGTAGAACTATTGTTAGTAAGCTCCGATGGATAACCATCGGTTTTTTTCTTAGAATTGACAAATCCCCTATAAAGTTTGGGGTCCAAGTCAATATATAAGTTGCACGATAAAGATTTGAATTCATTGAATAATGTGAAATGTGAAATAGAGGTCAAGATCTGAATTGCAGAGACTTTTTAAATAGTTTTTCCAAGCCCTATTACGTCTGTTTCGTATCGATTTGAGCTCTTTAGTATACCAGGGATGGGACGTTTTCAGATTCCTAGAGGATTTTACAGGGAACACTTTTTTCATACAGTTATTTATCAAAGAATAAAAAGAACCTACTGCATCATCAATACAAGATAACACAGTAAGATTAAAATTAAAGCTATTAATTTTATCAGAAAGCCCTTGAAAATTTTCTTTCCGAAAGTCAAAAGATTGCGAACAGCTACATCTCGAGATTAACATCCTGACAGAAGCAATGATACAGTGCGCGACTGTATTGTCAACGAATTGCTGCGATAAAATATGTATGAGTAAAAAAAAGACAGGTGAGAAAGTGCCACAGCTCGTCTGAAATGGCTTAAATTATAATCATTTATTACTATCAATTTGTTAGAACATCCTATTATAGGTTCGAATCAAGAGAACATGAGTTGAAAGCGCCAATAAGGCTGCGAAAAAACAGTTTTTTTCAAATAAATCGCTTGGGCGAACTGGTGGATACCCTCTTCCTATTCCCTTAAAAGTGGGCGTGGCAGACATCTAAGTATGGACTAAGATGGAAATAACCTACAAATGTATACCCTCTTAGAAAATGATATAAAAACTGGTATGGATATTGTTATCAAACTATTACTCGATCACGAGTTCACAAGTGTGCGGAACCACGACGCTTATGAGTCACTGGTCAGGTACTTCAGTCACAATTTTGTTCTTACAGTGTTGGGTATCTGGGGAAATTTCCAAACGTAAAAAACGCGCACGTTATTTGTATGTTGTAATATACAATAATAAAACATTTACTATTGTATTGCTTCTAACATTAACGTAGCAAAAGCCATTGAATTATTCAAGCCACTGTTTTTATACTTCATGATATTATTATTTAAATTTATAACGAGCTATATTTTTGGTACAACGAGTTATTAAAACGAGACAGAAACCATCCTTTCATCTGTAAACTATTTTTATACCTCTATGTCTTAAACTTATTTTTTTAAAGATCTGTTCCTGGTAAAACGCAATCAGGTTAGTTTACTTAACTTGGTTAATTCAAATCAGTCCATGTCAGTTGCTAGTTTCTTCGGCAAATCAGTACAACAATTTTAGAAGTAAGTAATGCGATAGCAAATTAAAATTCGGATTGCACATAAAAATCTTCAAAATGATGATAAGGAGAATAAGGACAATTTCAAACAAAATTTAAGCCTGATATTCATCGACCACTTATAGATCGCTTTTAAAACTTAGAAGCTCTTAGATTTAAATTGTTGCTACGTATTCATCAAGCACTATAGTCCGGTCAATTTAGACATACGATGGTACAAAAATTCGCACCCAGCTGAAAATTGGTAGGATTGTTCAAAACGCCATTATAAATGAAATCTAAAAAGTCCTCGTCGATCCGACACCTGGAAATAAATTTACTCGGGGTCAAAGGTTACAAAAACAGCAAAATGGTAAGTTTTATCATAAAATTAGCCCAAACAAAAATTGCAGATCAGATAATTATCTATAAAAAATGTTATCTATAAAAGAGCCACCATTATTAAGATATAATGATTTGAAGAGTTGAAAGAGTTGTAAGCGTCATAATATGTATAAGTACACTGTGTACTCAGCGGCTGTTCATCAACATCTTCATCAGTTCAAGTGTGGCTTGGTTATCAGCTAGACCCAAAAGACTGGGGTTGGAAGTTGGTCGACAATACATTATAACCGGCTCAAACTTTATTCCCAAATGCGCCGGAAAAACTGCTAAACAACATTTTTTGCATCTGTAAAAAGGTTAATTGTGCTAAATGTGGTTGCAAAAAAGTTGGACTGTTTTGTTCTGTAGCATGTACAGTACATGTGCAAATTGTCAAGACCGGTCGTGCTCCAATGTTAAATCACCAACAATTGAGGATTTATTTGATACTAACGAGGAGACATGCGATGTGTCATTATCGGGGCAATTTACTTGCATCCAGGATGAAGAAGAACAAGGAGAAGAGGAAGCAGAAGTATTAGAGAATTATGAATCAGATGGATGAATTGCCCGATTTTTTATTTAATTTACATCGCTTTTATCACTACCTCAAAGGTGGCATTTAAACGTGTGCAGTGCATATTATGACGATTACAACTCTTTCAACTTTATGAATCGTTATATCTCAAAAACGGTGGCTCTTAGGAAAAAAAGTATTTCGACATTTTTTATAGATAATTATCTGATCTACAATTTTTGTCTGGGCTGGGCTAATTTTATGATAAAACTTACCATTTTGCTGAAAATCGCGAAAAACCCGGTTTTGTGACCTTTGACCAAGAGTAATTTGTTTTTTCATCTTACCAATTTTCAGCTGGGTGCGAATTTTCGTAACCTCCCCCCTATTTTTTGGTCTTATTTGACCGGACTTCTAATAGGGTTGTGAGTGTGACTGTCAGTGTGACTACGCTAGTTCGAATGAGCGAATCTCGCTTATTTCTCTCTTTTTCGAATTCTCGAACATGACATGACACTGTCCGAATGACTTGTAAATAAAAGAAAAATTTGAAAAGTGTAAGTCAGAAATAAGAATTATTTATGTACAACTTAAACTTAATATATGCAAGAACATAACCCGTCTAATTTTAAACGGAAAATGAAATGAAATATATATTAAAAGTGTAGGTACCAATGCGAGAATCTTACATTTGGATATCCGTTCGGTGCTTTATATATATAGAATGCAGGGTACAATTTCTTTCCATTTTGATAATAAACTTTTTAATTGCAAGCAAAACTGAGTTCAAAAATTTACAAAAAAGTACCCGAAGTTGCCACGCCCACTTCGTTTTTGTGGGCATGAAAGATACCTTTTTGGAACATTTTATGCAATGTATAACTGTAACTGCTGGCAACTTAAGAGCGTGAAGAGACCACTCAAACGTTAGACTTTCCATGTGTATGAATCATAGTACATATACTGAGACCATTATATTAGACATTTGATTTTTTTTTCAGCTGTAAAAGAAATCCTACTGCCTACTCCTATTGAGAATTCATAAGAAATATCTATTTTTTTTTTTAATTTATAATGAACAGAATTTGCTATTTATTATTCTCTTATTTAACCTCAAGTCGGCTCCAAGTAAACAAACATTTTAAAACAACTATATCCATTCAATATAATCCCGACATACCAATTTAGAAACTCTAATGAAAGCATCACCCAATTAAGAATGAGAAGATCATTTCAATCCTCCATGACTCAGATACCCAGATGCCCAATACCAGATGCCTGGTTATATATGCATAAATAAAATAAACTAAAAAAATTATCCTTGAACACCAAGATTTTCATCCTTAAACCAACATCCTTGAAACCCAAATTGATCAAAATTGACAAAGATACTCGTACCAATATGATGACTCTTGGAACCAAAAAAAAGGTTCTTAACCCATAAAAAAGAGGCTTACATTCTCAACCATGTCCTTGAAACCCCAACCTGTGCCCAGTAAAAGCAATTAACTTAGAAACAATCGATTTTATTTTTTCTATGATAAGTGTATGAGTCATAGTATACTATGACCACGCATTCATGAGCATACATTTGAATTCAAACTTTTAAGCTGATAACAAATACATACATAGTAGGTATCTACTTTTCAGCTGATAAGAAATATAATAATTTTTTTTATAAGCTGATAAGAAATTCAACAGTCATACTATTCATATTTTTTCCAGTTGATGAGAAATATACCCTTTTTTCATAATGAATACAACGAATTTGCTTAAGATTATCTAACCTCAGGCTGGCGCCAAGTAAACAATTTCTTTTTAACACACCCATCTGCTATCTTCATTTAACAGTTTCATGATCACTTGGTATTTTTTAATAGAACTCATACTAAAAAATTGCCAATAAAGATGACATCTAGCGGGTCTTTCATTAGCGACTTCATAATTTCAAACTCTCAGTGTGAACGCACCCTTATACCGATTAGGCGATTACCGAACTGTCAATGTCAGAATATTCAGTAAAATAAACATTTTCGTAATTCAAAAGTACACTAAGGAACAACGTTTGCAAATAATTAAAATTTACTACCGAAATTCCGAGTCACTGTTCGCAACTTTAACAGTGTTAACCCCAATTTTCGGCCGTAATTCTCGTCTCAGTAGACAATTCATAGTCTAGGTCTAGGGAAAACAATTGAGTCAGAATATTCGCTGCTTGATGTTGCCGTGCCAGTGAGACTACGTTTTGGCCGAGGGGTGCAGAATATTGCTGCCGTATAGAGGCATCCGTCTCAAACCAGCCAAATCAGTCAATATCACCACGTTCTCAAGAATTGGGCCTAAGGATCTTGGCCTACACCCTTACAAGATCAAGTTGAGTCAAGAACTACGGCCACTTGATCATATGAAGTGACGTACGTTCTCGAATTGGGCTCTGAACATGATGGAAGAAAATTAAGAATTACACCGCAAAATCATCTTCAGCGATGAAGCGCATTTTTGGTTAAACGGCTTAGTCAATACGCAAAATATGCGACAAGTGAGAACCCTAACGTGTTTCATGCCGCTGGCGTCATTGGGCGTTACGGTAAATGGTATTCGCTACAGAGACATGTTGGAACGTTATTTCTTTGAGCAATTGCATGAATTGGATTGGAGGGTGCCATAAGCCGCACATCGGGTGTAAAAATCGGGTCATTGAAGTCCCAGTTCGGTGAACGTGTTATCTCGAGAAACGGACCCGTCTATTGGCCGCAGAGATCGTGTGATCTAATGCCTCTTGACATTTTTTATGGGGCTACACTAAACCATTGGTCTATGCCAACAAAGCCAATTGAACGAGAAATACCTACTTTCCGTGGTGGACATATGAACGAAGTCGAATTCCATTCATAAATGTTTTGATAATAATTCAAGCCAATACATTTTTTTTAAATATCTCAAGTAGTTTGCATTTATTTAGAAAAGAAGTTGTCAAGCCCTTAATGAAAGACCCTTTATAGAGGTATTTTTTATTTAGGCATACAACTTTTTTTAAAAATAAAACACAACAAATTTTATGGAATGACCAAATGTTGGCTTTATTAGCTCACAAATTTCATGGCATTTAATGTTTAAAAAGAATTTCTGGCATGTGGCCCCCTCGACTGCGCCTTATGAAAGCCATCCTGTAGGTCCAATTTTGCACCACTTTTTCGAGCATACCAGATCTTAATTCGTCAATAGTACGTCGAATGTTGGCTTCTAAGTGATGAATGGTTGTTGGTTTATCTGCATAGACGAGTGATTTGACGTACCCCACAAAAAGTAGTCCATAGTTGTCAAATCACACGAACGAAGTGGCCAACTCACAGGTCCATTTCTTGAGATGATTCGGTCACCAAACATTTGACTCAACAAAGTCATGGTTGCACGCGTTGTATGGCATGTTGCGCCTCTAATTAGAACCATTTATCCTCCAAATGATTTCAAATGACATAAGGAATAAAAAAATCACGAATCATTTGCCTGTAGCGTTCGCCATTCACGGTAATGTTGGCATCGTTTTCGGATTTAAAGACAAGTGCGCCGATGATGCCTTCGGCATGTAAACCACACCAAATAGTGATTTTTTTGGGATGTAATGGAGTTTAAAGAGTCTCATGTGGATTGTGCTTACCCCAATAAAGACCATTCTGCTTGTTTACATACCCGTGAAGCCAGAATTGAGACTCATCGCTGAAGATGATTTGACGATAAAAATCTGGATCAACTTCCGGTTGATTCTCAATTGGTTCACAGAGCACACGACGCAACTGATGGTCCGCTGGCTTTAATTTATGCACAAGTTGGATTTTAGATGGATGTACGCCAAGATCTTTCCTCAAAATGTTCCAAGTAATGGACGGGCAGAGACCGAGTTGCTAAGAACGGCGTCGGATCGATAAATTCGGGTCCTTTCTCGCACTCACGTCTACAGCGACGATGGTTTTCTTCTGTACGCACAGTACGGGCTCGATTTGGATGAATATTTGCATAAAGAGTAAATGTGGTCATGAATCGATCCACAGTATTGCGTATTAGCTGGGTGGCAATGGTGCAGTAGTAGTGTATTCGCTTACGGAATGGAAGGTCGTGCGTTCGAATCCCGGCCAAGTCCATTACTTTATACCGAATACATGAAATCGTAATCTCCCTAAGTAACTTAGACACCACCCGTGGAGAAAAACCCTACAACTGCACCCAAACACTTCTTTCCTATCTCTCTATTCTTTCTAATACCAAGTAGCTTACACTGTGTTCTTAGCAATATAAGGGTACTGTAACAAGAGAAAAAAAAATCCCTTTAGCGTAAGCAAATTATAAAAAAAAAAAATCGTATTAGCTGCTCAGATGGACGATTATGCGCACCGTAAACTTGACGACGTGATCTAAAAGTTTGGCGAACAGAGCGTGAATTTTGGAAATTAATTTCCACAATTAGTAAACGTTGTTCTGGTGTAAATCTTCCTTTGTGATTTGCCAAAGTATACAGGATACAAAATCAAACACACTTTATTAGTAGGGCAGCTAGCTTGACAGTTATCCCTATCAAAAGTTTTATCCTCTATGAAAAACACCCTATATACAAGGTGTCGCACCAATTGTGCTACAATAAGAAATTCAAATAACTTTTCTTTTAATTTATTTATTTTTTATTGTTTAGAAAATTAAATTTCATTCGATATAACTAATTGTTTTTGAAGATGATAGATCGTAAATGACCTCCACCCACGCATATGCGACATTTGATCAAGTAGTTTTCTTATTTCAAAGGTAAAACTGAAGTGAGGTGTCTTTTTGGTTTGGTGGTATCCAGTATACACACAGGTACAGGAACAACACGACGGTATCTTACATCAAGCATGCATGTGGCGATGTGCGTGTATACATTATGTGTACATCCTTCTTTTGAAGACGGCAGCTCTGATGTCGATATTCCAGGAATATTTCATTTATCGCCTATTAGAACAATTTACTCAATAAAATCATATTTACTCGAAAAGGTATACTCTTAAAAACAGTTGGGTATTACACTACTTTCCCAGTTAAACTTCAGAGATCATATTGACAATATTGGGCGCGTTCAATTTGCAAGGCAACGCGAGTCGACTGCAAGTTAACTTACGACTAGTTATTTGAACGCGTTACCTTGTTTTTTTATTTTTCTCAAAAAGAATCCAAACTTAAGTTTTCAAGAAGTTCCACTTTAAAATGACAAATTCAGAAGAAGATGAAGTTCTTAGTAAGTTATTTTAATCTTTTTATACGTTGAACCCCATTTAATCAAATTACGATTTTAGGTTGTTTGCTGTTGTGTTGTTTGTTGTAAATGACCTACTGGCGCCTGCGCTATCGCTGCATCATGGGCGTCTAAACGCAAGTGAAGAAAATTAACCTGTAAGGAGCAAGAGTTACTTTGAAAAACTCATACCAATCTATTCTCTGGATGAGTTTCGATTTCACTTCCGAATAAGTCGAATTTGCTTTTCGGTAACGCTAATTTTAAATAATCATAACACCAACATCTTAGTGGTTCCCATTTATTGTGCAGGATCTCTTGCATAAAGTTGGAAACGTGAAGCGGGTGCTGAACTTGGAGAAAAAAGTTTTATTTACTGTGTGGATGCTAAGTAAAAACGAAAGTTTCTTGTCTGTGGGTGACCGGTTTGATTTTGCCAAGAGTTCTGCTCATCATACCTTGTGCGAAGTACTGGATATTTTAAATTTCCTTTTGGCAGAGTATGTGAAAATCAGTACTCTGAGATTTTGCAGGTAAACGAAACTAATTTACGCCAAATTATTTAAAAACTCGATAATCGTCTTATTTTCAGTCATTCAGGGAAAAATCTGCAGGATACATTCCATGAATTACTGGCGCTATCGATGGATGCCACATTCAAATCAAGCAGCCGGTTCGCAATTCTATTGATTACTACAATAGAAACAAGGTGTACTCTGTACAAGGCAATTATTTGAAATAACAAATGATGCAGCTTATCCAGTTATGCAAAAGCTGGTAACTCCGTTTCGTGATAATGGCCATTTAAATGAGAATCAAGCTCATTACAATACACACCTAACCAGTGCAAGGATAACAATCGAACGTTCATTTGGGATTCAAAAAGGGCGATTCTAACGATTGAAATTTTTGGACGTTGCTAATCCTTCGATGGCAAACAAAATCCTAGCCGCTAGTGTTGTTCTTCACAACCACATTCAATTATTCACCGACGAAGATGATGTGGACAATTTTGTTTAGGAATTACAGAATAGTCCATCTGAACCTGAGGAACCTGAAAATACTCAAAGGTCGAACGCATCTCAAAAAAGAAACTATTTGTTATCGCTTTTTTTATTTTAATAAATTTCATTCAAGTAAAATAAAACGAACTGAGTTTTATTCATCACAATTTCAATGGACATTCTTAAAATTTATATATGTACATAGCTAGAATCCAAAAACAAGCAACTTTAAAACTAAGTAGGTAGGTACTTCTTGAGCATAAACCAACAACTTAAAAGATATGACTTCAAAAAAAAAAGATTTCTTAAACCTTATCAAAAAATCAGACTTCATGATACTATCAAAAAACTTAAAGGACTTCATAAATATTGTCAAAAAACTAAAAAAATACTTCATAAACATTATCAAAAAACTAATTAATATTAAAAAACTAAAAGAACTTCATAAATACATATTGTCAAAAATCAAAAAAAAATACTTCACAACATCGTCAAAAAACTAATTAAACTAAGACTCCATAAACATTAACAAAAAACTATGAGATGAGAAGTTTATGTTCGGTTTTGCATGTCGATATTTATTTGCTGCTCGCGCAAAATCCTTATTTGCCGAACTTCAGCAAGCATTTCTTCAGGTAGTTCCAATTTCCGTTCTTCGCAACGCCAACATCCTCTCACGTATATTTTCATTTCAGTTTGCACGACCCACAGTTTTTTTTTTTTTTTTTTTTGATGTTTTTTGAGCTTGTGCTCATCCTTCCACATGTAAGTTAAGTTAAATTTGACTTTTATTTCTATAAATATGTTACAATTAAAGTTTAGCCTAAGTCATAATAGGTTTGGCCTATGGCCGTCTCCCAGGTTGACAAAAATATAAACTTAAGTTCTTTTATTAAAAATCTCTTTTTATAATTTGTTCTCTATAACGAAGTGCAGCAACTGTGTAGTTATATAGGACATCCCATCCTTTTTCTCCATTTGAAATGTTTATTGCTTCATCTTCCTCTAAGACATGTTTTCCAAACATTGATAATCGAAATTCTTTTAGAATTGGAACAACACCAAGAAAATGAAAGACATCTTCTCTCTTTTTCATATTGCAGAGGTCGCAAAGTGTTGGTAAATCTGGACGATGTGGCATAAAATTTAAATGGACAAGTTCACCTCTCATTTTAAAGACAGTACTTATTTTTTCAGCTGAGTAACTGTCAAGGAAATACGTTATTTCATTTAAAAAATGGATAAGTTTGCTGTAATAGTTCCTAAATAGTGACGATTCGGCTACGTATGTCTGTCAAGATTCTCCAAAATTGAGTAAAATTTTTCTCTTAAGAGGTGTGGTTGCTCGTTCACCTGAACTGTCAGATTCATTCCGCATTCGGCTGCTACTTTCTGCCATTCCTCAAAAATGTTTCCATTTGTTCTAAATCTGCTTTTTAATACTACGTTTGGTATTCTGGATTCATTCATCTCTAATAATTTTAAAACATAATTGAAGTGCATTTTGAGGGTGTACAAGCGCAGGGGAGGAGTTCCAGTTTCAATGTATAGCATATGTTAGGGGTATTTTTTGGTAACCGGAATATCCTCTTTAAAAAGTAGCGAAGAAATTTTACCACATCATCGTAGGATTTGTAACCCCATGTTTGAGCTCCGTAGAGCAATATCGAGGCTGCAGTCGAGTGGAACAAAGTTTGTTTTGCACTTAGCGACACATAATTGTTTTTGAAACAACGTTCCCAGATTGCACAGATAGTTCTTTTAGCATCAGCTAATTTTTCACCAAAGTGCGGTTTTAAACATAAAGAAGGCGTTATTAGGATACCTATAAATTTGTATCTGGATACAACTTCAATTTCTTCATCGTCTAACTTCCACTTTTCAACACGTGAGTAACAACCTCCTGCATTTCTAAATATCATGACTTTTGATTTCTCAAGATTAACAGTGAGATTCCAACATTTACAATAAGCACTAAGTCTGTTTATCATAAGCTGCATTCCTTGGATAGTTTCACACAGAAATACGATATCATCCGCATACATCAATGCCGGGATTGTTACATCGCAGAACCTTATTCCACCTTCGACATCATCGGTTATATCATTAATGTATAGTATAAAGAGTAGTGCACTTAGAATACATCCTTGCTTAACGCTCATTGACGTTTTGAATTCTTCAGAGATTAACTCTCCATCCCACACGTACGCAATATTATTCTCATACAAAGCTCGCAGGATTTGAATGATTTTGCTTGATACACCGATTTTGGAAAGCTTGAAAAAGAGTGCTTCACATGGTATTGTATCGAAAGCTGCTCGAAAATCTACAAAGAATGCGTACAACTTTTTTTCTTGCTCTTGTAAGATTCAGCAATATTAGTAAGGCAGAATATCTGGTCGATTGTAGAATAACCTTTTCTAAATCCAGCTTGAAATTCTTTAAGAATGTTATTTTCTTGAACCCATTCGTATAATATTTTATATATCAATGCGGCAAACAGTTTGGCTGAAGTGTTCAAAAATGTGATTCCTCTGTAGTTCGTCGGGTCTTTGTAATCACCTTTTTTATGAAGTGGGAAAATGATTGCTTTCTTGAATGTATCAGAGACATTTGTAGAATCAAAGATTCGATTATATTCTATTGTGAGATAATTTATAAACTCGATTGTGCAATTTTTATAAAATTCGAACGGGATTTTTTTTTTTTTTTTTTTTTTTATTTATTTGATATTAATGAAGTACAAGTAAGAGTAAATCTTTTTGAAGTACTTGCAAAGGGAAAAACATCAGAAACAAAGAACAATAGATGTGTTTGAATAATTAAACAATAAATTCGTTAGCATTTTAGAAAATAGTAAAAAAAAAAAAAAACTAGTAAAAAAGCAATAACCCAGTGCATTAACAAGAATAACAAAAATAACAATAAGCAGTTTTATATTTAATACGAGCAATTTTCAGATAGGATTTTAAAGGTTAACAAGCCTAAATCGCATAAAAAGCCAATATAGCTTCTTTGAATTTATTATACGAATAATGTTGTTTTATATACGACGGTAAGGAATTCCATAATCGTATGGTATGAATAAAGAAAAATCTGGTTGAACTAGTATAAACGAAACGTGGAACAATAAGATTTCTAGATCTTACAGATTGGGGCAAAATGAGTTTTGAATACAGGTAAGGTGGTACTTTTGTTGTAAGGAGTTTATGTAAAAATAAGCAGATTCTTGCATTTAAATAGCTATCCAGTGAGCATCCTAGAATATGTTGGCTATAAATGGAAATGTGGTCGCATCTACGTAGACCGTATATATATCTAGCTGCATCATTAAAGGCCACATTTATCTTGCGACTAGAAATCGAATCTAAGCCACAGTATACATTTACAGCGTAACTTAAAATCGGAACTATTAATGTTCGGACAAGCTTCATACGAGTTTCCCGCGGGGTGAAATCAGCAGAAAACCACAATTTACGTAGACATCCATAAACACGACGGATAACAGAATTAATGTGATCACAACAAGACAAATTTTTATTTATATGAAAACCAAGACTTACGACAGTTTCACAGAAATTAATCTGCTCATCACAAATATAAATCGGTGGAACAGACCGGGTATCTACTACACTCTTCGAGATTATAATAGCTTGCGATTTATTTGGATTTAAAAGGAGTCCATTTTTTAATGACCATCCAGATATTGCTGAAAGGTCTTCATTCAATCTAAACGACAAATCTTCGCACAAACCAACCGGACGTGACATGTAAAGCTGTACATCGTCAGCGTAGAGGTGAAGTGTTGCACTCTTGCATATTGCGGGAAGGTCATTAATGTACATGCTAAACAGTAGCGGCCCTAAAATAGAACCCTGTGGAACACCAGCTTCAAGCAGTTTCCATTCCGAAAAAGTTTCACCTATCACCACCCTTTGGTATCTATCTTGCAGATAGCTTTTGATCAGGTCAGCGGCTCTTTTTCTCAAACCAAAATAATGATGCAATTTCTTACACAAAATGTCATGATTGACCTTATCAAAAGCTTTCGAAAAATCAAGTAAACACAATACAGTTATATTACCGTTATCCATTTCCATCCGTATGTCATCCGTTACTTTCATTATAGCTGTGGAGCAACTATGACCTGCTCTAAAACCAGATTGAGTTTCAGCCAAAAGATTGTGGTTCTTTAAATGGTTAGCAATCTGCTTTGCAATCACCTTTTCAAAGACTTTTGAAAGTATTGGTAGGATACTTATAGGGCGAAAATCAGTTGGGACCGTAGCATTCACCTTCTTTGCAACTGGAATAATTTTTCCTAATTTCCAACTTTGAGGGAAAGTGGATGACATAATGCAAGAATTAATAACATGCGTTAATGGGCGAACTATGTAAGGAAGTATGTATTTTACAAATTTAAGTGATATGCCATCATGTCCAATTGCATTCGATTTGATCGAAGTTATAAATGTATATATTTCAGCTAAACTAACCACTTCAAATTCCATGACAGGGTCTAACACAAGGTTTTCAGCGAGATCAAAAGTAGCCACCTCCTCACTTTGTAAAGTGAAATTGTTAATAAGTTCATCGGGATCAACATCACAAATGGAAACAGTTTTTTTAGTCAAACCGATGTCTTTTAAATTTTTCCACAATTTTTTAGCTGGAAGACTTGTATTTAATTTACTTTCATAGTATCTAATTTTAGAGCTACGTGTAACAAAGTTAGCATAGTTGCGGGCAGTTCGATAAAATTCCCAGCTGCATGAAGTAGGTACACGCTTCCATAATTTATACATTTTTGATCTTGCTTTTATGGCCGCGCAGACCTCCGACGTAAACCAAGGACATTTCAAGTTACGTATTGAGACAATTTTTTCCGGTACATGTTTGTTATAAAGATGTGTAATTGATTCTTCTAGGACTTTAGCCTTTTTATCTACTTCTGCGACCAATTGACAACTATTCCAATTCACTTGACAACAATCAGCAATAAGCGACTGGACGTCAATTGATTTAAAATCACGATAGGAAAAAACTGTCGAAATTGCGCTTCTAGAGAAATCAAGGTCGAGGGTGCAAAAAATTAAATCGTGATCAGACAGCCCTTCTAAAGAGCATTGATCTATAAGGAGAATCGACGAAGGGTTAGATACAAAAATTAGATCAAGCAAACTGGGGTAGCAATTGGGTGAAAAACGAGTAGGTTCCGAATTTAAAATACATAGGCCCAGAGAGGCGATATCATCTCGTAGAGAGCAGGAATGTAAGTCACCTTTCAGCAAATTAATATTAAAATCACCGCAAACTATTATGTTCTGATACATAGAGGAAAGAACTGACAAAACTGAGAAGAAAGGTGTAAGAGAATTTTGCCGATCAGGATTATAAACGCAAGTGACTAAGCATCTTTGACAATTATCATAAATCTCAATAGATAGATACTCTACAACATCAGCACCATCTGACTTATTCAATACTTTAAATTTTAAATTTGATTTAATGTAAATAGCCACTCCGCCTCCAGTAGTTTTGGTAACTCTATCATTTCTAATTAGGTTGTACCCAGGAATGCTGTACAAAAGACTATCAATCTCTGGCTTAAACCACGTTTCACTTATACATATAGCATCAACACAAACTGAAAAGAAAACATCCCGCAAAACATCTAATTTAGAAGCGTTTAAACTACGCGCATTTATGTGGCATACTTTAAAACCCTCCCTGAAATTTGAAAAAATATTAACTAATGCACGGGTAGAATTAAAAGATCGTTGCATAACAAAAACAATAACAAAGCAAAAAATAAAGAGAAAACTATAGAAATTAATAGAGAAATTTTAAAAATAAAAATAATAATAAATAAAAGAGTTGTATTCACTATGAGCGATCACTATTGGTTGTCTGGAAAACCTGTTGTTCGTCCTCTTTCCGCATAAGCAATCAAACTCTCAATGTTTTTACAAACGAACCCCTTCTCTGCCGCACTCTTTTTTACATACACGGTTCCATATTTGGTGTAAACAGAAAACAGCTGATTTCGCCTTTTTGCGCGCATTGCATGCTGGAGTATTGACCGATTAATTTTGGTTAGACTCTCGTTCACATACATATAACTGTCCGATTCTATCCCAACGTCACGGAGCCGTAGCTGCCTGCTTTTATTCTTACGGAAATTTGCAATTGATGACAAAAAAGCATTTCTCTCCATCGAAGTGTGAAACTTGAGAATAATCGGAGGGTAACGGGTTGAATGGTTTTGGTGCTGGTGCTGCCGGAGACGAAATATGTTTTTTATGTCTGGAAGATTAAGAGCAATAGCGTTACACAATTGTGTGAAGAGCAATTGTAAGTTCTCTTCTGGCGATTGGGGTACTCCAAAAATAATGGCATCAGCCGCAAGCTCTCTTCTTTCAAACATATCACATCTGTTGTTTAGATTGTCAACATCCACTTTCAGCTGTTGTGTTTCAGCAGCGAGTAATTCAAGTGTCCCCACTCGATCTTGTAGCTTGATAATAGATTGGTCGACTTTCTCAGTGTGTACCTTCCACTGTTGCTCCATATGCTCTAACCTTTGGACAAAATCGGATCGAATTTTTTCAATTTCACCTGTTATGTGTGCAAAAATGTTGTCGCTTAATTTGCTCAGCCTGTCATCTAGGTCTCCAATCGTAAGAGGGGTCGGTCCAACCATGTCTCTTTTTGTTGAAGGGGAATTCCGATTTAGGACAATAGCGTCTCTTGGATGAATTTTTGAGCGCGTATTTGAACTCATTTTGCGAGAGTTAAACAGTTGTTGAGCGCAATAAGCAAACAAATATTTTTGTATGTAAATAAGAATTTCGATTTTTTGATTTTTTGCAAATAATTACTTCACTTCAAATATAATGTTTGAAAGCTTTGCCGAATGAGAAAGAAAAAAACACGTCTATTCGCCTTTGTACATTACTGGATATATATACTGGGATGCGGTCAATACCTGGTGCTTTGTTTGATTTCGAGTTGTTTACAGCTTCCATGACTTCGTCCAGAGTAAACGCGGTGTCTAATTTTTCATCGATGAGTGGTGGGGCTGCATATTGAAATAAAGGGGAGGTTAGTGGAGCATTGAGGAGCTTATCGTAGTGAGTCATAAGTTGCGGGGATTTAAGAGACAAAGAGGTGTTTGACTTGTATCCGTTTATGTATTTGACAGCTTTCCAGAATTGCGCCGAGGACTTTGAGGTGTTTATGAGCGCGATATTTTGCTGCTCAAGGACTATTTTTTTACTATGACAAATGCGCTTGTATTCCCTGTTGGCATCTTGATAGAGTGTTTTGAAAATGTTGGCGTTATTCGTTCTCAAGAGCTTCAAACATTTAAAGGATTTGTCTCTTGCTCTCAAACTTCCACATGTAGATGTTCGTTATGGTGTAGGGTCAATCTCTGCCGAATGTAGGTTTGGGATATGCGGAGCTTATCGTGGGTGCTTTCTGGACTGTGACCTCATCAGAGTATATTTCTGATAGCTGATCAAAATATGGCCGCGACATTCGACCTCGTCCAGTTGAAGTTTTTTTGTTGTTGTCCAAAACTTTATTGTAATGTGTCCTGATGTTTGTCAGCTTTTTATCCAGAGCATCTTCTAAAAACGTGTAGCCCTTCTTCTCCATACTACCACGGCTTCGTAAAAAAGTCGTTCGGCAACGTATCTTTGGATCTGGCAAATCGGTCTTGAGCTTGCGGCATTCTTCAAGGAATAAAAGCACCGCCTTATGGTTCCAAACGGATTCCAACTCTAGAATGAGAATTTAAATATTATAGTTTTAAACAAAAACAAATGAGGATAAGTAAATTTACCAGTTGTACTTGTGTTTGGATATTCCTCACAAAAAATTCGAGTTTGAATTCGTTTTACAAGTGGGTACGCCTAAAGATAAAAGTACCAACTATTAATTTGAGTAGCTAATCACTGGAATCGAAAAAAAAGTCAATTTCGCTTAGAGGCAACATTTATTTATTAACAAATATTCCCTTAAGCTTTGTATGTTCATCATTGCACATGTTATTTCCAGTTCCTTGGGCAGCGCACATAACCTGAACTGCTTCTCAATCAACAGTCCCGTAAATGGGACAACTCCTGAGGCAGAAACATGAAATAAATTCGTAATGCTGTCTACATACCTACATATATTTAATAGGTACTCCAAGTTTCAAATTTAAATGGAAAATGTCTTACCAGATGGACTCGTGTTTGGCAATTCTGGTTGATCGTTTATTCATTATTGTTCGTGTCTAAAGATAAAATTAATATTCATATAGAATTACTAATCATGCGATAATAATTCGCAATACATATACCATGATTTGCGTTTGCCAAAGCACTACTCACATACATTTCGGCAAAACACGAATCTGCAACAAAAAAAAAAGGATTTATCTTGGATTTAACTTATTTCTGACAAAAACTTCTTACCAGCTATAATCCGATTAATAATTTCTTCCGTGTCATCAATTTCCACCAATTGTTCACCAAATTGCAGCTTAAGTTTCATTTTGTCGATAAAATTCCCAGCTGCATGAAGTAGGTACACGCTTCCATAATTTATACATTTTTGATCTTGCTTTTATGGCCGCGCAGACCTCCGACGTAAACCAAGGACATTTCAAGTTACGTATTGAGACAATTTTTTCCGGTACATGTTTGTTATAAAGATGTGTAATTGATTCTTCTAGGACTTTAGCCTTTTTATCTACTTCTGCGACCAATTGACAACTATTCCAATTCACTTGACAACAATCAGCAATAAGCGACTGGACGTCAATTGATTTAAAATCACGATAGGAAAAAACTGTCGAAATTGCGCTTCTAGAGAAATCAAGGTCGAGGGTGCAAAAAATTAAATCGTGATCAGACAGCCCTTCTAAAGAGCATTGATCTATAAGGAGAATCGACGAAGGGTTAGATACAAAAATTAGATCAAGCAAACTGGGGTAGCAATTGGGTGAAAAACGAGTAGGTTCCGAATTTAAAATACATAGGCCCAGAGAGGCGATATCATCTCGTAGAGAGCAGGAATGTAAGTCACCTTTCAGCAAATTAATATTAAAATCACCGCAAACTATTATGTTCTGATACATAGAGGAAAGAACTGACAAAACTGAGAAGAAAGGTGTAAGAGAATTTTGCCGATCAGGATTATAAACGCAAGTGACTAAGCATCTTTGACAATTATCATAAATCTCAATAGATAGATACTCTACAACATCAGCACCATCTGACTTATTCAATACTTTAAATTTTAAATTTGATTTAATGTAAATAGCCACTCCGCCTCCAGTAGTTTTGGTAACTCTATCATTTCTAATTAGGTTGTACCCAGGAATGCTGTACAAAAGACTATCAATCTCTGGCTTAAACCACGTTTCACTTATACATATAGCATCAACACAAACTGAAAAGAAAACATCCCGCAAAACATCTAATTTAGAAGCGTTTAAACTACGCGCATTTATGTGGCATACTTTAAAACCCTCCCTGAAATTTGAAAAAATATTAACTAATGCACGGGTAGAATTAAAAGATCGTTGCATAACAAAAACAATAACAAAGCAAAAAATAAAGAGAAAACTATAGAAATTAATAGAGAAATTTTAAAAATAAAAATAATAATAAATAAAAGAGTTGTATTCACTATGAGCGATCACTATTGGTTGTCTGGAAAACCTGTTGTTCGTCCTCTTTCCGCATAAGCAATCAAACTCTCAATGTTTTTACAAACGAACCCCTTCTCTGCCGCACTCTTTTTTACATACACGGTTCCATATTTGGTGTAAACAGAAAACAGCTGATTTCGCCTTTTTGCGCGCATTGCATGCTGGAGTATTGACCGATTAATTTTGGTTAGACTCTCGTTCACATACATATAACTGTCCGATTCTATCCCAACGTCACGGAGCCGTAGCTGCCTGCTTTTATTCTTACGGAAATTTGCAATTGATGACAAAAAAGCATTTCTCTCCATCGAAGTGTGAAACTTGAGAATAATCGGAGGGTAACGGGTTGAATGGTTTTGGTGCTGGTGCTGCCGGAGACGAAATATGTTTTTTATGTCTGGAAGATTAAGAGCAATAGCGTTACACAATTGTGTGAAGAGCAATTGTAAGTTCTCTTCTGGCGATTGGGGTACTCCAAAAATAATGGCATCAGCCGCAAGCTCTCTTCTTTCAAACATATCACATCTGTTGTTTAGATTGTCAACATCCACTTTCAGCTGTTGTGTTTCAGCAGCGAGTAATTCAAGTGTCCCCACTCGATCTTGTAGCTTGATAATAGATTGGTCGACTTTCTCAGTGTGTACCTTCCACTGTTGCTCCATATGCTCTAACCTTTGGACAAAATCGGATCGAATTTTTTCAATTTCACCTGTTATGTGTGCAAAAATGTTGTCGCTTAATTTGCTCAGCCTGTCATCTAGGTCTCCAATCGTAAGAGGGGTCGGTCCAACCATGTCTCTTTTTGTTGAAGGGGAATTCCGATTTAGGACAATAGCGTCTCTTGGATGAATTTTTGAGCGCGTATTTGAACTCATTTTGCGAGAGTTAAACAGTTGTTGAGCGCAATAAGCAAACAAATATTTTTGTATGTAAATAAGAATTTCGATTTTTTGATTTTTTGCAAATAATTACTTCACTTCAAATATAATGTTTGAAAGCTTTGCCGAATGAGAAAGAAAAAAACACGTCTATTCGCCTTTGTACATTACTGGATATATATACTGGGATGCGGTCAATACCTGGTGCTTTGTTTGATTTCGAGTTGTTTACAGCTTCCATGACTTCGTCCAGAGTAAACGCGGTGTCTAATTTTTCATCGATGAGTGGTGGGGCTGCATATTGAAATAAAGGGGAGGTTAGTGGAGCATTGAGGAGCTTATCGTAGTGAGTCATAAGTTGCGGGGATTTAAGAGACAAAGAGGTGTTTGACTTGTATCCGTTTATGTATTTGACAGCTTTCCAGAATTGCGCCGAGGACTTTGAGGTGTTTATGAGCGCGATATTTTGCTGCTCAAGGACTATTTTTTTACTATGACAAATGCGCTTGTATTCCCTGTTGGCATCTTGATAGAGTGTTTTGAAAATGTTGGCGTTATTCGTTCTCAAGAGCTTCAAACATTTAAAGGATTTGTCTCTTGCTCTCAAACTTCCACATGTAGATGTTCGTTATGGTGTAGGGTCAATCTCTGCCGAATGTAGGTTTGGGATATGCGGAGCTTATCGTGGGTGCTTTCTGGACTGTGACCTCATCAGAGTATATTTCTGATAGCTGATCAAAATATGGCCGCGACATTCGACCTCGTCCAGTTGAAGTTTTTTTGTTGTTGTCCAAAACTTTATTGTAATGTGTCCTGATGTTTGTCAGCTTTTTATCCAGAGCATCTTCTAAAAACGTGTAGCCCTTCTTCTCCATACTACCACGGCTTCGTAAAAAAGTCGTTCGGCAACGTATCTTTGGATCTGGCAAATCGGTCTTGAGCTTGCGGCATTCTTCAAGGAATAAAAGCACCGCCTTATGGTTCCAAACGGATTCCAACTCTAGAATGAGAATTTAAATATTATAGTTTTAAACAAAAACAAATGAGGATAAGTAAATTTACCAGTTGTACTTGTGTTTGGATATTCCTCACAAAAAATTCGAGTTTGAATTCGTTTTACAAGTGGGTACGCCTAAAGATAAAAGTACCAACTATTAATTTGAGTAGCTAATCACTGGAATCGAAAAAAAAGTCAATTTCGCTTAGAGGCAACATTTATTTATTAACAAATATTCCCTTAAGCTTTGTATGTTCATCATTGCACATGTTATTTCCAGTTCCTTGGGCAGCGCACATAACCTGAACTGCTTCTCAATCAACAGTCCCGTAAATGGGACAACTCCTGAGGCAGAAACATGAAATAAATTCGTAATGCTGTCTACATACCTACATATATTTAATAGGTACTCCAAGTTTCAAATTTAAATGGAAAATGTCTTACCAGATGGACTCGTGTTTGGCAATTCTGGTTGATCGTTTATTCATTATTGTTCGTGTCTAAAGATAAAATTAATATTCATATAGAATTACTAATCATGCGATAATAATTCGCAATACATATACCATGATTTGCGTTTGCCAAAGCACTACTCACATACATTTCGGCAAAACACGAATCTGCAACAAAAAAAAAAGGATTTATCTTGGATTTAACTTATTTCTGACAAAAACTTCTTACCAGCTATAATCCGATTAATAATTTCTTCCGTGTCATCAATTTCCACCAATTGTTCACCAAATTGCAGCTTAAGTTTCATTTTGTTGGTTGAAAAACTAAATTTAAATAAATAAATACAATGCACTTTTCGAAATCGGAAACCAAATGAATCAGATGTTTTTGACATTTCTATACCTCACAAACGAATTAGGGTTGATTTCTTTAACTTGTTAGAAGGGGACATTTTCAGTGAACAGCTGATAATCAAGTGATATATTCATCCAATCACAAAGGCTTTAATAGTAGTGACTAATAGTCGACTTGCAAATTGAACGCGCCCATTGTTTGTGATACAGATTCAAAGCTTGGATTCGTCAAACGAAACACCAACGATTTCAAGTACCTTACACATTCAAAACGCTCCAAATATCTCTTGTAAGATCTCATTTAGAATATTGCTGAATAATCTGGAATGCCTCTTACATTCTTCATTATTCCAGAATCGAAAGAGTTGGAGAAACTTTTCAATTTACATGTTTATTCAATTCAATTCACCTTCTTCAAAAAACCAGATGCTGCCTAATAAATCTAGGTTCTCTTGAATGTCGTCGTAAATATTTGTTCGTAATGTTTGTTAGAGATCTGATTCTATGTCAAATTCAGTGTCCTGCAAGTTTTCAATGATTTATTTTTCCACTCCCCTTCGACGTTTTGGTAGCTTTTTTAATTTTTCTGAAGTGAATCATAGAAGAACATATGCTCATAATGAGCCCAGGGCCGGATTTACAGGAGGCCAGCCGGGGCTACAGCCCTGGGCCTCCACAAAACAGGGGCCTCCACAAAACAGGGGACAAAATTCCGACGAGTAAACACCACAAACAAAATAAAAACCAAAGCGCCATCATTATCAAACACAGGACCGACGACAATGAAAATCATCTTCAATATCTTTGAAATATAACTTCAATATTCTCGGTCCTAAATAGCGGTAAATTGCAGAGGGGCGAGAAATACATTTCAAATCAACAAGCAGCTGCATTTGGGATCGACCGTTAAGCAACAACATATACATTACCGGACCCAGAGCAAGTCATCATGCTCGCAACAACGAACAACGAGAACAATAACAAATATAATACATGTCATCAACAAGGTAGAAAACGTGCCATACAAAAAAATAGGAATGAATATAGCTACACAAACAACAGACTATTGCGTTATTAGTGATTCGGATCGCATCATTTGAACGACACTTTCCTACTAGCCCTTCATAAGTATAGTTTTCTCCAAGCGGAAGTGTAAGTTTTCTCCTTTTTCCTGTTCTTGACTTTAATTTTTTGAATATACGGGGGCGTTCAATATATTCTCGGTATCGATATGAAGGAAAATGGAGAATTCAATTTAAATTGTCTTTATTTTTCAATATAATTTCCCCTAACATCAATGCATTTGTTACATCTTGAGATAAGCTTTTTTTAAACCCTCAAAAAAATAAATTTCCTCTTTCTCTGCAAAATACCCATTTATTCCCGACTTGAGTTCTTCATCATCCGAAAATCTTTTTCAACGAAGACGTTTTTTCAAATCCGGAAACAGGAAATAATCACTAGGGGCAAGGTCTGGACTATAGGGTGGGTGTTGGATTTCTCCGAAACCACAATCTCGCGCAGCAGCCTTGGAAACTCGCGCCGTGTGAACAGGAGCGTTGTCATGAAGAAGCAACACACCCGCTGCGAGTTTACCCCGTCTTTTCTTTTTAATTTCCTCCCGCAAATTATGCAAAGTGGAAGCGTAGGATGTGGCGTTGATGGTTTCACCTTAATTTTTTGTACTCAATGAGCAAGATTCCCTTTGAGTCCCAAAAAACTGTGCCCATGAGCTTCCGGCAGACGGAGTGACTTTGAACTTCTTCGGGTGGTCTGTTCCTTTTTTATGCCACTGCATAGACTTTTGTTTGCTTTCAGGGTCATAGTGGTGGACCCATGTTTCGTCCCCAGTAACAATTCGATCCATAACACCGTCCGCGTTCTCACTACACATCTCCAAAAGCTCTCTACAGCATGCAATTCCCACTTTTTTCTGAGGCGCTGTGAGCATTCGTGGCACCTACCTTGCACTGACCTTTGAAAGGTTAAGATGGTCATGAAGAATGGTGTGAATGGTACCAATTGAAAGCTTGGTGATCTCTGCCATCATTTTCATCTTTATTCGGGCATCCTCAAGAACAAGTTTATCGACTTCGTTGATGCTTTCTCTCGTTCAAGCAGTAGCCGGGGCGCCGGAGCGGGGGTCGTCTTCAATGCTTTCTCTGCCTCTCTTGAACTCACTTGACCACTTTTGCACAGTTGATAATGAAGGTGCGGAACCCTGGTAAATAGCCACCATCTCTTCATGAATAGTTTTTTGACTTTTTCCTTGCTTAGTGAGAAATTTAATTACAGCGCGATGCTCAATTTTCACCATCATCGTCTCAGTTGCCATTATGATTCTGTTTAACTAGAGATAAAACGCGAATTAATAATCACATTTATATGAAATTTTACATGAATGCACTAAAATAATAGTATTACTTGATAAATAAGTCAATTTATATATACAACTACAGCTTCACCCCGATACCGAGAATATATTGAACGCCTCTCGTATTCCTGTTGCATTTCGTGCAGTTTTTAAATAATTCACGTGCGTCTTCAAAGCTACGGACATTGTTCAACAATTTAAATCCTTTCGAATTCGTGTGGAAACATGTGAGTATTTTTATTTTTATCTTGTAACCTATTTTGTGTTTCTGCTAATGTTTGCTTTTGCTCGACTATCAACTCGACGACTTTTTTAGGCGCATTTTTTCTTAAGTCTTAACTTTTTTTATAGTGGAATCATGAGTGATCGTCACAAAACTCCTCGAGATTTTGCTAGTGGCTCCCAAAGCAGGAAATTGCAAGCGAAACGTGGGAAGGAATCAGAAGAAACTTTAGCTAAAACACGCAAATTGACCGGTTATTTTACGTCGTCAAATAAAGAAGAACTCTCTCAAAATACTAAAAAAAACAATAGGGATTCCACAGTAGATGGAGATGTTTTCGATACTATCCAAGATCATCCTGAAGTTTCATCAGGCGACAACACACAATTTTCTAAAACTGATTATCAGAATCAAGAGCAAGCAGAATTTTGTGGTCTCAAAAATGGCATTGGTCTTTGGCCTGACCGCATATAAAAAGAAATGATCGAATATTGCACTGAAAAAGGTTCCACAGAAATTCAAAACTGCGATGAAGTATCTCTGCAGAATTCAGTTCTTCAAGATCAGTCGCGAGATAGTTCCAACTTTGTTCGAAAGTTTTCAAAGAATATGTTTACACGCCACAATATAAATCAAGAGACCGTCCATCGATTCTGGCATTGCTTTTCTCCAACTACGGTGAAAATATATTGTTATGCGTGTAAGTTAATGTCCATTCAAAACACAAAACTGAGTGGAGAAGGCTTCAGTGACTGGAAGCATGCATCGTCTATATAAACATGAGATTTCAAAGACTCATTTGGAATCAGTAATGAGTTTAGTGCAACGGGGAAAAGTCACAGGACGCATCAATTCTACGATTTCGTTCTGAATTTATATAAGTTTATCACAGCAAGTACAGTGCGATACCAAATTCGGAATGAAAAATTATCGCAGACGAAAAGCGGACAATCTTACGTTTTAAAAAACCTTAGCGATACTCGTTGGTCCTGTCGAGCTGAAGCTACGAAAGCTATTGTCGATGGTTATTCTGAAATCGAAGGAGCTCTAACCAGCACATCTTTTGATAAGAAGCAAAAAGACATCGTGAGGAATGAAGCATCGAACCTTTTACGAAAGATGAGTTGTCTCTAAACCGCTCTATTTGCTATCTTTTGGAACGACATCTTATAGCGATTCGAAGTTACAAACAATATGTTGCATAATCCGAAAATGATAATGATATACAATCCGCACCGGAACAAAAAATGTGAGGTTGGATCCACTCGAGTATATGAAAGCAGAAGACGCAAATCTGTCACCAAAAGAGAAATTCAAAGTATCCGCTTTTATCCCAGCTATCGATCAGCTATGTGTTTCTCTTACTGAAAGATTACCAACGACCATACCACGTCGAGTTAATCGGTTCTCGTCAGATCACCGCAATTAAAACTACGTTGGACGTGGTTAGTGCGTAGATGGGGGACCGTTTGAGAACAACCGCGTGTCGTTGGTCAGTCCCATCTACAGAGTTGAGGTAGATAATACATACGTGGTATCACAATGGAACTAAATTGGTCTAAGTGTGCCGGCTTCTACCGACAGCCACATAAACCTAACCTAACCTAACCTAACATACTGAAAGATTCCATGCATACGAAGATGTGCGTTCGCGATTTGGACTTCTCAATCAAATAGAGAAGATGGATGCTTCAAATTTGCATGCTGCAGAGGCTTTGGTGAAAGTATACAATTATGATTTAGAGCCTTTGGTACTGAGTTGGTTTAATTTGTATCTTCGATCAACTTATACAAAAAGGATTATAGAAAAGACCAATCTACCGAGCTATTTTGCTATCACATTCTTGAAGATCAAAATTTTAGAGCTACACTACCAAGCATTGAAATTGCACTCAGAATGTATTTGGTTTTGATGGCGTCTAATTGCACTGGAGAGCGCTCATTTTCAAAAATGAAAATTATAAAAAATAGACTTCGAACTACGATGGGACAAAATCGTCTATTAAAGCTATGCTGACTATGGCAGCATTGAAAGCAATTTTTTACTGCGGGAATTGGATTTCAGCGAAATTATCAAGGATTTTTCGTCGAAAAAAGCTCGCAAGGTTTCGTTTGTTAGCGCTTTAATATAATTTAATATAATTCATGTTTTTGTCTATATTTATATATTATGTTTGTTAAGATAATTTACTTGGATTCGCAATAAATTATTAAACACTTGACAGAAAAAGATTGTTCATTTTATTTGGAAAATAATAAGCCAAGGGTCCCACTCATTTGTTGCCCCAGGGCCTCCAGACCTTTAAATCCGGCCCTCAATGAGCCTATTACTCGCTGCATTAAAATAACTATCTCCATCATTTCCTCTTGAGACATTGACCTCTTCTTAAGTTGTACTAGACATCGTTTAATTTTGGAACTGTATTAATGCATATTTTTTTTAAATCGCTACTGCTTTTATTCCAACTTTGTTATTTATACCATTGTATTATGTATTGTGTAAATATTTTTATTTTGCTCACGTTTTATTTTGTAAGTAGTTGTAGTAGTAAGAGAATTGTTAACGTTACTTGATGAAAATAATAAATAAATAAATAAATCAAATGGGCCAGAGAGACGTGCACGTAATTGTCAATTGCATGTCACGTCGTCTAGTCGACGAAGCCTCCACAAGCCTCTTTAGCAATGGCAGCGATATTTTCGTCCGAACATGGGTACGGGCCTTCCACGGCTTCCTCGTTCTTGTGTTGTCCCAGTCTCTAAGTATCGCGGCTAAACGCCACATTGAACTACCAGTGGGAGCTTGGCGGCCAGGGAAACGGGCACGAAATGGATGTTGGCTCAAATCACTGATGAATTGTTCATCAAAATCGTCATGACCTTTAGCGTAAAGCGTTACATTGCTTATTGTCACAAATTCTTGTTCTGTTTGCTTCATGCTTCACAAATGTCTAAATAAAATGGAACTTTCTGATAAGGTCCGGCAATATCGCCCTTCTTTTGAGAGGTCAGAGGCCTAGATTAAGCTTAAAATTATCAGTTTCAAATACTTTCTTCAAATTAGATGGTAGACTTTTCATGTAAAAAGATGGGCTTATCTTATTACTCGTTTTTTCCCAAAAGTAGGTAATAAACACCTCCTACAAGGGTGGCCATTATGCATGTGAACTGGCTGCCATTTTGTTAGAAATGAAAAAAAAATAGGTTCGTTTCCACCAAAAGTTTATTTGAAGGTGTAAAATTGATGACATTGAGTTAAAAAATAATATCTATATATAATATATGGTCAAATAAGAAGTAATAATAATTCCGCGTTCTTCAGGTGTATATTGCTAAATTGCTTGTTGTCAACTTATTCTCTTTCTGTCTACAACATAAATGTCAAATGACATTTGATGCTATTTGCAAATGTTATGCAACATTCACATTATGACACTACTTTTGCCCTACATTGTATACACAAAATTGAAACATAAAATAATAGAAAATATGGGTGCAGTTATTCAGTGGTTTATGCGTTGGTCTACTGATCGAGATGTCTCAGGTTGAAATCACGACGGATCTCAGTTACATCTCAAGATTCTTTTCCACTTTAAAGTGGCTGACATTGTTGGTATCCGAAATAGGCAGTTACGCTGTTCTACTTATGTAGTCAGGCAAAGCCAAAAGTACTGAGTTCACTACAATTTTAAGCACTATTCCAACTGTGGTGGACACACCAACCGGAACTGTGACACACGAAAAAGCTACACGAGCTGCACATCAACCACTTGTATACAAGGACTACTACAAATGATTGTTATACGTTTAACGAATGCCATGCTGCCCCCCTGCAACCCCCCTGCTACTGTTCGATTTGGAGTAGGTGGGAGGAGCGGTTTTGAAGCTTTGGGTTTATGTCCCCATGATAAGCTTAAGATTTTGCTTATAGAGTGTGATAACTAACTGCACTTTACAGTTGTTTGTCTAATTCTAAATGTTGGATATTAGTTCCCTCTTCTTATTTTTGAATGTGTACTAAGTTCCCATACAAAAATGGACTTTTTTTTTATAAATTCTGGCTCGCCAAGGCGATTAAATAGGGGGCACTTCGACCTAAAAAGATATTTTGTGCCATGTGGGCCAGTAAAATTTAGACCAGTAGAGTTGCCACTTTCCGTGTAAAGCGGACAATTCTACTAGTAGAAGAATTCTTTATGTCCTCGGGGCACATTTGTTCCCTGAAAAAGATCTTCTTTCTAATTCCGTTTAGGGCCGGACATTCACATAAAATGTGTTCAGCTGACTCGTCCTCTTCAAGACAGAGTCGGCACTCAGGAGAGTCTACTATTTTCATTTTGTGTAGATGATATCTTAAACAATGGTGGCCAGTAAGGTAACCTACTAAGTTTTTGATATCATGCCTGCTTAGGTTTAGGCATTTGCTGGCATTTTTATTGAAAGGCCGAATGGCTCGTTTGGTCTGTCTTAAAACTGGGATGCTTTCCCAAAGATGGATACATTTTCTGTGTTCCCAGCTTTTTATTGCTGCTGTTGCTGCTGATCTAGGAGTGCAGCAGAAGGGTTCGGGACCTATTAAGGGTGTTTCCGAAACTTTTCTGGCCAGTTCGTCGGCCTTTTCGTTACCTTCCACCCCGACATGACCCGGAACCCACCTTAGCTTGGTCTTGTTACTTGTTCCGAGTGCCTGTAGGGAATTGAAGCAGTACATGACTGATTTGGAGTCAATCGTATGCGAGCTAAAAATGGACTTAGATCCCACTTTAAATGGGAACTAAGTCCACTTCGCGGAAGTGGTTTTATTTCCCACTATGTGGGAACTAAGTCCCTCAGTGGACTTACATAGTTCCCGTGGACTTATTTCCCTGCACCATTTTTTTCAAAATAATTCATGTGAGTAGTAATCTATAGCAATGCGTAAGCCACGTTTAGCTATGTGATATAGCATCGTGGTTAAAGAATCCGTTTTTTTAAACAAGGTTCCCAAAAAAGAAATTTTGTTGGCGACTCGTGCTGTCACGAACTCATTAAAAATTCAAACTATTTGCAACTCCTGTACAAAACATCAATCATAGGTACCTACCTGTGAATTGCCCTTCAACGTCGGAAAAACCTAACACGTTACTAAATAAAATATTTCCAAAAGATACCCATTACCCGCTCGAGGAATGGTTTACATCAGCTTCTAATCCAGAATAATTTTAAATTCGCTGATGAGCAACTTATTAACTTAGATTTTTCTATTATTTTAATCTCCTTCCAATATATTGATCATCCAGGATTAAACTCAGGCTATCAATTAGTGCCAACGTTAATGGCTTAGCCAAAGTTAATTATAATTTCAAAATATTGGCCAGCGGCGGGCGCTCTCGACTGCTCCGCTACCTCTTTGCTGAATGCTGCTGTCGTGTTGATGTGGTGTACTCGTATTAGCCTTTAGCCACTTGAACGAAACTCAATTACGAAAACCGCAATTAATTTCACCATTCCTCGATGTAATTATATTTTGTGGTATTTCTCATTTTCAGTGAGGGATCCTATGATTCGGCGCTGCAATTTGCTTCGTAATTTCCTCCTGCAATTAATTTCAAGCAAAAAGTACGAGTACACCTTCAGCAGTAAGTCTTGTTCATTTATTCCGTAACGACTTAAGACTTAAGCCACTGCGATTGTCTTTTCAAAAATATATGAAATTAATGTTTTTGGCTTAGTATGGAATATGATGAAGGAGATGGTTTTTTAATCGAGCTCATCGAGCGACCCCTGAGCTAGCTCAGAGATAAAAAACAAATACAAATTTTGTACTCAGAGCGCTCCGAGCTAAAAAATTAACACAGTTCTTTTTTTGACAGCTCAGTGCCCCGCTCGGAACTAAAAAAGAAAAACGCCTAATATGTTCCATGCCATTAAAAAGCATTGGTTCGAAAACGTGCGGCGTTGTTGTCAAAGTTGAAGTCGGAGTTGATCTGTTTCTACCATAATCCTCTCTCGAAGTCCCTATCAGTGAATATATGTGAAACATGAAATTGATATAACGTGACGTTATTTTGCAAAAGTATTGTCCAGAGATGGGCACTTTTTTTAAACGAAAAAATGAATTTATTACATCTGCTATAGATTTTGGTAGTTTCGTGAGGTAGATTACCCTGTCATCTCTGCTTTTGACTCTTAAACCGGAATCAGATGTGCAGCGAGGACGCACGCAGTAATGAATTGCGATTGCCATCATTCAGTATGCTTTTTGCCTGACTTAAATATTACAGAACAACCAAACAGACCTGAGTCTGTTAGGTATTGTCATAGAATTTTACAGCACGAAACGTCTGAAAGGTAAATTTATACCAAATTGTGCTGTTCTACTAAAATCAGTGCAGGACGAGTCGTGCATCAAGGCGATTTTAAAATAAAACATTGCTTACTGCATATCAATTCTTTATGCAAGTTGTCTCTTATTTTAATCTTGATGCACCGATTGTAGTAGAACAGCACAATTTGGTACAACTTTTCCGGCTTGACGTTTAGTGCTGTGAAATTCTATGACAATACCTAATAGTTTAGTCTATTTGGTCGTTCAGTAATATTTAGGTCAGGCATAAAACATACTGAATAAAGGCAATTTCTTACTGCACATGTGTTTCATATGCACTGATGCATGCATTGCTGCGTTTATCCCTGCTGCACATTTGTTTCAGCCATAGGCATTTCTTCACTTAATTTGTTATTATAACGGGCCACTGAAATGCAGACCGTGTGGAAGTATATTTTGATCGATATCTAACATCGAACCCCTTGGTTTCCTGAAGATTTCATTGTATTGCCTATGAGCTCACTGGTTCCTCCCTTTGTGCACGAAATACGATTATGGGAGTCGTTTAATAGCTGGTTAATTCGAAAGGTGACATGTAACGCATGTGTTGGCAATACGCACGTTTTCCATTGTGATTCCCTTCGCGGGTATTCCGTGATAATTGGATTTGCGTGACATATTTAAAAATTATGGGCAGATTCACATTAAAAGGTGTGAAAAAAATCGAACCTAGTAGTAGAAGGAATTATTTACTACAAAATAAATTATGCGGCAAGTGGGTCAAAGGCATAATATCCCGGGGCCGGGCGTCCTCCCTAAACATTCTCTTTTGTGCGTACATATAATTATCGCCAAACGAAGAACGTGAGTTGGTCACGTGAAATTAATTTCTTCCAAGGACACGCGAAAATTTTCTTTTTTACGTTCGTTCCTTTTGGGGCCATTTAATTGACTTAAAAGTGAACGATGTAATGACTACATAATACTCGTATGTACGAATTTAATGTTAATTATACAGGGCCTCTCTTTTTGATTTATTAGACTCAATACATTTAACTTAAGGTTCATGTTTGTATTCACACACATTAAGTCTAGTCAGCCTTTCGATGATCGATGCTGGCTGAATATTAGAAAGGATGACATATTATGGCTATAACGATGTTATACGTGGGAAGTAATTTTAAGTGCAACAGTGCATAAATACTTAAGCACAGCCATGTCGGTTTGTGGTAAATTTGGGTTAGCGGTTCGGTTATAGTGACTTGCCTCACATGCACTCATGTTCGAGAAGTCACTTTGGCGTTTATAAGTAGCTTCAAGTTTAATGTATAACCCAACATTTGAACCGTGTGGAAGGATATTTATGGCACGGTGTGCATTTTCATTCTCCACGAACAGAAGAAGCGAAGTGTTAGCTGTAACCTTGTTGGCATGATTTAGTTTAGTGCTGTTTTTTTTTGTACTCGTTAATGGGCGTAGAAAATAATGTGCAGTGCATGTTAAATACATACAACAAACACGATACCCAAATTTGGAAAAAAAAGAGCAGATTAATAGTTCTGTTATCGACAACGCAGATATAGCTGCATTGCTTCCAAGTACCATTTTCGAATTATTTCCGATGAACTCTCAGCAAATGTCAATAAATTCATCCATTTGACATTACCATAATCGACAAATCTAGCCGATACATGGATAGATTTCCATATCTTATTTATTTAAATAAGCAAATTCGCTTTTCATCCTTCTGACTACTTGAGTCATTCAAAATAAAATTAGTATCTACAAAATTAATATTTTTAAGTACCTATATGCATTTTATTCCTCATATCCTCTTTTTCTGAATCCATTCTTTTTAACTTTCTCATATATTTAGTATACTAAAGAGATAGATACATATATATTGCAATCGAGCTGAAATTTCGAACTCAAACTCAAAGTTGACTATGAGAAGTCCAAAAAAGTGTGTTCCGAATTTCAGTCCCACCGGTGCGTTTGCCACCGAGCCTCCAGCTATAATGGGTGGACAGATTTACTTCAAACTTCGTATTTGGGGTTTGTAGGCCTATATTTCAGGGCCTCTTTTTTTTTATTTTATCGCTTTAAATAATGGTACCTACCATACACATGGTTTTCCCAACACCGATTTTCTTAAAAATGGCTCTAACGATTTTGATAATTTTTGAAATATGTATAAAGTAACTAACGTGAGCAGGGTGGCGACGGTGTAGAGGTTAGTGTGTTGGCTTGTGACCCGTGCGGTGCAGGTTCAATCCCCATGGGGAACAACAAAATACGCCACCCAATCACATGCCTCTACACCAAAAGGAGGATTTCTGCCTGGTAGTACAATGGACCGTTACCGAGTCTGAGTGCTCTGGGATTTGGATTTCCTTTTTCATTAAAAAAAAAATAAAACAAAATAAAAAAACATAGGGACGGGCTACAGTCCGCTTGGGCGAACTGTTGGATACCCTATTCTTATTCCTATCCCTCATAAGTGGGCGTGACAAAAGTCTAAGTATGGTTAATTTGTTAAGAACGCTCTACATATTTTGTTATATAACATTTAAAGGATTTTATCAAAAAAAACGCTCCCTAGCTCAAACTTGGGTGTTTCAATAAAATTGTTTTATTTAATTGTGGGCGTGTCAGTAGGCGGATTTAAAAAAAATTAACACATGAGCATAAAGGGCCCCTAGAGAGTATATATTATAAATTTCAGCTCCCTAGCTCAAACTTTGGATTTTCAAAAAAATTGTTTTATTTATTTGTGGGCGTGTCAGTGGGCGGATTTTGAAAATATTTATACATGAGCTTAAAGGGCCCCTAGAGAGTATATATTATAAATTTCAGCTCCCTAGCTCAAACTTTGGATTTTCAAAAAAATAGTTTTATTTATTTGTGGGCGTGTCAGTGGGCGGATTTTGAAAATATTTATACATTAGCTTAAAGGGCCCCTAGAGAGTATATATTAAAAATTTCAGCTCCCTAGCTCAAATTTTGGTTTTTCAATAAAATTGTTTTATTTTTTTGTGGGCGTGGCAGTGGGCGGATTTTGAAAATTTTATATCCCGAGCAGTTTTAGGAGTCATAGATCATATATAAAAAAATTCAGCTTCCTAGCTCAAAATTCGATTTTTTCCAAAATTTTGTTTTTTTGAGTTTGTGGGCGTGTCTGTGGGCGGATTTCAAAAATTCGTAAACTTGATTATTTCGGGACCCTAGAGAGTATATGGTTAAAATTTCAGCTCTCTAGGTCCAGTTTAAAGGCCTAATTTTTGCCGACGGACGGACGGACATGGCTAGATCGACATTACTATCGATGCTGATCATAAATATAGTAACTTTTAGGGGTCTACGGGCAATATTAAGGTATGTTACAAACTATGCGTCAAAATTAATATACCCCTAGAATAGGGTATAATAAGTAACGTGAGCCTAAGGAAATATTTGCGAATATACATCCCGGTCAAAGAAAACGACGTATTTGAGATTCACTTCACTGATGCGTTTTAATTGCACCTAACATATGTGTCGTTGAAAAAGCCGTAAAAACTGTGTTACCGCAGTGGGATTTTAGTCAGCAACACAGCAGTTCTCTCCAGTGATGCCGTTTAAGCATTATTAAGACCAAAGAAACGCTTTCAAAAATCTGAAAAGAATGCCAAATGCTTTTTTGGCATTTTCGCTTTTTTTAGCATTGCTGAGTACCTAGATTAATTCAGTTCCTGTTAAATTATTAACCACCCTACAAAAATCATTGCGGTTCACCCTTAATAGCATAGTTGAATATTTCTTTGTCAGCGATGATTGTGTGGATTTGTAAACATGCAATTAAGAGGAATTAAGTATATTAAATTTAGTATGAAATTTATTTGAACTTAGCACACATAATAATTCTGTGATTTAAGGTCAATGGCACAGTTGTAACCTTCCAACGTGGGGTAACGCACTAAGCACAACAGTTCTTTGGAGTCAGGTACTGAATTTTAAACATGCTTCTGAAGAAAGAACTTCTATGGAGCTGCCCCCTTTTTTTATTGGTCTCCTTCGTTGTCGATTTTAAACTCTGATTTATTTTTACAAACAATGTAAAAACAAAAGTCCGTAACAAAAAAAAATACTATTAAATAGCATTATTCGAATAAGAGTTGGGCGAAAGTTGGAAGCGAATGTTGCTTTTCGTATGATATATCCCCGAACGTGGTTCGTAGCTCGGCCAAATACGAAAGACAAAATGAAAACATTTGAGGAGACTTGGTCGGAGGCGTTAATTGATGAGATTTGGTCTGAGATTTAAAGTATTTTAATAAGTCAATTTACACAATTTATTAATTTTTTTGAAGAAAAAACAAAAGTGTTATGAGTTTCTATGTAATATAATGTACATAATGTAACCATGAATGACTGAATTTACTGTTGGGAAATATGTAAAGGGTCTCTCAATAAGGGCTTGATAACTTCTTTTTAAAATAAAATGCAAACTACTTGAGATATCTGAAAAAAAATTATTGGCTTGAACTACTCGTACTATCAAAACATTTGTGAATTTAATTCGACTTCGTTCATACCACGGGAACGTATGCAGCGGTCGATACCTTGAGCCCAATTTTTGATGACTCAGCCGAACATTTCGACCGATGCGACCCCTATTTCTCGTTCAATATTAGCTCAATTTAATGATTTAATGTAGCCGCTTAAAAAAAATTTTAGAGGCGTTAAATCAGACGATATCGGCGGCCAGTAGACGATTCCGTTTCTCGAGATAACACATTTACCGAACTGAGACTTCAATAATTCGATTGTTGCACCCGCTGGTGTGGCTTGTGGCACCGTCTTGTTGGAACCACATATCACTGATGTCAAATTCATGCAATAGATTATAGAAATAACGTTCCAACATGTCTCCGCAGCGATTGCCATTTACTGTAACGTGGCGGTCATTTACCGACGAAGCGGTTTAACCAAAAATGCGCTTCATCGCTGAACATGATTTTGCGGTGAAATTCTTAATTTTCTTCCATCATGTCCAGAGCCCAATTCGAGAACGTACGTCGCATCATATGATCAAATGGCTTTAGTTCTGGGGTCAGCTTCATCTTGTAAGGGTGCAGGCTAAGATCCGACGCCTCTAGGGCAGCGATATTCTCCACACTTCGGGCAAAACGTAGTCTCACTGGCACTGCAACATCAAGCAGTGAATATTCTGCCTCAAATTTGTTCGCTACACTGGGAATTGTCTACTGGGACGAGAATTACGGCCGAAAATTGACGTTAACGCTCTTAAAACCGCAAACACCAACTCAGAATTTCGGTAGTAATTGTAAACGTTGTTAATTCGTGTAGGTACTTCACCATGATGAAAATATTGAAAATGTTGAATTTACTGAATATTTTGACATTGACAGTTCGGTAATCGGTTCACACTGAAAGTTTGAAGTTGTCAAGTCGCTAATGAAAGACCCGTTAGGTATAAATATTCTTTTCATGTAAATTTTAAGTTTATTTTTTTTCATTTATTCACAAGTTTGTTCATATAAAACATTTTTATATTTTTTGTTGAATCTTGCGTTCTGTTTTTCGAGCTCCCATACAATGTAGCATTACAACATTTTATATCTAGCTTTTCGGACAACACTGCTTCTGTCATATTTAAGTGCAATGCTGTTTTAGATTTTTCAGTTTACTGCGAGAAAAGGGAGAAAGCAACAAACATCAACTCACCATCATCTGATTCGATTTCGTAGCATTTAGGTAGATTAAAGTTGTGGAATTTATTTTATTTCTTCCGCGGCGTGTATTTAACTTGATTTATTGCTGAAAATGGAGGTGTTGTTCACTCTTCATAAAATATATTTTCAGTCACGTTTTCCATTAATAAAAGATTAATTCAAAAATAAAAAACTCGATACTCATCGATTTAGTTGCGTGTATGGGGAGTTTCACTTCGAACGTTTTCCACGATGCGATGCAAAACGCATTCAACACACCGACTAATCTTCGAATGTATTCTGCGATGCCAAGTGGTGATTTGCAGTGAAACGTTAACCCGTCGTTTTCAACTATAGGGGTGAAAGTCGAATAGCTGTACTTCACAAAAATGCTAATATCTCAAAACCGGGTCAAGTTACTATCACGAAAATGTACTTATACTAACGTTTGGAACGAATTCCCTTCTAAAAAATTTTGAAATATTTTTTTATATCAATTTTATTCATTCAAAGTAAATACATTTTTGAAAATTTCACTTTTCTCGGACGATTTTAATCATTTCAATGTCTTGATTACTTGGGTTGAGTGTCATAAAGTACTCGATTAACGGGACTTGGGGAAACCAACAATAATATATCAAAACGGGTAATATTATTACAAAGAAATTAAATATATTAGTAGATACCTACAATATGTATATAGCTTAAAGGGCCCCTAGAGAGTATATATTAAAAATTTCAGCTCCCTAGCTCAAATTTTGGTTTTTCAATAAAATTGTTTTATTTTTTTGTGGGCGTGGCAGTGGGCGGATTTTGAAAATTTTATATCCCGAGCAGTTTTAGGAGTCATAGATCATATATAAAAAAATTCAGCTTCCTAGCTCAAAATTCGATTTTTTCCAAAATTTTGTTTTTTTGAGTTTGTGGGCGTGTCTGTGGGCGGATTTCAAAAATTCGTAAACTTGATTATTTCGGGACCCTAGAGAGTATATGGTTAAAATTTCAGCTCTCTAGGTCCAGTTTAAAGGCCTAATTTTTGCCGACGGACGGACGGACGGACGGACGGACATGGCTAGATCGACATTACTATCGATGCTGATCATAAATATAGTAACTTTTAGGGGTCTACGGGCAATATTAAGGTATGTTACAAACTATGCGTCAAAATTAATATACCCCTAGAATAGGGTATAATAAGTAACGTGAGCCTAAGGAAATATTTGCGAATATACATCCCGGTCAAAGAAAACGACGTATTTGAGATTCACTTCACTGATGCGTTTTAATTGCACCTAACATATGTGTCGTTGAAAAAGCCGTAAAAACTGTGTTACCGCAGTGGGATTTTAGTCAGCAACACAGCAGTTCTCTCCAGTGATGCCGTTTAAGCATTATTAAGACCAAAGAAACGCTTTCAAAAATCTGAAAAGAATGCCAAATGCTTTTTTGGCATTTTCGCTTTTTTTAGCATTGCTGAGTACCTAGATTAATTCAGTTCCTGTTAAATTATTAACCACCCTACAAAAATCATTGCGGTTCACCCTTAATAGCATAGTTGAATATTTCTTTGTCAGCGATGATTGTGTGGATTTGTAAACATGCAATTAAGAGGAATTAAGTATATTAAATTTAGTATGAAATTTATTTGAACTTAGCACACATAATAATTCTGTGATTTAAGGTCAATGGCACAGTTGTAACCTTCCAACGTGGGGTAACGCACTAAGCACAACAGTTCTTTGGAGTCAGGTACTGAATTTTAAACATGCTTCTGAAGAAAGAACTTCTATGGAGCTGCCCCCTTTTTTTATTGGTCTCCTTCGTTGTCGATTTTAAACTCTGATTTATTTTTACAAACAATGTAAAAACAAAAGTCCGTAACAAAAAAAAATACTATTAAATAGCATTATTCGAATAAGAGTTGGGCGAAAGTTGGAAGCGAATGTTGCTTTTCGTATGATATATCCCCGAACGTGGTTCGTAGCTCGGCCAAATACGAAAGACAAAATGAAAACATTTGAGGAGACTTGGTCGGAGGCGTTAATTGATGAGATTTGGTCTGAGATTTAAAGTATTTTAATAAGTCAATTTACACAATTTATTAATTTTTTTGAAGAAAAAACAAAAGTGTTATGAGTTTCTATGTAATATAATGTACATAATGTAACCATGAATGACTGAATTTACTGTTGGGAAATATGTAAAGGGTCTCTCAATAAGGGCTTGATAACTTCTTTTTAAAATAAAATGCAAACTACTTGAGATATCTGAAAAAAAATTATTGGCTTGAACTACTCGTACTATCAAAACATTTGTGAATTTAATTCGACTTCGTTCATACCACGGGAACGTATGCAGCGGTCGATACCTTGAACCCAATTTTTGATGACTCAGCCGAACATTTCGACCGATGCGACCCCTATTTCTCGTTCAATATTAGCTCAATTTAATGATTTAATGTAGCCGCTTAAAAAAAATTTTAGAGGCGTTAAATCAGACGATATCGGCGGCCAGTAGACGATTCCGTTTCTCGAGATAACACATTTACCGAACTGAGACTTCAATAATTCGATTGTTGCACCCGCTGGTGTGGCTTGTGGCACCGTCTTGTTGGAACCACATATCACTGATGTCAAATTCATGCAATAGATTATAGAAATAACGTTCCAACATGTCTCCGCAGCGATTGCCATTTACTGTAACGTGGCGGTCATTTACCGACGAAGCGGTTTAACCAAAAATGCGCTTCATCGCTGAACATGATTTTGCGGTGAAATTCTTAATTTTCTTCCATCATGTCCAGAGCCCAATTCGAGAACGTACGTCGCATCATATGATCAAATGGCTTTAGTTCTGGGGTCAGCTTCATCTTGTAAGGGTGCAGGCTAAGATCCGACGCCTCTAGGGCAGCGATATTCTCCACACTTCGGGCAAAACGTAGTCTCACTGGCACTGCAACATCAAGCAGTGAATATTCTGCCTCAAATTTGTTCGCTACACTGGGAATTGTCTACTGGGACGAGAATTACGGCCGAAAATTGACGTTAACGCTCTTAAAACCGCAAACACCAACTCAGAATTTCGGTAGTAATTGTAAACGTTGTTAATTCGTGTAGGTACTTCACCATGATGAAAATATTGAAAATGTTGAATTTACTGAATATTTTGACATTGACAGTTCGGTAATCGGTTCACACTGAAAGTTTGAAGTTGTCAAGTCGCTAATGAAAGACCCGTTAGGTATAAATATTCTTTTCATGTAAATTTTAAGTTTATTTTTTTTCATTTATTCACAAGTTTGTTCATATAAAACATTTTTATATTTTTTGTTGAATCTTGCGTTCTGTTTTTCGAGCTCCCATACAATGTAGCATTACAACATTTTATATCTAGCTTTTCGGACAACACTGCTTCTGTCATATTTAAGTGCAATGCTGTTTTAGATTTTTCAGTTTACTGCGAGAAAAGGGAGAAAGCAACAAACATCAACTCACCATCATCTGATTCGATTTCGTAGCATTTAGGTAGATTAAAGTTGTGGAATTTATTTTATTTCTTCCGCGGCGTGTATTTAACTTGATTTATTGCTGAAAATGGAGGTGTTGTTCACTCTTCATAAAATATATTTTCAGTCACGTTTTCCATTAATAAAAGATTAATTCAAAAATAAAAAACTCGATACTCATCGATTTAGTTGCGTGTATGGGGAGTTTCACTTCGAACGTTTTCCACGATGCGATGCAAAACGCATTCAACACACCGACTAATCTTCGAATGTATTCTGCGATGCCAAGTGGTGATTTGCAGTGAAACGTTAACCCGTCGTTTTCAACTATAGGGGTGAAAGTCGAATAGCTGTACTTCACAAAAATGCTAATATCTCAAAACCGGGTCAAGTTACTATCACGAAAATGTACTTATACTAACGTTTGGAACGAATTCCCTTCTAAAAAATTTTGAAATATTTTTTTATATCAATTTTATTCATTCAAAGTAAATACATTTTTGAAAATTTCACTTTTCTCGGACGATTTTAATCATTTCAATGTCTTGATTACTTGGGTTGAGTGTCATAAAGTACTCGATTAACGGGACTTGGGGAAACCAACAATAATATATCAAAACGGGTAATATTATTACAAAGAAATTAAATATATTAGTAGATACCTACAATATGTAAAAAAAATAGGTACTCAGATTTTAGATAAATTTTTTTAAAACTTTTTATAATTGATTCATATTACAGTTGCTTAAAATTAAAAAAAAACTTCTTAGATTTTCGCATAAGACTCGAATAACGGTACATTCGAAAATGGCTATATCTCATAAGCTGGTAGAGAAATTTCAAAAAAAGTTGGCAAAGCTTATTCTATAATTTGAAACAAAATTGTATAAGATTTGCAAAAAAAAGTTGTAAAACATAAATTTATACAACAATTTCTAAGAAATGTTAAAATTACATTTAACGATATTGATCTCTGTTTTAAATACTAGAAAATGGCATACTACTCAGTTTTTATCAAAAGACTCAAACAACGATGCTTTCGAATTACGGTAATACCTCAACAATGGGTAAACTGATTTATTTGCACCGACATATCAATGAGATTTAGTAGTCAAACTAGCTGTCAGCTGTCGAGAAATAAAAAAATATGAACAGTGAAAATGGAAAATAGAAAAATGTAGTTTCTTGCAAATATTTGTATACCCTATTCTAGGGGTATATTAATTTTGACGCATAGTTTGTAACATACCTTAATATTGCCCGTAAACCCCTGAAAATTACTATATTTATGATCAGCATCGATAGTAATGTCGATCTAGCCATGTCCGTCCGTCCGTCGGCAAAAATTAGGCCTTTAAACTGGACCTAGAGAGCTGAAATCTTAACCATATACTCTCTAGGGTCCCGAAATAATCAAGTTTACGAATTTTTGAAATCCGCCCACAGACACGCCCACAAACTCAAAAAAAAACAAAATTTTGGAACAAATCAAATTTTGAGCTAGAAAGCTGAAATTGTTTATATATGATCTATGACTCCTAAAACTGCTCGGGATAAAAAATTTTCAAATTTTTCCGCCCACTGACACGCCCACAAATAAATAAAACATTTTTTTTGAAAATCCAAAGTTTGAGCTAGGAAGCTGAAATTTATAATATATACTCTCTATGGGCCCTTTATGCTCATGTGTAAATATTTTCAAAATCCGCCCACTGTGGACATGCCCACAATTTTTTTTTTGAAAATTCAAAGTGAGCTAGGGAGCTGAAATTTATAATATATACTCTCTAGGGGCCCTTTATGCTCATGTGTTAATTTTTTTTAAATCCGCATACTGACACGCCCACAATTAAATAAAACAATTTTATTGAAACACCCAAGTTTGAGCTAGGGAGCGTTTTTTTGATAAAATCCTTAGAGCGCACACAATATGTAGAGCGTTCTTAACAATTCAACCATACTTAGGCTTTTGTCACGCCCACTTATGAGGGATAGGAATAAGAATAGGATATCCAACAGTTCGCCCAAGCGGACTGTAGCCCGTCCCTATGTTTTTTTTTTTGATTAAAACGTCATACGTCTTGAACCGGGTTTCTCAAAGTGTGCTCCGCGGAAAGATCGGAAAAAATATCACAATTCCACCAGACTAGTTAATTTTGCTTAATCATTCTGTAAGCGACGTCATAGTGACGTCATAGTGACATCTTTCAGATTTCAAATACAAACCGACTGATTTCTTCAAAAGGAAGTACGCTGAACTTACAAAATCCGTAACAATCATTACTAACCACTCAAAGACAGTGAACGAAAACGCGTTGATAGCGTCCTACTATGTCAGTTTCCGAGTTGCCCAAACTTGTGAAGCCCATACAATAGCTGAAACTTAATCAAGTCATGCATTAAGGACATTGTTGAATGTATGTTGGGTGGAAAGGCCAAGACAGTAGTTGACAACGTTCTTTTGTCAACTAACATAATAATCATGACGAATCGGAGACTTAGCAGAATATATAAAAGCTGCTTTACTTTCACGAATAAAAGTCAACAAATTTCCGTTGAAAATGGATGAACCAACGGACGGTTGCAGGGTGGGCAATTTCATAAGTATTTCTGCGCTGCCAATATCTACAGTCCTTCCAAGAAGATCTGCCTTTCTGCAAGCCCTTGCCAACTACAACAACCTAACTGTGTGCACAGACAGTGCTAGGCCATGACTGGAAAAACGTCCGGTGTCGTCTAAAAACACAAAATGTCAAAGAATGCAGCAGTAGTCAATGCGTCGTACACCACCACCACCATGCCCTTAGAATGAAAATAAAAATCCATTCTCCCTTAAAGATGTCTTGGACGAAAGCGTAGAAATAATAAACTTTATTACATCATGACCTAAGAATACAAGGCTGTTTAAAGTATGGGTAATCTACAAATGTCTTTACTTCTTCACGTGTAGAAGTAAGGTAGCGTTGTGCGAATGAAAACAGCTCTCAACAGTGTTGGAGTTGGTGCCGCGAGCAGGCTCTGCCAGTCAACGCTGCGAAGACTGAGATGATGCTGTTCACGAATAGAAGAGCAATACCTCAAGTGAGGTGACCTCAATTCCAGGGCACTCAACTATAGCTATCAAGCAAGGTTAAGTATCTGGGTATTGTTTTAGATACAAAGCTTAACTTTTCTGAACATTTGGTTGCTGGAATTTCGAAGACAACTAACATTCCACGGAAGGCGCTCTGTTAAGACTAACTACAGAGATAAAAAACGCCTACCGTTGCAAAGAGATCGCCTTTCTGGACATAGAGGGTGCTTTCGACAACACTGGATATGAATCCATATCAAATGCTTTGTACCATAGAAATATAGATAAACCAACTATTAAATGGATCAAAGCGATGCTGGAAAGTCGCAAAATAACTTCCTCGTCAGGAACGACCTCAGTATCAGTAACAGCCGTAAGGGGCCTGCCCACAAGGGGGAGTACTCTCACCCCTTCTGTGGTCATTGGTCATCGATGACCTACTACACAAGATGAGCAGTTTGGGCTACACCACAATTGGGTACGCCGATGATATTGTCATCATAGTTAGGGGGAAAGACTCAATAGGAGTCACATCAAAAATGAAAAATGCTCTAAAGACAGCCATAGACTGCTGCATTAAGGAAAATCTTTCCATAAATCCCAGTAAAGCCGTCATCGTTCCTTTCACTAAAAGGAGGAAATTAGACCTAGGCCTAATCACAATAAACGACACGGTCGTAGAGTATTCCGACGAAGTCAAGTATCTTGGAGTAATCCTGGACAAGAGACTTAACTGGAACTCTCACATAAACAACAAAATCAGTAAAGCTAATAGAGCTTTATGGGCCTGTCGTCGCACATATGGTAGAACCTGGGGAATCTCTCGAAAGATCGTTCACTGGATCTACACAGTGATGATAAGACCCATCATAACATACGCCTCCATAGTATGGTGGACAAAATCCACACAAAAGGTCGCAATAGAGAAGCTCAAAAAGGTACAACGGCTTGCGTGCCTTGGTATCTCCGGAGCCATACGAACCTGTCCAACAGCTGCCATAGAGGCAATAACAGGAATTATACCCCTCCACATATACGTCCAAAAAGTGGCGATCCGCAGTGCAATAAGTCTAATACAGCTAAACGAGATAAGTCTTAATGATCATCCGGAACTGAAGACCCTTCTCGATGAACTGCCAGAACTTAACATGAACTGCGCGGTCACAGACCGCATTCAAAAAACACTATGCTTCAACAAACGGTTCTCCACGGAGATACCCAAAAGAGAAGCATGGGTTAGCAATAACCCACCAAACAGCCATAACGGCATAAAGTGGTATACGGATGGTTCTAAAATGGAAACGGGGGTAGGAGCGGGAATATACGGACCACACAAACGCTTTACGATACCCATGGGAAAAAGTCCCAGCGTATTTCAAGCGGAGCTCCACGCCATTCAAGAATGCGCCAGCCACATTATCTTATCTGGCATAAAAGGTGCAACCATTCATATTTTCACGGACAGTCAAGCAGCTATAAACGCCCTTAGCTCGTATACCATTGACTCCAAATCAGTCATGTACTGCTTCAATACCCTACAAATACTCGGAGCAAGAAACAAGACCAAATTATGGTGGGTTCCGGGTCATGTCGGGGTAGAAGGTAACGAAAAGGCCGACGTACTGGCCAGAAAAGGTTCAGAAACACCTTTCATAGGTCCCGAACCTTTCTGCTGCAGTCCTAGATCAGCAGCAACGGCAGCAATTAAAAGCTGGGAACATAGAAAATGTATCTATCATTGGGATAACATCCCAGGTCTAAGACAGGCCAAACGAGCCATTCGGCCCTTCAATCATAATGCCAGCAAATGTCTAAACCTAAGCAGGCATGATATCAAAAACCTAGTAGGTTACCTTACTGGTCACCACGGTTTAAGATATCACAAAATGAGAATAGCAGATTCTCCTGAGTGCCGACTCTGTCTTGAAGAGGACGAGTCAGCTGAACACATTTTATGTGAATGCCCAGCCCTTAATGGAATTAGAAAGAAGATCTTTCTCAGGGAACAATTGAGCCCCGAGGACATAAAGAATTCTTCTACTGGTAAAATTGTCCGCTTTACACGGAAAGTGGAAATTTTACTAGTTTAAAATTTGTCTGGCCCATACGGTACAAAAGATCTTTTAGGTCGAAGTACCCCCCCTTTTATAAATCGCCTTGGCGAGCCAGAATTAAAAAAAAAAAAAAAAAAAAAAAACATTCTCTGGCAGTTCCGTAGGATGTTCAGCAGAACCTGGGGACTTAGTTCCAGGATGGTTCACTGAATTTACACGTGCATCGTTAGGCCATACCTTATGTATGGTGCGATTGTGTGGTGGGCTAGAGCTTACATCCTCAAACGTCAACTGACGAAGCTACAGCACCTTGCGTGCTAATGCATGACAGGTGCGATTAGAGGAATTCCCACTGCTGCTATGGAAGTGTTGCTCTGTCTACCTCCCTTGCAGTTCCTTCCTGAGAGTGAGGCCGGAAAATCTCTATACCGTATGTGTGTAGTACTTAGACGGCAGGTCAAACTCGGCGATGGCGCCAGAGGTGCTAGGTACAGAGCTCTCTATGACAGCCTACCTGGCCATCGGGGAGGAGCACTTGACACTGTGTGCACGAAGCAAATCTTTGAGCACCGTTTTCACGTCATCCTTCCTGAACATCAGGAATGGAACAGTGAGCGGTGGAATGGCTTCAGGCCGGGTGATGTCATGTGTATACGGATGGCTCACTCATTGACGGTATCTCCGGAGCCGGGATCTACTGTAGAGACTGTCGGATAAATCTATCTGCAGCCTTAGGTAGACAAATAACTATTTTTCAGGCAGAAATCTTTGTGATTGCCAATAGTGCCGGCAATATCCTGTTAAGGAGAAGGATTAATGGTAAAACCTTATACATCTGCTCAGATAGCTAAGCCGCTATCAAAGCCTGTTCGGCTGGCTCTCTTAACTCAAAAATAGTTGAGGAAACCATGGATATGCTTAACCATCTGGGAATATGTAACTCGGTATCACTTGCATGGGTTCCTGGGCACACAGGTATCCAGGGTAACGAAAGAGCGGATGCTCTGGCCAGAAAGGGCCCTTCAACAGCCTTCATTGGCCCACAACCATCCATAGGATGCTGCTCATCCGTTCACAAACGTGAAATGGCTGAGGCTCTATGCCAACAACATTCCCAATACTGGCATGACCTGGTCTCATGCAGGTATTCGAAGAAGCTAGTGGATGGTGCAAAAATCAGCAGATCTAAGTTTTTACTTGGACTAAAAAGGAAAGACTTGAGATCCTTGATTGGTCTCGTCACTGGTTTCAGTCCTCTTAACGAGCACCTAAAAACCATCCAAATTAGGAGCTCGGGCCTATGTGAGTGCTGCCTAGAGGCGGATGAAACGGCATCTCACTTCATCTGTGAATGTCCTGCTTTCGCCAGAACCAGACTCAACACTATAGGTAAACAATTCGTCAACGAAGATGAGATGGGGAATATAGAACTTGCTAATATCCTTCGCTTTGCCAAGGCCATTGGCAAGTTCTCTCTCACTGACTCTATTACTAATCGAAAATAAGCAGCAAGCGGGCAGCTATGCTGAAGTACAATGGACCACTAGCTCTAAGTGCTAGTCATATACTGATGACCCCACTGCTAATGCAATACAATACAAGGTAGGTAGCGTCATCGCGGCTCTTCGAAATGAGGGCTGAAGTAAGAACCTTCCTAATTGACGACAACTTCGCTTGGGCGACAGGTTGTGTAATGTGCGTTGGCTAATGAAATTGGCGTATCTAGCCGATATTTTTACGAAAGTAAACGAATTGAGTGTATCAATGCAGGGAAAGGCAATAACTGTTTTCGATGTCAGCAATAAAGTAGAAGCATTTAAAAAGAAAAGTTTTATGTTAAATCAGTAAAAATCGAAACCTAGTCAACGAATTTAAAGAGGAAATAGATTTGGACATTCCCGACGATATTTTGAATGACTTTCACGTTCACCTGCTAGGTTTGGTCGATTGTTTTCACTGCGATTTTAAGGAAGAATACCACGCGAATTTTTGGGGAAACGTGTGGGTTGCAAACCCATACTCTGCCGCATTCCAAAGTCAGCTTCTCTGACATCGCAGCAGTCTGAACGCTTTATAGATTTAACATCAGATTTTGCAACAAATTAACATTTTGCAACGGAGTAGTCACTATCAGAATTCTGGTGTATGTTGAAGGACCCATTCAAAATATTTTCGGATAAAGCGAACACAATTTTTCTACGAGGGCGGGTCAATAAGTCCGTGACTTTTTGAATTTCTGACCTCTTTACTGAAACAGCAACACTCCTTCTGTCAACAGGCATCTGTCAGTTGACTCCTGTCAAAATTTAAACTTGCTGCGTTAGTTAGTTTGTGTTTGACAGCTATTTTTATCAGACTACTCACTAATTTGAGGAGAAAATGGAAAAAAGTGAATTTCGTGTGCTTATTAAGCATTATTTCTTGCGAAAAAAAACCATTACCGAGACCAAGGCTAAGCTTGAAAAATACTATGGGGACTCTGCACCATCGATTTCAATGGTAAAAAAGTGGTTTACTGAATTTCGTTGTGGCCGTACAAGCACTGAAGATGCCGAACGTCCTGGACGCCCAGTTGAGGTCTCTACACCCGAAACAATCGAAAAAATTCACAAAATTGACTTCCTTCAAAAGGGAAGAACAATCAATGGGGAATATTATGCCAACTTACTGGACCGATTCAATGACCATTGATTCGTACCATTTGCAAAAACTTACATGTCCGAATCAGGGTTCTCTGCCTAAGTTGGAACCAAAACAAAATATATATCAATATATACCGTCTCGATGCAGAGCCAGATATTCAGTTGCAGTTGTCCCAAATTCGACCCGATATCTCTCGATAGAATAAAACTTTCGGAGTTATCGAATAAATTTTGTAAACACCATGTTTATGTATTTATGAATTCTTTACTGTTTCAAATAAACATTATTTTTTTTTAGTTTAAGATACTCATTTCATCAGTTTATTAAAATTCAAAAAAAATAGTTATTGCGTTTTCCATGACTGCGAAACCTCTCATACGGCCTACGAAGAGCTCCGCATTTCTCGCCTGAAAAGTGATCCGTGACCCACAAAGATTTGGAACTTATGCGTATTATTTTGTTCTTGTGACTTATATAACTACAGAATTTTGTCCCTGTACTCCTCTGTCTGTATTCTGAGCACTAGAATTTTGATAGAGTCGCCGGTTATTTGGGAATGTTTTTCATCCATATTCCAGATGAATAATCTCAAATGTCTCTGCCCCTTAAGGATCATGCTTTACTGTGCTGTAACTGCCGCTGCCAGGGATAATAGATCGCACTATATGGCTCTTTTAATGGACCCACTTTGGACGGTAGAAGCAAAATAACAACAGAATGAGCTTATTTGCTCTTTGCTATTTGGTTCAAAATACGATTGGCTTTTCCAAATATCTCATGAGCTTGATCCACACTCACTTTGGATGCGGAATGAAAATAACTCTATCTAATCACGATGTACAACAGTTTAGCATTCCATTTAAATTCTCCATTAGGCTCCATTTTGGAATTTTTAATTTTTTTTTTTAAATTGACCTAACATGTCAAATTATGACATTTCAAAAAAATACATCGCAACAATTTCAACAGGATAAATTATTTTTGTATTTTGCATGCATATTAGAAAATAAGCGTATACACGCTTTCGAAAAAAACACAGTGTTATTACGCCATGAAAGGAATTGAATTTAATAATATTCGTATTTTAGGGCGGGCTGGAAGGACTCGTTTTCGATTCGAGTGCAGTTTACGATTTAAATGTTGTTTGATGTTATTAGGTGTGTTGAAGTCATGCAATTTAGCTAATGTGGTTAGAAGGTGTTTTAAAATTATTAGATTTTGATTGGTTCTTAAATGAATCGCATCTCATAGTACAATCGAGCCCCGATCGCCATGGAACGGACCAATTGATGATGCTGCATCTGTCAATCTAGGTGATTGGCATACAAACAAAACTAAACAATCTCAATTCAGCCCACAATTTGATAGAAATTAACCGTCCTCATAATCCTGCATTAAAACAATGTTCATTTCTATCATCAATATCTATTTGCACATCTCAACGAGACAAGCTCTGTCCAAGTCATTATCAATATTTGTGTTGAGTGCCGTATCCGACGTTTAAAGGGTAACTTAATGCATCCGTATCTACATAAATATAATATTAGCAATTTGACAGCTAAATTGGCATGGCATCTAAGTGTATTTATCTGTCGACATATCTTAAGATAGAATTTGCAATTCTTAGTCCCGATGTATATACAGGGTGTCCCAGTTAAGCAGAATAATCCTTTAAGGAAAGATTCCTGATGTTCCACCGCACAACAAATTGTATGGCAGGGGGGGCTATTCTCACTACATTTCAACTTATAGCCCATCAAAGTGGGTGGCCTCTAATTTGATATGTAGCAACTTTAAACGCTATAACTGCTAAACTATTATAGGTGTAATAGGAATTTTGTACATTTTCTAAAGACAATTTAGTAGCGCATACAAGTCTTAAACACTTTGGGTACATCTGTGTAGCTAGGAAAAAAGTTATGGCTCCTTAAACTCAAAACTATAAAAAATTGTTGTTCTTTTTTTTTAATTAAAACGGATTTTTCTCAAAATTTGTACTTATTATCGATCAACAGAAATTGTAGTAAAGGCGGTGCAGGGAAATAACTTCACGGGCAATAACTTCACATGGGCAATAACTTCACCTCGAGTGGGCAATAACTTCACTTTTTTTTGTGAAGTTACTGCCCACTGATGGTGAGCAATAACAACACTTTTTTGTGGGAAATAAATTCTCTTAACATTTTATGATAATTCAAGAACCGTACCTCGCACCTACTCCAAATCAAACACTGACCCCATGCAGGGGGGTTGCAGGGGGGCAGCATGCCCCCCATAGGTATTGAACTGTTTATGGAATCTACTTGTGATTTCGCAACTAATCCCATAAACAGTGTAATGCACCATCAGTGGGCAATAACTTCACAAAAAAAAGGTGAAGTTATTGCCCACTCGAGGTGAAGTTATTGCCCGTGAAGTTATTTCCCTGCACCAGTAAAAGCCATTTTTTGTCAGACACATATGGTCAAAAAGAAGTGTGCCTACTTAATTACTCTTAAAATCTCTTAGATACTTTTTTTTGTGGTTCTGGAAAGGGCCTTTTTGGAACAGGTTATTTATAGTAATTGTTGGAAATGCCTTCACTCCATTTGAATTCACTTTCGGGCGCGTTTAATGATTTCGGATGGCAGAATAACGAGCAGCAAACGTCTTCTCATCTCTTCTTAAACGGCACGCATTTTCTCATTTTTTCTTGGAGCTCTTTCAGACTTGACATTTGTCTGCTACTGTGAAAAGGTGCTCCATCTTGTTGGAAGAACATCGCTCTTCTCTGAACATGAGGAACATCTTCAAGGAGCTCCGGCAATCATTCTCCAAAAACTTCCAGGTAGTAAAAGGAGATAGAAGAACGTGCACTCCTCCTAAAGCGTTTCCTATTAATCCAGCCCAAACTTTTACGCTAAGCCTAATAAACAACACATTTTGAAGAAGTTCTTCAGAATAATTAAATTCTTACCTTTGAAAGGATGTTGTGCGTATTAAATAGGGTGGTCGTGCAAATTATGGTGGTTTGTAATCGCGCAAGAGGCGCTTCGTCAGTCCGCAGAAAGTTCTTGAGGAAGTGCCCGTCATTTGCATGTTTGCACAGTAGCCATTGGCAAAATTCCACTCTTCTTTGCGCATCTCCTGGTAGTAAATTCTGCTCCGGTGTTAAATGGTGTTAGAAATGTGTACCATTTGGGATGTATCAACTAGCCTTATATATTTATATGAATTATGTAAAACACTAATACAAACATATGAAGTTTAGCAGTCTGCATACGTATATCAGTTACAATGATTCATTCTTCTTCTACTCATCGTCCGATACACTTGTTCTTTATTTAATCTAATATTTAATTTTAATTAATTATACTTAATAAAACAATCTGAAGTTGAATCGTTTCTTTTATTTCTATTGAAAGTCAACAGGTTATGGGCCCAGTGCTTATTCTTAAAAGAAACATAACTAAAAATCAGTGTTTAACTTATAAAGATAAATTTTCTGTGAAAAATTAAGGTTATTGTCTGGAGCACGTGTGAAAGAACATGAACATGAACAACGTGAATAATATCGAGAAACTTGGCGACGACAATTTCGAGACTTGGAAAGTGCAGATGAAGAGCGTGTTGATTTGCAGCGATTTGTGGTCCTATGCAAGCGGTGTGAAAGAAAAGCCAAAAACGGAATCTGCGAAAATTGATGAATGGTTATTAAAAGACGCGAAAGCATTGGCATTGATCCTACTAAGCATAAAACCATGTTACCTTGGGCAGGTAAAAAAGGCTGATACATCGAGAGAAGCATGGGAAATTCTGGAATCTACATTCAAATCTAAGGGTCCGATAAGAAAAGCGATGTTGTACAAGCAACTGTACCACATGAAGAAGAGACCGGATCAGTCTATGGCTCAGCATGTGAATGATTTCATAAACAAAGCTGAGCAATTGGATGAAGCTGGAATTACAGTGCCAAGTGAGTTACAAACGATTATGCTCCTAAATACCTTGCCCGACGAATTTGAAAATTTTCGAATTGCTATCGATTCACGTGATGAGATTCCTAGCCCAGAAGAGCTACGAGCAAAATTGTTAGAAGAAGAAGCGTGGAGAGAGGAGAAAAACATTAGAGGAGAGGTTGATGGCCAAAACGCATTGTTCTCTAAATCTAGAAGTAAAACATATCATTCGGGAAATACCAAAATGAGATTTAAGAAGTTTGAAGGAAAGTGCTTCAAATGTGGAAAGCATGGTCATCGAGCATCAGTTTGCAGAAGTAAAAACTACTCAAACACAAGCTCAGCGAATTCTGCAACTCAATCGACAAATACAGTGTTGGTAACAACTTTGAGTGTAGATGATAATGAGAATGATGATGTAATACAATCAAGTGAATGGTGTTTGGATAGTGGTGCTACCGCACATATGTGCAATGATAGAAAAGCATTTGATAGTATTAACACAAGTCTACGGTGTCAGATTAAAACAGCCGGTCATACCAGCGTACACGGTATTGGTGTTGGTTCAGTTAATATTTCAACTACCAATGGAATTAATTTGACACTTGAAAACGTGGTCTATGCTCCGAGGTTAAGGCAAAATTTAATTTCTGTGCCGAAAATTACTGAACGTGGTCATGTTATAAAATTTGGAAACAAACATGCAAAAGTTTTAAGATACGACGGGTCTTTAATATTTTCCGCAGAAAAACAAGGAAATTTGTATATCGTCAAAATGAAGGAGCAGAACATTCAGCTAGTAGCAGTGGCAGATGGGACAGACCAATTTTCGTCGCAGTGGCATCAAAGATTGGGACATTTAAATCTGAGTGATTTAGGAAAAATGTCAAACATGGTATTGGGTATGAAATGCAATATTAATAAAATGAAAGTAGATTGTGTTACTTGCCAAAAAGCAAAAATTAAGAGGTTGCCTTTTCAGACTTGTGGAAGCAGAGATACGGAGTTACTTGGATTGGTTCATAGCGATATATGTGGACCATTTAGAACTCAGTCGCTTGGAGGTGCCAAATATTTTATCACTTTTATTGATGACCACACCAGATATATGCACGTTTACTATCTCAAGCAAAAGTCAGAAGCTTTGTCATTTTTTCCAGATCTACAAACTTAAAGTAGAAAATGAAACTGGTAAACGTATCAAACGCCTACGAACTGATAATGCAAAAGAGTATTTGTCGAAAGATTTTCAAAATTTGTTAAATGCATCTGGAATAAGCCGGCAGCTGGTGGATGAATATACTCCGCAGCAAAATGGCGTCGCTGAGCTTGCTAATCGAACGCTCGTAGAGATGGCTAGGTGCATGTTGATACAAGCAAATTTACCTCAGAGCCTGTGGGCTGAAGCAACCAATACCGCTGTACATATAAGAAACCGATGTCCAACAAAGTCACTAGTGGGTCGAACACCTTTCGAAGCATGGCATGGTAGAAAGCCAAACATTGCGTATATGAAAATCTTTGGTTCAAAAGCTATAGCCCTTGACAAAAGGCCAGGTAGAGGAAAATTCGAGGCCAAAGGCAAGGAATTTACTTTCGTCGGTTATTGCGATGAATCTAAAGCATATCGACTGTGGAATCGACAAACGAATAACATTATTAAAAGTCGAAATGTGAAAAAGTTTGAGAAAGTTGATGCTGCTAATGACTCCTCTAATGAATTTATAACAATTGAGACAGAAAATCACGACAAGCTAAATGAAAACATCGAAGTAACAGCCAAACAAGAAGAAATCGATGAACTAGTGTGTGAACAGCAAAACGACGTGGAATCCCCTCACAGTGAAAGACGTTGTTTGAACGATGTTAAGCAGGAAGAAAAACTTTCTGTTGTTAACAGAAATTTGGCTGAAGCTGATGAAGAGACTCCAAGATCTAGGATGAAACGCAAGATAGGAAAACCTCAAATTGTTCGAGATGGCATCAAGCTAAGAGCACGGAAGATAAATACTGAAGATTCGGCTGCCTTGGCGTTCGGGGAAGGTGCAGATGCTGAACAAAAAACAAATGTTGATCCTGAGACAGTGTCAGAAGCTCTAAATGGACCAGAAAAACAGGAATGGTTGACTGCGATGGAGAGCGAGTACAGTTCATTGATGGGAAATGGAACGTGGGAGTTAGTGGAGCGTCCAGTGCATGATAATATAATCAGTTGTAAGTGGGTATTCAGACGAAAGCGTAACAACGATGGATCAATTGCCAAATATAAAGCGCGGTTAGTGGCAAGGGGTTGCGAACAACGCTATGGCATTGATTACGAGGAAGTGTTTGCACCTGTTGCTCGTTGTGAAGCTATTCGTGCATTCTTTGCGACGTGTGCTGAAAAACAGCTTTACGTTCATCAAATGGGCGTAGTATCCGCTTATGTCCAAGGAGATCTGAACGAGATTATATATATGGAACAGCCGGATTTGTTCAAAAGTAATGTCAACAAGGTATGTAAGCTCTTAAAATCCCTTTATGGTCTTAAACAATCTGGCAGACAATGGTACAAGAAGCTAACAAACCATCTGGAATCAATGCATATGAAAAAATCGGAGGTCGAGTCGTGCATTTACATATCAGGCAGAAATAAAGCGGAGGTAATTGTTGTAATATATGTTGACGATTTATTGATTGCAGCTGCTGATGTAAATGAACTGAAACGTGTCAAACAACTTATGAAAGATAAATTCAAGATGAAAGACTTGGGCCAAGTTAACACCATTTTCGAAATAAACGTCACAATTAATAGCTCTATAAAGGAAATACAACTCGATCAAAAGAAATTCATATGTGAACTTTTGCGGAAGTTTCGAATGGAAGAGTGCAAGCTGGCTACAACACCAATTGATCACAAAACTATGATCAGCAAGGATATGAGCCCGAAAACTCCTGAAGATATTAAAGACATGAAAGCCATACCTTATCGCGAACTTATCGGAAGTTTAATATATTTAGCCAATGGAACAAGGCCCGACATCTCGTTTGCTGTAAGTTGCTTAAGTAGTTTTTTGGAAAATCCCGGGAGAGATCACTGGATGGCAGCAAAGCGAGTGCTGCGGTATCTGAAGGGGACTCGGGAGTACTGTGTTCGATATCGACAACAGAAATCAGATATGATAGGATATGTTGACTCGGATTGGGCAGGAGACCTTGATGACAGGAAATCTTGTTCAGGGTTCATAATTCAGATGTCCGGCGGACCGATCAGTTGGCAGTCGAAAAAACAAAAATCGGTTGCTCTTTCGACCATGGAAGCAGAATATATGGCGCTTTCAGAAATAACTAAAGAAACTTTATTTTTGAGAAAACTATTTTCAGATATTGGATTGGGTGAATTTGTGACGAAGCCTACAGTTATTTACTGCCATAATCAAAGTGCTATTCAACTGTCAAACAGCAGTAGTCACCACGGTAAAAGCAAACACGTAGACATCCGCTACCATTTTTCTCGAGAGGCACAAGAAAGAGGCGATATAAAAATTCAGTATAAGGAAACCGGTGATATGCCAGCCGATATTTTAACGAAGGGATTGCCGAAAAATAAAAACGACAAATGCGTCGAAATTTTGCAAATGTTAAAAATTACTTGAATTTTTTTTTTTTTTTTTTTGCGGTTCATTATTAATTTTTTTTGGAATCAAACTGTTTTTTAACGTACATTTTGTTGAGACTTAGTTGATAGGAGGAGTGTTAGAAATGTGTACCATTTGGGATGCATCAACTAGCCTTATATATTTATATGTATTATGTAAAACACTAATACAAACATATGAAGTTTAGCAGTCTGCATACGTATATCAGTTACAATGATTCATTCTTCTTCTACTCATCGTCCGATACACTTGTTCTTTATTTAATCTAACATTTAATCTTAATTAATTATACTTAATAAAACAATCTGAAGTTGAATCGTTTCTTTTATTTCTATTGAAAGTCAACAAATGGAAAAGGTGTAATCTATCACTCTATAGAGTTCTGGAAAGTTCCAACTGCTCAGCTAGTCTGCGGACGCTGTCTGAAGGCTGAACTTCCACAGCACGCAAAATTCCACCCTCAGCTTCTGCCATCGCCGCGTCTAAACGTCGTCCCTTTTTATTTGATGCAACTGAACCGGCATCAACAAGGCGCTGATACGCATAAGCGTGGATAGCCGCCTACATCGTGTTCTACGATTTGGGGATTAAGAGTAATTCAGTAGGCTCACCTCTTTTTGACCATTTTTGTATGACAAAAAATGGCTTTTACTGCAACTTATGTTGATCGTTTGTAAAAAAGTTACTTAACATAATATTTAGGAAATTTTTTAACTATAAAAATTTCAAAAATATGAAGGAAAAATGTTGAGAAAGAGGCATTTTAAGTAAAAAAATTTAACAACAAGTTTTCCTAATTTTGAGTTTAAGGAGCCATTACTTTTTCTAGCTGCACAGATGTACCCATGGTGTTTAAGATTTGTATGCGCAACTAAATTGTCTTTCCAAAATATGTGCACAAAAATGTGTACCTATAATAGTTAAGAAGCTCTAGCGTTTAAAGTGGTTACACCTCAAAATTAGAGGTGACCCAATTTGATGGGCTATAACTTGAAATGGGGCGAGAATAGACCCCCTTTTAATACAATTTTTTGTTCAGCGGAACTTCAGGAACCTCCCCTTAAAGGATTATACTGCTTTACTGCGACACACTGTACTATGTCTGCATTCCCATTAATGTGTGTTGGATGTAGCTAACTTCTTCAACATGTCTCACATGCATTGTTTGTTGCAATTCCGAGTCCATATTTCATTTCATTTATTGAACATCATGTACAAGTAAGACTTAGTCTTTTATAGTACTAAACAATAGAGGATAACATTTGATGGTAAGACCTACACTATACCTAAAAATAAGTGAATAAGAAAACAAAATAAAAATTATAATGAAAAGGTCCATGAAGGAAGAAAGGGGAAAAGGAGTAGAAGAAATAGAGTAGAAGAAATTTAAAGAAATTTGAGAGTTGTTGCTTCTTTTTTTTTTTTTTTGTCAAAAAAAAATACTCCAACGCTGATTTTTTGAATTCATTAGCTCCAGTTATTTGTTTTGTTGCATTGGGCAAAGAGTTCCAAAGTCTAGTGGCATGAACGAAGAAATGGCGAGACGTGATAAAATAATTAGATGGGGGTGTAATTATATTAAAAGTTCTGGAAGAGCGGGCAAATTGAAGCTTTTCAAATAGATATGGTGGCGATTGATTGTGAATTACTTAGTGCAGAAAGACACAACATCTAACATCTAGAAACTGGTGAAGTGTACAATCAAGCACTCTTTCGTTATAGTTTGATATGTGATCATATCGTCGAAGGCCATAAACATACCTAACCATATCGTTGAAAGCAACGGTAAGTTTATGCAGCGATAAAGAATCAAGCTTGCAATAAACAGCGGAAGCATACTCAATGTAAGGCACAAGAAGGGATTTTATAAGCCTGAGCTTCGTCTCAACTGGAGTAAAGCTCGCAAATAACCACAGTTTACGTAAACCACCGTAAATTCGCCCTACTGTGCAGTTAATATGGTCAACTGGGGATAACGAACGATTGATGCGAAAACCTAGATTAGTTACAACTTCCATGAATTTCAAATGTACACTGTTAAGAACAATTGGAGGTGGTTCTTTAGTGTCATGAGGTTTTTTGGATATTAAGATTACCTGCGATTTTGATGGATTAAGCTAAAGACCATTACACCTCGACCATTCATCGATTTTTGATAGATCTTCATTCATCCTACAAACAAGGTCGTCTACTAGTCCTATTGGTCTGGATAAGTAAATTTGAGCATCATCTGCATAAAAATGAACGTTAGTGTTCAAACATACACCGGACAAGTCATTAATAAAAATGCAAAACAAAATAGGGCCTAGGATTGACCCTTGTGGTACTCCGGCAAGTATCTCTTTACTGTGAGAAGATTTGTCGCCAACCTCAACCCTTTGAAAACGATCACTCAAATAACTTGCTATAAAAGGCACAGATCTGTCACTAAATCCAAAATAATCCCTTAATTTTCTCGAAAGGATGACATGATTAACACTATCAAAGGCCTTAGAAAAATCTGGTCGAAAATCTGTTACCGAAGATGGATTTGGTTTCTTGGTAGTGGGAATGACTTTGGCACACTTCCAACTGAGAGGAAACGAGGATGACGTGATACAAAAATTCAAAACATGCGTAAGACATTTCAAAATATGGATCAAAATCATTTTTACAAAACGAATGGCCAATCGCATTTGACTTCATAGAACGTATATAATTAACAACATCAATTTCAGATACAACCTCAAAGTCGAAATTTGATAACGGTTCAAAACAGAGCTGATCGTTACGAGTAAATGATGTACCACTTACTAGGTTAGTCAGGAAAGCGTTATTTAATTCATCTGCATCAGGCATGGTGATTAAAACATCTTTTTTACCAACTCCAACCGAACGTAAGTTACTCCAAAGTTTTTTTCCACTTTGTTCTGTTCCCAGCTTGGACAGAAAATATCTGTTTTTAGCTCTCCTCGTAATGAAAGTTGACTGGTTACGTGCACGACAAAAAAATTCCCAATTATGAATTGTTGGACTTTGCTTCCACCTTGAATAAATTTTCCTGCGAACTTTCATAGCTCTATGAACATCGGATGTAAACCATGGACAGCTGCTGTTACGGACTTGAATCGTCTTTAAAGGAACGTGTTTGTCAAATAAATAGAGTAACAGCGATTCCAGGTGATGAACTTTCTCATTAATATTTGATGCATAGTAACAACTGTGACACGGAAGAGTACTCGCATCATAATGCAAGGCAATTGTATCCAGCGAAGAAAAATCCCTAAACTGAAAAGTTGATGGTGTGGCAGAACGAGTCAAATCAATATTATATGTGTAAAAAATTAAATCATGGTCAGTAACACCTTCTAACGATAGCTGGTCTTGTAGCAGTACATTCGACCGATCTGATACCAGGAAAAAATCCAGGAGACTATGGGAGGCATTAGGAGTCGCATATGAATTTACTACGGCTAACCCTGCAGATGCAACAAGTTCCAAAAATTCATTAGATCTGCAGTCATTTTTGAGAACATCAGCATTAAAATCACCACAGACAGGTATGTGTTCATAAGAGGGGTGAATTCCTGGATTGCGGAAAATAATGGTTTTGGAGGGCAACTTCGGTTGGGGCTGGAAACTACGCCTATAACACACTTACTATTACCATCAGATACTTCCAGAAACAAGTACTCATTGGTACTCCCATCCGATTTAACAATAACTTTGCAGTTTAAAGAACTATTACAGTACACGGCTACTCCACCACCAGTTGTGTTCGTGATCCTATCATTCCGAAAAAGTTAATAGCCATTAATATTGAACATATCTACTATCCCCAATGTAAGCCTTAAGCCAGGTCTTAGTGATACATATTATATCAACGCTCGATTGTTCGAAGACGTGACGTAAATAATATGACGGTGGCAAGACCTAGAGTTTTTCCCTTGCAGTTGGTACAGATCGAGAGCAGACCTATCCCATTGGGTTAATTAAAAATGCGCACTTTAAATGAAAGTTTAGAGGAACACAATGATGAAATTCCTGGTCGGACAAGCTTTTTCTTGCAGGGATTGGAAATAAAGGGTCACTCCCAATAGACTTTTAAGGTGACTTTTAATCTCATAAGGTTAACACCCTGATTCTCACGTCGTGAGGCCACATAAGTCACAACTATTGTGAGGCTGATTGCTTGTGAGATTTGTTTTGATTTGATAACATTTTCGTTATTATTCCGAATTCCTCACAACAAATTCACCAAAGAAATATGAATTTTCGTTTGTGATTTGTGACAGCTGCATAGTTTGGCGTATTGTTCCGGCAGGTTATGATGTATCCGATCAGTAAATTCTTGAAGAGGACTGTCATTAGTTTAATCCTCTAACTCGATGAGATTGAAAACCATTCAAAAAAAATCATGACATCCAGATTGATATCCATTGGGTAACACGTTACATGAAAACTGGTTAAAGTGATCCTATGAGACTCTATCTCGCAGCAATGCCAGAGGAATGTCCTTTCCTCTAGTCGTGATCATTGACGCTGCTCAAAGGTGTTTAAAAATTAATTAACTAATAGCAGGCAATATTCTCTCGATTAAAATTGCTGTCATGTTTCAAGCCCAGCAATAAAAAAAAATAATGAAATACTTGTTATACCATTAAAATATGACCATATAGGAACATTTGGATTTCTTCCTTACCTTCTAAGTGCTGTTTATAGAACTTGTCTCCGGCGCAACACGCTCACATAAAAGGAAGGCTAAAGTTTTGAGACAGCACTCCACAATGTAGTTAGCACGGTGGAAAAAACCCTCAAGTATAAGGAACACACTCTTGCAGCTGTTCTGGACATTGAAGGAGCCTTCAATAATGTCCATAGAGAAGAAATAAAAAGAGTTTTAGTGAACAGCACCATTATTAACTGTGTTTGAGATCTACTACTGCAACCTGAAAATGATAACTCTGTTCTTCTTTTGGCATCACTGACGACATCTACTGTTGAACATTTGCGACCTTCCTCGAGCTGTCAAATTCTTTTGTCAATCTCCACGCTTTTTACCTTTGGATTTTGGAGAACGTGGTTGACTTTTGGTAAGAGGTTAAGGAAGGAAAAATAAAATATTTAAATTGAGAAAAATCGTCTTTTTATCTGGAACAAACTGAATAATGTTCATGATTAAAAACAGGCAAATAATCTCAAAGCATCTAGAAGCACTCCTCAAGGTCGGGTCTTTTCGAACCTGCTCTGGTTTCTCATAGTCAACGAAGTTCTAGCTAAGCTAGAACGCAGCGGAGTTAAAGCGGTTGTCTACGCAGATGACCTAGCACTGTTAGCGACAGGAAAGTTCCTTTTCACTATCTTAGCCTTGTCCTAGGTAAATACCTGAGCTAAGAATGCGGATTGCCAGTTGACCCTCAAAAAACGGAATTAGTCATATTTACTGTTAAACGGTCAATTCCGGAATTTAACCTGCCCGCATTTGAAGAGACTCCACAAAAGATTTCTGATAACACCAAGTACCTTGGAGTAATCCTCAATCGGAAATTGAAAAGGAGTCTAAACATTATTGAAAGAGCTATGAAAGGATTGATAGCTTTCTATGCCTGCAATTGAATATTCGACCGAACCTGGGGTCCGAGTTCTAAAATTGTCATGTGGCGTTACACAGCGGTAGCAAGGCCGGTACTGATATATGGCAATCTGGTCTGGTGGCAGCCACTTTCCAAGGTCACCAACCTGAAGACTATGACCTAGATCCAACTAATGGGCTGCATTGGCACTACAGGGGCTATGAGATCCACACCCACAGTAGGTATGGAGGTCATGCTTAACCTTAAACCCCTTGAGTTATTTGTAATAGAAGCTGACGCAAACAGTACCCTGAGGCTTAGCCAGCCTAACAGCTGGAAAAGCAGCCTGAGAGGACATGCGCAGATCCTTAAAGAATTTACAAAAAATCATGTTTGCAGAGACTACATAATCCCTTGCTATGAATTTGCAACATCTTTTGACGCTTACTTCCCCAACAGGGAAGAATGGCACACAGACCAACCACCTCCCATCAGATCCACTATATCCATCTACACTGACGGCTCAAAGATGGACGTGGGTGTTGTTGCGAGATTCTATTCTGAGACTATCGGTCAATCAGCCTTCCCGACTACAGCTGCGTTTTCGAAGCCGAGGTCCTGGCAGTGACTACAGCTGCTAAACACGTCGCAATGATGCCAATACCTTATACAGATATTGCCATTGACAGCCAAACGGCATAAAAGCGATTTCTGCCGTAGAGATGAAATCGAAGCTAGTAGTACGCTGTCACGAAGAGGTACGGGTTCTTGGCGCACAGCACAATGTATAGCTCCGCTGGTTTCCGGGTCACATTGGTGTTCCGGGCAACCAGTAGGCTGATGAGCTGGCCAGGCAGGGTTCACAACTCGGAACAAACCAGGCCGACATTACAGTGAAAATTCACCAGTGTAAGCTTAAACAGCTGATTAGGGACAAAATACTTGAGGCAACTAATGAAAGGTGGAGCACACTTCGATCCTGTGCCACAACCATGAAAATGTGGCCACTCTACAACAAACGTCAAACCGAGAGTTTACTACAAATGGACAAAAACCCTTTGTCCTCTCTCGTGGGCGTCATCACCGGCCATCAACACGGATTGCTTATCCAAATTTTTGACGATGAGGAAGTGCAAGAGGATACTCTTCACTTTTTCTGCCATTATCCAGCACTCTGCCGCATAAGAAATAAATTCCTGGGAAAATTATTTTTCCAGGACCTAGAAGAACTTCAGGACCGTTTTTGACTTTCTTAAGGTTGTAAATGCCTCTTAAGGTTGATTGCTCATCCATAGGCTTTCATAGGTTTTCTAGTGTGCGAGTTGAAAACTTCAAGAGCATCATAATGGATCTACACTGATCTAAGTGTGACGAGTGCACATTTATCCTGCCTCTTAGGGTTTCCTAGGGTAATTTTTCGTTGCTGCTGTTAACAGTGACGGTTTGTCGTAGTCGGTGGAAAGGCATGTGTTTGTTTGCTTGTTGAAAGCATGTTTCTTCTTTGTTCCTCGTCAACTTATATGCCATTCGATTTCGCCGGTTCTTCAATTGCTATGAAAGTTTCTTCCACGGTACACTGAGATAGGTCGACGATATCGGTATCGTCGCTGTATCACAATAGTTCGACGGATCTGCTGAAGAAACGGCATATCGTGTTGATACCTTCCTATTACTTTCCCCATAAACCACCTGCTCGATAACAAGACTGAGGAAGCCACACTCTTCCGAACGTTTTCAGACCTGCAGCGGATTCCAGAAAGCAGAAGCGCTATTATGTGACTTCTGCGGTCTCATTCTGGTACAGATACTGGACGGTAATAGGTATCAACACGGTAACTGGTAACAATTCATCATGTGAGTTCTTATTTGTCCTAGAGACCTCTAACGTAACTTTTCAGGAGAGCGTTTTTAAACTTAAAATTGGTGGTTTGCTTATTTTTTTGCGCATAATCACAGAGATTTTTATATTTTTTGAAAGAATGGGTATTCGGCCAACCATCCATAAAGCATTTTGCATTTTATGGTTTTTGAACATTGATTTAATTGAGTTTAAGGAAAAAGTAGTGAAATGGATATAGGACACCTGTCCATACAGTTGCGGACACATTAAAAATCAAAGTTACAAATATTGTCTCCAGTGGAATTTGTATTGGATATAGAACACACAGTAAAATACAAAAATTAGGATTATCAAATATTTTTATTAAAATCAAAATTCAATTCTTTCTTTATTTGAGTTTAAAAAAAATAAACGAAAATATTATAATGTTTATAAAGTTTCTCAACAAAGTAAAAATAAAAAAAAGAAACTTTTTTCTCCAAGCTTAATAAATTAATTTAAAAAAAAAATATAACAAAAACACAATTCATATTCTTATTGTTTATCACTAATAGTGTGTGTAAGGTAACTTAATACTTAGGTAAGTTTTAAAAGAGCGACAATAGGAAGATGGGCCTAGTTATATGCTGCGATGCCAATGCTCCGAACACTGTTTGGGGCAGCAGCAAATGCAACATGCTATCATCTGATCTTACTATCAACAATGTTGGCTCGCAGCCAACTTTTCTGACGTCTAGAACACAGGAGGTGATCGACCCAACTTTATCAAATAGATACTTTAAGGTGGTTACCAACAGAAGGGTCTCTTCGGAGGTGTCCCTCTCAGACCATAGATATAGCGAATTCCAAAACGAATGCGAAGAAATAACTTTGCAGGAGTGGAGAAATTCGAGAAAAAACAACTGGATACGCTTCAGGGAGGAAATAGGAAAAACTCTCAAAACTCCAACCAAACTCAGGACGAGACAAAAGGTAGAGGAAGCTGTTCAAGACCTGAATAGTTCCATTACTAGCTGTTTCGAACTGACGTGCCCAGTAAGCAAAACGCCTGGCAGAACGCCGGTTCCCTGGTGGAACTCGGAACTGCGAAGAATTCGAAGAGAGGCTAGAAAGCTTCTAAATAGGTCATTGAAGACTGATTTGGAGGCAGAATGGAATCTCTATGGAATCACTTAACTTTAACTAACCAGATTACAATTTTTCACAACCAGCCTCCTACTAAGGAGACTATAAGTGAGCCACGACAAACAACTCGGCGTAACTGGTATGTTGCGAATGCCGTGGTAACGGATGAGGCCATTAATTACGCTTTTGCGTCTTCTGACGACTTCAAGTCACCTGGTACGGACGGAATATACCCAGCCATGCTGCAACAATGTACAAACCAGTTGCTACCGACTATGAAGAAAATCTTCACCGCTGTCCTAGCACTGGCATACATTCCAACACCCTGGCGTATAGTTAGATAGGCATTTATACCAAAAATTGGCAGAAGTGACCATGACTACTCGCTCGCCAAGTGCTTCAGACCAATCAGACTGACTTCCTTCTTGCTGAAAAGTATGGAAAACTTGGTCGGGCTTTATGTGCCCAAAACTGCTTTGCGATTGCACCCACTATCTCAGATTCAACATACCTATCAACGCGGAAAATCCTGCGAGACTGCGCTCCAAAATCTAGTTGGTATAATTGATGGCGCTTGACATGAAAGAATACGCGATGGGCATTTTCATCGATATTGAGGGTGCATTTGACAATGCGACTTTTGATAGTATGTGCTGCTCTGCCAGACAATATGGCGTAGAAGAACCATTGGTGTTGTGGATTAAAGCAATGCTATGGTTGGGGTAAACAGAGGCTGCCCGCAAGGCAGAATTCTGTATCCACTGCTGTGGTGTATGCTGGTCGACTCTCTGTTAAACGCACTCAATAGCTGAAATGTATACGCTGAGGCGTACGCGGATGATGTCGCCGTGCTTTCTGTTAGATCATGCCTAGCCACGTGGTCGACGAATGATGCACTAGGAATGGGCTCTCGGTCAATCCTCTTAAGACTTTACGAGAAGAAGGAAGCTGATCTTGTTGACTCAGCCAGTGCTAAAAGGCGTCACAATCCAACTCCAAAGTGCAAATCTTAAAATGTTCATATAATTTTGTCCTATATCCATAATGTCATTGGATATAGGACATTTAAGGATAAACTTTACATTATTATAATGCCAGTATAAAATTTGTCCTACTGCATACAAAAATGGATATAGGACAAATAAGCATAAAATTGATCGACAAAAATTGGTCTATAGGACAAAATCATTTTTTTTATTTCGAAATCTAAAAGATATAGGACAATTCTGATTTCAGCAATCGAAAGAGCATGACCGAAAATATAAGATGGCATTTATAACTCATTTTCGGCCAAAATGGTCTGTAGGACAAATAAGAACTCACATGACGAATTGGTAAACCATCAGAGCCGGCGACCTTGTTGTTCTACTTATGACTTTTTTTAAACCTATATGCGAAAATTCAGGACAACAAAAGAAGACAAAAAAGTACTATAAGTTTTGAGAGATTTTTTTAAATGTCAATTTATATAATAATACATAAACTCGCACCTACTTCCCATCACACAACAAACTTTATCGTGATTGACATCCAAATTGCAACTTTCGATAGCCGTTGCAATGACATTGTTTACGGCTCAATCAAAGTCACACTCTTGGGACCAGTTTATAAGGACAATCACGAAGCGAATTTAAGAGCAAAGTTGTGTGAAGAAGCACGCGAAAAAAAGTTAAACATACGCAAACAAAATCCGGATGTGCCATAAACCCGTTGACATTTTATAGTTCAATAACAATGAAACCCCAGATAACACCAACGCCTATCTATATAAAACCCTACGTACGACTGTGCTGGCAGCCTGACACGGCGTCAGCGAGCTGAAAAATGCATTCCACTGGATACCTACGCGCTTTTATTCTTACCCCACCGAACAAAACACGATTGCATGCATACTCAATTGCAGCGCCTGCCATAATGACCATCGTGAATACTAGGCGAGGCGCATTGGAAGCGCTTCCATATGCCACCGACCAGTGATCGCATGCATTTCATCGACTATTACAGAGCATGTATCTGCATCTGATTTAACGTTGATGTTGGTATTTTTATTATCACAACCCACACCGTGTTGGCTACTCGCGGATAAACCAGCCAGGTGAAGGTAGTTCCAGTCAGAGTCAGGTAGCCACAGTCTTACCTCCTCTGACGCCACCGTTTTTGTAGTATTTACATACCGATAACATTATGTATCTATATAGATGGTATTCCTGTTCGGGATTATAATAATGGCTTCGTTTTATCTACACAAAGGCCATTGCGCTTGACCAGATTTATTTTTGTTTGTTTAAAGCAAACGAAGGTCTCGAGTGCATGATGCGACATAAATTAAAGAGTTATCTCCTGCAAGAGCGGTAAGCGGATGAGCAGCTACAACACTACTTGACTAGCTACAAAGTTTATCTTTTGCTTTTCGCACGGGTATTAATGCATTCCGAACAAACACAAGAGCACTGTGTGAGGACTGAGGACGCAAATGAGTCTGGACTATGCAATGCAATTGCTATTGGATTAGATTACCAGTTGTAATTTTAGATTTGTTGGGCAAATATTTAACAGGAAGCTAGATAAGTTGACAGCAGGATGGCGCTCGCACTAGGTGATTGTGTTCGCCGCTGCCTAAACGTTTTCGGTGGGTTGCAGATGGAGCTTAAACAAAATGTGGCCAGTTACGAGTACCTAACAAAAACAAAACTTTTGTATATCTGTGGGGGTCGGTGTACCTGGGATCAACCTGGCGATGACCCAGTGGCGGACTAAGCCCGTCAGAGGCCCGGGGCGGCAAAACTAAATGAGGACCCCCCAGCTTAAAAAAAAAAATTAGTTATACAAGCTTTTTATTCAGTTCACATTTATTAATAAATAAATGTTTATGTTAATTTCGTTAAAATCTGGCAAGTGAAATTTAAATTCTACTTAAATTATTTAGTCTAAATAAACATACGAGTACATACCTACAATATGGAATGGATATGGGCGAGGAAAATAAAATAGGTACGAATCGATCGACAAAAAAAATTAGATAAAATAAATCAAAGATAGTTATTTAATGATGATGCAAACTGTTTGCGTATGATGTTGACAAAATAAATTAGAAAGAATAATTAAAAAAGTACCGCTATTTTTTCCCTAGTTCCCTTGCAAAGCATTCAATATGAAAAAATTCAGTTTTATTTTGCGTCAACTGAATAGACACAAGGTCATTATTTTCACTGCTTATGAGTATTCTTTGGAGATTGACACATAAGGTCAACAGTTGAAATACTCGTATTTTAAGTGAATTTTATTTGATTAATTGTATTTCAAAGAAAAATGGGTAGATCAAAATCTCTAAATAGTGTTGAAAGAGCTGAAATTGATTTACTAAAAGAACAAGGACTAACCGGGCGTTATATAGCTGACAAAATTGGACGAAGCTTTAGTGTGGTCTATTCTTATTTAAGAAGCAAAGATTTGTACGGAAAAAAACATGAAAGGAGGTCAAATAACGGCAACAACATCAGTTGATTGAAGAGCAATTTTAAGATGTGCTTCCAATTCCTGCGACTCTGCGGCAAAAATAAATCAGAAAGCCGGTGTTACTGCAAGCGTTTCAACAGTGCGAAGGGTTATCAATAGTGCCAAACATTTAAAACGGATAAAAATTCAAAAGTATGCGCTTAGAATTCTCTAGACTCCATATGAGTTGGAAAAATAAATGGCGTCACGTAGTTTTTTTCGGATGAGAAGAGGTTTAATTTTGAAGGCCCTGACGGGTTTAATAATTACTTCCACGATGTGAGGAAAGAAGAACGATTTTTAGCTCGGCATCATAGTCGAGAAGGTGGTGTTATGGTATGGGGAGCAGTTACTATGCAGTTACTTACTATGGCACTATTGAGCTTGAGTTAAAAATTTGAAAAGAAATTTTCAGGCATCTTTGGACCCATAAACTGAACTTTTCAGCAGTGCAACGCCCCCATCCACATTGCGTGCATAGTAAAAAATTGGATAGAGGAGCGGAATGTGGAATTGCTTCAATGGCCGCCGTACTCACCGGACCTGAACCTTATAGAAAACGATTGGGGATGGTTAGTACGAAAAGTTTATTAGTCTGGCCGTCAGTTTGAGGACATATAATCCCTTATCGCAGCCATTAAATTGGCCTGGAGGGAAATTTCGCTGGACTACATAAAGAGGCTGTTCATGCCGGTTTGAATTTACGAAACTATTACCAATAAAGGCGGCAGTACCCACTACTAAAATTAACCAATAAAAAAACTATTTTAAGAAAAACTTGTTTCATTTGATCCCAATTACTTTAATTTCCAATTTCAATATTTGTGTCTATTCAGTTGACGCAAAATAAAACTGCATTTTTCCATATTGAATGCTTTGCAAGAGAACCAGGGAAAAAATAGCGGTACTTTTTGAAATACTCTTTCCGATTTATTTTGTCAACATCATAGGCAAACAGTTTGCATCATCAAATGACATATTACGGCAAAAGGTTTTAAAAAAATGGACAACGTAGCTTAGGTTAGGTTAGGTTAAAGTGGCTGTCAGCAGAAGGCCTTCAAACTTAGACCAGGATTAGGTCCATTGTGATGCCACACGGATCGAGGGGTTTCCCCACTACTAGTTAAACCATTTGGAGCTTCTTATGAAGCGCGATAGACTTCTAACGTCAGCGTTAGCCAAGTCGTTAAGATTGTTAAGCAAGAAATCTCCCAGATAAAGGTTTCTGTTATGGGAGAGAGCTGGACATGTGCAGAGAAGGTGAAGTATAGTCTCCTCCTCCTCCTCGTCCAAGCAACTTCTACAGAAATCTTTTGAATAAACGCCAAGCCTCGATGCGTGCTTGCCTATCAGACAGTGCCCTGTAATGGCACCTATAGTGGAGCTAATATGCAGTCGGTTTAGTGATATCAGACTCTTAGAGCGTCGCAGGTCCAGCTTTGGCCAGATGTGCTTAGTCGCTAGACATGTATTACTACTTGTCCACCTAAGGTTTGTTCTCTCGATTGCAGATAGCTTGAATAAAAGTTTGCAGGTAGCGATTGGGATACCCAGAGAACCCTTTTCAGGTAAAAGGGGGAGTTTGGTTCCATTTTTGGCGAGTTCATCAGCCCTGCAGTTTCCTGGAATATCTCTATGCCCCGCAAGCTTAGAAAATCTTTGTGCTTATTCAGTTGAAGCGGAGTGTAAGTGTTTCCGTGCCTTCAATTTACTGAACTCCTCAATAACTTCTGTGAAATCGATTTCTTTGGATTTTTTTTCTACTGAAAGTACGGCTAGATTAACCAGTCGCTCTTGATCCATTGTAGATCGAAGATAATTTTTAAATAGTTTAAGTTTCGAAAAACTCCTCTCGCATGATGCAACCGAGATGTAAATGGTCAAGAAGTATTAAAGTATGAGCGATATACAGGGTAACGATCATTGAAGCCCCATTTTATTATAAGTTAAAGGATTTGGGGGCCCCCTAAGACCGGAGGCCCGGGGCGGGCCGCCCCTTCCGCCCCCTGGTTAGTCCGCCACTGCGATGACCACTGCCGCAACTAAGACTTCATATCAATAGAGCTCAATTTTAACTTCAAGTGGTAACCACCGGGTACTGGTTATGTTTTCAAGACCTGACCTTATACAAAGAGCGCTGAAGAAGAAGAAAATAGAAACACTAAACTGCTCTGTTGAAAATGACCGGCAGATGAGTCTTAGAAATCGTAAATGAGCCGCTCAGATGGAGGGCGCATGGCAGATGAATTCACGTGATTGAATAAACGGTGTTACCAACAGCCAGCACGGCAGATACCTTACATGAGTTTCTTCTACACAGAGTTCATTACAGATATTCAAGACTAAATTCTGGTGTTGAAATGGTGATGATGGCGGGTGAGCTCCTAACGGGTCAACGGAAGCGCTTATATTCCCGAAGTGTCTTACTGATATCCCTTACAGAAGGTATTTAGGAACAGGCCCTCCAGGTTGGGGCTTATGCCGTCGGATTCAGAGTATATTCATATAATGAGTAGGGACACTCTTTATACATATGCATTTCCTACTACTATAAAGCAAAATGCTGAAAACAGCCTCCAATATGTGGAAGCAGGTCAAAAGGATGGGTTTTAAGTTAAAACTTTTAACCCTTATGGAACGACCGCTGTGAAAAAAAGGGCGCCCAATATATTTTGCCTGTACAACTACATGCGGCGTACTTCGTAAGACGAATGATTGTGGGTTTTTTAATAATGCTTTTTTAAAGGCGTATCGACTTGATCCTCGTTGTGTGTTTTTTTTTAAATGGTTTATGGCTGGTTTTTCTGAATATTTTTTTACTGATTACACCTAATTATGAAGCTCTAAAATTACCCTTCAGTCAAAAATATGAAAATATATGCTTCTTCTTTGCTTTGCCTTCGCTAAAAATAATGCAATCCGGTGTTCGGCCTAGTAACAATAAAAATGATTTGACTCTTTATTTGCTAGTTTTTATGGTGGTTGGTCACACTGGCTTTGCAATAAGGTTGGGTCTGCGGTGGTTACCTTTTTTCACAATGAATTTTCAAAGGCGTATTGACTTCAATTCCTGTCAGTCCTGCGAAACAAGTGAAGGAAACACAATACGGGGTGGCGCGTGTAAGTTCTCAGAGCAAACAAATAACAGTGTACGTGTTTTTTAAAAGATAAAGGTCAATTGTTTTTTAATTTAAAAATATTGCAATATATCTATCAATACTGCTGAAATGATCGAAAGATTACACAGGTTATATGTACGATGTTTTTAATTCGTCTAAGTTTAAATACCCCAAAAAATCCAGAAGGCCATTTTTTGCAAATGAAGAGCAAGTCAATTTCTTAAATGAAATGAATATATTTTTCCAAAATATTAGTTTTTTTGATCAGTTGCCAACTAAAAAGATGGGATTTTTAAAAGGATGGCAGCAGAATATAAATGCTCTCATTGCCATTTCAAGTTATTTAAGGGCAGATGGTATTCAGTTCCTTTTCAACGTCAGTTCCTTGAGAAACCTCAATCAAGATTGTCTGGAAAATACCAAAGCGATTTTACGCAACCGAGGAGGAAATAACAAGTTACTGACTCCATTTCAATTCATTTGTTCATTTAAAAGATCATTTTCAGCAAAGTACATAGAGGATATAACCCATGGAAACTGCGAGGCAACTGTGAATTTAGAGCTTCCCGACGTTGAAATGCAGTTGCAATCACCCAAAAAGATGGACAATGTGAAAAACATTTTCAAGACCGAATCTGACTATAAAACTGCTGATTTTGGTGGCAAAAATGCTTTTTATTATTATGCAGGCTGCATTAAAAAAAAAAAACATTACAAACACAAGTGTGCGCTGAAATTAAGTCAAAAACCTAGTGTTTCCTCCATATTCACAGATTTCAAAGAATATGAGGGTGCGCATTTAACACGCCCTTCTCAGGAGTTTTTAGATGCGATAGAGAGCCTGGCGCAATTATTTATTTCTCGTTTTTCCAATTTGTACTTTTGTAATAATTTTGAAATGAAAATGTAAAATATATTCAAAAATGAATTTGATTAATTTTGCTGTAAAAATCAAAACAAAGGATTTCTTATGAAATTTTATGTAGGTACGTGTCCGAGTTTATCACATTTAAAAAAAAATAATAGGATTATTAAAAAGCAAACAACAAGCAAAAATATCTTAGCGTACCAACACACATGTAGTTCTTATTTAATTTTTAAAAAAAATGTATGACAAATAAATGTTTGTCTTTATTTAACGGAGCACCCTGCACCCTTTTCCGAAAAAACAGTCTTCCTCTTTCATCTCTATCTTACACAGTACTTAATATATCCATCTACTTCTAGTGTCTGTGTAACACAGACGTAATTGCTGATAAGAACTGATAAAGAAAACGTCGAGAGTGTCCCTACTCATCTATATATTAATACGGAGTTGCATATAACGTGTTTCCCCCCTTTTTTGCTATAATACTTCACATAGATATGCCAACACTATATATATTTGGGTAGGGGACAGTACATAGAAGTGCACAAAAAAAACATTATCCACATATATAACACACATTATGAATTACAGCAGGTGAAAAGTAGCGAATTGGATCAAATTACATTTACAACAACAACAACATTGCTGTGTGAGGCAATAATCTGCCAATCTGAACGGAAAAATTTTATATCATGTGATGAAGTTACTTGAAAATGCTTGAAGGTAGTTGAAAATGCTTGAAGGTACTTGAAAATGCTTGAAGTTACTTGAAGTTACTTGAAAATCTATCTATATATTAATACGGAGTTGCTTATAACGTGTTTCCACCCATTTTTGATATTATTGGTAACATAGATATGCCAACACTATATTACATATTTGGATAGGGAAAAATACATAGAAGTGCACAATACAAAAATCATCCACATATATAACACACATTATGAAATACAGCAGGTAAATTAAAGCGATTTGGATGAAATTACCAAAACAACAACATTGCTGTGTGGGGCAATAATCTGCTCTCTACTCCAAAAACGGTCAAATAAATGCATTTTGCTAACTTTTTTATTTTTTTAAGTGAAAAATAACAAACTCACATTTCAACCGGTACATTTGGAGTTTGACTGCGTTCATATTATACAGTGGCCTAAGTTTTCTTCTTTTTTTTTGAGTGAAAAATAACAAACTAAACAAAAAAATTGTGAAAACAAGTGTAAACAACAACAAGTGCTTTGATTTATTATTCATTGTGAATACATTTCAGATTGTAAGTGCATAAATAGAAACAAATGTTTTTTTTTTTAAATTCAGTCATCTCAATTATCATCATTAGATTTTTAGAACCGTAACCACATTCGAAGCGGTACATTTGGAGTTTGACTGCGTTCATATTATACAGTGGCCTTACTTTATTTGAGATTGAGGAGGTTTTAATTATTCATAACTTAAATTGTGAAGCATTTAATTTACCTGTGCCAAGAAATTTGTCAGTCAATGATATAGATACTGTGGACGTATTTAACGAACAGTTCATTTATGAGCAAATGTATGATGATGCAAATAACGAACAGAAACATACGAGTATAATTGATCAAGTTTTGCGTGAAGTACAATACAAAGATACTGGATCAAATGTTTTTTGTCTGTCAGCGCATGCTGGATGTGGAAAGACATTTGTGCAAACTGCAATCATCCATAGAATGAATGCGTTAAATTTACGTTGCATAGCTACCGCTTACAGTGGAATTGCATCAACTTTACTTACAAATGGTCGTACGTTACACAATGTTTTTAAATTGCCCATACCTATTTTAGAAAATTCTTCAGCCAATGTGCGACCAAATAGTAGTCAAGTGCGTTTTATAATTGCAGCATCTTTGATATTGATAGATGAATATTCAATGTGTCCGAAAATTGCACTTAAAGTAATAGACAAGTTATTGAGAGATTTAGCTTCAGGTGAAGAAAAAAATAAATTATTTGGAGGCAAATCTGTCTTATTATGTGGTGATTTACTCCAAATTCTACCCGTTGTACCTCATGCATCAAGATCAGTTTTGATAGAAAATTGTATTATAAGTTGGGAGGAATTTCATAAATTCCATAAAGTTAAGTTGAATCAAAATATGCGAGCTCTTCCCGAAGAAGTGGATTTTATAAATTTTTTAAAAAAAATGGGAGAAGGACATTTGACTACTTATGATTTATTTGGTGAAGATATCATTGAGATACCACAGAGTGCAATCGGAAATATGAATAATATCATTGAAGACATTTACGGTGATATAAGAGAGACAATTTTGTCGGATGAAGTGCTTAAGCGAGCAATTTTAGCACCAACGAATGAAGATTGCTCTCTCATTAATGGTGATATTTTGAACCGTATCGATGGATAAAAAAAAACGTACAACAGTTACGATAAAATAATGGAAAACGAAGGTATAAATACAAATGATTTTCCAATAGAATTTTTAAATTTATTAACAATAAGCGGTATGCCACCACATAAGTTGACTTTGAAAGAAAATTGCGTTGTTATGTTAATACGTAATTTAAATACAGCTCAATGTTTAGTTAATGGAACAAGGTTGAGGGTTAAGCGCATACACCACAATACTTTAGATTGTGAGGTATTAACGGGAACAGCAGTGAAAAAACGAATTTTTATACCAAGAATTAATTTGACTTTTTCGGGAAATGTGTTACCCTTTCAATTTCAAAGAACACAATTCCCTGTTATACCTGCATTTGCCACGACGATAAACAAATCGCAAGGACAAACTTTTAATAAAATTGGAATAATGTTGAGGCGACCAGTGTTTTCACACGGTCAGCTATATGTTGCGTGTAGTAGAGTAAGGTCTTTTAATGGTTTAACATTTTACGTTAATGAAGAAAATGGACAGGGAAAACTTTATAAAGATGACAGAATTTTTACAAAAAACAAAGTAGGTATATAGAGAAATTTTAAATATTCATTTTACAATTAGTAAGATCAAAAAATTTTTTTGAATTGTTATTTAGATTTTTTAAGTTAAATTAGTAGTAACGAATCGGATATCATATAGAATCACTTATTGTTAATTAAAAGTTTTATGTATGAAAAATAAAAAAACAAATACAAATTGTAAACTATTTTGGTTATTATTGCCTTATTCTCACTCAATTGTCAATTGTTAGTGTGTGAGGAAGAAAACACAAACAAACTGGATTTGAAAGGTATTAGGTAGATAGTGATCTGCCAAACAAAAAACATACGGACGGGCTACAGTCCGCTTGGGCGAACTGTTGGATACCCTATTCTTATTCCTATCCCTCATAAGTGGGCGTGACAAAAGTCTAAGTATGGTTGAATTATGCGGAACGCTCTACACATTTTGTTATATAACATTTAAAGGATTTTATTAAAAAACAAACGAAGCTTTTGTAAAAAAACGCTCCCTAACTCAAACTTTGGTTTTTCAATAAAATTGTTTTATTTAATTGTTGGCGTGTCAGTAGGCGGATTTAAAAAAAATGAACACATGATAAAGAGCATATATTATAAATATCAGCTCCCTAGCTCTAACTTTGGATTTTCAAAAAAAGTTTTTTTTTTTTTAAAATTGTGGGCGTGTCAGAAGGCGAATTTTGAAAATCTTGAAAGGCGCTTAGAGAGTATATATTATAAATTTCACCTCCCTAGCTCAAATTTTGGTTTTTCAATAAAATTGTTTTATTTAATTGTGGGCGTGTCAGGGGGCGGATTTGGAAAATTTTATTTACCGATCAGTTTTAGGACTCATACATCATATATATAAAATTTCAGCTTTCTAGCTCAAAATTCGATTTTTTCGAAAATTTTGTTTTTTTGAGTTTGTGGAAGTGTCTGTGGGCGGATTTCAAAAATTCGTAAACTTGATTATTTCTAGATCCAGTTTAAAGGCCTAATTTTTGCCGACGGACGGACGGACGGACATGGCTAGATCGACATTACTATCGATGATGATCATAAATATAGTAACTTTAAGGGTCTACGGGCAATATTATTAAGGTATGTTACAAACTATGTTTCAAAATTAATATACCCTTAGATTAGGGTATAAAAACAAACAGGCGACTTTGTCAATAAACGTCAATAAACGCGCGAACAGGCGACTTAGTCGCGAAGGGCGTTTTCATATGTGTATGCATTTGTTGTAGTAACTCCGTTCACAGAGCAGTAACAACCACGAGCGACGACTTTGTATGCGCACAGTTTAAGTTTTGTGCTTGAGGGTATGTGGAAGAGAGAGTGGGAGAGAGAGAGAGAGAGAGAGAGAGAGGGAATGAACTTATAGAAAAAATTGGTCGAATTTCGACCACGGGGCGACCCTTAGTTATATGTACAAACTCTGGTCGGGGTTACTTCCCTACTACGCCTCGAATATGGACTCCATCCATTTACTATCACGACCCGGACCGAAAGAGGACTATGCATTGCGAGTTTGCAGCTAAAACGTACGTACACTGTACACTCCTGGTGCTGCTCAAAAACTCGAATCTGCCGATATTACCGAGATACAGAAGAAACGATGAAAAGGATCAGGTATGCAAAAACGACAACAGTACGACCTATATTTCAGCCGCACAGAAGGATACCCAGCCCATGCTAGGACTTGCAGTGGGAAATCGAGTTAGATCAAAGGCCATTGATTTCAGCCCGATCAGTGATCGCCTGGCTGTAATCCGTATCTAAGATACATTTTTCAACATCAGCCTAGACAAAGTGTAAGCTCTACAAAACACTGGTACTACCAATTCTGGTTTATGGTGCCGATTTCAGGCAGATAACGAGGAAGAGAAAAAAATATTGGGTTCTCGAACAGAAAAATACTCTGTCGGGTATTTGGTCCTGGTTCTGATTGGACAATAGTCCTAGAGCGAAGAGGATCTTCGAATCCCAGCCCCCAGGTTCGAGACGACAAGGAAGATCGAACTTTCGTTTCAAAAACAAGCCATCACGGATGACAGAGTGGTTGGTCTGGACAACTGATAGCAGCGTGCCCGCGATCGCGGAGTACGAAGGCTGCAGTGTCTCAGGACGAAATTCTGTACGGGGCGGTAGCCCGTTAAGTAAGTAAGTAATTTTCTACTTCTAAAGCTGTGGTGAGTCTAGAGTGTTAGACAAACTCACCACAGCTTTAAAAGTCAAAAATTATGTTGCTGAAAATTGATTGCCAGGAAATAGTTTGACAACGAGCTTGGTTACTCACCTATAGCGGGTTCACAAATCTAACTTTAGAGGCAAACCGCGTTCTTTCCAGATTGATTTGTAATCTTATGTTTAGGAGATTATTATGGTGAGGGTTGTTTTTTTCACTGGAAGTTGCGCACAATTTGACGATTTTTATTGTCAATTTGAGAAATTTTTTTTTTAAATTTGTATTGTATTGTATTTATTGTAGGAGAATAAAAAAAAAATATTTATACACTATTTTCTAAAACCATATTTCACAATTTACAGAGTTATGGTATAAATCTACCTTACTACTGATAATCTATTAAACATTTAAATAAAGAAAAAGTACTAATTAAAAAAGTAGGCATGTGAAGGAAAAGCTACAGAAAAAAGCTACATTAGAAAAAAACAAAAATAATTAAACAACTATAATAATATATAACGTAGAGTGAAGAGAAGAAGGGTGGGCGGTGCAGGATATTTTTTAGACCAAGCTCCAAGTTTTACAAAACAAACAAAAAATGATTATAATGGACATCAAAATGAATAAATAAATGAATAACTAAATAACAAAGTGAAATTGTTTTTATTCACTCGTTGACTCAAATGACTAAAGATATTAAAAAGTTAGTCAACTTTGGATTCTCTTAACTCCTCGAAATCGTAAAATTTTACAAAGCAAACTTAAGATTTTGTTAAATTTCTGTTTATTCATTTTTGACTGTACGCTCTTTTTGTTGTTATAATTTGCACGCGCGAAAGGGAATTTTGAATTGTGTATAACCTTATAATGTAAATAGTTACACAGCATGGGCAGAAGGGAAATTTGGATCGGTTTGAAATGTCCGTAAATTTTCATGCGAAGAAAAGATAGAGCATGGTAGAGCATTCCACACTCGTGTTGTAAGGCTATCGAACTCTGTCACCCGAATACAGGCTTAAGGATGAACAGATATGCATTCATAGAAAAGCGGCTATTGCGGTTGAAACGTTCTAAGGAAGGAATACAATTTGCTGTTATGTTTGAGTACTTACGGTGGAAATACCGATTGAACAACGAAAGGCAGGAGACATTGCGACGATGACTAAGATAGTCAAGTGTTTTCGCAATGTCTTGACCACCAAGGAGTTTTATCGCACGTTTTTGGATTCTGTCGAGTTGCTCCAAATATGCAATCGGTGTACCGGACCAAATATGTATGAGCGTTGTACTTAAGTTTTGGGAGGATGAATGCCCTATAAATTGTATCCACATCAGAAGAGGTGAAATATTTCTTGCATCGTTAAGGAAGCCTAGGCATTTCGCAGCATTCTTGACGGCATCGAATATATGGTCATTCCAACGAAGGTTCTAATTAACGCACATACCGAGAACGGAAAGTCTTTCGGTTTCAGCGATGCAAGTACCATTCATGGATAATGATAGACTTTTCGGGCTTCGGTTAAATGACAGGAAACAGCATTGCGTTTGGGAGGCATTGAATTCCACTCTGTTGGTTGTACCCCACCTAAATTATGCTATCAAGGTCGGAATTCATTGAGCTAAACATACGAGAAAGAGAGTTGGAGACAAAAAAGAGCCTTGGGGAACACCATATTTATTTAATGCGTTGCAGACTTAGAGCCGTCCAAAACAACTTGAATTGAATTCTTAATCCATTGAAGAAGAGTAGCATCGATTCCAAATGCACGACAAAAGAGCTTGATGACCAAGTCTGTCAAATGCCTCGAAATATCAAGCGCAACGATCTTACTTTCACAACCATGGTGGAGAGATTGATTCCACTCTTCGGTTATCAAACCACCCGTGGACCTGTTGCTGCGGAAACCATACTGCCGGTCATTAAGAAGTTTTCAGCATTCAAGATATTTCACGAGCTGATGGTTTATCAGCGTTTCCATGACATTGGAACGAAGAGACATAAGTGCAAGTAGTCAGTATGACGAAGGAGATTCGCTTTTTTTAAAGGATGGCTTCAACATATGCTATTTCCATCTTCTCGAGAAGAACCCTGAAGAAAAGGATAGATAGAAAAGCTTACGCAATGGTGTTGCCAGCGTGGAAGAACTTCTCTTCAGAACGATGGGGGAAATAACATCTGGACCAGCGGATTTGTGTATGTTGAGATCTTGAAGCACTATTGCCACTGTACGAGTGCGAAAGTAGATTGATCCCATGGTGTATTCTAGGCGCTCGAGTACAGGGGGAGCTAGAGCACTATCTGGGAGCGTTGATCTAGCTGCAAAGTGAGCAGCAAGCAGATTGTCTTTATCTAAAGAGCTGACAGCTTTAGTGTCCCTATAAATGAGTGTCGGGATAAAAGACGAGGCCGAATTTTTAATGTTTTTAATAAGCGACCAACAGTTTTTACTACCAATTAGACTTTGTAGTATTTTTTGCCTCGGCTTTTGGTCGTTGGAGAATTTGCCACGATTGATGTGGGCCTTGCAGTCATTTCTGGCTCGCTTAAACTTTTTTCGGTTGTTTTTTAACCTGATCACTTCCTTTGCAGATCACTTCACACCTCGCGTTATCCCTGTTAGGGATAAAGAATAATATACATAGGTGAATTATGTTTGTTATCATATCAGTAGCAGCATCCTATCGATGAAGCATAACGACCAGTTAAAACTCCTAAAGAAGCTATTTAATTCTTCTCATTTGGCTTTCTCGTATTGCCATACTGTTCTTTTGATAGTTCTTTAACTTTGTTGTTGGAGTACTAGAAATTCGCCGATATGACACAATGGTCTGACGAGCCTAGAGGCGATAGTACTTTTATAGTTTATTTATTATTGTGAGAGGTAGGAAACAAGTCCAGTGTGTTGACGGTTTGGCAACTGATGTCCGGCATTCGTGTGGGCCCATTTACTAGCTGAGTCAAATTCTTTGTCTCAGCGAAGATCTCAGCATCCCTCGGGTGTTGTCTGTCCATAATGATGAAGCCAACGCGAATTATGTACACTGAAATCGCCCGCAATGGCCTTTAAAGCCACGGTTTCCTAGGATAATTATTCGCCGTATGTCCACTAAGGTGTCATTCGTGGAGTTGATGTTTACTGCGAGGTAGGTGAACTCTTTTACTATGTCTAAGTTGCTGCTATCAAAATTGACGTTTGTTGTTTTTTGAAAGCAAGTACTTCGTTTTTTCCTCGTGGACTTCGAGGTCAATCAATTTTGGCTATTCTTCAATCGCAGCGAAAGACTCTAACAAGGTACGCTGAGATCGACCGATGATGTAGATATCGTCCGCCAATACCAGTAGTTGGACGGATGTGTTGAAGATAGTTCCTTTTACGTTGACACCTGCGCACTATCTACTCCAGAACAAGATTGAAGGTGCCGGTTTGTAATAATTCGGAAAAGCTATTCCGTCACGTGACACAACTGGATCAGTTTTGCCGGGAAGAAGGTGGGTCTTAACTTAAAATTCATTGGCGGCCTTGTTTTTTAGCACGTTTTGCAGCTATGTTTAGCTTTTCATAACTGGGTGATGGAACTGGTTCTTTGTTGACTGGACGTGGGTTCTCTTCTTGCCCTAAATTAATTTGCGGAAAATAGTTTGTCAACGAGTTTGGTTATTTTGTATACTAACTTGGGAGGCAGAGATTTGAGAACAAATATCTATATTAACAATTTTTATATTTTTGTTTCAGTAGAAACACCTAATGATTTATTTTGAATCTTTTGCCTAAAACTGACCAACGTCGGGTATGGAAAAAAAACATCAGCTGGCAATTAGAAACCGTTTTATTGTGGCACTTAATCAAGAGCAGTTTAAGAACCAGCCGATCGAAGTTCTGACTACAAACTTCAGAGATAGCAATCATTTCGACCGAAAATAACAAAACTAATTTTTTTTTCGGTAAAAAGATTTTGAAATGAATCCTTAAAATATTTTTATCATACTCGGTTCGACTTAAGATGAAAACAAATTAATTTCTAACGAACGAGGCAGTGTGGAATACTCATCAATATGTTATGTCGACTAAGGACCACTGTGGTAGTTTTCGCCACATAATCCGAATTCCAGCGGTATTAACGCGACCCCAAAGGAGCACACTTACCTGCTTATATCCTTGCATTCGTCTTCATTTACGGTTACTCCACCACACAACACAGATTAGCCCCTTTTTTGCACGGCAGTGAATTATGGCAGTTTGATTGCATTAAATAACATTCCTCATAGCGCAATCTCGATCCCTTAATCAGGTTTCGACAATTTGAACACATGCAGCAGCAGGCACCATCCTCTTCATGTTTATGCTATCTGTCTCTGATCAGAAGCAATTAATCGAATGAGTACCTCGTCAGACAATCATTCTTGGCCAGACTTTCCGCAACTGCTCTTACCTCATCCTGCCTTCAATTTGAAATGCAATAAACCCAATCCAAACCGATAAAATTGAATTTGCATCGAGTCCGAACCACTTACCACAGGGATCTCATCCTGCAAAGCTCGGCAATGTAATTGTAGCTGCTTTGACTGGCTACATCCGTTACATCCGCTGCATCAGCTTCACCAATTCACCGTCACAAGCAGCAACAGCACTCCATGGGATTCTCAATTTCCCATCATTTGGATGACTGTACGCGCCGCACCGGACGGATGATGCTTGTGATTCTTTTCCTGGTCGTGTTACCTGGGTGCAGTTGGATTTCAATTTATTTCCAGCCAGCTCTTCCTGAGGGAGCTATCCTTCCTCCTCTGCTGCTCCAACTTCTCCGACATCGCCAGAATACCTCGCATGATTTTCTACTTTGAAATCGAAGAAATAGCTCCCTTTCCCCCCACCGAGTCATCAATGACGCATTGCAACGCGAAAAGCAGACGACAAAATAAATAGAAAGACAGGAAATCCCCTTTGTGTACCGGAGAACTATTTCCGAGGGCTACGCACTTGGGAAATGTGTCCCAAGCTATATGGGATTCCATTTAGAATTTCCTCTTTTTCCGACAACACCTGTGCCGTGCTGTGTGCTCTGTCCTTGGCTGATGAGACTTATTTTAGATTGCAGCAGCACACGACACCATAGGTGAGAAAAGTGGATGCAGTTTTATTATTTTATTATTTCTGCTTGGTGCGGTTATTTCATGTAGACAGGTGTTGTTCTTCTATGTCTATACCCACGGTGTGGTGTTAAATGGAAAAGAGTAGAAAATTTCCAATTTCAAAGGCATTCTAGCCGAAGAAAATTGAAACGGAATGGAACAGCAAGAATAGTGATAACATTATCCAAAACAAAAGGCATGCACTTGGGGAGATGTCTCGCAGATCCACTTGACTATTTACAAATAAATGTTGCCGTGATAGTACTCGAAATATATGCAATAATTATATTTAGTACTATATTTATTGTTCAGGGTTTTAGATTTTTGAATTTTCTTACGAAAATCAGATGGTTTTAAAAAATATTTATATATTTTCAACTCATTATACCTATTGATGGAAAAAAAATTCGGAAAAGGACCTAACTTCAGTATAATAAAAAAGCGCTTCTTTGTAGGCAGAAACATCTCAGGGGTAGTCAAAATTCTGATTAACTATCCAAACGAAGATATTAAATTAAGTTGTAACATTGCAAAGCACATAATGAAAACCAACCTCTGATGAAGATCTGCAGCCAGTCAAAGCACCTGCAGCCAGACTGGTCAGCACGTAATGCAACAGTGACGTAGTGATGATGATGACCAGGGGAGGATGAACAGACTGTTGCAGTAAGTGTCATCTGTCATCAAGGGATAGTAAAATGAGTCATATCATGACGTTGATCAATTCTTAAGAGAGAGTAGAGAAAGGTGAGGAATGCAATCGAACTCCAATGCATGATTAGATAGTTAGAAAGATTGCCATACATATAGCATATTTGGACGTTTATGTATGCCAGTCCCTGTCCTTCTCTATGGTGCTGAGGCATGGACTCTAGCAAAAGCGAATGAGGTCACTCTTGTTTGTTTTGAGAGGAAAATTCTTCGGGTAATTGTTGGTCCCGTCTGCATAGACGGTGAATGGAGGAGAAGATACAACGACGAACTGTACGGGCGACATCGACTTAGCCAGAAGAGTGAAGGTCCAACGACTGAGGTGGCTGGTTCATGTAGAGCGAATGGACGTGAATGCTCCGGCCCAGAAGATCTTCGAATCCACACCCGTGGGACGGCGCACTAGAGGAAGACCGCGACTCAGGTGGCGCACGCAAGTGGAAGGGTACCTTAACCAACTTAGCATGCGAAACTGGAGACAGCTGGGCAAAGATCGTGCTGGGTGGAGACGCTTGTTGGTTGAGGACGAGGTCCACCCCGGACTGCAGTGCCACCCTTTGTAAGTAAGTAAGTAACTGGAATGAACAAATGATTTTAGAAATTTTATAACATGGCATTCGTCTTACAATATAGATGTTTAAAAAAATATATTTCTAAAAAATTCCTTGGCTTTGAGTTTCTGACTGCTTGCCGCTGAGCCCTTTAACATTCTTTAGTTGGGACAGCCAAAGTCACCACTAGTTTAATCACACCATAAATCGTCAGGTTGGTATAAGATTACACTCGATGTTCCTTGGCTGTAATTATATACTGATTCATGTCTTGTTCACGTGTATTTCGTATCTGTTAACTTTACAAATGTCAAAGTAGAAGTTTGACATTTGCCACCATTTGCGAAAATTATAGCATCTTCCGATAGGGTGGTGACTGATGACTTTTGCGCCATCAGAACATTCAACCAGTGCTTGACTGTGTATGTGCGGGTTTTTTGTTGTCTACCTACAAGAAATAAGAGATTCTTTCTTCCCCAAAAGCATAGGTTTAAACTAGAAAGAATGGATTCTGAAAAAAAAAATCAAAACGCGGTTCCTAAAGGTGTTTAAGTGGACCCCTGCTGACATAAGATTTTTGATGATTTTTAGTTTTTGGAATTTTGAATTAACCAGATTTTGAACGACTCCTTCTTGTAAATACACATTGTCAAGGGCACATCTGCAAAATAATTAATTTATAATTTTGTCCACATTTGATGAATGTAAGGAGTAAAAGATGGATTCACACCAGCAGGTATAGTGAGCTTGCGACGTCCAAAGCTCCATTCCTCCCTACAGGCTCCGCATAAAATTTGACGATCTTTCTCCATCATGATCCTTATACCTTGGATTGCATCTATGGTTGATTTACATGCAACAAACCCGCACTGGTTATAAGATAACCCTATTTATTTCCGGCTATCTAACACCCGCTCAACGGTCGTTATAGTGTCTGACATCAGCTTTATTGGACGCAAATTATCACAGTCCCGCATATCGGCTTTTCGTTTGTAGTAAGGAAGAAGATAACTTTTCCTCCACTGGCATTGGATGGCTTCTCATCAGTTTGTAGATGATACGAGTAATCATGGGCAATTTAGACACGTTGTCTCCGATATTTTTTCAGAACTTAGAGGGTATCTTGTCCGGCCCAACTGCTTTGGGTTTTTTTTTTGATTTCTTTACCGCCTTCCTAGCTTCTTCGACAGTAATACCGGGTTCTTCTTCATTGTTAGGAACGGCTCTTGAAAAGTATATCCGAGGAAATTTTACGTTAAGTTGTTATTCACAGTACTGTTCTTACCTGTGAATTATTTTTCGTTATTATTAGGAAGCAGTTGATAAACTTTGGCGAGCGGATTTCCTGGGCATTTCTCTTTGTCTGATCAAGTATATTGACGATGATTCCCTTATTCAAGCTGGTATGTCGCAGTTCGTGGACAGCTTAGCTCGTATCAGCAACCCAAAACAGAAATTTCTTGCAACTCCCGATTCTGGTCCTTCACACACTTCACTTGAATTTGAGCGCACTTTGACTTCGCGGTCTGTGTTAGGATTCCGAGTAAAAGGAAAAGAAGAAAAAAAAATTAATATACAGTGGACGTCCAGTATAACGAATGATATAATGTTTGAGGTCGTTCGCTAAAACGAATGTGTTCGTTATATCGTGTTCATAACATCTGTTGCAAAGTCTGAATTAAATTCGAGGCGAGCTTTTTCATGTCCACTTTGAGCAAGCTTTTAAAGCCGTTTTCTTGTCACTTACAAAGGCTTTAACTTCATCTTTTAAGGCCATACCCGTAATTTGGCGCTGTCCAAACAAGGTCTTTTAATGAATTCCACATGTGTTGTGTTCGGCTCTCTTCATTCTTTACTTCGTTGATGATTATGATGCAGATAATTTTTCATATTATCAATCAATGTTTGAGTTTTCTCTTTGTCCAAATCGTACCATTTGATTTCCGCACGGTTTCCCTTACAATTCATAAAAAGCCCATTGCCCTCAACTGCATTCTTAGACTTAAAGAAAATGCTTCATCTTCAAAGTCGTCAGCATAGTAGCTTTTGCGTAAGGTTGTTACCGACATAAATGAAACAGCGATGGTAACGGTTTTCCTTTGTCATTAAACATTTTAATGAAGGTGTTTGCCAAAACTTGACATGATTACTGCAACTAGCTCGTCTCCATAGATCCTGTCATTTACTTTTGAAATCAAATTAAAATATTGGGTATCGAGGTACAGTAATCATTTGTTTAACAATTCAAAAGTCTTCAGAAATAAGTTTTGCAAACCGACTAGGGTGATAGCACCAGTAGTCGGCCCCTTAACTTTAATTTTAGGTTTGACTTGCTTTTAAAAATCCGTTATTCAAAAAGTGAATAGACTATTGGGCTTAAGTAAATATTTGAAATGTGTAAATTAGGTAATTCTAGGTTTTTAAGTACAAGGTGGCGCAAAAATAACCTTCCGATGTTTTTTGGGTGTAATTTAAAAAAAAAAATGAAAAACTTTGATTCTTCTTGTGGATTATTTTTATTTGGTCTTTTGAGCCCTTTTTATGGCATTTTCCATCACTTTGGCCAAAACTTCCGGCGATAGGTCCTCACATTCTTGACGGATATTGTCTTTAAGAGCTGCAAGAGTCTGAGGCTTGTTGACATAAACCCGCGACTTCAAAAAGCCCCACAAAAAGAAGTCTGGAGCGGTCAAATCAGGCGATCTTGCTGGCCAGTGCAAATCGCCAAAACGGGAGATTAGGCGCCCGGGAAATGCATCCTTCAGCATATCGGTTGTGGCACGTGCAGTGTGTGCCGTTGCACCGTCCTGTTGGAACCACATGTTTTCCAATCCCAATTCATCAAGTTGCGGCAAAAAGAACTCGTTGATCATTGCTCTGTAGCGCTCACCATTCACAGTAGCCGTTTGGCCCGCGACGTCTTCGAAGAAAAAAGGTCCGATGACTCCTCCAGCAAAAACAGTACACCATACAGTGACTTTGAGCGGGTGTAATGGCTCTTCGTGGGTTACACGCGGATTTTCAGTGCCCCAGAAGCGTAAATTTTGCTTATTTACGTACCCGCTAAGATGGAAATGGGCCTCATCAATCATGATTATTTTTGATGAAAAATCATCTTCCTCTTGGTGGTGATTAAGGATGGCTCGAGCGTATGTTAGACGCGATTGGCGGTCAGCAGCTAACAGCTGATGCACCGTCTGGACTTTGTACGGAAACATCTTCAAATCTTGTACCAAAATTCGCTGTAAAGACCGTCGACTGATACCCATTTGCGTGGCACGTCGTCTGGTCGATGTCGACGGCGCTTCCATGACATCCTCGGCTACAGCAGCAATATTCTCTGCAGAACGGCTACTCCGGGGTCTGCCATGCCTGGCAGCATCTCGTGTTGTGCCAGTCTCGTCGAGGCGAGCGGGTAAACGTCGCAGTGTTTCACCAGTAGGCGTTGGACGGGTAGGAAATCTGCGACGAAATTCACGTTGTGCCAAAGTCACCGACCGATTATTGCTCAAATAAATAGTCACCAATATTCCGCGTTCTGGAGCAGTGTAGCGTAACATTGTTTATTTACGTGTATTTCGCATGTGTTTACTACACAGATGTCAAAACAGAACTGACATTAGGGGCCAATCGCAAAATTTATAGCATTTTCTGATAGGAGGATTACTTCTGCGCCACCTTGTATAATTGTTACCCAATTTAAACTATTTACAAAAATGTAAATGAAAACCACATTCTTCAGTAGTCGGCCCCCCTAACTGTAGTAGTCGGCACATAAGTACTCAGTAGTCGGCCCCCATTTTTACTTCTGTATTTTCAATGTTTTGACCAAGTTAGGAAAGCAGATTTTTTTTTAATTTTCAATATATTTTAATTTATAAAAACAATAATAATACAAACTCATTTAAAAAAAGAAATGTTTATTACATTAAATATCATTGGAAATTAATTGCACAAGGTATGCCATTTCCTGACCTTATAAAAAAACGAAAAACACAATAATTTCCTTCGAAAATTAAAAGAATTGGCTCTTTCAGACATTATTATAGAAAAAAAAACATGTTGGATTTCTCCTGTACTGGCTATCAGATAGGTACCGGTAATGGTTCGATCTAGCTCAGATGGGCCCGATGGTGTTGATGTAGATGGCAAGGAAGCCGTAATATCCGTAGGAAGCTTAATCGTACCATCTATGGACGTCATGGTGTCATTTGGCTCAGATTTATTAAGGTGACTACGCTCCATCTCTTCTGCTATCTTCATCACAACTTCATAGTCAACGTTGTTTTTAAGAAATCCTTCCTTTGCCAAAGCTAGAACTTTCTTCGTTTCATCGAAACTATGAGATCTGACTACTATGTTTTCCGTTTTTAGGTGCAGCTTCTCCAGTACGTTTCGCACGCATTTCGAGAAGTGGATGGCTTCTGGTTTTTTGATTATTTCACTTCTATTCGAGCTTTCCAACACTAGCTTCAGAAATTCGCAAATGTTTATTTTGGTGACGACTTCCCCTGCATTGCCAGGTATGCTTTGACATTTATGAACTGTGGTCTTATATTCCTGCTTTAGACCTTTGAATGCGCCTACATCGGCTGGCTGCGTAATGTGTGTCGTGTTTGGCAAAAGGGCATACAAGATAATACCATTATTCCGGCAAAAATCTCTCAGCTCCATGGTGAGATGTGATTTGTGACCATCGACAAGAAACAACCGGCTTTTTGATGTTGTTTTCTCTTAGCCACCCAATAAAACTGTTCGCCACGTACTCAAAAAAGGTCTCAGAACGCATTCAGCCACTTTCTAAAACCCATGTTGGGGGCATGCGTTTTATAAGCGTTTTCGGGGGACGCACGTATGGAAATACGATCAGAGGTGGTAAAGTCTTGCCATCAGCACTGAACGCAAACAGAAACTTTTCGTTTCCGTAGCTTACTTTTTAAAGGTTTTTCCAACCCTTTGGCGCAAAGACAACACCAGTTTTCGGAGATAAGCAAAACGATGTTTCATCCCCATTGAAAAATCTGGAAGGGTCTTGCAGAATATTTAGAGCATCTATTTCATGAAGATAATTCCTTAAATCTTCAAACCACTTCCTTACTGACTCCTCGGTAACGATTGCCCGCCCCTTTGATAGACCCTCTGGTGTTCTGAGGGACAGTTCGGGATGGCGCTTGAGAAAGCCGTTATACCAACCCTTACCTGGCAATTCATTATCGTTAGGTTTTTGGGAAAAGCCACATTTCGCCAAATTCACTAGCCAATCTACAAGACTTATTTCTTCGGCCTTACTCAGCACAGTATCCGGCCCCATTTGCCTCGGTTTTTCGACAGCCCTGTCATGAATACAGTCTTGTATTGGTGTCCTTGGTACTCCGAATTCTTTACTGGCTTTCCTAATTGACCAGTTTTCCTCCCGAATCTTCTTTAATGCTTCTGTAAGCGCTTCCTCCGGGCACTTATGGAAATCGCGTTTAGCCCCTTCTTTTGAATTTTCCATTTTTAATAATGCTTAAATAAATAATAATAATTTCTTCATTTCTAAATTTAAAACTGGTTTGTAACTCTTAATACAAAAAAAAACTCAAAAATTTAATGTAAAAAATGAGCGGCCGACTTAACAATATCTGTCTTCCGAAGTCGGCCACACATTCTTTTAATGCGATAACAGGGGGCCGACTACTGAAACCAAGCAAAAAAACGTGGAAGTTTTGTAAAAAATGAATGTAGGATGAGGTACACCTTCAATCTGCATAGTAACTTAAGCAAAAACAAAAAAAAACATAGTCTTCTATAGTCGGCCGGGGGGGCCGAGCCCAGAAGAACCATGCAAAAGATGTCTCCTTAGGTCGGCCCCCTCTGAATTTATTTTAAATAATTTTTTTTCTCCACTTTCGGACAAAAAATAATGAAAAGAAACTGTAGACAACTCAAATAAAATCTTAAATGCACATACCGATAGTATTTTACTATTTATGGAGGGTTTCTGACATTCACTTGCACTATTTTTTATACCCTATTCTAAGGGTATATTAATTTTGACGCATAGTTTGTAACATACCTTAATATTGCCCGTAGACCCCTAAAAGTTACTATATTTATGATCAGCATCGATAGTAATGTCGATCTAGCCATGTCCATCCGTCCGTCCGTCCGTCCGTCTGTCGCCAAAAATTAGGCCTTTAAACTGGACCTAGAGAGCTGAAATTTTAACCATATACTCTCTAGGGTCCCGAAATAATCAAGTTTACGAATTTTTTGAAAAAATCGAATTTTGAGCTAGAAAGCTGAAATTTTGTATATATGATCTATGACTCCTAAAACTGCTCGGGATAAAAACTTTTCAAAATCCGCCCACTGACACGCCCACAAATAAATAAAACAATTTTTTTATACCCTATTCTAATGGTATATTAATTTTTGAAAATCCAAAGTTTGAGCTAGGGAGCTGAAATTTATAATATATACTCTCTATTGGCCCTTTATGCTCATGTGTAAATATTTTTAAAATCCGCCCACTGACACGCCCACAATTTTTTTTTTTTTTTTGAAAATTCAAAGTTTGAGCTAGGGAGCTGAAATTTATAATATATACTCTCTAGGAGAGGGGCCCTTTATTCTCATGTGTTATTTTTTATTTAAATCCGCCTACTGACACGCCCACAATTAAATAAAACAATTTTATTGAAACACCTAAGTTTGAGCTAGGGAGCGTTTTTTTTGATAAAATCCTTTAAATGTTATATAACAAAATATGTAGAGCGTTCTTAACAATTCAACCATACTTAGACTTTTGTCACGCCCACTTATGAGGGATAGGAATAAGAATAGGGTATCCAACAGTTCGCCCAAGCGGACTGTAGCCCGTCCCTATTTTTTTTACCTCAAAATGACAAATTTACCCTTTCCCAGACTTTGAATCAAACTAACAATTATCAAGGAGAAACTAGCAGGTGCATGGCATCCTGACTTTGCTCACAGACAGAAAACCGTTAGCCTTTTGGGGAAAAAAATGTCTGTGTGTATTTAACAAACGCATTTGCTATTACGTATCATTTTATGGCGCGCCGGCCGACTACTGAAGACGGCCGACCTCACATGCCATCACCCTATACGACTCTGTTCTGATAAATTTATATTCTTTTGTGGGCCTGCTGTTGATGGCGCATTGAGATAATTGTGGAGAGGTTAAGGTTACAAAGGTTACGATGTCAATGGCAATACATACTCGATTTAATTCCCACGGTACCATTTGTATCAACGGAATGTTAAGGAAAAGTTACAATGAAGAGATTTCTAAATATATATGTCAACTTTTATTGGCTGAGGTGGCAAGGTACAATACAGCGTATGGAAACCAACGCTTCAGCTCCGGACAATTTTGTATGTTGTCCTGGATTGATATCGCTCTAAAAGAAGACCTGTTCGAAGGGGGCCTAAACCAGCTTGACCGGTGTACGAAATTGGAGCCAGGTAGCTAATGACCGAGCTGGCCTTCGACTGTAGGCTCCATCAAAAGTTCTAAGGGATCCGATGGTTTATTGCGATTGCACCCACCCGATGTTAAAATTTCGTCGGTGTTATGCCGTTCGGGATATTCGAATTCAAAATTACAATTAAAAAATAAAATAGAGTTAATCTAGCTTTGACGCAAAAGGTGACTTAAGACAAAAAGTGCTTCAATAAATGTTGATTTTGGATCCAAGGGCTTTCAAAAATAGGAAAGCCTTGTTACGAGACTTAAACTTATGGTTTTACCTACATACATAGGTACACCGTTTTCTAAACTGCTTAAACGCTGGTAGATGATTTATCCGTGACCGTGATCGATGGTGGCAATACAACGAATTAATGCGATATAATAAGCCTATTTGCATGTATCAAATCAAATCTGTACCTCTCCTTTATTTATAAGTGATTCACATATTAACGCAGGAAATGGGAATGTCCAGAACTTATAAATTCAATTCCACAACTAGCCTGCACTGAATTATGATCTATCTTTGAAACTGTGACAGAAATGACATTTAATCACGTTCCTCTGCAGCTAGTTTGAAGCTCCAGTTGCACCCCTCCACAAATTATAGACCTAGGTACATACATTATGTGTAAGTTAGTTACAGTTCCAATATAATAATAAATCAATCGAACGCCAAACTCCTCACCCCATCAGCAACACTGTTCAGCAGTCCAGCACAGTACCATACAGCATACACAGCTCTATAAATGCAATTTCACATCTACCACAGCCTTCCACACTCTCTCACACCAACACCAAAGGCCAACAGAAAAAAAAATCCAATCGCCCGCACGCCCACCCGCTAACGATATAAGATAACCGTTTTGGTGGGCCGGCAAAAAGCAACAACTCTATTGCGTTGATGTGTTGTTCCATACAATTCAATCGAATTCAACCGAAGAGGTCCACAAGTGCGCCTTTTGTACCGAACGATTTCAGTTTGACTTTAGCTCTCCGATTGAGATTTGTTCGTCGTTGCGTTGTGGTGTCTCCCTGCGTGTGTTTCATTTCATTCGATCGTCGTTTGTCCTATCGGTCTCTCTGCTGCGTTTTTGTTTATCTTAATTTATACGCCGTCTACTTTTGCCTCGTGTTTTGACAGTGCAATTCGTTGAATAGAATCAGTGTTAGATACAGGAAATCCACTCAGAAATATTCTCTCAGTGGTGTTAATAGTTCAGTTGTTTTGAAAGCATATTGCAAGGATATATCGCATCCTTTTGCTATCGAGTTGTACCTCGAACGCGCCCGCGCATTAATTTCCTTCCTTGTGTAGAGTTTGTGTGAGAGTGTGCTCAATTGAAACTGCTGGCAGCCAGCCGGAATAATATACCATCCACAGCATCCTTATCGTTGTCACAACACAGCCAGAAGGACCACCAACAAAGCGAATAGAGGAGGCAAATACTTCCACAAACATCAGGTAATTTTTGCATTATCTTGTTCGTTGTCTCCTCTCCACCCGCTGAGTTGTGACTATGTGATATCGATTTTGTCCTTTTTATCACAGCGCAATGGTGGTGTAACGGTGTGAGTGCGGGTGGTGTGTGTGATGATGAATCGGTGTATGTATTTTTTTTATCGTGGTCCCTATAATACTCTGTGTCCATGGATTAGATTTATGTTTCATTTGCGTGATAAAGTTGGTGATTATGATGATGATGACAAGGATACAGGTACTTCCATTCATTTTGCAACCAAAAAAGTGGAAAATTAATGTCTCTTCCATCACACATTCTTTTTATTTTTTTCTGGCGACACAATAGCCGTGTTTTTTTGCACGCGGATATAGGGATAATTTGAAATTTGCATGTAAAATACGAGTACAACAACAACTTATCCTATATACGCTAACTTTAGCGGGGATAGCTATTGCCGCTAAGTCCTTTAGCGGGGATAGCTATCGCCGCTAAGTCCTTTAGCGGGGATAAACAGTGCTTCCAAAATCCATTTTCTTCGTTTCTGATGAATCCTTCCGATGAATTTTTCAGGAAATGTCAAAGTTTGACAACCCACCACATCATCCCGCTGAAAATTTTATTCGTGATTTTATTATTATTATTTTTCAAACCTCATTTTAAGGGTAATTGAATTTAGCAAATCTGTTAATGTGAAATTGTTTTTCATAATTTTAGAATATGCTTGGCATCAATTTCAATTGGCGGAAGTAAATATTTTTCAATTTCAGGATTTTCAATACAAATTTCTTAACTACACTTACAGCTGTATCACGGTGCATGTCATAGGTGCATGTGTGCTGCAAAGTTTTTTTTGATGAATTCTTAAGCGGCGATAGTCGTTTTTTGATGCCATCCCTATATCCGCGTGCAAAGAAACACGGCTAATATCTTCCGATGACAACTATTCACGTGATCTTCATTATCCCCGTGTATTCCTCATCATCCATTAAGATTGCTTCAGCCAGGAAAAAAGATGGAAGAAAGAAAGGATATGAGTGGCATGACAATACAATGGGATTACAACGAGTATGGGTATTCATAACCCCACTCCCCCTCCACCCGCCACGAAACTGTCCATTGTACAGAATAACGATGAGCTAGAGATGTTCTCGTACAGATATTTGCGACGAGCACGCGCTTAAAGGAAGTTATGTCCTTCGTAAAATTATGGTTTTTCTTTGATGCATACCAGAATTGATGCTTTCTTGTGACGAAAATAGATTTTGCGAATAATGAGGACTTAATAAACGTCAAACAGGCAGGTTGACAGTTTTGAAGGTTCTGCTCCTAATGGCGATGTCTCATTTTCAATTTTTGTTTACATGACGCTGATGTTGATTTTCATTTGAAATTTATTTAAACGTCTTCGTTTCGCGAGGTTGGAAGTTCCAGGTTGGAACTGTAATGACATTAAGGCTTTCCGTATAAAAGGAATCTTATTTATCAAGTTCCGCAGTCAGACATTAATGATGGTTTGTTTCATTTTCCGCAGCTTTATTGACGTAATGGAGAAGATTTTCTGACGCATTTTCAATCAAAGTTTCCGTTTGGTGAAAGCAAACCTGAACATCTGTCTTCTTCTCAGGAAAACTATAAGAAATCATCATTGGCGCGTTCGTTTACGGCATTGGGCAGTTTATAAACATTTAGCACAGTTTAGAGGAAATCTGCTGAAGCATTCTTTCAAAGTGCTGACGTTTTTCAATCAATATTGGGGAGGTAATTGATAGATACTTTCCTAATGTAATCAATTCAATTGATTAATGTAATGGATGTTACGTTTTATTGCAGTTCGTGTTTTTAACACAATCGTTCACTTGTTATGATTAACATTTTTTAAATATTAGTAAAAATTAAATGCATATATTCTAAACAAAATCAATTACACCTACTACCTAGCGGGTGGAATTGGTGCGATAGTAGGGTATTCACTAAATGATTGGCAGATCGTGCGTTCGAATACCGGCCAGTGCCTCGATTTATAAATTGAATACTTACGTAAATACGGACCTCATACATATTTCATGAAAAACGGAAAAAAGTATTAAAATTTATTGCGAAAATTTGAGTACCTACCTATGCAATTTTTCTTAAACTTGGCGTCAGCTAAAATCTCAAAATTCTTTAAAATAACATTTCCCGTTTTTGAGACATGGCCGTGTTTCGAAGTACCTTGTTTTAGTTTCGTAAAAACTGAGTAGGTATGAAATTTTCTTACCTTCACTTAGAACATATCTAGACAATATTTTGAATTACCGGGACTCGCCCCGGACATCTTCACACATCAGATCACATGTGCAGATTTCCAAGGAATGTATGTAGTTGCTAAAGAAGTTCTCTGACTAAGAGTGAATAGAATTTAGAGGAGCTCTTTTGGGCACCTTACAAATACTAGACATCTTTAATCAGAGAAGAGTTTCGAAAAATACTTCACATTGACAAGGACTAGGTCTTATATTCAAAAGATAGGACTGAAACTGTTATCAAAGTTCTACATACAGGCAGGTTGAACTTAAAGGGTTGAATTTAGCTGACTCACTTGGTTGGAATCAGCAGTCGTACTTGGTTGAAGGTATCAAACACCTGTGCATCTGAAAAGTAAACCATCTTAAGGGAAAAACCAATTTCACTCTACAAATTATTATAAAAAACATAGGGACGGGCTACAGCCCGCTTGGGCGAAATTTTGGATACCCTATTCTTATTCCTATCCCTCATAAGTGGGTGTGACAAAAGTCTTAGTATGGTTGAATTGTTAAGAACGGTCTACATATTTTGTTATATAACATTTAAAAGATTTTTTAAAAAAAAATAACGAAGCTTTTGTAAAAAAACGCTCCCTAGCTAAAACTTTGGTTTTTCAAAAAAAAAATTATTTAATTGTGGGCGTTTCAGTAGGCGGATTTAAAAAAAATTAAAACATGAGCATAAAGGGTCCCTAGAGAGTATATATTATAAATTTCAGCTCCCTAGCTAAAACTTTGGATTTGCAAAAAAAGTTTATTTTAAATTGTGGGCGTGTCAGTGGGTGGATTTTGAAAATATTTACACATGAGCTTAAAGGGCCCCTAGAGAGTATCTATATATATAAAAATCAATCGATATTTGAGTTTGTTGCCGGTGTTTGGCCAAACGCGTTAACCGATTCCAATGAAATTTTTTTCCATGAAAGGTGAAGTCTGTACAAAGGATGTTTTCTATGTGCGATGTCTCTATCTGCATCGGTGTGTGAGTTATGGGCGTTTGAGTGAGTACACATGCATATGTGCATATGCGTGTAAATTCCGATGCAGATACAGAGACCGCACATATAAAAAACATCATACAGACGTCACCTATTTTGTTATCCGAACGCGCATATGAAAGAGGGAAACCACACGAACGTTTCAAGCCTATTGTGGTGTTTGGGCACACTTTCATTCTTGAGATATCGTTTCTTCAAAGTTCAAATAACTCTTATTGAATTTTTGAGATTTTTTTTGTGAATCTAACATCGGAAAGTTGCTTTTCCCATATTGATAACAATCGGTTTGAAAGTGAATAAAAAGTGATTCTATCGAAGTTTTTTTTTATTTTCGCTTTTTTGTTTGATTCGCACAAGTAAGCTGACATAGGCGCCTGCCAGACAACAAGCACCTACCCTAAGCGGAACAACGAAGGTGTGTGAGCGGCATAAGCCATGCGGAGAAGAACGTGCAGTCCCTTTCACCGGTTGAGCTCAAATCAGGCAATCTTCGGCATTGGCCTGAGAGTGTGTCTGTGAAGTTTGGCCAAAATCGGTCTTCTTTTTTTAGGCGCAGCAACATACGCCATCATATAAATACAATAATAAGGAAGTCTACTCGAACATATTGGCGAATAGAATTCTCGGGCACGGGCAAAGCCGGTCGGGTGCAGCTAGTATATTATAAATTTCAGCTCCCTAGCTCAAATTTTGGTTTTTCAATAAAATTGTTTTATTTAATTGTGGGCGTGTCAGTGGGCGGATTTTGAAATTTTTATATCCCGAGCAGTTTTAGGAGTCATAGATCATATGTACAAAATTTCAGCTTTCTAGCTCGAAATTCGATTTTTTCCAAAATTTTGTTTTTTTGAGTTTGTGGGCGTGTCTGTAGGCGGATTTCAAAAATTCTTAAATTTGATTATTTCGGGACCCTAGAGAGTATATGGTTAAAATTTCAGTTCTCTAGGCCCAGTTTAAAGGCCTAATTTTTGCCGACGGACGGACGGACGGACATGGCTAGATCGACATTACTATCGATGCTGATCATAAATATAGTATTTTTTAGGGGTCTACGGGCAATACTCGTATTAAGGTATGTTACAAACTATGCGTCAAAATTAATAAACCCTTAGAATAGGGTATGACAAATCCCATCGCACCAAACTTCTTTCCTATCCTTCTATTCTTTGATGCAGTAAGTAGCACCCAAAAATAGGCAATGAATTATTTGCTAGGAGCTACTTACATTAACAAACAAAAAAAAAATGCCTGCGCTGTGGTTTCCACTATAAGGGTACTGTGGCACAGAAAAAATAAATCCCTTTAGCGCACGAAAAATATAAAAAAGGAGGTCATAGTATAGTTTTAAAAATTCGTGTAAGTACAGAAAGAATTTGAGGAAGTATAATCTTAACAAAACAAGGATGAACTTCGTCAAGACCCACGGACTTGGATTGAATACTCATAATAGCTTTATCGATTTACTCAACACATGAGAACTCCGATTCAGACATGCTTGTAACATTAGACAATTCAATTGAACATGCATTAGCACTGGCTGGTGTATGAGTTTTGATAAGCTCATTAAGATCATTATTTCTTGAGTCGAAATCGCTTCGCCCACCAACACCTATTTAACGAAGGTTATTCCATAACGTCTTCGATGGTAATGGTAAGTTGCAATCTAGTCGCTTAGTGTAAAACTCTTTATTTGCTTTGCGGATTTTAAAATTTACCAAATTTGAAATACAGCGCTAGCTACCAAGGCTTACGGCTGTAAAATCATAAAGGAGTAAAATGAATAAAGGGCGACCCTGTTTACAATATTCAATCCAAGAGATTCTATATTTTCAACAAATGATGATGAAATCTCCTTATTGAGCACATTACAATGTAAGTCTCCACACACAATGTTTAACACACAGGTGAGATTTTTCCAGATTTTTCCCCAGACCATAATTTATTCTGATTTTGGGCCAAGTCTTCTTAACTACTCCCGCAGAGCCTATCTCCATAAGATTTCTGTGCACGAAGAATTATTTCATCTCCAACATGCAGCTTGAATTTGGACTCTTCAAAAAATATAACGTTGCTACACATCGCCTGTTTAAAAAAAAACATGCTCTTGAGCCCAAAGCAAATATCTTTGCTTGACGTCACAGTGTGTTATTTCGCAAATCCAGCGGGATTTAATTGAAAATTCAATGTCACCCGTTTGAAAATGTTTTGTTATGACACGACGGCTAGAACTCCAGTCAATAAAATTCCAACAAAACAGATTACATGAAACCGTTATTTTAGGTTGGGCAACATAACAAACAGCGACAAATTTAGAACAAACAAATAATTCAGGTCAGTTGCATATTACCAGTCAAATTGATCGCGCGTGATTCAATTAATAACTAAGGCAACGGAATACATATATTATTTTTTTGTTTTTATATTAGGTATATACTGATTCTCAAAAGGTACGGTAGAAATTTGTGGTCTGGTCAAATAAAAAATGGAAGAAATGGTCGTTTTGTTTGAGGGCTTTTGTCTTGTCCGTTTTTTTTACATCTTTGAACTTTGTGAAGCGTTTTAAAATTGTACTACCATGTACCTACCCGTCGTGAAATGGTGTTTAGTACCTCCTCCTGTGTTTTGTCTATCAGAATCCATTAACTTTTCCTGCCCTTAGGTGCCCACCCCAAACCATTATTTTTTTTCGTTAGGAACTTATTAATATGAAACATCAGGCAAGGTCGAATACAAATAGGGATGTACTGAACATATTTCTACTTTCTTTGGGTCCGTATATATCGAGCCGTAGTACTGCAATCCACGGAAAAAGAAATCCACTTCCTCAGGAAAGTATCGCACTATTGAAGCTCCCGGAGCTACCGAAGCTTAATGTAGCAGCATCTCGGATGATGAGAGCGACTAATTTTTAATAAAAAAAAATAAAATAAATAAATAAATAAATAAATAATAATAGGTAAAAAAGAAATAAATACATTTTTTTAGTTGTATACAAATTCTTTGGGATGTTTTAAGGTACTAGGTTGGAGTAAGTAAGGTAAATGATCGACAGATTTCTTGGTCAATGGAATGGGGTGGGGTAGGTTAGGTATATGCCTTATATCACTGAACCAATATGCCTGTAAATACTTTAACAACTTCCTGAAACTTAATATATTACTCTATTGAACAAGTGAACAATAATACAAATATATTTAAACGCAACAGGAAAAAAAGTCCCACTAGATGTGTGAAATTACACACTGTGCGTGGTGGTAAATGTGGCTCCTGAACTGGAATATGCAGTATGTTTCCTAACACCCTTCTTTGGATCAAGCTGACTGATATAATTTGTTCAGGTTTCGACTCCTTTGAAAAACTAGAAATCTGGTATTGCCTTTCTTTGCCTTCCGGAGTCCTACCTGTGGTCGGAACTCCCATTCTCCAGATATGTTTTCAAATTCTATGCAACTGAACGATGGAGTTTTCCTGATATTTCAGCTGTTTCCCGATAAGTTTTGTAAACCAAAATATCTGTTTTGCACCCCGAACTCAGTTAAACCATTTTTTTTAAATAAGAGCTTTATCAGTGTCTGACCACTATCACTAGCTAAATGTGCTTAAACTGCAATTCTTTCAGTGTTCCGCGCTGGACTTAGTTCCAAGTTTTGAGCTTATTTTTTTTACAGCACCTAATATGTATTTGACGTTCAAAATATTTTTTTTTTATACGTCATCAAGGCCTTTATACTCTTTCATTCTTTATTGATTGAAATCAAGTTTTTTCAACAGCTTTCATGTTTTGCGGAATCGCAACACCGGCATGCATCTTGTCTATCTTTTTAGGTACTCCATTTCGATTTCATGTATCTTTTATTTATTTACGATTTTTTTATTGCTGTTGTTATTTAATGCATTAATTCCAGCCAATCCATTAATACTCGTATGATAATACGAAAAACCATTTTTCATTTATATCGCACATAAGCCCTATCTTCTATCTGTACCCTGCAAAGAGAAAAATGGTAAAGTTATTGTTCTTAGAATGTACCTATCTGATTATTATTTCGTCTTCATCCATCAAACGGTGAGTTCATTTTGTTCATGCAATGGTTACTAGGGAAAAAAATAAAAAGAAAATAAAGCGCTTTTCTTTTGGATATAAATGCGAACCAAAGCCCATCGCCTAGAGACTAAGTCCATAAAGGAGCCGTGTCAGTTTGGCTCAGTCGTCCGTGTGCGAGTAATAAATTCATTGTTCCATTCACAGCCGCAACGATGGGGAAGCTAAATTCTTCAACTTGACGCGAGCGGTCGTTCCTTGCTAAACAATTACTTTGCTAAACTAAATCATTTCACCGAAATGCGCCCCACGGCTGTGAATTGTTTGTGCGCCATTCTCCAGAGGGCTCTGACCCCCACCGCCGCGCCGTCAGTCTGCCTAAATAATATGTCGAAGAAAAGTTTGGGCTTTTTTGTTACTTTTATATAGGTATATATTTTTTTTTTTGTTATGTTGTGAGTGCTCGAAGACTCAACCGAAAGCAACGCTCATGCAATAAATAAGGCTTTCGACAAAAAAAATTTAATAACAAAGCTGAAGTTTTGCTTCGTGCTTGAGTCACATGGAAGCAATCAAAGTTATTAACACTGTGCAAATGAATGATAGTAATCGTTTTTTTTTTGTCTCTTTCGACGAAAGAATAATAGTTGCCACCACCCACTGGGGAAAAGACTCTTTGCAAGGACAACGAATGCAACATCCGATCTGAGGATGTGTTTGTTGAGAACATAAGTTTGCCAATTTAAACTGCGCGTATAAATGTTTCCAAACGTCTACCAAATATTGCATTTGGTTTTGTATTATTGGGGATGAAACTCCGGAGAGTTATCAAGATAACACATAACCGGTTAACATTCCCCAGCAGAGTGCTTTTTAAGGCAGCACAATGAAACTCCGCTCATAAATTGTATCTGTGATGGTTTTGCTGTCGGTTTCTGGTTTTTGTGGTATCCTTTCATAAATTCAAATATTCAATACTTGGCATGTGCTATATTCTAGGAGGTATCTACGGATAAGTTTGTGTTTACTTTCGGTTTAATTTCGTTGGATATTGCTAAAGTCTGACAGGCTGTTGTAAACAGGCTACACAACGAAATCCGTAAGGTGGATAAATACATAAATTTGGTCAACGTACGAAAAACGAAAAAGCAATCAATCACGATGGATACCGATATTGCCTACCAACCAATTTCATTTTTGTATCTATGGAAAAAAATATTAAAAAAAACGGTTGTTTCCCATCAGATGATACACAACTTTGCAGATTGTTTTACTGTTTTACCACCTCTATAAACGCCTTCCTCTGTATATTGCTCTGGCATTTGTTGCCAGGTTTTTGTCGAAATAGAGGTTAAGACTTAGATTGAACCGTATTATCATACCTACAAAAACGTTCGTATCGTGCTGAACATAACACACCAAACAGTTCATTTTTGTGGGTATAATTGAGTCTCTTGTGGATTTGTATCACTCCAGATACTGCAACATTTTGGTTGTTTACAAACCAAAGCGAGTCTCGTCACTAAACTCAATTTTTTGATAAAAAATAAGAGTCGGCTCGCACCTGCTCAAAAGCCCAATTCGCAAACTTGATTCATGATGTAAAAACATTCATTCTTTCATTGTCAAAAAATATTGAGCATTAATGTCAAAGAGCAGGTGGCAATAGTGCGATGGTAGTGTATTCACTAAGTGATTGGCAAGTCGTGCGTTCGAATCCCGACCAGGGCCATGATTTTTATAAATTGAATACACACAACAAAAACAGATCTCCCTAAAGCAATTTAGGCGCCACCTGTGGAGAAAAAAATCCCATCGCACCAAACTTCTTTCCTATCCTTCTATTCTTTCATACAGTAAGTGGCACCCAAAAATACTAAATGAATCATTTGCTGGGAGATACTTACAGCAACAAACAAAAATGCCTGCGCTGTGGTTTCCACTATAAGGGTACTGTGTCACAGAAAAAAGAAATCCCTTTAGCGCACAAATTATAAAAAAAGAGCTGTCAAAAAAGACAGCCAGTTTGAAAGTTATGCATGCAGAATTTCCTTTAAGGTCGATTAATTCAAGTTGTTGTCGGTGTTTTCTCATATTGAAGGTCTACTTCGCTAAAATTGAGTTACATTTTCAGATCAAAGAGGGACTCAACTCTGAAGCAGCTTCTCCTCATTCATAAAGCGCAAGTTAGACCAGATTATTTCTCCTGCATAACAAAAATAAATAAATAAATACTAGGCATTAACTTAAAATCTAACTTCCCCAACCAATTTGCTTGTGCGATGTGGAAGGCAATTACAACTTTAGGCTGACCCACTGAGCCCACATTTAAATATTCTCATAATGGAAACTATACTACTTACCTAACGGGCTCCTGCCCCATGAAGAGTCTCTATAGTCTTCCCATATCTGTTATCGCGGGTACGTTGCTTGCCCACACCAAACGCTCTGGCGTCCGCGAAAGCTTGGTCTTTAAAACTGAAGCCTCTTGGCTGGAGCATTATTTTCCATTCGCTCAATGTAGCCGAGATAAAGTAGAGTACACGTGATTTAGCTTTTTGGACTACATCCACATCTCTGAACAGCTCATAGACTTCGCGGTTGTCTTCTCGTCTATTCGCAATCCACGCATACATACATGATCAAATATCTGACGCATTATTTTTCTTGCAAAAGATCTCAACATAAGCTCCCTTTTCCTACTTATCGTCCCGCACTCGCCACTAAAAGCGGGACTTCTACCAGTTCCATAGAACACGTATTTTGTCCATCAAACCCATTTTTTTCTTATATGGAAACAATCTCCTAAAATTCTCCACAGTATTCAAAGAGTTGGCATTTTCCATAGATACTAACATTGCAGATGTTCTGATAGTTTATGAAATAAATATCGGACGGTGCACTTGTCAACTCCTGGGACTTCTGTATGCCAAAAAAAGTTTTTATAAGAACTAAAAACAAATAAATTTTACGCATTAATGGCCCTTACTGGTCCTAAAACCGAGCTTCTCCGACCACTTTCTTGTGAGAAGTGGAATGGACCTACAATTTAAAGCCGGATCCGAACGGCAAATTTGAGAAGCCTCACATGACAATTGATACTCTTGGATGTTTGTCAGACGTTCGCAATAGGTGTTATCTTAAATCAATAGAAAAATCTAAAGTACAAACTCTTAGATTAGTAATGGAATGCAATATCTGCTAAATGTCACCTTCGGCTCTGCCTACAACAGATAGTAATTTTTTTGATGAAATTTTTCATCACGGTTTATTGCTGTTGAATTTCGCGAATACCAGCTCTGATATTTTCCTTTGTTGTATGAATTGCTGTTGGAACATTGGTGTAGACTCTATCTTTAAAAAAAAAACCAAAGGAAAAGCCTTTTTGTGTTTAATCGCACGATCTCGGCGGCCAATTGAAGTCTTTATATCGTCCAGGGAATTCCCAACACAATAAAACTATTTGTTCACCAGCTCTGTGGCATATTGCGCCGTCCTACTGAAAATAAACGTTGTCCACGTCCGAAGCATCAACTCCAGGCAAAAAAAAATCAGTCGAAATTGTTCGGTAGCGCAATCCATTTACTGCACCTGCGTCATTTTCAAAAAAAAAAAATGGCCCAATGGAACCGCCGGCTAGCCCAAAAACCGCACAAACTGTGACCTAGTGAATGGAGAGGTTGTTCCATTATTTCTCCTGGGGTTTTTTGGAGCCCCAGATGCGACAGTTTTGTTTGTTTACGTACCCAGACAAATGGAAGTGAGTCTGTGTAAAAAATGTTGGGTACAAAATTTGAAAAAAAATTGTGCGCGATATTTAACACGTTGTGCCGCTGTATATCAATCAATATTTAACAATCCTTAGGATGAACCTATACAACAAATTAAGAGTAAGAACTAAACTTACATCGTCACCATTGTTTAGAGTGGCACTTTTCTTGAACGACTTGAACGGTTTTGTGACGTTTAGTGTCGGTTTCACCGGAGCACAACGTATCGAGTGTCGTTTTATCTATATTCCACATACGTTCCACAGAAAATACTGGCACTAGAAAGATGCAAAACCGCCACGACTCGAATAACGACAAGATTCGATCAACTAAACCGCCACTCGTAATAAGGGTGATTGTTTTCTTCTAGCCAAATTTTAAAACCTCTGCATCTTTATCAAATTTTTATATCTTTACCTAGGAAAGAGTTTGTCCCGACTGATTGACAGACTGACTCATTCATCAACGGAGAGTCCAATTCGCTAAGAGTAGAGTCAACAAACTTTGGGGATATCTTCGTATTACAAAATACGACTTATAGCGATACAATGTGAAAAGTTGTTACTTTTTCTGAATGGCCCATAACTTATTAACGGTTTAAAACATAAATAAATTTTACATGATGATGAAGATAAGAAAATAATTCGAAAGCTGTTTCATGATCAGGGCCGGCCCAACCATATGTGCAAGATGTGCAAATGCACAGGGTGCCAAATTCTGGGGCGCATTGCTAGGAGTAAGAAAAATTAATTTTACCATGCGCGGATACTGCTATTTGCATAAAAAAAAAAAAAAAAATTGTTCAAATTAGCCCAAACTAGCAGCACATTAAACTTCAAGGAGAATCTAACTCAAAATAGGGCGCTTTCTGTAAATCTTGCACAGGGCGCTTGTTTGGCCGGAGTCGGCCCTGTTCATGATATGTGGATATGTGGCCTGAATAGACCTTTTTATGGAGGGTTTTACAGCCAATTTAAAATTATTCAAATTGCTTCTGGTTGACAATAAACAAACGCATAGTCAGTCCAAAATAGTTGACGCAAAGCCTTATAAGAAAACCATTTTTTTTTCATGGAAATCTCTGTCAACTGATTTTGGACGGACTTTCTTGCCCCGCAACCAGAGGTGAAAGTAGACACACTCCGTTGTCAAGAGCTAATAGGCCTATAAAACTAAAATTTTATAATTTTGTGAATATGACTCCTTAGGTCCCTCTTAGGGAATGCCGACCATATCGATGGAAGATTTTTGAAATAATCATTTTTTTTTATATAATGAAGTGCGTAAGGGAATTTTTTGTATACTTACAATGTACCCTTATAGTGTCATAGCCACACAGCGCGGGTGTTAAGGAAATTAGGATTAGAAGATAGGGAAAGATGCCGATGCACGTTGGTCTTGAATGTCTGTAGATTGTAATGTGAAGGAAAACTGGAGCGAGGAAAAGCATTCTACGTTCGTGTTGTACGGCTGAGGAAGGATTCTTAAGTCGAATACAGGCTTACGGGTGAATTGATGCGCATTCTTGGGTATTGCCATTATTTTCGATAAAACAGTTATAGACAGAAGAAATTACGGCGATGAATAAGAGAGTCAAACGTTTCCGCGATATTCCGATCGCCAATAAGTTTGATCGCGCGTTTTTGTATTCTGTTGAGTAGCTGCAAATATTATATTGGGGTACCACCCCAGCTATTAGCGTTGTACTTAAGTTTTGGGCAAATAAACGCCTTATGTAGCCGGATCAGAAGGAGTGAAATATTTCTTACATCGCCTTAGGAAGCCTAGGCATTTGCAGCGTTTTTGGCGACATCGAATATGTGGTGATTCCAACGAAGGTTGTCATTAACACACATACCGAGAAATGAAAGTCTTTTGGCTTCAGCGATGGGAGTGTCATTCATGGATAATGAAACACTGTGTGGGTTTTGCTTCAATAACAGAAGACAGTATTGTGTTTTTGAATTCCACTCTATTAACTGTACCTCACTGAGTTATGCTGTTAAAATCGGAATTAACTGAGGTTAACATACGGTGGAACCAATAAACGAATATGAAAAGCTGAGGGCATTGAAATCTGCGAAGAATTGAATCGGATTAGAGTATCATTGGTTCCAAACGCATGCATTTTCGACAAGAGACGTTGATGGCAGAATCTGTCAAATGCATTTGAAAAATCAAGCGCAACGATCGTACTTTTACCATCCTGGTGAAGTGATTGGTTTCACTTTTCGGTTAGATAAGTCATCAAATCACCAGTGGCCCTGTTACTGCGAAAACCGTACTGTTGGTCATTAAGAAGTTTTCTGGATTCAAGATATTTCATGAGCTGATGATTTATCAGCGTTTCCATCACCTTGCAAAGAAGGGCCGTTATTGCAATTGGTCGGTAGAAGGAGGGAGAAGAAGATTCGCCTTTTTTTGGGACAGACTGGACATAATGTCCACGGATATTATGTCCGTGGACTTTATGTCACCCCACCGCTCTTAGTAGCAATATTGGTTTTTTACAGTATTTTATCTTGTTTCTCTTTAATGGCGGACTTAAGGGATCATAAACTTTAGACTTAACTGCATCCCTACTGGTCCACTTGTGGAGTTCGCCGGTTCGACCTCAAAAAAAAGTACCTACACTATATTCTGTTATATATATGCGCTTGATTCGCCTTCTATTGGCTTTAATTTTCATGGTGAAGCTAACAACTTACGTAGTGTTGACATATTGTTTACAGCCCTCATCGAATTATGTCATTAAACTAAACCTGCCTTAAATGATGAACCTGTGAGCGTACTTTATGTGCCGGCAAATGTCTGAACGTGATAGTTGCTCGCGTATTAAACGGCACAGATATGGTAGATGTAGTGTATTAAAGGATAAACAATGTTAGTACCTTGCTAATGAAAGTTCGCAAAAAACGGGGTTTCCCATAGATAAAACCTAGCTGGATCGATTTTTCGCCCCCGAAAACCCCTATATGGTAAATGATATCGAAATCGTTTAAGGCGTGGAATACTGAAATATTGCTCGTATTATAGCATAAGATAATAGTAGATTTAAATAAAAATACATTTAAAATTGAACAGTGAAAGAAAAAGTAAAGGACCAACAAATTTTTGAAAAAATTCAGTTTTCTGAAAACGTCCCTCAACACTCACGTCAATGCTATGATAAACCTATCATTTCTGGAGAGTTACTTGGTTTGAGATCTTTTTCGGTTCTATATTTGACGAAATGGGTGGATCTAATAAGGCTGCAATCATGCATCTTAAAAAAGTCTTCAATCTGTCGCATCTAGTGAAACCTTATATAAATATTTTGGAATCAATATATGTACAAGGTGGCGCAAAAATAGCCTTCCGATGTTTTTTTGGCTGTAATTTAAAAAAAAAATTAAAAACTTTGATTCTTCTTGTGGATTATTTTTATTTTTTTATTTGGCCTTTTAATTTTTTTTACATCAAGTCGAGAATATGATGTCATGTAAATGGCCGCCGCCACTGTTGATTGTCATTTGAGCCCTTTTTATGGCATTTTCCATCACTTTGGCCAAAACTTCCGGCGATAGGTCCTCACATTGTTGACGGATATTGTCTTTAAGAGCTGCAAGAGTCTGAGGCTTGTTGACATAAACCCGCGACTTCAAAAAGGCCCACAAAAAGAAGTCTGGAGCGGTCAAATCAGGCGATCTTGCTGGCCAGTGCAAATCGCCAAAACGGGAGATTAGGCGCCCGGGAAATGCATCCTTCAGCATATCGGTTGTGGCACGTGCAGTGTGTGCCGTTGCACCGTCCTGTTGGAACCACATGTTTTCCAATGCCAATTCATCAAGTTGCGGCAAAAAGAACTCGTTGATCATTGCTCTGTAGCGCTCACCATTCACAGTAACCGTTTGGCCCGCGACGTCTTCGAAGAAAAAAGGTCCGATGACTCCTCCAGCGAAAACAGCACACCATACAGTGACTTTGAGCGGGTGTAATGGCTCTTCGTGGGTTACACGCGGATTTTCAGTGCCCCAGAAGCGTAAATTTTGCTTATTTACGTACCCGCTAAGATGGAAATGGGCCTCATCAATCATGATTATTTTTGATGAAAATCATCTTCCTCTTGGGGGTGATTAAGGATGGCTTGAGCGTATGCTAGACGCGATTGGCGGTCAGCAGCTAACAGCTGATGCACCGTCTGGACTTTGTACGGAAACATCTTCAAATCTTGTACCAAAATTCGCTGTAAAGACCGTCGACTGATACCCATTTGCGTGGCACGTCGTCTGGTCGATGTCGACGGCGCTTCCATGACATCTTCGGCTACAGCAGCAATATTCTCTGCAGAAGGGCTACTCCGGGGTCTGCCACGCCTGGCAGAATCTCGTGTTGTGCCAGTCTCTTCGAGGCGAGCGGCTAAACGTCGCAGTGTTTCACCAGTAGGCGTTGGACGGGTAGGAAATCTGCGACGCAATTCACGTTGTGCCAAAGTCACCGACCGATTATTGCTCAAATAAATAGTCACCAATATTCCGCGTTCTGGAGCAGTGTAGCGTAACATTGTTTATTAACGTGTATTTCGCATATGTTTACTACACAAATGTCAAAACAGAACTGACATTAGGGGCCAATCGCAAAATTTATAGCATTTTCTGATAGGAGGATTACTTTTGCGCCACCTTGTATGTATATATTTCTTGTAAAGCTTTTTGGATTCCAGACCCTTGATTTTCACTTATGCCGACACTTCCTTGACGGACGCGGTTTTATAGCCCTTCGAAAAATCTTTCAGGCATCCGTTTTATTTTTTCAAGTAGGATTTTAATGACTTTTTATTTTTTTTGCTGCCAGCGTCCAAACGGCTACCTACCAGTGTTCTAATAACAAACTTTGTAAATTAACAAATCAGCTACATGACATGAAGTAGTTGTAATCTTAATCAAGAAAACAATGCTTATTGGTAATTCCGCCTTACTGTTATCTAGCGTTATCGTTACAACGAAAAACGTGCTTGTATCAACATTCATATATCAAGCTGGTTTTCTAATAACCTGCTTAACCTAAAACCAGAACTTCGATCGATCAATATAAAAATACAAAATTAAATAAACCTACCCACCTACATTATTCATTCAACTGTATAGAAAATACAAAAAGGTAAACGCTACTGTATAAAAACATTTCCAATCTGGTTATAAAACGCGTTTTTTCTACTTTCCCGCGCCGAAAGGTAAATTTAGTTAGTAAACAGCGCAGCACACTATCAGTTTTCAACTGACTGATGGGCCTTATCAAAGTCTAATCGTAATTGCTGCGACTTGATAAGCAAAAATCGCCCTCCAATAAATCGTTCATTACATTAGATGGCTTTCTCCAATTCATATTTTCACCTGGTTATCCCCTCTGATAAAAAAAAACACGCACAAGGAAGTGTCTGCATAAGCAAATATCAAATGTGTTACTTTCATTAATCCTGGAATCCTCTTCCACCTCGAATTCAAAAATAAAAAGAGTTTTCCATCCTGAAGTATTTTTTTTTCGGGTCCAATTCCAATATCTAAGCGAAACATACTATTAAATCTAAATATGTATACACAACCAACTTAAAAGAAAGATACGCAATTTTTTGTTTGGTTATAAATAAAGAAAAGGGTAAAACAAAAATAAAACAATTGAGAACAAATTTTTGTATAAGCAAAATGCAATTGAGTCAGCAATCTGAATCTAGAGACGATATCGCCTGGAGGATAGGATGAAAGAGAATTGAGCGTTATCGCAGTTTTTTATTCGCAAAAATACACAAAAAACATAAAACATGCATACAAACAGAAAGGAAAAATAAAAATAATAAATCAAAACAATGTTAAGAAGCAAAGCAAATCTAGGGCGGAAATTATATGAGAAGCAATGAATGATAATAATTTTACCAGAGCGAAAGAGGGTAATAGAAATCTGCATGTTTTAAGGGTAGAAAAATTCTGAACATTTTTGTTTTTATTTTGTATGGTTATTTTGATTGTGGCGTTTTTTCTTTTGGAAATCGTGTTGGGTATTCATTTCTACTTTTTATAAACACACACCCAAATCCTTTAAAACGTGTACTTTCAGTTTAGAAAGGAATGCACAGCTAAATTTGGTCAAAATAAAACTTTGATTGAAGGTGTGAGAGGTTATACATATGCGAGAAGTGTGTTGTGTATTTAAGTTTCGGGAAGTTTTTATTTTCATATTTCATATACAGACACTCCTCGCCACTTGAATAGGACACCCCTTACGTCTGTTTTCTATCCTTCATTGCTCCCAAACCAAGCATGCTAGAGACTTCATTTTTTTGTAAATTAAAGTTAATTTAATTACTGTTATTTGATCAAAAGGAAGATTCAAGTTTTAACAAAATATTATCAACCAAAAACCGGCCAAATGCGGGGTCGAAGATTTGCGCCACTTGAATAGGACACTTTAATAAAAAAAAACATTTTAGAGATTGCTGATTCTTTTTATTACAAAAATATCTTAAATTGAAGATAATTGGAGTATTTTGCATTCAAAAAAATTTGCTTAATTGGCACATTATCATGTTGATAAATCCACCGCAGATGTACAAAAAGGGTATGAAAGTATGGAAAGGCCTTTTTATACCCTATTCTAAGGGTATATTAATTTTGACGCGTAGTTTGTAACATACCTTAATATTGCCCGTTGACCCCTAAAAGTTACTATATTTATGATCAGCATCGATAGTAATGTCGATCTAGCCATGTCCGTCCGTCCGTCCGTCTGTCGGCAAAAATTAGGCCTTTAAATTGGACCTAGAGAGCTGACATTTTAACCATATACTCTCTAGGGTCCCGAAATAATCAAGCTAGAAAGCTGAAATTTTTTATATATGATCTATGACTCCAAAAACTGCTCGGGATAAAAAAAATTTCAAAATCCGCCCACTGACACGCCCACAAATAAATAAAACTATTTTATTGAAACACCCAACTTTGAGCTAGGGAGCGTTTTTTTTTTGATAAAATCCTTTAAATGTTAAAAATATGTAGAGCGTTCTTAACAATTCAACCATACTTAGACTTTTGTCATGTCCACTTATGAGGGATAGGAATAAGAATAGGGTATCCAACAGTTCACCCAAGCGGACTGTAGCCCGACCTTATGTTTTAATATGCCATTGTAAGACAATGCATTCATTGTGGTTGACATAAATTGTAGTTGGCAGGTTCCATAATAGGAAATGGCCCCCACACCATCACACCTCCAACTCTGCTATGCAGCCGGTCCAAATAATGTGTTTCTTTGCGGAGGCCATGGAAATAGTAGCTATAGCCATCGGGGCCTTCCAAATTAAATTTGTTTTCATCGGAGAAGACTACTCTATGCCACTTCGAATTCCAGATCACATGTGCGCGACAAAACTGAGGCGTTGCTCTTTTCGAACCGGGTTGAGAGGTGGCCTCCTCTTAAATTCAGTCTTTTTCGATGTTTAGCTTTCGAAATAACACGACGCATAGTTGTAAGACTTGCCTTGACACCGCATTTATCCCTGATTTTTGCCAAAGAGTCGTGAGAATTTGACGCCTTTCTTAAAATAAGTCGCCTTTCCGCATTAGTAAGCACGCTGTGTGTCCGGCCTTTCATGTTTTTTTTCATTATCATACTCATTACTTAAAAATGTGGATATAACGTGTCGGCTCCTCTCGATTTTTTTATAGCTATTTTGGCAACAGATAAGCCAGCTTCCTTGTAAGCTTTGATTTGTCCTTTTTCCGCCTCGGTTAATGTTTTTCCTCGACCCATTTTAGGTTTTTTTTTTTTAATTAAATAGTCGAAATTAACAAAATAAATCGATCAACGAAGAATATGAGTGCGCGTGCCAAAGATAACGATCAAACTAAACGCATGTTCTATTCAAGTGGCGCAAAAATGTTGTTTTAATTCCAACGAATGTTAACATAAAGTGGAAAAAAACATATAATAGCTCTTTTCCAGAACTTGCAATTTTGTCACAGATAAAGAATAAGAGTTGGACAAAGATAACAGGCATAATATCATTATTTTATCATTCCGCTTTCGAGTTATAAGTAATTGCAAATGGAGCGTACAGGATGTCCTATTCAAGTGGCGAGGAGTGTGTACTAAGATATTTTCTAACTAACAAATGTTGTAAATCTAGTCCGACTGCAAACCTGTTCTTCTTTTCTTCACCGCATAAAACGCAAACATTATGATTGGCAATGTTGGTTAATTTCGTCTTAAGTTCGTCACGGAAGTCATTTAAGTCCAATTCTGATTTATACTAGGCATTTATAAATCACAGCAATATTCTAATCGACGATGATAGGCAAGGCAGACGTCTTCTTTAAACCAACTTTTCTAGCTTACTTGGCCTTGTGGAATTTTTTTGTTAGAATTTTTCTGATCCCATTCATTGATTATGGCAGAAGAACAGAAACGCGAAGTTCGAATATTTTTGTTTTACGTCACTTATTCAAAATATTTTAAACTTTGACGTTTTTCATCTTTCTACCCGAAAGCGTTCAATACTTTTGTTTGAAATGAGAGAATTCTCTTGATTTTGGACATATTGTACATATACAAGTACGTGAATAGAACTATATATAGAAAAATATACAATTTACAATTTTGTCAATATGTCATTGACAATTATGACAGGCTGAATTTCGGTCAAGTATTGATATTAAAGTGAGAAGTACGATTTCAAATGCTTAATATTATTTCTTTTAGAGTGAAAGTGATGAAGAGTCTCAAATGCAATATCGTGAAGTACGTACTCGACACTTAAAAGAAAGAATAAATATTGATTTTATCGCATTAAGTGGGTTTCAATTAAAAGAAATATTTCGTGGCGGGAAAGCAGCGGAATATATTTTGTTATACATTTTGGAATGTATTTTAGATTGTAAATCCAATCCGGATCAATCAAAAGCCATTTTTTTTTTTTTGTCGGGGTGTGTGAGACTTTCTGCACTGGAGCACTCAGACTCAATACTGGTCTATTGTACTACCAGGCAGACACACCACATTTTACTGTAAGAATTTACTCGTTTTCCCAAGAAAAACGAGAAGGCGCTTCAATGATAAGGAGCTTAGGTTTACAGCACTCTCCATATCCGCACCAAATACCTGCCACCTGATACGAGCAAAAGCAGTACAATAACAGAGGAAATGTTCCGCAGTGTCGTCGCTTTCTCCACAGGCTTCGCAGTTGGTGGTGTCGCTTAGGCCTAGCACCTGAAGGTGTTTGACAAAAGCGTAGTGTCCCGTAAGAACGCCAGTAGTCTGTCTGCAATCTTTTCTGTTGAGAGAAAACAAGAATGCCGCGGATTTCCCACAGACGTCGGGGAGTATTTGCTTAGTCTGTCTGCACCCTGGAGAGTCATGCCAACGGCGATTGTGTTCATAGGAAACCCAACCGTCAATGGAAGCCCTGACCGAGGACGCAGGCAGACAGATCGCTGGTTCAAAAGCCATAATAAAGTAAAGGTAAAGTTGTGTACGTCACGAAAAATATGTCAAAATATGACATTGGCAAAATTGTCACGACAAATTTGTTTGCCCCCAATTTTGTTTGCGAGTATTCTAACTCAAAAGAAGGAACACACATAAAGTAATTTTGGTAAAACACTTTTCGGCCGTTACATATGGGTTAATTGCTTATTCTTCTTTCTCTTTAACGCTGAGGTTATGATCTGGACTTAAAGGCTCAAAACCCTTCCACTTAAATGTATCTCAACGTCCACCTGTGGGGTACTCCGTTTCAACCTCGACACACATCGGCGGGCCTCCCAATTTTGAATCACGACGACACTGAGGCCAATTAAATGCTGGTGTTGTTGCGTTTGTGTGACCCAGGAGTTTTTAGGACTGCCTCTCTTTCTCGTTTGTATTGAAACGCCGATTGATATTGAATTTTTAACATTGTTCCTAGGATCTCTTCGTTGAACATGACAGTACCAACTGAGCCGGTCGCGCTCCAGTTTCTTCGAGATAGGTTTTTTGACGTGAATGCTTCCTCGGATCTTAAAACCGGGGTCGGCGCCTGGCGAACAACTGCGGTGGACAGCCTACCTTTCAGTTTTAGTTCTCGGTCCCAGAAGATGCCAGAGTTGCAGGGACCTTTGATCCTGACTTTTGATGGCTCCATCGTCAGCGAGGAGTGACGGACGGACTTTGGAGCCCTGCACTTTCCCTTCAAGCTGATAATTATGGACTGTAATAAAAATCAAGAGTGATTAAGACGCTTCTATGCTCTACACCGACTTCTATTGGGAACTTTTCAGTGACTCCTGCGGGTCATCGAACTCTTGTCTTTACTCCCATAAACATTTTCATGACCATCTGTATATAGGTTTCGGGAACTTCTCGTTGTCTTAGCGCAGTCCAAAAGAGCTATTGGTTAACTATCAAAGGCCTTTTCAAAATCAGCCAACACCATATGCAAATCCATTAAGGAATCGCAATGTTTTTCCTTATACTTTTGATTGAGCTCTTGTCGATTTACCTACGACAAACCCGCACTCGTCTTCAGACAACCGTATTATTTTCCGTATCCGGCTATATATTTTTTGTTTGTTAAGGAGAGTATGTATAATTGACAGGCCATCACCTCTTGGCGTCCGACTCGCGAACTATAATCGTGACCACCCTGGAATCACTCTTTGCATTACATCAGGGTGGACCGATTTTGTTTATGTCCATAAGAGGACGCCGTCTTTTAAGTCTTCAGTGGCCTAAGGCGAATGTGGTTGTGAGCCGTATTGAGATCTCTCTCTGTTTCGGTCTTCTTCCATATTTTTTGTCCGGAGAATGATTTCTGCAAAAAACCAGTGGAGGATCCAAGGGGGGGGGGGGGGGGTATCGGGTCCGGACGAGGCAATTTCATATTAAGAACAGATTTCAGCTACATTGTCGTAAATGATACAAAAATTTGAATCAACGTTTGCCCGCTTTTCCTTGATATCATTCGTAACATCATCAGCTAACTTTGTGGCTTCTCCTAGATCTTGATTTTTCGTCTGCAATTCCCGACTCATAGGCAAGACGATAGAATTGATCGATTCCATTATATGACAGAAGATTTGAAATTCGATTGTCAAAATCGCGGTCAAAAGCTGAGAAGTATTTTGTGAAGTCTCTCGATCTTTCCACTTTTTTATTTCTTCCAAAGCTTCTATAACGGCCAGTTGAAGTTTGAGGTAAGTTGAAACTGCTTCATGAGACTGAGCCCATCTTGTAACAGCGAAAGAATTAAATTTTTCTTTTCTCCGGTCACTCTTTTTCGGCATTTTCAAAATGCCTTCCTTTAAAATGCTTTGTCTCTTCGGCCAATGGAAAAATGCTTCTATTGCTCCGATAGTTCCTAACGCATTTTTTATACCAGAAACTCCGCAAGCGGCATTGATGACTAAACTGAAGCCATGCGCGGCACAATGAACGTAGATTGCAAGAGGAAAATGAGACCTGATATTTGCTTGTACTCCGTTTACTTCGCCACTCATAACTGATGCATATATATATCTGTGTATCAAAAAATTATCGCCACTGTGTCGCGAAGTAGATGTTCCGAATTAAAATTGTTTGCAGTGGTAACCGTGTGTCCATACAAGCGGCACTATCGTAGTTTCATGCAAAATGTATCAAAAGAATGAGAAAATGAGGTGCGCATCTTTGCAAGAGTTTACACGTCTCTTTGCCTGGTTTAGCTTTATTTGTGCGCTATCGGTAGCCCTTGAGCATTATCGATGAACTTTGGCGAACGGATTTTCTTGCCGTTTCTCCTTCTCTGAGCGGCTCTTTGTTGGTGCCCATGTTCAACCTCGTTTGTCGGAGTTCATGGAAAGTCTTGTTCCTATCAGCAACCGAAAACGAAATTTCTTCTAACTCCCGATACCGGCTCGCCATACACTTGGCTTGAGTTTGAGCGCACTTTCTCTTCGCGAGCCTATTGCAAAGTCTGAATTCCAATTCGAGGCGAGCTTTTTCATCTCCATTATTATTGAAGCACTTTCTTGTCACTAAGCACTGCTTAAGCTTCATCTGTCCACCGCCATGTTTCTTTGCGATGATGATAGTTTCCTTTTAAAGCCACTAGCAGTGATTTAGCTCTATCCAACCATGGTCCTTGTAGGGAATTGCACATCGTCGGCTGAGAATTGGTTTGACGTAAACGCCAAAACACCTTTCTCAGCAAATCGATTTTGAAGTTTGAAAGCGAATTGTGAAAAATCTGGCCGATAGTATTTCTTAAATTTTTTTCCCTAGTTTATATGTAATTGAAGAACTCATTTCTGTAATTGTTTCACCTTAGCCCGATAGAAAGTTTTAGAAATATTTAACCATTTGTTCAGAATGGAATTGACGTAAATGCCATCTGACTTTTGTCTTCCATACACGTACGGCAAATAAATTGGCTTATACGTCATACCAATTCTCACCAGTAGAATATTTAAGTGACGTAAGTTGATATTTTACTTCCAAGTCAAAAATAAACATTTCGGCTGATCTCCAATAAAATTATGCCTATCATGTTCCAAAGCGAATATTCTTATCCAAACGAATAATTAAAACAATTGTTACTTTTTGAAAACAGTTTAATTCATTAAATTATCATGGTACATAGGTAAGGTACAATGTTAATAGAAGGTACATTAATAGTAGGTATAAGAGAAAAGTTCTTAATTTAACGGCATTTTTGTTTTATTTAAAATGTAATCACAATTTTTCTTACATAAGGAACAATGGGAACGCATTAATATAACATAACAGTCTTTTAATTCATTTGGTGGAATTTGTTAACTTGCTGCTTAAATTTTTAGCAGCGATTTAAAATAAGTTTGGTCAACAGGCGGCAAAAATGGAAGAAGGCTTACTATATCGCATTTCTTCTCCTTAGATATAGTTTCGCCATCACTTAAAATATAAAGTTTTTGTTTGAACAGATTTTTTTCTTTTTTTATATAAGTTAATAAACGAAACAAAGAAGAGTTTATTGACGACAAAAAGTTTATTGACGAGGCGACGCACAATCCACTCAACAACAAAGTAACGGCCCAGCCATCTCCATCCACCAGATGAAATAAACAATCATCACATTAAATAATCGATCTACTTCGCAACAAAGAAGCAGCCATCCCCATCCACCAGATGAAATAAACAATCACATCAAATAATCGATCCACTCCGCAACAAAGAAGCAGCCATTCCCATCCACCGGATAACATCAACAACAAAGTCGGTCGTCACAAGCAGTGCCATTAGATTGACCATTAACAACAATGTTACGCACAAGAAGTGCAGATGGCAATCTCTATGAAGTAAACACATCGAGCGAGTACGATCGTGTCACCATTCATCCCCCGAGAATATGATGATATTTCTGGAGTAGACCCACACATCAAGTTGACTATAAATAGCAAAGACTTCAAACAATCGACGTTCAGTTGCCTAGTTAAGTTTATAATATTAAGTTCATTACTTTTCATTTCGTTTAAAGTTTAAGTAGTTCGGAAAAATTGTAAACCAGTTCAAAGTAAGAAAAATTGTAAACCAGTTCAAAGTAAAAGAATAAAAATATATTTTTTTGACGAAAATAAAAGTAATTAGTTTAACTGGCGCCCGAGCAGGGACCCGCGTTTTTAATAAAAAAAAAAAACCAAACTAATAATTTGTGTTCGCGGGTGCTATCACATCTGAGTGTTTAGACTGTGTATTTAGACATTCCTGTGAAAAAACGACCTAGGAGAAAAGAGGCCCCCCAGTAGCTGGAAAACCCACAACCAGAGGAAAAGGAGTCAACTAGTATTGACAGCCGCTCCAAGGATGCAACGAGCCGCACTAGTGTAAGAAACTCAGTGCTTATGTAAGATTAGATTAAGAAATTTTTTTATATTGCCAATATATTTATGAAGTGAAATTTATTTATCAAATTTATCAAACTAAATTTATATTTTTAAAAGTGAATCTATATTTGAAATTTATGAAAAAGAAAAATAATTTTATTTTAAAATAACTTGTGTTTAATTGTGGCAAATCCAATCCACATTAGACCACCGATCATCTATTAATTGGAATCGGTGAAAGAAATAAATTCTAAAAATAACTTGCGTTTAATTGTCTTTTTGTGGCAAATCCAATCCACACTAGACCACCGATCATCTACTTATCGGAATCGGTGAAAGAAATCATTTTATTTTAAAATAACTTGTGTTTAATTGTGGCAAATCCAATCCACATTAGACCACCGATTATCTATTAATTGGAATCGGTGAAAGAAATAATTTTATTCTAAAAATAACTTGCGTTTAATTGTCTTTTTGTGGCAAATCCAATCCACACTAGACCACCGATCATCTGCTAATCAGAATTGGTGTAAAAAAATAAATTTATAATAAAAGTAACTTGTGTTAGTGTTTAATCGTCTTATTATGGCAAATCCAATCCATATTAGACCACCCGTCCTCAATCCAGAAATTCCTCCGAATCCTCAAAATCCCCCAAATGCTAATGGTTCAGTATCAAATGAGGCTCTTAGTACTCTTGTTACGGGAATAGTTGGCCGCATACTTCAAAATGAAGGCCGACAATGGGTTCAGTCGGTAATGAACCCTAACGCTGATGGATTTAGTGGTACAGACCAAATAATAAATCCGGAGTTCAGGGCAAATTTAACCGAGTTGGATAAAATACCAGACGTTGTCCGTAGCTTAAAAGATTTTAACGGTCAACCGGGAGAATTTAACTCTTGGAAGAAAAGTGTAGATCGAATTTTACAATTGTATGAAACAATCAAGGGAACACCCAAGTATTTCGGTATCTTGAGTGTTATTCGCAACAAAATAGTTAGCCAAGCTGATGTGGTATTAGAATCCTATAATACCCCGTTAGATTGGAAGTGCATCTCACGATGCCTCACAATGCATTACGCAGATAAGCGAGATCTATCCACTTTAGAATACCAAATGACATCTTTAGTCCAAGGAAACCAAACCGTACAGGAATTTTATCACCAAGTCTATGCTCATCTATCACTTATTTTAAATAAGTTAGGGTGCATGGATGTAAGCAACGAGTCTTTATCATTGCTTACACAAACATATCGTGATAAGGCTCTTGATACATTTATACGAGGCCTTAAAGGTGATCTGCCAAGGTTACTCGGAATAAGAGAACCTACAGATCTTCCACAAGCGCTACATCTTTGTATAAAACTGGAGAATCAAAATTATCGTACCCAATATGCAATCGCGCACAATGGTCCATCCCGTGCAGCTCATAGCCAAGCTGTACCTCAACTTCCTCCACGTAGAAACCTAAACTTTGGTAATCCTCAGAGAAGCAGACAAGATTTTTATCCCCAGTTAGCATTCCTACCCCAACCACCATTTAATTCGAATCGGTATATGAATCAAAATGCATATAGGTCACAGCATTTTAATTCTAACTTCCCTACAAATCAAAACAGACAGCAATTTAACCCCCGATACCAAGGCCAGATTCATGCTCAAATGCCACCACGTCCTAACGCGCCTAAGCCGCAAGCCAGACCTGAACCAATGGACGTAGATCAAAGCATGCGATCAAGAGGAGTAAACTATATGAATAGACCAGCAACAAACCCGATGTTTGGAAAAAGACCTCCAGCGGAGCCACAACAATCCAGACCTATGAAGTACCATCGCAATTTCCACATCGAACCTGAAGAAGACATCGTTAATTACGAACAACAACCTGATGCTGAAATAGACCAAAATGAACAGCCATTCGTGGAATACGTCGAGGGATATGAAGAATCCACGGATGCAGAGAAGGAAATTTTGGATTTCACAGATATTCATTTTTTAGATTAGATTGTTCTTCGCTGCCTTATTTCGAATGCAAGACGAAGAACGGGCAATTATTAAAGATTCTTATAGATACTGGATCTAATAAAAACTACATTCAAGCAGACCTTGTCTCAAATCCTTTACCAAACTCTCAAATCTTTTACGCAAATTCTATAGGCGGAAATGTTAAAGTCAGCCACTTTACAATGGTAAATCTATTTGGTCTTAGAGACACTGATATTAAATTTTTTATTCTACCCTCCCTTAAATCATTCCATGCCATTTTAGGAAACGATAGCTTGAAAGAACTCTCAGCAATAATTTTTACGCGAGATAGTTATATGGTCATTAAGGATAAAGTAAAAATTAGAATAAAGCAACATGCCTACACGGCAGTAAATAAAATAGACACAAAACTGGTTCACCTAAATACATTTCAGAGAAACAGAATTAATGACATAATTAAAAATGTCCCAAACTTATTTACAGAACCTGATGAAAAATTAACTTTTACCACAGTTGTAAAAGGCGATATTCGCACAACCTCAGATACCCCGATCTATTCGAAATTTTATCCTTATCCCATGGCTCTTAAGGATGAAGTAGAAAAGCAAGTTAAGGAATTACTTAACGATGGTATAATTAGACCTTCACGGTCTCCATACAATTCGCCCGTATGGATAGTGCCAAAGAAATCGGACTCATCCTATGAAAAAAAGTACAGGATGGTTATTGATTATCGCAAATTAAATTCCATAACAATTTCGGATAAATATCCCATTCCCGAGATAGGTGAAGTTCTATCTCAATTAGGTAAATGTAGATACTTCTCGGTAATTGACCTTAAGAGTGGATTCCACCAGATACCGCTCAGAGAAGCGGATATTGAAAAGACAGCTTTCTCCGTAAACAACGGAAAATACGAATTCATGAGGTTGCCTTTCGGCCTGAAAAATGCACCTTCGATATTTCAAAGGGCACTTGACGACATATTGCGTGAGCTTATTGGAAAGATATGCTACGTCTATATTGATGATATCGTAATCTTCAGTAAAGACGAAGAAACGCATTTTGAAAATCTCAGAAAAGTTTTCGAAACATTAGAAAGAGCCAACATGAAGGTTCAATTAGATAAGTGCGCATTTTTACAAAACGAAGTCGAATTCTTAGGATTTGTTATTTCTTCGGATGGTATTAAAACCAACCCGGCAAAGGTTGATGCCATATCAAACTTTCCATGTCCAAAAACTCTCAAGGATCTTCGATCTTTTCTCGGACTCTCTGGCTATTATCGCCGCTTCATTAAAGGATATGCCAATTTGGCAAAACCTCTAACTTCGCTTTTAAGAGGTGAAGGAGGCCGTATCTCCAAAAACATATCTGCCAAAACACCAATTCATCTTAATGACGAAGCACTTGAAGCTTTTATCAAAGTAAAGAATTCTTTAGTATCAAGTGATATTTTATTATCCTATCCTGATTTCACAAAAGAGTTCCATCTTACCACAGATGCCTCCAATTACGCAATTGGAGCAGTTTTGGAACAAAACGGGAAACCCATCACTTTTATTTCTCGAACATTGAACAAAACAGAGGAATCATATGCTACCAATGAGAAAGAAATGCTTGCAATCATTTGGGCATTACATTCTCTTCGGAACTTCCTTTACGGATCACGCAAAGTGAAAATTCTAACTGATCACCAGCCCCTAACCTACGCTCTTAGTAATAAAAACAACAATGCTAAAATGAAAAGATGGAAAGCTATCTTAGAGGAATATAATCATGAAATTATCTATAAACCTGGTAAAACTAACGTCGTGGCAGACGCTCTGTCTAGACCCCCACGTGACACTGCTATAAACTCGCTTACAGGTACGCAGCACAGTGATGAAAGTTCATCGCATAACCTTATTCCTTCAGTAGAAACACCAATAAACGTCTTCAGAAACCAGCTCATCTTAGAGATTGGTAATACATCACAACATAAGTTTGAAACACCTTTCCCCAAGTTCAATAGGCATATTATAACCGAACCATCCTACACCAAGGAAAATTTAATCGGAATTTTCAAAAGATTTCTTAACCCAGCTGTTATTAATGGAATAATGACTACAGAAGAAGTCATGGGCTTAATCCAAGAAATGTACCCCATTTATTTCAGCAGTTACAAAATTAGATTTTCTCGAGTAAAAGTACAGGATATAACAGAACAATCTGAACAGGAAAATATTATTTTAGAAACTCATAAAAGAGCTCATCGTAATTCAAATGAAAATAGAATCCAAATTCTGGAAAGATATTATTTTCCAGCGATGAATGCTAAAACTAGGAAATTAGTTAATCAGTGCACAATATGCAAGGAAAACAAGTACGAAAGACATCCCAATAATCCCATTATAAAACCAACACCAATCCCACAGTATCCCGGTCATACTTTACATATCGACATCTATTCTACCGAACGAAAACTCGTACTAACAGCCCTAGACAAATTTTCGAAATTTGCACAGGCGAAACCATTGAAATCGAGAGCAATTGAGGACATAAGAAGTCCTCTTAGAGAAATTCTATTCTTTTACGGAGTACCGAAATTTGTTGTTATAGACAACGAAAAGTCTCTCAATTCAGCTTCCATCACTTTCATGATGCAAGACCAACTAAATATTAATGTTTTCCGAACACCATCATATAAGAGTGAAGTCAATGGTCAAGTTGAAAGATTTCATTCAACCCTTTCGGAAATCATGAGATGTCTCAAAACAGACGGCACACACCGATCCTTTGAGGAACTACTCGAACGATCTGTGTACGAGTACAATTCAAGTATTCACTCTACGATAAATAGGAAGCCTATCGAAATTTTCTATGGTAGAAATGTATCAACCGATCCTGACCAATTTGAAAAGTGTAGACACGAGACAATAGAAAGACTACGAGCAAAACAGGAACAAGATTTAGCAAACCACAACAGGAAGAGACAACCAGAAAAAGATTACGAGGTAGGTCAAACAATTTATGTAAAGCACAACAAACGTCTTGGTTCCAAACTAACAGTTAGATACAAAAAAGAAATCGTACAAGAAAATAAACCTTCTGTGATTATAACAAAGTCCGGAAGAACGATTCACAAAAGCAATATCCGAAACTGAAATGGTTTTTATATTTCCGTTTCCCCACAGATTATTCTGCGCTGTCGTCGCCTTTGCAGAAATCCAATATTTCGATTACTCAAACTCACAAATAATTGCTTTAAGCAATGGCAAGGCCAGGATTCAAAACGGAGAATTAAAATTAATCCACATCGTTGAAATAGAGCAGTACGAGATATACGTATCTGAAATACTTTCCATATTTAGCAAACATGATTTCACACACCTCTCCTTATTCCCACTCCTTAAACACGAACTAACCCAAGTTAAAAATTTAATCGATAATATTAAAATTCATAAAGCAAAACGATCGCTAGATTTTATCGGATCCGCTTGGAAGTGGATAGCCGGAAATCCAGATCATTCTGATTTCATTTTGATAGAGAATAAAATTAATAAAATAATAGAAAATAACAATGACCAAGTTATTATTAATAAAGCATATAGCGAGAGAATAAATCAAATAACTAATATAACAAACGAACTTTTGAAAATTACTAAAACTGATAAATCATTTAAATTAGAATTGGCATTAAGCCTACAATATAAAACTAAAATATTAAAAGAAGAATTGGCAAATATTATTTATGCTATAGAGCTAGCAAAATCAAATGTAGTAAGCTCTCAAATACTTTCTAAAGTAGAAATTAATTCAATAATGAATAAGTTTAATGAAACACATATTCCATATGAGAATATTGAAGAAGCGTTAAAATTCGCTAATGTTAAAATAGCTTTAAGTTCAAACAAATTAATATATATTGTAAGCATTCCTAAAACAGAAGATGTTATTTACAAGAAATTTACAATTAAGTCAATTAAAAGAAACAATGTTGTTAATAAAATAGAGTTTGAAAACATAATAAGAAACAATGATATTATTTACGGAATAATAAAAGAATGTAAAACGATTAATGAACTATCTATTTGTAAAAGAAATAATATATTAAATATAAGCAATGACAAATGTATTTCAAGACTACTTAAAAGTTTAAACGCAACATGCGACAGAACAAATAGCCATCATATTGCTCAGGTTGAAGAAATTGCACCAGGGGTCATACTGCTGAATGATTTCAAGGGTCAATTAGAAACCAACGGAACAACCAAGGAACTCCAGGGAACTTTCATTGTAAAATTCAAAAATATCACCATTACCATAAACAACCAAAAATATATCTCAGAGGAAATAGCCAACATCAAAGCGGCACCTCCTCTCCTGAATTTGATATCTGAGACATCCGAACTTGAAGAAGTCCTATCGTTAGAACTAATGAAGGAACTACAGACAAACAATACAAAGCAGATTCAACTCATCGAAGGTGAAAAGGAATCACTGAAAATAGTAAACTACTCCCTTTTTGCAGTAGTATTTCTTGTCCTGGCGGTAGTGTTTCTCTTTAAGCTAATAATAAAGAGAGGATCAAACATTAACATCATCCCGCAACCAATACCTATGCAGATGCAGTCAAATTCCGAAACAACAGATCAGCCTACGGAGGTAATCCCAAAACCGACCAGCATCCTTAATATTCCATTCTATTAATTTGCGTGGACGCAAAAACTTAAGAGGGGAAGAGTTAATAAACGAAACAAAGAAGAGTTTATTGACGACAAAAAGTTTATTGACGAGGCGACGCACAATCCACTCAACAACAAAGTAACGGCCCAGCCATCTCCATCCACCAGATGAAATAAACAATCATCACATTAAATAATCGATCTACTTCGCAACAAAGAAGCAGCCATCCCCATCCACCAGATGAAATAAACAATCACATCAAATAATCGATCCACTCCGCAACAAAGAAGCAGCCATTCCCATCCACCGGATAACATCAACAACAAAGTCGGTCGTCACAAGCAGTGCCATTAGATTGACCATTAACAACAATGTTACGCACAAGAAGTGCAGATGGCAATCTCTATGAAGTAAACACATCGAGCGAGTACGATCGTGTCACCATTCATCCCCCGAGAATATGATGATATTTCTGGAGTAGACCCACACATCAAGTTGACTATAAATAGCAAAGACTTCAAACAATCGACGTTCAGTTGCCTAGTTAAGTTTATAATATTAAGTTCATTACTTTTCATTTCGTTTAAAGTTTAAGTAGTTCGGAAAAATTGTAAACCAGTTCAAAGTAAGAAAAATTGTAAACCAGTTCAAAGTAAAAGAATAAAAATATATTTTTTTGACGAAAATAAAAGTAATTAGTTTAACTTATACAAGCATTTTTAGTTTCGCAAACGGAATTTTGGTAAAATAAAGATATTCTGATTTCCTTGGAAATGCTATAAAATCGTTTGGCTGCATTTGAAGAATTACCAAATGAACCTTAGCGCATTGCATGATTGTTAATAACTTTATAAGGTGAAGAGGGCTCTAGATTTCAATATTTTAAAGGTATCTATCTATAGTGCTATGAACACAATCGACCCCTTGAATTAACGAATGACCTGGCTCTGAAAACTTTTGTATGATCTCCTCTAAATCGCTGTCATGTAGAAGTTGTAGCAAAGCTGTTGTTCCGGACTAGTTGAGTCTGGAATATAATGTTGGTTGAAGGAGATGCCTTCAACGATTTGTGGAAAAATGGGGAATTCCTTGTGACTAAATAAAACTCTTTGTTACCACGTTATAATAAGCTTTATTTCTTAAGTTGGTCGGCTAAGTTGAACTGGACAAAGTAGAGTGCCGCAACTGTCTCTACGAACCAACCTCGTAATCTCGGTACATAGATTTTTCTCATAAACATAATCAATCAGCTGGACTTTTATTTCTTACATACATAATCGTAGCTAGTCGTTGACCCTAAATTGCATGACATAAGTTGCATTTACATATCGGCTTTTTCTGCATTCGCGGTTGTCTCGTTACAATTCCCCTTGTTGACTGTTGTTGGAGCGGGATGGCCATATGTTGATTGGTGTTTATATTTTGCTTACATGGTTATTGCACCTTTTGTAGCCGGTGGTTGGTGAAGGCACGCACTTTTCCTTACGTATGTGGGTTTGCGTGCGACCGAATCAGCCTAATCCTCGATGATCTTCATGTTGTAAATTTCATTCTTCGGTGTTTTGACAGTTCGGCTTAAATCGTTGCGTGCGTAGTATCTCGAGTTTAAAATTCTTCGGCGGTTTTTCTATTTCGAGTGTTGTCTTGTGTTTATTTCTTTTTTTTGATGAGCTGTCCTTTGAGGCTAGTTTGCAGGAAGTGTGAAACTCGTATTTGAGTTGCAGTGTTGTCCCACATTCCAGCGACTAGCCCAAATGCACGCTTGTCCACTTCACCATTTCTGCCAGTGCCGCGTGAGCAGCCCCATTTGGTTTTCTTTTGTTGAGAAGCAACATGCTCCCCGCCTCGGAGTCTGCTGTGCCTTGGTTGAATTCTGGTACTTCGTGGACGTGATGTGTCAGTGTTGTTGTAGTGTCCTAGGTTCAGCCTTCATCCTCATCGTGCGCAGCCCCATTGGTGGCATTGAGGTTAGGTACGAGTGCATGTGCCAAAATATAAAAAAACAAGAATTAGTGTTTTGTTTATAACAAAATATGGTTAACAAAATGATATGAATGGTTAACTGGCTAGCTGAGAGATTTCACTTCATTATAGGGTAAGTTGACCTTGGGTAAAAAAGGGGTTGTTTTTGTTTATGGTTTTTTTTACTTAGGCCTTTTTTTCATTTTTATTCATGGTTTTTTGTTTAGAGTTCAGTTTTTTTTTTTCGATTTATTAGAGTTACGGGTTCAGGGTTTTCCTGGGATTCATGTTCGTTGTTTATATTGCATTTAGGTTTCTATTTTTTGTGCTTATAGTTCATGGTCAGTCCGATACGATCGCGGTTGATATCGGCAAGGGGGATAATTTCACGATTGGGCGTTTTAGAGTCGATTTTTCCGTTTTTATTGTCACGACGCGCGTAAGACCATCCGATCCGGGGTGCAGCTCAGTGACTCGGGCAAGTAGCCATGAGGAAGGTGGGAGATTGTCTTCCTTGACCAAGACCAGGTCACTAATTTTAATGCTTGGCTGCCTTTCCAGCCATTTCGGTCGTTGTTGAAGCCTGTGGAGATATGTGGAACTCCACTGTTTCCAAAAGTCCTGCGTTAGCCGTTGCATAAACCTCCATCTGTCCAGGCTGCTGACGTTGTGTTCCTTCAGATTTCTTTCTGGGAGTGCGCGCAGTGATGCCCCAATCAAGAAGTGTCCGGGAGTAAGCACGTTTAAATCGTCCGGATCTGAAGTCATCGGACACAATGGACGGGAATTGAGGCATGCTTCAATCTGACACAGCACCGTTGAATATTCCTCAAACGTTAGTTTGGCTGTGCCGATGGTTCGTTTTAAATGATGTTTTATTCCCTTAACACCTGCTTCCCATAGCCCGCCGAAATGTGGTGACGATGGGGGGTTGAATTGCCATGTTGTACCTTGTGACGATAGCTTGTGTGCCACTTCAGTTGACCATTCAGCCGAAATGAACTTTGCTTCTTTTCTGAGGTCATTGTTTGCTCCCTTGAAGTTAGTGCCGCAGTCGCTGAACATGTTGCTGCAGTTTCCTCGTCTTGCCACAAATCTCTTAAACGCTGCGATGAATGCTGCAGCGCTGAGGTCGCTAACTAGTTCGATGTGTATGGCTTTAGTTGCCAGACATACGAAAACCGCAATATATCCTTTACTGTGTCGATTGCATCTACCCTTCCATAGTTTTATATCTATTGGTCCGGCATAGTCGACCCCAGTGTTTGTAAATGATCTGCTGACCCTTACGCGTTCCGCTGGGAGGTTGCCCATTAGTTGCTGGTGCATTTTTGTGTTATAGCGATGACAACGAACACATTTGTGGATTGTTAATTTAACAATCCTTTTTACATTTGTTATCCAATAATTATTTCTTATTTCGGCCATCATCAGCTGTTGCCCGCCATGTAAAGTCCGTTCATGAACCTCCTGGACCACCAATCTCGAAAAGTGGTGTCTTTGGGGTAGAACAATTGGATGTCGTTGATGAAATGGGAGTGCTGAGTTGAGCAGTCTCCCTCCCACCCGCAGAAGGTCATCCTGATCTAAAAATGGGTTTAGGTTTCGGATCAAGCTGCCCTTTAATATAGCCCTTTCTTGTTTGAGTGCCTTGATCTCGTCCTGAAACGTTTCCTCTTGGAAAACCTTTGAAAAAGTTCAGTGTTGATTACACTGCAGTGTGATATCAGTGTTTGTGCTAGTTGCACATTTTCTCTGCCTTTGATTTCGACCTCGGTTTCCGGCGGATTTGTTGTTGGGTGTGTATCCACCGAAAATTCTTGTAAAAAAGCTGGTCCATGCCACCATAAGTGGCTGCTAATGAGTTCCTCTGGGTTTAACCCTCGTGACCCGATATCAGCTGGGTTGTTCTTACTGCTCACATGTCTCCAGATTGTTTTGCTGGTCAGCCTCTGGATTTCGGTGATCCGGTTGGCTACAAATGTGTTTCGCGTGGCTGGACTTCCCTTTATCCAAGCTAGCGTGATCATTGAATCCGACCAAGCAAACGTTTCTGCCTCTTCGAGTTGCATGGCGGTAGTGATTCTGTACAGAAGCTTGGCCAATAGTACTGCGGCGCATAATTCTAACCGTGGCAAGGATAAACATTTCAGTGGAGCGACCCTTGTTTTTGATGCCAATAAGTGACTATGTTTCTGGCCATTTTTGGAGACGCGTGCATATATCACCGCCGCGTACGCCTTTTCAGAGGCGTCACTGAACCCGTGGAGTTGTATCTGGGATGCATGTTCATATCCCATCCAGCGAGGTATTTCCAATATTTCCAACTTCTGCAGATTTTCTCGCAATTCAACCCAGGGTCTCTCTACCTCTGGCCCGATCATGGAATCCCAGGATAGTTCTCGGGCCCACAACTGCTGTAGCATCATCTTTGCCTTGACTATACAGGGCGCGATCCATCCCAGAGGATCGAAGAGGCGTGCGATGTCTGCCAGAACCGATCGTTTGGTGTGTTTTTCTACTTCGGGCAAGTTGATTTTAAATTTAAATACGTCCTTTGCTGGATGCCATTGGATACCCAGTGTCTTGATGGCATCCGGTGAATCGAATTGTAACGGGAGATTCACTTCCCTTTCAGTTTTAGGTATCTGCTCCAAAATGTTTAATGAGTTGCTAGCCCATTTACGAAGAGGAAATCCAGCTGCAGTTAACACAGCGAGAACATCTCTTTGTAACCTAATGGCTGTTTCTTCGTTATCGGCTCCATACAGGAAGTCGTCCACATAGAAGCCTTCGATAAGCGCCTTGGTTACATGCGATTTAGTTCGTTCAATATCCATCGCCACCTGATGCACGGTCCGTACTGCTAAATAAGGAGCCGATGCAGTACCAAACGTAACCGTGTTGAGGGCGAAGGTTTTGATTGGTTCATCGCTTTTCGTTCGCCACAAAATAAGCTGGTAGTTCGTATCTTCCGGTGCCATCCATATTTGCCTATACATCATACTGATGTCGGCGGAAAAGGCGACTTTGAACTTCCGCCACTGTGCGACGAGATCAATAATGTCCTTTTGTAGACGCGGACCTACCATCAGATGATCATTAAGCGATTTGCCATTCGAAGTAATACATGAGGCGTCAAAGACCACCCTCAGCTTCGTGGTGGAGCTTGATTCTTTGAACACTGCATGATGTGGTAGGAAGTAGTGTTCTCCACCTGCCATCTCAAAGTCTGTTTTGACTTCCATCATGTGCCCCAATGCGACATATTCGTCCATACATTTGATGTACGCCTCCCGCAGTTTCTTGTTTCCGGCCAGTCGTCTTTCGATTTGAAAAAATCGTGCTATTGCAGATCTTTTGGAATTTCCAAGGGTTGGTCGTTGATTTTCCTTAAATGGAAGCCGTACTTCGTATCGTCCATCTGGCCTACGCTGCACCGTGTTTTGGAAGTGTAGTTGACACCTCTCCTCTTCCCGTGTCAATTTTCGTTCCTCTAAGTCCTCTTCTATTTCCCAAAATCGCCGAAGTTGGTCGTCGAGTGCGACGTGATGGGTTTGCACTCTTTCTGACTTAGAGTGTGGATTGCTGTTGGTGGCTCCTGTTAGGATCCACCCTAACTCGGTATTTTGTGCCACTAGTGATCCAAATTGACTCTTAATTAAGCCTTCCAGAATGATAGATGCGTATAAATCAGCGCCTATTAAAAGATCAATCTTCCCGGGGTAATTATAAGACGGATCAGCTAAAGGAAGTTTCGACAGATGCTTCCAAGAAGTCGTTTGGAACTTCTGTGTTGGTAAAATAGATGTCAATTTTGATAAGACAAATGCTCTAACATTGAGAGAGAATGTGGGATTGGTGAAGGAAAAAATAGTGAACTCAACCTGACAGTTTGCAGTTCCTGTGGACGTTTCTCCTAACCCTGTTACATTTGCATTTGCCCGATGCTTTTTTAAATTAAGCATCTGTACGACGTTTTCTCTTATGAACGTTGCTTCTGATCCTGAGTCTATTAAGGCTCTAAGTGTGTGGTGATTTCCATTGGGAGACAAAACCTTTACAAGTGCTGTAGCTAACAGAACTTGAGATCGCATTTGGTTGAAATGTGAATTTACATTTTGAATATTGGACGAGGAAGGCTCAATTTGTCCATTCCTCCAGTTTAAATTTGTTGGTTGGTGTTCATTTTGGATCAAGTGACTGTTGTAAATTTGGTTACTCTGTGACTGCCAAGGAGAATTTTGATGAATGGGTTGATTGTGATTCGTATTGTCTGGGTGATACGCATTGTGTGTATCCATATGCAACAAGGTGTGATGCTTATTCCCACATTTCTGACATCTGTTGCTACTTTTGCATATGGATGCGTGATGGTCGTATCCGAGGCAGTTGGAACAAGTTGAGCTCCTCTTCACTACCTCTACTCGTTCCTTTACATCCATTTTCATAAACTGCTTGCAATGCCTAATTCCATGCGAGGCCTTGCACACGCGGCAGAGAAATTTCTTTCCTTCAGAGGAAGCTTTCAAGTGAAACGCCGTATGTGTAGCTTTTCGAAAAGAGTTTGGCGTCCCTTGAAACCGTGTACCCCCGTTTGACTCCATTATATTTTCGAGGGAGCTAAATTTTGCTTCAATAAAACTTGCAAAATTTTTCCACTCCGGAAGAATCTTGGAAGTTCCCAATTTGTCTTCCCAGTCCTTTTGCGTTTGAGTAGGGAGCTTATGATATACTACGTAAATTAGAATGCAATCCCATGCTTCAACTGGTATGCCCAGATTGGATAGTGCATGGATACATTCTGTGCTCGTATCGTGTAGAGACTTGAGCGATTCAGCGGACTCTTGAATGATCTTGCGTTGCTCCATTAAGATCCTGAGCTGTTTATTAACAAGCTTACGCTTGTTTTGGAACCTATCCTTCAGTATTTCCCAAGCAGATGAATAATTCTTTCCATCAATTGGGAGATGCTGAATTAGACGTGCTGCTTCTCCACAAACATGCGTTTTGAGATACTGAATTTTTTGAATCTCCGACAGATCGACATTTTGGTCAATCATGCTTTCAAATAGATTCGAAAATTCGCACCATTCTTCGAGTTTCCCAGAAAATGGCTTTATTTGAATAGGTGGAAGACGGATGTCACACACCGATGTGCGAGAAGTGCCGTTTAACCGAGATATATCTAAATTGTCTTTATTGTGGTCTACAAATTTATCATTTTCGTCCGTTAACATTCCCATAAACGAGAAATATACCCGCTTAATTTTTGAAAATGTTTCGGCCTCGAAATAAGCGTCTTTAAGAGGATCCGGCGCACTATTCACGAGGGTGTCGTGATCCTTTTTGGCTCGTTTAAAGCCTTCATCCAAGTCGTTAAGACACGCGTTGACATACCCCCTTGACTTACGCGCCACAATTGTCTTTTTAAACTCTTCAAAGTCTGTTTCAAACTCCTTTAAAAGAATATCTTGTCTTTCAATATATTTAGCTATTTTCGCCATAATTTAAAATGTCTATTATCTTAATCACGCACTTGTATAGGGGCTTTATTAACCTGATGTTTTTTTTTTTTGTAGCAGAATGTGTTTAAGTATATATATTTGTGCAATAAAAAGGTGTAAAAGGAATTATATTCCTACCTTATTTTGCTTGAGCAACTGCAACTTTAGTATCTGTGACTATCAGTTACAGTTGCCGAAGGCTTGGTGTTGCACAGTTCCTTGCTGTGTTGCTGACCGTGATGCTGCAGACCGTTGCTGACCGTGATGACCACTTGCTAACCGTTGTGCCGCTTGTCTCATTATACCGCTTGCAAACTGTTGTGCCAATCTGTTGGATACAGTACTCGATGACTCGTTCGGTTTGGGTATTGCGAATAGTTGTAATAAAATATGATATACGTGTTAATCGTATGTATTTTACCAAAAAAAGCATAAAAGAGGATTGATATTGTTACCTTGATTTGCTTAGGTTAGGTTAGGTTAGCCCGTTAACGTTAAATATATATACGGAACAGAGCAAATCTGCTACATCACACTTAGGTCCATGTGGTCCCATTGTGATACCCTTTGTTGGGAGTGTTGGCCTCGCTGTTCTGGCCTTGGTCCTTCCTCCTTGGTTTCCTTCTTACTCCAGTCTGTCCAGCCATTTGGATGTCCGTATAATCTTGATTTGCTTAAGCAACTGCAACTTTAGTATGTGTTACTATCAGTTACAGTTGCAGAAGGCTTTGTCAAGTTTTGACCGTTGTGATGATTCTTTGGAACCCGCTTCTGCGCCTCCGTTAAATCCGTCTCTTTTGGAAGTTTCCAGCTCGTTGGGTACTGTGGCCGATTGACTGTCCGTCGTTGATCGGATGTGATCTTAATTGGATTGTTGATCCAACTACACTCCCTCCACAGTACACTTTAAATGTTTCCGTTGAAACGTTATTATTTTCACTGATGTGTTTGTAATCTGATAGCTTCTCTCTCACAGTACACTTTTAATTATTTTTTAAATTGTTAAAGCAATCAAGCACTTTACAAGCAAAATCACTGATTCTATTTTAAAAGGATCGAAGGACCATGTTCCGGACTAGTTGAGTCTGGAATATAATGTTGGTTGAAGGAGATGCCTTCAACGATTTGTGGAAAAATGGGGAATTCCTTGTGACTAAATAAAACTCTTTGTTACCACGTTATAATAAGCTTTATTTCTTAAGTTGGTCGGCTAAGTTGAACTGGACAAAGTAGAGTGCCGCAACTGTCTCTACGAACCAACCTCGTAATCTCGGTACATAGATTTTTCTCATAAACATAATCAATCAGCTGGACTTTTATTTCTTACATACATAATCGTAGCTAGTCGTTGACCCTAAATTGCATGACATAAGTTGCATTTACATATCGGCTTTTTCTGCATTCGCGGTTGTCTCGTTACAATTCCCCTTGTTGACTGTTGTTGGAGCGGGATGGCCATATGTTGATTGGTGTTTATATTTTGCTTACATGGTTATTGCACCTTTTGTAGCCGGTGGTTGGTGAAGGCACGCACTTTTCCTTACGTATGTGGGTTTGCGTGCGACCGAATCAGCCTAATCCTCGATGATCTTCATGTTGTAAATTTCATTCTTCGGTGTTTTGACAGTTCGGCTTAAATCGTTGCGTGCGTAGTATCTCGAGTTTAAAATTCTTCGGCGGTTTTTCTATTTCGAGTGTTGTCTTGTGTTTATTTCTTTTTTTTGATGAGCTGTCCTTTGAGGCTAGTTTGCAGGAAGTGTGAAACTCGTATTTGAGTTGCAGTGTTGTCCCACATTCCAGCGACTAGCCCAAATGCACGCTTGTCCACTTCACCATTTCTGCCAGTGCCGCGTGAGCAGCCCCATTTGGTTTTCTTTTGTTGAGAAGCAACATGAGTTTATTTTATTTTTATTTTGGGGTATACATGAGTCGCTCCATAAAGTAAACCTTTTGATTTCTGGATTATCACAAAGAATTTGTTTCAACAATTTTTCTCAACGCACTAGTTAAATCGTTTCCACTGCGTCCGCTGTTGCCTCAGTCCAGATGGCACAGTACGTTTTTTTTGTTTTCTATGTATTAACACCGTAGCGGTTAAGTTGAAGACTTTGATCTTTCTCTTATAATAAATGATGAAGCGTTTCCTTTCGGAAGTGACAACACAATGAAGGGGATCAATATTAGTCCTGTCAGTATCACGTTCTGCTCTTAGGGCTTGTTTTTCAGCTTCATGCTCCTCAAATTGTGATTGTTCTAATTCAGTTATATCCACTTTGTTTTTAAATAGCAAGCACTTCTCGCATTGGTCTTTCTTTGGTTTCAGGAATGAAATATTAAATTCTGTATTAAATATAGTGCGATAAATATGAAGCTGAACAGGATTATTTGTATTTTGTTCCCTGTATAAATTAAACATTAATAGTGTCAGTTAAATTATTAAAACAATAATATATCCTTTTTTCGTTTATGGAAAGTGTGTTGAGGAAAAATGTCTTGCAAACCCGGAGAACCCTATCGCCTTCAGTTTCAAGGTAGTATTTGAATGAACTTTTCTTTTTTTCTGACTCGATCACTCTCCTACGACTTACTTCCTCCTTCTGTACAAATTTAAAATAGAACTTACTTTTGTCTTCATCCGTTAGACTCCAAAAAAATAAATGAATCCTAGCACGTTCTTCTTCAGAAAAATATTTTCTTCAAAGGAAGAAGCAAGTATCTTTACAAGCTGGTCCAACGGTTTTTTGTGAAATCTGGATTCCTAGTTTTCATAAGCTTGCCCTAATTCTCTCAATCTCTTTTGTACGTGCAATTTCCAAATTTCAGGTCGTCTCTGTCGTTTTCTTGAGAGTGGAGAACCTTCGCTTTCTATCAAATTAAAAAATAAATAAATAGATATTATTTTTTGTATGATTGTATTATGTACAATATACCTGAAGAGGTGTATCCTGGAGGTACTGTTCTTAGATTATTATGGCTTTCTGGACTGTTCGACTTAATGTCAGAAGCCGAGTTCTCATAATATGTCCCCGAAGGACTAAGTAATATATCCGAATCTGGATCTTCATTTTCGTCTCGTCCTGAAAGAGTAGACAATGTTAAATCGGCCACCGCGTCACGAAAAATCTAATAAAATTATCTGAGAGATCAGGATCGGATGATGAACAGCTGCTAATCACATCAGAATCAAAGTTAAGTATTTCATTTTTAAGGCTAAATAATGTAATATTTTATTTATTTATAAAACAAATAAGAGCAAATAAAATACTAACTTACCGAAGCAAGGATGGGGCAAGTGTAAGTCGTCCATTTTTGCGTCCTTACTCTCCGCTCGCTTTTAGACAACTAAATTTTTTGACGCGCTCTAGCAAATGATAATATTTATTCACTCCAAAACTTATCAAACTTTTATCAAACCAAAACTCTCAACCACAATTTAACCATCTGACGTGCGAACAGTGGAGCTATTACATTGGTCAAGGGGCTACAATGGACATAAGGCAAACCAATTCTGAGTACGTTTTTTCGTATATACAAAGGCAATGTTCGTACGGCAAACCAATTCTCACAGACAAATTTCCACTTTTTGCTCCTAAAAGTTGACGTAAATGCCACCAAGTGGTTTATACGGCAAACCAATTTGTACAAGGTACTAAAGTTGTGTCGTTTACGGCACAGTCGATACTCAATATCTTCGTAACTAGATGAGATAGAGCCAAACTGATTTCAGAAATGGAAAGAGCATCGTCAAAAACATATAACTGCATATATAACTCAAAAACGTCAAAATGGCGTTTACGTCAAACCAATACTGGGGCGACGACATGTCTTGTGCTCTGCACTCTTCATCCTCAGCCGTTCATGATGTGATGGATATAATTTTGCATATTGGTCGACTTTTTTATCCAGATGGTACCATTTCATTTTCGCAGATACTTTTGTTTGTTTATTTTTGTGAATTGTGAATTTGCCTGAATGTTATTTGGCCCTTAGTCGTTTTCGTTGTTTTCTAAAAGAAGAAGGATTCCCAACTCAATACCACGCGCACTTGAGGAGATAGGAACATAGATTAGATTAGATTAGATTATTCATTTTTATTCACTTTCACTTAATGCTATTTACAGTTTATATAAAAAAATTCAAAAATAATAATAAGTGTAAGAGAATAAATCTTTGTCATTCAGTAACTTATATCGTTAGAGTTGAATGACCGCCAGAAATTTCGGCTCAAACTAGAAGAATAACTGACGTGGGGTACTTTCAGATGTTCTTTTCTTTTTTTTTTAAATTGTTGTTTAAAGAAACTTAACTTATACAAAATACAAAAACATAAGCGATATTAATAACAATAAAAATACTTTTTCAAAATAATCTTTTCGTATATCAAGTTCTTACTTTGTAGACTAATTCTATGTCAGTCATGTTTAGAGTGAAAAGCCAGTTTGTGATTTTTTTTCAAGAAAGAATGAAAGTAGTAAGTTGTTCTAATTGAAATGGGCAGATTATTGAATACAATTGCGGATGTCATTAAATAAAAATTCATAAAATGTATTTTGTGTGGAACTAGAGTATCAACAAGTGCCAAATTATTAACCCGTAAGTTGTATATTGAAGAGTTTTTAGATGGAATATTACCACTTTGTTTATAGAACTCTTTTAAAACTTTAAAAATATAGAGATGACGTAATGGTAGTAATCTTAACTCACAAAAAAAGGCCAGCTTCCAGTTCGTCGAATTTTTCCACAAATGATACTAATTATATGCTTTTGGGCAATCAAGATTGGTCTAAGAGTGTTCATATAAGCACCTCCCCAACACACTATCCCATATTGCAATTTAGACTGAGTAAGTCCGTAGTAGATCATTGTTAAAACTTTTTTTGAGCAGAATGGCTTTAACAGATACATCTTTCGAGTTATCAGATTCATGTATGTTTTGAGTGATTGAGCATGAACTTACCAGTTAAGGTTGCAGTCGATGATAACTCCTAAGTACTTAAAGTAATCAACAAGCTCAATTTGAAAACAATTACGTGAGCACTGATTTTGTTCTTGGAAGTTATTTCTACCACATACATGCAAAGGTAAAGCAAACTTTTGACAGTCGCATGCGTGGAAAAATGCTTCAATCTTCCTAGGAAAATCCCCCGATAGCTTAAAACACATGATTTTAGTTTTTTCACTGATAATCAATCTGTGGTACGCAAACCAAGCTCTAAGCAATTGTAAATCCTTTCTTATGTTAGGAAAACATTCGAAATATGAAGATTCGATATAAGTGAAAGCTATATCATCTGCAAAGGCTCTACGATTTCCAGAACAATTCTGGTGGAACAGTGAGTTAATGTAAATTAAGAATAGAGTCGGACCCAAAACAGAACCCTGAGGAACACCATTTTTCAAGCTTAATACATTACTAAAAATCCCATTTACATACACACTTTGCTCCCTTCCGATCAAGTACGATTTTAGCCATTCATAAAGTATTCCCCTAAACCCAGCATTGTATAGCTTTCTTAAAAGAATTTCATGGTCGACCAAGTCAAATGCCTTACTCATATCAATAAACAATGCCATCGTAGATTGATCATCATTAATCCCCTTGTATAGATCACAACATACTTTTAGAATTGCATCAGTAGATCTACCTGATCTAAAACCAAAATGATCATCAGAAAAAAAGTTATTTTTTTCAAGAAATGAAAGCATTCTAGTTTTAACTAATTTTTCAAAAATTTTGGAAAAAGTAGAAAGCAACGAAATAGGCCTATAATCAGCTACGTTTTTACGGTTACCTTTTTTAAAAAGTGGAATAGCTTCAGCTCTTTTCAAAGAATTGGGAAACTTCCCCATACTAACACTTAAGTTAAAAATTTAACATAAAATATCCACAATTTCCCAAGATATTTTTTTTAACAAAAGAGCAGATACACAACACTGGTACAAGAATTTTTACTTTGCAAACTTTGAATTAATTTACAAACTTCTCCAGGCGAGAATTCTTCAAAACGAAAACTATTCCTTTGAGTTGTTTCTTTTTTTAAAATATTTTCAATAGTGCAGTTACAACTATTGTGAAGCGGCACAGGGAGTCTTACAGCTTCGGTAACACTAACAAAATAATTGTTAAAACTATTTGCTATTAATTGCGGGTCAGAAGTAATATCATTATTTGTAAAGATATTAGAAATATTATTAGATTTAATTTGCTTCCCTAAAATACAATTTACTACTTTCAATTCATTTTTAGTGTTGCCCCTGAAACGTATCAAGCGGTTGGTGTAATATGAATTTCGTGACTCAGTTAGATTTTTAACACGTTTGCAAAGCTTAGAATAATATTTGGCTATATTTAGGTTTTGTGGATGCTTTTTACACTTCACAGCAAAACTATTTTTCAATTTTATTTCCTTTAACAATCTTGGTGTCATCCAAGGTTTCAAAAATTTTGTTCTGCTTGTGCTATTCAAATGAGTCTTTGATCATAAGCTTCAGAAGGATCGCTTATAGAAAACACAGATTCCCAAAATTCAAACCTTAGTTTTTCACGCAGTAAGTTGAAATCTAAAACAAAGTTTGCCCTTTCCATCTGACTCCGTGGTGAATTATCAATGTCACACACATTCAAAGCACATAAATGATGATCAGTTATTTTATGATTATGCACTTCACCTATAAACATTAATTTATTATTCTTATTGAAACGTACAAAAATATGATCTATGCAACTTGAACTTGAGCCTGTTACACGAGTGGGAGCATTTATTAAACTCGTTAACCCAAATGAAGACATCAAAAGCATATAATTATTAGTGTCCTTATCATTTTCTTTCAATAGATCAATATTTATGTCACCCAAAACTATTAAATTTTTATCTTTTATAGTATTTAAAACATCATAAAACTCCTCAATAAAACTGTTTTTGCTTAAAAATAGCAAGCGATAAATGCAAAGCATTGCATACCAATAATTTTTGTATAAAAAGTTTATTCGGATGATATCGGCACTAACAAATTCAATTTCCGAATGATCACACACAACATCATTTTTTATGTATACTGCAACACCACCAGCAGAATAATATTCATTACACTTAGAGTACGATGTATACAGTATACCCATCAATATTATAAAAATCTATTTCAATTTCATAAACCCATATTTCACTCAACACTATAACCAACGGTAGACTTTCAAGAGACTGAATATGCGCTAAAAAATTGATAAAATTCTTACTTAGGCTACGAATATTTTGGTGTATGCAAAAACATTTTTCCAAACCAGTAACATTAATTTCCCTATCAGCATAATTATTATTGTGGTAGGATGGATTGTTTACATGGAGATTAAAACTGTTGGAAATCATTCTAATTTTATGAGGTGAGAAGACCTAGTTAATTTAATAAAACTATCCCTCTCTTTTTTACGCATGTAAGCAACCCCATTCCTTGTCCACAAAAATTTGTAATTTTTAGAATACTTAATTGCTGCTGCCGCTTTAAGAAGTTGCCGAGTGTTGTACGTCAGACTTTCATTAATATACATATTTTCTTCTGCTGCTTGGGTGCTGATAACTGATGTCTTCAATTTCCGTTTCTTCGCATAAGTCGCTTTCATGATCTTCTCTTTTAGATTCCGCGAGACAAATTTTACGTGTATAATGTTTTTTGTGATGTTAACCGCTGCCATGCTTTGGAGGAAGAATTATCATCTTGAGCTTTACCTAGCTTAACTGTTTTGGCGTAGCAATGATCAATGTCCGCTTCAGTTACGTCCACATTCAGACAATCGCGAATGATTTTGAGGGTAAGGTCAGCAGTTTATAATTTAGTGTTGTTGCAAGGAACGTTTACGATCTCAATGCAATTAGCAAGTAGTTGTTGTTCAAGGTTGTTCACCCTATGCTCCGAATTTTTTCCTCGCACTCTTTGTTTTTGTTTGTGAGGGCATCCATTTGATTTTTTTGAATGTTTTCAATAGTAACAATTTTCGCGTAAATCATTTCCAATGTTATTTTTATTGTTTTTGTTGTTTCTTTTTGTTGTGTTGGGCCAGTTGTTGGTGGAACTGCGTAAGAACTGGTGTTAGAGGTGGTGGCCTTGGATGATGGTGGTGGTGGTGGTTGCGGTTGGAGAGATGCTGGGCTGATGTTCGCCGAGAGTGCAGTTGCACCTGCGAATGAACCTCACCGCTTAGAGTGGCATCGAGGACATCGCCAAGGTGATTTCGCTTTTTTCATATACTCAAGATCAGGCACTTGCAGGTTAACGCAGTTTGCATGATAAAACTTACTGCAGTCACAGCATTCTATTTTAAAGTTAGCTTTTTCGACTTTAAGATTGCAATTCGCGCAAGACATTTTATTTTAATATACTATTGTTATTAGTGTGCGTAAAAGAAAAAGAATATTAACTTAGTACAATGGAACGTTACCGAGTCTGAGTGCTCTGGGATTTGGATTTCCTTTCTTATAAAAAAAATAAAAAAAAAAAAAAAAAAAAAAAAAGTATTTGATCGGAATACAAAGAAATGAGTGTCAACTTATGAAATATCACAGATATACTCGTTTTTTGAATATAGTCTGGCGAACTGCTGCCGTGCTTTAAGTGATAAAGAGCGAATAGCTTACACGGACAAAAAAAAAGGATTATAAATAAGACAAGTTATCATATGGACAAGTTCGCTATCAATATGCCAGCTAAGACTCTGTTTTAAAGAGCGAGTAATGTTTTTCTAGTAATATGGCTGATTATGTCTTAACATGCGATCGAAAATCATGAACTTTTGAAAGAAGGGAATCACCAACAAAGCACAATAGAAAAATATATATTTTTGCAGTTCTTTCTTATTAATTACTCAACATGTATTGCAGTGCTAAAACGCTCCTAGTAAAAATTCATTCAAATATTATAAGCATCCATTTCAGACACATCTCAAAAATGCTGTAAAGCAAGTTCAGCAAGAATTAATTATCGCCTTGGTATGCACAGGCTACCGCTGCTATTTTGACCATCTTCCCTCAAACATTTTTATAACTCTCGCTGTATAAAATTTCACATCACGTTTGCAGTGTGTACAAATATCGACTAAGTAAATCAATACGAACAAACGTACCAGGTGTGTACAGTACGAGCTTATGTAAAAAAAAGCAAATACATAGTTAATTGACACATTCCATAGATACAATTTAGTATATCCACCTGACCCGCGAACAAGATTTGAACATTGCACCAAATAAACCACCTGCAACCAACAAGACCATAATACTTGCTTGTAGATAAATCTTCCAAGGCAACACGAACACGCATTGGATGACAGACATGTAGCTTTAAATGCCTTTCTCTGTTACACTACGACGAGAAAGACCAGAAAATCCACAGGAGATCCAGAGGAACATCGTCGCCGTACCGTCACTTCTACCCTGCGTGTTACTGCCACATCCCGTAAACCAAATCTCTTGACCGCAAATAGTTGAGACTTGAGATTGAGATTGAGATACATTTTGTGTTTTGCTTTTTTTGTATCTCTCTAACCGATACATTTAAAGGCTCTTTAATAGTATTGCCATGCTTGTCATGCAATGTTGTTGTCTATTTACCTCAGCCTAGAGCTAAGTCCATTCACCCACATTGGACATTCATAGAGAAGGTTCGTAGAATTGGTTCTTGTGAACTCGATGGCGATTAAACATGATAGCCTAACCCAAATATAGTCACTGTAACTGAAAACCTGAAGAAGAGACCACCAGCAAGATGGAGACAGTGATTCGTATCGCGTTCCTTGACTACTTCCCATCGGATGAATGGATTTTTTTTCTCTGATGAACTCCGAGAATGAAGGGCAAGTGGATAAGCCGACGGATGCAAGTGATGACTGCGCAATTAAATGCGAGCCAGAGAACAGCTTGCAGCGGATGGATGAATTTGAATATTTGTTTATTGTTTACATGGTTTCTCGGGATTACAATGGCATTCCCAATGTCAAATGACACTGAGTACTGAGAATGTAAATGTGCATGTGTCCGGCAAGTTTCTGATTGTTTGATGGGAGTGATATTTTTTTTCGTTGAACTGTGATGGTTGCTTCACTTATTAGACTTTTAAGTGTGTCTCGAGGTTTTGATTGTTTCGATGAAACGCAGAACTTATGGATTAATGCGCTGGATTAATGCGCATTGGCGTGGATGGAACAAGTGGCTGTCCACAGTAAGGAGTAATTATCAGCACATTTAAAGTAGATTCTATCAATTGATTAGATGACGCACTGCACGTAGAATTAAAAAAAGGTAATTTATGTTCCTATACAATGCTAGTAGCTACACGCACAAATATTACAAATAATGTACGACACTAACGCATTATTACAAGGGTGGCGACGGTGTAGAGGTTAGTGTGTTGGCTTGTGACCCGTGTGGTGCAGGTTCAATCCCCACGGGGAACAACAACATACGCCACCCATTCACATGCCTCTACACCAAAAGAAGGATTTCTGCCTGGTAGTACAATGGACCGTTACCGAGTCTGAGTGCTCTGGGATTTGGATTTCCTTTTATAAAAATAAAAAAAAAAAAAAAAACCCATTATTACGCAAAATTCGTTTAAACTTAAATTTACTTACACGCGGGCCAATTACATGATCATTTAAGTTTTAAATTCAACTCATAAATAGTTTAATTTCTGTCAAATCTCCTTCTATGACGAGGACTGAACGATGCCGTGAAGGCCTTATTTTGCTAAAAAAAAAAAATAAGGTAAGGCATGTCGAACTGTTGGAAACCCTATCCATGTCTCGAATCAAACGTCGTGGGGTACACTCGTGTCGAGAACTATCTCTTAGTTAATATTCTTTTTCTTTTACGCACACTAATAACAATAGTATATTAAAATAAAATGTCTTGCGCGAATTGCAATCTTAAAGTCGAAAAAGCTAACTTTAAAATAGAATGCTGTGACTGCAGTAAGTTTTATCATGCAAACTGCGTTAACCTGCAAGTGCCTGATCTTGAGTATATGAAAAAAGCGAAATCACCTTGGCGATGTCCTCGATGCCACTCTAAGCGGTGAGGTTCATTCGCAGGTGCAACTGCACTCTCGGCGAACATCAGCCCAGCATCTCTCCAACCGCAACCACCACCACCACCATCATCCAAGGCCACCACCTCTAACACCAGTTCTTACGCAGTTCCACCAACAACTGGCCCAACACAACAAAAAGAAACAACAAAAACAATAAAAATAACATTGGAAATGATTTACGCGAAAATTGTTACTATTGAAAACATTCAAAAAAATCAAATGGATGCCCTCACAAACAAAAACAAAGAGTGCGAGGAAAAAATTCGGAGCATAGGGTGAACAACCTTGAACAACAACTACTTGCTAATTGCATTGAGATCGTAAACGTTCCTTGCAACAACACTAAATTATAAACTGCTGACCTTACCCTCAAAATCATTCGCGATTGTCTGAATGTGGACGTAACTGAAGCGGACATTGATCATTGCTACGCCAAAACAGTTAAGCTAGGTAAAGCTCAAGATGATAATTCTTCCTCCAAAGCATGGCAGCGGTTAACATCACAAAAAACATTATACACGTAAAATTTGTCTCGCGGAATCTAAAAGAGAAGATCATGAAAGCGACTTATGCGAAGAAACGGAAATTGAAGACATCAGTTATCAGCACCCAAGCAGCAGAAGAAAATATGTATATTAATGAAAGTCTGACGTACAACACTCGGCAACTTCTTAAAGCGGCAGCAGCAATTAAGTATTCTAAAAATTACAAATTTTTGTGGACAAGGAATGGGGTTGCTTACATGCGTAAAAAAGAGAGGGATAGTTTTATTAAATTAACTAGGTCTTCTGACCTCATAAAATTAGAATGATTTCCAACAGTTTTAATCTCCATGTAAACAATCCATCCTACCACAATAATAATTATGCTGATAGGGAAATTAATTTGTACTGTACAGGCAGAAATCCTCCTTTTGTGTAGAGGCATGTGATTGGGTGGCGTTTGTTGTTGTTCCCCATGGGGATTGAACCTGCACCGCACGGGTCACAAGCCAACACACTAACCTCTACACCGTCGCCACCCTGTACTTTAGTACTAGTACTAGTTTGGACACAACGCAGTATGAAAGAGTAATATGCTCAATATGGGATAACAGTTCTCTCTCATCCTCTCAATGTTTCTACACATGCATGTGATTCGTCTCAATTTGTGAATGCATGAACTACAATCTAAAAATGTGTGAAGTTATCCGCTTCTCGCACGCCGAATCCGGTGAGTTAAGTTATCCGCTTGTTATCAAATATCAATATCAGTTGAAGCTAACTTACTTACTTAACGGTCTCCCGACCCGTGAAGAGTCTCTGCCTGCGACACTGCAGCCTTCCATCCTCTGCGATCCCGAGGACGCTGCTTCTAGTTCTCTAGACCAAGCGCTCTGACATCCGCGATGGGTTGGTCTTTAAAACGGAGGTTTGGTCTTCCTTGCCTTCTCGAACCAGGGGCTGGGAGTCGAAAATCCTTTTGGCTGGAGCATTATTTTCCGTTCGTTCAATATGGCGGAGCCAATCTAGTCGACGTGATTAAGCTTTTTGGACTACATCCAAATCTTGGTACGGCTCATAGAGTTAGCGGTTGTATGTTCTTCTCCATTCGCCCTCCTCGCACACAGGACCAAATATTCGACGGAATATTTTTCTTTCAAAAGAACCCAATATTAGCTCCCTTTTTCTACTTGTCGTGAGGAGTTTTGAACCTATTTGTTTTGCTAAATCGAAGTAGCAGCGGTTTGCTAAGGTGCCCTTCACAACTCGCTCACAAATACCTCTGAGTCGGCCCCCGACGTATCCACCCATACGCTCTCCCGTATTAACGCGATCTAAAACCCACGCTGTCTTGCACCAATCTCATGCTCTCCCTTTCGACGTTTACGCCCTGACTGAAACAAATCTGATTCCCGACATAAAGAACCAGGAGATCCTTCCCCCTTTTTTTAATGTTTTTCGAGACGACGATCTTACCCGACCAACTGATGGCTCTCCCTGCCGAGGCGTCCTACTGGCCACCCACAAAGACCTTGACTCCTCTCTAATTGCTGTTTCAAATTCTTCTAAGCTTGACTTCGTTTCTATTAAAATAAACCTCCCCAGCAGAGCTGTTTACGTTATGTGTTTTTATATCCTACCGGCTCAATCTATAGAATCCTACCAACTCGCAATCGAAGCATTCGACCAAATAAATAGCATATCTGATTCCCTTGATGATATCATTATATTCGGCGACTTCAATCTTCCGCATTTGCATTGGACTCTATCAGATGAAGAATCTTTTTTTATCGCTTCAAATCCCACCTCAAGTAAGGAATGTCTCTTCTCGGATGGGATTACAGACTCAAGTTTATGTCAAGTTAGTGGGGTCTCCAACTATATGGGAAGGCAGTTAGACCTCATTTTCACAACTGACCCTATAAACTCCTCTGTGTCCCTGAGTCCCTTTGCGCTGTCGATCATTGATAACTTTCACCCGCCACTTCTTCTTTCTCTTTTCCTTAACTCTCCTATCCAACCCATTCACTCAGCAGCTGCCTCGTCTTACGACTTTCATAAAGCGAATTTCCAAAAAATCAACACTTATCTTGGTAGGTGTTCTTTTGAGTTCGCCAATCTACCTCTGAAGGATGTTCTCTCCACTTTCTACAGAGAATTATTTAATTCTATATCCCTCTATGTCCCCTTTTCGGCGAGCCCCCCTTGGTACAATCGAAGGCTTCGGTCTTTACGTAACAAAAGAAACAAACTATGGGCAGTTTTCATTCGAACCGATTCTTTTTCTGACTATTCCAACTACCTCGGTGTTTACCTTCAATTCACCCAACTTTATAACTCCCTCTTTCAACAGTATCTTAATAGTGCGCAAACCAAGCTAATAAACGATTCGAAGTCATTTTTCCAATTCGTTAACTATAAAAAAAAATCAGACGGTTTCCCCCCATCCCTTTCTTATGAAAATAAATCGTCTACCGATCCGCTTGCCATTGCCAACTTTTTTGCTTCTTTCTTTAAGCAGTCTTTCGCCGACAGCTCCTTCGTACCGGATCCCACCTACTTCGAATATCTTCAAAACTTCTCCATTGGTCCTTTTATGTATCAAAGTTTTGATCATACGGCAATAGAAAAGAAGTTGCTTACACTTAATGATGAATATTCACCCGGCCCAGATGGTCTTCCAGCCATATTTCTTAAAAAATGTTCCTCAAATCTTTGCTTACCCCTCTCATATCTCTTTCAGCTATCGCTTTCTCAAGGTGAATTTCCTCATATATGGAAATCCTCCTTTATAACACCAATACACAAAAAGGGATTAAAGAGCGAGGTGACAAACTACCGCCCCATAGCCAAACTTTCACATATTCCCAAGCTTTTTGAAAGTATCTTGTATGAAGCCTTAAGCTTTCAGTGCAAGTCTTTTATTTCCCCTAACCAGCACGGCTTTTTAAAAGGTAGATCAACTACCACTAATCTTGTCGAATTCATATCCTCTACACTCTCAGTCATAGAAAGTGGTAAAGAAGTCGATGTTGTTACAACAGATTTTAGCAAGGCTTTTGACAAGATTTCCCATAAATTAATAGCTTTCAAATTATCTGCCCTTGGCTTTGAACCCATTTTGCTAAAGTGGATAGAGTCATACCTGGAAAACCGTTTTTACAGTGTTCGCTTCAGGTCCGTTCTTTCGGCACCTTTCTTAGCCAGCTCTGGAGTTCCACAAGGCAGTCATCTAGGTCCCCTTTTATTTATTCTAACAACTAACGATCTTGAAAGGATCATTCAACACTCAGAGCTCTCTCTCTATGCTGACGACACCAAATTTTTCAAAACCATTTCTTCACAACATGACTCAAGCCTCCTTCAAACAGATCTAAATAGTTTTTCCAACTGGTGCCTTAAGAACTGCCTAGAACTTAATGTATCTGTCAGTCTATTACCTTCTCACGCAAGAGCAACAAGTCGCCTCTCCGAATTTACCAACTCCACCATCAGCCTATATCTCGTGTTCAATCAATTCGCGACCTTGGCATATTATGCGACAGGGAACTAAGCTTCCGTTCGCATATTGATGAGATAATTACTAAAGCAAACTCATCACTTGGCTTCGTTAAAAGATGGTCAAAAGAATTCTGCGACCCATACGTGACCAGATCCCTGTACATAACTTTTGTTCGGCCGCTCCTAGAGTACGCTAGCCAAGCGTGGTGTCCCTATCAACGAATTCATGTATCTAGAATCGAAAGCATTCAACGTCGCTTTCTTCGATTTGCTCTTCGTGGTCTCTCATAGAACGATCCTCTCATCTTACCTCCTTATCGCGACCGTCTTAAACTTATAAACCTAAATACCCTTGAAGAACGCAGGGACGCAGCTGACATTCTCTTCATTCACCGACTCCTTTCAGGCTCCGTCGATTGTGCGTCTCTTCACAACTCTATCTGCCTTAACACTAATCCTCGTAGTCTACGCTGCCCACGACTTTTCTATATTCCAACCCACCGTACCTTGTATGGCTCCAACGAACCCATCTCACGTATGCTACGGAAGGTTAACTCAAACCTTAATGTTTTTGACTTCAATCGCAGCACTTCCTCTATAAAAATCGATCTCCTTAAGCGCTCCCCCATCACCCCCCCCCCCCCCCCCCAACAACACCTAATCAGTTTTAGTTTTAAGTCCTAGCTATAAGTCTTTTGTTTAGTTTTAAGATATTTAGCTTGTATTAAGCCGAATAAATGGGGGCGTACGCCCCCACCAAAATTAAATTAATTTGCCGCCGGATCTCCACTAAGGTATCATTCGTAGAATTTATGTTTACTCCTAGGTAGATGACCTCCTTAACTACCTCGAAGTTATTTCTATAAAGAGTGCAGTGACGTTTTGAAAGTTTGGAATAATTGGGAAGAGCTGCTTCCATACTGCACATTACACCGCGTGTTTTCAATTGTCACACACGATCAGTTTTGCCGGGATCCCGAATTCGGCCATCGCCACGTAGAGCTCCTGACAATGAATGCTATCATATGCGGCTTTAAAGTCGATGAAAAGGTGGTGCTTCTCGACTTGAAATTCATTTGTCTTTTCCAGGATTTGCCTCAGTGTGAAAATTTGGTCTATTGTCGATATGCCGGGCCGGAAGCCATACTGGTACGTGCCGATTAGTGTGTTGCAGAACGGATAGGAAGTTGAAGCTAACACATGTTTATTATTAAAAATTATAAGTTAACAGATGTGTGTGTGCTAACTCGCTGGTATTTCCTGTTCATTAATATGGGGGAATATGGCTGAAAATGGTTGCCCACGAGTAACGGGCAAACCATTATTTTATCTTTTCATTTCATTTTTATTGGTTTCATTGGTTTTGTTCGTTTAAACCGTGCTATCTTTTTTGACATTTATGTTCAGAATGGTTTGACAAATCTTTTTTCAATTCATGAATATTAACCCTAGAATGCATAAGGGTTTTTGAATAATGTTAAGGCATATGGGGTTCCTGAGCACCCCAGTACTTTGGGTTAAAAATGCCAGCAACTTATAACACAATCTTATAAAATTTATTTATTTTATTATAAAATAATGTATTTATTAACTAAATTAACAAAAAAAATGAGATTTCATTCACAGCCTTAGTAATTAAAAAAAAAAATAAACAAAGAGGTTATTTAGTGGTGTGACCATATGGGGTTTCAAAAAATCCAAGAAAATGTAGCTTCTTAAGCTTGGATCTTTAAATTTTTTTTTTGTTTCTGAAAGAAGACATATATGGCAACATAAGAATATGTAAAAAGTTTTAATTTTGTAACTCTTACCCGCATATATTTTTAATCCTTTTTTTCAACATATAAAGACAGCTATAGCATACTTCGAAGCGGTGATCTGGGCAAATGTGCCTTTGGCAATTACTGCACGCCGTTTTTGTCTTTTTATCACGTGTCCTAGGACATAAAAAGCACCTTCCCTGCCTTGGAATCTTCTTTTGAGGTTCTCTTATTAAAATATCCGCGCAATGCTGTGGATCGCCTTCCATTGATTCTCGAAGAACTTTTTCGATGGTTCCTCTCAAATGACTGTGCATAATTTGTTCCAACCGCTTTTGCATTTATGGTTTTGCCAAAGACAAACCTAAATTATGCAAAAAGATGCTCCGCTTATACTTTTTATTCACTTGTCTTTCAAAAATAAAATTACACTAACACATATGGGGTGCCAGCACACCCCAGTGATCACGATATCTACAGTCCGGAGAGGGGAAATGCACTTAACATCTTTCAGGTATAAAGTAATAACAAAATAAATAAAAGTCATGACACTCTTCAAAAATAACTACTTTTATTTTTAAAAATATAGCCGTTTTAATTTTGAAGTGGGGTGCGAACGCACCCCATATGCATTCTAGGGTTAAAATCATGATATGCGTTTGGAGTTCGCGCATTGTGCTCTTGAGCAGATTGAAGGCAACCCTTGATGACGATGCCAACTTTTGACTCAATGTATCTGTATGGGAACAAGCAAAATTGCTACATTCGATCAAGATCAATTTATCAGATCCCTGTATTCGAGTTGACAACGTCCAAGTGTATATTTAAGAACTGTGAAAAGACGTTTCATTGAATAAAAAAAAAGTTTATATTCCACCACTATTTGACTTTTTTCCCCTCCTCTTATTGGCAATTGATTCATGATTAGGGCCCCGATTTTCATGCTCTAAAAAACACAAAATATGCACTTAAAAAGATTAAATATGCCATAAAAAATCCAAAATATGCTGCAAAAATATTCCAAATTAAAGAAAAAAATATTGAAATAAAAAAAAATTCAGTCTTCTATTCATACAAAGTTCTCACAGCAAAAAGTAGATAAAATTAACATAAAACATAAAATTCAGGTATTTTTAACAAAAAGTAAATAGTATTAATAATATGTACATTAGTGTCGTAAGTAGGTTTTGTAAACATGAATCATGAAATTTTTTCTGATGTTTTCAAAATTGAAACCTTGGCGATTTGGTCTCAAAAAACATTTCTACATGAAAAATGACCTCTCCTCGTCAACAGACGTTATTGGAGCAATTATTAATGAAACAATCTCATTTATTGAATATTGAATATCCAAGTAGTGTTCTTCATTCGCATTTAAGGATAACATGGTGGAGATATTTTTCATTTTCATATATCCTTCGTTTTTTTCAAGAACATTTTCTATTTTTTTACAAACAGATTGACCCATTGGAGACTCTACTGCATTCATTTTTGAAACTGCTTCGTCCATTCCACCCCTCTAATTTTACTATAGTCTCACTGAGAAACAAATAATTTGAACTTATATAAGCCGATTGGCTTTTTAATAATGGCTGGTTTAAAATGTCTTTCGTTTTTATTTTTTAATGGGAACAGCATCAAAGTCATCAAATTCCCTAACAACGCTTTCAAACTGCTCAAAATATTTGGCATAATACAACACTGCACTAATCCATGTTCCCCATCGTGTTATAATGTGTCAACATCTTTGAAGTTGGATATAATTTCTTCAGTGACTCGGTGAAGTCCATGAGCCAGACAAGTGACATGAATTATTTTTTGATAAAATATTTTCAATGTACGAGCTGCTTTCACCATAGGCGCTGCATCCGTTAAAAACAAAAGGATTTTATTTTTGTCTATAGCCGTGTTTCTTTGCACGCGGATGTAGGGATAATTTGAAATTTGCATGTAAAATACAACAACAACTTATCCTATATACGCTAACTTTAGCGGGGATAGCTATCGCCGCTAAGTCAGTTATCGGGGATAAACAGTGCTTCCAAAACCCATTTTCTTCGTTTCTGATGAACCGATGCGATGAATTTTTGAGGAAATGTCAAAGTTTGACATCCCTCCGACCACTAACACATCCCGGCGAATATTTTGTTCTTGATTTTATTATTATTTTTTTTAAAACTTCATTATAAAGGTAATTGAATTTAGCAAATCTGTTAATGTGAAATTGTTTTTCATAATTTTAGAATATGCTTGGCATCAATTTCAATTGGCGGAAGTAAATATTTTTCAATTCCAGGATTTTCAATACAAATTTCTTAACTACAACTTACAGCTGTGTCACGGTGCATGTCATAGATGCATGTGTGCTGCCAAGTTTTTTTTTTGATGAATTCTTAAGCGGCGATGGTCGTTTTCTGATGCCATCCCTATATCCGCGTGCAAAGAAACACGGCTATTGTCTCCAAATAAGTTTACAGATTCGTCAAAAGCTCGAGCGATTGTAGCATGGTTTGTTTTGTCCAGCTCAATAACATTGGCTTAGTATTTATTTTTGCTAATTTCCTCATCTTGATGTAAGACACCAACAACTACGTTAGCAACAAATCGACCCTGTATATCAATTGTTTCATCAATGGAACCCCCAAAAAATTATCTTTTAGATTTATTTTAATCTCATCGAAAACACGAGTAAACACTTTTTCAACATAGTTTTTTCTTATTGTAGATTCGTTGGGTATAATTTCTATTGTGTACTTTTTGAAAAAATCTATCAAATATGTGTTGTTAAGTTTTTCTAAAGGAATGTCGGCACATGAAAAAAAATTAAGGTTCGTTTGCATTTCGTTGAAATCAATTTTTTAAGTGTTTAAAGTTTTTTTTTTTGAAATATGCACGAAAAATATGCATTTATTTTTAAAATATGCTCAATAAGCCAAAATATGCATTTATATCAAAATATGCATTTATATCAAAATATGCAAAAATATGCGCTAACGATTGAATGCCATTTTAAAGCAAATTTTTTAATTCGGAAAACTATGTGATTCATTTGCTTCTAAGGCTGTCCAAAAAATATATGCATTTGCATAGAAATCCTGGCCCTATTCATGATGAATTAACTCCTAAATATTTGGACTAACTTCCTACTTTGGATTGGACATATTTCATCTTGCGTTAGGACTTCTTTCTTTAAAAAAGTAAGGAGATATTGAATTTATTGTTAGAAGTTCCTTAATTATTAAATATTTCATTTGGACTTCATACCTTTTGAATCAATTCGTAGAGCCCCACAACCACTTTTTTTTAAATTTGCTATTGCTAGCCTTCGCCTAGGTTAACCCTTTTGGCCTTACTCTGTATAATCGGGAGGAACATCAAGATTACTTTTTCAAATGTTCCTCTTCTACAACAGAAATTTGTTTTGAAACAAGTAAGCGCTGTCAAGGAATCCAAGAAGACATACATATATGACAAGTGCACACTTTGCGGTTAAAGGCTGTTTCAAAGAATAAAGATTAGCTGTATAAAACCGTTGATATCGAATCAGAAAAACCATTTTAAAGCAATGTAACCTTTCATATGCCAATATAGCTACCAGTGGCGTGGCGTTCATATAAACCGATTCCTACCGCCTTTCCCTTTAAAATTTCCAACAGGTAACACTATATCTACCAAATACCAAGGAAATACTGCGAAATGATATTTATATATATATATATTGATATAATATAATCTGCATCCATCCATCTTCATCCGCACTCCGCTTACTCATCGTCGCGAGAAAACGACGACAAAGGCAACACGAATTATGTCGGGTTATTAAATCTATCACTGAAGAATTTGCTGTTGAGGACAAATTTCTTATGTGTCCAGTGTTGCAGAAAGTAGTACTATAGTAGTATTGTACTTCTTGCGACACCTCCATACTCCCGTAATCCTTCTTTCGTACTACTATTTTTTTTAAGAGGAGAAATAAACCTTCTCACGTGGGATAACACACTAACCATTAACGTTCTTTACATCCAGGTACTGAATTTTGGACATGCTGCTGGAGAAATGACTTTTATGGAACTGTCCCGTTTTGTTATTGGTCTCCTTCGTTGCCGATTTCAAACGCAGATTCACTTTTACTAACAATGTAAAAACAAAAGTTCGAAACGAAAAACAACTATTAAATAGCATTATTCAAATAAGAGAAGGGCTAAAGCTGGTGTTCCGGACTAGTTGAGCCTGGAATTTAATGTTGGTTGAAGGAGATGCCTTCAACGATTTGTGGAAAAATGGGGTATTTCCTTGTGACGAAATAAAACTCTTTGTTACCACGTTATAATAAACTTTATTTCCTAAGTTGGTCGGCTGAGTTGAACTGGACAAAGTAGAGTGCCGCAAATTGCTCTACGAACCAACCTCGTAATCTCGGTACATAGATTTTCTCATATACAATCAATCAGCTGGACTTTTATTTCTAACATACATAATCGTAGCTAGTCGTTGACCCTAAATTGCATGACATAAATTGCATTTACATATTGAGTTTTTCTGCATTTGCGGTTGTCTCGAACAATGACCCTTGTTCGCTGACTGTTGTTGGAGCGGGATGGCCCTATGTTGACTGATATTTTTATTTGCTCATATATTATGGTTGTTGCACCTTTTGTAGCCGGTGGTTGGTGAAGGCACGCACTTTTCCTTACGTGGGTGGGTTTGCGTGCGACCGAAGCAGCCTAATCCTCGATGATCTTCATGTTGTGAATTTCATTCTTCGGTGTTTTGACAGTTCGGGCTAAATCGTTGCGTGCGTGGTGTCTCGAGTTTGTGATTCTTCGGCGGTTTTTCTATTTCGAGTGTTGTTTTGTGTTTTTTTTTCTTTTTTTGATGAGCTGCCCTTTGAGGCTAGTTTGCAGGAAATGTGAAACTCGTATTTGAGTTGCAGTGTTGTCCCACATTCCAGCGACTAGCCCAAATGCACGTTTGTCTATTTCACCCCTGCTGCCAGTGCCGCGTGCGCAGCCCCATTTGGTTTTCTTTTGTTGGGAGCAACAGCTGGATGCAAATTCAGCTTTTCGTTTGATATATCCCCGATCGTAGTTGATGATGTAATACGAAAGAGCCAAAAGAGAAGAATTTGAAGAGACTTGGTCGGAGGTGATGAAATTTGGTCTGCAGTTAAGAGTACTAAACTAAGTCAATTCATTTATTTTCTTTAGCAATAACGAAATGTGTTAAAGGTATCTATGTAATGCGTATGCTGATTTTATTAGAAATATGTAGTTATATTTTTTTCCTATGAATTTTTAGTTTTATTTTTAATTATTCAAAAGTTTGTTCTTATAAAACTTTTTTATAATTTCTGTTGAATCTAGCAGTCTGTTTTTCGAGCTCCTATATTATTTAGCATTATAAAAACTTTAACCTAGCATTCTAATTTTTAAATTCTGGGAACACTGCTTGTGGGAGAGTTTCAAGATGTTAAATGTGTTTCTAGACTTAGCTCAATGTGAAAATTGCATCGAAATGGTTTCTTCCAGGGTTCGTAAAATTTCGCTCGCGAACGATAAAATAAGTATCTTTATCGTTCTATATCGATCTTCTCACGAACCATTAAAAATTAAGTTCGCGAACGATAAAATGTTCGATCTTTAAAAATTTATAGTTCTCTCACGAACGAACTGTATCCTTTTTTTTTTGTATCTCTTTTTCGTGAGAGATCGGGAAAAAGAAATTCAGGTAGAATATGGTTCGCTCGCGATAAGGATCCGTAAAGATCCATAAAACAAATCATTCTCGATTCGCGATTTATATTTTCAATAGTTATTATTTTGGTTGAAATGGGGAAAATAAAGACATTTGAGTTAAATAAATATGTTTCTTATAATGAAGAAGCTGACGAATCAACTTGCTTACTTTGTGAGAGAAAGAGAGCAGCAAAGAGATTCTTCTAGAAAAACTTGCACAAGTAGTACTGGCAGTGGCATCAACTCAAGTCTCTGTTGAACGGGCTTTTAGCGCTCTACCAGTTTTTTTTGACAAAAAACAGAAACAAATTATCCAAAGAAACAATAAATAATGTTTTGTTAGTTAAACTGAATGCAAATTTATTCCAGAATCTTAATATGTAATAAAACTACTTTTCAGTTAGGTTCTTTCAATATTAAAATATGTAATATAATTTTCATGGAAAATAACTTTTTTTTTCTTATGAGAACGATTCGCGAAAGGATCTTCAATAGTTCGCACATGATAAATTCGGGAACGAACTATATTTTACAGATCGCAACAGATTTGATTCGATCGCGAAAACGAATTTTATTTTTAAACGAACCGAAAAATAAGGTTCGCGATCGAATCAGAAATCAAATTCCTTTGCGAACTTTTCATAAGAGAACGAATCATATTTTATCGTTCTGCGAACCTTGGTTTCTTCCCATATTCGCCTTTTGCGATAAGCGCTGTGTTTTGGGAGGCGCTGCAGTTCTTAGGCCGTATCTGCATATATTTCATAATGGAGGCGGGTTGACAGTTGACATGTGACAGTTGACAGTTGGCAGGTGGCACGTCTCTTCGAATTCCGCTACAAAACAATTTTCAACTCGCAGCCAAGACAAAAACAAAGTTTCTAGTAGGAATTGACGATGCCGCCAAACTATCGGTGACGTGAACCGTTCGCTCATGCTTCACTCACTAAATTAGCATTTTTAACACTTTTTTTTAAATTTTTGATTAATTTCTTCAACGAGCTAAGCTATTATAATGCATGCATATAGGTCCTCATTCGCTTAGCAGCATTACCCGCATCGCTAATCAACAATTTTAGGGCTTCAAAAAATATTATTCACTTACGTATGGATATAGGTTACTTTCCCTAAGAAGTGCCTAAATAAATCCGAAAAAAACTGTCAAGGCACTTATCCGAGGGCACGGTACCTTTGTTTCGAGTTATTCGTTCGAAATTAGTACATAATATCAAGGGAGCTATTTCATATCCCATATTATGTACATACAGTCCCTGGCCAATTTATTAGACGCACTGTAAAGTTCTATGTACTCTGTTTGTACTTGTTTACTTTCGCGTATCAATTGGTTAACACTGTAGTGCAACATGTTAAAAATAAATACAAAATGGAATCATATACAAAATCTCCTAAATAAAAACACATTATACGAGTATGTATGTTTAAATATAACAATATTGCATATAAAGTCGTGCAACACATAAAAATATTAAAAAACTACATTGCGTCTAATAATTTGGCCAGTGACTGTACATACAAATGACTATGTATTAATATTCTCTTCTTATGTATACTTAATTAGACTACCAACTTCGCCATATTTTGTCGTAGTTTCTACATAACCTAACCTCACCCAACCTAACCTTTTGTTTATTTTTAGAGTTTCAGCAACCAAAGGATTTATGTATTGCCAAATAGTTTTGTCTTTATCTCTATCATCCTGTCTCAGGAGAGTGTGTATTTGTTCGTACATATTATATGCTTTTTGGAAAATAATGCTCGTTGAAACCATCAGGAATGGAACCAGTAATATTGATTTTGTGTCTGCCACTTCCTCCTTTTTTTATTTTTGTTGGCTACACCAGAATTTGCCAATTGGCATGGTTTTCTGGTTTATTATAATTTCTCCTGTTTTGTATTTATTTGGTGATTCTTATCTTCCGTCCTTATCCTCATCCTGTTCAATGATATTGATCCAACAATGATGGGTATTCTTGTTTTAGTTTCGTGTTTTTCACGTCGATTTCGTTCTACCTTAGGTTGGGGAAAGAGACTAAACCCGGGCGAGCACATTCCTTGTTCTATCTCCTTCTCCTGCACCAAGATCCGCATAACAATCCAAGAGACAAGCACTACGCGTACATCGCAGAACCAGTTTCTTTATGTCCAGCAAAAAACAAACTCTTTGTGGTCTCTAGTGCGAGATTGCAATCTCTAAGCCCTGGTCTGAGTCTTTGAATACGGACCTCATGTAGCCAGTATAACTGCTACACGTTTAACTGCGCTTAATGGTTCAATGCCTCTCGGAAAGTACTTAGCTTAAGTGAGAGATAAAAGTGAACTGGTTTGTTTGTTCCACGTACAAGTATAATAAAATATTCGCACGACGTAACACTTTGCATAAATTCAGGGAACAGTGTTTATTATTTGTGCTGTGTCGTCATCATGGCAACATCAACGACAGGAAAAAATCCTTTTTTCTTCTTGCACAAAAAATTTAAAAAATTAATGGCATCCTCTTTGAAACATTGACCCTGAGATTCATGTCGAATTCATGCCCACTGGCAACTAAACTCTACGGTCGATGCTCGACGAAAGCTTTTGTTTTCAACGTGGAACTAAAGCAAGGGAGGATTTATTTCCCAATACGTGTATCATCCAAAGGAAATTCTGAAGTATTCTACCCCTTGGTACAGCATTAAATTGCGTCATTTAAAATGCAATTTTCCCCAGTCTTTTATTCATACGTCTAACTGGAACTGTAAATTCATTGAATTTCCTTTGCTAGTTCCATTAAAAGTGCACTTATGCTGCCGCTTAAATTCCACCAACAATCGTTTTTAGTGGAAAGTTTCCCTAATTCACGTGTAAAAATGAGGGATGTCTTCATCAAACACGCAGCAGAGGAAGGCAAGCTAGAAGAAATTACGGCATACTTAACGTAAGGCATAAATTTATGACCGCTTACAAGGCAATAGACCGGAAACTGTGCAATCCAGACAGCCGAAGCGATTATTTAAGGTTTTATGGCCTATGTAGGACTAGGAGTGGTTTTGCCATGAAATCGGAATCTATATATGGCTAGCTTTCTTGCAGAGAAAAGACGCATTTCAATCGTAAGTTTATATCCCAAATAAACCTACCTTTATGGGTTCAAGTTCATTTAACCAGTTTACGAAAGATATCGGTTTTTATTTGCCCCCTGCCAATGATAATAGGCTGCTGCATGTTATGTGGTGTGTAAAATGATCAGCTAAAAGGGTGGCACAACTGCCCCTGATTTATGTGGTTGTTCCTGTGAAAGATTTAGTTCGTGTGTGTAACGGTGTGTTGGAATTGTTGTACCTATTTGAATATTTATATTTTACGATGATTTTTAATGATTTGTTTTTCTTTTCTTTTTATAGGTAGTTTGATTGTTGCTGTTATTTTTTCAAATTGAGAGTTTGGGTGAGTTATTTTAATGCTTTTTGGTGTTACGCACTCAAACGACCGTGCTTTCTCTTACCACGAGAAAAGAGTCGTGTGCGGAGAGAGAAAAAGTAAAAAACCCTTTTTCAATTTTGTACTTATCATATTTATTTATTGAAAGGCCCGCTGTCTTAGCTTTGGCTGCGACCGTTAAGCTATTACTTTGAGTTTTTTTAGTTCTAGTTAATTAATCTAAGAAGCAGTTTTTTTAAAATAAAGGTATTTAAGTATTATATGGGCGCAGTGTCTCAATGGTTAGCGCAATGGATTAATAATCGAGGGATCTCACGTTCAAATCCCGACCCCGCCCGGTTCAGTAACGCCTAACTTTTGTGTTCCACTGACCACCTTTTGGAAAAGTCAGACAAAGATCCAAGAGCATCAGTCGTCATACCTAGGAACTTTTTCGAAATTGCCGTTCGCAGTTGGCGTTAAATTGTAGGGTCGTTTCACTTCGGACATGCAAATGGTTTGAGAAACTTGGTTTTCGGCCCTATATGGGCCCTTATTGCCTAATATTTTCTTTTTTTAAATTTAGGTACATATATAGTAAAGAGTAAAGACACGTTAGGCTTTATTTAAATATATACCCTCGCAGGTATAAGACACATAACTGCTATCCTTAATGGTTGTCTTATATTGTAAGGCAGAAAAAAGGGGGGAAGTATTATCCTTTCTATTTCTGCTGTTTTTGTTATTTCAAATTACTCAAATTTGATCAACCATCCCTAATCGAATATGGATAAGAGAAATGCCTCTATTTATCCATGGCATCCTTCAAACAATAGCGATTTGCGTGTTTACCCAGATCACGCGGTGTTTGTTTCAAAGGTTACCTATGGTGGTAATCGCAAAAAAGAAAAGCCGCCGATTCATACCAGAAGTGGTAATGCTCGTCCCTGCACCCCGTTAAAGCAAACGGGTATACGTGCAAGGACAACCATCCCTCTAGCCAGGCACTGATCGGTGTTGTTTTGGTATGTGCTTATCTCCCACATTCCCTCTAAGGAGATGATTTCCTGTAACTGGTTCGTACCAGGGAGATTGAGTATCAAAGGCAAACACTCCTTATCACAACGGAGGAATTTATGACCAGGCACCATACGGTGATTATGTGTTAATTCCCAGTCCATCTCTTATTCAAAGAGATGATTGAGCTGTTTAGGAGAATCAGGTCACTTAGTAAAGTACCCTTGAGCTGTGCTGTTTGTTTTAAATCGAGTGAGGAATATTAAAGTGTTTTTTGTGATCGTGAAGGCTTTCCTTCAGTAAAATAAAATAGATCTTTAGCGAACGAAGTGTGAGTTTTTCACTGGGTGCAGTTTGTATTGTAGATTTAAGTGTTCTAGTAACTGTTCCATCGTTTGACAGTGATTGTCGAATGTAAAGTTGTAATATTGCTTGTTCAAGTAGGAACAATAATTGTTTTATGTACTTCCTAAGAATCGATCCATTGTGTGCTTGCTATAGCATAATGGATATTCGATGGATGTATTGGTAACAAAAATAGTGCACGTATGGTGCGATGGAGTGGATGTGTGGTAGACGGTTGGACAGTCTATTTCCGTTTATATTTTAAGGTTAGTGGTGTTAGAGTATCCATCAATTGGGCGTGGTTGGGGGTGTGGTTTCCTCCCTAGCCATTGAGAGCAATAGGTATGGTGTACTCCCACCGACCGTTTATTTCGTCGACTCGCTGTGGGTGTTTCCTGCTCTGTGTGCTGTGTACGTCGAGAAGTGAGGTGAGCCCAACCATCCAAGCGTGGTTAGGGGTGCGGTTTTCCTCCCTAAAGAGACGCCAGGGGTTGGAGGTAGATCGGCTTGCTGGGTGTATCCGCTTGCCAGATATCCCTCATCACACGGGAATGTGCGTTTCGTGACTCGTGTGCTTCGTACTTTTGTTGCAATATCTCTCTTCCACCGTTCCAATCGTTGCCGTTTTACATCTTTGAAGAGTAGTTGGTCTTAATACTTTTAGAATAATAAGTAGATATAAAGTATTTACAGCTGTGCTCATATGGCCTATTCTTTCATTTTAGTGATGCAGCTGATTAGGACATACTCCTTGCCCCGACCGGAAGCGACCTCGTCGAGATAATAAGCCTTAAATAAGTGCGTTAAAGGAAATGTTATAATAAATAAATATTACTTCTTTTTTTTTAAAAAAAAAAAAAAAGCTTTATAGTATTTTTGTTCATTTCTTCGTTACCTATTTAATATCTTTCTTACAATATTATGCTACTTTCCGGAGTGATGGAAAATAGCGATGGTAATACCGATTGCTAAACCTTGAAAGCCTAAAGATGATATTAATAGCTACAGGTCCATTAGCTTACTCAGCTGCCTCAGCAAATTATTAGAAAAAATAATTAAAAAAAAGCTTGACAATCACTTATCTTTGAGAAACATCCTGCCTAACTTTCAGTTTGGTTTTAGGAGCGGCCACAATACAAACCAAAGAGTTGTCAGGATTAAAAACAAGTAACCGAAATATTTAATCCAAAGGAATCAACATTGAAAAGGCGTTTGACACGGTGTGTCATGATGCCTTGATACATAAGCTTTATAAGTTCAACTTTCCAATTCCAGCTATCAAAACAGTTCAAAGCTTTTTAAACGACAGACAATTTGTAGTAAAAGTATAAAATGAAAAATCCTCTGTCAAAAGTATTGAACTTGGGGTAACACAAGTTTCAATGGTTGGCCCCATCCTTTTAAATATCTTTGTCTGCACCTTCCCTGATCTTGATGGTCAAGTCAAGCTAGCTATGTTTGCTGACGATGCAGTTATTCTTACTTTAGGGGTTATGTGTTAAGATATCTGTCATGCGTTGCAATCTTCTCTCAATAAACTAGATGAGTACTTTTTAAAATAGAAAATTAAAGTAAATACACAGAAAACTCAAACAACTTGCTTCACACGATGAAAAAGCGCATGTTGTTTTGCTTCGAAATGTTAAGCTTCGACTTGGTTCTGTCAACATTGACTGGTCCGAGCATTGTGATAGACAAGAAGCTTTTACGCCAGAAAGCATATATCTGCCACAATTAATAAAATAAACAAATATATTAGAATCCTTTACCCTTGTATAAGTTGAATCTCTAAACAGCTACGACAACAAACTAATAATGTTTAAAACTATTTACCAAGTCATCCTCCTGTATTGTACCCCTGTATGGTACCTCTGCCTGGTACCATTGCGCCAAAACACATAAATTCCCTACAGGAATTTCAGAGTAACATACTTAAAATGATGCTTGACCATGGTATTACTCACCTCAGAGACTACACGACCAAGCCAATATCAATTTTGTAGGCACTCTCAAGACAACTCCAAACAAAGATTTTATGAAATATGTTCCTATTCTGATAAATGAATTTGTTATTTAACTATCAGCATTATAAATCCGAAACAAAAATGTAAATAATTCAAGAAAGAATTTATTGTGGGAGTACTGCAATATTAGGTTTAATTGTGGTATAAGGGTTTTGTTTGTATATAGCAATATTAATCATATTTACTCGTTGTTATGTTATTATATTATTTCATAGTTGTAAAGGAATTATTTATCCTTAATTTCTAAAATTAGTTCTTAAATAATGCAAAAGACTGCTACTATGCCTAGGTTATGTTGTGTTTCTGTCCATTTTGGGATGCTTGGAATAAGAAGACCTGAAAAGAGAAACAAAAAAGAAACCACTGTTTAAAAGCTCAGTGATATGCGTTCCTTTAACCACCCGCATTTCTATGAAAATCTAAGAAGCTTCCTATGCTGTATTTCAACCAGATCAAAGCTGTAAAGTGATGAAGAACATTTGTACTACGGTATTTGAAAATGTACTGGAAAATATTTCAGTACCCATTAAATGTACTTAGAAGGGAGTATTTGAAAAAGTACTTGTACTTGTTGATTTTTCACGTCTTCAATCTGTAAGTTCTAAGGGCTTCTTCTGCAATGATAGTTGTGCAGTATGCTTTGCCGCTCCGCGTTTCCTGTGATGATCCCCGTCAGTGTTTAAATATCCTTGCGGCTTACCACGATCCTGGCTTTAGGGCTATATCCCCTGGCTTGGTAGGGCTATATCCCCTGTATTCCGGTCATAACTTCCCGTAAGGAAGAAGATGGATATCGCTCCTCACTCTTTTTTTAAATGCGAGTTCTCAACGGATTCTTTTACGGTCGGTCCTCCGCTGACCTACCCAGAACTGTATCACTCTTATTTTAGTTACCATGGAAATTCCATTTCTGTGATTCTTACACCTCTTATTGTCGATCTCTTTAAACATTCTCTATCTCTTGGACATTTTTTCCAAATCTTTAAAATGCCCTTCGTATTCCCGGTTCACAAAAAAACGGCCAACGAATGTATATCAAACTATCAACCAATTGCTAAACTCTCGCATATATGTAAAATAAATAAATATAAGGCATTAACCATTATACACACAGGGCCCGAAACCTAGCTTCTCCAACCATTCCCCACTGTAACAGCTGATTGGGGACAAAATACTTGAGGCAACTAATAAAAGGTGGAGCACATTTCAATCATGTACCATAACCAGGAAAATGTAGCCGCTCTACAACAAACGCCAAATCGAGAGTTTACTACAAATGAACAAAAAAGATTTGACCTCTCTCATGGGCATCACTGGCCATAACATGCTTAAATATCATGCCAAAAGGATGAAAATCAGCAGGGATGACTTATGCAGAGGTTGTGGCGATGAGGAAGTGCAGAAGGATACTCTTCACTTTCTCTGCCACTGTCCAGCACTCTGCTACATCAGAAATAAATTCCCATGACCATTTCTGACCTACTTAAGTTTGTAAATGCCTCAGGATGGCTTGCTCATCCATAGGCTCTCATAGGTTTCCTGGTGTGGAAGTTGAAAACACCAAGGGCATCACAATGGATCTACACCGATAGATGTAAGTGTGACAAGTGCGGGTTTCTCCTGCCTCGTAAACCCATTTACATGACCTAAGGCCTTTGACAAAATATAGCATTGTTTGATTACTTTCAAACTATCTTTCCTGAGTTTTGAACCCTTACTATTAAATTGGTTTTCATCTTTCCTCGAAACCAATTTTATAATGTGCTCTTTCTCTCTTCGTTCCCTCCTTGCATTTCAAAGCCACCTCTGGAGTTCCTCAAGGTTGCCATTTTGGACCTCTGAATTGTATTCTCGACATATTTCATCTCAACAACATCGTTAAGTTGCCCTTCATCTTCCGCTACGCCGACGAGGCTAAATTCTTCAACATCATTTGTTATCTATGAATCTGTTCTTCTTCAACCAGTTAATATTTTTTTTGGTTTGGTGCCTCAACCATTTTTTTGAGCTGAATATTTGTAAATGTGAATTTCTTACTCTTTTTAATGTAAGCGGACTACCTTTTAAGCAATCAATCCATTGTTACCTTTTAATGCATCTGCGGCCTAGATATTCTGTGTGACAGAGAGCTTAACATTCGATCACAAATAATTCCTCCCGTTCAGGGACGGACTTAAAAACACCTCTAATCGTAATAGGCGACTAAAGGGACATATCACATATAGGCCATTTAAATCCCAGTGGGAGAGACAACTATGCCGCCAGTGTAGTTGCAAGTCCTTTGATTAACACGACTGGAGATCACCGCTGTCGTAAAAAAAGACCATACAAAAATCCAAAACAGGAGCATGTACGAGATAGAAATTGTACCTGCACTTCGTCTTTGAGGACAATTTCAAACCAACCAACCGGGGGCATTTTGAACCTGAAGGCTATCGGGCCGTAGCCCAATGTATTAACCAAAAGAGGCACTGCGCCCACCTTAGCTGATACTCTGAAATAATGGGCGTAATTACCTGTATACAGCTTTTTAGCTCAGTTTAAACAAATGACAACTCTCGCCAAATTACCAGTAAATAAGGACTCATGTCTTCAAGGACTCTTTTAACACATAAAATACACACCTCTTGATGGATATCTACACAAAAAAAATGTACTTCCAACAAATTTCAGAAAGTCATACGGCTTAAAACCTTATAACTTATCTCACGCTCTCATAGTTAAATAGATGGTTATCTTCCGTGAAAAGAGCCATAAATTGTTTTATGGCAAAAGTTATGACTTTTATATATCTTTTAATCGGATTTAAACTGCATTTTGTAGTTCCCCTTTCAAGTGTATCGAGGATGTAACCCTACTGTCTATCGACACTATAATGACAGCACAATTTTCATTTTAATGACGGAAATAATAAACTTTGAATTAAGCTCTGTATATCTGATTCCGCTTTTGTTCGTTTTATTATGATTATTCACTAAATGCAACCTACATTGGCTTTAGCATAGTTTCGTGAAAGAGGCAACACTTTTACGACAGGATGTGACAGCCTTAACATCAATTAACTACTATTTGCGCTCAATGACATGTACCAGATGACGTCCGCCCGCTATTCGTCATTAAACAACAGCTAATCCCATTATTTTTCATTAACAGAGATGACGGTTGTCATTCGTCACAATAACGTTGATACCCATGTAAGTGTAGGCATTATTCCTCTTCCTTTCCATTCAATTTTCAAAAAATTCCATGACAAACTGTAAATATATCCTGACATGTGATGTGACTGTAATTGCCCAAGTTCTGGCACATGAATCACAAGTTCTATGATTGGGATCCTTCGCATTGTTAAAACTTACAACCCACTACGTAGGCGATGACTTCATGCGACGATTGCTGGACGGGCGAAAAAAAAGAAGATAAACTACCTCAAATAAAATCCTTCCGCTCGAGAAATGACAGACACCATTAAGTTCTTGTAGTTCTTGTTAAGGGATCATGATTCGAGAGCTGGAAGCGAACCGACTGGCTGGCCAAACAAAAGACATTTTTTAGTTTCTGTTGGCTTACGCCTCCTCAGTCCATCTGTCCCTCATAGGTAGCTTGTCGCCTTGTCAGGCGGTTTTGTTTATTTGTCTGCCAGACAATTGAGTTTTTCACGAAAGTCAGACGACCTGCATTGTATTTTGTTCCCCTTATTGGTGCGCGCTCCCTCCGCTTTCGGTAGGGTATTAGGATTTAGATCCTGGTCTAGATGTAAAGGAGGAGTTTTCTTGTCGTCGCTAGGGCTGTGCTCATTCCAGTTATGGCATTGATTTTTTGTATTTTTGAAATGAGCATCCTTTTGGTGTCTATCTGTTACCATGAGATGGTGAACGTAATTTATGTGTCATTTTGAGGCAAATAAGGGATTGGTTTGTCTCCCACCAAAAATGGTGGAGAATTGGTTTGGTTTTTGTTGAGTTCCCTTTTCCTGCTTCAACACGGTTCTGAAAATCGTGCGAAAAATATATTTCTCCTATAGTTTTATAACCGTTTATTAGTTTATGTTTGTAACATGCCTTCATATGGATCGTATAAGTTACTTCACTTGCGGTCAACATCGAAATTTATGTCGATCTACCCATGTCCGCCCGTCCGCAGGTGCAATACGGAACTATCTTCAATATATCCATCCAGCATCTGAGGTGTGCGGATGCTATCGAAATCATCGACTGTTCCCAGCGTGCTGTGGTAGATTCTTTTACGGCAATTGGAGAAAGGACGAATTTGGTTGGCCTTAAAGTTAATGAGGACAAGTCCAAGGTTAACATATCAACAAACAAACAAATATTTGTCCATCGATTAGGGCATAACTTCACTGTTGGTAACAATAACTTCGATATATGTAGTTAAGGAGTTCATCTAATTTGGGGTAAACATCAACTCCAGTGGAGACTATAGGCGAAGAATTACCCTAGAAAACCGTTGCTACTTCGGTTTGTCAGAACAAATATGTTATTAAATGCAGTTAAAAGGAGTATTACTTCTTTTAAAACTTGAGCACTAAATGAAGTTGCTGTAGTCAGTATTAGCGGAGATATTTGTGAAAGTGTGGGTCAAGGTATACCAAAGTAGGTATTTTCTTAAATTCTCGGCAAATGATGTCCACAATGGAATAAAGCCTCGGTGTAGAACAATTTTTTTCTTGGAGTATACTTCAAAATTATTTCCCAATTTATCTTGGCATGCAATTTGGAAACACCCTGTATATATTTCCTGGTACTGGAGTATGCGGACGATATTGACATTATCGGTCGTTCAAAGCGTGCGGTGGTAGTTCATTTTACGGAGATTGAAACATATGCGAGACATGGTCTTGAAGTTAATGAGGACAATACCAAGTAAAGTTCTTTTCATTAGGAACTTAGCAATTTTGTATTTTAACACATAACCCTTTTTTTATGAGCTGTCAATATCAAAATGTCGGCCAAGGTTTACATTTTTATCATGGTGAAGTTCGAGAAGGAGCAACGTTTCTTCAAAAAATGTCTACCGAAATTCTGACTCGGTGGTCGCTTACTCCAATTTTCGTTTGTTATAATCGTCCCACCAGACAGGTTGTGCGTGTAATAAATTTGAGTTAACATATTTAGTATGGAATGTTCTTGTACCAATGAGAAAACGCAACGGTTGAAGTACCGAAGATATCGCAACCGTAAGTGCTTCAGTTCAAAATAAGCCAATTCAGTCGATTCCACGGCGTTCACAGGAATTGGAAATTTCTAAGTTATTATTGTGACGACTTTTGAGTAAAGATCTTGGCCTACACATTTATAAGATCAAATTATCAAGAACTGAAGCCTCTTGATCATTGAAAGCGCTGAAACATGTTCGATTGGCCTCTGCAAATCCTGAATTTCATCGAAAAATCATCTTCAGCGATGAAGCTCATTTTTGGCTTAATGTGCTTGCCTTTAAGCAAAATATGGACAGCATGATTACAAGCCAACAACGTTGGAGGAGCACAAGTACAATATCCAACGCAAAATTGTCAACGCTCCAAAACGTCACTGTAATAACTTCAAGGCCATTATCTATGAATGGCACTTACATCGCTGAAACCGAAAGACTTTCCATTCTCGGTATGTGTGTTAATGACAACCTTCGTTGGAATGACCACATATTCGATGTCGCCAAGAACGCCGCGAAATGTCTAGGCTTCCGTAAGCGTTGTAAGAAATATTTCACCCCTTCTGATCTGGCTACAATTTATAAGGCGTTTATTCGCCCGAAACTCGAGTACAATGCTCATATCTGGTCCGGTGCACCAATATTTGGAGCTACTTGACGGGATCCAAAAACGCGCGATAAAACTCATTGGCGACCGAGACATCGCGAGATCGATTGACTCTCTTAGTCATCGTCGTAATTTCTCCTGCCCGTCGTTATTTTATCGTTATTTCCACCATAAGTGCTCAAACGAAATAGCCAGTTGCATTCCTCCCCTTGAACATTTCAACCGCAATACCCGCCATGCAGGGAATGCTCATCAGTTCACCCTCAAGCCTGTGTTCGGACGTACAGTGAAGTTCAAAGAATCTTTCCTCAGCCGTACAACACGAATATGGAATGCTCTTCCCCGCTCCATTTTTCCTACACATTATAACCTACAGACATTCAAAAACAACGTGCATCGGCATCTCTCCTTTTCCTCTCACCCTAATTTTCTTAACGCCCGCGCTGTGTAGCTAACATTATAAGGGTCCCAACAAATCCCTTTAGTGCGCGCTAATTATAAAAAAAAAAAAAAAAAAGGTTGTCAAAGGCTTCACCTACCTTGAAGTATACATCAACCCCACAAATGACATCTTAGTACACATCCGACGGAAAATTATGTTGGGAAGCCACTGCTACTTCGGCTCGGCAATACCAATGAGTTCAAAACTCCTGACTCGGAGGGCAAAATGAGTGCTCTATCGAAACTTAATCCTGCCAGTTCCGCTTTATTTCGCCGAGTCCTGAATGATAACTGCGTTCTTTCAAGAAAAAAAAACAAAATACTCCGTTGGATATTCGGCCCTGTGTGCGAGGATTGCTAATGGAGGAAGAGTTTAAACAGCCAACTCTAAGAGATGTACCAAGATGTGAATGAAGTCACGTCGATTACATTGACTTGGCCACATGGAGCGGATGGACAATAATGCTGCACCGAAGTGGATCTTCGACTCCCATCCCCCAAATTCGAGGAGGCAAGGAAGACCGAACCTTCGTTTTAAAGACTAAAGGTCTGCAATGAATATCTCGAAAGCATTTTTAAGACATTCATATTTTTTCTATTCTTTCCACTCACATTTTGAAAAAAATAAAATTAATGATTCGCCTGATATCTGATAACTGACTGAGTACTTCAAACCCGCCAACTGCATTCAGTGTACTCGTTGCACTCGTTGAACTCGGTGTTTAATAAATACTTAAACTTGTATACTTGATTAACTATAGTGAAGCACCAACGAGTATGAGAGAAATCAAATAGTGTATTCAAATTATCATTAGATGATCGAATTTCGTACACTCTTTGTGTCTTAGCCCTTATCCTCTACATATGGGTCAATTATTTTGTTTAAGAAACTAATTCAACTAAACAGTCTTTCATTAAGGACTTGACAACTTCTTTTTTAAATAAAATTAAAAAATTAAAAAAAAAACTACTTGAGATATATTTAAAAAAATTGAATTACTATCAAAACAATTATGATTGGAATTTGGCTTCGTTCATATGTCCACCACGGGAACGTATGCAGCGGTCGATACGTTGAACCCACGACCGCTATTTCTCGTTCAATATTGGCTCTGAGCTCCTCTAACGTCGCGTTGCCGGCTTGTTGGCATAGACCAATGATTTAATGTAGCCCCATTAAAAAATTCTAGAGGCGTTAAATGACACGATCTTGGCGGCCAATAGACGTATCCGTTTCTCGAGATAACATGTTCACCGGATTGAGACTACAATAACTCGATTGTTGCACCCGGTATAGCTTGTGGCACCATCTTGTTGGAACCACATATCACTGATGTCCAATTCATGCAATTGCTCAAAGAAATAACGTTCCAACATGTCTCTGTAGTGTAGTGAATATCATTTACTGTAACGTGACGGGAATTTTCATCGAAGAAAAAAACGGCCCATGACGCCACCGACATGAAAACCGCACCAAACAGTGATTTTTTGCGGATACAGTGCTGTTTCATGAAGCACATGAGGGTTCTCACCTGTTAAGTATCGCATATTTGGATTATTGACGAAGCCGTTTAACCAAAAATGCGCTTCATCGCTAAAGATGATTTTGCGATGAAGTTCTTCATTTTCTTCCATCATGTCCAGAGCACAATTCGAGAACGTACGTAGCTTCATATGATCAAGTGGCTTTAGTTCTTAAGTCAGCTTGATCCTTTAAGGCGTAGAACAAGATCCTTACGCAAAATTCGCCATAATGTGGTGTGGGAGAGGCCCAATTCTTGAGAACGCCGTGAAACTGACAGGTTTGGCTGGTTTGCGACGGACGCCTCTACGGCAGCAATACTCTCCACACTTTGGGGAAAACGTAGTCTCACTGGCACGGCAACATCAAGCAGCAAATATTCTGACTCAAATTTTTTCACCAAACTATAAATTGCTTGTCTACTGGGACGAGTATTATGGCCGAAAATTTATGTTAACGCTCTTAAAATCGCGAAAACGTCGAGAGTGTCCCTTCTCATTATATGGATATACTCTCAGTGTGACTCCATCTCAATCTCAATTATATTTCATAGTTGCATACCCTATCATTCTCAATCCCATTCGCCACAAAAAAAACAACACAAACTACAAAAGATGCATAAAAAAAGAAAAAGAAGCACACAGCACAAAAGGTACAGAGAGAGAAACAGATTTGTGCCGCACACACACACAAATTTTCCTCCACTAAACGCTGGAAAAATCCAACGATCTAGCTTCAATCGAACATTTTACTTTTTTTGAATTGTATTAAATTTATAGTTTAATGCTTATTGTTCAACTTCAGGATAACATACAACGATGATTTATATCTTAAAATCTTTGTACATAATTGAACTTTATACTAAAAGTCATTCCAAAGCTAGGAGCTAGAAAGCATTTGAGAGTTACAACTTTTCTTAGATATCAGCTCCGATCTCCGCTTCCGGACAGCGGATAATGGTAAAACATATCCTATCTCGTAATCTCGACAATTTTCAATGCAACTGTGAAAACCGGAATCAATAGCTTTATTATAGTAAGGATGTCTTAATGATTTTTGATTTTTTTTATAATAAGCGCGCACTAAAGGGATTTGTTGGGACCCTTATAATGCATTAGCTACACAGCGAGGGCGTTAAGGGAACTAGGGTGAGAAGAAAAGGAGAGATGCCGATGCACGTTGGTTTTGAATGTTTGTAGGTTATAATGTGCAGGAAAAATGGAGCGGGGAAGAGCATTCCACATTCGTGTTGTGCGGCTGAGGAAAGATTCTTTGAACTTCACTGTACGTCCGAACACAGGCTTGAGGGTGAACTGATGAGCATTCCTTGCACGGCGGGTATTGCGGTTGAAATGTTCAAGGGGTGGAATGCAACTTGCTATTTCGTTAGAGCACTTACAGTGGAAATACCGATAAAATAACGAAAGACAGGAGACATTGCGACGATGGCTAAGAGAGTCAATCGATCTCGCGATGTCTCGGTCGCCTATGAGTTTTATCGCTCGTTTTTGGATCCTGTCAAGTAGCTCCAAATAAGTTATTGGTGCACCTGACCAGATATGAGCGTTGTACTCGAGTTTCGGGCGAATAAACGCCTTATAAATAGTAGCCAGATCAGAAGGGGTGAATTATTTCTTACAACGCTTAAGGACGCCTAGACATTTCGCGGCGTTCTTGGCGACATCGAATATGTGGTCATTCCAACGAAGGTTGTCATTAACACACATAACGAGAATGGAAAGTCTTTCGATTTCAGCGATGCAAGTGCCATTCATAGATAATGGCACTGTGTGTTAGTTTTGCTTTAATGACAGGAGACAGCATTGTGTTTTGGAAGCATTAAATTCCACTCTATTGGTTTTACCCCACTGAGTTATGCTGTTAAGATCGGAATTTAATGAGCTTAACAAAAGTTGTCGTTCCAGTTCCACACCCGAAGATGAGGGGCGTGACCCAAGAAACGAATATGAGAAGCTGAGGGTACTGTCATCAGCAAAGGAATGGATTGGATTGGAAGTAACAGACAGGAGATCATTTATAAAAATGATAAAGAGAGTCGGGAACAGAACAGAGCCTTGTTGGACACCAGCATTTATTTGGTGAGTTGCAGACTTGAAACCGTCCAAAACAACTTGAATTGAACAGTCCGAAAGGTAATTTCTAATCCATTGAAGAAGAGTATCATCGATTGCAAATGCACGCATTTTCGACAAGAGAGCTTGATGTCAAACTCTGTCAAATGCCTTTGAAATATCAAGCGCAACAATCTTACTTTCACCACCTTGATGAAGAGATTGGTTCCACTTTTCGGTTAGATATGTCATCAAATCACCATTGGACCTGTTGCTGCGAAAACCATACTGCCGGTCATTAAGAAGTTTACGCGATTCAAGATATTTTTTATTATTTTTTTTTTTTTATTTATTTATTTCTCATAAACTTAAACATTACTTAACAATTATTATAAATTATTAATTAATTAGAGAAAATATTTATGGCATTAAAAATTTCAATGAAATTGTGGTAAATGCCAATTTCATTAGCTGACGGTTTATCAGCGTTTCCATGACCTTAGAAAGAAGGGACGTAAGTGCAATTGGTCCGTAGGAGGAGGGAGAAGAAGATTCGCCTTTTTTGGTACAGGCTGGACAAAAGCTGCTTTCCATCTTCCGGGGAAGAATACTAATATATCGGTCACAACCCTACACGTTGTCCTATTACCCGTTTCCCCTGTGTAGAATGAAGCATTTTCCCGCGGTAGAAAGTAGCCTATGTTCATCAGGGATAATGTCGGCTTCTAATGCTAAAACAATTTTTCAAATCGGTCCAGTAGTTTCGGAGCCTATTCAAAACAAACAAACAATCAAATCTTTCCTCTTTATAATATTAGATAGTATAGATTTGGTAAAAACATACATACGTTGTATTCAAGGGTCAAAATTGCCCGATATGTTTTATAAACTAATGTTGTTGACTGCTTTATTATTTGTAAACGATTGCAATTTTGGTGTTTTGTTTTATAGGAAACCTTAAACAGATATCGACAATATTGTTGCATTGCAGACTCGTATCACAAAAGTATTGCAACCGTGTCGAAAATATTTTTGGTGAACAAAACTTACGAATTTTATTATTAATTTCTTGTCCATCTGCAAAAAGTATAAGTGAGTGCTTTATTTGTGCATTGTTGGTGTTTCTACTTTTTCTTTTCCATAGAAACAATATGGCTGGCTTGAGTCGAGAAGAAATATATATAGGAAATGCTTGAGAGTGATGTGAGTTGTAGTGTAGCAAATGATTCTGCAAGTGAGATGGATGAGGATCATATTTCGCATAATGGTTCATTATACAATACACACTCATCAAATAGGGATAACAGCAGTTAGGATGACGAAGCACGACCACTCCAACACAATTTCTTTCGAAGAATGGAAATTATAAGTAACTAAGTGGCCAGTTAGAGATTTTTCGATTGGCCGTCTAAGAACAGAAATTGTTATGGATACTTTCCCAGGACCGACTCATTAGGCTGTCTCCTGAGTTACCGATAGAAAACCATTGATTGATTGGTTTTTTTACTTGATATCATCGACATTATTGTAAAGATGAAAATCATCGAAATTAAGAAGTGTTTTGTAACCTATGGGTTTTTTTTTATATAAAATTGATTTTTTAGGAGAAAGTGTATTTAGAGAAACCTGAATTAGAGTTGATGCGATTTCTGTCGTAACGACTATTTTTGCTGGCTGGAGGTTTTTCGCTCCAATGGAGCGGCCTTAGAAGTTTGTGGAATGACTGCAAGGGTAGATCAATTTTCAAAACTACAATGAGAATGAGTCTTCGAAAATAGAGCGCATCTGGCTCAGCTGACATGTTTAAATGAGAGAACCCCCGTCAAAAAGGCAATTTTATCAATCAGTGTTCCAATATAATCGGGAAAGAGATGCAGGCCTAAAAACTCCTGGATCACACAAATGAACAATACCATTATTTGATTGGCCTCAGTGATGAAGTGATTTGAAATCCGGGGGCCTGCCGATACTTTTTGAGTTCGAAGTGGCGAACCCCACAGGCGGACCACCAGAACTCATAAAAGACTTGAAAGGTAAACAGAAACACATTACTTGAGATAATTTCTTCAATTCACGCGAATCAGGAATCGACTTGCTGGAAAAAAATTTGACGTAAGTTGGAACAGTGCGGATTGGATTTGAAAGGAAAATTGGTGAAATTTCCGTATCTATTTTTTGATAATGACAACAATACAGCTGTTGTTTAATACATATGTTCCAATTAGAATGAAAATTGTGAGAAACGCTGAGTGCCCTTGGATGTCAGCTGATGTTATTAGTGCGATATCCTTACGCGATAGTCTTTTTCGACGATGGAGAATGTACTGATATGCTCAACAGTGGCGTGGCGTCCATATAACACGATTCCTACCGTCTTCCCTTTTAAAAATCCACCAAAAGTAAGCACTATCTGCCAAATAAATATATGAAAAATGAAACCCGTCCCGTATTTTAATTATAAAATAAAATCTACACACACACTCACACATAAGCTATCGAATAAGTTTAATATTTTCATTCTACCTCTCGTCTGTATCTTCATACTTCATTCAAGAATCAAGATTCAACCACATTCCACAATCCACAAATCACAAACAACAAACCAACGAAGAGTCACAAAAATACTCTTAGTAAAAAGTTTTAAACTACCGCTGCTCTCTATAATAGAATAAAAAATATTTTTCCGTCTTATTTACTTGTTTTATATCCCTTTCTTCTACAAGCATTGCGGTTCCGATCCTCTTTGTTCAACACCCGCTTTTATATTCAAAGAAAAAGACGCTACATTTCGTCTTATAAACCAAATCTCACGCTGAATACTTGGAATTGTTTCATTTCATTCTCCCTTTTGCGATTAGCATTGCGTTTCAATCGGAAGATATCAACATGTTGCAGGAATGCAGGTGCTACGTTTGACTCGTTTTTTTGCAACATTGTGTCTAATAACACGGTGTTCTTTGACTTATTTCTTTTTTCTTATGACATAATATCTGAATGTGTTATGTGGGTTGATTCTTGATTTTGAATTTGATGTTGATATTGATATGCGTGTTGATGTAAGAAGTTGAGCTTTCATTTTTCTCTCTTGTGATAGTTAATGCTTCGATGTTTTTACAAATTTATTGTTATACTTTTGTCTTATGAAATAAAATATGGTAGAATATTATGGCAATTTGTCAGCAGAGTAAATTCAGCATATCGCTTAAGAGAAGTTCATGTCAAATAAAATACCGACACTTGTTTTTTTTTTAAGCAGGAATTCAAATTTTAATTTAGAATCAGTTGGAATTTATTGACAGACTGCGTTGCACAAGTGCAATAACTTGAAAAAATCTAGTGTTTTGTAAAGCCAATTTGATAAAATCTTAAATTAAAATAGTGAAAAGTTAGATGTGAAAGTGAAAGTGAAGGTTAATGTGTAATTTTTTAGTTTCTTTTATTACCAACTTACTGATAAAAACATTTTAGCTTCTTAATTTTAGTGCAGTTTTAGATTTTTTTTTGGAAATGTCTTTGATTAGTGTAGATTGCTGTTTAACTGATTTCCTCCTGGAGGATTCAAATAGTTTTAGTAAGCTATCTTTTCTTGATAAAAAAAAAGTTATAGACGTAGGGCGCTCTATGCCTTTTATAAATATTAATTACCAAAGGAGAGATGGTTTTGTGACACATTTTAATGTTTCCTTATACCAAAAATATAAGTGGCTAACTGGGAGTTGCAAGCTTAATAAAATGCTTTTTTTTTCTTGTCTTCTTTTTTCAAACTCCGCCAGTGTTTGGAGCCGAACGGGTTTCACTGATATAAATAATTTAGTTAATTCTTCGAAAAAACATATTAAGACAGAAAAACATATTCGTTGTTGTTTATCCCTACACGAATTCGGCACGAATCGCATTGAAACTTCTTTAGGAAATTCTTTCGTTGTTCATAATAAAAAATAAGATAAAAATCGGAAACTAATGGAACGTTTTATTGACACGGTCATTTTATTAGGCAGACAGGAGTTAGCATTTCGCGGTCATGATGAAAGGTCTAGTTCAGATAATCGTGGCAATTATGTCGAAGCGGTTTATTTTTTATCTAAATATGACACTTTATTGGAATCCCATTTAGAGCAGTGTTCAAGTACACACAATCCAATTTTTTCAGGTTTATCCAACGATATTCAAAACGATTTGATACATAGTATCGCGGCGGTTATTAAATCCGAAATTAAAACGGAAATCAAGGATGCTCGGTTCGTGTCGATTATGATCGACGAAACACCAGATTTGAGTCATAGGGAACAACTGAGTGCCATATTTCGGTACTTGTCAGAGGATGGTATACAAGAAAGATTTCTTGGATTTTTTGACGTTAGCGCAAGTCGTAATGCAAATGAGTTATCCAATCATATATTTAAAATTCTTGAAACATACGACTGCAAGGAAAAGTTAATAGGACAATCCTACGATGGTGCCGCAGTTATGTCCGGCGAGGGGGGTGGTGTTCAAAAGAAGGTCCTTGATGAATGCCCGATGGCAAATTTTATTCCTTGTTATGCACATGTTTTAAATTTAGTACTATCCCGATCTCTAGAAAACATAGCAGAACTTAAACTATTTTTTGGCTATACTAATAGCATCGTTCGATTTTTTAATAAATCCACAAAGCGGTCCAATCTTTTAAAACAAATTTCCAATCGACGCATGCCAGGAGTATCGGAAACTCGATGGCATTATCATTCAAGAATAATAAACGTAATCTTTAACTGTAGAATAGATATAATTGAAACTTTTAGTAAAATAATTAATGACTCTAGGGAATGGGATACTGACACACTTTCGATGGCAGAAAGTTTATTAAATAAATTAGAGAGCAATGAATTCTGTTTTTTGCTTCATACCCTTTCTGAAATATTTGCAAAGACCGATGTATTATTTAATTTAATTCAAAAAAAACAAACAGACGTTAGTTATGCCAAGCAAGAAATCGAACCTTTTTGAGTCATGGATAAGCTCTGACTTTTTAAATATGTTTGAAGTTATTTATGACAGCGTAAATGATTGCATCGAACCTCCACGTAAACGCAGGTTGCTTGACTTCGATTTGAAGACGAATTATAAGCGCCTTTTTGTTGAAATTAAAGACAATATAGTTAGCCAAATAAATGCCAGATATAAATCATTTAGTAATCTTACATTTTTGGATTTACTAAATAATTTGAAGTATGACACTTTTTCTCGTTCCAGTCCAGATGTAAAAATATCTTCCCTAATTAAGTTTTTTCCTAGAATTTTTGACTTCACGGTATTAAAAAATGAACTTAATGTTTTATATTCTTCGTCGTCACTTCGGCAGTTTGAGGTTCTCGACCTTCACAACCATTTGAATAGTGAAGCATTGAAAGAAGTGTTCCCTCAAGTCTTAAACTTAAGTAGTTTACTTTTAACACTTCCCATTTCCGTCGCCTCCGTTGAGAGGTCTTTTTCTGCTTTAAAAAGAATTCATACTTATTTAAGAAACTCACAGGACGAGGATAGGCTCTCTGATTTAGCCCTCATATCGATAGAAAGAAGACTTCTTCTTAAAATTAAAAATAGACCAAACTTCTATGAAAGGGTATTGGCAGAGTTTATCAAAAAAGATCGTCGAATAGCATTAGAATACAAATAATTATAAAGAACTAATATTTTAACAAAACTTTTCACTTTTTTTTTTCAAGTGTGTGAATTTTAGCTGTTTTTAATTTTGATTTATTTTTATTGCTGACATTATTATTTGTATCGTTTTTATATTTTAACAAATATAAAGAATTATCCATATAATTCTTCTGAATTTTCTTATTTTAAAATTACTATCCACATTATGCTGAATTTTTTTAAGTTATTGTATCATGCGTCTGTCAAGACCGGCTTCTTTTGAAGCCACTTTTGTTATGCTTTAAGCTCATTGTTGATTGAAATATTAATGTCTTGAAGTATAAAAAATGTGGCTAGAATATTTTTGCTAAGTCAATGTGGAATGCATATTATGTAGATACAATATCCCCATTAAAAATTATTTTATTTCAGGTTTTAAAGATTTTTATTTTTATAGGTGACTAAATTTTTCAACGTCTTCCCTTTTAAAATTATCCACGCCACGCCACTGATGCTCAATGCATTCAAAAGAGCCAGAAACTGGGTTACCTGTATGAGAAGACGCGCAAATAACGTCCACTATCTATACAAATTTGATTCAAACCGCTCCTCTAAATGCTTGTGGAAACGAGTGAAAGAGCTTGGGCTTGGGAAGAAATTCCCGTCTATCAAAGACGAAATTAATATTGAGGAAATAAATACAAGATTTGTCAGCCCCAACCTGACCACGAAAAACTGCTCCTCTTCCTCACAAATGCTTACAACGAATCAATCTCAAAGTGCCTTCTCACTTTCTACAGTAGATACATTAACTGTTGGCAATGCAATATTCTCAATAAAGTCAAAGTGTGTTGGGTAAGATAATATTCATTCCGATTTTATAAAAATTCCTCTTCCTAAAATACTCCAATATATTACATGTGTTTTTAATTCCATCCTAACTACTTCAATATCCGACTAAATAGAAACGGTCTAGATAGCTCCTCTAACGGAGAGCTCAAGAAGTAAGAATGATTATCGTCCAATTGCCATTCTGTCTTATTTATCAAAAGTCTTTGAGGTTATCGTCAGTAAAACAATTAAGGTCTATGTTGATAGATTAAATTTATTAAGCACTTCAATCTGGGTTTAGATATATTCACAGTTGCTGAATTTACCAAGCCGTTGATGATAACAAATTAACACTACTCACACTGTTAGACTTCTTAAAGGCCTTTGATTCCGTTGAACCGAATATCTTCTAGCAGAAGCCATCCCGAGTGTTTAATTTCTCTTACACTAAAATGATTTTCTCTTATTGAAATAATCGTGTTCAAGACGTTTTATATAACAGCCTTTCCTCCTTTTTACCGGTGTACCGCAAGGTTTTATTCTTGGACCTCTACTTTTTTCTTTATTTATAAACGTCAAGCCATCTCTCATTAAATATAGCAACTTCCACATTATTGCTGACGCTGTCCAGCTGTATACCCATAGGTCTGAATGAAGAAACTGTGCTGAAAATGAACGAGGATCTGGAATCCATAGTGAAGTTTTCAACGCAAAACAGCTGTTTTTGAATCCTGCTAAAACAAAATGTTTACCGATTGGAAGGCAGCAACCCGATTTTGCTGACTTGCCTCCCATTTTGTTAAATGGATCACAGGTTGAAATGGTGCCGGAGACTAAAAATCATCTTGGTGAAGTACACGAAAGAACAACGTTTACAAATAATTAATTACCAAAATTCCGAGTCGGTGGTAGCAACTTTAACAGCATTAACGCCAACAAACATAACACGTCGAGTTAATCGGTTCTCGTCAGATGGGGGCCGTTTGAGAACAACCGCGTGTCGTTGGCCAGGCCCATCTACAGACTTGAGGTAGATAATTATGTCCCATTTAAGGGTAACATAACTCCCAAAATTATGTCCCACTCAAGTGGGAAGATGGGACATAAGTCCCAAATTTTCGGAGAGATCAGGATAGTTTTATTGAATTCCATTTCGAAGGCTCTGTTCGAAATCGGTTGTAAAGGAAGCGGGTCGAAAATGGAACATGTTTCCTATAAATTGCATCAACCTGACTCAAGAACTAAGGCCACTTGATCATATGAAGCGACGTACGTTCTCGAGTTGGGCTCTGGACATGATGGAAGAAAAGGAGGAATTTCATCCCAAAATCATCTTCAGCGATGAAGAGCATGTTAGGTTAAACGGCTTAGTCAATAAGCAAAATAGGCGTTACTAGACAGGTGAGAAACCTCATGTGATTCATGAAACAGCACATCATCCAGAAAAAGTCACGGGTTGGGGCGGTTTTCATGCCGGTGGCGTCATTGGACCGTTTTATTTTCATTTATGAAAATGACCGCCACGTTACGGAAAATGATATTCGATACAGCGACATGTTGGAACTTTATTTCTTTGAGCAATTGTATGAATTGGACATCAGTGATATGTGGTTCCAACAAGACGGTGCCACAAGTCACACAGCGGGTGCAACAATCGAGTTATTGAAGTTTCAATTCGGTGAACGTGTTATTACTGTTTTACTTTACTTAAGAAGGGGAAAAGAGTTCTTATAATTCGTATATCTGCAGGGAGTATATTTCCTGGATATAATTAAGTACGAGCTCCTAAAATTTGTTGTGCGAAATGCCAGGATGGCAACCTGAGTTTGGTAATTGCTGCGTAAGTTGTATGTATCAAAAATTGGACTCTGCATATAACCACCTCTAACAAAGAAAACCTTTAGCACCCTATAGTAAAATAAATGTCTAATAGGAAGTACTCGTATGTTTGTAATTCTGAAAAGTTACATAGAATGAACTAAACGGGCAGCGTTACAAATCTTTCTTATAGCTGATTTTTGCAACACAGCTAATTGCTGTATCTTATATCTGCTAGCGCCCCCTAAATTGAGGCTGTTGACTGACTCATACGCTATACCCAAATCATCAGCAAAAGCCTTAACCTTACCCACCAAAGGCAGTTCAAATATAGAGTTGATGTAGATCAAAAATAAAATTGGCCCAATAACAAAGAATTGGGGAACACCAAGGCAGATTCCCTTTGCGCTACTTAGACTATTTCCGATTTTAACTTTGTGCTTTCTATCCCTTAGGTAAGACGTGAACCAATCATAGAAAAAACCACGGAAACCAACATTATACAATTTTCGTAAGAGAATATTGTGATCAACCACATCAAAGGCCTTGTTTACATCAACAAAGAACCCAGCACAACATTTTTTTGCGTCCAATCCTTTCTGTACCAGGCAGCAGAAATCTATCAGAGCATCTTCAGTAGATCGACCAGCTCTAAAGCCGAACTGCTTCGAACTGAAGAAGTTTATTTTATTTAGGTATTTTAAGACCCTATTCTTAACTGCTTTTTCAAATACCTTTGAAATACAAGGTGGCGCAAAAGTCATCTTCCTATCGGAAGAAGCATAATTTGTGCAAATGGCGGCAAATGTAAATTCTACTTTGATATTTGTGAAGTTAACTGATACAGAAAAAACTTAAGACACCAATTAACATAATCCAAAAGCAGAACCAAAGTTTTTCATTCATAAAAAAAATTACAGCGAAAGAACATTGGGTGACAACTTTTGCGCCACCAGACAACTTTTGCGCCACCTTGTAGAAGGCAATAACGAAATTGGCCTATAATTATTTTTTTCTTTTTTGCTTCCCTTTTTAAAAAGAGGTTTTACGTTAGCACATTTAAGCTCTTCTGGGAAAATTCCAGACATGACACTAAGATTGAAAAGATGTGCCAAAACATCAACTATATTGAGAGCAATTCTTTTAAGAATAAGGTTTGAAATACCGTCGATACCGCATGAATTAGAATTATTCAACGAGTTTATAATTTTTGAAATTTCAACATTTATGCAGTTTTTTCTCAGTCGTTTTCTCATTTTTATCGCAGGATAGTTCTTACTCCTGTAATTTTTTCTATATAATTAAATTAAATGTATAATATTCATTTTTAGTGACGGAGACTCTTCAGGGTTAGGAAGCCCGGTATGTACGTGAAGTAAGCTATTTTATTATAAAACTAAATAAGAAGCTTCAAAATGGATAACACAATGCAGCGTTCACTTTGATAGATAACAATATGGATAAGGTATCAAACAGTTCACCCAGCAGCCCTTCCATCTGTTTTTCCAATTTGCTAGAAAAATAAAAAAAAAAAAAAAACAATTTCCAAAACTGATAGGATTGGATATGTACCTATAGGAATATGGATAGGGTATGCCAGTTGGGCCAAACGGACTGCCGCCTTTGCATAAAGGATTTCTCAGGATATTGCGTGTGGAACAAAGTGAGAATGAGGGTTATAGACATCGGAAAACGGAAAGTTAATTTGGGGGAGTTCCTAAAAGAGAGACGTTCGCATTTTGTTTCACCCACGACAAGGTGGCTTCTTTTCTGCATAGATGCGGGGACTTTTATCTCTTATTATCGAATTTATTGGTGAATATTACGGGAATGAGTTAACAGATTCGGGTCGGCGAAAGTGGATTTTGTGTATGTTTCGTTAGTCTCTTAGTTTGAACTCTTACCAAGTTCATTTAAAACACTCAGCGGGAGCTATGTTCACAAATGCCAGCCGTAATTGTGTTTTCAAAGAATTTTTAATTAAAATCCTTGATTGGGCATCAAGTAGAGCATCTGTTTGGACGGATGGATTTATCTCAGAAACAAAACGATGTTTACAAAACAAAAAAAGCCTATAAACAATTAGTTATAGCCTTGCAAAGAGTTGTAGTTCAAACTAAAATAAGAGTCTGTTGGTAATGGAGTTTTTGGCTTAAAGGATAACAAAATAAGTTGACATTTTACTGGACACAAATGAATTTGAGCAGATATTTTCAAATAATTGCGTTGTCATTTAATTTAGTTTAAATTTTTTGAAATGGGAGATTTTCTATGGAATTAAACAAAATTATCCTTAAAAATGCATCGTTGTGCATCAGTTCTATAAAGAACTCCGCTAGTGCACCCTAACGCCATAAGGTCGTCTATAGAACCATCGTATTTGGGAACTTTCCGAAGAATATATAATTATGAGCAATTCAAATACATAATCTATATGCAAGCATTTCTGGGCGCTATTGCAGCGTTATAAGTTAAAATTTTCTGAGAGGGTTAGTACGTTGGACTACTGAGCGAGGAATTCTGGTTTATGTCCACTCCTGATAAGTCAAATCGGGCAAATAGAGAGTAGTGTTATTGAGGCTCAGGTCCACCCCAGGCTGTAGCGCCACCTAAGTAACTAAGTAAGTCCACTCGCATACTTTGCAGACGCATTTCTCTCCCCGCTCGAATATCGACTTCATTAGCAATTCTCCGCAGACTTAAGTAATGGCAGAACCTCCGACTGAAAGACACTGCGGCTGTTTGGAAGCCGCAGAGATTTCCTCAACTTTGTTTCCGCAGAGGAAATTCCGGAACCCGTGCCATCATCGGCTTTGGAGACAACCGTGAAAACTGCAATGTCAGATGAATTTATGACTGCATTATTCTGCCACCCCGCTCTATCGGAAATGTTTCTTAGAGAGGATATCATCCCAATTTACCAAATTTCCTATATTAAAAGTGTTCCAAAATAGAATGTTCAGTTGGGCTGCTTTGAACAGACTGAAATTGGTGAGACGTATCGCGCCTGGTGTTTCACCTGTATATCTATGTATGTATGTGCAGAAACATTTCGAGTGTTGCTGTGAGCGTTGCTCGCCAAGTTGGTGGATTTCCACAAGGCAATTGCTTAACAGGTGAGTATGAGTCTGACTTTCATTATATACCTACAGCCAATGCATCATTGCTGGCTTCAGGCCCCACATTTTTTCTACTACCCTTTTGTACGCAAAGGATACGCTATGGTTTTACTTATTTCTTTCCTGAACATATAGAGATTCCAGTTCAATCTTGAATTCGGAATAACGCCGAGGTATTTAGCATGGTCAATCATGAGTTGCAATGTTTCATTTAGAGGTGAATATGGAAATAGAACCACATCATCCGCAAAAAGAAGGGTCTTAATCAGCACTCGAGCAATTTCTATTCCAAAAGGTAGAAAGTCGGTCAGATCGTCAACATAGAGGGTAAGAACACGGTGACTTACTCAAAAAACTCCCACTTCTTGACATACTTAGGGACGACAGCATCAGGAAATTCAACTTGGAGAAGAATTTCCAGATAAAGCTCAGCAAGAAGGAGAACTGGAGCAATGAATCCATAACTTATGGACTGAACAACCACACAACAAAGTGGTACACGGACGGCTCGAGGACCGAGGAGGGAACTGGTGCAGGAGTGTTTGGGCCAGGAACTAAGCACTACTAATCCATTGGCAAATGTACCAGCATCTTCCAGACAGAAATATGTGCCATAGACAGGTGCGTTCGAATCAACCTCGAGAAAAACTACAGAAATTGCAACATAGCAATAATGTCTGATAGCCAAGCAGCTATAAAGGCTCTTGACGCCTACGTTATCAAGTCAAAACTCGTGTGGGAATGCCTACACGGACTGCAGATGGAAATTCTGTTATTCTTGCCTAATCTAGCAAGAATAACAGAATTTCCGTCTGCTGGGTACCTGGCCATGTTGGCATTACAGGCAATGAGGCAGCGGACTCTGGCAAGAAAAGGGGCAGAGGAACCCTTTATAGGACCTGAACCGTTCTGCGGGAAAGGAGAACACACTATACGCGAAGAGTTCAGGAGACTGGAGGAAGAAACAAGGACCAAAACCTTTCTCGACCTCCAAGGTCTAAGGCAAGCAAAGAAACTCTTAGGAAATTACAACCAAAAGAGATTCAAAGCTTGTATCGGCCTGAACAAAAACAACCTAAGAATCCTAACAGGCCTCCTCACGGGGCACTGCAGACTCAAGGAGCACCTGAGGAAAATGGGCATATCGGAGGACGGGCTCTGCAGATTCTGCAGTGAAATCGCCGAAACTCCAGACCACATACTGGAATCCTGTGGGGCACTGGCCCACAAAATGATGAAATATTTGGGCAGGCACCAAATAACAGACAAGGACATACAAACCATGGACCCACAGCTCATTCTCAGATTCATTAAAGAAACTGGACTGGACGCTGTGCTCTAAGGAGTGTGACCTGCCAAGGATAAAACAGAGCAATGCCTCGACACGCTTCACTAAGAAGTATCTAGAGAGGGCTCTGAAAGAGGGCATGTACCTCTCCGAGGCACAAGCAGGGGGACACAATAGACCAATAGGTCGCAGTGTAATATACCCTAACTAAATATTATTATTATTAACATACAGGGCAAAAAGAAAAGGACTTAGTGTACTGGTCGCTGTGCTTCCTCGACAGCGACGTGGATGCTGCTGCTGATATGGTCACAAACATAATTCACCAAGGCATGAAGTCTTCCATCCCTAACAGGATAAAAAGTATCAAACCCAAGGTAAACGAGTGGTGTGACTCAAGCTGCAAAGAGGCTAACAGGTTAAAAGAGGTAAGCTTTCGGTCATTCAAAGCCAACCCATCTGAGGAAAGCCCAATAAAAGTTTAAACGAGCCAGAAATGACTGAAATGCCCACATTAATCGTGTCAAATTCTCCTATGTCCAAAAGTTGAGGCAAAAAATACTACAAAGTCCAACGGGTAGTAACAACTTTTGGTCATTTGTTAAAAACTATCCCGACACTCATTTACAATGACATTACAGCTGTCAGATCTATAAATAAGGCCAATCTGTTTGCTGCTTACTTTGCAGTCAGCTCAACGCTCCCAGATTGTGCTTTGTCTCCCAATGTACTCGAACGCGTAGAATACTCCATGGGACTAATCCACTTCCGCAATCGTACAGTGGCCAGAGTACTTCAAGATATTCTTGAACCAACGACCATACCATGTCGAGTTAATCGGTTCTCGTCAGATCACCGCAATTTAACGACGTTGGGCGCGGTTAGTACGTAGATGGGGGACCGTTTGAGAACAACCGCGTGTTGGTCAGTCCCATCTACAGAGTTAAGGTAGATAATACATACGTGGTATCACAATGGACCTAAATTGGTCTAAGTGTGTCGGCTTCTGCCGGCAGCCACCTAAACCTAACCTAACCTAACTTCAAGATCTTGACGTTCACAAATCCGCTGCTCCAGATAATACTTCCCCTCTCGTTCTGAAGAGGTGTTCTTCCTCGCTGGCAAAACCGTTGCGCAAGCTTTTCTATCTATCCTTTTCTTCAGGGCTCTTCCCGAGAAGATGGAAAACAGCATTTGTCCAGCCTGTCCGCGAATCTTCATCTCCCTCCTCCTACCGACCAATTGCAATAACTTCCCTTCTTTTCAAGATCATGGAAACGCTGATAAACCGTCAGATCATGAAATATATTGAATTCCGAAAACTTCTTAATGACCGGCAGTCATATGACCAGTTCAACCCCATCTACTAGTGGCATTTTCAAAGTTGGTTATTTTATACTTTCTGGTGAATGGAACTAATTCCCTTAAGTTGCTGGATTGAAGTTGAGTTCACAGTTTTCAGGCCACTTGCTTAATCGAGCGATACTGCCACCATTTGCACATTTTTTGCAAATTACTTCAAATCCGTGTATTGGCCATCGTCTCGAGTAAGTCCTCAAGATTTCAGTTCTTTAAATCAGGTTTCTGTAGGAAATCTGCAGTTAAGCCCAGCGGATGTTTTTAGTGCCTTAACAGGTTTGGAAGTAAAAAAGGGTGTCGGTCCAGATGGGATCTCTCCCATTTTTTTCAAAGGATGTGCTACATCACTTGCATTACCATTATGTACTATTTTTAATATATCCCTTAGGACTGGCAATTTTCTTAACGAGTGGAAAATGTCTTACATATCGAATATTTTTAAGGCGGGATCCAAGCATGAAGTAACTAACTATAGCCCTATATGTAAGCTATCAGTCATTCCCAAGATTTTGGAAAAGATTGTGTGTAATAAATTAAATTTTTTTGTCAAGGAAATCATATCTGATTCTCAACACGGCTTTGTTCAAGGCAGATCCACAGCCACTAACCTAGCAATCCTGTGCGAAAAAATTGTAACAAACTTTGAACGCGGTTTTCAGACTGACATAATTTTCACCGACTTTGCTAAGGCTTTTGACAGAGTAAATCATAATGTTCTGATCCAAAAATTAAAATGTATTGGGTTCGGCTCCCCTCTGTTAGATTGGATATCGTCATACCTAAGAGACCGAATTCAATACGTTAAGATTGGTGGTTGTCTTTCGGAGCCTATCTTTGCAACATCAGGTGTTCCGCAAGGAAGTCACATTAGAAAATTGCTTTTCGTCCTTTTCCGTCTCGTATTCGTAATCCCAACTGTCTTTTATTCGCTGATGACTTAAAAGTCTTTCACTGCATTCAAACTGCTGAAGATTGCTCGCTTCTTCAAGATGATCTTAACAGCCTAGCTAGTTGGTGTCAACACAGCCTTCTAGATTTAAACGTAGCTAAATGTCAAACACTTACTTGTGCAAGATGCATTGGTCCAATATCCTTCAATTACCAAATTAAAAAGTGGTCTGGGTGCGACCCGCAATGTCCACACGACTAACTTCCCAGTGAGATCAATATGATTTATGCGATTAGTGGGAAATTTTGAAATGTGGTTATGGTTAAGAATTATTTAATATTAAAAAAAGCTCTTTAATATTGTTCATGGAAATTAAATGTTGTTAATAACAGTAAAGTGTTATATACATACATATATTACATAATGCAACCATTGTTATGAACACGGAGACCTGTAAATTTACATGTATACGAAATAACGGAGCACAATGTAATAATGATTTGCTCAATAACAAATGACAATAAATAATACAAATAAAGGCAAATTATTTTAGTTATTTATTTACTAACAAAAAACGGCTGTACCGATTTCGCTGGAAACGTAATCAGTTCTGAGTTACGTAATTACGCTTCGAATAAACCCGGTCCCATGTCAATATCATCTTTGGTTCTCGAGATAATCGCGGCGAAAGATAATTCCGATCGCACATACGAACATACGCACACGCCTACACAGATACATCTCTATAAAAACGTTGGATTTGGATTCTGGTGACCTTGAAACGTGGAGATATGTCAAAATCCGATTCACAAAATCGGCCCCATTACAAGAACTTCCACTGGGAAGTTAAAAATAGTACAATTCATCAATTTCAAAATTCAGCTAGTTTGCCTTTATTTTTTTAGTTATTTATTTATTAACAAAAAACGGCTGGACCGATTTCGCTCAAAACTTAATCAGTTCTGAGCTACTCAATTACGCTTCGAATAAACCCGGTCCCATGTCAATATCATCTTTGGTTCTCCAGATAATCGTGGCGAAATAAAATGCACATACGTACATACGCACATACGTACATACACACGGACAGACATCCTGTAATGGAGGTGGCGCAGAGGAGAGAAGAGGAAGGTGGAATTGTCTCACGAGGCGGGATAAAATTTAAGGGGAAAGGGATAAAGGTTCGGGATGAGTACAAAGGAGAGGAAACGGGAGAGCAAACAGTTCTGTTCTATAGGAAGCGGGGTGCATGCCTTGCTGGTCTCAGCTGAAGCTCGTCGGCGTGACAAAAGTCTAAGTATGGTTGAATTGTTAAGAACGCTCTACATATTTTGTTATATAACATTTAAAGGATTTTATAAAAAAAAAAACGCTTCCTAGCTCAAACTTGGGTGTTTCAATAAAATTGTTTTATTTAATTGTGGGCGTGTCAGTAGGCGGATTTAAAAAAAATTAACACATGAGCATAAAGGGCCCCTAGAGAGTATATATTATAAATTTCAACTCCCTAGCTCAAACTTTGGATTTTCAAAAAAAATGTTTTATTTATTTGTGGGCGTGTGAGGGGGCGGATTTTGAAAAATTTGTATCCCGAGCAGTTTTAGGAGTCATAGACCATATATAAAAAATTTCAGCTTTCTAGCTCAAAATTCGATTTTTTCCAAAATTTTGTTTTTTTGAGGTTGTGGGCGTGTCTGTGGGCGAATTTCAAAAATTCGTAAACTTGATTATTTCGGGACCCTAGAGAGTATATGGTTAAAATTTCAGCTCTCTAGGTCCAGTTTAAAGGCCTAATTTTTTCCGACAGACGGACGGACGGACGAACGGACGGACATGGCTAGATCGACATTACTATCGATGCTGATCATAAATATAGTAACTTTTAGGGGTCTACGGGCAATATTAAGGTATGTTAAAAACTATGCGTCAAAATTAATATACCCTTAGAATAGGGTATAAAAAGAGAAATCCTTATACACGTGTCTCTTTTTATTCGATATAGAACCCGTGAAAAAAATTTCAGGCAAATCAAAAATGAGTCGGTCATTTTTTGTTCAAATCTGTACGGTTTGTAAAAGACCCATTTGCTACATGAAACAAGGATTTAATTTAAATTTAGGTTAAGGGCATAAGCCCTCATTTAATTGACTTAGTACAAGCTACATATTGTAAGCGTAGAAGGAAAGGGCAGAATGTTTAATGACCCACTCAAGGTCGTTTATAGTTTTGACGAAGAGAAGACAACCTTGTGGAACCCCAGAGGTGGCCCCAATAACACGGGCTTAAAGTGAACACGATAAAAACGGTTATCCACGTAGGAAGATATCCATTTTGACAATATGGTTAGAAACCGAGTGAAAACAGTTTGAAAAGGATTGACTTTAGAGATATCTTATCAAAAGGCTTACTGAAATCGATTGCAATAACGTCGACTTCTTTGCCAGTTTTTGGGGCTATGAGAGCGGAGGAAACGCAGGAATATGCATTATAGATAATTCTTACAAAACAAAGGATCGACTTTCATGTAAATAGGTGGGGCATATGGAGGTGATACTCCAGTCATCGCGCGTGCTTTCTTCCACCCATACTTGGTTGATGATTTTGATTATCCGCCCTACAAAAGTATCACCTGCGTATTTAAAGAGGTCCGCTGGTTAGCCATCAGAACCGGTGGCTTCGTTGCCCTTCAGATTTTATATGGCTTAGCCAACCTTATGGGTGGTGAAATCGATTTTTAATTGGCTGTACGTAAATGTATATACATATAATAAATTTATATCTATCCTGCCCTTTCGGCTTCTATTAACCTCTCACCTTTTACAAAATTTCGTTTGACACTTCCGATAAAATGGTTTGCCTGATTTCAGTTCTGTCTACGAAAATATCCCTCCATCAAATGCCAGAAAAACTTCTAAATTCCTTTGGCAGGTATCTAATAAACTTTGGCAGTTTCAACTGTCTAACTAATTCTCTTTTTGGCCGCAGAGTGACAGTTACCGTTGATTAAAAGCGTCCCATCTCATCAAAAACCACAAACCAGATTGTGAGAATCCTCAACCGCATGTCAATAGATTTAGCCCGAAAAGGACCTTTCCCTTGATAGGCCACAAATCTCTGAAATTTCGCCAGTCGACATAAAATATTTAACCAAATGCCTCTTGTCTCTATAGACTGTACTTTAGACACAAACAAAAATGTCATATCTCTGTAAAGGACCTCCATTAGGAATGAGCATCGACAAGTGCAGAAAAACAGTACAAGATAACCGACAAACACTGTTTCGTAGGCACAAGAACATTCCCCATTCACATGAAAATCTATTTACAAACCAAAATTAGATTTTTAATTGGCTTGCAAATAGGACGAAAATTACCTTTTTTACCTCAACACATACGTACGAGTTCCAGTAAAACTGAAACCAAAGGTAAACAGAGAAAGTTGTTCGTTTTTTTGATTGTTGCTTTGCTCATTTTATGGTATACGATACGTTTGAGGTCCTTTACAATTCATGAGACAACGAAACATATAGTTACTCGTATTTGGTCCAAAAGACAAATAGAAGTATAACAACCGAGCGTCAGCGAATACTTCAAGTTGACTTGAAAAAAGTTTATTTAACTTTAATTAGAAATTCGGTCGTTTTTGCTCTAATTTCGTTTACTCATTTACTCGAAGTACCCCTAAGGATCTCTCGCACAAAAAATTCATTTAATTTTGGTAATTAATTAAATGAATTTTTCGCATCGTAGTCTAAAGTCGGTGTGCATAATGGGTATAGGTGTAGGTGACAGCGGGAAACACATGTTTCTCTCGGGCTTGTCGCTGTGGAAAAGTGAGTAATTAATACGCGCGATCCTGTTCTCATATTGGGATACATTATTTCCTTCATATGCTTCAAAATGTAGGTACTAACTTCTATTAATGTAAGTATGTATGGAATAGAGCTCTGGGGTATAAGTATGACGCGACGGAAACTGACTTTCCTTTTGCAAAAGAGCACCGAACAGGATATTAAAGGATTGATAAATATTAATGATGTTTCATAGGGGTTTTGAGAGCGCTGGGCCATTGAATTTTGTTCTATCTGCGTTGAATTTGAACCGATTAATAATAGAGCAGATTGTCAGAGACACCAAAACAAGGGTGGAGTGAGTTATGTTGTAAAACATGGGCATCATTACGTAGAGATGGCTGGGGCGTGTGTTTTGGTAACAGAGTATTTTATCTACAAAATTGAAGGCACAGATTTAACAAGGATATAAATGAGAGCATCTATCACTGATAAATATTACTCCCGCGGGATTGAAACTATATTCGTTTTTGTTTCTTTCTCTGGGTCTGAGAAATCACTTAGTCTCTTCTTTGGAAGTTTTGTCCTGTCGCTCCTGAAATGGTAAATAGAAATTGCGTTTATTTGATGGCCGACGTTTAAAAGGAAATCAAGAAAATGTTTCTAGGTATATTTTGATCCTTTGGGTGAACCATAGGCTGTGCAACGATAGCTGGTTCTTGCAAAAAGCTTTAAAATGTTGTTTGGGGTTTGCTCTTCGGAGGCAACGAACTTGGAACGCTCTGAAAATATAATTATATTCTTGTCCTTTCTCAAAGTATGGAACAAAATACTGACAGATGACAACTATTGGCCTAGTCAGTGAACTGCTCCGTCCAAGCTAAGATATGAGTGGAAAATTGACATGATTTTAAGCAAAGGGCATACTGATTTCCCTTAGCACCGAGGGTGACTGGGCGCATGTTTTTTTTTACGAACCATTGAACCTGAACATCTATTACTGCCTGTCTGATATTCCGGCGCGTTTGCTACGGAAATCTTCTGATTTAGAAGTATTATCAGGATTTAAGTACACTTTTACAGCTGACAAGTTCATGCATATGCCAAAACTTATGTTTAAAAACAAGATTCGATCTCAATTTAATCCAATTTACATTTCAAAAAAATAAATAGGTTTGGAGACAGAGCGGAACGGGAGCAAAATTAAAACAGGAAAAATGTTTAAAACAGTCGGATTAAATTCGCCTTAACAGCTAAAGTATTAATATAAAATTGACCTTTGGGATAAGATAAGAGGCCGTGAGGAGAAAATATCAAACCTTAACTATTTCCGACTGTAAAGGGTCTTTCAATAGGGGCGATGATTTGTTCAATAAAGATTTCATGGTTTTTGTTTTGGGTGGCTCGCTAGGGGAAGGAACTATACTTTGTCCAACAAAAATAGTCAGTACAGGCAAGATAGGATGTTTGTCTCTCAGTCTGGTTGCAATGACTTACATAAATCGGTCCCTCTTTAAAGCTCTCACAGGGTTACCGTAGTGTGTATGATAATTCGCTATAACTCAGAGAGCAATTCTATTAGGGTTACCATCTTCCAATTTAAAATAAAAATATTGTGGAACGAAATAAATTCCGTTTATCTTTTTCCTTTTCTGGTAAGATAATAATAGACGCGTTTTTTAAGGATATCTTCAGTAGACCAACAAAATATATTAATTTCTTAACACAAAAAAAATATCACTGTAATCCAATTTATTCATTATAAATATTGTAAAACATAAACTTCTAATTTCTAATATCACTACTCAACTAATCCGATGAGTAATTAAGTCTTTAAGTCTCTTATTTCAGCCATTTTAAATGACTTGTTTTGGCTTGCTACAACCCCTTTCACTTGAGCCCAAACCAATTCTATTGGATTAAGGTCACAGTGATAAGGCGGCAAGGGAAGGACTTTATGTCCCGCATTTTGAGCCATTTCATCCACGACGTATGTTTCATAATTGGCTTTGTAACGTTTAACGATTTCAAGCAAATCTGCCTTAACCATATCATCCTCGAAACTTATCGCATTAGACCTCAACCACTTTTTTATTTCATCTTTTCTTGTGGAAGTGGATGGTGCTTTCTGGAATGATAGGAAGCATTGTCAGGCGTATTAAAATATCTTTAAACCATTTCTCGTACACATCAGCGTTCATGTCCTCGTGGTAGTCTCCGGTTTTTCCCGAAATGAAGCATAAAAGTCCTCCATGGACGAAACCTGTAGAACTTCCTCGTTGCGCCAGGTCTCATCAGTAAAATAAAATTTTTCTTTTCTTTTCTCTAATTTTTTTTTCTTCGTCTTCAAGAAATAATGTCACTTCTTTCCAACAACAGATTCTTTCGCTGACGTTTGACGAATTTAAGTCCAAGATCTTTTTGTAATATTGTATGCAAAGTTGATCTGCTTATTTTTGTTATATTTGCATTTTTTTGTACTTCCAATAAAATCTTGTCTAGCGTTGGAAGGTCATTATCCATAAAAAACTGATGGACTATCTGCCTAATAACACATTTGGCAAAATCATCGACCTTGCTCTTGATACCGGATTTATCTTTCTTCTTTGGTGGTGAATTGTGGCCTTTGATTGCTTTCTCCCTTAAAAGCCTGTACACAGTTCGTTCCGTAACAGAAAAAATATTAGCTGCATTTCCTACGGCTTCCGATTTACTTTTAAAAAGGCCATAGAAGTTTGCAGTTGCATCAACAATTTGTTGTTTCTTTTCTACACTTAGATCCTTTGAAGACTTTGTAGCCATGTTTCTCTTTATTCATATTTAAACAATAAAGTAAACCAATTGCTTGGATGCACAATCAGCGATTTAGATAACAACCATTGTTTCCGCCTTATAAACACAGTCAGGCGATTAGAATACAAAATTATATAACCATGACGCAATGTCGTATACCTAAACAGATGGTAAAAAAAACTTGTGCAGCTGCACAAAACAAATACAATCAAATTAAACCCGAATGGCAACACCCCACATAATAATTCGTTCTCAAAAGCTCCAAAACCGAAAGTTTTTTGACAAAATCCATAGAAAAACCCTTAATGATATGCTTCATTGTAGAGATGGTAATACTCTTCTGATGTGCTTCAGTCACACACACGACACACTGCTTATTTTGGTGGATGATACGAACACAAGACGATCATGCTCATTCTCCATTCGGCTGTGTTGGAGACTGGTTGTGCATGCGAATTTTAGGAAAATTACAACAACAATTCCTTGGTATGACAGTGGTTTGGTTTTTATTTCAGTGGCAATTCTTGCTTTTGAGTGCCGTGAAAATATCTACAGACACCACTCGTAGAAAAAATGCTCCTTCATAAGGCCTGTACTGACAATTTTTGTTGGATGAGGTATAGTTGTCTGGCAAGCGCCTATGTCAGCTTCCTTTTTCGAATCAAACAGTGACCGCTTCACGGGTTAAAAGGATTTCACCCTATCCTCCCATGGTGTATAAGCTCATGCTAATGGTACTATGTCAGAAAAGCTCAGTGCGGACAACAACTGTAGAAAATTTCAACTCAATCGGATGAACGTTGCTCAAACGCATAGAAGACGAACAGGCAAACATTAGTTTTTATATACGAAAACATGCAGTTGCAGGTAAACTGCTGCACCGATGTTGACCAAACTTAACCGAAACACTATCGGGCCAAACTGAAAATATGATCAGAGGCTTAGGAGTCTATAGCATAGCCACAAGCATACATAGGTACATAGGCAGGCACATAGATTTTTATGTATAGACGAATTAAAATCATATCATTTCTGAATGAACGACTCTATACTTATATTATTTTTGCTTCGTCAGTGGTGGCCATGTCCCCGGTGTGTCGGTCCGACCTAATATTCTCCAGTTTCAGGCAAAACAACCCCGAAACTGTTTCTTACGATATTTTAGCTTAAGATCACTTTCCTGAGCTTCTATGGTACTTTTATCTTTCTTCGTCTTGGCTGAATTTCAAGTGCTCCATGCTCGTAAGTTAAGGGTGTTTTTTTAAGCCAGTACTAACTCCAGACAATTATATCTATCATACCAATTTTTAGATTGCAAATTGACAGTATCATTTTTATACCCTATTCTAAGGGTATATTAATTTCGACGCATAGTTTGTAACATACCTTAATATTGCCCGTAGACCCCTAAAAGTTACTATATTTATGATCAGCATCGATAGTAATGTCGATCTAGCCAAGTCCATCCGCCCGTCCGTCGGCAAAAATTAGGCCATTAAAATGGGCCTAGAGAGCTGAAATTTTAACCATATACTCTCGAGGGTCCCGAAATAATCAAGTTTACGAATTTTTGAAATCCGCCCACAGACACGCCCACAAATTTTTCGAAAAAATCGAATTTTGAGCTAGAAAGCTGAAATTTTTTAATATGATCTATGACTCCTAAAACTGCTCGGGAGATAAAATTTTCAAAATCCGCCCACTGACACGCCCACAATTTAAAACAATTTTATTGAAAATCCAAAGTTTGAGATAGGGAGATGAAATTTATAATATATACTCTCTAGGGGCCCTTTTTGCTCATGTGTTCATTTTTTTTAAATTCGCTTACTGACACGCCCACAATTAAATAAAATAATTTTATTGAAAAACCAAAGTTTGAGCTAGGGAGCTTTTTTTTTACAAAAGCTCGGTTTTTTTGATAAAATCCTTTAAATATTATAGAACATATAAGTATATATATGTAGAGCGTTCTTAACAAAAACGCCCACTTATGAGGGATAGGAATAACAATAGGGTATCCAACAGTTCGCCCAAGCGGACTGTAGCCCGTCCCTATGTTTTTCCGTAGTATTTGCAATTTTATATTGATGTCACACACGCTTCAAAAAAGTTACCAAATTTGAGAAATTTGGACTCAAAAACTATAGTTATGTGTGACAAACTTACAGACCATTTGTTATGTTACACCCGACATATTCCTTCATCTAAGACCGCTATTCCCCATTATTGTTGACCGTTTTCTCACAACATTTTCCTTGCAAGATGCAGTGTCATTAAAACGCAGAAGAAGAGTGCGTATATTGCTAGCGTTTAGGGGAGTGTTGAAGAAAATCCAAATTTATCGACTCGACTTCGTTTACAACAGCTTGGTCTTTGTCCGTTCCCTTTCGGAAAAATTGTACGCAAAGATCTTAAAGGCTTACAAGATCCAGCTCGTGTAAGAATTGAAGTCGAATGACCATCGTTTGCACTGAAATTTCGTTGAATTGGCCCAACATCAACTGGCTGTTTAGTCGCAAAATTGCGTTTAGCGATGAGGCTCAATACGCCATTTTTTTTCAAAACTGAGATTTATCAGCGTGTTAACGGGCAACGCTATTCGCTATGGAGCCGAAATTAATGAATTGTTTTTTTCCCGATTGAATGGTATTAATGTGGTTCGAGCAGGATGGCTCTTCGTTCCATACAGCAAACGAAGCAATCAACTTATTGAAGGAAACAATCGATCAACGCATAAATTCGCGTAATTGACATGCAAATTTGCTCGGCTTGATAGCCTTCTATGCCTGCAACATGGGAATTTGACAACAGCGTCGTTGACGCCATCCAGGATCCGTAGTTATAAGTTTCCGTTGGTCTTCGGTAAGTCTTTGCTCTTTATTTCCAAAGTCGATATTTGCTACACGAAGATCTTCCTTGACCTTTTCTCTATATTTTAGCTTTTTGGCCTGCCTACCTACTACCGGGCAGAATGTGTCGGCATGGCGACCATTTGTGGAGTATTGCGGATCCTCCTCAGGTTCGAACGAATCCTTGCCTGGGGCAACTACCGAACGCTTTGGACCAGCCGCAGTCGAGGTGAAAGGCGATTGGCATTTCTTCCTCACGCTCACTTCCCCAGAGCCCGAATTTACTCTTTTACAGAACCTTATTGGAGCAGCCAGGTTTGAGGCGTATACTTTACTTGGTTGTCACCTGGTGTTTCGGGTTTTGACCTTATCAAGTCGAAAGGCAAATGGTATTACCCTCATCTGCTGTTTTGGCGGGTTCTGATGCAACCGACCCGACAGGCTATGGCATTTCACACACATTGGTGGTCGCTTAAATGCACTCTCACTCAAAACTTCGGGGAGGCTGTCTTCGGTGGCGAGTCATCGCGGGACTTGTCGCAGTCCAGAGAGTCAAGAGCGTTTTGAAGCCGTCGTTTTTCATTGTCTTCTAGGGTGTGTTGTTTCCTCAATTTGTTGATCGTGTTCTTGCGTTTTAAGGAGTTTTTTACCTCTCTCTTGGTAAAGTCAGTTTCCCTGCCAAAACCCTCTGTTCCTCGGGTTTCGACCATAGAAATGGTAAGAAAAAACATAGTAAACCCCCAAGACAATTCACAAAAAAAAAAACTTTTTATAGACCAGATCAGATCTTCTCAATTTTCAGTTATACGCGTACAGCTTGACATCCACAAACAAATTGAGAAAAGCAATAAACAAAAGAGGATGCATTCATAGAAGAACAGTTTTTTGCATGCTTAGTATTTCGCTGAGAAGTGGCACTCGGACCAAGGTACAAACGGATCAAGGTACAACATCTTCCATATACATATTAGGTCATTTACGGCCCATACAGGGCCCTCTACTTTCATGAGAAGTGGAGGGGACACTGAATCCGAACGGCAAGTTTGGGAAGCTTCGTATGACAATTTGATACTATTGGATGTTTGTCAGACGTTCGCAAGAGGTGCCAACAATACGCGGTATTCCCAAGTGGTCCCCCATCTAAGTACTAACCATGCGCAACGTCGTTTAATTGCGATGATCTAACGAGAACCGATTGATAAGAACAAATAAGAACATACCAAAAACCGAGAAAATCCTAGGAAATATCTTTGTCCTCTCATGTAAGTACTGTCACTGGACACAAAAATGCTGAGGTCATACCACGAAAATGGAACTTTGTACAAATGACCTGTGTAGAGGTTGCGGTAACGAAGATTTGCACGCATATAGCCCACACCATCTTTGTCATTGTCCAGCGCTCTGCTACCATTAGAAACACATTTCTTGTTACACATTTTTTCCAAGACTTGAAAGTCACATGTTTGGTTAGTCCGTAAACGCCTGGGTTTGGCTTGAGGTTCTATAGGTTTTTTTTATAGGTTCTTTGGTATCAAAACCTCTAGGGCACCACACACATCTAAGTTTGACGGGTGCAAGATTATCTTATTCCATCATACGTAACCTAACCTTCAAACTCGTATATGGTTCATTAAAATTTGTGACCACAGAAACCATTTCACAAACGTTACATGATGCATTTGCTGTTTGCTTTCAAAATATCGAAGAAAAATAGACTTGTGTTTAAAATGACCCGCAGTGAGACTTTATTATGAATTTGCAGAAAAGTTCATTGTTAATTCAAGAGGCAGATCATCAAACTCATTATAAGCAGGGCTGCTGCTGTCAATATTGTACTTCTGCAATGAAACAGTATTGGATTGATTGACTCATGAACCATATGATAATTAATTGAAACCGCTATTTCAATGCGCAAGTATTGTTACAACGACAAGTTGTGGTAACCCTCCCAGGAAGATGCAATTCCGCAAAACCAGATTGTGATTGATTTGAGACGTCAACTGCTCGGTGGAATGTTTCTTCTCTCAGGAAAGGCGAACATAAATGGAAAGACTAAAATGCGCCCGAATCGCTTCAGATACGTCTTGCTTTTACTCCTCATTTGTTGTTAATTGACTTCCTCCGGATAAATATCTCTCAGAAGAGTATACCAAAATTGGCTTGTTTTGATACACAAACATCCTTATAGTACTTCTTAAAAGCCTTTTATGATCAGACAACAAAATGTTATCATAACTGCAACGGACCTTCGTGAATTGGCATGCCTCTTGCGGTGCGTCACAAACACCAAATCCCATAATTAAGTCTTCAGTCTCTGACCCATTTCCAATCAAAGAATAAGTAAATTACCCGCACTTAAAAGCTTTCAAAATCATTTAAAAGAACAAAACAAGGGAGCGAAATGTATTCTAAACAAAGAGGGGCCGACAGACAAAACCCTTTGACTTGCGCTCATTAACATTTAATTAACAGACACCAAACAGGCACAATGCAAACAGCCAACATAAGACAGATACACGCCCTCGTTTGGTCCGATTCCCAAAGGAACTTTTTCATCTCAGAAGTAAGCTGATTTACTTTTTTTGTTGCCCTCCTTTGGAAGCTTAATTAAATTTAGTTTATCTGTGAACGAATTTTCGGGGCACAAATCTTCAGAATGCTTCATCATTCATTGTTCGTTGCGCTCGAGAAAGATGCCCTTCGCGTCGCCATCTTGTTTCACCAGCATCTGGCACCTGGTTTCGCCCCGCAACTTCTGCAATTCATCATCATTTCTTTAATTGACTCGAAAATATATAGAACGAGTTGCGCCCCGCTCGCAGCTCTTACTTATTCACACACATTCGGGCTCTTTTGCAGCTACATTCTAACGACTGCACCAGTTAAATGTTTCTTCCCCCGCCATCTGAAGAAACCTGCACAAAATTCCGACCATGAAACCTGAACATGGCTGCATAGTGCATGTAGATGGCGCCAAATGTATGCGACTACAAAATTGAATTAAATTCTTCCCCCGATCCAACTTGAAAGTGATACATTTATTTTTTAGTTCTATTTTAATTTGCACTGAAAGCGAACACACAAATTGGTTCGCCTTCCAGAGACCGATTGAGCAGCTGCCTCCCACTTGGGTCCACGATAATTTTCTTCAATCTGATGCTAGCGAGTAAAGTCAACAAGCCATGCCATGGCCCACCGCCCACCACCATCTGGTGGTGTTTTCAAGTTGCCACTTGAGATTTTCGGTTCTAAATGCGTTCGCTGATAATTTACAACTTCCGAAAATGATTTGGAAGAACTCTGTGCACAAGCATTGTTGATAAATGGCCTCTTGGCGTGATTCCATAACATGGCGGACGCTGTGGTTGCGGGTCAAAGTTTTTCGGTAAATATACAACATACTGGTGCAAGTCGTTGAGTATCTTGAAGATACATTTCTCGTGTACAAATATTTTTTGTATCATTACGATAATTTAGTCGAGGCTTCAAGAGGCGGATTATCGGGTCTTACCATGGCAGCGGAGTATTGAACTTAAGCATGTGATTACTCACAACACGGCGCGACGAGGTAAGTGGAGAAAGTTTGTTTCAAAAAAAAAAATATGTGGCTTCTTTTGCGGGAGCAATAATGTAAGGCACAGTTGTGTTTCTCTTTCTGGTCTTAAAATTCTGTATCTTGGTTGGGTGGTAATCATGGTCTAATGTGGATTATAGAAGGAGCGGCTCAATTCAATTACATGAGATACGAGCAAAAGGTATTTCTTAGAGAAGAAAGAAATGAAACACGAACTCGGGTAGTCGAATCTAGTGAAATAGGTGGGATTCAAGTTTTGAATCACATAGAAATGTTTACGATGTTTTGTAGTAACGCCCAAATGGATTTGGATATTTCCAACGCCCATGAAAATCTCGAAACATTTTGTTTTTGTAAAATGTTTCATCATTTTGAGTGTTATTTCCTTGCCAAGGTTCGTTTTTATAACAAGTGGAAAGGCAAATAATACCCTCAACATGAAATATCACCTAAAACAATCAAGACAAATTGAAACATCGCCTTCAAATATAGAGCTGACAGAGGCGCGGCACTTTGGCGCCTTTTTGCAAAATGCAATTTCCGTGTGTGCTTAAAATCCTTAAAAATGCAAGTGGTCATACAAACATTATTTTTACATGTAAAAATGTATTCTTAATTAGTTTAGTTTACTTTAGTCTATTTTATCAAGTTACAATAATACTTTAGTTATTACTTGATAATAATATAATCTGTAATATAAAAATGATTCGCTGAATGTGTTGCTAAGCGCAAATCTCGAGAGCAGCAGAACCGATTTCGCTAATTCTTTTTTTTTATAATATTCCTTGAAGTACGAGGATGGTTCTTACGGAGAGAAAATTTTAAAAAAATTGCCTGAAAAAGTCTAAAAACAATACTTTTCTATATTCATACACTGCAATATCCCATTATATTTTGGCAAGGTGAAGAAGGCTTTGATTTCTCAATCAAGAAGAGAAAATTTTTAAAAATTGCCTGAAAAAGTAAAAAAACAAAACTTTTCTATATTCCCATACAAAAGATTCGTAATAATACGTAAGTCAATTTGAACTATAAAACCATACCATAAAGTTTATCCCATTATATTTTGGCAAGGTGAAGAAAGCTTTGATTTCTCAATCAAGAAGAGAAAATTTTTAAAAATTGCCTGAAAAAGTAAAAAAACAAAACTTTTCTATATTCCCATACAAAAGATTCGTAATAATACGTAAGTCAATTTGAACTATAATACCATACCATAAAGTTTACCTAAGTGTTAGTGGAGGGGTTCCGGGAAGGCAAAACAATTTAGTGACGTTAGTATCGTATAAATATTAATGCCAATATTTGTCAATATTTATACGATGGTAAAATGTAAATTGTCTGTGGTAAAATGTCACTTGAAATGTAAAAGCCACAAATTTCTATAAAATTAAAAAAGTGTTGTGTGTTTGTGACTTACTAAATATGCCTCCTATAAGGCGGCGGATAAATTTAGGCAGGAGAACCCGAAATGCAACGAATCAAATTAATTATCAATCTAATCGTATTGCCCAGGAACGTGAAGATCGCAATGAACGTGAAAGAATTCGGTTTTAAACTTTTCACCTTACCTGAGAGTTTTTGTCAGTTAACGCAATCAAAAGCTGAACCTTTGTATATACACTTTATAGTAGTCTCACTTCGTGTATACGACGACTACGCCACCATACGACGTAAGTGAGTCATTAGAAAAAGCTATATATAAACTAGCATATTGTAGAACCTTTTCTACAAAATGCTAGTATGCCTTTGAATATGCGTATTCGTGGTTATTTTTGTTGTATTCCATTCTCCTCATTTATCGAATTTATTTTTTTTACTTCTCATGATCGGGGTATAATGTGTTCGTCAGAGGGGTGCGGGATATGGTTGGTAAATTATTTGTTGTTTTTAATTGAAGTTTTTCATAAATGTGTGGTTTGTCGTTTATTTATCGAATTTATTTTTTTACTTCTCATGATGGGGATATGATGTGTTCAAATTCGAGAGGGGTGCGGTATATGGATGGTATATTAGTTGTTGGTTTTGATGAAAGTTTGGGGTAGGTCATGGCATATTACAAGGAGGCGGTAGCATTCATCAAAGAAAAGGGGTATTCATTCATAATCGGTATCAAAAATCATATTATGTACATATTGCGATTGCATTATGTTGTACAATTAAATTTCCGAATATTATGTATAAGCAGAATTTTTTCATTTGGTTTTCCACAAACAACTGATTTCGACAGTTTGGGCAGGTAAATGTAATTGATTAATGTATTCTTTTCGATACTTTACTCGACACAAACTGTGCATAACTTAAATGTTTTGTACACAGTTTTATGAATAAGGATTTATGCATAAAGGCTGGAGAAATATTTAAACACTGCATAAGAAAATATGCATTCATTTCAAGAGGTTAAAGCGAATTCTATTGAAGAATGCTCTAAGCGTTGATGGGTGTGTGGAGTAAGTATGGAACCGGCACTAGCGGTTGACCACTTCAAATGCAAAAATTAGTAAATATTACTGTAGTTTATATTTTTTTTTTATAATAGCCACGGTTGAAATATCTCACCTTCAGAATATCCATTTTGTGAGTCGAAGAGGTGTAGAGAGTTTTAATTTTTGTGAGTCTATCCCAGGAAAATATCATCCCGCAAAACACCGGAAATCGGGCGCGTTTCTTGGACGTTAGGACAAAAGCTTTCAAGATGTTCTACTACGGGACTTTTGTTCTTTGGCGAAGATTTGAACGGTAATGTCGGTTAGTCAAACGAAGACTAAAAGAAGTGCTATGGAGAACTGGGATACTGCACCAGGATCTCTCCGGGTGAAGGTATCCTAAGCATGTGCAAGTCATAAGGTCTTATCGTTCTCAAACAAGGCCGTCACCTGGTCACTTACAGCAGTGGCGGAACCAAACCCAGATTGATTGCCATTTGGTAGCACGTTTGCGTTAAAGATCGCCAAGTGATCTTGGACGATCGATGCAATCGCCCAACAAAACCGCCTCTTCCTGACAGACATTTTTATGGCGGCGGGGACGAACAGAACCAAACAAACAAAAGTGTTTGTGAGAATCAAACGGTACAATCTGGACAAAAAAAAGCCAAGCATTTATTGCAAATATGCAAAATTATCTCCATCGCATCCTCAACAAAGTTGTCAATACGGCAAAGAAACATGGTGGTGGGCAGATGAAGCTAAAGCAGTGATTAGTGACAAAAAAGTGTCATTGAAAGCTTAGTCAAAGTACTCCACTAATAATGGTGATGAAAAAGGTCTCATTGGATTGGAATACAGACTTTGCAAGAGGCTCGCAAAGAGCAAGTGCGCTCAAAAGGTAAAGTTTGTGGACGGTCTATCGGTAGTGAGAAGACAATTCTTCTTCGGCTGCTGATAGAAACCAGGCTGTCCACAAACTCCGCCAAAGCAGCTTGAACAGGAACACAACCAATTTCAAAATGTGCCGCTGAGAGAAGATGGAATGCCCAGGAAATCCGTTCGCCAAAGTTCATAAACAATGCTCAAGGGCTGCTTCTTGTGGATGACGAAAAACTACTAATTGAACAATTTCCTCGGATATATTTTCCGAAAGCCGTTTCTAACACTGAAGAAGTACACGACATTATTGTTGAAGAAGTAAGGAAGGCGGTCAAAGACTTAAAAAATCGAAAAGCTGTTGGGCCGGACAAGATACCCTCTGAGTTCTGGAAATAGATGGCAGACATCGGGTCCAAATAGCTCATGATTCTCATCTCCAAACTGATGAGTGGCGATCCAATGCCTAACCCGTGGAGGGAGAGTTTTCTTCTTATTTTGTACAAAGAAAAGGCGATACGCAAGACTGATAAATACGTCTTAAGTTCAATCATATTGCCCTTGATTTATCTGCTTGAAGGAAAAGTGACGGACCCTAATTGGTATCAGTTATTTTTTGCTGGCGATGGATTAGCGAGGTTCAAACGTCCCTGCAAAGAGCAAGATGTTAAATGTGTCACTGGGCTCACCTGAATGTTTAAATTGCAAAGATGATGAACGGCCGATGTTCGCCCAGCTCCAATTGTCTTAAGAAGTGTTTTTTTGGCATTTTAAAAATAAATAAATAATAAAATTGGAATAAAAAAAATATTGATCGTATAGGTAGAAACCTGCAGCATGGCGCAATACTGACACAAAGTAACATGTCATTTCTTTGTAAATTAGATTGAATATTTCTGAATAAATTACAAAAGAAATGATACAAATCGGAACATTTTTCGACAAGATATAGCCAAAATAGTAACAGTCTAAAAAGCGATAAGCTTATAATTTCTTATTTGAGGAAAAAGACTGAAATCAGATTTTATTAAATTTTTCATTTCAAAACTTTTTGTTTCAACCTACATGCTACTTGCCTAGGTGACGATGCGATGTTAACCCCCACAGCATTTTGGGCGCCTTAAGGCAATATATTCAACATTTCAGCTTTCTAGCTCACAAATTTGTTCTTTTGAAATTGTGGGCGGATTTTAAAAATTCTTAAAATTTATTATTTCGGGACCCTAAAGAGTATATGGTTTAAATTTCGGCTTTCTAGCTCCAGTGTAAAGGCCTTAATTTTCGACGGACGGACGGACGGACGGACGGACGGACGGACGGACATGGTGGATGCACATTACTATGGATGCTGACCACGAATATATTACAAAAAATTGCAAAACGACAGGTGACCTGCCTCAATATTAATGTATGTCATCAATTCGCTAATAGATAAATATACCTATCCATCAACTATTTCTTTGAATAACGGCTGATACAACACAAATTGAATATTTCCGAATTAAATACTGAAGAAATTATATAAATCGGTACATTTTTGAACGAGATACAGCGAAAATAGCAAAAGTCTAAAAATCCATAAATTCATAATTCCTTATTTAATGGAAAATACCGAAATTAGCTTTTATTCAATTTTTCCTTTCAAACGAATCGCCTCTTTCATCATACATTCTACTCGCAGACGACAAAGCCTGATTTCTAATTTTTCCATCCCTCTCATCCTACATACTATTTGCCGAAGCGACGCAACAATACAAATCATCAAAAGTATTCGGCTGTTACACAGAAAAATAAATACTTACATAATATCAGAATGATTCGATAAAGAGAGACAGCAAAATTTAAGACACAAACCTTTAAACGCCACCACTTTTGCTCCCGCCTCTGTCGAGTTAAACGTTTTCAAATTCGTGTTGATGAGACTACTATAGACCTCTCTAATGCATTGATGTTAGGGGAATTATATTGAAAAATAAAGACAATTTAAATTGAATTCGCATTTTCCTTCATATCGATACCGAGAATATATTGAACGCCCCTCGTATATACAAAGACTGAACTCATTCAAAGAGTGTTTCCAAATGTTACTCAAAATTACTTATTTCATGATTGGTTGAGCGAACGAGCTATACTGGCTGCCAAAAACACTGATATAAATGTATTAAATTTCAAAATTCAAGATGACATTCCTGGCGAAATGAGGATATATAAATCAGCTGATACGGCAACTGATGAAAATTATGTCGTGAACTATCCACCGGAATTTTTAAACTCACTTGATTTGCCAGGATCGCCGCCTCGGAATCTTCAAAAAAAGGTTGGATCTGTAGTTATAATGTTGCGAAATATTAACCAACCGCAACTTTGTAAGGGCACACGATTAGCGATAAAAAAATTACTGAATAACGTAATAGAAGCAATCATATTGAAAGGAAAGTATAAAGGAGAAGACGTTTTGATACCCCGCATCCCAATGATTCTGACTGACGTACCATTCGAGTTTGAACGACTACAGTTCCCAGTACGGCTTGTTTCGCTATGACTATAAACAAAACCCAGGGGCAGTCATTAAGTGTTTGTGGTATTAATCTAGAAAACCCATGTTTCTCGCGTGGCCAATTGTAGGTTGCCTGTTCCCGTGTTGGAAAACCATCTGCTCTGTTTGTTTACGCTCCAGTTTGTTTACGTTTAAAAAAATCAAAAATTAAAGAATCGACTGTCAGGCGGCACGAAGTTCGTCGGGTCAGCTAGTATTATAATATAAATATTATAAAGAAAAATAAATACACATTGCCACCATTAAAGTTACTCAAACGGTATTGGTTTCTCTTAAGCACTGGTTCGTTAGCAGAATAATTTGTTCATTCTGGTACGGAATGTTAAAAAACAATCGGTTTCTAAACATCCTCGCAGGAACATTGAAGTTAATTAAGGCAAGGAATATCGGAACAATCAATATGATTTGTCAATACGTCACGAATGAACATAACTTCAGAGAACTTTCTTCGAATGTTGAGACGCAGGATACCAAATAACTTGCACCTTGTTCCATAGGAAGGCATATCCATGTCCCAGCGAAACCTTTTCACTAACACTCTTGTAAAACGTTTTTGTATTTTTTCTATTCTGAATGAGTGAACTTCATACAAAGGGTTCCAAATAGTATCACAATATTCAAGAGTATATCTAACAAACGCAAAAAACAGACATTTCAACGTGTGTGGATTGCAGAACTCATTTGAATTGCACAAGATAAATCCCAACATGGAATTACCTTTTCCAACTAAAAAGTCTATATGTTTTACGACATCAAGTTTATATTCCAAAATTACCCCAAGGTCTTTCCTAAAGGTTACACTTCAAAGAAATGTACTCTTTATTTTATAAGAGAAGTTAATTGAAGAACGATTCCGACAAAACGTTAAACTTTGACATTTTGCAATATTAAGGTGTTAGGAGTTAACCAAACACCAATTCGATAATCTCTCAAGATCTTCTTGTAATGACATGCAATCATGTTGAGTTTTTATACACCGAAATGCTTTCAAATCATCCTCATACATAAGACATTTAGAGTTTCAAAATACGTTTGGAATATCATTGACAAATAACAAAAAAAGAGCGGGCCAAGATGACTTCCTTGCGGCACACCCGAGGTAACATTTATAGGTAACGAGAGAATCTTATTTATTCGAACATACTGAAGAGGACCCTTTAGGTATCGTTTGATCCAGTTTAAGAACATAGAGTGGAATCCTCTTTCGTTTAACTTCATAAGTAATATATCATGACTAACCCGATCGAAAGTTTTGGAGAAGTCTGTATAGACAACATCAAATTGATACCCTTTCTCAAGTCCGTTTAATACGTAGTTGGAAAAAATTGTAAAGTTTGTGCTAGTAGATCTACCAGCAACAAAACCATATTGATATGGAGAAAAAGTACTTTTAAGAATTTGAGTTAATCTTACAGAAATCAGTTTTTCAAAAAGTTTTGGAATTGTATTAATCTTACAAATGTGGCGATAGTTAGAAACTTCCTGCCTACTTCCTGATTTATAAAATGGTGTAATTATAGAACGCTTCCACTTGTTTAAAAATTTTCCACTTTCAAGTGAACGATTAAAAATTATTTTTAAAGGTACAGCAAATACTTTCGCACACCTATGTAAAATAATAGGAACAATTCCATCCATATCTAGCCGTGTATCCACCTTAATCTTAGTTAAAGCTTGTTCAATTTCTGAAGTTGAAATGTTTAAACTACCAATGCTCAAATGGCTATCAGAGTTATTTAATTGATTAGCAAGAGGTATACAAGAAGAGCTATTTAAATAAACGGATTGAAAATGGTTAGCAAAAAAGTTGCATACAACTAAAAGATCAGAAGATGATATGCCATCGTGACGCATTAGATTAGGAATACCATTAGATTGTTTTTTAGCATTTATAAATTTCCAAAAACCTTTTACTCTTGACTTTTAAATCACTTTTAACAGCTAGTAAATACTGATTGTAAAGGAATATATTTAGAGTATCGAAATTCTTTTGCAATATTCGATATTGTTTGTAAATTTCTCGATCATTGTCGAATCTGTGAAATTGCTTTAAAGCTTTATTTTTTTTATTATTGAGATTGATTATTCTTTTATTAAACCACACTGGTTTTGAACCACTTTTTATTTTTGCTATATATAACAAATATTTTATGGTCCTCTGGTCATTTTTTGACTACCTAAAATTTAAAGAATTAGGACTGTTTTCTATGATAAATTAGGTAGAAATTACCTATTCATTTTTATGTTATGTTGTGTAATCCTTTTTATTTAATGCAACAAAAATGTTAGGTACCTATACATATTATCATCACAAAAGAAGTAGTTATATAAATATAAAAAAAAATAGTTTAAATAATTAGTTATAATTCAAATTATTATGTGTTTTGTTTCAAGCATAGCTATCATTTTTATTTATTTAAACCATCTGGTTTACAGTATCCATTGCCATTGATTAGTTATAAAGCTAATACGTAATTGATAAGTCATAGACACTACTTGTATTTTAACAAACAAATTAGTTTAAAAGAACTTAAAAATGGAAATTTCCTACAATGATCTAGTTGAAAATTTTTTGGATAAAAAGCACACAGAAGAAGAATTGATCACAGGTGTAAAAAATAAATATAACATTTTAGCTGACAATTGGTCACTTGAAGGAATAGCTAAATTCGATAAAAGGTTGTCATCATTTTATCTAAATGCTAAGTCAAAATGGAATGCAGCCAATAGAACAAAACTCGTATTTTTAAAGAAAAATGATCGTTGGTTGTCAAATGTTCTTTGCATTGATTTTGAAAGGACAGATGAAACAGATAATTTACCAAGTACATAAAATAATTATAGAGGAAAGCCAAGGAAATCTATAAAGGAGTGCTCGTCATTTATCAAGAAACAGAAATTGATCAATGCTACTGAAGACATAACTACTGAAAATCTTTCAACAGCCTCAGTTATAAAGTAAAATAAGGATCATGAGATGGGAACGACCATACCACGTCGAGTTAATCGGTTCTCATCAGATCACCGTAATTAAACGACGTTGGGCGCGGTAAGAACGTAGATGGGGGACCGTTTGAGAACAACCGTGTGTCATTGGCCAGTCCCATCTACAGAGTTGAGGTAGATAATTATACGTGGTATCACAATGGACCTAAATTGGTCTAAGTGTGTCGGCTTCTGCCGACAGCCACATAAACCTAACCTAACCTAACCATCATGAGATGGGTAAGGCCGATATAACCAAGGCAGTATCGGTAGCAAGACCACTTAGACTTAAAAGGATTAGAGGAAGCATTCGCAATCCTCAAAGAGATCCTATTAAATATGACAGGGCAAACGCCTTAGCCTTGTTTATGGATCTGGGACTAACAAAAGAAAAGTATGAAATTTTAAGAAGTTCGTTAATGAGAAACAGCGTAAATGTTCTCCCATCTTATAAGACACTCCCGAAAAAAGCATCAGTTCCAGATAATTGTGAAGTAACAGAAACATCTGCCAGAGTCAGCCTTAAAGACATCTTGGATCACACCTTGTTATGTTGATGTGCCACTAAAATAAAAAAAAGGAAAATTTTTGCAACACCAACAAAATTTAAATGGTTCTTTTTTTCCTCTACTGTTTCACTTGAACTAGTTTCTTAATACTAATATTTTAAAGTAAAATACTTCTTTTACCTTTTTGGATAACAATTTTTTTTTTAACATGAAAATCTGGAACACCATATAAAACATTTTTCTTTAATTTTATTATTTTATAGCACTTTACATACTTTCTCTATACCTTGACTTAAAATGTACCACTGAAGTACTCGTAGTATATTTTCACTCTAATGAGCAGCAAAATAATAATAAAAGGCATTTGATACACATGCAGAAATATTCAAAAAAATTATCGATTGTTTACTTTTACGCACCACTGCGACAGTCAATATGCGCCACTGTGCGCCGGCAAGACAACTTGCACCAACCCATAGCGGAACGAAGTTGCATGAGCAGTAAGAACTTTGCAGAGTAAAAGGTGAACTCCCTTTAACCCAACATGAACTGCAAATAACGCCCAAATTTTACAAAAAGAACTTCCATTGAAATTTGTTAGGCTATAATGCGTTTTAATCATTTTGGTGATATGGAGTTTTGGGTGCAAAGGAATGTCTTGTTGGGTTTTATTTCCATCTTGTTGTGTATTATTGGGCGTTAGGCATTTTTTTAATTGTGTTATTTCTAAATAGATTTGAGAGTTATTACGTAACGCCATGTTTAGACCTCTCTAAGGATGCAAATAGTTTGTAACATTGAAATCACCATCGAAAGATACGAGCATGTGGATCTAGCCAAGTTCATCGGTATGTCCGTTTCCAATTTAGGAGTCTTTAAATTTGAGCTATGAAGCTCAACTTTCGAACTAAGGCTACCTGAGTAGTACAAAAACCCCCATAGATATCCACCACTACATTAACTGTTTTACTAAAACCACTTACCCGTTCAAGATCGCTTACCATAAACTTCGCAATTACTTGGGTTTGATTTGATTTTGTATGTTTTCCCCAATAAACATAGGGACGGGCTACAGTCCGCTTTCGCTGTTGGATACCCTATTCTTATTTTCTATCCCTCATAAGTGGGCGTGACGTGGTTTTTCAATAAAATTGTTTTATTTAATTGCGGGCGTTTCAGTGGGCGGATTTTTGAAATTATATCTCCCGAGCAGTTTTAGGAGTCAAAGATCACATATGAAAAATTTCAGCTTTCTGGCTCAAAATTCGATTTTTTCGATAAATTTGGTTGAGTTTGCGTCTGATTTCAAAAATTCTTAAATTTGATTATTTCGGGCTCCTAGGGAGTATATGGTTAAAATTTTAGCTCTCTAGGTCCAATTTAAAGGCCTAATTTTTCCCGACAGATGGACGGGCGGACGGACGCACGGACATGGCTATCTCGATATTAAGGTATGTTACAAACTATGAGTCAAAATTAATACACCCTTAGAAGGGTATAAAAAGCTGGAAATATATGAAATGCATTTTGTATTGGGAGAACATCCTGTGCCGGGAAATAACTTCACGGGTAATAACTATACATTTTGCAATAACTTCACCTCGAGTGGGAAATAACTTCAGTTTTTTTGTGAAGTTATTGCCCACCGATGGTGAGCTAGACCCCAAGCGGGGGGATTGTATGCATTGCACTGTTTATGGGATTAGTTGCGAAATCGCAAGCGAAACACTGCACCTTTGCATGAGGCGGACGCCTATAAAACAACACGCACCCACCCTTAGCAGAGCATCGAAGTTGCGTGAGCGAAAGAAACGGGTTAAATGCATTTATAGCACGAAGCGGGCCCCCTAACATTCGAAAAAGTAAGAAGAGTTGTTTCTGATGTGTTTTCCTAATCACTTTTTCTGGAAAAATGCTGGCCATTTACACTAAAATTTCACACAATTTTCTGGGTTTTTCTCCAAAAAATATTCTGGTGTAATTTTCGGGAGCGATATTAATTATTATTTTGCTACTTAAATTTATTTTGTTTCTTTGGAAATTATGGAAAAAAATTGATTAATAATACTGCAATAAGTGGGTGCGCAAAAACGTTGTGATGACTAAATGTGAACATAGATGCTGTGCAATATCACATCTACTTGTACATTTCAGCATAGGGAAAGTCTACAGTCCGCTTGGGCGAACTGTTGGATACCCTATTCCCATTCCTATCCTTCATAAAGTGAGCGTGTCAAAAATCTTAGTACCGGGAAGTTGTTTAGAAGGGTCTACATATTTTGTTATGCAACATTTAAAGGATTTAATCAAAAAAACAAAGTTTTTGTTAAAAAATTCGCCCCTTAAAAGCGGGTATGGCAGAAAACATTATATAAAGGAATAGTTCAAAACGACTTTATTTGCATATATTGCTAAGAATAACCGTTTTTTTTAATAGTGGAAGTGTCAGTGGGCGGGTTTTAAAAATGTTTATACACGAGCATTAAGGGCACCTAGAGAGTAAATATATTAGTCATGAACGGCCCATGCAGGGGCCAAAAGCTAGTTTCTTTAACCATTTGCTTGAGCGAAGTGGCAGGGACCTCCAATTTTAAGCCGAATTCGAACGGTAAATTTGAAAAGCTTCTCATGACAATTGATTCTCTTGGATATTGACGTTCGCGAGCAGTGGAAAAAACTTTTAGGAGTTACTTCTCCACGCTGGGATTTGAACCGGAAACCTTTAGATCAGCAGCCTAACACCTTAGCACCTGCGCCACTGGGCCCACATTAGCACATAGAGAGTATACATTCCAAATTTCAGCTAAAAAAATAAATAAGTAAATATTAGGCATTAACGGCCCATACAGGACCTAAAAACCTAGTTTCTCCAACCACTTTCTTTGCGAAGTGGAAGGGGGACCTACAATTGTGAGCCGAATCCGAACGGCAAGTTTGAGAAGCTTCGCATGACAATTGATACTCTTGGATGTTTGTCAGACGTTCGCAAGAGGTGGGGCAGTGGAGAAAAAAACTCCAGATGTTAACTGGCACCGGCGGGAATAACCATTCAACATCATCATCACTGCGCTAACCAAATTTCAGCCGCATTTCTCGAACTTTGACTTTTCGATAAAATTGTTTTTTTTTTTTTGTATTGTGGGCGTGTCAGTGCGCACATTTTAAAAATGCTCACACTTGATTATTTCGGGCCTCTAGAGAATATATTACTTCAGCTTTCTAATTCGAGTTTTAGGGCCTAATTTTTGCCGAAGGGCGGACGGACGGACATGGCTAGATGGACATTACTATCGATACTGATCACGAATATAGTAAATTTATATAGGGGTATACCGGCAATGTTAAGATATGCTACAAACTAAGAGTCAAAATTAATATATCTACCCTTAGAATAGGGTACACAAAAAGTGTAAAGAAATGTGTCCCCACTGATTCAGCAAACTAACCCAATAGGCTTTTCATTGAAACGAGCAATATTCTTAGTGTTTCAAAAAATTTCAGTAATTTGTTTTTTAAAACGCACTCACACCCAGCTTCTTTTTAAATTTGACAATTTTTTTTACCACTCTTCGAGTTCCAATAAAAGTCATTCCAAATCCTCAAACTGTTAAAGCACAACACAAATCAAATATTTATTCTTAATGACAATTAAAAAAATAAAATAAAATTAAATCAATGTTGGATCTCCTTTGAACTGTGCCTCCAACAACCACACGCTTTATAAATGAAAAAATAAAGATAATCAGATAACTTAAGTGGGTGTTCAATAACATTGCAAACACTGGCAACTTTTACCCAAAAAACGAAATCTTTCCATAGGCAAACAAAATGTGAAAACAATTGCCTGGTCCGTGTCATGCTCAATTATACCCACTTAACTGACGTTAATCTCCCTCTGCCCACAGAGCTACCAACTAGAGCTATTACCACACCACAGTCACTGGACACATCACCACAAACCCCCAACATCTTAAATTAAGTCAAATTGATACTGTACACCCATAAGGAAGACATAGCACATACATTCACGCTCGTTAATATTAATTTCGTGTGCAAAAGGACGATCCTTTTGTGGCAATGGATGGATGACTGTAGCACCCCCGACAAAAATACCAACCGGAAAAAAATTAATTAAAAATGTATCCACGTAATGAAGTCAAAATTAACAAAATTGACGAATGCATCAGCATGGTGATTTTAATCATCATCATAGTCGTTTGGTTTTTTCTGTCGTCGTCGTGGTTGAAACACAAATACGAGTACGAGTACTCGCGGTACAGAGTTTGCATCATCTCTATGATTGGTCTTGTGCACGTGAATGAAATACAGTGGCACCAACATCGTCATTGCCGTCATCATCATTGTCATCCGTAGCAGAGGGATAATCACTGTTACCTACTCTTCCAACTACAGTGGCACTGGCGTCATCTGCCACTATAACAGCGAATGCAAAAGAATCGCTGCACAGATATAAAAAAAAAACTCAAATAAACGAGGAACGAAATTAAATCGAAAATTAAATCGCCGCTTGACGCAGCCTTAATGAGCGCATCCAATGGTAAACATTAGGTAGGTTCGTCGGGACCTCAGCCTTTATTCAGACTGCAAAATGAAATTATACTTTGTGTGCGGAGTTTGATTCGTATATATTTCATTAATTTATTCAAGGATTTGGTGGGAAAAGGTAGATACTATAAATTCGTTCACTAGTCCTCTTGCAAAGCGTGTGAAAATCACATAAGCGCCGACAATTTATGCTCAAAAACGCTTGTCAAAATTAAATTTGAACTGCTGGACTTAAAAAACAACAAAACACATTTTTCAATCGACAAATGTAAAAGCAGTTCCCAAAATGATTAGCTATTTTTGGAGCGAGTAGAATGAAGTGGAGGGGTGCAATTGCACGGCGACTCTGAATTATTCGGCGAACGTGAGAAATAATGTCTGCCAATATTATCGCGCGGGAGCGGCAACAATCCTAGAAGTTGAAAGATATGACTTGATTAATTTCTATTACTTTTTTTAAAGTTACCTATGTATATAAAACCTTTAAGTTTTCCAGAGGTTTGTAAAACTTTTTATCCAAAAATATCCAAGAAAGAGGAGTCATCGAGTCTCCCCTTCTTTCGTTTTTAAAATTCCATTTTTTTGTAACTTATTGTTGATATAAAAATGCCCGTGCGGCGACCGGCTTTGAAAGAACAGCGCTTGTCGTAAAAGGTTGCTTAGTGGAGAATTTAGGAAACTTAAGCATTCAGGTGAGTCCAGCGACACATCAAATATGGTTAGTGTGCATGCAACCGTGGATTTAGATGACTAGCAATTTAAATACACAATCAGCTCTGTGTCGTGGAATGCTTAAAGCGAGCAACTGTCACGAGCAGAAATTTGCCGGCACTAAAAGTGCTCTCACAGGCTCATCATTTAGTGCAGGTGTTAGTAAGGACAAAGCAATTAGAAAGACAATAATAATTATGTACCTATAAAATACTAACACAGACACAAATCATGCATTAAGGCATTATTACGCAAAATATTTCTCAGCTTAATTTTACTAACATTCAAGTCAATCACATGATCATTTAGACTATAGATTCTACTCATGCGACTAATAGGCTCATTCCCCTCTTAATTCGTTCTCTGATGATTGCTAAACAATAAATCAATACTACGTAAATTATGGGCAGCCTTCGTTGAGAAAGGGGTAACATTTAAAGGAGCTTGATACGTTGACTGTAAGAAGGAAGGTTAAATGGATCAACCCATGGGAGATGGGAGTCCTCTGAGTGCAACTCGAATAAATTTTCGTTGAATGGCCTCTATTCGATTTGAATGAATGTTGTAGAACGGTGTCCAAACTTGTGAGGCATACTCTAGAATCGGACGGACAAAACAGTTGTACAATGACATAAAAACGAATAGGTAATTAAATTCTTTCGCCCACCTTTTTACGAAGCCCAGCATAGAATAAGATTTATTAAGAATAAAATGGATATGCTTAGCAAAAACCAGTTTGGGATCGAAATAAACCCCAAGATCCTTAAAATTATCAACATTACAAAGAATATGTTGAGACAAAGAATATTAAAAGGTGGAAGGGATAGTCTTTCTAGAGAATGTCATATGTTGACATTTAGTTGGGTTCAGGGATAAACCGTTTTTATCACACCAATTGGCGAAGCCATTAATGTTTGATTGAAGAAAAATTCTGTCTTGCTGACTAGTGATAGATTTATATATTTTCATATCATCAGCGTAGATCAGGATATTACTGTGATTTATACATGCCTTAACATTCCTAATGGCTAGTATAAAAAGAATTGGTCCGAGATGACTTCCTTGGGCAACTCCAGACTGAGCTGTGAAAGATACAGATATCGATCCTCTAAATTTGACTTGATAAACCCTTGATCTAAGGTATAAAGATCACCCGTATTGTAAAAGAAAGATCAAACAATAATTAATAATGCACGTGCCAAGTCGAAAAAATCATGGATCACACAAATGCAAAACGACCAACATTTCATTGGAATCATGAAATGATTCGAGACCGGGAGTCCTGCCAATAGTCATTAAGGTCAAACCGGAGAGCCATAAGCGTAGCAGTATAGGGATGCAGTTTAGTGGGAGAGTTATGATTCATTAAATCCTGATCATAGCTTCGCCGTGAAGGACTAAGATTGTTGTTACGGAGAAAGACGATCGATTTCGAATTTTTTGTGTGCTGTTTTTTGAGTTTGTTGTTATTCGACCGAATTTATGGGTGTCGTGAGAAACAGTTCGAATTAGAATTCGCAAACATGTTGACGTTTTCAGTTCGTTCGATTTGTTTTGGTTAAATTAAATCCGCAAAACTCAACATGTTAATTTTAAGTAAATAAATATATTGAATGTGTATTAGTTATTATTTTTTTTTTTTTTCAATATTTATTGATGTCGAATTGGTGAAACCCAAAGGCGGACCAGGAGGATGCACTTAAATGGAAGGCCTATGATTCCTTTAGTAAGGAAGATGAAGATTAGTTTTTTGTTTCCTAATTTAGGGGAAAACATACGAAAACAAATAAAACTAAAGTGATGGTGAGGTTTGTAGTAAACAACCACGATCTGGCAAGGTATTTATTAAAACAGCGGGGTTTTATTAAAAATGGATTATTGGATATCGATGGTCAGACAGTTGTGCAAGAGATAGTCTAGCATAACAGAGATGTGACTTTATGAAAAAAGAAAGAATATTTTTTAATATTAATTCAGCCAGCACGTCTGGCAACGCTGTTTTATTGAGTGCAAACCTAAAATTAATTTGTTAATATTAGTTAACGAACATGCACATTGCACGTTCCTACTTCCTGCAAATCTGAAGGATTAGCATAGGATTTTCGTATTCTCCGATATCTTTGCACGTTATTTTAGTTTTTTTCTAAGTTTTAGTTTTACTATCTTGTTATCAATCAGAGCATACAAACTCTTACAGGCTAACACCCAAGCACATATTTTTCAAAACATTCTCTATTCAGATAAAAGTTAAAATCAAATTATCTCTCTTATGCACCGAGTAAGTACGAGTAATAGGTTCAGACATTCCTTAGTTTACTCTATAAACTATCATATAATGAATTATGTACTTTTAGTTCCCTTGGAGGATCATTATTGATATAATATAAATAAAGGACTAAAGAATGGAACAAGTTGACAACGTGCTTTGAAAGAAGGTATTTCGATATAACGAATCACGTACAACATACTCAATATGATGGGAAAACACCAAGTTTTTTTAAATATTCTTGTTTTTTATTAAATAGGTGAAACTTACCCAAAGTAGAACACGAACAAATCAAAAGCACTCAGAAACATTTAAATAAGGTTAGGTAAGGTTAGGTGAACGGGTTGACAAGGCAGAAGAAACCGGCACCTCGGAATCTTCCAAGATATTTATTTCCGATGTGGCAGAGTGCTGGACAATGGCAGAGAAAGTGAAGAGTATCTCCTGCATTTCCTTCTTGCGACAACCTCGCGCATAAGTCATCCCTGCGGATTTGAATTCGTTTGGCATGATATTTCAACATGTTATGGCCGGGGATAGCGCCCACGAAAGAGGACAAAGCTTTATTGGTCATTTGTAGTAAACTCTCGGTTTGACGTTTGTTGTAGAGCGGCCATCTTTTCCTGGTTGTGGCACAGGATTGAAGTGTGCACTATCTTTCATTAGTCACCTTAAATATTTTGTCCGCAATCAACTAAGAGGAATCTTCACTGTTATTGCGGACTGGTTTGTTTTGAGGTGTAAGCCCTCCTTGGCCAGCTCATTAGCCTTTTCGTCGCCCACACACCAATGTGGGCGGAAACCCAGCAGAGCTTTATATTGTGCTTTGTACCCGTACCCGTAGCTCTTTGCGACGGCGACCTGCAAGCTTCGATTTTTTCTCTACGGCAAATGAAAAAAAAAATATCTGTTTTAGGTATTGCCATCATTGCGACCTGTTTAGCAGCTGTAGTCAATGCCAGGACCTCGGCTTGGAAAACGCTGCGGTAGTCGGTAAGTCTGATTGAGCTACATATTCCAAGAATTTCAGAATAGAATCCCGCACCAACACCCACGTCCATCTGTGAACCGTCAGTGTAGATGGGTATAGTAGATGTGACGGGTGTTAGTTGGTCTGTTACCCTGCTGGGGAAGTAAGTGTCAAAAGGTATTGCAAATTCATAGCGGGGAATTGTGTAGTCTCTGCAAACATTATTTCCTGTAAATTTGTTAAGGATCTGCACGTGTCCTGTCAGGCTGCTTTTCCAGTTGTTAGTCTGGCTAAGCCTCAGGGCACAGTTTGCAGCAGCTTCTTTTACAAATAAATCGTGGGGTCTGGGATTTGTATTGCCTCCATACCCGCCGTGGGTGTGGTTCTCATTGCCCCTGTGGTGCTAATGCAGGCCAGTCGTTGGATCTTGGGCATAGTCTTAAGTTTGGTGACCTTGAAAAGTGTCTGACACCAGACCAGATTGCCATATGTCAATACCGGCCCTACTACCACTGTGTAAGGCCATATGACAATTTTAGGACTCGGACCCCAGGTTCCGAATATTCTATTGAAGGCATAGAAAGCTATCAATGATTTCTTACCTTTTTTCTTTGAATTTTAGACTTCAGTTCAATTTCCGATCTCGGATATCTCCAAGGTACTTGGTGCTGTCAGAAATCTTAATTGGAGTCCCTTCAATTATAGGCAGGTTAAGTTCCGGAATTGACTAATTCCTTTTTTTAGAGTTAACTGCTACTCCGCAGTCCTTAGTTCAGGTTCTAACCTTGGACAAGGCTGATTTTATTTGTCCACTGATAATAGAAAGGAATTTTCCTGTCGTTAACAGTGCTAGGTCGGCAGCGTAGACAACTGCTTTAACTCCGTTTGAATTTTGTTGACTACGAGAACCCAGAGCAGGGGCGGACCCCACCTTGCGGAGTACCTCGGGATAAAAAATGAATATGAGGCATTAACGGTCCATACAGGGCAAAAAACCTAACTTCTCCAACCACTTTTTTTTTTGTGCGAAGTGGAAGGGACCTACAATTTTAAGCCGACTCCGAACGGCAAATTTGAGAAGCTTTTCGTGACATGGCTTTTCTTGGAGGTTTGTCAGACGTTCGCAAGAGGTGGGGCAGTGGAAAAAACTCTAGATGTTAATTGACCCCGGCGGGATTTGAACCGGGGATCTTTCGATGCTGATACCTTTGTTTGTGCTTCTCCTAGCTCTGAGCTAAGTTGATATTAGTGCTGTTCGCTTCGATGTTCACTAAAACTTGTGTATTGCTTCTGTATTGACATTATTGGCTTCTTCGTGTCCACAAAAGCTGCAAGAGTGTATTCCTTATCCTTGAGTATTTTTTGCACCGTGCTAACGCCACTGTGGAGTCCTGTCTCAACACTTCTGCCTTTCGTGCAAGCGTGTTGCGCCAAAGACATAAACTCCGAGTTAATTGTACTCCGAATATAAACGTCTGTAAGTCTCTCGAGTGTTTTTAAAACAAATGATATGAGACTAACAGGTCTTAAGTCTTTGGCAGTGGTATTACTGGGCTTGCCAGCCTTTTGTATAAAGACAACCTCAACTTCACGCCAGGATTTGGGAGCATATCCCATATAGGCAGCTTATATTCTTTAAATGTGAACAAACATTTAAACAAATTGGATTTGTCACACCACTTCAGATCCTCCTGTAGCCGGAAACAATATTCTTTAGTATTTATAATCCTTTAAAAATTGTATGCCATCGGCATACATCCATGAGACATTGAGAATTTCTTATGATATTGAGTATATCATTTATAAATATATGTAATGAAAAATATGGGCCCAAGTGACTTCCCTGGGGCACGCCAGATGAAACGTTAATTGAATCGGACAAAATTTCATTAAGATATACACATTGAGTTCGTCCATTAGGGTTAGAACAAAATCAACCCAATACTTTAGAATGAAAACCATTGTCAAAAATTATAAATATTCAACTATTTCTTGTTGATTATATATTTTTCAAAAATACAACATTATGTGAATACATATTATTATGTGACCTTTATTTTCCAAATGGGCGTTTCACCCAGATGTGGTTGTTGGGATCATCAGTCGATTACCACAAAACATCAGCGTTCGAGCCTTAATATATTTACCCCAATTTTAAAAAAGATGCAAAATCTACTCCGCCACTCCACGTTTTTAAGATCTTCTCCTATTTTCCACACTGAAAAATTCTTTAGTCAAACCACATGAAAATAAAAGACAGCACTGTGCTATTCAATTTTCCAACCAACTCTGAATCTGAAATTCTATTCTGAAGAGAATCATTTTTTTCTCAGTGGCATGGTACCTATATGTTGGTATGGGAGTTTGTGAAACTGAACAACTGTAAACATTTGATTTCTTATTTCGTTTTGGATTTCGGTTGCTGCATTCACATCTTGTTTGTTTTCGTTAATTTGTTGAAGTTTATTTTGGTTATCTGAAAATCTGATTGCACAAATGCTCATCGAAAAATTGTAAAAATGTATATTCACAATCAGCGAGTGTTATGTGGTTATGGCTCTATGTTTCTAGGAAAAATAATCCAAATGTTAATGAGGCGAATAATCAAATCGCAGCTGTTGATGTAGACAAAACTCCTAGAGAAACAGACCCGAGTAGGTAGTCAGATGAATCGAATTAAGTTTTGATTTTAATCAATATCGTGTTTTGACATTATAGAAAAACACAATTGGTTTGTGAAAGAAAGAATTTATCCACAACACTATGATTGTGGATGACGTTTCAGGCGACAAATACGACAGCAGTAAAAGTCTTTCAAAATACAGCCAAAAATACAAAACAGACTGGGAATCCAACAGAAAGTGGTTTAAAAGGGAAAAAGTTTACCAAACCATGCTGCTTCCAGTTCTCCAGGTCAAGCGGTCTGGCATCAGCGATGGCTTGATCTTTAAAACGGAAGTTTGGTCTTCCTCACCTTCTAGAACCTGGGGGCTGGGAGTCGGCGATCCTCTTTGCTTTAGCAATTCGCTCCATGTGACCGAGTTAATGTAGTCGACGTGATTTAGCTTTTTGGACGACATCCACATCTTGGTGCAGGTTATAGAGTACGCGATTTTATCTTTTCCTCCATTCGCTCTCCTCGTACACAGGGCCAAATATCCGATGGTGTATTTTTCATACAAAGAACCCACCACTCGACACTCGGCACCATACAGCACGACTGCCAGGATTAAAGTTCGAGATAGCATGCATTTTGTTTTTCGAGTGAGGAGTTTTGAAGCCATTTGTTTCGCTAACCTGAAATAGCAGCGGTTTCCTAAGGTAATTCTCCGTCGGATCTCCACTAAGGTGTCATTCGTGGAGTTGATGTTTACTCCTAGGTAGATGAAATCCTTAGGCCCGTTTTATTCACTATTGTTCAACTTACCGGTAACTCCCAGGTTGGCCAACTTCGGAGTTGATTTGAAATCAAGAGTTGAACGGCAAGTTGAAAATTGCTTTTATTCACCACTTTAATTCTCAACTCCGCAGTTGAAATTCAAAAGTTGGCAGTTTTTAAAATATCCCTTTGATATTTGTGACAGCTGACACATAATGTCAGTTTCCACTTTAGAATTGCATTTCGTGCGTCATTTTCGTTGTGTGCAGATTAGTTTTTTAAGAAAAATGACAAAGAAAAAGATTACTAAAAAATGCCGAAAATAATATATACATCGGAGGAGGAAGATTGGCTCGTTACCAATGTGATGATATAATTGAAAACAAAAACAAAAACCGATGGCGCCACAATTCGCGACAAGGAGCAGGCGTGGGAGAAAATAACAAAAAAATTCAATCCCCACAGTAGCAGCAAAAAAAAAATAATACTTCATATCTAGATACCATTTTTATTTAAATATAAGTAAAAAAATATACATTTTTGAAGTTTGTTTATTTTTATTTTCTCGGCTGAAAATATGTGCGAACCAATCGAGAGCGGACATTGTCAGTGACTGTTGATGTTGTTTGCAAAAGCGGACCCGAAGGTGGTGGTGGTTCCGACTCATTCTCGTCCATAGCTACGTTGTGGAGAACGCCACAAGCAATTGTAATTAACTGTACAGTCTCCACTCTGCAGTTTAAGGCAGTGGCCAACACTGGAAAACGCCTTTTCCAAATGCCGTACGAACATTCTACGCAATTGCGAGTGCGAATCTGCGATTTATTATATAAATTTTCGATCGGGTTCGTGACATTCAGAAAAGGTGTCGCAAGATAGCTTGTATTAGTGTAACCCGAATCACCAACAAGAATAAATTGCTTCAACTCGCCTCTTTCGAATCGTTGTTTCAAACTCGACGCATTGAAAATGCGCTGATCGTGCGTGGAGCCCTATTAAGGAGCACATAAAAAATTAAAAACCGATTTGAAATGTATATTTTTCATGTGAGCTATACCTGCCAACGAGCAACGATATCGTTTATCTTCAAATTCGCTGCACAAACCGTTTGAACGTTTAGGGAAAACCATCCCTTACGATTCCTAAAATTCTCTGCGTCAGTTCCACCTGGTGATTGAATTGGGATATGCGTACCTACAATCAATCGCACCAATAGTTTGAGGGAATTTAGCTTTTGCAAAAAAGTTACGTTCTGCTTGCAGTAGTTCCAATTGGGTTTCCGGCATACGAATGAATTGTGGCGAAAGATTGGCAATCGCTCTCGACACTCGTTTCAGCATATGATGCACGGTGGCAATGCTTACCCCAATGAAATCGGCCACCGCCAATTGAATTGATCCGACTGCATAGTACCGTAATACGATTAATAATTGGGTTATTGATCGTAATTCACGCATCGAATCGAAGAAGAAAACCACTATGGAATATAGGTACAATAAATTCCAACTTATTCAGCGTAAAATACCTTCTCTCGTCGTACGGCAACGAATTCATTATAAGTTGGAGCACCATCATTGTCGCCGATTTGAGAGACGAAAACGATATATGAAGTCGCGGTCGTCCCATTTTTCGAGTCCAACACGTGGTAGCATCTTGTATTGCCGTCTTTCACAGACCAAATTACGCTCGTCTTCTTCGCTGTCCGAATCAGACGATGTCCAATCTTCCCAGAAATAATTTGAACGATACATTGTTTAAGTTTTAAAAAATTAATATTTGATTATTTACGCCACTTGATTTGAAGTTCGCACAATCAAAAACAGAAATGAGAAAAAAAAAATCTGACATTTGACTTAAAATCCCAAGTTTGCTCTGCAACTTCTATTATATTCTATTACTATTTCTGGGAGTTGAGGAAATCCAAAGTTGATCAACTTTCAGTTTTCTCAACTTCGGAATATCCAAAGTTCAGCGTGTCAACTTTAAGTGAATAAAAGCAATTTCACAAGTTGAGATAAAATCCCCGAATCCCCGAGTTGTGTTCAACTTCGAGTGAATAAAATGGGCCTTAATTACCTCGGAGTTATTGCTATCTACAGTGGCGTTTTGTCCTAGGCTATGGACAGATGTTTGTTTTTTTATTGATAGCATATACTTGGTCTTGTCGTCATTTACTTCAAGACCAAAAGATTTCGCCTGTTCTACATTCATCGTTAAAGCCTCTAACACGGCACGCTTGGCCCGGCCGATGATGTCGATATCGCTCGCATCCCGTAGCCAGTAGCTGGACGGATCCATTGAATAGTACCTTCCGTGTTGACGCCTGCCCTTCGCACTATTTCCTCCAGAACAAGATTAAAGAAGTCATATGTAGCGCATCTCCTTGCCGAAATCCGGTTGAAGTTTTGAATAATTCATAAGAGCTGCTTCTAAACTGCACATTATACAGTTCTGCCGGGACCCCGAATTTGGCCATCGCCACGTACAGCTCCTCCCGATGAAGCTATCATATGTGGCTTGAAAGTCGATGAAGGTTTGGTATATTTTCGATCTACCGGGCCGGAAGCGACACTAATGATTAAAACTAAATTCAGCACTGCAGAACTTACACAAGTTTACACCTTTAGATCTAGGGCAGGAGTACATCGCCCCACTGTTGGCAGGCATTGTTTATTTTTTTCAACGCAATGGCGTCCGTCGCAAACCAGCCAAATCAGTAAATTTCACGGCCGGCGTTCTCAAGAATTGGGCCTCTCCCAGACCACATTATTGCGAATTGTGTGTAAGGATCTTGGCCCACACCCTTACAAGATCAAGCTGACTTAAGAACGAAAGCCACTTCATCATATGAAGTGACGTACGTTCTCGAATTGGGCTCTCGACATGACGGAAGAAATTGAAGAATTTCATCGCAAAATCATCTTCAGCAATGAACCGCATTTTTGGTTAAACGGCTCGTCAATAAGCAAAATATGCGTTACTGAACAGGTGAAAACCCTCATGTGCTTCATGAAACAGCACTTCATCCGCAAGTCACTGTTTGGTGCGGTTTTCATGCCGGTGGCGTCATTGGGCCATTTTTTTCGTCGATGAAAATGACCGTCACGTTACGGTAAATGGTATTCGCTACAGAGACATGTTGGAACGTTTTTTTTTTTAGCAATTGCATGAATTGAATATTAGCGAAATGTGGTTCTAACAGGACGGTGCCACAAGCCACACAGCTGATGCAACAATCGACTTATTGAAGTCTCAGTTCTGCGAACGTGTCTTGAGAAACGGACCCGTCTATTCGCCGCCGAGATCATGTGATTTGACGCCTCTAGACTTTTCTTATGGGGCTACATTAAATCATTGGTCTATGTCAACAAGCCGTTGACGTTGGAGGAGCTCAGAGACACGAGAACGAGAAATAGTGGCCGTATCGGTCGAAATGTGCGCTGCATACGTTCCTTTGGTGGACAAATGAACGAAGTCGAAGTCCATTCATAATGTTTTGATAGTAATTCAAGGAAATAAATTTTGTTTTGAGATATCTCAAATAGTTTGCATTTTATAAAAAAAATGTGACCAAGTCCTTTAAAAAAACCTTTATTTATTTTTTCAAACCATCTTTTTTTCAAACGGGTGGAAGCAATCCAAGCATATTTGCAAAATATACACTTCTCCGTTTCATATTTAATTTTTAATTTTGTTTTTGTCGCTTTTTAATACAGAGCACACCACTGTGAGCCGCAGATATGAATTGTGATGAGATTTCAGGTCAAAAGGCTTCGATCGCAACATACTGACTTTATAAATATGTTAACGTGTTGATGAGCATACAGTGTTTACAAATGCCTTCGCCTTATGTGCACTGCTTCACAAGTCAATTCAAGATGTTCCTCAGCTCTAAACTGGTTTTTAAATTATGCACTCGTACCTTTAACTAAGTGAAATTAATATGTTCGGAAGGAGAACTTTTGGCGTCCCACAAGGTAGTTATCTGGGTCCGATACTACTTATTAAACTTGGTTTTACTTTCAATTTTTTTATTGGATTTTTCTCAACACACGAGTAAGTCCGGCACGAGAAGCGCTAAACCGTAAAAAGGTTAACAAAAATACCCAATATATAGAACAAACCATACATATCAGAAGCTGTTTGAATTTATTTTCATAGAACAACTGTGTGGCATTCAGAAAGCAATCAATCTCGGTGAAAACTTCAATTTCATCCTTATAAAAAGGCTTTATTGCAACATTTGTATCACCTCTGAAGATTCTTACTCGTCGAATTGTCGGTGGCCGTGGTGCGATGGTAGTGTATTCAACCAATTGAATGGCCCCCGACTAGGGACATGAATTTAAAAATTGAATACACGCAACAATACAGATCTCCCTTAAAGCAGTTTAGGGGAAACTCGTGGAGGAAAACCCTATAACAGCACCAAACTTCTATCCTTTCCTCCCATTCTTTCATGTAGCAATTAGCAACTAAAAACTGAATCATTTGCTTTGATGCTGCTTGCAGCTACAAACAAAATGCCCGCGCTGTGGTTGCATTATAAGGGTTCTGTATCAGTTACAGAACAAGAAATCTCTTTTTATACATATCTCTAATTATAAAAAAAAATCGATTGAATTGTGCCAAGATCACGATATGCGCGAATAATTTATGCAAGGCACCAGACAAGTTGTAAGACAAGTTGTTTGTAATCTTTGTGACTAGTGCCTGGCTGTCTTCTGAAAAAGTCCACAGCTCAAGATATCCCACAGTAGAAGATTTAATCGCAGAAGCACTTTCAATTCTTCATCAAATTGACAATAATTCTTCATCCAAAAAGCCGTTTATCAACACTAAAAATAAATTAAACGTCGAAAAACACTTGTTATGGTTAATCAAGATCTTTTACAGCTCCCCGAAGTCATAACTTTTGTTCCTGTGTATGATTATAGAATATCAATTCGTGTCTAAAAGGAAATCTGAACACACAAAGAACCAACCAAAAAGCCATCCAACCATAAAAGCTCCAACTAAAATCCCCAAGGGAGCTATTGCCAACAATCCAGAAACAGAGATTTACATAAAACCAGCATCAATCGGATCTGGATTGCACTGCTACTGGCAGTGACACTGGTATAGTTGGCCCTGTCTGAGAATAATGCTAATTAATATTCCAACTATTTAGATATCGTCGTCTTGCATTTGTATCTCGGAGTATCTGAAGTTGCATCATTGGTTATGTGTCTATTCAAACATGACATCGTACCGTTGGAATTTCTAATTAGTTCCCGGAATTTCAAAAAGAAATGTCTGAACACGTCGTCGCTCAATGCATGCTCGTGGACTTTCGGGGCGAAAGCAGTCTGGATAATCATGTCCCTAATGAGAGCTCAACTATCCAATTAATGATAGAAATGCATATCAGAGTGTGTCCCACAAGGCGATTTTTCTTTTAGCCGGTTGCCTTGGTTATGCGATCTCCTGTATGTTATTTGATAGGACATATCGCGCGAATTCCACGCAATTAACTCCCAGAGGCAATGTTCCGGGGCCAAATTGCACTCACATGGAAGACCTAAACATTGCGGATAAAGGATGAAATGAAACTCCATACCCGTGTCCAAGTTTCGGATTTCGTGCGATTGTCGTAATTTAGACAAGCATGCAGAGAAACCGCACACAACCATGCAGAGACACCGAAAATTTTAACGTACTTGCGGATGGACCATGAGTGCGGAGCGGATCCACGATCGCTGCAAATTTGTTGGAATAGTTCGTGGCAAGTAGTTTTCCCTTGTTTTGGGGTCAATCGTCTCCCTTACGGTACGTGCGTTTCATGGTCCTGAATTGTATGCAGAGTATTGATTTTTATTTGGAAAATCGCAAAAAAAAAACGCTTCACTTAAGTGGTTGTCGCCAGGAGGAAAGGTTGACGTGAGTGTTGCACATAAGTCGGTGACATAGTGCAGGGAAAGTTTTGGTGTTCTCACTTTGCGATTATTATGCTCGTCTGTTAGAATATACGATGAGGAATATATGTCTGGAGGCGCAGAAGTGGAAGACGAAGATACGGAAGTTTATTATTTGAACGAAGTAACTTTTCGAAAGTCTTTCGACTTTCTTTGAAGTATTAGTTCATTCTGCTGGAAACAGATGGATTATTGGTGGTTGAGGAGCGTATCAAAAGTTTGTAAATCGACCTGGATAAAGTGGGGGAAAAAAAATAATCAATGTAATACGAAACGGTTTAGCGAATTGAAAATTGAATGGGATATGAGATAGGTGCAGGCTGTTTGTGAGCATGAAAGAGGTCTTGCTGCATTTACATAGAAAAGTGTTTTTGAATTATGTATGTACGTATGCGGTGAGTTAGTTTTGTTATAAGTAGAAAGTAATACCTACCTACTTCCGACCGGTGAAGTGTTTCTGTCTGAAACGCTGCCTTTTTTAACGTTAATTTTTTCCACTATTTAGATATTACTACTGCGAACATACTCCCCTCACTTTGGTGTTCTTATTTATATAAAACAGCTTATAGAAAATGAGATATCTACTCTGAACTGCGCCAACTACAGAGGAATAAGTCTGCTGAATGTCGAGTAAAAGATCTTGTCATCTGTATTGTGTGAACGCCTAAAACCTTTCGCCAACAACCTGATCGGTGGTTTTAGGTCAGGAAAGTCAGTCAACCATCGACCAAATTTTTCTTGGGAAAAACCCAGGAATTTGCGATCGATACACAGACACACAATTTATTTATCAACCTTAAAGTCGCCTATGATAGCGTATATAGGGACGAATTATACAAAGTCATGTCAAGTTTTGGCATCCCCGCCAAACTCGTCCGTTTGTGCAGGATGACGATGGAGAAATCTCGCTGCTCCGTCAAAGTCGGGAAGAACACCACCGAACCATTTGATGTCGAAAAAGGTTTGAGACAAGGCGCCGCGCTATCATGTACTTTCTTTAACATCGTTCTTGAAGCAATTGTACGGAACTCACAAGCCAACACCAGAGGTACAATTTTTCAAAAGTCCGTTCAACTACTTGCCTATGCTGATGATATTGACATTATTGGGAGAACGCGGCGAGCTGTCAGTGCCGCATTTGCAAGCATCGAAACGGAGGCGGCGAAGATGAGTCTGGCTGTTAATGAGGACAAAACGAAGTATATGCTGTCAACAAGAAAGGACTCTCAACATCGGCGACTCGGACAAAACGTCACGATGGACAGATACAACTTCGAAGTAGTTAAAGACTTTGTCTACCTTAACCAACGACCATACCACGTCGAGTTAATCGGTTCTCGTCAGATCACCGTAATTTAACGACGTTGGGCGCGGTTAGTACGTAGATGGGGGACCGTTTGAGAACAACCGCGTGTCGTTGGTCAGTCCCATCTACAGAGTTGAGGTAGATAATACACATACGTGGTATCACAATGAACCTAAATTGGTCGAAGTGTTTCGGCTTCTGCCGACAGCCACCTAAACCTAACCTAACCTAACCTTTGTCTACCTCGGCTCCACTATCACTTCGCAAAATGACATCGGCGCATGGATCAAGCGAAGAATCACTCTTGCAATCGCTGTTTCTTTTGGCTAAGAAGGCATCCAAGAAGTAAAGCCCTCTCATAGAACCAAGGAGATATTATATAAGACCTTAATCATCCCGGTCCTGCTGTATGATGTAGAAGCATTGGCACTGTCAAAAGCGGATGAAAACCTTCTGGGATGCTTTGAGAGAAAGATTCTTCGAGGGATATTTGGTCCAGTTTGTGACGATGGAGTGTGGAGAAGAAGATTCAACGACGAATTATACGGGCTATACAGCGACGCTAACCTGGTCAAAAAGCTAAAAATACACGTGGATCGTATGGACAATAACGCACCAGCCCGACGAGTCTTCGAATCTACCCCTGAGGGTCAACGTAGCAGAGGAAGATCCCACCTTAGGTGGCGTGCACAATTGGAGAACGACCTCAACCAACTTGGTGTGCGTAACTGGAGGCAGCTAGCGAGGGACCGAGCTGGTTGGAGGGGCTTGTTGGTTGAGGCCGTGCTCCACCCCGGACTGTAGGCTTATAGGAACGTTCGCGTACTTTATTTGCAGAAAACTGAAAACTGTCAAATCAAATCTCCAAAATCGAGAGAGAGACCTCTCATTTCAAAGAAAAGTACGTGAACACTTTTGCGTAAAAAGATGAAAAACTTAAAAGTTTGAAGTATTCAAAACTAAATATTCAATTTGTGCGTTGCTTTAATCTCGTATATGCAATTATTTTTATCAAAACGATTAAGATGTTATGATTTTAACCCTCTTGATCCGGGTAGGACACTTACGTCCCAGGCAAAGTATAAACACATCTAATATGAAAAACTGTACTTTGAATGAGCCTTATAAGTCCTATCTCGTAGTTAATAATTATTTAAACAACAGTTATCAACACATTTATATTATGTTCGGGACATATATAAATCGCATCTATGTGCCCCAATTAGATTTCCTTGCAGCTTTGTTATTACCATTTCTTCAGCACAAATTACCGATTGGGACATACATGTGTCCAAAAATACGTATATAATTTTTGATTTTGTAATGCAAATGGCTTTATTGGTCTCCGTACCGCATAAAAAGAGTAAATTAACTCTTAAGTGAGAGTGAAGATGAAATAGTTAGTTCCACAAGGCCAAGTAAGCGAATAGCCCAAATGTTTTGACTAGACAAATATTTTTATCAGACAGTTTTTTTAACAGCCGAAATTCTGTGTGGAAAAAATTAACGAAAGTACATTTTTCTTTCGTTCATCGTTTTATAATTTTCTCAATACGAGAGCCCGTTTGTGTAGTTTCGAACGAAAGTTTATATAAATGAACGTTGGCATATTAGTACGCTAACGGACCTAATATCATTCCGCGAAATAAATGTCAAAGCAAGAAAATTGGTAAAATTATCAAAATTATCCATTCTCATTCAATGAAAATATTAGATTTTGTTTATTATTAAAAATTTCTGCTAGTTTTGACTTGGCACGGATCTATTTGTTCCACTTGTTTATCATTTCTGCAAATTATTCGTACAGCTCCAAGCTGTTATCGTAGTAAGAGTACCAAATTTCAAATATAAAAACTAGTCTGCTGCGGTTAGTTTTGGTGGGAATTCCTACTTCACTATGGATAGCTTTCCCAACAAAACAGGGGTAATGTGTTGTGGTTGTGTTCAGACTTGGCAGGTCAGACCAGTGTTAAGTGGCCATTACACGGTCAATCGAGTGACATCAATCACTAGCATGAGTTTGTGAAAATGTATCTGTATGAGTCACACACATTTGGTGAAGGCTGATTGACGAAAATCAAAGCAAGTTTGATTTTGCATGATGAACGTCATGCTGATTGATATGTGTAAGGGTTGGATTGACGTAATTACTTCATTGTGTTTTGTGTCACGGAAGCGAAAGCATGTCTGGCGCCAGCGGAAAATTGAAGGACGATGAAGACCGAGCATTTGTATCGGAATTAATTGAAACGTACAGTCATTACCGAGTTTATGGGATGTCAAAAGGAAAGATTATAGCGATCGAAACAAAAAAATGCAACAATACGAAGTTTTACTTTATTCTCATAAAGTTTTTATAATCGTCCTGTGCAGATAGGTACGAGTATTTTCAATTCTTTCAAAAAATATCATGTGTGAACTGATTCCTTTTTTTTAACCACTCCTCCATCCAAATTCTCTTTTTTCTCGAAATTTGTTTCTTTTTCCTCTGTATGCAATGTGCAATAGCAATATATGCAATACAATCGTCCGTTTTACTCATCGCACATCCGTACACCACGAAAACTCACAAAAACTAACAATTTCATGTCAATCGATTGAACTGTGTAAGGGGTAGCGTCAATCCACACATACACGATGCATGATGTCAACCGATTGACCGTGTAAGGGCCGCTTTACACATATTGTGGATTTTCTCCCTTTTTGTGGGAATTTCGATGTCCGTGTACATAAACAAATACTTTGCTTCACGCCACGCTAATGATACCAACATACCAGTATTTAAGACTTTATATATCAAAAAACTAATTAAATACGGCGTAATTGACAGAAAAATATACATATATACGAGTATATTGATTAAAAATTATTGTCTTCTTCCTTCAACGGACAAATTTGTCAAGGGAGTTGAAACTGTTTTGGTGTGGTCCGAAATTCTTAAAAAAAAAAAAATGGAAAGGCTATAGTCCACTTGGATACCCAATTCCTATTCCTCTCCTCCATAAAGTGGGAATGGCAAAACATCTAACTATGGGTCAACTGTTACATATTTTGTCAAAGATATGAAACTATTTTTTACGTTTTTCAAAGGATTTTATCGAAAAAACAAAGGAAAACGCCCTTAAAAAGTGGGCATGGCAGAACACTTTGCATGGATGAATTGTTAAAAACGACTTTATCTACATACAACAGGTTTTTCATTTCCACAGATTTCTTCAATAAAACGGTTTTTTTTCAAATAGTCGGCGTGTCAGAGGGCGGATTTCAAATATCTTTACACATGTGCATTTCAAGCCTCTAGAGTGTATATTTTCCAAATTTCAGCTTCCTAGCTCGAACTTTCATTTTTCAATAGAACTAGTTTTTTTTACTATTGGGCGTACGGATTTTAAAAATCTTAGCTCACGAGCATTTCGAGCCCCTAGAAACAGTATATTCTAAATTTCAGCTTTGTAGCTCAAATTTCGATTTTTTGAACAATTTTTTTTTTGAGATTTTGGGAGATCACTGAGCGGATTTCAAACGGACGGACGGACATTGCTAGATCGACATTACTATTGTAGCGGGTCACGAATATATTAACTTTAAGGGGTCTAGGGCAATATTAAGGCATGTTACAAACTATGAGTCAAAATTAATATACCTTTAAAATAGGGTATAAGGAAAAAAACATCGTTTACGATATGGCAAACATTCCCATTGTTTATGGAATACGATTTCATTAATGTCTGTGAATGCCAGCCGAGGCGCATCCTGTCAACCCAATTTTCCAAAGCCTTGTTCACTGTCCCTGGCCTTATCACATGAATGCCTGAAACGATATTGACTTTAAGAATACTTTTTGGATTGTTCGCATACCATCGATCTTTAAGATTACCCAAAAAACGGTCGTAACGGGTCCAAATCGCACTTTTGTAGAACACAGCGCTCAATTTGTTGTGCGGAAGTACGTACTGCGTAAAGAGAAAGGGAGAGAAAGAAAAGAACTGTCAGTGTCAAAATAACAGGTATAATTTAAAAAGAAACTTGTATTTAGAAGACTACCCTTTATGTACAGTCAAACTCGCTTTTTGGGGATTGGTAAAGTTCTTCTGCGATACTTGGTGGCGAATATAATAAAAGGATAGAGGCCGACCTAAGCCGGCAGTCTTCATAGTGAATTCTTTAGCGATAGATGCTGACTGTAAAACAATTAAAGCATAGAGAACATCTCCCCCAATCGCCAATGACGAGTTGAGTTCAATCAAAATATTATTGAATAACATATCGTTTAAAACAACATCTTACAATGAAATGTATACATATAGCTTTTTTCGGCCACAACGACTAAGATTAATAACAGCTGTTTGCGGGACTGTTACACATAAAAAGCTAATGTAAATTGAAAATCGTTCCGTTTGCCGCTTGTATTATGTATATTATGTATTACCTTTTTCATTTCTAATGAAGAAGTTTCATGTACCTATGGCGTGGCCGTATAAGTTCAATTTCATTTAATTTGCATAAATTAAAGTCAATCACAGCAACCAAACGCTTACTACAAATTTTATTATGAGTCTATTAAAGGTCGTGATAACCGATTTGCACTGTATGACGATCTGTTTGTTGTTTGTTATATAGGTACAACTTTCACACACATCTTCCCCTTCCATTTGCAAAAGCGAACACCTCCAATTCAATTATACATATGCATATACATAGATAACACGCATACGGGTTCCACACATTTTATATGTAGTCTCGCATTTTAGTCCGCTCATCCCATCACATCATAATATTCCTCATATATCACTCGCTCACTTCAATAACAGATACACACTCGCTTCGTTCTGTATGTTATTCGTTATTTCTTTTCGGTACTCATTTGTAACCCAACCAGCGTTGCCGGTGCCACCATTGGAAAAGAATCATGGCATTTTGAAAAATTGGGTTCCACAACCAATTTCTGGATTTACATTTTTGAATACACACGTTTTAGGGAAGGTAAAAGATACGCATATACCTATTTCTTGAAATTTTCAACAAAAAATATTTTTGTTTAAATTGTTGAAACAATCGTACCTTGTAATTGATACGACGTGATGTGGTGGCTGAAGTTACAGCGCTGTTTCACAGTTCGCCGGCACAGTATTTTCCCATTTCTGGGACATGAACAGATCTGGAGCTGGTTGATTATGAATGACTATTTTTTAACAACAAAAATGCTATGCATATGAAAATTAGCCGAAAGAGTGAAGCGATTCAAAAAACATTTATTCAGTCCGCACTACCACTTTAGATTAAACATAATGGCATTGTCGTACCACATCAAACCTGAACCCAAGCTAAGTAAAAGCAAGATATCACGTAGGCTCATTTATTCTGAATTCTTTTGTGAACATGATACACCGCTCCTTTTTTGTCGTTTTCAACCATATTCCGTGATATTTGTTTGGCTCGGTTATATGTTAATTATACCCTGTTCTAAGGGTATTATAATTTTAACTCATGGTTTGTAACATACATTGCTCATTTGAAGTTTGAACTTCAAATTTTCGGTAAATTCCACATTGGAGATACCCCTTTGCGATTTTTAGATTATGCCCAAGAATCATATCCCAAAGTCTTGAGATTCACTTGGAAATACCTCTAAGCCATCCCAAGTACTATGTTTACAACGAACAAAATAATACTTAGTTTCAAAAAAGGAAAACAAATGTAGGTATACATAATATGGCACTACAGTTTGGTTTTAGAATACCTACTACATTTTATTGGATAACATACAAGATTGGCAACGCTGAACACAACACAACACAAGAATGAAGCAAACGAAGAAAATTACCAAAGAGAATATGTACCAATACACGTAGCCCGTAGTAAATATAAGGGAATTCGTGGACCGTCCGTCTTTGTCTATCCTCTACACATTTTATCCTCTTTCCATCCACACCACACAACTGCAGTAACCCATGCCATAACCATCAACAACCATGAACCAGAGCCAGTTATTTTTTCGTTATCCGTTTTGTGTGTATGATTATTATGGAAAATTAGCTGCACGTACAATAAGTATCGTTGAATAATATCATAAGCAGGTGTTTACGTATGTATAAGTATATAGGTATGTGTAATAGGTATTCAGTATTCAACTCGTCTCTTTTTTTTACATAGTACATAATTGGTGCCCTCGTTCGATACCGTTATTGAATATTCAGTTTTACACACATTTAAGACCAATTTTGCAGAATGAAACATTATCAACACGAGTTTGCTCTTGGAAAGACACTTTTTTGAAACTATGCTACATACTTATGAATACAACACTTACTCATCAAAAAGCAGGTATTTAATACTCGTAGTTATTGAAATATTAGCCCGTCACTTGTAGTGAAGAGTTGGATACGACTTTCCATAATAGGTGAACAGTGAATACTCGATATCAAGATAGGTATGTATCTGGTTATCGCACTTACTTTAAATAACACGAACACAATGTTGAGAATACATACAAGAGAGGAAAATAACGAACTAACTTGCGCAGCAAATAACACAGAAGAGGCGAGTGTTATTTGTAGTGTGACCAGACCAATCGTCCAAAAATAATCAATTTAGTAGATATCTTGTTTTCTTTATTTTTAATATTACATGCGTAATGTATGTATTTATTTTCATATGCGCGCTAATGGAACATTTAATAATATCATAAAAGCAATAAGAAATAATAGTCAAAAGACTACTTGATCGCTCAGGTCCAGTATGCAACTAGTGCTTAAATTAAGCTCCCACTCACTAACTTTCCCTGTTTCCAAGCTGAATTGTTGTTATTGTTAAGCCAGCCAAGTTGTCGGGCTTTGACTGCAGCGCCGCCACGTCCAAAAAACTGGTGAGACATCATACCTAATCAAATTTAACATTCAGGTGAGCCTGATATCTAAATTGTCCAGCAAGTTGGCATGAAAATCCGCCGGCTAGCACGACTGGAGATCACCGGTGTCGTAAACGGAAAATCAAATAATTATTAATAACAGGAGATTGCAAGTTTCAAATCATTAAAAAAAAACAAACAGGCTTCTTAACTTCTGGATAACACAAATGTAACATTTACAAAGCACCAAGTCTGTCTATATTGTGTCATAAGGGCCCAACCAGAAAAAACGCATTCTTTATTAAGGTGTCTCATAACCAAGTCTATTTACTTTCCACTTGTCGATTGACACTCAGTTCAGTATACCACAGCCTAACTGCATCTCGACCGCTGATCGGTTGAAATTGCCAAAACTGTAAGGCTGTTTGTGACGTTTTGGTTAGGGAGTTAGGTCTCAAATGTCAAAAAGTGTGCTGTACTGACATTTGCTAAGATCTTAGGCAGCTGAGTCATTCAGTAGTACTAAGGCATTGTTTGGTGATGCTAAAGGCATACTGAATGCGGCCAATGTGTCTTCGTCGGTCAAAGTTTACGGTGGATTCTATAGGACGGTCACTTCCGTTAAATGCGTTAACGATGAAGTTTGCGTTTTTATTTTGCCTGCACTCGCACAACGCGCAAAAACACCCACACACTGCGTCCAACTCAATATTAGAGGGATAACACTTTATATTGGGCTGCATCTTTGACAGTTGTTTTTTTAGTGCGTCTGTTGTTTAGTTAGCTGGGGTTTTCGTGGGTGTTCTTGAAGTTTGTGGATGCTAATCAATTAAAAAGAAAGAAGCAGAATAGTAGGCTTATGATCCTCTTCGTGAATAATGCGAAGAACTACAAGTCTTAAAAGTAGGTAAGAATTAATTTAAGTTGCACGCGTTGGTATTTCATGACTCATGACTACGCTGGACAGTTTATTTGGCGTTGTTTATTTTTCAAGTCGTCATTTATAATATGTAATACTGTATGACCTCCATCCTTTTTTTAAAAAGAAAAATTTTTGTTTTGAAAATCCTTGACAATCTTAGCGAGTTTCTGTACAAAGATAAATGTCGTCACATTTTTTTTTAAATATTAATGATGAAAAAATATTTCAATGTAGATATCAAAAATATTATAGAAAAAAAATCACAAGTGAAATATTTGTTGCATTCTTGTCACCCTAGATATTAATATCTTATACCTACTGGTTGGTTTGGTATTGGTACAGATTGTACACAAAAAGAATAGATAAGAGAAAGAAGAGAACATTTATGTAAGTGTACATACATTCGCAGGTACCTAGGCGTTATGAAAAGAAATAAACATCTTCATCAGTATACTCACTATTTAGTAGTTACAGAGTTAAAGTTATTGAGAGTAGAGACTAGTAAGAAAAGGTCTGTGACGCGTATTTTTGATTTGTGTTGTGTGTGTTGTTTGCCGCAAATAAGCAGGAAAGGAAGATTTATTTATAAAATAAACATTAACATTTTCGTTTTGCATTTCTTCTTTGAATTTGTGCGTGGGATTGTGGTGTTTGTTTTTTGTTTACGTGTATTAAGCGTTAATTTAATAGTTTCATTAATAGACAAAATGGGAAAGTTCAAGAAACGGTCCAAGACAAGTAATGTTTGGAATTTTTTTACACTAATAGAAAAAAGTGACAGTTTAACTTCCTGTAATATATGTAAAAGAAAAATTTCTTACAAATCGACTACCTCCAACTTAAAAAAACACCTTAAATCAATTCATCCAACTGTTAATACAAATATAGTTCCTGAACGATCTAGCGACTCAGTTTGTACTAGGCAGTCAAATTCTTCTGCAATATCTGATAACATTATCGAATATCCTGAAGTGAAAACAAATCCAGATACGTTAAATCAAAGTTCAACTTCATTGGCCCTTTTGAAGCAAGATGATAACATAAAGACGGACCTCCTGAGCCCTCTGGAAAAAGACTCTATTGATCAAAGCTTGCTGAAATTATTTACCATTGGCCTGCAACCTTTTGATATTTTGGAAGACAAGTCATTCATGGAATTTGTAAATGCACTTAATCCAACTTATCTCTTGCCAAATAAAAAATATATTTCTAAAACTATTATTCCCACCAAATATGAAGAATGTCTAAACGAGTGTCGTCAAATTGTCAACAATGCTTTGTCAATTTCTCTCACAACTGAGTGCTGGTCGTCTATAAGTTCCGAAAGTTTTTTGAATTTAACAGCACATTTTCTTACAGACGATTTTGATATGAAAAGCGTTTTACTTGAATGTGCAGTATTGGAAGGTCATCATACAACTACAAATGTGGCAACTGAAATTCAGAAAATAGTTAAAGAATGGGAGATACCGAGTAAAAAATTAGTTTTAGTTACATCAGATAATGCTGCGAATGCTTCGAATGTAATAAAAATGGAATTGGACTGGAAACATTTCGATTGCTTCGCCCACACATTAAATCGAATAATGCAAACATCTTTAGACGTTCCAGAACTGAGTGCTATAATTGACAAAGTGAAGTGTATAGTATCACATCTTCGACGCTGTAATATTTCAACCGAAAAGCTCATGACATACCAACTGCCAACAGGCAAAGAACCCCTTGAATTGATACAGGACGTAAAAACCCAGTGGAATTTTACTTATTACATGCTGGAACGTTTCGTGCTCTTGGAAGAAGCCATGGAAAACACTGATGTATTAGCGAACCATAATCTTCTATCTTTAACACCCTCAGAATGGAAAGTCATTAAACAACTTTGCCAAGCTTTAGGACCTTTTGAAAAGCTTGCCAAACTAATGAGTGGAGGGAATTATAAAACAGCCTCATATGTCTTACCTATTACCAATGGTCTTTTCGAAGTGTGCAGAAATTTAAAAACAAAAGAATATTCTCCCATTATAAGAAGTGTTTTGACAAACATAGAAGAGCAGCTTAACGAGCGGTTCCAGTATCTAGAACAAAATAACATCTTGTCTATTACCAGTTTTCTTGATCCTAGGTTTAAAATATTTGGGTTTTCTAATGCACAGAGCGCTGAGAATACCAAAAAACGAATTATTGACTGCATTACTGATTTGATATCTAAAGAACACGAAGCTGATGAACCTGTTAATACAAACGAGGAGCCGGAAGATCTGGAAATGTCTGTTTGGGGGGCCTTTGAAAAGGCATTGGCAAAAACACAACCGAAGGGGACATTTAGGTCAAGAGCCATGATCGAAGTGCAAAGGTACCTGGAGGAAAACGTGTTGCCAAAAACAGAAGATTGCCTTAAGTGGTGGCGCGAGAACAGATATAACTTTCCTTATATGAGTAAACTTGCGCAGGAAAATTTAAATGCTCAGGCAACTTCAGTTCCTTGCGAAAGGCTTTTTTCGAATGCTGGTCTTAACATTTCTGATAAAAGAATTCGACTTTCTGCAGCTGAAGTAAAAGAGGTTTTATTTCTCAATACTAATAGTTCTTTTTTGACTTCAAACTAATATCTTTGATAAATTCTACACCTGTGTGTAAATATTCTAATTTCGCATTTCTATGACAATATTTTTAAATTCTTTTTTTTTATTATACTGTGAAGAGCCTTTTATACAAAACATCTTAAATGAACTCATAATCATAAAAGCTTAAGTTACAATGGTTTCTCCTTAAAAAAATAAATAAAAAAAACCTTTGAAGTGTTATTCTTGCGTATTTTGGATTATGCTCTTATACGTTACGTTACGTTTAATTTAAAACCTGTGTGAAACCTGAAATCTTTTTTCAATAAAAATAAATAAATAATATAAGAACGTCTAAGTGTTTTCATTTTTGTCAAAGTCTTTAAAAGGTAAGCAAAACAGAAGGGCAAGAAAACTACCTTTGGTTCTTAATTAAAGGTATTAGATGAAATATTTTTGGAGCAAGTTACTGGTAAGAACAATTGTTACTTAAAAATAACCCTTTCAGGTCATCACTATTGAGCAGTTCTGGCTGATCGACCTATATGTACCTATTTATGAATTTTAAATTTGCTGGTCAACTTTATGAATTTGATTGCTCTTAAGTTTTATTTGGAAACTCTTAGAGGTATTGCTTCAATGTGCACTATGTCAACTCGAACACCTACAGTGTAAATATTAAGCTCTGGGACAAAGTTTGTGTAAACAGGGCCGCATTTACAATCTGTAGATCTCTAGGCTTAACTTAAACCTGTGGTGTGGGCCCTACCGCGGAAGATTTTCTAAGTTACTAATGTAATTAACTAAAACTATGATAAAGGATGTCAAACGGAATTCTCAAGTTTAAATTGTAATTGCTCGCACACTAACATGGTGACGGTGAGGTAAGTGAAAGGTATTCATATACTATACCTACATATAAGCAGTAGCCAACTTCCCCGTGTCCCAACATCTCTAAAGCTAATGTTTTGGGTGGAAAAAACGAAACCATTTGGTTCACTATGTGCTTTCCGGCGTTGCAATAACGAGGATTTGAAAAGATGTAATGCGACACCTTTGGGATGCCAATGGAATGTGTTTAGACCTACCTACCTACAACATTTTGACGACTGTTTATTTTGAGTGGGATTTGATTAAGGGCTCATTCTGTTTGTAAACAAATAACTATTTATAAATACAAATAAATTCAACTGGGTGAACAATTTGAATATTTCAGTAACGTTAAGAGATTTTATCCGATAAGGCTTTTGATTTGTGAAAGCGATTTTGGCAATTGGTTTTTTTTGCTATTCTATATTATGAATACCTAACTGACAAATATTATTGGGCGTTTACTAATTGTTTTGGTTTTGGCCGATTTTTCGCACAACCCTTCAGAGCGACTACTTGCACGTTCAGCTGCTTTTGCAAGTTACTTTTTTTTCCAAGTGATACGCCTTATATTTTACTTATATTTATACTCGAGAAGATGTGGCACAGTCACGTAGTATTTATGTATAATATAATAACTAATATTTTTTCATTATAACCTTATGATATTATCAACTGATTGAATGGCGAAATATCAACCGAATATATTCACCCGACAGTCAAAAATCCCAATCTCCTTGTAATAACTATTTGTTTTCGCAAGTCGTTAGCCAAATTCTACACGAAATAAACAGTCGTCTAACTGTTAAAGGTCTCCTCACATTCCATTTTTATCCACCACCACCAGGTATGGCACCACATCTTTTCCGATCGTCAATATGGCAACGCCGGATAGCACATCAATGCGTTCGGCCAAATTGTACGTCCATGTTGCACCTGTTTTGCCACTGATACGGCGATACGGCGAAAGGGGTAGGTATCGTTCGAAATCGACACGCGTGATTTAAAGATTTGAGTCACTGGTTGATTAATATTTAAAATGCGGTGATTCGTCGGTTCGTGCGTGTCGCGCGCTTTATACTCACTTCAATATTCGACGAGTAGGTAGGGATGCAACATCGTTCTTAAAAACATCGATGTTTGAAAACATCGATGGTTCCACGACAAACATCGATGTTAAAAAACATCGGTATTAACAACGATACATCGATGATTTTCCGATGTTTTATTTATCTTCTCCATCACACAAATTGTTGGCTATATTTACGACGTGCTGTACCTAAACAACGAAATATATTAGTCTTACCAATTTCAGCGCAAAAACTTTAACTAATTTCCAGTCTAGTAGACCACAAACGAATTAAATTCGTCTGCGAAATAAAACATATTTTCTCGATGGATTTATTTATTTAAACGTAGTTTTGAACTAAAATTAAGGAAGAGACATAATAAACATTAATTTGTTCGAATGTAACAACTGCGAAATGGAGTTGAGGAAAAGAAGCTTGGATAATCTAGTCCCCAGAAGTCTATTTCTGTCCTGAGTGATGGTTGCCCCAGCCTCCGAGAACAAACGCTCGCTTGGAACAGACGTGGCAACGATTGGGAGATATAACATTGCAATCTTTGAAAGCTTTGGAAAAAGAGACTTCACATCCTCCCAAATCTCAATGCACACTTTCTTCTGTACCTGCACCGTTGGGTTTTTCGTTGCCTAGCTGGCAACGAAATTTGGGTTGCGTCTAATGATGGTGTTTATTTTCCGGTTTATGGCTTGTGTGGTATTTCCCTTGCTTGATTGTGGGTTCGGGGTTCTCCCCTGCTATGTCGTAGACACTATTACACAAATACAAGCACATTTCATATTTAACACATCTTAGCAATGTTTAAGGAAATGAATGAACGATGTCGATGTTTGACAGTTTTGCCGTTGATGTGTCGGCGATGTATCGGTTATCAAAACATCGATGTTTATGAACGAAACATCGATGTATCGTTTGCATCCCTACGAGTAGGTATGTGTCGTGCACGCAATTTATCTGGTAGTGGGTTAAAGTTTAGACAAGAAGGGACAAAGATCAACCCAACATTTTCTGGGACCATCAACGTCAGCAGCGACGCCAGAACATGGTCTCGAAAATAGATAAATTTAAGGGTCCGATTGCATGTGTGTGTTGAGAGGAATGAAAGGCATTTAGACGATATTGTTTTAAAAACATGAAATCCGCATTGTCAAACTCCATTTTGTATTAATATAATATGAGAAGAACGCTATAGTTTTTTTTACCGCGCGACTAAGCATCTGTTGCTTACAGAAGAACACAAAGTTGAGATTTATGTGGGTACATAATATGCAAAAAATAATATTCCAATTTTAAAAATAACATACTTTATATAATTTTAAGTAATTTGACAACAGCTGCAATGACTGCAATACATCAAGCTGACATTAGGAGTATTTTTAGTGAAATATATGCACAAGAAAGTTTGAATTTACACGATAAATCGAAACTTGGAAGTCGCTGTCACAAGTCTGTGGCGGGAAACGAAAAGACTGATGAGCTGGCAAGAAATGGATGATCCCTTGAACAAAACCAGGCAGATACTATAGTAAAGATCCCCAGCTGGCGTTTTAGACACGAGAGAGCAAATAAGAGATGAATGCGCCCAACTTCTGGTGGAGAGATGTTTGTTGAAAGCAAGTACTCGTATGTAACTCGTTTTGTCCTCGTTGAAAAAAGCCTCTAACCCGGCATGCTGAGATCGGACGATGATGTCGATATCATGTGCGTATTCCAGTAGTTGGACGGATCTTTTGATGATAGTATCTCTAACGCATCTCCTTGCTGGAATCCGGTGCCAGTTTGGAATAGTTTGGCAGAGCTGTTTCCATACTGCACATTGCACCGCGTGTTTTTAAGCGTCACTCGACACAACTGGATCAGTTTTGCCGGGATGCACAGCTTCTGACGATGAATGCTTTCATATGCGGCCTTAAAGTTGATGAAAATATGGTGAGTCTTAACTTGAAATTCTTTGGTCTTTTACAGCAATTGCATAAGTGTGAAGATTTGGTCTTTTGCAGTTACGTTACGACTTGTTTGGTAGCGATTCAAGGATAAAATATAGGTACTAAATTAGGCTGATGTTTTGATCACCTTGAAGTCTATAACTTTCATCCTAACCAAGTCTGTAAATGACTTGCACAAAATTATAAACGCCCCGGCATGGATCGGAAAGTTTGTAATAAGTTCCGCAGCATGTGAGAAATAACCAGTGTTGCGAAACACAGAATTATAGTATTTTTCTCGGTTTGTGTAGCTAATTCCGATTACCCGATTTTGATTTTGATGTGACACTTTCTTTCGATTTTTCATATAAAAAAGTAGATGAAGTGAAATAACGTCAAACGAAATAAGGTCAAACTTTCTGGAAGTGAAATAAAGCCAATTTAGCCAGTAGAGTTACGAAATCAGAAGTAGATCCTATTTACAGTGCAATGTGTGTGGGTGCCTCCCTGCAACCCCCTGCTTGGGGTCACTGTTGGATTTGGAGCATGCGAGGTACACTAGTCGGCATAAGTATTTTGACGAAATAGGAATCGTACATTTAAATGTTTAACTTTTAAACGGCTTTGTAAGGAATTCTCCATTATTTTTTCGTTTTTACATATAACTAATACAAGCTTAAAAATAAGCAACCAAATATATTTTCATAGAAAAGTAAAAGGATATAAATTAATTAGTAATTTCATGAGTTGGCATAAGTATTTCGAGAAGAATGTAATACTAAAAAAACAATTTTTAAACTTAACAAATGATAAAAAATGAAGAAGATGTTAGTGAAATGTATTCCTCCTTTGGCATCAATAACTTTTTGAATGCGTCTTGGTACTGAATCCACTAAATTTTTAAGAATCTCTGGAGATATCTCTTCCCAAAGAGAAGTGACTTTAGGAATTGTCTCCTGTCTGGTTGTATTTAGCGAAACTGTTCTTTTGCGTTTCAAAAGAGGCTAGGCATTTTCTATAATAATTAAATCTGGACTTTGAGGTGGCCAGTCCAAAGTTTCAACGCCAACATCCTTCAAAAATTTGGTGATCATCCGGGCTTTGTGGCACGGGGCATTATCCTGTTGCAGGATTAATGATTCCCCAATAGGCCTATTTGCAGAAGTAAAGGCATTTTCATTTAGGTTGATCAAATATTGATGTTGGCTCTTCGAGCCGGTGACAAGAACCAAGTCACCCAGCCCGTTATATGCAACACATCCATAGAACATGACAAAGCCTCCACCATGGCTCACTTTTTAGCAAACGGGACGTTTCTTTTGCCTTACTTCCTTTGGAAATCTTACCAAAATTGTGTTTTTGATGAGTTATACTTAATGGAGCTTTCATCTGTCCATAAAACATTTCTCTAGAACTCCTTTGGCTTGTGCAGGTGTTCCTTTGCAAAGGACAGTTTTTTAAGCTTGTTTGCCTTAGATATATACGGCACTTCCTTAGGTTTAATTGTAATAAAATCGCTTTCCTTTAAACGTCGCCGGACAGTGCGCTCACTGATTGGGTTCTTGGCCGTCAAATTCCATTGATTTGCAGCAGATTGAGGCTTCAGAAAATATTTTTTTTTGAATTCCCGTAGAAGGACTCGGTCTTGAGTGGGCGTTGTTTTGCACTTAGCACCTAATCTCGCTAGGTTACTGATGTCGCTATGCTTTTTAAACTTATTAATTTGATAGTGCACAGTTTGACGCGACACATTAAACTCTTTTGCAATATCTTTTACTGCCATTCCAGCGTTAAACTTTGCTACCATCGAAGATCTGGTAACCAAACTCAACTCGCCCGTTTTACCCATGGTTTAGAACACCTTTTAATCAATTTTTAATTTTTAATCAGAGTGTAATATCCGTTAAACTTAAATACAAAAGTTGTTCAACTCTAGCGTGCTCAAAAGTGCAAGCGTATTTACACAAAGCTTCCGTCAAGATACTTATGCCACGCAAAAATTTCTTGTCTCCATGCATTCTAATCACCAGAAAGAGAATGCAAAAGGTAATAGGCAAAATATTTTGCATCCGTGTAGTTATAAATACGCACTTTATTTTGAGCATAAGTTGTATACCGTTACATCAGGCAATCAAACATACCAGACACGAAAACATCACAGTGACTTTTGTCAAAATAATTATGCCGACTAGTGTATATAAAAGTCCCGAACAGAGAATTCGGAACTTAATTACACCTAATTTTAGCATTTATCCTCATTGGACTTTGGGTATTTTACTTTGGGTAATTTAAGAAAATTAAATAAAAACATAGGGACGGGCTACAGTCCGCTTGGGCGAACTGTTGGATACCCTATTCTTATTCCTATCCCTCATAAGTGGGCGTGACAAAAGTCTAAGTATGTTAAATTGTTAAGAACGCTCTACATATTTTGTTATATAACATTTAAAGGATTTTATCAAAAAAAAAAACGCTCCCTAGCTCAAACTTGGGTGTTTCAATAAAATTGTTTTATTTAATTGTGGGCGTGTCAGTAGGCGGATTTAAAAAAAATTAACACATGAGCAAAAAGGGCCCCTAGAGAGTATATATTATAAATTTCAGCTCCCTATTTGTGGGCGTCTCAGTGGGCGGATTTTGAAAAATTGTTATCCCGAGCAGTTTTAGGAGTCATAGATCATATATAAAAAATTTCAGCTTTCTAGCTCAAAATTCGATTTTTTCCAAAATTTTGTTTTTTTTTAGTTTGTGGGCGTGTTGTGGGTGGATTTCAAAAATTCGTAAACTTGATTACTTCGGGACCCTAGAGGGTATATGGTTAAAATTTCAGCTCTCTAGGTCCAGTTTAAAGGCCTAATTTTTGCCGACAGACGGACGGACGGACATGGCTAGATCGACATTACTATCGATGCTGATCATAAATATAGTAACTTTTAGGGGTCTACAGGCAATATTAAGGTATGCTAGAAACTATGCGTCAAAATTAATATACCCTTAGAATAGGGTATAAAAATGTGAAATAAAAATAAAGGAGTAAATAAAATAAAAAGAAATAATAGAAAACGTTTAAGTTTTTTTTTGAAAACCCGCGGCACGAAACCGTAATTACACTGCGGCAACATAACTTCTTTTTTCAAAACGCAATAAAACCCAATTTATGAATCAGAATATTTTTTATTTTTTTTATAATGTAGGTACGTATCTTTTCTTCGATTTCTGGCATTTGTCATAACTCTTACGAGTCGTTTATCGTTTACACTTTCGCAAAGCGTTATAAGGCCATATTTTTATGGATGGCCGTATGTCGCTTTGCGAAAGCGTCATAAGGCCATATCTTTGCGACATAATGACATATTTCAAAATACTATGGTACCGGTTGGCCGTGGGGTGACATAATGCCCTAGAATCTTATGTCTATTTTAAAAAGACACAATTTCCATTCCAAGTCTAACAGTCGCCCCAAGCAGGGGAGAGGGAACCTCTGAACACATTCTCTGTGAATGTCTGGCACTACATTGGTTCAGACGACGTATCTTTCATAAAGAGATGCATTCGCAGGCGCAGTTAAGAAACTCTGCCACTAAAGACGTAGAACCTTTCACTAGGGAGGCCACTCGTCTTTTAGGTTAAAGCATGCATTTTTGATAGTGTGGCGACGGTGTAGAGGTTAGTGTGTTGGCTTGTGACCCGTGCGGTTCAAGTTCAATCCCCATGGGGAGCCACCCATTCTAAAGCTTCTACACCAAAAGGAGGATTTCTGCCTGGTAGTACAATGGACCGTTACCGAGTCTAAGTGCTTTGGGATTTAGATTTCCTTTTTTATTCAAAAAAAAAAACAAAAAAAATAATGCCTTTTTGATACAAATGATCTATGAGTTCGCAGTGTCAGCAAATAGGGCAATACTATATATTAAAAAAAAACTTGCTGTGCATATTAGCTCTGCAGAAAGTTACATCAATAAATGGTTAGAAATACAAGTATACTTTATTACTTAGGCCATTTTAACATTTAGGTGAACCGAGCGACACATTTAACATCTTTAAAGTCTGCCACAGGTGTGCATGGAAATCCGTGGCACTACTGGAGATCACCGCATGCACGTGTCGAAATCGGTAAAAAGAGTCAGGCCTAAAAGCTCTGGAATCCCAAAGAAGCAATACTAAACTCATAATTTGTTTCCCTTCCTCCTCCGCCTTTATCTGCCCCTGAAACGATAGTGAATTTGACAGTAGAGCAACCTGGTCATCCCAGATTCGGGTTCATAGGAGTCCGCTGTGCAGAAGTTGTAGAATGCGTACTTCGATTCGGTCTAATGCCATCGGGCTAGATGAAATGCACCCTTCCTTTTAAAATAGATTCTTCCTGTTGTACTGCATTCAACACCATTCTGACCACGGGTATCTATCCTCGCGAGTGGAAACTAGCGAAAGTCCTGCCGATACCCAAAAATGCTAAATGCAATGAGTTTAGACCTATCTCTATTTTACCATTCCTGTCCAAAGTTTTCGAACGCTTATTGAAAAAACAGTTGAGCGAGTACCTAAAGACTTATAACCTCCTTACACCGAAGCAGAGTGGGTTACAAGAAAAGCACAGCTGTCTTACCGCTTTGTTAAATGTCATAGAGGATTTTCGGCGAGCACTGGACGAGGGCAAAGTCAGCTTTCTTGTTCTTCTCGATTTCTCCAACTCATTTGACACAGTGGTTCACAATAGTCTTACAGAAAAGCTCCGTCGACAATACAACTTCTCGCCTGAAGCTGTAAAGCTTCTTTCATCATATCTATCGAATAGAATGCAAGCAGTTATAAGTCAGAGTTTTTCGGCCTTTCTTCCAACAATAAGTGGTGTCCCACAAGGATCCATACTTGGTCCGTTACTGTTTTCCCTTTATGTTAATTAAATTCCCTCGATCATCAAGATCAAGAACTTGTTCGACATTTGTATGCAAACGATGTTGATGGACTGATCGAAAATGGTGCTTGCAGTAGGTATGAATGAGGATCTTGAGAGGGTAGCAGGTAGGGCTCAACTTAACGGCCTCGCTATAAACCCGTCGAAGTCTAAGTGTTTGGTCATATCCAAAAATATCCTTGACTTAACTTATTTTCCTCGGATGACATTAAGCAATGTCGCTATCGAATATGTTGGACGCCCCTAGAAACCGAGGAATTATTTTCACCCGTAACCTCACATGGGACAAGCGCATTAACTCTATTGTCGGGAAAACAAATGGAGCGTTACGTACTCTCTGGGTGACTCAGTTGTATACTCCTTTAAAGACACGTTGTGGTCCTATCTGGTCCTATCCTGGTCTACGACTGTGAAATTTTCTAAAGTTGTAATTACTCATGCAAAAGAAAGCTCAATGTTTCCTTAATAGTACCATTCGATATATTTCTATTCGAATTTTTTCAATAGACTGGTGAACATGATGCTTGAGAGTTTTTTTCAGATCCGCACCTTATTACTGTTTTCGAATATTCTGCTAACACACCAACCACCCTACCTATTCGAACGAATCGCGAGACTTTCCTCGGCCAGGTCCAACCAGTGGATTCAACCCCGCCACGCTTCCCTGACATCTCAGCGCCAATTTTTTATTAACGCTACTCGCCTTTGGAATTCTTTGCCGCGCTATATCAAAAGAACAGGACACTTTTTTCTGTTGCCTAAAGTATGTCTCCCCTCCCTTATGAAACTTCTAATTCAGTCCCATACTTTCAATCTTCATCCTTTTCTTTTTTCCTTTTTCTTTCTCTCCTATTATTTTTATTATCCTTTCTTTTTTCTTCTACATTTAAGTACCTACTGCTGTTACTATTGTTCAGAACTATGTCGTTATACATTAAGCTCTCTTTTGTAAATTTTTATAGCTTATCACTAGTTTATAATATATTATATCTTAATGTGTATAGGCTCTTCTTAATTAATAAATGAAATGAAATGAAATGAAACCAAGAGGAACGCCGAAGTTTATTGAGATCAAACCGCCGAACCCCACCGGTAGGGAAACATTTAAGTTAGAGAGTAATGGTGCCTTTAATAATTCCCACCATAACTTCCCCGATAAGGAAGAAGAAGAAATTCAGACTTCATTGCTATAAAAAAGAAATGAGTGTGGTTCAGACCACACGACTGAAGTAAAACTTCTTTCGTTCCATCTAATTTAAATTGTGGGCGTGTCAGTGGGCGCATTTTGTAAATATTTACACATTAGCATCAAGTGCCCCTGGAGAGTCTATATCATTAAGTGGGCGTGTCAGTGGGCGAATTTTGAAAATATTTACACATGAGCATCAAGGGTCCCTGGAGAGTCTAATATTATAAATTTCAGCTCCCTAGCTCGCTCAAACTTTGGTTTTTTGCCGTCCGACCTGAAAATCTGACGATGACGGTGACACTTTATATTTCCAATTAATGAACTGCGATTCGTGGGCACAATGAATTTACTCACTTCCGGTAAATTCCATCTGTCGGCAACTGTTTTAGATATAGCTTTCTCCTTTGGATCGGTTTGGATAGATGATGAGCTTAGTATTGCCGTCTATTGAGGAGATTCAAGGGTGTTTACCCATTCCACGAATATTTCCGCCGACTACATTTTATGGGTTCCAACAAAAGAGTGTATGATACGAAACGTAACTCTTTCTCTCTTTCTATCTTCACTATCTTATATTTCCCTCTCAACTTCCGTTTTGCCGGAAGTGTACGTTTGTCTACACTTCCGTTTTGCCGGAAGTGTACGTTTGTCTACACTTCCGTATTGGCGGAAATGTACGTTTGTTACACTTCCGTGATGCATTCACCATCTTACTCCCCAAGTCAAGCGTGCGTAAAGAAGTTTTACTTCAAAAATTAGGTAACAAATAGGCCAAATATTTTCTACCAATCCCTTCCATTGTTGAATTCTTTACATTCACCGTCAAAAAAAGTCAAAAAACATCCTCTTTCCATGGAATTAGCTTATTTGCCGTGTGTATAACGATAATGAAGAAACAGCAGATCATATCCTATGCCGCTGTAACTGCTTAGCAAGAACTCGTTTTTGTTTATAGGTTATACTCTTAACTTGATACAGATGTGAGTAGTGTTAGCTCGCCCAAAGATGTAGCTAAAGTAATGAATAAATCCAGCTTCATGAGCCGGCTTTAAAAACAAGAAAATCGCCATAGGCCTCCTACGTGGCAGTGATAAGTTTCACCCCATTTGCAATCTAATCTAATCTTCACTGATTGGTTGCTTTGAGGTATTCCGCGAACGGAGCACTAATCAGCCTTTCCAGAACTTTAGTTCTTCGCTACAATGATGACCCCATGCGCAAATCGTATATTTTCATAGCTAATTATTGTGGGGTCACCTAAGCCAATTTCATACTTAATACCTTCCTCAGATACTAAGTTGTTGTGCCCCTAACAAATCAGCTTTGCTTTTTGTATTCTCAACGCTTTCACCTCATTTATGAATTGCTTCGTGGAAGGACATTGTGAATTATGTCAAATAAGTTTAATGAATCCCTCTTATCACCCGCCCACATCTGTTCTCGTTTCATTTGAATAGATGGTAGCCTTCTCCTATACATATTTCAATTCCAAATAGGAACGAAGACAAAATTCGTCAATTAACGTTTTGCTACAGGTTTGTCGGACTGCCAACCAAAAACAATTTCGCCAAAAATAAACCAACGATTCGTGCCGTCATAGCAAAGCCGAATGTATCGCCTTTTTACCATGCTATCCATGAAATTAGTCGCTATGAGTGTATGAATTTGAGCAGAAAATCACAAATTGGGGTTATTTCAAGGGACTAGATCCCGCTTACTCTGTCTGTATATGCCCATGAAATACTTTGGACTTCATTATGATCCAATTAGTGATACACCATACCAATTTGCAATGTACTAGTATTGAGCTCCGCTCCGTCCCTACTGCAGCTTACAAAGTTATTATTCTGGGGATAAACCCGTAGGATCAGAGCAGAGGAGAACAGCCAGGAAGGACATCATTAAAGCTAACTTAGAAGTGGTTGCAGTGCAAAAAGAAATTCAAATCATACCATACAATTCCTCGACTTGTTAGCGCAACGTGTGCTTTGGAATATGAATTAGCGCTCTGTGTGTGTGTGCTCGGTCTCGGGTTACTTTTGGTGCTAACATTCAACATCGTCGTCTTCCCATCGTCGTCATCATAAAACACGTATCCTCTCTCTACTGGCTGTGAATTGCCCTCATTTGCATACTCATATATCTCACAGTGCACCACCGAGTGGGTGTAGATACCCAGATCCAGAACTGGAATGTGTATAAGTATATCGACCGCTGAGATGTTTTTTTTTTTGCATGGCACTGCGATAACATACTTCTACTGCATCGCGCCTTCATCAGCCAGCTAAGAGTAGGAGGACATCAGTATCGCATGCTTATACAGGATATACAGTGTACTGTACATCCGATGTTTTATTTATGGGTGCATGGTGCGCTACTTTACTAGTGCCGCTGATGTTACGGGTGCAACGAGAAATGCTACCATGCACAACAAACTTCCTGACAGCGTTTCTCCCGGTTGCTGTGATTTATCGTTATACCATTTCTCCACTATTCCATACCAGTCTTGCATGAAATTCAATGTCCCTAGCCCCCGCTCTCGTCAACAGGCTAGCAGCACATCTTCTCTGGTATAGATGCATGAACACAAATGTTTTAGTTATCTGGTATCGTATTTTGTCATCGGCGTCGTCGAACAGTGACAACTAATTAGAGTGGAAGTGGTAAAGTCGGTTGTTTTTCTTTTTAAATTTTAATGGAATACCTGCATCGTACACCAAAATCTCGGTTTGCGTTATTCCGATTTGCGTCATTTCGAAGTTACGTCGTTTAAAAATTATATTGGTTTCGAAGCTGCGTCGTTTTAATGTCAGTTCACAAAATTGTTTGGTTTCGAAGTTGCGTCGATACGGTTTGCGTTTTTGTTATTCCTTATTTTCATTTAATTTTTGGATTCCCAAAGTTTAAGATTAACTTAAGTCAGTCACTCAGTTTGCAGAAATATTTGCAAAAGTAAAGTTTAACTTTTTTCCACTCAACATCAAAATGAGCTAGAGGCTAAAACAAATTAATTTAAAATTAAAACTGGCAATTTTTAAAGTCTTCAAATCTGGAGAAAAAGCTGTTGAATATTAGGAAGAAGTCTTGATTCAACTCCCACCACTGTAAGAACAATTTTTAACCGCGATGCTGATAAAATAAAATAGGTTGCTAAGACTGCTACGCCATTTAAGTCTAAACAAATCACAAAGAAAAGAAGTCCTCTAATGGTAAAAATGGAGTCGCTTCTTAGCGTCTGGATAGAAAACTAAAATAAGCGAAGGATGCCAATTAGCAAAATAGTTATTCAGAAAAATGTCTTGCCCTTGTTTATTCTGATGAATTTTGCGAAAATATTATTTTTTTTATATACCTACTCCACGCGCAATAATGGAATTTTTAGCACCCTTATAATGTAGATACAGAGGAGAAACCGTTGCACGTTGGTTTTAAATGTTTGTAATTTGTAATGGATAACTTTCTTGTTGTACGGCCTAAGAAAACTGGTTTAAGGGTATACTGATGCGCATTCCTGGTATGGCGGGTATTTCGGAATGCAGGTAGCTATTTCGTTTGAGCACTTCGATATATCGAAAAAACAGCGATAGACAAGAGACATTACGACGATGACCAATAGAGTCGAACGTTCTCGCGATATCTCGATTGCCAATAAAAACAAGAATGCATTAATAAAGATAAAGCAAAAGTTAATGATGTACGAAACATTCGTAGAGAACTGGCCAAATTAGCTGCAGCAGCAAGCTTTGACGGTATGGAGGAGGGCGATAATCACGAATTATTGACATCGCATCATGAAGAGCTTAATAAGACGCATCGGAAGATGATATTGTTATACCTGAAGTGGCTGTAAAAGAAAAGATATTACTAACTGTTTCAACTTATTTCAAAAGCAGTGCAACATATTTCAGAAAATATTTTCTGATAATGATCCCGACAAGATACATAATCTGTGACAAACGCTATCAAACACAAGAAATTTATTTAAAAAAAAATGCTGTGACAATTCAACAAACTATGGACCAATTTTAAAATAAAATCACCACGGCAACCAAATTAGTCGACAGAAATGTCCATTGAGACATTAAATTGAATTTAATGTGAACATAATTCCATAATATTCAAGTTACATTTTCCAAACACTTTAATGATTTTTTAACTAATTTTTATAGTTTTATGAAATATTTATTTTCCTATTATTCGAATTAATATTTTTATTGCAATAAAATAAAATATATCTATTGAAAGTAAAACAATTTGTATTTTTAATGATATATTTTATTCTGGTACCGTTTAAAGCAAATATCGTGAGAAAACGTACATACATGGTAATCGTTAATTCGATTTGTATCGTGTTTTGCTGGTCCGATTAACAACGCTTATCGGGGTTTTGGTGTATTGTTTTGAATGCAAGCTAATTTGTTGGGATGGATAATGGTGAAAGGGTCGCTTAAAAGCACATCAGTCAAAGGATAAATAATAATAATGGATGCTCTAAGCTCAACTCAAATTAAAACTCAGTCGACAATGGTAAGGTCTTGGAGTACGTGTCGGAAACGTAGAAAGGATACAGCCGCAAAAACTGGATCACATCAATGCCACAACACCAGCATTTGAGTTCTATGCAAAGAGTCTACCTAGCATTTACTGAAAGTTAAGTCTGATGCTTAAATACCTGATCATTGTCAGCGAGATAATACACATTTGGAAGGGTATAGGCTCTGTGCAAAAACAGTCGAAAAAAAAACAAATTTTCTTATAGCACGTTTTTGATCAAATGAGTCGCGACACGATCGCCGATAGGGGTATATGTTTTTCAAAGCTATGTTTAACTTCAATTTTAAAGTGCACATATTTTTTAGCTGTAGTTGTGACTTGTGAGGGGCTTAGAGGTACGAACTTTTGGTAGATGAACTAATATCGGTTAGCTTAAAAGTTTTATTATAACATACCCCTTGGAGAGTAAGGTGATTCCTTCCATTTTACATCTGCCAGAAAGCTTTACTCATAAAACTATGTAGCCTTGTTAACGCCTGCGCTGTATCCAATACATGATAAGGGTACTAAGAAAATCCCTTAAGTGCGTGTACATTGTACAAAATAAAAAAAATCTGTTAGGCGCCCTCAAAATTAACAACTGCAAATTTATTAGCACTGGTGAACCAACATACTGGCCAACTGACGCAAAGAAAAAGCCAGACTTACTTAACTTCTGTGTAATAAAAAACATCAGTCTTTCCAAACTAAAAATAACATCCTGTTTCGAACTCTCACCCGACTATATATACTAGATTATTCGTGCAACATCACACCCACCCTTGAAAATCCTCAACTCTATAACAAGAAAACGGACTGGGATGCATTCCAAAAATTCTTGGACTCAAATTTAGAAACTAATATACCTCTGAAATCACACATAGACATTGAAAGATCAATCCTTTATTTCAATGATATGATTAACGAAGCTGCGTACCGGACAACACCAAAAAATAAACCAAAAACAAACGTTAATTTTACCCCAGACGACATTAAAACAATAATAAAAGAAAAAAGGAAACTTAGGAAAAGATGGCAGCTTACAAGAGCATCGGCAGACAAACAAAAACTAAACAAAGCAATCAAAAATCTAAAGAAAACTCTAAAGAGAAACCAAAATAATAACTTGACAAAATACTTAAAAAACCTGACTCCAACTTCTGAAACAAACTACTCACTCTGGAAAACAAAAAAAAATGAAAAACCAAATAATTCACTATCCACCTCTGAGGAAAACAGATGGAAACTGAGCCATAGGAAATAATGAGAAAGCGAACACCCTAGAGGAACACTTCTGGAAAACATTCTCCAATGATGACGGTACTAATATTCCAGGACTAATAACCTAAAAATTGAAAACGTAACAATAAGTGAAATAAAACGATGCATAAGATACAATGTTGACAACAAAAAAGCGCCCGGATATGACCTCATAACAGGAGAATTACTCAACAAACTACCTATAAAAGCATTTCAACATCTTCGAAACATATATAACGCAATGATTAACCTAAAGCATTTTCCAAAAGTATGGAAAGTTGCCGAAATAATAGCTATACCGAAACCTGGAAAAGATGCAACCAAAACAACATCATACAGACCAATCAGCCTGCTTCCTGTCCTGTCGAAAATCTTTGAGAGACTATTATGTGACCGTATGGCACCCATATTGAACAGGCTAAATGCAATACCCAACCACCAGTTCGGATTTCGAAGACAATACTCGACAATCCAGCAAATACACAGAGTGACTAACAAAATCTCAACTGACTTGGAGGAAAAAAGATTCTGTGTAGGAGTATTCCTTGGCGTCGCTAAAGCGTTTGACACCGTACGGCACGTTGGCCTACTGCTAAAACTAGAAAATCTTCTGCCATCGGACTTCTATCTAATGATTAAAAGTTACTTAACTGATAGACATTTCTATGTTAAGTATAAAGACGATCACTCAAAACTATACAAAACACAAGCTGGGGTCCCACAAGGCAGTGTGCTAGGATCACTATTGTACAATATCTACACCAGAGACATTCCTCTTCCAACACAGACAACATCGATGATCGCCACTTTTGCTGATGACACCATACTGCTTTACTCCCACAAATGCTTACAAACAGCAAACAGGCGACTACAAACAATTCTAGACGACACTTCCAAATGGTTTGATGACTGGCGCATTAAAATAAATGAAGACAAAACAGCCCAGGTTATATTTACTACAAAAACGAAATACACACCCCAACCACTAAAAATCAACAACAAAGACATCTGTATCGACACGGTAGCCAAATATCTAGGAATCTATTTAGACAGCAAGCTAATTTGGAAGCACCACATACAACAGAAGCGGAACCAAATGAAAAATAAATTCAGACAACTATACTGGCTACTTAAACGAAACTCACCATTATCCATAAACAACAAAATCCTATTATATAAGGCCGGCCATTCACTATACAAACTCTATACAAAATAACTGCGCAAATTGGCGTTTGAGCAGTGCATTTGTATTGTGAATGGCGGTGTTTGTACAGTTAACTGTGTAAAAATCAAAACAATTTTGATTTTTGCTCAAATCTATTTGCGAAGTTATTTTGTGTCGTGAATGACCGGCCTAAGGCAATCATTAAACCAATCTGGACTTATGGAGCTCAAATCTGGGGAACAGCAAAGAAATCAAACACAAACATAAGTTGACGCTGAATGGTATAATACAAACAACGATATTCACGAAGATCTTCAAATTCTCACGGTAGCGCAAGAAGTATCCAAAACGAGAAAACGGCATTTAGCAAGAGTAAACTCACACTCAAACAGCGATGTCAACACCGTACCAACACCAGAAATGCTAAACAGAAGACGGCTGAAAAGAACAAGACCTATTGATTTGACCATATAAAAAATAAAAACACCAAATTGTATTAAAGTATATATGTAGGTATTAGAAATTGTAATAATACTAACTTCCTAGTCATTCGAAAGATTTTGTTGACTTTGTTCACAAATCAAATATATGTCACATCCCTAAACACGTCCTTAAAATATATGTACTTAGTGGCGCTTTAGACAGATGTATAAAAAAAATACTTGGGATTTAAAAAAAAAAAAAAAAATGTTTAATATCCCCAGTTTTAAGTACTTACTTGCATTCCCCTTACTAACCCCACAGCGCAAAAACACCAACACCTCTGTAGCCCACAAAAATATACACACTACATCAGACGGCAAAGGCAAGACTAAAAAATTATGTGGAAATATTTTCATTTGGAGTTAATGGTGTCGCGCGAATTATGGGTTTGCCCACAATGTTTGTTTAAAAAATAAATTTTATTTCCTTTCTACTTCACAATTTTATTCCAACTAAACTTATCCTAATTCTACATTTACTTTTCACCTATCTTTGCAAAGGTGAACGTTTGCAGCGGAAACTCAGCAGACGCTGATTTATCAGTTTCGCGTTCACCCGTGCAATTCCAAGAACTATGTGTGTCTTAATATTATTTGCTTTGTAAGCTTTTTATAGTTGGCGTGTGTAGTTAGGCTGATGACCTGCACCGGATGGATGTATGACGTTCCTGTTGTTGTTGTCGTTATGTTGGGCTTGTAACTCCTCCCCCCTTAGTGTAAAGCAAGGGCCAGGTAGCTTTATGGTATCTGGACTCGAGCGTTTGGAAGAAAGTTTCCTATGGAGATGGAGAATTATTGTAAGTATGGATGCAACAGTGATTATGAGTATGATGATGTATCCATCTCTGCGTTTGGTCTCCCAGTTTAGGATTTCCACTTGTTTTTCCTGCGAAAGTTTGAATTCATTTAGTTTGTTTATATTTAGTGTCTGGATTGTATAGTTTGCTGATATCTGGTTATATGATGCTGGAAATATATGGGTTTTGTCCCAATAGGTGTTTGGTTTGTGTCTATAGATGATTCCGTTGATGTTAACTTCGCAGTTCTCATAATAAACTAAGGCTGAGCCGTTCAGGATTTGGTTGAATTTGTTGCAGGTCGAGTTGATGACGGTTGGTGAAGTGTTAATGAGGAGGATGTAGTTGCTTTCTGGTTGGGTGATTGATGACGTTTCGCCGACATCGGTGATAGCGCAATTTGCTGGATGATTCTTCATTATGTTTCCGATGCATATGGATTTTTCTGTTGATTCTTGATGTGAAGATTCTTTACAAATAAAAATATTTTCTACTCTAGGGCATTTTAAGTCGAAATATTGGATATTGTTTTCATTTAATAACATATATGGTTTTACAATTATTTCTTTTGTCTTATTTATAGGTAACGGTACTAGGTGGAAGAGGGAAAAGTTCTCTTGGGATAGGATAGGAATGCGGATGTTAAAGATGATTTTAGAGCCATTATAGTATGCTTGTAGTTCTAGCATCTCATACAGATGTTCGTTTGATTTAATTTCGATTGAATTGTTCAAAGTTTCTTGGATAAGTGTAAGTTCTTCAGGGTTAAGGATCATTTTTGGTATAATATTGATTTTGGCTAGAACAACGGCTTCGGAGATGTCGCGAATGTGGTTTGTTAGGAGATCAAGGTTGAAATTAAATTGGTTGAGGTATTGGATATGTGAAATCGTGTCAGAATTAGTACGGATAAGGTTATCCGATCGATTTTGAGAATATTCGAGGTACGTTTTTATGAGGTTTTGTTGACGGTTAATGTGTGTAGTTATGTTTCTAAATCTTTCAATCATTTGTTCGTTTAATTTTGATTTTGGGGATACCTCGCTAAGAAGATATTCTTGTTTCCGGTTTAATATTTCTATTTCCTTATTTAGATTTGTAGCGTCTTCTGCGTCCATGTTTCCTGTTATGAATTTAATAGCAGTTCCTAGTCCGTTAAAAAGTCCTCGTCTCTGTCTTACTTTTGGCGTTAGGAATTCGATTTTGGTGCGGAGATCTTCAAGTTTATGTGCAGTTATTTCTACAGAGGGTTTAAGGTTTCTAAGGTGATTAAAGTGTGATAGGGTTTCTTCGAGTTTGTCAACGTTTGTCATGTATTCTTCTAGGTTTACTATGTGAATAATATTGTAGTATGTTTTGATCGTTTTTGCTGTACCTAGTTGCAATGGAAGTATTCCTTGCAATTTTGTGAGGTCTCGGATTTCCAATTTTTGGGCGTTTGACCAGGTAAGCCTAATAAAATGGGTTAAAGTATTTTTTTAGTGGATAAGATAGATTTGTTACTCATTAGATGGTTTTGCTAATTTCTTTTTCTTCTTAATTCTAGATTTATGGAATTTCTTATTATCTACTGTTAAAAGTGTTACTCCATTATTTGTTTTTACCTTATGTTTAGAGAATCTAGGAGTTAGTTTGTTACGTCTACATTCTTTTCTAAAGATTATTTCGTTGTTTTCTCTTTCTTCGGGTTCCTCTCTTTTTTTGTTTAGTTTATCAATTCTTTTACTTGTGGATTGTTCTAATTTGTCCCTAATCATTGGGAATAGTTCTTCTTGAAATTTTGTTATTTTGGAAAGGTACTCATGTTCGTTATTGAACTTTATATTTTTATTAAATTTGTATGTTCTACCATAGAAAAGCTCATATGGGGTGAGTTGGGTGGAAGAATGAATTGCATTATTGTATGTGAATATTGTTTCTGAAAAGATATCTTCGTGGTCTATTTCCATATTTTTTTCTTTAAGAGTTGCCAAGATTATTCTATATATTTCGGTAAGCGTTGAATGTAATCGTTCCACGGGTGAATTACTACTCGTTTGTTGGAATGAGGTTATGTGTAAATTAATCTGATAGCGTTTGCAAAAGTCTTTGAATAAGTTTGCGGTAAATTCAGAGCCTTGGTCGCAAACAATTTTCAAGGGGATGCCGTGAAGGCTTATAAAATTTTTGAGAGATTTTAGAATTGATATACTATTTCTGGAGTTTAGGATGTATCCTGCAGCAAATTTTGAAAATTTGTCAATTATGGTTAGTATTTGTTTATTATTGATTGTGTAAATATCAATATGGATAATATCTAGTGGTTTAAGCGGTGTTTCCGGTTTTTTGTATTTTATTTTCGGGGGGTTTCTATTATATTTCATGGTTTGACATTTGTCGCAATTGTTAATGGTTTGTGTGATCTTTGTTTTCATATAGGGAAAGAAAAATTCTCTTTTAAGGTGTTGAAGGGTTTCTTCAATACCTCTATGGTTGTTATTGTGGTGGTATTCATTGATTAATTTGTCTTGTTCATCGTTATGTCTTATGTCTGTTAGTACTTCAGTGCATCTAATTAAGCGAAATATTTTGTTCTGGGAGAAATATTTTGAGTATACAGATTGCACATTACGAAAGGTCTCGCTATCCGTGTAAATAGCGTTAAGTCGGTTTGGGGTTAAAAATTTCTTGAAAATGTCTATGACTTTATCCTCTGTGAAGTTAGGGTCTCTAATAGTGCGGCGTTGTTTGTTCTTGAATATGGTTTCTAAGGTCATGGGTGATCCTTTGTTGGATTTCTGTAAGATGACTTGAAGGTTGAAGTCATTGAGTGGTCTTTCTGATATATGTATACCATCATCAAGATTTTCAGTTGCTGAGTGGATAGTGGTACCGCTTGTGCCTTGCACTGAAAAGGTGTCGTTAAGGTTGATTTCTATGTTTTGGAAATTGTTCGGGTTATCTATTTTAATTCTGCTTAAGGCGTCTGCATTTGTGTTGGCTTGACCTTTTTTGTATACGATCTCGTAGTCAAATTCTTCGAGTTTTAATCGCCAACGAATTAATTTCGAGTTTGGGTCTTTTAAATTCATAATCCACGTTAAAGGCTTATGATCGGTAATTATCTTGAATTTATGGCCATACAGGTATGGCCGGAAGTACTTTGTTGCCCAAACTATTGCCAAAAGTTCTTTTTCTATTGTAGAGTAATTTATTTCTGTGGTTGTGAGTGTTCGGCTTGCATAGCAAATAGGTTTATCGCTACCAATAGGTCCTTGCGATAGAATGGCACCGATTGCAAAATTGCTTGCGTCGGTCGTCAGGTTAAATGTTTTGCTAAAGTCAGGGTATTGTAATATGGGGTCATTGGTTAAAATATTTTTACAGGTTTCAAACGTTTTTATGTAGAGGTCATTGAGTACTATTGTTTTATTTTTCTTTAGACACTCGGTTAAGGGTTTTACTAATTTGGCGAAATCTTTAATAAATTTCCGATAGTAACCCAGGAGTCCTAAAAATGCTCTTATTTCTTTTTGTGTGCGTGGTATTGGAAATTGTTTTATAGCATGAATTTTTTCTGGATTGGGTTTAATACCGTCCGTAGTGACGATATGTCCTAAGAAGGCTATCTCTTTTTGAAGGAAGTGTGATTTATCTAATTGGACCTTCAAGTTGTGTTCACGGAGTCTATTGAAGACCTTTTTCAAATTTTCCATATGCTCTTGAAGTGACGTTGCATATATGATGATATCGTCTAAGTATACCAAACATATTGTGCCTATCAGATCCTTGAGGACATTGTCCATTACTCGTTGGAAGGTCGACGGAGCGTTTTTAAGGCCAAAAGGCATTCGGACATACTCGTAATGTCCTCCTTCCACGGTGAAAGCGGTTTTTTGTACGTCTCTATGGTCCATTTCGATCTGGTGGAACCCGCTTGCTAAGTCGATCGTGGAAAAATACATACACTTTCCCAACTTGTCAAGTATTTCATTGATATTGGGTATCGGGTATCGATCGGACACAGTTTTCTCGTTCAGTTTCCGGAAATCTATTACAAGTCTCCACTTTTGTTTGCCGCTAGAGTCTACTTTTTTGGGTACTACCCAAACGGGTGAGCTCCAGGGAGAGAAACTATGTTGGATAATGCCTTGATCGAGCATCTCGTTTACTTGTCTCCTTACTTCTCCTTTGTGGCAGTATGGGTATCTGTATGTTTTAGTGTAAATGGGTAGGTCATCTATCGTGGGTATTCTGTGTTTTACATGGTTAGTGAAGGTCAAACTTTGCCCTTCTCTCAAGAATATGTCGTTGAATTCTTTACACAATTTGCAAAGGTGTTTTTCCTCTTCTTGGTTTAAGTGGGATGTGCGAATAAGGTTTGTTATACTGCTGTCTGTAGAGGTATCTTCATAATTTACGTTAAAGTTGTTGACTTCAATATAATTGAACTCTGAACTTCTGTATGCTTCGGTTTTTAGTGGTTGTTCTACAAAAAGTGTTTGTTCCTTTGAGGCATTGTTGCAGACTTCCATTAAGCAAAACCAATTTTTGGCTTTGTATATTCCTTCTGAAACTATTAGGTCTGGTTTGACTATGGTTTTCCTAAGGAATACGTCACCGTTTTCAGTATCCACAGGAATTCTAACAATAACTTTGGTGTTAGGGGGAATAAGGTGTTTACCTGAGCTGAAATTTGGCTTGAATCTTAAAGGGATCGTTGCGAATTTGGTGACAAGGGTTTTGTTCCTTAAATCGACGTTTGCGCCTAATTGCGACAAAATGTCTAGTCCAAGTAAGCCATCGAAATAGCCGTGGAATTTGAAAATTAGGAAATTTAGTTGACCGTCTTCTTTAAATTCTATAAATGTTGGAATTGTAACTTTTTTGTTGAGTTGGTGTTCGTTAAGTATTGTGGAAATGTTAATGGGTATGCATTCTTCGTGTTTTAAGTCACGAGTGAACTCGGGATTGATGAATGAAGCTGACGCTCCAGTGTCTATTAAAAATTTTAAGGGGCGATTAAAAGGGGAAGATATATGTATATATGGTAATATGGATCCATGTTTATTTACATCTAGGTATCCGACTGCAATGTCGGGGCAGGTAATCGAAAATTTGAATCATCTAGATCCTGCATAGCTTGAAGTGCTTGCTGATCTAGAAACTCTGGATCAGGGTTGTCGGGGTTATGATAGTACTGATCTAAGTCGGGCAAATGAGGAGGTGGTTGATGATTAGGGGTGGTTTCAGCGTTAACATTGTGCACTTCCTCGATGAAGTAGCGGGGTGTGTTACTTCGTCTAGTTTGGTTACTAACGTTGGATTGTCTGTATGATGGGTACATGGTCGGTTGTCGTAGGTGCGACTGTGTTGATCCTAACTCCATGGGTTCGGGAGGTGGTAATGGGCGGGGGTTGTGTTGTGGGGTAACCGTTTGTTGATGTTGAGGGTTGTTCCTCGAGCTAAAAGAGTTAAAGGGAATGGGTCTTGCATTCCGTTGTGTATTCGCTGAAAAACGTGGGGAGAATTGCTTCCTCAATTGGTTCTGGGCTTGATAATTGTAGTTCATATAGAACATATTCTGTTCTTGAATACAGAAGGAAAGGGCTAATGCTAGGGTCGGTGGTTTCATCGCTCTAATGCTAGAGCCAAGAGGTTCTTTGAGACCGGCAAGGAATGTGTTCAGACACATTTCTGCAAACATATCTTTTTTTGCCTTTATTACGTTTTGGTCGTTTTCATGGATCAAGACATTGTTATTCATGGTAGCTTGAATTTCCACCACTTCGCTGTGGAATTCTTCTACCGTTTTTGCGTGCTGTTTAAGTAAATGCAGATCCCGGATTAAGGATGTTTCATTCCGTTTGTCGGAATAATGCAGTATCAAGTTGCCTTTGATTTCGTTCCATGCTAATGATGTCCCATACATATTTAGGACTTCGCTAGCTTGGCCTTCGATCTTGTTTCTTATTGCTCTTATTATGGTTTGGCAATAAGGAGTGCCTTCTATGCCTCTAAGGTGCATTAGAATTTCCTCTACGTTATTAATGAAGTCGTAGAGAAGACGGGGGTTTCCGTCGAAGCGGGGTAAATCCTTAACTGCATCGGGGATGCGAAGGGATTCGTAAACATCGCGATTTCGGTTGATAGCGGCGTTGGGTTCACCGTGGGGATTCATCTTATCGGATTCGAATGTGGGGTTATTTGGTTCGAGATGAATGTCGGATGGTAATGACTGAAGGCTGCTAGTACTTATACAAGCTTCGCTTTGAACGTTTTCAGGGATAGAATTAAGGCTTCTAAATAATCTTGTAAATTTAGGATACGGGGACGGTGTCTTTTTAAGGGATTTTTTTCCAGAAGGCATGAAAGGTTACGGGAGTATGTAACTTTGATATTTGTTTAAAATCTCAGTGGTCTTATTTATAATTATATGTATTAATATGTACGATAGATTTAAAGAGAAAAAAAAATATATATATACTTTAAATATCCAAAAAGAAAACAAATTGTTAAGTTATATTTTTTTTTAAATATTCACGTTTCAACCATTCTTTGTAATTAAAATTTACTTTAAATATCAAAAGAGAAAACAATATTACTTAGTTTTATTTTTTTTTTTATATTCACGTTTTAACTATGTTCACTTCTTAAATTAAAGAAAAATGTTATGTCTTGCTTTTACCAGAAAATTAAGAGGATTGCTCTCATTATTGATGCTTTGTCTTTTTCCAATTTTCCTTTGGATGTCTGCTGTTTCCAATATTCCTTTGGATGTCTGCTGTTTCCAATATTCCTTTGGATGTCTGCTGTTTCCAATATTCCTTTGGACGTCTGCTGTTTCCAATATTCCTTTGGATGTCTGCTGTTTCCAATATTCCTTTGGATGTAAGGTTCTCGATCGTAAAGAGTTAGAACTCACTGAAACTTTTTATTTCGTTGCACTATTGATAATTATTTATAACCGGTAAACCGCCGTTTATTTAATTACTTTACAATGCGATTTTTAAAGATTCATCGATCGAACTACACGACTGCGCCAATTATGGGTTTGCCCACAATGTTTGTTTAAAAAATAAATTTTATTTCCTTTCTACTTCACAATTTTATTCCAACTAAACTTATCCTAATTCTACATTTACTTTTCACCTATCTTTGCAAAGGTGAACGTTTGCAGCGGAAACTCAGCAGACGCTGATTTATCAGTTTCGCGTTCACCCGTGCAATTCCAAGAACTATGTGTGTCTTAATATTATTTGCTTTGTAAGCTTTTTATAGTTGGCGTGTGTAGTTAGGCTGATGACCTGCACCGGATGGATGTATGACGTTCCTGTTGTTGTTGTCGTTATGTTGGGCTTGTAACTCGCGTCCTTTACGTAATCGATAGTCCTGTTAAGAGTTGCTATTTACATATGTTGTGCAGATGCAACTTGCCAGTATCTGGTTCAGTTTGCTGGATACTACTTCAATGTTTCAAAGTATCCAAGTCTGAGATGAAATTACGTTTCACCGGATGCAAGATCCAATAAAGTGATACCACACCAATGCTGTCACTATTTCAGAAGAGATTCATTAGAATCAATAACGGGGCTATACTCTCGCAGTAACATCAGATGCCGGCCGTACAGAAAAAAAAACAAAACGGCAACTACACCAAGGAAGATAAATAAAGTTAAATTCAAATGTCGATCGACAGTAAATCAACGCCTTTGCTACATCGATTCTAGTGTTTGGATTAGATTGTAGTGAGGACGAAGTTGAAGGCGGTGGCAGCGGGACACCCCCTGATGAACAATCTCTGTTATGTATGGCAACTAATTTGTTTGGATTGAGGCATAGAATGGGAAAATATTGCTCAATAGATATTCACTCTTTTCATTTCTTCACGATTTTTCAAATATTGACTAATTTAATGTGGGATCTAACTTGGACTACATGTGCAACATAAAGACGACACGGAGAAAATAAAATGCATCGCAATTAAATGTACATCTGGATGGTAATATTTATGGTTAGGGGGGAGCGCGAGCTGCAGCTGCAGAAAGAAAACTTCGTGCGAACACGTTGAGATGTTATTCATGGGCTTCATTAAAACAAGACGCGGAGCATCATAAATTTGAAGCGAAGATAAAACAACATTAAAAGGATTTAATAAACCACAAGGAGGAGTTGAGTTGTTGAGCCACCCTGCTGAAGGCAATTAAATGGGTACTGTTCCGATTTATAGTTTCCCAGTGGTTGCGTGGAATACATAATGAGTGATTCTTCTGGTAATTGAAATGCATCTTTTTATGTTTTTGTTTTGTTTGCTGTTAAAGAAAAATATCGCAATTTGTTTGGATAGGGGCACGTATTTTTAACTGAAAATACATTCTTAGCATCTGGTTTGCTTATGCAACATTCATATCATCTGTCATGTAAATTAGACCTTATTTAGCATTTTGTCTAAAGTGTGTCTTGGTGCAATTGTGTTTACAATAATATAGGTACATGGGTATAGTATCTACAGATGTTTTATTTTGCTGATTCGTTGACAATTTCCATTTCTTGCATTCATTTTGATGGCTATCCACTTGAATCAGTTTAAGCATGAAGAGCACTCGAACAGAAAATACAAAGATTCGTTTTTTTATAAATACCTACCCAGCTGACATGCGACCTGAAAGATCTATTGTATCTAAAGCGTTTAAGTTAACCGATAAATCTGGCTATAGTGATGTTACGTATATGTAATGATTTGACCGAAAATACACATATATTGAGCATAATATGTTGAGAACATTACGGATGCATTTGAAGTTTGAACTCAAATAGCACACGCAAATGGCAGAAATAACTCATTGCAACTTTTGCACAACTTTTGGTACTTATAGTATGGAAGGAATTCATAAAGGTGATGTTATTATTCCCGATGGAGTGCCCCTGTTTAATTTGGGTGGTTTCCAAAAAAACATGGTACCTACAGAAAGTCAACTTGAATATTCATTAAAAAAAAAAGTTTCGCTGGAGATTTTTGTATATTCGTCAAAATAGTTGCTTGCATTTTTTTTTACAAAAGATTCAATAGTAAAGCCAGCTTTTAATGAAGCGAGTATTCAGAGTATTCAATGCCAACCTTCTGACCATCAGTTTTTTGTCTGCCCTATACACTGCGACTATACACGTCAAATACTTTGTACTTCTCTACAACGATACAAAATTTAGATACAAAATGTTAAAATTAAAATTATAAACCGCTTCCAAAAAGATAAATTCTGGTCAATATATAAATACATTCGAAAAGTTTCCTTGCCTTATTGGCGAGGGCATGATCAGGATTCTTCTACTTCTTCCTTTAACGGCGGTGAGGCTATGATGAGGATTATAGGGATCATAACCCTCCCGCATCCCTACTGGTCCGCCTGTGGGTTTCACCGGTTCGACCTCAGTAAAAGGGGCAGGCTATTTGATTTCGAATCACTTCGTTGCTGCATTTGTGTGATCCAGGAGTTTTTTGGCCTGCCTCTCTTTAGCGTTTATATTGGAACGCTGATTGATATTCCCTCTTTGACAGGGTTCGTAGAATCTCTCCTTTAAACTATACCCAATCTCCTGCAAAACTTCCGCCCACACATCAAATGCTCGTTGCAGAGACGTTTTATCCTCGCTTATGATGGCTCCATCGTCAGCAAATAAAATAACTGATGCACTTTGGGGTCCGTCACTTTTCCTTCAAGCTGTTATAAATATCAAGGCACTTAAGTCGCTTCCCTGGTGTACACCGACTTCGATTGCGAACTCCTCGGTGACGCCAGCTGGGCATCTTACTCTTATCTTTACTTACTCATACATGTCCATGATTTATGCGTACAAGTAAAGTTCATAAGCATAGTTCGGCTATCTAATTCTCGCTCAACGATCTTCATGGTGTGCGACGTTAGCTCGATTGAACTGTAGTTGTCACAATCTCGCGTATCGCCTTTTCCTTTGTACAAAGGAAGAAGAAAACTTTCCCTCCACTGGTTGGGGCTGAGAATCATAAGCCATTTGGACCCGATGGGAGATGGGAGATACCTTTTTCCAGAATTCAGAGGGTATCTCATCCGGCCCAACTGATTTTCGCTTTTTGTAGTCTTTGACCGCCTTCCTAACTTTTCGAAAGTAATGTCAAGCACTTTTTCATTGTTAGGACTGGCTATCGGAAAATATATCCGAGGAAATTGTTCATTTAGAAGTCCTTTACAATACTCCTGATACCTTGAGCATTGTTGATGAACTTTGACAAACGGATTTCTTGGGCATTCTCTTAGCGGCAACTTTGAAAATGGTTGTGCCCTGGTTCAAGCTGTTTTGTCGGAGTTCGTGGACAGCCTGGTTTCTATCAGCACCCGAAAAAGATTTTCTTTTATCTCCCGATACACTCCACACACTTTCGCAACTTTCTCTTCGCGTGTCTCTTGGAAAGTCCGTATTCAAATCCGAGGCAAGCTTTTTCATCTCCTTTTTTAAGAGGAGCACTTTGACTGCATTTGAATGCCAGTTTCTCGTCTCTTATCACTGGCTTAGCTTCATCTGCCCACTACCTTGTGTCTTTGCCATGTTGACAGTGTCCTTGTGACCCCCCTAGCAGTGATATAGCTCTATCTAGCCAAGTTCGTTGTAGGGAGTTCTACATTTGCAATTCTCTTTCCGCAATATTTTCGCCGAATTATTTTCCACTATTTCAATACTGTGTGCTGGTGTGTATCGTATATCCATATATAATAAAATAACCTTCTAGTTTTTACTTATCAAAAGTAATCGCAATGATGGTTTGAAGTAGGGAGAAAGGCAATAAGAGAGGCGAACCTTAGATGGACGGCCCTAGATACTTGCCACACCACAAGAATGCAATAGCAATTCTTCAATGGATCCAGAACCGAGAGTCTCATGAAAAAGTAAAGGAAATCACTTTCCAACCTCATATGAAGAAATTGCGCTTGACGGAAGAAGAACTCTGTGGAGGCTGTGGCGACGTAGAAGCTCTGGAGCATACAACCCACCTATGTCACTGCCCGGGTCTCCAACACATCAGGTACAGATTCCTGGGAGACATTTCTTGCATGACCTAGACGAGCTCTCCACCACACCGATAGACAGGATAATGAACTTCACCAAATCCGCAGGATGGTTTATATCGCACAACATAGTGACTAATTAATCTCAGTTTTTGTAGACATCGTTAAAAATGAGTAAGGGACAACCCTCCTCCCACATGGGCATCACAATGGGTCAGTATTGAACTGAGTGTGGCACTAAGCCAGCCCACCTACCTAACCTAACCTAACCTATCGCAATGATAGATGAATATATATTAGGCATAAACGGCCCATACAGGGCCTAAAACAAGCTTCTCCAACCAGTTTCTTGTGCGAAGTGGAAGGGACCTACAATTTTAAGCCGAATCCGAGCGGCAAATTTGAGAAGCTTCTCATAATAATTGATACTCTTGGATGTTTGTCAGACGTTCGCAAGAGGTGGGGTAGGGGAAAAAACTTTAGATCTTACTTGGACCGGCGGGAATTGAACCGGGAACCTTTCGACACACTAACCACTGAGCCACTGTGCCCAACAATGATATTTGAATGTTGAAAGATAAACAATGGCACAAAGTTTAAAATGGCACAATGACTTGTTGGAGGCTTTTAAACACGAGCTAGAAAGCTGAAATTTATAACATCTACTACAAAGGGTCCCCAAATAGTCAAGTGTAAGCCTATTTAAAAGTAGCCCACTTTCACGCCCACAATTTAAACAAAACTTTTTATCGAAAGATCAATGTTTGGCCCAGGAAAATCAAATTCGAAATATATACTCTCTAAATACCCAAAATGCTTATCTGTAAAGAGTTTTAAATTCAGCCCACTGACAAGCTCACTATTTAAAAAAAAATGTTTCATTGAAGAAATCCTTGGTAAGAAGTCCTTTTCTTAGTATGAACATAAAGTTGTTTTGAACAATTTCTTCATAGAAAGTTTACTGCCATGCCAATTTTAAAGGGGCGTTTTACAAAAAAAAAATAGTTTTTCTGATTAAATCTTTCAAAAAACTTGAAAAACAGTTATTTATATCAATCCAAGCCAATTTTTTGAGGAATGGGAATAAAAATAGGATAGTACGCCCAAGCGGACTGTAGCCTTTCCCTATGTTCTTAAATTTGGGCTTCCTATTGGGGTACTTGGTCAATTTATTCAAGTACTAGCGACCCGCCCGGCTTCGCACGGGTGCAATGCTGATACTAAATTTACTACAGAATGTCTTTGTAAACAACGTTCACAGATTTGTTGTCATTAGACCATACAAACATGTTTTCTTTAGAGGTTACTCTTGAAAGAGCGACATATAGTAGGCCATGTGAAAAACACTCAACGCTCAAATCTAAGCCTGCAACGTTGAAAGTTTGACCCTGTGATTTATTAAGGGTCATTGCAGAAGATATCTTTACCGTTTACCGGTATCAGAGGAATTCGGGGAATCAATACATCTTCCACGCTACCACATTCGGTGAGTATTGTGCACTCTATTATAAAAGTTTTTAGTGATTTTGCCAGCAAACGTGTGCCATTGCAAAGTTAAGGTGGATTCAGGTTTCTTAACCCTTTCGACCCCAACTTTTTTCCTGTAGCTTGATTTTTTTTTACGTTTAATCTTATCGATATGATTTAAGAGGTTTTTGGTTAAATTTTAATTTGCCACGCTCATCGGTTCGGGCGCTACCGGAAGTTGCTTGGGAGCAACGTTGGGCAATGGTGGTATATAAAACAATTTTTTTTCTATGAAAACCGTTACAATTTTGTTTATTTATTTTGAAATTTTAGGTATGATAGGACAAAAAACAGTTTTTGTTGGTATTACAGCAAAGATGGACCTTACACTTAAGGCATTTGGACATTGGAGTTCCTGTCTTGCACAATCTGCAACGCCCTTTTTCACCAAATACTAACCAATGTTCCAGTTTATCGTAGCACAATTGCCCAAGCTTGCCCACAAGCAATATTACATTTTAAATTATTTTAAAAATCACTCACCTGATAATTATTCAAAACTAATAAAATTCAACTTTTACACCGTTCAGTTTAATCTTTGCTGAAAACTTTTTCATTTACACAATTTTAGTTTTTTTTAACTATATTAAAATTAATCACTGACTTCAATACCTCTTTCAAATTTCACAAAAGTATTTTCGACGACGCACGTGCAGTCTATTGAACATAAATTCGCTAAATGATATTCAAATGTGCTTTTATTTGCACAAATGTTGGGTAGACACATAAAACCTCCGTTATCATTAAGAATCAACCGACAAAAATAAAAGAAACAATTACCGTTACCTCTTGAACAACAGAAATTGCTCTCAGGCAACGCTGGGGTCGAAAGGGTTAGTAAAATAACAGGACAACCTACTTTCAACACCATTTTATGAGGAGGGAGTCCAAACGGGTTCAAAGAATTAAGAAATTCTGTAGGAAAATGAACAGCTTCTTCCAAATCGAGAACAGTATCGGCCAAGTAGTATATTTGCGTCTACGCATCAATCTTTGAGAGAATCAAGTTACAGTCGTGTCTGGATATAGTGAACTATTTTTTGCAAGGCCTGTTCATAGTATCCAGTTTGTTCACTATAAAGAGGTTGAAATTTTTTTTTTAATCGTTTTATTTACTCAAAGGAAAGCACATATAAAGGGTGGTTAAATTGTATGGGCCGATGTTGAATGTGAACCACACCTAAACGTCAAGTTTTTTTCTACATTTTCTTTGACATTTCTCAATTTCAGACTAACTTAATTTGAACCATGGAAAGATGCACAATCGAGCGACGTTCAAATCAAAATGCATATCATGCACTTCGTGATTTTTTCTATCAATTTAATCGTCCAAATGTGCGTACAATCGGAAAAATGGTGCAAAAATTTGAGCAAACCGGGTGTGTAGGAGATGTGAAAACACCAGTGCATGCTCGTACAGCTCGTACTGCAGAAAATATTGTTGCTGTTCGCGATAGTGTGGCTGAAGAGCCGTCCACCTCAACTCGTCGTCGTGCCCAACAATTGGACCTCTCACGATCGTCGTTGATGAACATTATGCATAAAGACTTGCATTTACGCGCTTACAAGGTGCAATTGGCTCAAGAACTAAAGCTTCTTGACCATTTCAAGCGTCGTCAATGGTCATAATGGTGGCAAGAAAGGGCAACAGTGGATCATCAATTTTCGAAGAAAATCATCTTCAGTGATGAGGCACATTTTCACCTCAGTGGATTCGTCAATAAGCAGAATTGCCGCATTTGGGCGAATGATAATCTAAGAGTCATTGTACAAAAACCAATGCACCCACAAAGAGTGACTGTTTGGTGCGGTTTATGGGCTTGCGGCATCATCGGGGCGTATTTTTTCCAAAATGAGGCCGGTCAGGCAGTTACTGTCAATGGTGTTCGCTATCGTGAGATGATAACGAACTTTTTATGGCCCGAACTGGAAGATATGGATGTGGACGATATGTGGTTTCTACAGGACGGTGCCACTTGCCACACAGCTAACGAAACAATGGCTCTTTTGCGAGACAAATTCAATGGCCGTGTTATCTCACGTGGTGGCGATGTCAATTAGCCGCCAAGATCATGTGATTTGACACCGTTGGACTTCTTTCTTTGGGGTTATTTGAAAGAAAAGGTGAACGTCGATAATCCAGCAACAATTCAAGAGCTAAAGGATGAGATAACTCGGCACATTAACGGTATAGAACCTAAATTATGCCTCAGCGTCATCGAAAATTTGGACCATCGGATGGAGGTGTGCCGCCGATGTAGCGGCGGCCATTTGGCCGATATTTTGTTCCATACATAATTGAACCATACCAATATAATGATAATAAAAAGAAATGACAATAATTTCCTAAATAATTTGTGTTTTATTCAAAATCAACATCGGCCCTTAAAATTTAATCACCCTAAAGGGTATTCAATGTATGATTATTGAAAAAAATGTTTGCGTCTTGCGTTCAGAAATTGACTTTCTGACCGCTTTTTCAGTCGTGTTGGCTTCAGTCCATGCGATAGCTTTATCGAAGCATTCAATAACTTCAGTAGTTTTTACAGTATTTGCGATTTGTGTTTCGTCTTGGTCGTCATCATCAGATTCTACAATACTTTCGGCATCTTTTTCAAAATGAATAAGTTCGTTCTCTTCGATTGCATTCCATTTTTCAATATCGGTTTCAGTGTATGTTTCCTAAAATGAATAAAGCAAATGAAAAGGTTGACGAGAACAAGGGTCATACATTTGCTCACCTCCGAAATAGCAATTTGCAGTAAAATCTGTATGTCATGGACTTCTGCATTTTATTCCTGCAATATTTTTTGTCGAATTAAACTCAAAGGAACATCATCGTTTTCATCATCGCTTTGAATTGTCTCCGTTGTGTTAAAGCATTCTAATAAAGGCTTCCAACATTTTGCTATGACATTTGCCTGCAGCTGATTCCAAGCAAGCATTAAAAATGAAACAGCATCTTTTAGAGTCAAAGTTTTTAAAAACTGTGTTATGTCATCCTTTCCCACAGCTAACAACAACAGGTGTTTTTTGTAGTTCAGCTTAGTTATGCGAATCACATTTTGATCCATGGGTTGAATCAAGGGCGTGACATTTGGTGGCATATAGATCACAAATATGGAGCCATCAGCAGTCTTAAGCTCATTATCTGGTGGATGACTATGCGCGTTGGTAAGCAATAGAAGAGCTTTGGTTGGTAAACCCTTTTGTTTTAAAAACTTTTGGACCTAAAAACAATTAAAAACGAACAAAACTTCTCTATCAAAGTCTATAGAATTTTAAATGTGTTATTTTTTATACCTGAGGGACGAAACAATTGTGAAACCATTCTCTGAAGATGTCTGCAGTCATCCATGCACTCTTAGAGTTTCGGTAGTCTACTGGGATGTCATACCTACATCTTAAAAGAGCGCGGCTTTTTTGCCGCCCTATTATTAAAGGTTTCCTTGATATCGGCGTGCAACTTTATTGCCTTTTGTTTTAGCATTTCTCCACTGACTGGACAGTTCTTTTTGCGTTGTCCTACAAACCAGTGGTATAATGCCTTCTCGCGTGGATATTTACCTTTTTCTGAAAGTCTTCCTCTTAGTTGCTCCGATTGTCTGGTTACACAGAGTATTTTTTGCTACTCCATATGTTTTTGGCAAAGATGGAACACTTACGCCTTTTCCGATTTTTTCAACAATTTCAGATTTGTCCTTTAACGAAAGGAATTTCCTCGAAGACATGACCACACTATCAATTCGTTATCACTCAGAAACTTTTAATATCACGCTTTCGTACACAAACTGTCACACGACACAAACGCTATTGAGTGCACACAAACGCACTCAACAAAAATGACAAACAAACATCAAGTAGGTAACGTTGAAGCAAACAAATGAGTATCCCCGTAAAAGTACAATTTACGGGGAATACCCGCTATGTTTGTAATTCTCTTGTGATTTTTTGTTGTTTTTAGCGTACTGCAAAAATTTTGTTCACTATTTAGAGGTTTTCGATTGTTTACTATTTAGAGTACTCCAAGTAAAATTTTAGCTGTTCACTATATCGAGGTGTTCACTATTTGGGGTGTTCACTTGTTCGTTAGTTGGTGACAGAATCGCTCTTTCTTTAAACCAAGATATAGTCTTATAGCTTATATTATCAATGTCGGGATAGACATTGTTGACGTTGACCAACTCTTGGATGTTGTCTATCAAAACACAAAGGGTCTCTAGGTTAATCCTTCCATCACTTTGTGTTAACTCTCTATTGCTAACTTTTAGCACCATCTCTGAAAAAATCTTGTTCTCGCGTGAAGACAATGAAACCGTCATGTTAGTTTTAGGCTCTAATTTATTGACGTGTGGCCAAAAGTTTAATCTTTTTAGGAAAGCATTTATTTCGTCAGCACGTGTTCCTCGAGTCACAACTGGTAGGATTTGACAAGTCTCCTGAGAACAGAATTGTACATCCACCCATTGGTGAATTTTTGCTTCGCGAATCGCGCATTGTCCTATTCAGTGCTTCCACAGACGTCTTGTTTGACATGGTTGCTTCGTCCCAGACTACTAATGAGCAGTCACGTATCAATTTCCTGTATTGCTCTGTTTAGAAACACTCTACAGACGCTGTTGTTATCATCGGTGTCGATTTTCAGTAGCAGCTTGAATGTAGAGTGTGCGGTTCGGCCTATTTCTAAAAGCGTAGCGGCAATGCCGGATGACGCGACAGCTAATGCAATTTTTCCGGTAGATCACACTTTTGTTAAAAGCAAATTGATTAAAGATGTTTTTCCTGTACCTCCTGGGGCATCAAGGGAAAATATTTTTCCTTCATTGTTATCAATTGATGATAGTAATGTAGTGAATACTTTTTTCTGATCGATGTTCAATCGTGGCTCATCTTGAGCTATATTTTGTAAAAAAGTCTCGATTGATCCTTAGCTTACTACGATTTTCGATAATTAAAAATAATTGCCCTAATACTAAATTGAAATCTAATTCTATCTACCCTAATGTACTTACTATAAGTGCAGTTTAAAAATTAACCTTAATACCGACTAAAGTACGAGCATACAATTTCGACGTTTTGTCTTAAAAAGAATTCACTTTATTATTTAAATACATACCATCAGTTTTAAATTGGATAAGGAGTATTTGGCTTAAAATCGCTTCGAAAATAAGCCATTACCTATTTCTCGTAAAAAGGAAAGGATAAAAAATGGTTATTGTAGATTATCCCTAAGAGATAGACATGTATATCGCGGACTTTTTTGTAGACCTTTTTAAGGTGTACAATACTGTAGTACATTATTTTGATCTATCTCATAGGGTTCAGCCTGCGTTTGCAATGTAAGCGCAGAAAAATGTGTTTATTTACGACATGACATTAGAAACATCTAAAATTATCAGTGTTTCTCTAGTAAAGGGTTTTTCAATAAGAGCGCTACAAAAGTTTTTTTAAATAAAACAAAAACGGTTTTGGATATCAATGAAATTCTTTATTCCTGTGAAAGTACGTTTGATGCCATTATGTATGGAACTCGATTTCTTTTGCATGGCCACCACGGGCACGCTTGCAGAATTCCAGACGCTGAACCCAATTTTCGATGGTTTTCAAGCATAAATCGGCTGATACTGCTGCAATTTCACGTTCGATATTCGTACGAAGTTCATCAATCGTCGCTGGCTTGTTGGCATAGACCATAGACTTGACGTAGCCCCACAGGAAATAGTCTAACGGCGTCAAATCGCACGACCGAGGCGGCCAAGCGACTGGACCATTTCGTGAGATAACACGGTTTCCAAACTTGGTTTCCAATAAATTGATTGTGGCATTCGCTGTGTGGCTTGTGGCGCCGTCCTGTTGGAACCACATGTCCTCCAAGTCCATATCATCCAATTGGGGCCACAACGACGTCACAGAGATGCCCAACGACGTCACAGAGATGCCCAACGCTTGAGAACGAGGTGTGAGAGACACATTTGGGCTTTCTTCAACTGAAGCCTCAGCGGCAGCAATATTCTCGACACTACGGGCACTTCTTTGTCTCACTGGCGCGGGAACATTTTGTACTGTGCTTGTGGATTCAAATTTGTCCACTAGACGCTCAATTGTTCATCTGCTAGGACGATTATGACGACCATAAATTGGACGTAGCGCTCTTAACGTTGAGGCGACTGACTCCGAATTTCGGTAGTAAATTTTAATAATTTCGACTCGTTGTTGGCTCGTATATCTTGCCATCATAAAATGGCAAACCTTACTGAAGAGGAATGTCAAAAGAGCGGCAAGAAATTCGGCGTCGTTCGCTGTCCCTGTCGCTCTACTTTTGTAGCGTCCCTGTTGAAAACCCCTTTATATTATGCATGTATTATACATATAAACCTTCCTGTTGAATCACTCTATCTGTCAAAAAAAAAAACCGCGTCAAAATCCGTTGCCTAGTTTTAAAGATCTAAGCATACATACATACAGACAGACAGCGGGAAGTGACTTTGTTTTATACTATGTTATGAAGTGTTCGTTCGACATGACAAAATACAATGTAAGAGCTCTGCGAGAAGTACGAGTATATTCAATAAATGTTGTTTCAGTCGTTTAAATTATGCTCATAATAACCAGCATTCTGGTTACGGCCCTTTGCCTCGAGAATCATAGTATAAAACACGGGATCACGATTTCCGCGTCGTGGGCTCTGATTTCTTAATTATGCAGGACGTTAGTTTACATTTACATGTTAGCCATTTCTAAGGTAAGTTCTCGTATACAGAAAAGGTAAATATTTAGAAGTAATCACCTCCATAGAACCTGTAAAAACAATGACTGGAGTATGTCTTGTATTACTTTATTTTCAATTCATTCAATACGAGATTCGACTCAACATCAATGACATTGACAATCACATCTTATCTTCCCATACTGGAAAAGAGTTCCAGCAAAGTGTTCCTTTAAAATTTTTATCTCCGCTTATGCAGGGGAAATAATAATAATGAACCAAAAAAAAAACTCCCGGCAAATGATCCTTTTCATGTTCAGCAGCGAAAATAATCTTCCAATTCAACTTAATGTCCTCCTCGGATTTACCAAAACTTAACCGAAAAAAAATACGATTTCACAATCAGCAGACACACATGTCAGATACTACAAAACCGCCTCTTTTGTGGGGCATTTATTTTTCTGCTGACAATCCATCATTAGCACAGAACACAGTCATTCAGCCAGTTAACCCGCTCCCCATTGATCCTTTCATCCTAATAGGAAAGCGAACAATGTCGGTGTTGGCGGATGATAAAGCGCTGCTGACTCAATCCACTATCCAGAGCTTTGTATCAGACCCATCATCATCATCATCATCCAGCGTGGCGGTCCTGGACTACGACTAGTTCCAGTGCAAGAAAACTCGATGGAGAGACGTTGTTCTTTTTGCTGAAAATCGAATAAATCAATTCCGGCGTTCATGTCACAATGCCAGGAAGGAGAAAGGAAAAACTTCGTTTACTGACATTTGTAGAAGGACGGATTTTTAGGGGGTGGCCATGGCACATGATAACGGTTCTACTCATAGATTTACATTGCTAGAAATCAAATGACAATGAGGTTGAGGTTGGGGGAAAGGTTGCCCATCCTGAACCCCGCATTTTTTATTGTTCACTCTGCGGTTTTTTTATCGTTGATAAGCGGAGAATTGAATTGACAGCAGTAAGTTGGCAGCGTATTTCAAAAAGGCGTGGTGAAAGTCGGTGATAAGATTTCTCGAAAGCAAAGTTTTAGGTCAACTGAAATGTTGACTCTTTTTCAAATACTCATTCATTCTGCAAATGAAATGAAACTATTTGGCAAGAGCGTGGAACTATTTGTGCCGAACATACCTGAAGTTTTAATGTGGTTTTGTGGTGTGGAAACTTAATCCTCCTCTTGCTGTTTTTGTTGGTTTTTAAAAGAAACTTTCAGAAGGTTTCAGTTTTTCTTAAGAAAATTCATCCAAAAATGGTGAATTTTTTAGTAATGATTCGGAACTGGAGTATGGTATGCATATCTACATTATCTACGTTTATGCTATAAGTCCGGATTGAATAATAAGTTATACAAAGACAATAACCAAAGAAGAGTTGGATTGATGATTGCGGACCCCTTAGCAGTTTAAATTTTGGGTCGAAATTTTATGTACCAACAGTTCCTAAGACCTTTGCTTCTTTCTATTAGTTGCAATGACTTTCCACAGGTAGAATTTTAACGGTTCACGGATCGTTCGCTCGTTGTTTAGAGCTAGTAATGTATGATTCTTTGCCGTAGTTATTTTAATTCCGATTTTATAGGATCTATTAATTTGTTCTAATGGTGGAGGCAAGCTGACGTGTTTTTAACAATCTTCTTCTAAGTATGTTGCTTTTTCTTCGTCTTAATTAGTTTCTGTTTACGATTTGTATGCTTGGTGCCTTCTTTTCATCTGCTGACAATAAATATATTCTGCACATACACTTCACTCAAGCTGTAATTGAACTCATCGCGTGCCCATTTTTGTCTTGGAGAAGGCGATGTTCTCTTCTCCTCTTGTTTGGAAAATTGACTGTTACCATGAAATTTCTTGAGAAAAGTGTAAAACATAATTACGAAAATTTCGAAAATTTCTGCCATGAACATGAATTGACGGTTGGAAGTTTACTATTTTTACGTCCTCTATGTGTTGCAATTCTTAATAGGGGATAGGTAAATTTGTTCTGCGACACCCGGTGGCGAACATGAAAAATAAATAGAGAACGTTTCGAGCTATCAATCTCCATAGTAAATTTATCTGTGAAACCTAATGGTGAACACATTGCAACACATAGAGGACGCAATGAACTTCCAACCGTCAATCCTTCTAATATTTTCACCTATTGGTGCGTTCAACTTTTGGTTGTGCAATGTAATATACACAGCTGGTCAAAAAAATTGATGTGAGAACATGTTTTTTGAAAAACTAAATTTTTTTATATTTTTTCAATTTGCGTTTTATTTTTACAATTATATTAATACAATTTACATTATTTATGAAATATAAAAATAGTTATCTGTTTGTTTATAGGTGTGTTCCTAAATAATCATTAATTATGGATTTTATTAATATTTTTTTTTTGTTTTTTTTTTTTAACGTACTCTAATAACCTGAGTATCCTCCATTATTTTCCAAAACTTTTTGGAGTCGGCATTGATCCTACCAATTTCTGGCATGTTTCGGGAGGAATGGAATACAATTCCTTTTGCACTGCTCCCCACACTTGATTCCCATTTGTGAAGAACTGACCCCTCCATTTTCTTTTTAGTTCATCCCACAAGTTCTCAATGGGATTCTGGAGATTGACTTGGTAATGAAACTAGAGAGATATTTCCCTATGTTTTGAATCATTGTCCTATTGGAAATGCCATTGGAGGGTCATATTCCGCCATTTTTTCACTCCTTCAAGTCCGATCCAACTTCGATGGCCTAAGGCAAATTCTTTTCGGGACCTGACGTTCTTAGCTCTTAGGAGTGGAACTTTTCTCTTCCTGGGAGATTGAAGTTCTCCTGAGGATTGTGCGTGCACTGATTCCATCCCCATTTTGTGCGCCTATAGTCCGTGACGAAATAAACGGGTTTGACATCGCTAAAAGTAAAATGCGGCGGTCAGTAGTAGCTGTGTTTTTGTCGGCTTTCCTTTACTTTCTATTTTTAATGATGCCTTAATAGCATTGGTTACGAAGTTCTGTGATCTTAGGGCATCTACATCACCCTTAACTGCTGAACTGTTTTCCTTTCTTCCGCAGAGCAGTGGATTTTTCGACCCATCCTAAAAAATGATTTAACAAAAAACTTAAACAAATTGTGATACAGTGATCAAAAAACAAACTCACTTTAATCACTTTTTAATAACACTTTTTCAACAAATCGCAAAATTTAAATAATTTAATTAACCACACCTATTTTTATGTCCAACTCGTAAAACCTACAAAATTGTATTGCAACGAAACTTAATAAAGTACTTAACAGTACACTAGTAAATGCAATAAGCTTGTCGTCATACTAACGGAACTAAGCATTTCTTAATAAAAATGTGTATTGTTGCAAAACAACTGTTATTTAGCAACAGGAACAAATCAACTAGTATAACAAAGCACTTCACACCTATATTTTTGACCATCTGTGTATATGTGCTCCGGGGGAGTAGTAGTAGTGGAGTTTTATTAAGTACGTTTGTGCCGTTTGCAATAACAAAATATAGTACATAGAGTTCCGAAATTCATAAAATAATTCTTAATATAAATATAAATTGGACACATTTTAGATTTAATTTATTACAAAATTTATAACAGCTCTTTTAAATGAATGTATATTTTAATCTTCTTTAAATATTCCTGGGAGGGACTTAAAAAGCGTTGAGTCCTTTATAGAACAAACAGTTCTGTGCTGCGCTCGTTGGCATAGGCGAGCGACAAACATCTTGCATGTTTCTTAAAGCTTAGGGCTAAACATCACTTACATATTTAACATGTCGTGCTAAATAATTGGGTAAACGATTAGATTTTATATTAAAAACAAACATGAAAACATTAGTTTTTATTTTTTGAATGACATTTTACACATTAATATGTTTTCTTATTCTTTTCAAGAACCCCATTTTTTAGCTATGTGATTAGCGCGGTTGTTAATTTTTAATTCATTGTGTATCACAACTCCAAAATATTTTATTTCCGATACTGTTTCTATTAATTCGTTTTCAATAGAGATGTTTACTTCTGTTCCATCACTTATACCGCCAATTACCATTATTTTGTAATAGTTTTTTGTGTGATAACACACTGCATTTTTAAGGATGCTTCCGTCAATTTCCTTTTTCAGTTGCTTTGATTGAACAACCGTATCTTACAATTGCTACCACGTGAAGTGGACGGCCGGAGTTACAGCCAACGACTGTTTGGCAAATCTGAAATATAATATAGGGACGGGCTACAGTCCGCTTGGGCGAACTGTTGGATACCCTATTCTTGTTCCTATCCCTCATAAGTGGGCATTATACAAAAGTCTAAGTATGGTTGAATTGTTAAGAACGCTCTACATATTTTGTTATATAACATTTAAAGGATTTTATAAAAAAAAACGAAGCTTTTGTAAAAAACGCTCCTTAGCTCAAACTTTGGATTTTCAATAAAATTGTTTTATTTAATTGTGGGCGTGTCAGTAGGCGGATTTTGAAAATATTAACACATGAGCATAAAGGGCCCCCTAGAGAGTATATATTATAAATTTCAGCTCCCTAGCTCAAATTTTGTTTTTTCAATAAAATTGTTTTAATTAATTGTGGGCGTGTCAGTGGGCGGATTTTGAAAAATTTTTATCCCGAGCAGTTTTAGGAGTCATAGATCATATATAAAAAATTTCAGCTTTCTAGCTCAAAATTCGATTGTTTCCAAAATTTTGTTTTTTTGAGTTTGTGGATGTGTCTGTGGGCGGATTTCAAAAATTCGTAAACTTGATTATTTGGGGACCCTAGAGAGTATATGGTTAAAATTTCAGCTCCCTACGCCCAGTTTAAAGGCCTAATTTTTGCCGACGGACGGACGGACAGACATGGCTAGATCGACATTACTATCGATTCTGATCATATATATAGTAACTTTTAGGGTTCTACGGCAATATTAAGGTATGTTACAAACTATGCGTCAAAATTAATATACCCTTAGAATAGGATATAATTAGACCAAATAGAAAGGAATAGATTAAATTGCATATATACTTACTTCAGTGGCAGGGCGTGGGTGCTTGCCTGGGAAGACGCTAGTCTACGTTCGAATCCCACTGGAGGTAAAGGGTTATTCGGAAAAATGAATTTAAGAAACAGACCAGTACCAGGAAAAGAAGGAGTCTGATGATCGGTTGTGGCGAACCGTGAAATATCGCTGAAACTCCAATTGTCCCATTTCACATGGTAGCAATTGTAAGATATGGTCGTTCGTTCGAAACAACCATTAATTTCGTTTTTGCAATGGTTTCACTAAGCGTACTTGCTTTACACGACTGAAGATCACCGATGTCGTAAGTAAGTAAGATCAAACAAGAAATAATAGGAACATGTACATGTCGCTTAAACTAAAGCCCTATGGCCCCGTAGCGTACAGTTGCTAATACAAAACGCACTACCCCGCCAGGCACTACTTATCAGGTACATATCCTGGGGCCGGCAGAAATGCTTGGGTCAGAGCTATTCAGTTTCCGGGGGATAGCAAAGTAATCTGTAAGCTTATTCGAAACCTAAGGGTAGCGAGTTGGAACGTCGGAGGTATGAGTGGTCGTAGCTACTAACTCGCTTGTGATCCTGGATCACAAAAATGCAGTAACACCACCATTTGAGTTACGAGTTGATTCAAAATCGGGAGGCCTGTCGTTATTTTCAGAGGTCAACACGGCGAACACCACAGGCGGACCAGTAGGGATGCATTGCTGTGGGAGGGTTATGATTCCGGTAATCCTGAGCATAACCTTACCGTCAGTAAGGCAGTAGAAGAAAGTTTGGCTTATTTGCTTTCAGACACAAACTTAGGTTCACTTAATCTTCCTGCATTTTTGGGACTATTTCATTTACGTTTTTTATTGTAAGGAATAGAATTGCATCATCGACCAACCGAGAGACTAAGACATACGATCTGCATTCCATGCCAACTTTATTCCAACAAACTACAGACTGGAATCGTTCTGCATATTGCACACTGCGTTGCCAATTCAGTGCTCAACGCGTTAATTTCAGTGCTCAAATACTTATTTTAGTGCCGAAAAAGTCTTTTTGGTGTTTGGGCATTGTTTTACTGCTTCCAAAAAGTATTTTAGTTTTTTTCAACACTGAAGCCAAAAGTTGCACTTTGGCTGACTCCATCCCATGATGCAACTTGGTCAATGTATTATTTCTGTTGAACTTAATAGAATGAAGCTTCAAATTTATTTATTTCTTCTCCTCCTGTATTTATTAGGGACAGACTGAGATTAGGAAACACACAAAAAGGCGAAATTAAAAACAATTAAAAATAAAGTGAGGGGTTGTTTTTCTAGTGTGGAAAGTATCACAATTTAATAAAATAATTTTCGTTTAAGAAATAATCAAAAAATCTAATCAAATGATAGCTGAGCGTTCAAGTGTATTTTATAAACAAATCAGAACATTCTGAGCAAGCTTGGTTCATTTTGAGCAAGCTTGCTCTGAACTGAAAAAGAAAAACGCCTAATAGGGCTCAAATTCAATTTTGTTGTCCAATTTCCGACTTTTCTTTATTTGGCTGGATACTCTTCCCAGCTCATTATATCTGCGTGAGCAATTACCCACGATCTTACCATCTATTGGGAGTTCATTGACCTTGACTGTTGAGTTAATGTAACCGATATCCACTTTTGAACTGTCTTGTAGGGGGAGACGAGATAATGCATCGGCCCGAGCCCCTTCTCTATTCTATTTATTTCCAGTACATGCCCAAGAAAATCGCCTACCTTTGAAGTCACGCCGTTGCCACTGCTGGGGGTCCCCTTGGTAGGGTTGAGATCTCCCTAAGCTGCTTGTTAGGAATAACTTTTCCATAGAAATTTGAAAGCCTCAAATATGGCTTTAACTATTCGTTAAAGGCACTACTAATAAACTGAAGGGTCCCGTAGGTATGCAAAACTGTCATTTATTTTAGGCAATGGACAATGATTTGTAACTACAAATTTATTTAACGTGGATTTTAAAGTCTACACAAATTCTGATTTGCCCATACTTCTTAAGCCCAGTATCCTGCTCGCACTAAATTTTAGTTGCCATACAAAATGTCTAGAAAATTAAGGCAGTTCAGCAAAGCAGGATACTGCTCAACAAACGAAATTAGGTCTCCACTTTTTTATCTCGCAAAACGCACATAAAATCGGCCTTAAGTTTGTGGCCCAGTGACTTGTTTTTTATTGTGGATGCCATCAACCATTTACTTGATGCTTGTAAGCCTAAAGATGAAATCATAATTTTTGGCGATTTTAGTCTCCCTAATCTACAGTGGAGTATATCGGAAGATCAATCTTTCTTCGTCCCCCTAGATCCGATATCTAGTAAAGAATGCCTTTTTGTCGACCTCGTAACTAATTCTGGTCCTTGTCAAGTCAGTGGTGTTAAAAATTATATGAGACGACACTTGGATCTTGTTTTCACAACTGACCCTGAACTCCTCAACCATTGAAAGTTCTTTACACCTTTCTACTATTGACGCTTACCACCCTCCTCTGCTCCTTTCTTTCTTTTATTAATCCTCTTCCCAATCTCTGCCTCCAACTAACCCTTAATCCACGACTTCCACAAAGCTAACTTCCGAAAGATCAATGACTTTCTGAGCAAAATCGAACTCAACTTCTCGAACTTATCCGTTGATGAAACTGTCACCCGTTTTTATGGCGAAATCTTTTAATGCATTTCCTTATTCGTTCCTTATTCGCGCCATAAAATCTCACCATCTTCCCCTCCATGGTATAATAGGAAACTGCGTTCACTTCGTAACAAACGTAACAAACTATTTTCAATCTATCTTCTATTCAGAACTGCAACAGATTATTCGAATTATCTCGGTTCGTACTTACAGTTCTCTGACCTTTTTCACTGTATCTCAAGTTAACCTCATCAAAGACCCACGGTCATTTTTTCATTTTGTTAATTATAAAAAGAAATCTGATTTATATCCCTCCTCACTCTTGTTTCAAGGCGAGTCCTCAACGGACCCATTTGTAATCGCAAACTCTTTTGCAACCGTATTCAAGCAGTCTTTCACTGACGACTGCCCAAAACTGGATCACTCTTACTTCAATTATCTGAAGAACGATACCGTTGCCCATTCATTTTACCCACCTTTGACCATTCCATGGTGCGACAGACTTCTTCATCTCATTTGCACCCGACCCAGACGGCCTTCCTGGCATTCTTCTCCAAAAGTGTTCTGCGATTCTATCACCTTTCATTGCTAATCTCTTCAAACATTCCTTATCTCTTGGGAAAATTCCTAAAATCTGGAAAACGTCCTTCATTTCCACAGTTCACAAAAAAGGACCAAAGAATGACGTATCTAACTATCGACCTATTACCAAGCTCTCGTATTTACCCAAGGTTTTTGAAAATGATGTACGATTCATTATCCTTTCAGTGCAAGTCTCTTATCTCCCACCTTCAGCATGGTTTCCTCAAAGGTAGATCCACAACCACCAACCTGGTTGACTTTGTCTCCGTCACACTTTCTGCATTAGAAAGTTGCAATGAAGTGGATTTAATCGCTACTGACTTCAGTAAGGCCTTTGACAAAATATCTCATCTATTCTTTTCAAACTCTCCTTCCTTGGTTTCGATCCCCTACTATTGAATTGGTTTGCTTCTTACCTTGAGAACCGATCTTATAATGTTCGTTTTCGCTCTGTTCTCTCTTTGCCTTTTAAAGCCACCTCTGGTGTTCCCCAAGGTAGCCACCTTGGACCTTTAATTTTTATTCTGGCTATAAATGATATTGACAACATCATTAAGTGCTCCTCCATCTCCCTCTATGCCGATGACGCCAAATTCTTTAAAATCATTTCTTCTCCACACGACTCTGATCTTCTTCAACAAGACCTCAAAAGTTGTTCGGTCTGGTGTCAAAAAAACTTTATGGAGCTGAGCTGAATATTGCTAAATGTGAATTTCTTACTTTTTCACGTAAGCGGATTCAGTCTCCCCCCAGACATTACTTTTTGAACAACTAACCCAATGTTATCGTTCTAACCATTCGCGTCCTAGGTGTTCTGTGTGACAGAGAGCTTAACTTTCGGTCACATACTGACGAAATAATCAATAAAGCTAACTCGGCCCTTGGTTTCGTCAAACGGCGGTCTAAAGAATTTACCAATCCCTATGTGACAAAATCCCTTTACATTACCTACGTCCGCCCTCTTCTAGAGTACGCTAGCCAAGTATATGCACCATATTACCGGGTCCACATTACAAGAATCGAAAGCATTCAACGTCGATTTCTCCGTTTTGCTCTTCGTTGGCTCCCGTGCAATAATCACCTTATCCTACCACCATATCACGAATGCCTTAATTTAATAAATCTTCAGACCCTTGGAAAAAGAAGGGATGTCTTCTCACTGGCTCCATTAATTGTTCCTATCTTTTAAATTATATTGCCTTTAACACCAACCCTCGCAATTCGCTCCTCTTTTCTACCTTCCCAACCGTCGCACTTGGTACGGCTTGAACAAGCCGATATCCCGTATGTTGCAGAAGGTCAATTCTAACCACCTCCTCTTTGATTTTAATCGCTGCACCTCTTCCCACAAATCTGCCCTCCTCCACCCCTCACCCTCCACCTAATTAGTTTTAAGTATTAGTTTTTAAGTCCTAGCTGTAAGGCTTAGTTTTGTAGTTAGTTTTTAAGACCTAAAGCTTGTATTAAGCTAAATAAATGGGGGGTACGCCCCCATCAAAATTAAATTAAATTTATCCCCGCACATCAAAACTAAATTGCGAGGCCAACGTATTTTGACGCCTAGAATCCGATTGATGCGTCTTCAACGCATATTTTGGAGTTATATCCTTCGTAGTGGAAAAGGGCTTCGAACATTGGTTCAAACTCTTCCAAAAGTGTATTGATCTTTGTGGAGGGTATTTAGAAAAACAATAGAGCCATTTTCGTTGATTAATATTTGTTTTTACTTGTTTATCTCAAAACTAAAGCACCACCCCCAAAGCTTTCCTGGAAATAATGTTACGGGGAAAGAGAAAATGGCCTGAGTTCGTTCCTGTAACTAAGGGTGTAGTGCTAAACCACTGGAGAACTGGTCTATACTCTATCCAACAAAAATTGTCAGTACATGGAAGATGGGATGTTTGTCTCTCAGTCTGGTTGCAATGACTTACATAAATCGGCCCCTCTTTAAAGCTCTCACAGGGTCGCCGAAGTGTGTATGATAATTCGCAATAACTCAGAGAGCAATTCTATTAGGGTTACCATCTTCCAAAATAAAAATATTGCGGAACGAAATAAATTCCGTTTATCTTTATCCTTTTTTGGTAAGATAATAAAAGGCGCGTTTTTTAAGGGTATCTCCAATAGAATAACAAAATATATAAATTTCGTAACACAAAAAAAAATCAAAACGAAAAATATATCACTGTAATCCAATTTATCTATATATATAAAAATCAATCCATATTTGAGTTTGTTGCCGCTGTTTAGCCAAACGCGTTAACCGATTCCAATGAAATTTTTTTTCCATGAAAGGTGACGTCTGTACAAAGGATGTTTGGTATGTGCGTTATTTGTATCTGCATCGGTGTGTGAATTATGGGCGTGAGTTAGTACACATGCATATGTGCATATGCGTGTAAATTCCGATGCAGATACACAGACCGCACATATAAAAACCCATCGTACAGACTTCACCTATTTTGTTATCCGAACTAGCATATGAAAGAGGGAGAACAGACCAACGTTTCAAGCCTATTGTGGTGTTTGTGCGCACTTTCATTCTTGAGATATCGTGTGTTCAATGTTTTATTCAAATAACTCTTATTGAATTTTGAATTGATTGAATCGGACATCGGAAAGTTGCTTTTCCCACATTGATACTCGTAACAATCGGTGTGAAAGTGAATGAAAAGTGATTCTATCGAAGTTTTTTACTTTCGCTTTGTTGTTTGATTCGCACAAGTAAGCTGACATAGGCGCCTGCCAGACAAAAAGCACCTACCCTAAGCGGAACAGGTTGAGCTCAAATCAGGCAATCTTCGGTATTGGCCTGAGAGTGTTTCTGTGAAGTTTGGTCAAAATCGGTCTTCTTTTTTTAGGGGCAGCAACATAGGTACGCCAGATACCCGCTATAGACAATAATAAGGAAGTCTACTCGAACATATTGGCCAATAGAATTCTCGGGCACGGGCAAAGCCGGGCGGGTGCAGCTAGTTCATTATAAATATTGTAAAATATAAAATACTTATTTCTAATATCACTACTCAACTAATCCGATGAGTAATTACTGCTACTGCTCACGTTATTTAGGTCTATTATTAACCTTTCAACTGCTTCCTCGGCAAAAACGTCCATTTCCCACATATTTGGCTCAATAACCTGTTCAACATGTTGGACACATCGATGCCATGTTTCCTTGTCAACCCTTGTAAGTGCTGTGGTTAGTAAGGCTCTTATTTATTATTAAACCTCCTCCCCATTGATATCTATGGGAAGCTGGCGGCCACTAAGGCGGCCCTGAGATTAAGAGAATCCAATTCGTGGCAAAGTTCACACATCGGGCACAGCAACATCCTAACTGCCCACAAGATTCCCAACAATACGGATTACCTAATCCCAACACTAGATTTCAGGAATAAATACAAGACGGCCATCCCAGACCGAGCCAGCTGGGAAGACGGTCGTATTGTAAACAATAACGCCATAGAAATATACACCGACGGGTCAAAGACAGCCGACGGCACGGGGGTGGGAGTGTTTTCAGACAAGCCTGCGCTCAACGTCGTAATACGACTGCCTGACCATTGCAGTGTATTTCAGGCAGAAGTCACGGCTATCCGAAACAGCACGCAGACTCTCTATGAGCCCGATAGATGGATAAACTATCGTGATCTACATAGACAGTCAGGCAGCGATTAAAGCCTTAGAATCACCAACAATAAGATCCAAGTTGGTAAAACAATGCCGGGAATCTCTTAACGAGATCGCGGTCAGATGTAACTCTTCCCTGTGTTGGGTACCCGGTCACAGTGATATTCCAGGCAACTGCAAGGCGGACGAGTTAGCCAGACAGGGTCCCGCACAAGAACTCTCTGACAACAGAGGGACACCGGCGGTACCCATTCAGATACTGAAACGCAAACTTCTAGATAACGCGTTAATAGAAGCAAACAATAGGTGGAATAGCATCAGTGCATGTGTGTCCTCAAAGCAAATTTGGACCAAATACGATGCAAAAATAACATCCAAACTTCTCTCCATCAGCAGGAAAAATATCAGCTCTGTAATCGGAGCAATCACTGGTCACTGCCTTTTAGGCAGACATGCCCCACCAGATTGGGAGCTCTCTCAAACGACTTCTGCAGAAGCTGTAGAGACGTCGAAGAGGAAGAAACCACCACACATCTCCTGTGCAACTGCCCCGCACTAGCCAACTCAAGCAAACAAATTCTTGGCAATTATTTCCTCGATGATCTAAGCGATCTCAGTGAGACAGATATTGGCTGTATCAGCAAATTCATCACCAGGTCCAAATGGTTAAACTAAACTAGAGGACGGATTGGACGATGACTTGAGCCCCTCCCGCTCCCTCCCCGCAGATCACCCCAAACCAATTCCCTTGCAAAGCAAAAGAGATCTCACTGAAGTTAGATTGTATCAGTCACTTCAGGCAGAACTCCACTCCGAGGGCGAGACAGTAACCCGGCGGATTGACTGAAACAGTCTCCCCCGGCCTTGCTGCCTTCCCGCTATGCAGACAAAACGGGAACAGAGTTGAGGTTAGATTGTAACAGTCACCCCACTCTGTTTCTCTTCCATGCCTCAAAACCTGTACCACAAACCCCCGAACTCAGTCACCATAATCCAAATCGACTATCAAGGCCGCCCCTCCCTGCTCCCTTTCCGCGGAATGGTGTAATTGAGGCTCGTACTGCAACAGTCGCCACAAGCCGCACCACCCCGCGATGCGTGTGGCACTCAGGGTTGGACCACCTTCAGTCACCCCCTCCAGCACAGTCTTTCAACCAACTACTTGACTGTGCAGCCGGTACACCCCGACCCCCCCTCCAAGGAATGTAATACTCGTAGCTTGCTCGGGATTCGACTGTATCAGTCTCCCCGGCACGGTGTTGCCTGCAAAGAGAGTGAAGAGCAGTTTGAGGTTCGATTGTAACAGGCATCTCAAAAGGCTCTTCCCTCCCCCGGTGATCAGGTAGCAATAGCTTCCCCTCCGTGGCGCAGAATTTGGGATCGACCTGTGGCTTGATTGCATCAATCACCTCATCTCGATCCCAACCCTTGGTTCGGATGTCGGGCGAGAGTCGCCACTGCACTAGTCACTCCAATACATCGCAAACCATGCGAAATACAGCCAGGCTGCACACCCTAACCCCTTCAGGAGTATCTCCCCCCATAAAACCACTACCTCGCAGGAGGCAATCACAGGGAACCCAGTAGGCCAAGCGACGACCGGCAGAACACTCTTAATAATATGCTTCAGATGCGAATTTTAGGAAAATTACAACAACAATTCCTTGGTATGACAGTGGTTTGGTTTTTATTTCAGTGGCAATTCTTGCGTTTGAGTGCCGTGAGAGTATCTACAGGCACCACTGGTGGAAAAAAAGACCCTCCATAAGGCCTGTACTGACAATTTTTGTTGGATAGAGTATAGGCACTACCATACCACTAATAATCTTAAGTTATAATCCCTGAACCTTAGCTTGAAATTTATTAAAATAATAATTATTTATTTCTTTTTTCTTTCCAGGTCAGATTTGTAGCTCGAGTTTGATTTACCAGATATGGCAAGGTAACTTTTTTTATTAACAACTTATGTACATGACACGTGCAAAGCAAGGAGGTATTTCATTAAACTTAATCCTACATCTATGGGCAACATTTACGGGGTTGTTCACGGAATCATATACATATATATATATATCGTGCTCGCACAAATGTCCGATATCCTTATCATAATGATCTCTCAAAAATTGTCCCCAAAATGGTATACAGTCACAAGCTAACCGCACCTAATCGCCCAAATAATGCACGTGTCTCTTTGAGAACAGTGTGGTGCGAACTGCTGTTCATTCTGCAGCAATAATTTCGCCCCATTATCTTTCATCGTCTCCTTTTGGTCCCTTTCTTATTGTGTCCCATTCATAGCAGCAGATCCTAAGCGAAATGATATGATAACAATTATCTTTCGTATCCAACCACATCCAGGCAGCAGTCCCCCCATTTGGAATAATGTCTGTTGCCAACGCCTCACATCCTTACGTGTTCTTCCAAAACACCCTCATTATTTTGCACCCTTAAGCTAGAATAAATAGATTCCAATCGATTTGGATAAATTACCCAAATCAGTTCAAATAAAATCGGAGTTCCTCCTCCTTCCATTCAGTTTCAGTTTTTGTTCTGCTGTCCCATATCCCCCGATGGCAACTATCATCATCGACGAACTTTGTCATTTAGCAAACCACTCCACCATGGGGAAGCTATACATATGTCAATAGACGGAATCTTGGTACATTATCTCAGAAGAAAATGTATCCAGAAAACGCATGCACGGAGGGGAGCGCACGACAAACGCGCAGACATGGACGAAGGTTGTGTCTACACATCTATTTACGTGCACTGCTCGTGATGCTTGTCGCTTTAAGGATTCAATTTCATGTTCCTCCTCCATCTGGGATTTCAGCGTCGAAATGAATGAACGCGTGTAATGTCGTTGACATGGTAGTTTTTCATGTGATCCCTGTCATTTGTTGTTGTTGAAGTCCTTTTGTTACAGAAAAGGGTCCATACGTATATTTGCTTTTTAAATCCTGCTAAAAAGTTGTTCCTTAGGGTAATACTTGTTTTCTGAAGAAGCGTATAGTTATCCCTTCGTTCGAGGAGTAATTCTATACCGTGCGTGCCATGACTAGGACGAGTTGACATCGCGTAGAAGGCGACACGGAGCCTGTCTAAAGTTGTGCGTTTGATGTCGTCGAGGTTTTCTGCTATAACAAAACGATACAAATTCTGGTCGTTACTTTTCCAAATCTTAGCGCCATAAAACATCATAGGTCGTGAAGCCTAAGGCATACGGAATTGTTGGGGTAACAAACTTTAGGAATGCAGCTAAAAGCATGAATCACGGTAGTCGGTAAAAGGCAACACGGACGAGTGTTGCTGCAAGCGAAAGCCAAGTAACAACTAACAAGTTGTTACGAGTTGATTTGGCTTATTGAAGAAGGAATACAAAAAAGTTGTAGTACCAGCGATGACAACGACGACGACGAGGATAACGTAACGACATTGATGGAGGATTTTATTGTTGAAGCACGCAATTCAGCTCTCAAGAGCAAAGAATGAATGGAAATTGTTTTATATTACTCCTTGTGTATATTTGAAGATACGCCTAGAGAAAGGCGAAATCAAAACGAAACAATAAATTTAGTTACTTTGTTTTTCCATGGTCGGATTTAATTTGGGTGTACATGCGCTACGTGTGTGTTGCAAACGACACAAAGTTTTTCCAGTTCTAAAGGCACATTTTGTTCTATTGTAACGAGAGCAAGCTGGATATGGATGGGGAGGCGCTATCTGTTTTCGAAACAATAGATGGCATTGATTGTGAAAATAGTTTTGCCAGGCAAGTCTCTCAAGTTGACACTTCGCAATTCCATTGTGTTGTAAGTGTACGCAAACGATGATTTTTTGTGTTATGACAATTGAAAGTTTGGGGAATGTATAAAGTTTGTAGCAATAGCGTTTCTCTTCCGCTTGAGTATATACTATTTCCTTCTTGCCGTAGACAAATGTTGCGTAAAAACTTCAATTCGTTTGTCTGAACTTTAAAAACAATTTACATACTTTTAAGCGTTTAATGTATTTGAGATATCATCTCGTATTATGGGTGCAAGGGGTATCGGTTATCATTTTTTTAATTAAGTCTGTTTCAAACCCTTAATCAGATTGATCATTATCCGGCCAGAAAAAGATAAGTATATTCTTAGTCGCTCTAACTTGTTGCACTGAGGGTCTACATGTTTCTTGTGGAACGCGACTTAAAAAAATATCCAACCAAAACATTTTAGGTTCTTTGGCACACGAGAATGGTTGAAAAGCTTAATAATAGGCCACCATATACCTATCTGCTGTTTGTGCTAAATATTATATTTCATCATGTTTTGAGGAAATTAACCTCTCCAATTGTTTAGGCTCAGTGGTTAGGGCGGTGTAGTAGGTACTTACCGAGGGGCTCAGGCTCTAATCCCCCAGTTACACCCACAGTTTGTTCAGTGCCTCACCTCTTGCGAGAACTGTGAAAAGAAATGTTATATCCATCAAAGACATCCATATCTTCTCGTATAGTTAAGCCGCGATTGGGTCGCTGGAAGCGGTCTCTCATTTAAACTTATGTTTAAGCGTGCGTTAAAGTTTGTAAAATCCGCCCACAATTTAAACCGTTTTATCAAAAATAACAAATATACACTGGCGATCACAAGGATGAGGCCATACATTTTGCAATCAATTTTTAGTCTTTATGCTTGTTGGAAATTTTATACCCGGAAACTTTTACAACTTTTTTTTTTTAATAAACAAAAGGGGTTGGGACCCTTATAATGTATTAGCTACACAGCGCGGCATTAAGGAAATTAGGGTGAGAAGAAAAGGAGAGATGCCGATGCACGTTGGTTTTGAATGTTTGTAGGTTTTAATGTGAAGGAAAAACAATGCGTGGAAGAGAATTCCACATTCGTGTTGTGCGGCTGCGTAAAGATTCTTTGAACTTCACTGTTCGTCCGAACACAGGCTTGAGGGTGAACGGATGAGCATTCCTTGCATGGCGGGTATTGCGGTTGAAATTTTCAAGGGGAGGAATGCAACTGGCTATTTCGTTTAAGCACTTTTGGTGGAAATAACGACAAAATAACGAAAGGCAGGAGACATTACGACGATGACTAAGAGAGTCAATCGATCTCGCGATGTCTCGGTAGCCAATGAATTTTGTCGCTCGTTTTTGGATCCTGTCAAGTAGCTCCAAATAAGTTATTGGTGCACCGGACCAGATATGAGGGTTGTACTCGAGTTTCGGGCGAATAAACGCCTTATAAATAGTAGCCATATCAGAAGGGGTGAACTATTTCTTACAACGCTTAAGGAAGCATAGACATTTCGCGGCGTTCATGGCGACATCGAATATGTGGTCATTCCAACGAATGTTGTCATTAACACACATACCGAGAATGGAAAGTCTTTCGGTTTCAGCGATGCAAGTGCCATTCATAGATAATGGCAGTGTGTGTGGGTTGTCTATCAAAGGCATTTTCAAAATCAGCCAACACCACATGCAAATCCTAAAAGTACTTTGCTTATTTTTTTTTTTAAAAATGTACTTATACTTATACTTTGGATTGGATCTGTGGCTAATTTACCTGCGTAAAACCCAGACTTGTTATCAGATAGCCGTGTTATTTCCCGCAATCGGCTACCTACCCCTACCTATGCTTACGATCTTCATAGTGTGTGACACCAGCTTGATTGAACGGTCACACGTATCGCCTTTTCCTTTCCTCCCGTACAGAGGAAGAAGATAATTTTGAGTCCACTGGTAGTGCATTGGATTGCCTCTCATCAGTTTGGAGACGAGAATCATGAGCTATTTGAACCAGATGCCTCTCATGTTTTTCCAGAACTCAGAGGGAGTCTTTGACCGCCAACGTGCAACAAACAAACAATACGATCAAAGCACTAGCAAAAACTATATGCCTTCCAAGAAGCAAAATAGTGCAACAATCCGTTGTTAATACCCTTGAGCATAGCCGGTCAAATAATGCTCAAAAAATTAAAGCTCAAAGGGCAAGAAAAGCAACCAATCGACGAAAAGAACCAGAAACTTTAGAAGATATAGATATTCCTTTAGGTTAATTAGTTCTTAAAGGAGAATTGTTCATTTTGTCTGAAGAATGGTTGGAAAAGGAGCATATAAAGGGTTTTTCAACAGGGACGCTGCAAAAGTAGAGCGACAGGGACAGCAAACGACGCCGAATTTCTTGCCGCTCTTTTGACATTTCTCTTCAGTAAGGTTTGCCATTTCATGGTGGAAAGATACACGAGCCAACAACGAGTCGAAAGCTTTAATGACAGGAGACAGCATTGTGTTTTGGAAGCATTAAATTCCACTCTATTGGTTTTACCCCACTGAGTTATACTGTTAAGATCGGAATTTAATGAGCTTAACATACGTTGCCGTTCTAGTTCCACACCCGAAAATGAGGGGCGTGACCCAAGGAACGAATATGAGAAGCTGAGGGAACTGTCATCAGCAAAGGAATTGATTGGATTAGAAGCAACCGACAGGAGATCATTTATAAAAAAGAGAAAGAGAGTCGGGGACAGAACAGAGCCTTGGGGGACACCAGCATTTATTTGTCCGTCCAAAACAATTTGAATTGAACGGTGCGAAAGGTAATTTCTAATCCATTGAAGAAGAGTATCATCGATTCCAAACTCTGTCAAATGCCTTTGAAATATCAAGCGCAACAATCTTACTTTCACCACCTTGATGAAGAGATTGGTTCCACTTTTCGGTTAGATATGTCATCAAATCACCATTGGACCTGTTGCTGCGAAAACCATACTGCCGGTCATTAAGAAGTTTACGCGATTCAAGATATTTCATTAGCTGACGGTTTATCAGCGTTTCCATGACATTAGAAAGAAGGAACGTAAGTGCAATTGGTCGGTAGGAGGAGGGAGAAGAAGATTCGCCTTTTTTTGGTACAGGCTGGACAAATTCTTTCCATCTACCCGGGAGGAGTCCTGAAGAATAGGACAGATGGAAAAGCTTACGCAATGGTTTAGCCAGCGAGGAAGAACACCTTTTCCAGAACGATAGGGGAAATACCATCTGGCCCAGCGGATTTGTGAACGTCAAGATCTTGAAGTACTCTAGCCACTGTACGAGTGCGGAAGTGGATTGTTCCCATGGAGTATTCTACGTGCTCGAGTACAGGGGGAGACAAAGCACAATCTGGGAGCGTTAAGCTGACTGCAAAGTGAGCAGCAAGCAGATTGGACTTATCTATAGATCTGACAGCTGGAATGTCATTGTAAATGAGTGTCGGTATAGATGATGAGGCCGAATTCTTGATGTTTTTAACAAATGACCAAAAGTTGTTACTACCCGTTGGACTTTGTAGTATTTTTTGCCTAAACTTTTGGACATAGGAGAATTTAACCCGATTAATGTGGGCATTTCAGTCATTTCTGGCTCGTTTAAACTTTTTTCGGCTTTACTCAGACGGGTTGGCGTTTAATGACCGAAAGCTTACCTCTTTTAACCTGATAGCCTCTTTGCAGCTCAAGTCACACCACTCGTTTACCTTGGGTTTGATACTATTAATCCTGTTGGGGATAAAAGACTTCATGCCCAGGTGAATTAAAAAACAATTAAAAATATATAATGTCCTAGACAGACTACATCAAGGAAACCAAGAAGATAGGTTTGCTGAAAGAATAGAAACACTATAAAATGAAAATTGATGCAACTATTAGTACAACAATTAGTGATTGTTTCTCTACATATTGCGTAACTCGATTAGTGCCGATGTCGTCTGTGCGCCCACAAAATGTGTTGCGTTATCGCAATGGATATCTGATGGAAGACCCCTTGGAAATATAATTGTTTTAAATGCTGCTATTAAGGCTTCCGGTGAAAGGTCCGACACGGCCTCCAGATGGACTACTGTACGGTATCTTGCCGCGAATTTGAAGATGTCTGTAGATTGGGCCCGCAACAAGGAAATGGGCGTGAGGCAGTCAACCTCTCTGGGGGCAAGTCTTTTGTATTGTATTGTATTTATTGTAGCAGACTATTTATGCATTATTTCCTTAAAATATATTGCGCAATTTACAGAGTTATGGTATAAATCTACTTTACTACTGATAATCCATTAACCATTTAAATAAAGAAAAAGAACTAATTAAAAAAGTATTTGAAGGAAAAGCTACAGAAAAGTCCTTCATTAGAAAAAAACAAAAATAATTAAACAACAATAATCATATATAAAGTAGAGTGAAGAGAAGAAGGGTGGGCGGTGCCGGACCTTTTTCAGACCAAGCTTTAAGTTTTAGATAATAAAAAAACAAACAAAAAAACATAGGGACGGGCTACAGTCCGCTTGGGCGAACTGTTGGATGCCCTATTCTTATTCCTATCCCTTATTAGTGGGCGTGACCATTCTTTCTAATTATGGTTGAATTGTTAAGAACGCTCTACATATTTTGTTATATAACATTTTAAGGATTTTGTCGAAAAAACGCTCCCTAGCTCAAACTTGGGTGTTTCAATAAAATGGTTTTATTTAATTGTGGGCGTGTCAGTAGGCGGATCTAAAAAAAATTAACACATGAGCATAAAGGGCCCCTAGAAAGTATATACCTATTATAAATTTCAGCTCCCTAGCTCAAACTTTGGATTTTCAAAAAAAAAAAATTAAAATTGTGGGCGTGTCAGTAGGCGGATTTTGAAAATATTTACACATGAGCTTAAAGGGCCCCTAGAGAGTATATATTATAAATTTCAGCTCCCTAGCTCAAATTTTGGTTTTTCAATAAAATTGTTTCATTTATTTGTGGGCGTGTCAGTAGGCGGATTTTGAAAATTTTATATCCCGAGCAGTTTTAGGAGTCATAGATCATATAAAAAATTTCAGCTTTCTAGCTCACAATTCGATTTTTTCCAAAATATTGTTTTTTTGAGTTTCTGGGCGCGTCTGTGGGCGGATTTCAAAAATTCGTAAACTTGATTATTTCGGGACCCTAGAGAGTATATGGTTAAAATATCAGCTCTCTAGGTCCAGTTTAAAGGCCTAATTTTTGCCGACAGACGGACGGACGGACGGACATGGCTAGATCGACATTACTATCGATGCTGATCATAAATATATTAACTTTTAGGGGTCTACGGGCAATATTAAGGTATGTTACAAACTATGCGTCAAAATTAATATACCCTCAGAATAGGGTATAATGAATATAATGGTCATCAAAGTGAATAAATAAATGAATAACTAAATAACAAAGGGAAAAATTAATGAATGTAATATATGTATAAGTATATGCATAAATAAATAAATAAAATATTAAATTTAATATCACATAATAAGTCATATTTTAAATAATCGTACTATAACAGCTATGTTTGAAATTAGAAGTTTATCTGAAGATAAGCAAGATATAAGATAACGTTCATTAAGTTTGGCAATTCTAGTTGATACCATTTCCATATTTAAAATAGCGGGAAGTTCAGCTGTTGAAAAAGACCAGCTTAAGCTTAAGGATCATTTTCAAAAGCTTGTGTTGAGCTACTTGGAGTCTGCTAATATGATTAGCTGCATATTTACCCCATGCCGGTGAACCATAAAACATAATTTCTTGGAACACCACTTTGAAAATCAGCAGCTTGTTTTTATTGCTAAGTTTTGACTTCCGACTAATAAAGGGATAAAGGGTCTAAGTGGTGATATTAATCCTTTTAATTACTTCTTGTACATGCATGCCAAAGGTTAAAGTTTTATCAAGGTGGACTGCAAGATAATTACCACTTGAACGCCAGTGTTTACACCATTTACTTGAAGATTGTTACTCGGCAGGAAACAGGCTTTTCTTTTTCGTATGAAAAAGATAACCTGTGTCTTTGAAGCATTTATTCCAATCTTCCAGGCGAAAAAGTAATCTTGAATGACATTCAGTGCATGTTGAAACCACCTGAATCTGATCAGAAGATACAGGTGTCATCGCAAAAATTGCTTTTTCGCAGTTAGTTAAACATGGGAAATCGTAAGTGGAAATAATATACAAGATTGGACCAAGCACCGATCCTTGAGGTACAACTGCTGAAATGTTATAAATATCAGAGTATCAATTATTTATTGAAACCTTGAATTTTCTTTCAAACAGAAATGATTGAATTATTTTGATTAGGTACATAGGAAAATTAAGTCTAAAAAGTCTCGACATCAAGAAGTACAATTCCTGTACTTTTTCCTGTGCTAAAATTTGTTTTTATATATTTTGTTATTCGATGAACTTGGTGGACTGTACTATGATGAGCCCTGAAACCAAATTGTTCAAGTGGTAAAGTGTTATGACTTGTTATTTGAGAAACAATGCTACTTTTAATAATTTGCTCAAAGAATTTGCTTAGCCAGCTTAACAAACTTATTGGTCTATAGTTGCTTGGCATGTTTGCGCTTTTACCAGACTTTCAAATTGGTATAATGTTAGCTGTTTTCCATGCACTAGGAAAGTAACTTGGCTTCAGACAACAGTTGAACAGTAGTTGTAAATATTTGATTCCCGATTTCGGCAAGTTCTTAAGTTATACATTTTTAATGCAATCACCACCTGCAGATTTTCTTGATTTCAGATTCAAAATTACATCGCTGACATCTTCAAAAGTGGCATCTACGTGAGTGTTATTTGAAGAACTTAAATTTATGATATTCATTGAGTCACTGACAACTGATTCGACAGTGGTATTGCAAGGAATACTGCCAGTTAGCAAATGGTTATCATAGAATGTTTCCGCTAGGATATTTGCTTTTTGAGTGCTAGAGACCATTACTTGGCTTCCTACTTTAAGAGCTGGAATTTGAGTGTTTTCTAACGGTCTGCGTTGCGATATCCCTAACGTTAGTAATCCAAAATGTGTGCCTTATTAATGCTATCACAGCTTTTGAAACCGCGCGGCGTGGAAGTTTGAAAGATGTAGATGCCTGACGCGAATTCTACTCAAGTCGCTGTCCTTTGGCAGCAAAAGAGGATGCTTTTAATCCTCTGGAATGTTGGCATGCTTCATTCGCCCTCCAACTCTTAGTAAAGGAAAGCCATTTGTGAAGAAGTGCATTTTGAATCTCTGCCGGAGATGAAATGGTCCTTTGTTTGTGACTGACTTCCCTTTCGACTACCGTACCTAAGCACATATGAAAATATTCAACAGATTTGTGTAAAAGAGCTGTATCGATGCAGTACCTGCAACAAATAATTTTTGTTTGATTTTCGACAGATCAATACTTTTTCCCATGCTTCCATTGTGAAATCCTCGGCTGAAAGTTGAACCTCAACACTATGGCCCCATCCCCATTTGCAAACAGAAACCCTTGGCCATTGAACCAAATTGACGATTTCATTTCTCCTACGCTGGTGTAAGCGCCTCGAAGTCGTTTGGGTAGGAGGATATCGGGGTGATGGGTCTCGAATTAATGACCGCTTCGATCTCTACCAGGGCTGTTGTCAATTCCTCGAACGTCAACTTGGCACCACTAAGACTCCGGTACAAATGACCCTTTGCGAGTTTGATAGCCGAATCGCAAATTCCACCAAAGTGAGGTATTTCAATTAAATGAGGAACAGGGACAATCTACAATCTCACTGAATATCACTAAACTTTCTTATATTTTTTCTAACTGTTTTATATGAGTTGCAATTTGATTGTTTTATGATATTATAGGAAATAAATACGAGTATGTACATCTTAATACTTGCATCTAGTTTTCACTTATAAATTTATTTATTTCATTCAAATAGAATGTACAGATATCCCTCGAATTACACGGTAGATACTGACGTATTTTTTTTATGAGGACATTTTTTGCAAGGATATATCGTAAAATAAATCAAAATAAAGTATTAAATTTTGCAATCCCACCCCACCCGCTCCAGTCTGGGGCAATAAACGAAAGGAAAATCGTCTGTCTCCAACATAAAGTCTCCGGACTGGTCTGCTCACTCTGATTAGTTACCCTGCTCGTTGGTTTTCTGGAACAGCCTTTAATTATTATCGACAACGGCACAATATCCTTTGCAATCTATCTGAATACAAATCTTTACAAATGCCATTGCCCACTCGACCAGTAAGTGTGTACGGTACAATGAGTGCCACTAACAAACCGAACTACATCTACTTCCACCCCAGTGAACACTTTATAAACAGCCGTCTCTTCCGCAAACCCTACATCTCGAGCTCTCGGCATTACACCGAAAGGAATATCACCAGCAAAAAGGATGTTTCCACGATGTAACATGACTCCAGTATAAACGTGTAATTAAAGTTAATTGTGTTGCATTATTAATGGCCAGCAGGCAGAGAAGATTCTATACTCCTATAACAAGTGGCATCGAAAGAATGGCCACACAAAGGCAAAGTAGTTTTATGGTGCTGGGCGCAGAATGGGTATATGTGTGATTGACTAAAAAAAAAAACACCACAACAATCGCAAGCAGGAGCAAGGACGAAAGAGAACCTTTTGTTTTTGTGCTGCAGTGCATGTTAGTTGAACATCCAAAAACCATTTTATGTTGCTTCCCCAAGGCATTATATTTCACTGGCCTGGCTCTCCAGTCTCCAGCTTGTTCTTCGTCTATATGATATAATTTAATGTCGATGCTTCATTTTTAATTGCGGAATGATATTTAAGTGCTTCGACATAATGGAACATGCACGCGGAAGTGCGGTGGTTTGTGTCAAATAGAGCCAAAATGGGCAGGCGACCGACGTCTGGAAAGTGGAGAAAGGCTTTCATTGCGACGTGTTGAGATGGTAAATCGGTTCTTAGTAGAAGGACAATGAGAGTAAAATTAATTGCGGCAATTATTGGGTTGATTGAAGACGGAAAGCTTGAAGCTAACTTAAGAGGTTGGTAAATGTTTCAACTTATAAAAAATTTTGCTGACGTAGGTACTAATTTCGGTCAATTATTTTAGGTTCAGGGATAAAAAATGTTGTTGGCGTAGGTACTAATTTTTGTCAATTAATTTAGATTCAAGGATCATAACAGTGCAATTGTAAACCTGTTCCAAAGAACAGTTGTACATATTTACAAGCACTGCGTCTACAAGTTATTTGATTCGACAACAACATACGAGTATGTGTTCAACTAAGTTTGTTCTCTTTACGAGAGGAAGGAAGCTGATCGGGTTGACCCAACTAGTGCTAAGAGGCGCCGGTTCTCTAACAAAGCGAAAAATTTGGCAGTCATCCTGAAAGCAAACTTCCTTCGTCAAAGCATGTTAAGTTGAAGACTGCCCAGGCGCTGTTGGTTTTCTGGCAGTGGAAGGCATTTTCGGCAAGACATTGGGTTTATCAGCGAAAGGAGTCCTATGGCATTTGACACACTTTGGCATCAAGCTCTTTTGTCGAAAATAAGTGCATTTGGAATCGATGATACTCTTCTTCAATGGATTAGAAATTACCTTTCGGACTGTTCAATTCTCGTTGTTTTGGACGGTTTCAAGTCTGCAACTCACCAAATAAATGCTGGTGTCCCCCAAGGCTCTGTCCTGTCCCCGACTCTATTTCTCATTTTTATAAATGATCTCCTGTCTGTTACTTCTAATCCAATCCATTCTTTGCTGATGACAGTACCCTCAATTTCTCGTATTCGTTTCTTAGTTCACGGCCCTCTTCTTTGGGTGTCGAACCGGAACGCAACGTATGTTAAGCTCATTAAATTCCGATCTTAACAGCATAACTCACTGGGGTACAACCAATAGACTGGAATTTAATGTATCCAAAACACAATGCTGTCTCGGCTTCCTTAAGCGATGCAAGAAATAATTCACCCATTCTGATCTGGCTACAATTAATAAGGCGTTTATTCGCTAGAAACTCGAGTACAACGCTCTTATCTGGGCCGGTGCACCAATAACTCATTTGGAGCTACTTGACAGGATCCAGAAACGCGCGGTAAAACTTAATAACGACCGAGACGTGGCAAGATCGATTGACTCTCTTATTTCGTTATTTCCACCAAAGTGCTCAGAAGAAATAGCCAGTTGCATTCCTCCCCTTGAACGTTTCAACCGCAATACCCGCCATGCAAGGAATGCTCATTAGTTCACCCTCAAGCCTGTGTTCGGACGTACAGTGAAGTTCAAAGAATGTTTCCTCAGCCGCACAACACGAATGTGGAATACTCTTCCACGCACAGTTTTTCCTTTACATTATAACCTACAAACATTCAAAACTAACGTGCATCGGCATCTCTCTTTTTCTTCTCACCCTAATTTCCTTAACGCCCGCGCTGTGTAGCTATTACACTGTAAGGCTCCCAAAAAATCCCTTTAGTGCGTGCATATTACCTATAAAAAAAATGGATTTGAACGGCTGTGATAAGACCCCTTCTATAAAATAAGCGTTGGTTGTATGATGGAACAAACTTTTTCGCCAAACTCCGGATAAGGGTATGTCAAAGCTGACAACTACTGGATGCCATAACTGTGGCAGAATCCTCTCATGCCCCTCTGGAAGCAAAAAATCGTTGATCATAGCTCTGTAGTGGGCGCCATTTTTAAGGAAGTACGGCAGGATCACGTTGCCACCTCATAAATCACACCAAGCAGTGCATTTTTCGGGGTTTATCTGTAGCCGATCGATCACTTTTGGCTCTTCCTCGCTCCAAATGAGACAAAGGTTCTCAGGACGCAAATTATTTGCGCGATGATCGTCTGTCTTCAATTCTTGCAGCAATCGAATCAATGAATTAGGGCCCTGCTCATTGACCGCAGAGTCTGCACATTCTTGTCGGCCGGTTGGAGTCCAATTAGACTAAGAGCTGGCGACATTTTTCGTGATTATTGTGTCAACAAAATTTGGCTTATTTTTGGATTGTCGGGTTCGGATTTATAACAGATGTGAAGTTCTGGCAGACCTGGGCCGGGCGCTTTGAGAGTTACAGGGCCTCAATGTTGTAAAAAAGTCATAAAAAAAAATTATAGTGTCAACTTTGAATCTTTGCATGATGGTTCGCAAATGAAAGGCATTTTGTGTACTGTGATTGCCAGAACGATTGAGCGGTCGCAAACCCCTGCCAGAGCGCCCAGAAGATGCTACAGAATGGACAATTTTGAAGTTATTTTGTCAACGCTCAAATTTTAGTATGTTATCTATTACATTTTCCTGAATCTAGAACTCAAATGCCAGAACGAAATTCCAGTCGCAACACCCCGCCAGAATACCTTAAAGTGCATTGAGCGTAAAGGGCCTTTTCAGCGGTCTGCAAGAGAAATTGTGTCATATCTTAGAAAGTTTATGCACGAATGCAAGTTTATTAATTGATTCTAACAGGCCTCTTATAGATCTTTCAAACAATGTAACAAACTTAGTCCAAGCATTCATACTTTTAAAAATATTTCATTTTAATGTCCAGCTTTTAAAATAAACCAAACGCATTTTGTACTCATGATGTTTGAGTACCTTAGATAACCTTATATGATTTTTCTTTTTCTTCCTTTTCAGTTTATCCAATTACTAGTTGTTCGGCATTTTAAAAAAAAAAAGTCTATCTTTAGCCCAAACACAATGCAATAGTCACTACTAAGCGTAAACATAAGATTATTTTATTGAAATTATTTGAACAAATTTAAAGGTAAATTATTGAAATATGTATTTATATTTAAATATGGAAATTTAAAAAAAAAATATTAATTAATTTATTAAGTTTTAAAATAAACCTTCCTTGTAGTAAAAACATAAGCAAAACAAGTTTTCTATCACTCTCCTTCGCTGAAAATATTTTCCTCGTCGTTTGATTCTTGGTCACCGCAAAAGTTACGTTCGTTGTCTGGAAAAATGTAATTAAATGATGCCAAAGTACATGTCATCGCATGTGGCACACAAATCTTTCAATAACTTTAAAGGCCACTTCACTGCAAACAGAATCAGTTTCCCCTAGCTTGGCGAGTGCTGTTTTAAATTCTAAGGAATTTTGCAGTAGTTTCCACGGCTTCAATTTTCCTTTTCTGAAAAATGCTGGATTATAATCGCAGCCAGATGTCGCATGAAAACCTGGTAAAGAACTTGATAGTGGCTCTTTTGAGGAGAGGTACAATTTTGAAACATCAATATATCATTGATAGTTTCCGACACCAACCTCCATCCATAAATTCATTTAACTTTTCAGATGTTTCATATTTCCCAAAAGTATTACAAGAACATCCGTATCAGAGCATCTAACCAAAAAGTTCGATTCATGTTCTATCTTAGTTCTGTGATAAACTATTTTTGTGACAGATTTGTGCTTGACAGAAAAGAATACGCGATGGGCATTTTCATCGATATTGACAATGCGACTTTTGATAGCATGTGCAGCTCCGCCAGACAACACGGCGTAGACGAACCATTGGTGTTGTAGATTAAAGCAATGCTAATGCATAGAACGTTGGTTGCGGATGCAGATTGTGGCCGCTATGTTATGTCGGGGGTAAACAGAGGCTGCCTCCAAGGCGGCGTTCTGTCTCCACTGCTGTGGTGTATGCTGGTCGACTCTCTGTTGAACGCACTCAACAGTATACGCTCAGGCGTACGCGGATGATGTTGCCGTGCTTTCTGTTGGATCATGCCTAGCGACTGTATGCGCCAAGGCGCAGGCGGCCCTTGATGTGATCAACGAATGGTGCACTAGGAATGGGCTCTCGGTCAATCCTCTTAAAACTAAGGTTGTTCTCTTTACGAGAAGGAGGAAGCTGGTCGGGTTGACTCAGCCAGTGCTAAAAGGCGTCACAATTCAACTGTCCAATGAAGCAAAGTATCTGGGAGTCATCCTGGACAGCAAACTTCTTTGGTCCAAACATGTTGAGCTGAAAACTGCCAATGCGCTGTCTGTTTTCTGGCAGTGCAAAGGCATTTTCGGCAAGACCTGGGGCTTATCACCGAAAAGAGTCCTATGGATTTAAACGGCTATGATAAGACCATTTATAGCATACGCATCGGTTGTTTGGTGGAATAAGCTTTCACGTAAATACGTTACTGCTGCTTTTGCCAAACTCCAAAGGCAGGTATGTCTCGGCTGCACGGGGGCCTTCCCCAGCACGCCTGGCTCCGGCCTAGATGCACTATTGAACCTCCCGCCCCTTGATGTTTACATCATGGGCTGTACAATCATAGCTATCTCACGTCTAAGAAGAGGTGGCTTTTGGAATAATTCGCACTGGAGTTTTGATGAACTTGCGCAACGGCTGTCCTTCGACTCCTGTCTTATGGATATGCCGTCTGATGCGATGACACCGGAACTTCGGCTAAAGCGCAACTACGAAGTCGACTTTCCTCGCGTCCAGGACTGGCTTTAGCCGGACTCTGAACCTGGAAGGGAATGCAGTCGAATCTTCACGGATGGCTCCAAAACCGATCAAGGATCTGGTGCTGGTGTTGTTGACATCCCTGACGACACCAGTCCACCGCGCTGCAAGCCGACACCATAACACATTTAATCTGTCAGATTGTAACTTTGTACAAATAACCTGAAAAAGTTACCACGCCTTCGTCGTATTAGTAGACTAATTAAAATAATTTAAAGAAGAAAAGAAACTAAAGTAAGATTGAAAATAATATTAATAAACTTTGTACATAATGTATTTACTTTACTACCTACAGGATTTGTAACGTTAAATAAATGAATGAAATACCAAATTGGTAATAAAACGTGTATTTCATTTACATATAGAAGGAAACGTTCACAAAATTAGTTTCGTTGACGCCAGTTCGCCAACAGGTGTTTTCATGGAGAGCGACAACATTAGACTTTTCTTCTCGTTAGGCAAACATGCGTCAGTCTTCCAAACGGAGACTTATGCTATCCTAATGGCAATGGACTATGTTGCGAGGAACAGGTGGAGGGGTCGAAGTGTCTTCGTCTGTAGCGACAGTCAGGCTACGCTTAAGGCCTTGCTGAACCCCTTAACCACCTCCAAAATAGTACGTGAATGCAAGATCTCTCTGAATTCGGTCGGAAGGCTGAATTCACTTAGACTTGTCTGGGTCCCGGATCATAACGGGATCACGGTAAATGAGATCTCCGATGAACTTGCTAGACAGGGCTCAGAGGGGGACTTCTCAGGACCTGAACCAGCGATTTGTCTGCCTGCGTCCTCGGTCAGGGCTTCCATTGACGGTTGGGTTTCCTATGAACACAATCGCCGTTGGCATGACTCTCCAGGGTGCAGACAGACTAAGCTGATTCTCCCCGACATCTGTAGGAAATCCGCGGCGTTCTTGTTGTCTCTCAACAGAAAATACTACAGACAGACCACTGGCGTTCTTACGGGACACTACGTTTTTGCCAAGCACCTTAAGGTGCTAGGCCTAAGCGATACCACCAACTGCGAAGCCTGTGGAGAAAGCGACGATACTGCGGAACATTTCCTGTGTGATTGTCCTGCTTTTGCTCGTATCAGGTGGCAGGTATTTGGTGAGGATATGGTGAGTGCTGTAAACCTAAGCTCCTTATCATTGAAGCGCTTTCTCGTTTTTCTTAGAAAAACGAGTAAATTCTCACAGTAAAATGTGGTGTGTCTGCCTGGTAGTACAATGGACCAGTATTGAGTCTGAGTGCTCCAGTGCAGAAAGTCTCACACACCCTGACAAAAAAAAAGGAAAAAAAAAACTATTTTTGTGTCCGCTTCTTCATGTCCTTCGCAGGAAGAAGTGTGGTCAATTACTTTTACAAGACATGGGGCTTATCACCGAAAAGAGTCCTATGGATTTAAACGGCTATGATAAGACCATTTATAGCATACGCATCGGTTGTTTGGTGGAATAAGCTTTCACGTAAATACGTTACTGCTGCTTTTGCCAAACTCCAAAGGCAGGTATGTCTCGGCTGCACGGGGGCCTTCCCCAGCACGCCTGGCTCCGGCCTAGATGCACTATTGAACCTCCCGCCCCTTGATGTTTACATCATGGGCTGTACAATCATAGCTATCTCACGTCTAAGAAGAGGTGGCTTTTGGAATAATTCGCACTGGAGTTTTGATGAACTTGCGCAACGGCTGTCCTTCGACTCCTGTCTTATGGATATGCCGTCTGATGCGATGACACCGGAACTTCGGCTAAAGCGCAACTACGAAGTCGACTTTCCTCGCGTCCAGGACTGGCTTTAGCCGGACTCTGAACCTGGAAGGGAATGCAGTCGAATCTTCACGGATGGCTCCAAAACCGATCAAGGATCTGGTGCTGGTGTTGTTGACATCCCTGACGACACCAGTCCACCGCGCTGCAAGCCGACACCATAACACATTTAATCTGTCAGATTGTAACTTTGTACAAATAACCTGAAAAAGTTACCACGCCTTCGTCGTATTAGTAGACTAATTAAAATAATTTAAAGAAGAAAAGAAACTAAAGTAAGATTGAAAATAATATTAATAAACTTTGTACATAATGTATTTACTTTACTACCTACAGGATTTGTAACGTTAAATAAATGAATGAAATACCAAATTGGTAATAAAACGTGTATTTCATTTACATATAGAAGGAAACGTTCACAAAATTAGTTTCGTTGACGCCAGTTCGCCAACAGGTGTTTTCATGGAGAGCGACAACATTAGACTTTTCTTCTCGTTAGGCAAACATGCGTCAGTCTTCCAAACGGAGACTTATGCTATCCTAATGGCAATGGACTATGTTGCGAGGAACAGGTGGAGGGGTCGAAGTGTCTTCGTCTGTAGCGACAGTCAGGCTACGCTTAAGGCCTTGCTGAACCCCTTAACCACCTCCAAAATAGTACGTGAATGCAAGATCTCTCTGAATTCGGTCGGAAGGCTGAATTCACTTAGACTTGTCTGGGTCCCGGATCATAACGGGATCACGGTAAATGAGATCTCCGATGAACTTGCTAGACAGGGCTCAGAGGGGGACTTCTCAGGACCTGAACCAGCGATTTGTCTGCCTGCGTCCTCGGTCAGGGCTTCCATTGACGGTTGGGTTTCCTATGAACACAATCGCCGTTGGCATGACTCTCCAGGGTGCAGACAGACTAAGCTGATTCTCCCCGACATCTGTAGGAAATCCGCGGCGTTCTTGTTGTCTCTCAACAGAAAATACTACAGACAGACCACTGGCGTTCTTACGGGACACTACGTTTTTGCCAAGCACCTTAAGGTGCTAGGCCTAAGCGATACCACCAACTGCGAAGCCTGTGGAGAAAGCGACGATACTGCGGAACATTTCCTGTGTGATTGTCCTGCTTTTGCTCGTATCAGGTGGCAGGTATTTGGTGAGGATATGGTGAGTGCTGTAAACCTAAGCTCCTTATCATTGAAGCGCTTTCTCGTTTTTCTTAGAAAAACGAGTAAATTCTCACAGTAAAATGTGGTGTGTCTGCCTGGTAGTACAATGGACCAGTATTGAGTCTGAGTGCTCCAGTGCAGAAAGTCTCACACACCCTGACAAAAAAAAAGGAAAAAAAAAACTATTTTTGTGTCCGCTTCTTCATGTCCTTCGCAGGAAGAAGTGTGGTCAATTACTTTTACAACTTTATCGTTATAACATTCGAAGCGGTAACATAAATCATAATTTAAATAAACAGTTTTCTTGGCTATAAACTGTACTGCTTCATCACTTCCCCAGTGTTGTATTAAAAACTTTACTAAGGCCACCTTGAAGTTGTTATTTCTTAGTTCTTTATTGAAATCAGGAGGCCGTATTTGGTCTGGTCCTGAAATGTCGTAATCTAGTTCAGTATTGTTTCTTAAATTGCGTTCATAGCCCTTAATTGATGGCGAAAAATAACGATCGAAAATAATATCTATTCGACCAGCACTGAAGCTCGTAACCATGTGCAAAATTTTCTTTGATATATTTCCAAACGATTTCGGAATATCTTTTATCAAATGCAACAAAAAAAATCCATCGAGAACTACTACATCGACACTTGGAGGTGCTTGGCTGTTAACTCCCTTTTCTAAAACGTTCATCAAAGCAGATTTGTCCATTTTACTTATGGTTCCATCTTAATGACATAGAGCTGTTGGAACTGGTGTCAAGGGATATGACTTAGCAATATCTATATCCTGCTCAATTGATACGGCCAATAAACGACCAAACAAATCTCTCTGCATTCTGATTTCCTGTATCTTGCCAACAATTTTTGTATCCGCTTGAGAAATTCAAAATTGATTTTTTTTTTATTTTAAAGCTTTTTTTTAAAATCTGGACTTTAAAATGAAATATTTTTAAAAGTATGAATGCTCGGACAAAGTTTGTTACATTGTTTGAAAGATCTATAAGAGGCCTGTTAGAATCAATTAATAAACTTGCATTCGTCTATAAACTTTATAAGATATGATACAATTCCTCTTGCAGACCGCTGAAAGGGTCCTTTACGCTCAATGCACTTTAATGTATTCTGGCAGGGTGTTTCGCCTGGAAATTCGTTCTGGCATTTGAGTTCTAGATTCAGGAGAATGTAATAGATAACATACTAAAATTTGAGCGTTGACAAAATAACTTCAAAATTGGGCGCTCTGGCAGGGGTTTGCGACCGCTCAATCGTTCTGGCATTCACAGTACACAAAATGCCTTTCATTTGTGAATCATCATGCAAAGATTCAAAGTTGACACTATAAATTTGTTGTCATGACTTTTTTACAACTTTGAGGCCCTGTAACTCTCAAAGCGCCCGGGCCAGGTCTGCCAGAACTTCACATCTGTTATAAATCCGAATCCGATAATCCAAAAATAAACCAAATTCTGTTGACAAAATAATCACGAAAAAATGTCGCCAGCTCTCCGTCTAAATAGAGAACAATCAATTTTATTGCGAATAATAATAAATACTTTTTACTGTACCAAACAATATTAAATAAAAACAAAAGCAAAGTCTACAGTCCACTTGTGCAAACTGTTGATTATCCTATTCCTATTCCTATGCCCAAAAAAATGGGTATGGCTAAGTCTGACTGAATTGTTAAGAAGGAAAATGTCTACAAATTACATTATACATACATACATATCTTTTTCTTTACGTTTTTTAAAAGATTTTATCGAAAAACATTGTTCTTTGTAAAACAAAAACGCTCCTTAAAAGTGAGCGTGGCAACAAACCTTGTAAAGGGTCCGCCATCTAACGTTTTTTTTTTTTCAACTAGTGCTTATTTCGTGAATGGTAACACTTAGCTCATGTCTGATTTGACAGATAATTAGTTTTATCCTTCCGCTGAACGAATATGGTTGTGTATACGCTTGAACAACGCTGGGAAATATTGCGACATTACTTTGAAAATCATGGTAATGTTGCAGAATGTGTGCGAAAATTGCGTACGGATTTTGGAAGAAGAGAAGCACCGTCAGCTCCGTATGTTCGTTATCTTGTGAAAAAAGTGAAAGAAACTGGCATCCTCATCGATAAACCAAAGCGTGAAAAGCCAAAAACAGTGCGTACACCCGAGAATATTGCTGCTGTGGCAGAAAGTGTGCGTGAAGCGCCATCAACATCAATTCACCGTCGTTCTCAAGAATTGAACATTTCGGAGACATCATTGAGACGAATTTTGCATAAAGACCTTGGTATGACGCCATACAAAGTCCAATTAGTTCAGGAGTCAGGAGCCATTTGAATGAAATTAGTTTCCATTATTAACCGGAAGAATTGTACTTTCAAATAAAAAAAGAAATTTGAGAAAATATTCAGTAGTTTTTTTTTATAGCATTTTCAAAAAAAAAAGTTATTTGGCGGACCCTTTATAAAGAATTTGTTAAGAATGACTTATCTACATATTTAACGAAGAATGGGACTTTCATTCATTTCATTGACTTCTTTGATAAAAGGTTTTTCTTCAATTAGTGGTCATGTCAGTGGGCGGACTTACACCTAACCATTGTTGCCCCTAGGGAGTATGTGTTCCCAATTTCAGCTCTCTAGCTCGAATGTTAGGGCATACAAATTAACAACGGGCGGCCGGATATGACTTTCGATTGTGATCACAAATATAGTAACTTTTAGGGGTCTTAGGGGGTTTAGGGTCAAAATTAATATGATTTAAGGATACGTTTAAAAATCAAATATTAAATACATTTGCACAATTTACTCCAACACAGTATCGGGGGCTCAATGGTTTTGCGTCGCACAATTTACTGCGAAAGTCTGATAAACATGCGGAAGGATATTAATTGTTGTTGGAAGCTTATCAAGTTTGCAATACGAGGTCGGCATAAAATTGTATTTCCCTTCCATTCGTGTCAAAAATATAACTACACACTGTACAGATGTTTGGAGAAACTATGTTTTTTGGTCCTGTATGGGACGTTACTTTTTATTTATTTTTCTCTTGATTACTGCGTTATTCTTACACACTTTCTGTTTTATTTTGTTTTGTGGGTAAAATTAAAAGACAGCTACAAGTGAAATTAGAGGAGGATAAGGATGTTGAGGCGGCTCAAAACCAGCCTGTGGAATTGAGAAAGTTGATGATATTGTTGAACTGGATGCATTGGATGGCCGAAAGGTCATCGTAAAATGGATGAACACTGTTTCACTCTTGTCTGTGTCAGCGCAGATACGGCAGTGGAATTTATTGGGGATGCCATGCGTGAGTTCCTAATGGCCAACGGCCCATACTGATTGCCGTTAGTCTGGTGACATCTACACGCGTTCTGGCTAGGACGTTGTTAGTTCTCGCATTATCGTAGGTTGGCCAGATCTTCCTTGAAATTACACAGTTCGTACGGTTCATCCATCTAGTTTCAGCCCTTGAGGTGAAGTGCAGGAGGATTTCTCTCCTTACAATATCCCAGCGGAGGGAATACTTCCTCCTCATGAGATACGCACAGAGCAGAGCCATGTCTGGCAAGTTCATCGGCTTTCTCATTTCCTTCAATGTTCCTATGGCCGGGAACCCAGACGAGAGTGACATCAAACCGATCACAAGCCCTGTTCAGTGTCTCCCTTCATTCCACAACAAGCTTGGACGTTGACTTAGTTGAACCGACAGCCTTAATCGCGGCCTGACTGTCTATGAAGATGCCTATTTTTTTCTGGGTGTCACAATGTTGAGGAGCAGTCCACACGCCTCCTTAATTGCAAGTCTTTCCGCTTGATAGACGCTGGCTGCATTGGGAAGGCGAAGAGTTTTGGTGATATCTAGCTCTGTTGAAAAAATGCCAGCTCCTACTTCACGTCCACGGTTCATCTTGGAACCATCTGTGAAGATAGGTATGTCGAATTCATTAACGACCGCATTCTCCTCCCATTCTCATCTAGAGGGGAATCTCACAGATAAGTTTTTGTGGAAGTTGAGTTTGGGTGCAATGTAGTCTGTAGATATTCGACGTATGCCGTCGGGAAGGGAAAGTAGAATGTTGGTGTGGCCATAAGCAACAGCAGGGTTAGTGTAACATCGCTGAATACCAACACAAATGTTCGTTGTGCTGGTATACAATCGTATGCATCTCCATTTTGAGTATCAAACTCGTTTGCCGGTCCCCTTTATAATATACAAGTCTTTTATCCGCATTTAAAGTAGATAAACGTGAGCATTTTTCACAGTTGCTTGCGGTTTTCTTTTCCAAATAGATAGGTACAATGTAGCCCTGTGGAAATGCTTTTTACATTACAAAGTTATCTTACAAACCTTTTTAGCTAGCAGATTTTATCTATACATTGACCTTCATTAATTGACCTTACGCTATCAGCCGCATATTCATTCCCCCTTTGAATTCTATTAAAGGCCACTTTATACCCCCAAAAGAAAAATAACCAAACCGTTAACATCTAAACCTGCAAACTAAACAGGTCTTTTTATAGTATTCCATTGAACGATAAAAAAGGACAATACAGCATCACAAGCACAGCTTCTTTTAAAGATCATCTGAAGGCGCAACTGAATCGTGAAATGGTGAAGAGGAGAGAAAAAAAACCACAAATGTACGTGTATTAACAAAGGCATCTCTTCTTACCTTTTGCGTCGACGGTCCATGATTCAGCTCTTTGAAATGACCGCTTTTGAAAAACTCTATTGAAGCAAAGATAAGCATCCTTCGGAGACTGCTTCCCCCACAGGCAATCCTTTGAGAGCAAATGAAAAGGTTTTCAGCCCCTTCCGTCTTAAACAAACATTAGTGGGTAGGTCGATTTGAACCCACAACAACACACATATACATAATTCCTACGTGCTTAATTACTAATTAAACACTGCAAACTGGTATTGAGCGAGTTTTTTCTCAACAAATCTTTACTGAGCAAAAATAATAAGGCGCAAAGCTAAACAAAGCCAGTCTGTGCCGGTTTGTGGAAAAAAGTTCTCCAAAAAGTGCAAATTTCTCTTTGCAGAGTTGTAGGTTGTTTCTTTGCCTTTTCTTGTATGGTTGTTAAGTTTTTCTGCCAGTACTTCTAGCTTGATGGTGCTTCAAGCAGGAACACCAAAACACACACCACCGCTATTAATGTATGGAAAGGAAAGAGAGCAAACGATGAATAAGAAGCAGAAAATTAAACAAAACTTTCGGGTAATTTGAGGTTAAAAACAGAGTAAAATGTGATGATAAAACGGTATCCAAAATCTTGCCCCTCTTCTGTCTCGTCCTCGGCGATGAGGGATTAATGTTCTTTCAAGCATTCTTGTTCTCAACTAGTTTTGTTCAAGTTTCGTGTTCTACGAGTGCCAAGTAGTTGGGTGAATGAAAGATACTCACTTGCTCTTGTCGACCAAGCAAAGTTGCTGTCTTCTCGTACTAATTTATTGTTGTAGTTGCAGTTCTTTTTGTTATTGTGTTTCTTCATATTATTTAAATTAATTTTCTTTTAATATAAAAGTGTGGTTCGCCTGAATTAATTTAAACTAACAACTTTTACTCGAGACTAGAGGTGGAAAGTCGGCGACTATTTTGGATGAAGTTTTTGGATCGTTTGATGTGGCAGAGGGAAGCCTCCCATAGGAACGTTTTTGAAAGGTTTTCCATGCACAGTATTATTTTAAAAGCAGTTTGTAGGAGGGGCAATAGAATATTCCTTTATTTTCGTAATCGGAAAGTTTGTAATTTATGTAACTGGCATAGTATTGTTTACTCAAACATTTTAGAGAACTTCTGATGAAGTATTTTTGCTTTCAGATATTGAATTGACGCGTGTTGTACTTACTTTAAGAAAATTTGTTTTACTTCTGAGACAGAAAGCAATGAATAACTTCAAAATAGCAAATTAGCGATATTGTGTCGTTCTGGGTGGTGACGGTGTAGAGGTAGGTGCAGGGAAATAACTTCACGGGCAATAACTTCACCTCGAGTAGGCAATAACTTCACTTTTTTTTGTGAAGTTATTGCCCACTGATGGTGGTAGGTAATAACATAGAGGCGGATATTACTCCTACAACGGAGTAATAACCGAAGAAAAGCTTAACTGGGCAATTGATACACTATCTGCCTTCAAATTACCTGGGAGAGATGGGATTTTTCCTATTATGCTCCAGAAGACAAAGACCGTCATAATACCGGTTCTCAAACGACTTTTTACACGAAGTCTGGAGTGCGTCTACATTCCAAAAGATTGGCGGGAAGTGAAGGTGATATTTATTCCCAAGGCAGGAAAACCTATGCACATCTATGCCAAGGACTTCAGACCCATAAGTCTGACATCTTTCATCCTAAAAACGTTTGAAAAGCTACTGAACATCCATATTTGCAGTCGACTCGACTATAGCGCGATCTCCACCGCCCAACACGCTTACATTAAAGGCAAAGGAGTGGAAACTGCGCTACACGACGTCGTCAGAACTATAGAAAAGTCTCTCAAGGACAACGAATACAGACTTGCAGCGTTCTTAGACATTGAAGGAGCATTCAACAATGTGGAAACGCGAGCAGTGGAAAGAGCATTGCAGAACTCCAACGTCGATCAGTCTCTCACTAAGGTGATTATGAGCCAGCTCAATGGAAGGTACATCAATGCAACACTAGGCGATAATGACCCAAGAGTCGTGGCGTCCAGAGGCATACCACAAGGTGGAGTCATATCCCCCTTACTCTGGGTCCTTGTCGTCAACGAAATACTCCTAAAGTTCAAAAACAGAGGGGTCAAAGCAATTGCATACGCGGATGACGTAGTATTGCTTGCGACAGGAAAATTCCTATCAACGCTGAGTGTTAGAAAACTCCCTGCGGACACTCACTACGTGGACAAGACAATGCGGTCTTGGGATCAATCCACAAAAGACTGAAATGGCGTTGTTCACTAATGAAAGAAGAATACCAGAATTCAAACCACCAGAAATTGAGGGAATACCCTTGAAGGTGGCGGAGAGTGCGAAATATCTAGGAATTATCCTCGGCAGGAAGCTGAGTTGGAAGCCAAATGTCGATGACAGAGTTAGGAAAGCGTCCAACGCTTTCTACGCATGCAACCGTATCTTCGGCAAAAAATGGGGTCCAAACTAAAAAATAATTCTGTGGATGTATACCGCAATTGTGCAACCAATACTCACATACGGCAGCTTAGTCTGGTGGCAAGCCACAGACAAGGCAACCAATCGCAAGGTGATGGCAAATATACAAAGACAACCAGGGACAACCAGTGCAATGAGAACAACCCCAACCGCTGGCTTGGAAGCCATTCTCAATCTGCCACCATTGGATCTATACATGCAGGAATCGGCTGCAAAAAGTGCTTTGAGGATCAGCCAAACAAACAGCTGGAACCCGAGTCATTTTGGACATGCACTGATTCTGAACATGTACATAGGGAACAACGTCATATCTGACTACATGTCTCCTTACTTAGATTTTGAAAAACCATTCTCTTGTTCATTTCCGAGCTATGAGGAATGGTACGCAAACGAACCCATGAAAAGGAAATCGATATCCATCTTTATATACGGATCAAAGATGGACTGTGGAACGGGCGCTGGACTATTATCAGAGGAACTACACATTAACAAATCGATTAGATTACCTGATCACTGTAGTGTATTTCATGCAAAAGTCCTAGCAATCACTGAAGTCGCAAGCATGGTATCAATGATGGCGCTACCACACAGTGATATTAACATTTTTATTGATAGTCAGAAGGCCATTAAAGCAGTGTCAGCTACCGAAATAAAGTCCCTGCTTGTTCCCCGTTGCCGCGAGGAGCTTAAAGCTCTTGGCGCGAAGCATAAGACGAGTCTCTGCTGGGTCCCTGGACACAAGGACATATCCGGTAACGAGCGAGCTGACGAACTGGCAAAAAAGGGGTCTGCGATGGACCATGAACAGGCACTTCGGTTAAACCACCACTCTGTAACCTCAGAGAAAGAGTGGAATACAAAACACGAATGAAAGCCAACAACAGATGGTTGTCACTAACCACTTGTGACATATTACGCAAGCTGTGGCAAAAATATGATAAGGACCGAACCAACAAACTCTTATGTTACGACAGGACATCGCAGTCAAAGTTGATGGGTACTGTTACAACCTGCTAAGGAACCACACAATGAAACTAAATCTCAAGGATGACGACATCTGTAGATGCTGCGGTGATGAGGAAACCCATGAGGACACACTTCAATTTCTCTGTCACTGTCCAAGCCTGTGTCACCTGAGGAACAGAACACTAGGAAGATACTTCTTCCAAGACATTCAAGAACTTTCTGATGTCTCACTATCGAATCTTTACAGGTTTATAAGGACATCCAAATGGCTGGACAAACTGAAGTAGGAAGAAAACCAATGACGAAGGCCAGAGCAGCGAGGCCAACACTACCAACAAACGGTATCACAATGGCACCATATGGACCTAAGTGTGGTGTAGCAGATTCGCTCTGTTCCATCAGCCCGTAAACCTAACCTTACCTAAGGGTATATTAATTTTAACTCATAGTTTGTAACATACCTTAATATTGTCCGTAGACCCCTAAATGTTATATTTATGATCAGCATCGATAGTAATGTCGATCTGGCCATGTCCGTCCGTCCATCCGTCTGTCGGCAAAAATTAGGCCTTTAAACTGGACCTAGAGAGCTGAAATTTTAACCATATACTCTCTAGAGGTCCGAAATAATCAAGTTTAGGAATTTTTGAAATCCGCCCACAGACACGCCCACAAACTCAAAAAACAAATTTATCGAAAAAATCGAATTTTCAGCTAGAAAGCTGAAATTTTTTATATATGATCTTTGACACCAAAAACTGATCGGGATAAAAAAATTTTAAAATCCGTCTCCAGTTTCGCACGCTAAGTTAGTTAAGGTCCCCTTCCAGTTGCGTGCGCCACCTGAGTCGCGGTCTTCCTCTACTGCGCCGTCCCTCGGGTGTGGATTCGAAGAACTTCCGGGCCGGAGCATTCACGTCCATTCGCTCTACATGACCCAGCCACCTCAGTCGTTGGACCTTCACTCTTCTGGCTAAGTCGATGTCGCTGTGCAGCCCGTACAGATCGTCGTTGTATCTCCTCCTCCATTCACCGTCTATGCAGACGGGACCAAAATTTACCCGAAGAATTTTCCTCTCAAAACAACCAAGAGCGTCCTCATCCGCTTTTGTTAGAGTCCATGCCTCTGCACCATAGAGAAGGACTGGGATTATTAAGGTCTTATAAAGTGTCACTTTAGTTATTCGAGGGAGGGCTTTGTTACTCAATTGCTTTCTTAGCCCAAAGAAACAGCGATTGGCAAGAGTTATTCTTCGTTTAATCTCAGCGCTGGTGTCATTGGGTGAGTTCAATGCGGAGCCTAGGTAGACAAAGTCCTGAACCACCTCAAAGTTATATCTGTCTATAGTGACATTCTGTCCGAGACGTCGGTGTTAGGTGTCCTTTCTTGATGACAGCATATAGTTTGTCTTGTCATCATTGATCGCCAGACCCATTATCGCCGCCTCCGTCTCAATACTCACGAACGCGCCAGTGACACCCGCTGCGTTCTGCCGATTATGTCGATGTCGTCGGCGTAGGCGAGTAGATAGACGGACTTTTGAAAGATAGTGCCTCTGGTGTTAGCATTTGAATTTTGCACTATTCTTTCAAGTACGATGTTAAAGAAGTCACATGTCAAGTCTTGGTGACTTCTTTACCGACTTTGATGGAGCAGCTTGCATTTTCCATTGTCATCATGCACAAACGGACAAGTTTGGCAGGGATGCCTAAACTAGACATGTATAGCTCGTCTCTATAAATGCTGTCATAGGCGGTCTTAAAATCGATGAAAAGGTGGTGGGTATCGATTTGGACTTTCTGGGTTTTCTTCAAGATCTACCGCAGTGTGAATATTTGGTCAATGGCAGACTTTCCTGGCCTGAAGCCACACTGATAGGGACCAATGAGATTGTTGACGAAAGGCTTCAGGCGTTCACACAGCACGGCAGATAAGATCTTGTAGGCGATGTTAAGAAGACTAATACCCCTGTAGTTGGCGCAGTTCAGACGGTCTCCTTTCTTGAGGGTCGGGCAAACAATGCTGAGGTTCATCGGGCATACTTTCTTCCGACCAAATTTTACAGATGAGTTAGTGCACGCTCCTAACCAAAACTGCCGCTTTGAATAGCGCGGCGGTTAGGCCATCTGCTATTGCGGCTTTGTTGGACTTAAGCTTTTTTTTTAAGATAAAAAGGAAATCCAAATCCTAGAGCACTCAGACCCGGTAACGGTCCATTGTACTACCAGGCAGAAATCCTCCTTTTGGTGTAGAGGCATGTAAATGGGTGGCGTATGTTGTTGTTCCCCATGGGGATTGAACCTGCACCGCACGGGTCACAAGCCAACACACTAACCTCTACACCGTCACCACCCACTTAGCTTAGACTTAAGCTTAGATATGGCTATCTTCACTTCGTCCAGGTCGGATGGACGGAATTGTTGGTCTTCATCGTCCAGGTTAAATGGTGCATTCTGCCTGACAGCGGAATTTAGTTCGTTGTCGCCGTTAAATAGTCTGCAGAAGTTGTTCTTCCATATCCTCATCATCGACTACTATGAATGCTTGGGATACCAAAAAGAGGATTTGGATAGTGCACCGGTACCGTGCTTTGCAGTCCTTCATTTCCGTCCAAAGGGAATTTAGGCGGGAGTTTGGCGGCACTCCCCCGAGAGATGGACCATTATGAGACTGGTAAACATGTTTGCCGAATCTAGAAGCATCGCACTAAGACCGTACCGTAGAGATCCCTATGTTCGAGTTCAAGATACAATCGCGGCTGTAGCATCGTCAATTCAGGCTAATCCAAGCGTTTCGACTCGAAACTTATCAGCGCGAATTGGAGTTAGCAGGCGGTCATTACAACGGATAACTCATTTTGACTTAAACTTGTTTCCGTACAAAGTCCAAATTGCAAGCAAGTTAAAACCTCTGGATTTGCCTATTCGCATAGAGTTTTGACACAAATGATTGAAATTACCGAAGAAGACAACAGCTTGATAAATTGCTTGTTTATGTCTGATGAGGCCCATTTTGACCTAAACGGCAATGTAAATAATCTAATCCAGAAATACTCCTTTGGACGGTACTGCACCAAAAACGAGTCACTGTGTGGGGCGCAGTTTCATCAAGGTGCATTGTGGAGCCATACCTCTTTGAAGAAAACGGTGTAATAGTAACTGTCAATGGGGACCGTTATTTAAAGAAGTTGAAAGATTTGTTTACCCAGAACTGCGCCGAAGAGGTATCCGTTTCAACAGGATTTGGTTCCAGCAAGATGGAGCCGCTGCACACATAGCCAGACCGGTTATTGCTTAGCTCCAACGAAAATTCCCAAACAAATTAATATCCAGAAACTCCACGTCCCGCTGGTCACCTGACCTTTTTTATGGGCTTATGTCAAGCAAGAGGTGTACAAAACGAAACCAAGGAATTCGACTGAATTGAAGCAGTCCATTAAAACAATAATTGAAGCGATCCCGACTTCAACCCTTCAGACCGCAATAAATAATTTTCTGATCAGGTATCGCATATGCGAATCTTCAAAAACAATTAGTTATATAACTAATAAAGTAGAATTTTCAATAGAATAAAAAAAAGATACATTGATTAAAAAAAAAGTTATTTGAATTTGTTATTGTAGCACAATTGGTGCGCCACCCTGCACAATGGATTAGGTCTGAGTTTGCTACCGTGCTTTTGGATTTCTTCAAAATATGAAAATTGCTACTCTTTCCCTGTTTCATAAATCATGTGACATTTTTAAAGTTAAGTCATTAAGTCTGAGGCTTAAGTAAGAAGCGTGGATTTATAAAAATGTATAAATTTGAATATAAAAGCAATTTGTAAAATTGTTGCATAATTTTTACATTTAAGCAGTGACAAGGGGCGTTTGCTGAAAAGAATATGAAATGTTTCAGTTCAACATAAACATTTATGTGACAGTTTAAGCGGAGGAAAAACACACGTTGGCCTTCGAACAATGATATGGCCTTAGACCAGGACTACACAGTCAAAGATATTTAGCAATGATCTTTGATAAAATGTTTTTTATTTGGTTTAGACCAAATGATATGAAGAAAATTCAACAAATTCTATAAAAGCGGTCATATTTCGTTGCTGAAATATTTTGTTCATCAATCTTCGGGAAATATATTTTGCTAGCTGACCACCCCGGCTTCGCTCGGAGTCTTTACTAAAAACAACAAAAACTTAAAATAAACATGCGAAAACAAAAGCAATGTTGCTGAAATATAAGACGACATTCAAGACCAATCGCGGTAAGTCCCGTTGTGAAAATATTGGAAAAAAACAACATTTAAAAGAATTCCCAAAACAATACCCAATAGAAAACTACTACAAAATGAAAGTGTATTTAAAGAGTATTATTATACGATGAGATATCGCAACAAATCAGTTCGCTGAGTTCAACCGTTCCGTAGGGAGCCGACCACGTGTCTGAGCCGCGCGACATGGGACCTCGCAGTCGTGCACCCGTGAACCCGAACATAACTATTTTGTTGCGGAGTTATTTTAAAATTGTGATATGAAATAAATAAATACTAAAAAAAATACTAAAGATCTTCTAAGATGTTGATTGAAAGCAAGTGATGTCAAGGACAATTTTATTTACAATTAAATACTTGCGATTAATAATATATTTATTTGGATAAGGATTAATATTATGTTGATAAAACTCCTTAGCAAATAATGCATTAATTTGAAACAAATTTGATTACCATAAAAAAGGTATCTTAAAAGATAGACATATACTGACTTTTTTTTAATTTTTAGAGAGGAACAATTTCATCATACATGATTTTCACGTAATTTAAACCTTTTACGCAGCGCACGCAGCGGAAACTCTGAAAAAGGAATAGTTTTTCCGTTTTGCAACATTTTCCAATGATGCTTTGCTCCTACTGCTCGCAGCGTGATGTTATAAAGCCTAAAGCCTTCCTCGCCTATGAACTATCCAACACAAAAAGAATTTTTCAATTCAAGCCAGTAGTTTCAACGCGTTCAACCAAACAAACTTTTCAGCTTTATAATATAAAAAAAAATAATGATAATAAATAATAAATAATAATAATTTTGATAAAACTTGGAAAAATGCTGATAAATCGCAGCGCGCAGCACAATAGTATGCGAAGGAAGAACTGTGCAATTGACTCAGTTGTCAAAAGTTGATGCACACAACGCCATCCAAGAAAAAATTGTCACAACGTAACGTAAAAATAAATGTCATCTATCATGAAGATCGTAAGATCGCTCCATACAAAATGTATGGGAAAACAAGTTTTCTTCATAATTTTGTTGGGGACTTTTCGATTTTACTACAACCATTGATCCAATTTGAACGGCGGGAAGAGATCGATAATCGAATGCACAATCATATCGGAATGCTACTCGAAGCAAATTGACATTGCCAGCACTTCTTCTTTGTTGTCTGTTTTCAGTATTTATTTGTTGACTTTGAATCGATTAATTTCCACATCGATTTACTCGACGACTTTGCTGTACCAATCGACGCGAATCGATTACCGCCTGCTGTTGTTCTTCTGTTTGTTGCGCACGAATTTGGACGTGGTTTGCATTTCTTCGTTGACTCATATTCGCACGATGAGTCGACACTGCTCGTGCACCAGCTGAACGTCGGCCTAAATTAGATCTTTTCGTTGGTGGCATTATGAAGAACAACTGCAATACAATGAAATCCCGAATAGAAAATTTGAAAACAATGAAACACCAATAGAAACGTACCACTTTTTACAGACAAATCCCAATAGCCAACCAACAATGCAACACAGCACAAATTCGCAAAATGCCTCAATCGCTCAATCGCCACTGTTCAAATGAAATGAAAATAGTCCAATATGAATACACTCATTTCTATTCTTCTATATATTCTCATATCAATTTTGATTCACAAAAACTCACAAAATCGCAATGAAGAAATCCGAATCTGTAATGCGCAATGGCCGGCAAACGTTATTCGATCGAACACAACACGAATTCGCAAAGTGCAATATGGACGCTGAAACAGCAACGAATGAACAAACTGCGCAACTGAATCAAATGGCACAGACAGCGCCACCACTCATGAAACAAAATTGGCTTCTCCATTGATCGATAAAAGATGGCGTTACGTTGCGTGTCTATCTGACAGTTTAATTGTGATACGATATGTTACATTCAAAAGTGATTCTTTTTTTGGTTGTTGCCAAAATAAATAAATACAAAATGAAAAAAAAAAATGAAAAAAAAAAATGAAAAAAATCGACAAAAAAACCTGTCGTAACTCGCTGGGTGGTCAAAATAAGACATTTTGAAATTTTGATTTTTGCCTACAATTTGCATTTTATTACCCTACAAAAATTTGACTGTTTGTTGCATTTAATCGTCGCTAATTATTCTAGGTTATTAAAGAAATAATTTTGTGAGCTCAGTGGTTAGAGCGTTGGATTACTGATCGATGGTTTCAAATAATGCCGGGACCCAATAACACTTAAAGGTTCTTTCCACTGTCCTCCTTGCGAAGGTCTGCTAAACAACAAGAGTATCAATTGTCATGAGAAGCTTCTCAAATTTAAAATCGTAGGTTCTTTCCACTTCGCACACCCAAATGAAAGCTACGTCTAAGACCCTGTATAGGCTGTTAATGTTCAGATAGGTGTATTGTGCCTTGCATTATTATTCATTCCAGCTGAGATCTCTAAAGTGAAAATCTAGGAGTATTTCCATGGTTTTTTTACACGAAGGAAAAAAGAATTATGGGTCTGAAATCTTCGCTGCGGTCCTACTTGTCTGCTTTAGAAATGGATATGGCCTCCATATTCCTCTTTGCCTGTGGTAAATGTTCCAGTTTGAAACAAAAATCTCTATAAGCCTAGATGTACAACGAAACATGTAACCAATAATGGGGCCATCTGCAGCATAAAGGGCCTAATGTCATCTTGATCTAGGCTATTAATTCGGACATTACCAAGTCGAGCGCCTGACGATGAATGCTTTCATATGCGGCCTTAAAGTCGATGAAAAGGTGGTGGTCTCGATTTGAAATTCATTCATCTTTTCCAGGATTTGCCTTAGTGTGAAGATTTGGTCTATTGTCGATCTGTCGGGCCGGACACAACACTGGTACGTGCCGAATAGCGTTATGCAGAAGGGCTTCAGACGTTCACACAGTTCGTTTTAGTCAAGTCATCGGGCATGCAACTCAGTATTTGAATAGCTCCACCGATCAATCATCAATGCGGGCGGCCTAATAGTTCCTTAGCTTTTAGCTAAGCCAACCTCTTCTATAATGTGTAGTCGCGCTACTTTACCTATCGAGTCTGCGGATTAAATAATAACACGTACGGTTTCTGTGAATGCGACCATAAAACTGACGCTCTCTTTAATCTTATTCTTAATCTTACACGTGTATGACTAGATGTGTATATAATGTAGGTACATGAATATCAATATGGTGTGACAGTGTGAGTTGCATGCTTAACTCTTACAATAATTACTACAATTCGGCCATCCTGACCATTAAGATCACCTGATCTTGCAAATTTACAATCAATCATTCGCTTTACTCTTGTTCAACCATGGTTTCATATTGCCCAGCGTTAAATTCATTTCAGTTTTAACTACCGATTCCGTAGGGCGATCGGCAAACAAATAATTTGACTTATACAATGTTTTAAGTTTTTCTTTAAGAACATAACGTACGTCTTCACCAACTTCTAAATCCAATTCTGAACTATCATTATCTTTAGAGTCGATTAACATGAGTTGTTTTTCAAAATATTCACTATAATTGTCTATTTGATTCGTGTAAGTTATATTATCTCTTAAATGTCTAAGGGAATACTATCGCTATTAATTATAAACTTAAAATACAAACGTCTTACGTAATCATTGGTCTTGCCATCTTCTGGCAACTGATGTACTGCTGACTTCCTCTTTGGCTTAGAACACATATTTGCCATATGTCCCATCGAGTTGCAATTATAGCACCTGACTGCAACTCTTTGTCCGTCCACTTGTCTATCTTTTGCCGTTCTATCTGCTGTCAATCCCGTCTGTCTGTTGCTAAATGTACTAGCAGTCGATCTTGTTTGCACCTTCCGCTGAGTGACTTTGCCGAACGCTCAAAGTAGTCCTGCCTTTGTTGTATACCCCTGGACACGGGCATATAAGCTTATGTTGTCATTAGAAAATCCCTCAATCGCGTATTCAATCCATTCTTCTTCGTCCATTTTCAATCCAGTCGCCAGTCTCACTTTGTCGTAGAAATATTCGGTGAAAGTTTCGCCCACTTTCCACTTTCGGTTTTCGAATCTTTTCCTTATTTCCATCCTGTTTTGCTTTGTGCCGAAAACGTCTTTTAACCCCTCGGTCAGGTTATCTATGTAAGTCCTTTAAAAAATTTGCTTGTGTGTGCAGCCATTCTTGTGCCTTGCCTTTCAATTTACTTACGAAGAGTGTGTGTAATTTTTTTTTTTCACACTGTACACCTCTTCGACGTTTCTTAGCTGTCGATAGCCACACATCAACACTTATCATTCCACTAAATTCCGGCAACATCTCCTTCCACAATCCAATTTTTTGCGCCACGTTAAACTCTCCTGTCGAACCGTCCGATCGTTTTCAACCACCTTCTGCACTAGTTTCTGCTCTATCATTTGATTTTGCGATCCGTTGTAACAGTTCATTTTCTCTCATTATGACTTTTTTTCCCCAGTTGCAGTGTCTAGCGGCTGTTTTTCGATTCCTTCTTGTATTTGTTCGTCTTGTCGTCCCTCTTCTTCGTCGCTACTTAGACGTTCGCCTCGCACATCTGCTGGTATGTTATTCAGGCGAATGACCAAGGTGGCTTTGTTTTCGTTGCTTGCCATGCCCAACTGTTGTAACCAAATTCTGAGTTCTGCTACTGTGAACTCGTCTGGATTTACTAATGTGTCGTCCATTACGAAGAAGATAGAAAAAAAAATTTTTTCGCGGTGACTGAACAAGCGGCGACACAACCAACTTTGTGGTAAACACACAATCTGTAGTAAAAACTTTATTTTTTTTTTTTGTGTAATCCCACTTCTGAGTAATTGTAGTCGCGCTACTTTACCGTTTTGCTATCGAGTCTGCGGATTAAATAATAACACGTCCGGTTTCTGTGAATGCGACCATAAAACTGACGCTCTCTTTATTCTTATTCTTAATCTTACACGTGTATGACTAGATGTGTATATAATGTAGGTACATGAATAATATCAATATGGTGTGACAGTGTGAGTTGCATGCTTAACTCTTACAATAATTACTACAAATGGGTGGTGACATCTGTTCTTTATTGGCAGGACGTGGGTTCTCTTCTTGCCCTATCACACTCTCTACATGATGCCCATTTAGCAGTTGTTGGAAATGTTGCTTAAATACATCTACTACTAATTCCCTGCGCTTCGGTGCCTAGGTTTGCGTCGCTGTTTCGAAGAGCCTGCGTTCCGGCAGCCATTGGCTTCGCTTTCTTGTAAAATCTTCGGATGTTGTTTCGATCGTGAGACTCTTCTATTTCCTGGAGCTGGGAGACTGCGTACGCCCTCTTCTTTTTACGCAGGATCTTCTTCTCCTCCCTTCTCTTGGCTCGTCACTCTTTCCTTGCTGCCCTTCTTCTGTCACCTTCTTCCGATAAGCACATGCATCATCATACTACAGGGGTTTTCTCTGTTGTGGTTGGTAACTTACGGTGGTCTCGACTACATCCTTGATGATGTCACGATATCGGTTCCACATAATGTTGGCGCTTGTGGGTGGAGAATGCACAGAGGAGAGTCTCTCGCTCATCTGCTCTCTTTAGACTCCTCTCTATATTTAAGAGAAACATAAGCTTTCTGTGTGACGGGTGTCATACCAGCAGAATTGGAGTACCGATGGAGTTACGAAATCGACACAAGTTGCAGAGACATCAGGAAAGAGGAAACCAACTCTCACCTTCTTTCCCGCTGCTGAACTGACCTGATGAAACAATTCCTAGGATATTTCTCCTTCGAAGATTAAATTAGGTATCTGTATCAATACAATGGAGATATTTGCCGCGTCAGGAAATTCATCGCTTAGTGCAAATTGTTCAATTAGGCTTAGGAAGTGTGTAAAAGTCCTATGTCCCTCTCTTCACGAGAGATGACACTAACTTATACAACACCCAATATTCCACCCTCAACAACGGATTGCTATTCTCATTACCACTACCTTATTACAATAAACTCAGGACTCTCTAGTCAGCTTGCTTATTATAGAATTTTGAATGCGGTGGCTGCATCTATTTTTGTATCAGGAAGAAATTGTCATCCCGATAAAAATAAACTAGAAGTACGCCTACTCTCATCTTCCACTGCAATTTCATCTTTTGGTGTGCGACGTTCTTTATTTCAAGCCCACAAAACTCTACTAAATGTTTTGAAATAATGCTCAGTTACTAATAGTTTTAGATTAGATTTTCAAGTGATGAGATCCACCCCATCATTACTTTGCAAAGGCTAAGTTGTTCATATAAGCTTTTGCACTATTTAAAACCAACCTTACTTAACCAAACCACACGCATTTGTTTTCCATGTGCATTCTGAGCTAAGAAACCATCCTTGCTCATAATTCTAATAGTAATGGCCTACTTTGGTAATGTAATGAATAACCCACTTGCAGCTCTACATCTACATCTAAAAGCTGCTCCATCGAGTTTTCTTTTGCCAGCTCTCCGCACCCGAACAAATAGTTAGTCTATAAATCAAATATGCTTATCTGCCATAGGTTCCGCATTCTGCAGTAAAACACGTACCAGCTATGAGCTTTAACTTATTACATTTGTAAGACCTGCACGTATCGCGAATATATTTCAGTTTCAATTTCCTCCCCTATACATGTCGTGCTTTAGATACACCTAACATCCTATCCAAGTGCACGAAGAGTAGATAAAAGTTCCGTCTTCACTGCCTGAACTCAGTAGTCACGCCTACAACTATCACAATACGACAACATCCCGTCTAGACTGCAGGTGAAAAAAAAATATTCCAATCCCAGGCAGCAAAGTATATTGGTTAGCCACAAAGTGTTAGCCCCTCACCCCGCTCGATTAGTGCTTGCAAGCATCCGCAAATGAAATGAAGCTCGAATGAACTTTTCAAATTCATCAAATCGAGAAAAAAATAACAGAACCAAGCTCCAGCTACCCCAAAATAGTTATGAAAATTGCATACAGTCTCAGTTTAAGGGCGATGAGTTCGGAAAGGATCTACCCAACCACAGAAGTGATAAAAATAAAATTGTTCCCCAAGAAATGCGGGCAGAAACGATTGCAAGCGAGGGAGCAAATAGAAAACCATCCTGACCGCCCAAAATGCTTATCATTCAAGCTACACCGCAGGGTGGAAAGTTTTGAAATTCATTGTGGATCATTGCGCCCCACCTCGAATTAAATTGAAACCAACTTGTTTTTTTTAGCACTGAACACTGAACAGCGCTCTCAGGTCTCTTTCTATCCTTCATCGTCGCACATGAATAGAACACATGTAGTGAGCAGAACGAATTTATAAAATTTTATTAAAACTTCTATGTGATGAGAAGCGGCAAGAATACAACCAACCTAAATTGTGTGTGGAAAATCCGACAATTTCTGTGAAGCAAGTGGGGTGGCAAAATACTTGGTGTCATGATTCTTTTCCAATTTCAATTTGCAGAGAAATATTTTAGGTTTCACATAGAAACGACGGTGGGGTTCTGCATAGCCATTCCCGAGGGATTCTTTCTTTCGTCATAATGTATAATTTGTCTTGGCTGCTCCTTGCCTTGTGTCATTCGTTGGTTTGAGTGTGACTCAAGTTTGTATATGGGTTTCATTAAGTTGCGGTATTGAAAATGTCCGGACTAAGTTTAGTATGATCCTTGAGACTTATTCTTGGATTTGGCGGGATTTGAAAGCACATTTTTTAGTTAACGTTTCTGACGTGGTAAGAAAGGGGGTTGGGGCACCCTATATAAAGATGAGTTAGATAATATAAGGCAAAGATATTTGAGATTGCGGAAAATATGCGTCAAGATTACACATATTTATCCACCTTAACTGAAATTGGTTCAGTGTGAGGGTTGAGAGATTGGCTCGTATCCGTCTGATTTGCTTTAGCTCAAAAAAAGCGCAGGAATTGCCAAATAGGATTATCTTGCCGACTTTATTAAGAGTTTTGTTTTTAGACAAGTCATCCCGAACAGATATTTCGTGTATGATACCGCCAGCAACCTGTGCTGAATAACTCCTCCTTTTTGACTTCTGCCCAGCAACGACTTAAATCTGGAAATAACCACAGAATTTAGCTACCTAGAACCAGGCAAGACGGAGTGGGATAGTCACCAATTTATTCTGATTACCAATACAAAAAAAAACAATAGCTTGGTAAACGACAACTGTAAAGCAAACTGTAACCCGTCACAATCCGTTCAACTATAGGAACTCACATAACATTAAAACAGGCTTCTGCCATCTTTCTCTCCGAAAATCCTTCTGCCATTCTGTGAACCCTTTTTTACCTTATTCATTCCATATCCCCTGCAATCTTTATAAACGATCACATTTGTTTTACTGGCAGCAAATCTATGACTTTGTCCTCTCTCAGCCTTTAGCAGAGAATTATATCCCAGAATTGAAATGAAAATGTCCTCATATGTTACAAATGTGTGTTAATGACCCTTCGTCGGATATTTTACGGCTCCACATCTACACACACGGAGAACTATATCTTTGGGTTCCTGCTTCTAATTCAAGTTGAATCAACATCCATTTATTGTACGTCCAAGTACCAACAGAGCCGAAGAGAGAAAGAGGAGATCCAATCCGATTTCACAAAAGTCATTTATAAAGTGGATTTTCTTCGTATTCTCCATGGGATTGCCAACAAAAAACATACTCGGTACACTCTGTCGCTGTCCTTCTTCTCCTAACATGGTCAATCTTTTCTTTTCTATATTATTGGCCTTCGTATTCTCTATGTAATTCAATTAGAAGCCTCTGTCCTGAATACAAATTGAACCGAACTGAGTAAGAGTATTTTATTTGTTAGCGAAGGACTTCAGTTGGATACGAGTACCATTCGCAAAAGGACAATCTGCAAATAGCCCCTGTCAACGTGTGCAGGATAATTCCAAATGCATGCGAACGTACCTACCACCATCACAGTACGGAGTAGAAAACTCATTCAATTAACTTATTTGTTGTATAGTGCCCCGTTGATGTGTTCAGAGATTTCGGCCCCATTTTTTCTACCTGATGGAGAAACACTATAAAGCGAACGATATCTAGCGGTACGAGTTTCCACCGATTGAATGGAGTTAAATTTGAAGACCTTCAATCACCCTGTTCCCGAACGGGTGAATAAAAGGCACTCAATTGAGTATTAAGTCCTTACCGCAATTCGTATAATAAAGCAAACGTTCTCACTTCTCACCCATCGTAAGAAACAATTGAATTTACTTAAAACATGCACACCAATGGTACACACAGCAGGTTGATTTTCCGCCATAGTCTTTTATTATGTGCATTTCCGGTTGCCAACCAACGCGCCGCAAATTCCAGCTAATTGCGAATTGATTAATTGGTTCATTTTAACGACGACAATGAAAGAAATTGTGTTGTTGGCGTACCGAACGGTGTGCATTTTTTTTCTCTAATTCATGCTTCTTCAGATAATAGAAGGGAAGTCGTCCTGTCTTTCGCATTTCTGGAGTTATAAACGATTTCCTAGAACACATTATTGAAATACCTTTGCGGTAACCAGGTTCTTCTGTTAATACTCGTAGGTAGTGAAATAGCTCTTTTGTCTTGCGGTTACTTGTATTGTCCTTGTGAGGACAATAAGATTGATTCTATGGGGGGGGGGGGGGGGGGGGGGGGGGGTAGTCATGTCCATACAAATAACAGTGGTCTCGGTCTTAAAGACTCAGATGGAGCAAACAAATACAAACGATTAAGTAGATTCTCACTATCGACCGTTGCGCATAGAATATCACGAGCTAACATTACTTGATACACTTTTCTCCTAGATTCAAGAGTTTGCATTCCAAGTATAAGACACCTCGAATGATAGGAATGATGCACCTCAATTCCGTTATTAGGAAAGAATTGTCTGAGAGCAAATTTTAAGAATTTCTTTTGAACTCTTTCAATCCTTTGAACATTCAGAAAGTTGTAGATCCCCAGACGACACAGGCATACTCCAAAATGGGACGCACAATGCTGCAAAATAAAGCTTTAAGAGTGTAAGGATCCTTGAAATCTGAGGAGTTCCTTTTTAAAAATCCTAATAGTGAATTCGCTTTAGAAACAATGTAATTGATGTGTAAGTGAAATGTTAATTTGACATCAAAAATAACACCAAGATCCCTGAAATCTTCGGCTATTCTTATTTGAATATTATTTATTGAATAACGTGGAAGAATATTTTGAAGTGTTCTGTTAAAATTCATGCAAGCACACTTGTCTACATTTAAGAGTAAGTCGTTTGACCTGCACCACTCACTGAAAGAATTTATGTCATTTTGTAGCAGCATACAGTCATTTATTGTTGAAATTTTTGCACAAAATTTTATATCATCGGCATACATAAAGCAATAGCAATGCTTTAATATATTCGGCAGGTCATTTACAAAAAGTAGGAATAAAGATGGGCCAAGATGACTTCCTTCCGGAACACCAGAGGGAACTTGGATTTCTTTAGAGAAAAAGTCTCCTATAGCAACATATTGCTTCCTCCAATGGACCATAAAAACCGTATGCCTTCAGTTTTTCAAGGAGAATCGTCAAGTTTACTCTACTAAATGCTTTCACGAAATCAGTATAAATCACATGGTTACGGTTTTCTAAGCAATCAATAAATACAGAAGCTTGTGAATTCTACTAAATTTCAGGGAGGTTGATCTACCCTTCCAAAAACCATGTTGATATTTACTGACAAACTGTTTAATTGAAAAATTGAATTTATCTAACAGTTTGGGAATAACCGAAAGTTTAGTAATTGGTCTATAATTAGATATTAGATGCCTAGAGCCAGATTTAAAAATTGGTTCAATGGTAGATATTTTACATTCTTCTAAAAAAATCCCCGTCGGAGAGCGATTGATTAAACAATTCTAATAACGGAAAACAGAGTGAACTGGCACAATGACGTAGAACAATAGGAAAAAAACCCAGGATATCTGGGTTTCTTTTGGGTTTCAAGCTAAATAGGGCAACTTCAACATCACTAACAGAAAATAAAAAACAGGAGCAATCAACCATAGATGGAAGAGATTTTACGTAGTTGAAATCGATTGAGGATGAGGATGTCGAATTATAAATACTTTGAAAATATTCACCAAACATATCAGCAATATTCTTAGGATCACTAGAATTTCTGTTACCAAGGCGCATCAACGTTGGAAAACCAGTACTTTTTCTTTTTGTGTTGATAAATTTCCAAAAATATACTGGACTAGTTTTAAGGTTACTTTCCACCGACCGCATATAATTACAATAAAGAAACTTAGACAGGAAAACAAACTCTTTTCTAAGACGCGAGAAAAGTGCATAATCATCAATAGAGTGAGATTTCTTATAAAGGGTTTTTCAATAAGAGCGCTACAAAAGTTTTTTTCAAATAAAACAAAAACGGTTTTGGATATCAATGAAATTCTTTATTCCTGTGAAAGTACAAGGTGGCGCAAAAGTTGTCTTCTGTTTACTTCACAAATGTCAAAGTAAAACTGACATTTGCCGCCATTTGCAAAAATTATAGCATCTTCCGATAGGGTTTTCAGCACTTGGGTGGCCTTAGGCAATTCTGTGTGCCAATGTTCTAAATGATCCACGACGGTTGACATCTATCCTATGTAGTTTTCAGTCGGATTGGTGAACGCCACTGGGTGATGACTTTTGCGCCACCTTGTACGTTCGATGCCATTATGTATGGAACTCGATTTCTTTTGCATGGCCACCACGGGCACGCTTGCAGACGTCCAGACGCTGAACTCAATTTTCGACGGTTTTCAAGCATAAATCGGCTGATACTGCTGCAATTTCACGTTCGATATTCGTACGAAGTTCATCAATCGTCCTGGCTTGTTGGCATAGACCATAGACTTGACGTAGCCCCACAGGAAATAGTCTAACGGCGTCAAATCGCACGACTGAGGCGGCCAAGGGACTGGACCATTTCGTGAGATAACACGGTTTCCAAACTTGGTTTCCAATAAATTAATTGTGGCATTCGCTGTGTGACTTCTGGCGCCGTCCTGTTGGAACCACATGTCCTCCAAGTCCATATCATCCAATGGGGGCACTATGACGTCACAGAGATGCCCAACGCTTGAGAACGACGTGTGAGAGATACATTTGGGCTTTCTTCAACTGAAGCCTCAGCGGCAGCAATATTCTCGACACTACGGGCACTTCTTTATCTCACTGACACGGGAACATTTTGTACTGTGCTTGTGGATTCAAATTTTTCCACTAGACGCTCAATATTGTTGATCTGCTAGGACGATTATGACGACCATAAATTGGACGTAGCGCTCTTAACGTTGAGGCCACTGACTCCGAATTTCGGTAGTAAAATTTAATAATTTCGACTCGTTGTTGGCTCGTATATCTTTCCATCATGAAATGGCAAACCTTTCTGAAGAGAAATGTAGAAAGAGCGGCAAAAATTCGGCGTCGTTTGCTGTCCCTGTCGCTCTGCTTTTGTAGCGTCCCTGTTGAAAAACCCTTTACTTCTTATGTGCAATATTTTTGGCATTTTTTAATTTAATCAATCTCGTATTATACCAGGCAGGGTGAGAAATTACCTTTTTGCGATGCATTGGTACACAATCATTTAGGACATTAATAAAAATATGTTTAAACAATGAGAATTTTTCAGATATATATTTTTGTTCAGAAATTCGTTTGACCAATTAATATTTTTAAAACAATGGTTCAAGAAGAAAGGCTATTTGAGTCGAATTTATGTACGGTTGTTGAATTATTGAATTTACAAAAATTATTGAAATTGTAGCTTTGAATACAAATCGTTATTGACTTATGGTGAATAGAATTAGATAATAAAGGACAACATTCCATGATGGATGAATTTAAACCATCAGAAATAAAAACTAAGTCTAATAATCTATTTAAAGAATAAGTGACATAATTTATTTGAGTTAAATTATTTGATAATAGAGAATCAATCAATAACACCTCAGTCTCAGATGAAAGAGAAACTGGCATTAAACAGGACTTTTTTTTGACTTTTAAATTCATTTTTATTAATTATTAGCTTATATCAACTTATATACTAGACAAAAATGAGTAAATCTAACTTAAAATTAACAGGATACTTATTCTAGATTATTGATCCTTATGCGGACGCCCTAAACTTAACTCTATCTTATAATTATTGCCTTTCGGCCTAAAAACTATTTTACGAACTAATCTTACATATTATGTTTTCATCGAGAAAATTTTTAAGAAAACTCGGCATCTTTATCAAATTTTATATTTTTATATAAAAAAAACAAATTACAAACTACCTACTCTACTTACTTAAACTACTTAACATATTCTAACTATAATTAGGATTCTGAGCACTCGTTGCATTACGAAACAAGTGGTCAAATTCCCAATTGCTTTCCGAGCGCCTGGCAGTCGTCAACGTGCACACGCGCCGCCGTGAGCTGACTGATGCCTTACAGAATCAATCACCTCCCGGAAGCACCACCACAAGTTGGCGAGCCCGGCCCCTCCCAGAAACGCCCTAGCTAACTTAATCTATCTTACAAACTAAGAGGATGTTACCTAGAGTAACGCACCGTCTTGGGAGGGCATGTTGAACCCTCCACCCTCAAAAAGCCACCAAAATTCGGCAAATTGCTTTTCTGTATCGAATTTATCCCTCTCCGCTATTGCGGTACTAAAACGGAGGAGCTCATGAGCATTGGCGACGTCCTCGCCGCGGATAAGCCGCTTATCTCTCGCACTGCGGTAGCGGTGGTATAATACCGGGATACCATCCCTCGTCTGTACCAGCCCTTTTGCATCAATATGGATAAATGCCTCTGGCGGGATAAAGCCAGACCGGAGTGTACTCTCAATGTACATTTCATTGGGGTAGTAAGCCCCAAAGATCAGACTATTGTCGCTGGCCATCGCCCTTGCAACGTGCCTTCGAGTCACCTTAATGAGGAAATTGTCAATCCTATTCAACTGAGCCCCATCGTATAGGACCTTGTTGGGATAGTATTTTATATAGTTGGATTCAGGCGTTCGGAACAACCGGAGACAGGTCCTAAGACATTGTCTCTCCAACACCCGAATCTTTTCCATATAACTAGGCGCTATATTAAACCATAATGGACAACCATAAGCGATGATCGGCCTTATAAGGGCCACGTAGCAAATGACCTTCACTCTGGAGTCAAGTTGAGTGCTATGAAACAGTCTCCTTGTCAGAGCATAAGCCTTCTTGGCCCCAGCAAGACAAGCAACTATATGTCTATCGAAATATAGATACTGGTCAAGCCAGATACCTAGATATCTAACTACGCTTCTCACCGCCAATGGCTGCGCATTTTGTCCAATAATGGCCAATTTTTTCCAGTTTTTTCTGGTATCCCTAGAGGCCCCAGCCAATGGAGTTCTGAACAAGATTGTTTCCGTCTTCTGAAAGTTGATTTTCAACTTCCAGTCGTCGCAATATCGCTTAATTTGATCGAAATCACGCTGCAAAAGGATATTAATGACCTCGATTTTAGGACCTGATCTGTATGCCACCAAATCATCGGCATACGCTATAGCATGTCTGAGTGAACCTACCAGATCACTCGTGTAAATGTTAAACAGGATCGGAGAATTGACCGCCCCCTGCTGTAAACCGTTTTTAATTTCAAAGACTCTGCTCGAAGTCACATTGCCACATTTGACAACGAACTTCTTTCCCATAAGCATATTATAAATTACATATAGCAAAGGTTTGTGCATCCCTCGCCTGGTCAACTTGTAGAAAAGTCCCTCTAACCATACGGTGTCGAAAGCCTTCTCAAAATCAACCAGACAAGCACCCGTGCATTGGTTCTTGCATTTATTCCACTGAATGTCGGAAACCAGTTTCGACGCGGCATGAATAGTGTCATGCCTCGCCCTGAAACCAAACTGGTTGTCCGGAATTATGTTATTGTCCTCGACCCACTTTAACAGGGCTCTATTGACAACCTTTTCAAAGACCTTGCCAATATTCGGAAGCAAGCTAATTGACCGGAGATTGGCAGGGTTCGTCCTATCTTTACCTTTTTTCGGGATAGGGTGTACCACAGCTACCTTCCAATGCGCCGGATAATGTGCATTATTCAGCGCATTGTTAAACAACGTGGTGAAAATATCTACAGCCTCCAGAGGCAGGTGTCTCAATACGACGTTTGGGACACCATCCATCCCCGCCGACTTTTTATTCTTTAGCGACTCGAAGATGCACAGAAGATCATCCTTCGACACGAACAAGTGCGATGCATCTCGGCCATTGGCGACAACTGCATTAGCATGGTTTTCATCAGTGAACACGGTGAATCCGTTATTCTCAGATCGCCAATTCTCAAGTTCGGTGCGCAGATAGAAGTGGCTCACTAGAGCTCTATTCTCAATGTCGTGGTTACGGCGAACAGGATTGTTCACCGTATACACGGCCTCGAAACAAGCGCCCAGCAAATCAACTTTCTCCTGTGGGTCCTCGACCACGAAAAAATCGTCGTTTGAAGCGACACTTTCTGGACTTATTCCAGCAGTCAGTACTGTCTGTCTGTTCTCTGCTGTCTGGGAGATTCGAACACAAGGAATATCATTGTGATCTTTCCTCCTGAACAACTTATTTATCTGTGGGAACATATTCGGACTACAGGTTTTAATAGCCCGAATTTTATTGCCCCAATACAGACTTACAGATTTTCTGTAATTTTCCTTTATCAGCTGTTTCAGGATTCGGATCTCTGAATTCAGCATCCTTACCTCCGGGTCGTTGCGATCAGTAAATTGCCTGTACAGCCGTTTAAGCCTCGAGAGCAGTCTACTTTTCTGTCGGTATAGTGCGTCGATTGTAGGGTTTCTGTACTTTTCTGTCTGGTCGTCGTCGGAACGTCCTACTAGAGGAATAGTTCGTTCCATAGTTCGTTTGATGGCGTCGTTCATTTGCAATAAATGCCGATCAATGTCATCATTTGTCATGTTACTGTTTGTCGGTGGGTCGATCCCACTCGAACGTATATCTCGCTTTAAAAATCTGGAGAAGCGCGACCATTGTGCCCTCCGATAATCGAATGAACACACTGCTTCGTACTCCTCCAGCAGCGTTTGCTCGTTCGGGATCCGTATTGCGGCGGCGAGTCCGTATTGGTCACTATCGTACTCAAACGCACGCAAACAGTTCCGCGTGTTTTGATCTATGTTCGTCAGTTGAAGTCTTGCGTCCGTTAAGGCCAAGTCCAGGAAAGCACCGCTTCTTGGGAAAGAAGGGATATCCGTCGCGTACAACTCGAGGTTGTACTCAATCATATTGAGGCGCCACCAGTCATGAAACTGGTTGCCCCTGGGATTTGCAGTAACATTTCCCCATGCCGCATGTTTGGCATTAATATCTCCGGCCAAGAAGTAATAATTCTCCTCCGAGTTCAGCTGCAGACCACGAAAAAGTGTCTCGAGCTCTGTCATAAATTGGTTTGGTGGAGGTGCAGCAGGTGCGTAAAGCGACACCACATACATTCTCCTCCGGCTATGGAGAGGAATGCATATGATGCATGCCTCCAACAACTGGAACCTACGCACGTCTCCGCTATATATAACCCTATGGCGCAGGCCTTTTCGAATTAAGATTCCAACCCCACCTCCTTGAGTGGAGTGAGGCCGGTCTCTTCTTATTACATGATAGTCTTTGTATCCCAGTTTGTGCTTCTGATTTAGCTTAGTTTCGCTAACCAAAAGCACATCCGGGTTTTCGGTTTTCAACAAATTGGCAAGTGACGTTCTTTTCTCGATCCTGACTAGTGAATTAACATTCACAGCAAGGATCTTTAAGTTGCCCTCATCCAGCGCAGCCATTAGATTTATGGCACACCAGACCCCACAAACAGCTCCGAATAGATAAAGTCAATTCGGGCCGCTTGTTCATTTAATTGTTTCTGGAACTTATCGATCTTTCCGTGCAGAGACAGAAGGATCGATTTTAAGTCCAGATCCACCTCTGGTGCCTTTTGGGCTACCTTTGGTTGGTTTGATGTCATGTGGGCTTGACCCGGTCCAGCTGCCATTTGGGCAAAGGACACGTTGGGTGCCACAAAATTCGAGAACGAGCGACTCTTTTGACGCCTATCGTCTTCCGACTGCTGTTTGCGGGCCTGGACTCGCTTTTTCAGCTCCTGGTATTTTGGGCAACCCCTGAAGTTGGCGGGATGCCCAGAGTTCCTGCAGAGCACACAAGAGAGGACACCCCGGTCTTCGACTCTCTCCTTGCCAAGAGAACATTCACCATGTTTGTGGTCTTTGTCGCACTTGACGCATCTAAACTGCATGTTGCAGTTAGCTGCGGCGTGCCCGAACCTTTGGCAGCGCATACATTGAAGTATGCGATCTGACCTCTTTATTTTCTCCCACCTTACAGCATGGTAGTACAGGAAGCGGATATTTCGCAGCCTGTCGATTTTGCTGTCGGGAGTGAGCTGAACCAGGAAGAATGGTAAGTGACGGTTCCCACCCCTTGCCACAGCCGAGGAAAACGGCTTGACCCCCACGAACTTGAGGTCATCGCTTTCAAAGTTCTTTAGCTCTCTTTCGAGCTCCTCCGTTTTTATTGAGGGATCAATTCCCTTTAATACAACGGTTTTTAGCTTTTGCTCTCTTGGGGTGTACGTAAAGTACTCGGTCTTAACCTCTCCCAAGGCGGTGCGCACCCTATTGTACTCCTCTATTTCTTCACAAATAATTATATGTTTATTGGCCGATAGCCTTTTAACATGAAAGTTCTTTGTTATAAGCCTACATAACCTTATACTATCACTTATATCGAAATTACTCACATTAATCGGTGGAATTTTGTTCTTCCTTGCTGGTTTCTGCTGCTGTTGCTGCTTTGACTGCTGTTGCTGATTTGGCTGCAGTTGCTGCTTTTGCTGCTGCTGTTGCTGCTTTTGTTGGTTCTGTTGCTGTTGTCGTTGTTGTTGCTTCTGTTGATGTTGTTGCTGGATTTGCTCCCTCAGCACTATTTGTTGTTGCTGCTGCTGTACTTTTTTCAGCCTCAACTGCTCACGTTTCTCAAGGAGCTCTTTGATGAGTTGGTCAAGCTGAGCCTCCTCATCATCTTCCTCTCTATCCTCCATTTGGATGACATTGCTATCATCGTCGTCGACCGGTAGGTCCCTGAAGGAGTTTCCCTCTCCGACGTACCGGCCCGCTCGCACTTCAGCTTCGTAAGAGCTGGTGTTATCCGTGTCATCATCGGTACCAGCCATCGATGATTCCACATTAGGGCCTGCCAGGTTCGCCCTTCTCTTCGCAGAAAGATTCGGCTTTGGATTAAGCTTCCGTCGCCTCTTCTCCACCTTCCGAAACTCCTCCTTCTCTACTTCTTTCGCTGGGTTTTCAGCTGCTGCTACTGACTTTGTTGGTGCTGGTATTGCCTGCGAGAACACTCGCCTAGGCAACGATCGACCCGTTGTTGTTGCTGCAATTGGTGCCATTTTAGAAGCATGTGCAGCTACTGCCCTTGGCATACACACTGCTGCTGCTGCTGTTCTCGTTGCTGTTGCTATTGTTGTTGTTGTTGCTGATGTTATTGCTGCTGCTGTTGTTGCTGCTGTTGCTGCTTTCGTTACTGCTGTTGTTGCTGCTGTTGTTGCTGCTGATTTTTTTGCCGGCTCACGTGTTCGCACCACACGTCGCAACGGCACACCCACACCCGTAAGCGGGACCACCGATTTTCCGGGGTCCATCGCCTGATAATGCGGCACTTTTTTTTTTGTTTATTTTTGTGTCTCTATCACTATATTTCCGAAAAAAAAAAAAAAAATTAAAAATTGAAGACTGGCCGAGAATCGAACCCGAGTCTCCGGCGTCAAAGTCGGACGCCTACCTTACTAAGCCAACCTTGGACTTAAAAACACTTGGCTAAATCGCTTTTATAATCGATACACTTTTCTTTTTTCCCGCTGAATACTAACTAGCCGACCTATCTCGAAGAGAGCTGCGGAACGACTGTGGCATTAAACAGGAATCATTACTATGTGACCAACTAATATCACCACAATTAAAATCACCAAGAACACAAATATTATAATTTATATATTCTGTCAATGCGGTAACCATGTCAATATTCTCCAAATGCTTTTTGTAGACAGATAATGAGCTTTTAGGTGGAATATAGCTCAGGAATATCAGCATACCTGCACCAACAGCATCCACACGTACACATAACTGATCAATATGTAAACGACCAGCAACACAAACAACATCAATATCCACAGCAACAGCTCCAAGTATACGCTTCACAGCAATCAAAACACCGCCTCCACGTACTTTGGTAACGTCAAAGCGGTCAAGACGAAAAACTGAGAATGCAGAAATATCGAAAAACTCTTCCACCGTAATGCCTTCATAGAGCCATGTTTTACACCCCTATTATGGTTGTCAAATATCAATACGATATTTGATGAATTTGTTCGTTTACCAATAAAATTGATAAAACGGTATTATGATTAACAAACATCAACATTTTTGATCAGTAGTGACTAAAATACCATTTGGCGGTCTATTGTGAACGGCATTGTTCGTTTTTTCGCGGTATTATGGTTGTCAAAATTTTTGATATCTATCAATTTTTCAGCCAATCGCAAATTCGTCGTTGGTAAACATATTATGGTTTATTTTATTGATTTGTTTTGTAAATAATAATGTCTACGGTAGAAAATTTTTTTGGTGAAATTGTGGAAGAGGATAATAGGTATGAGGCAAGAAAACATTCGGAAAAAATTACTTGATGCTTCCACTGGATTTGGACGAACAAATGTATGTACATACATAAACCTGTAAATTTTCTTAAAAATAATTTAAACTCGGTTTTAGATTTGTACAAAACTTTAGACTTTCGAAGGAAGCATCTAATGCAACTAATGAAATAAAGTGAAATGTCAAACGAAGTGCGCAATATTCACAGTCGTTTTTGTTAAATATTCACAATGAGTCAACAATTTGTCAATCGTTGTTCATAATACCGAATAACAAATTGATTGACAAATTTTATCAAATGTCAAATAATTGATCTTTGACAATCGTAATAAGGCTGTCAGTGAAGGCAATAATATCACAATCGCAAGCATCAATAGCAAAGGAAATCTCTCTTAATTTAGAAGAGAAGCCACTCATATTTTGATAGTACATACATATTTCTTTTTCTGCATTGTTGTTGTTACTCATGTAGGAATTCAAATCATGATTTGGTACTGCATGAACTGGTGATGATGAATTAATATAGGATGTACTTGTGATCAAATTGTTGTTGTAGGTGTGGAATGTTTTGAAAGAGATTTAAAAGTTCTCACATAGACATTTAACGGCCAATTATTAACATCAATTGCACCAGCTAGTTTGTGTGAAGGAACGCCAACTTTAAAATTTACAAATTTAAGATTTGATGTATCAGCGCGCGCCCTTTTTATTAATTTAAAGCACTGGACTTCACTAATGGCAATGTTCAATTTATTTGAGATGTATTTCTTAATTGATTCTTCAGAAGTTGAAACTGAAAATTTTGACACATGTAACCATTTCATAGGGGTAATAACGTCCATATCGTCAGGCAGAGTGTCGACACCAACAATAACAGCACGAGCGCGGCGGTTTTGTTTTTTATTTCGAACCTTCTGCCACTCACTATTTGCAGTCTCATTTTTTGGCAGACCATTTGAAACATTTGGCTGCAAATCAAGTTCAGGAACATGATTTAAAGTGTCAACGCATGGATACGTTAAGATAGAAACAACACTATTTTTGGGCTTCTCACGAGCGCAATTTAAGAGTTCACTCAGATTCAAATGAAGAGAGTCTATAACATCAATTTTTTTCGAAAGAACGTCTACTGCAGAGACAAGGTCATTTACTTTAGTAAATAGCTTTCGAATTGGAAATTTAGAGCAAACAGAACAATGAAAAAACAAATTTGAATTTGATTTCCCGGTTTCTTTAGCGGCAACATCAGAAATTCCGATACAAAGTTTATGAGAGGAATTTCCACAAAATAATCCGCACTTAATACCCTCATCAAGTAAGGGATTTAGACATTTAGAGCACTTAATTTTGTAATTATTTGCCATACTCATAGAGAAAGAAAAAACACGACCGCACAGTTTAGAGAGAAAACTTTTGTAAAGTCTCTCGATCTTTCCACTTTTTTATTTCTTCCAAAGCTTCTATAACGGTCGGTTGAAGTTCGAGGTAAGTTGAAACTGCTTCATGAGACTGAGCCCATCTTGTAACAGCGGATGAATTAAATTTTTCTTTTCTGCGGTCACTCTTTTTCGGCATTTTCAAAATTTCTTCCTTTAAAATGCTTTGTCTCTTCGGCCAGTGGAAAAATGCTTTGATTGCTCCGATAGTTCCTAACGCATTTTTTATACCTGATACTCCGCAAGCGGCTTTGATGTCCAAACTGAAGCTATGCGCGGCACAATGAACGTAGATTGTGAGAGGAAAATGAGACCTGATATGGGCTTGTACTCCGTTTACTTCGCCACTCATAACTGGTGCATATATATATCTGTGTATCAAGAAATTATCGACACTGTGTCGCGAAGTAGATGTTCCGAATTAAAATTGTTTGTAGTGGTAACCGTGTGTCCAGCGGCACTATCGTAGTTTCATGCAGAATGTATCAAAAGAATGAGAATATGAGGTTAAGTTAGGTCATGACAGCATAAATTTTGTGGACCCCCCCCCCCCCCCCCCCCCTCGTCAAGATCCTAGATCCGCCACTGCCATACTCTAAAAGGAGGAATACTGTCGGTTGTCGACTAAGCCGTCCAAACAATGGTAGAATAGACGAAATCATAGGTTAACTTTACAAAGCCTTTGCTGATCGCTGAACTGTGAACTTGGTCTCCTAAAAACATGTAGTGGTAAGGTTAGGCACGGCAGTCTCTACGAACAAGGCCCAGTCGGAATTAGTTAATAATAGAACTTGACATAAGCCGTGTTTCTTTGCACGCGGATATAGGGATAATTTGAAATTTGCATGTAAAATACAACATCAACTTATCCTATATACGCTAACTTAAGCGGGGATAGCTATCGCCGCTAAGTCAGTTAGCGGGGATAAACAGTGCTTCCAAAACCCATTTTCTTCGTTTCTGATGAACCGATGCGATGAATTTTTCAGGAAATGTCAAAGTTTGACATCCCTCCGACCACTAACACATCCCGCCGAATATTTTGTTCGTGATTTTATTATTATTATTTTTTTAAACCTCATTATTATTATCATACTTCAAAGATAATTGAATTTAGCAAATCTGTTAATTTGAAATTGTTTTTCATAATTTTAGAATATGCTTGGCATCAATTTCAGGATTTTCAATACAAATTTCTTAACTACAACTTACAGCTGTGTCACGGTGCATATCATAGGTGCATGTGTGCTGCCAAGTTTTTTTTTATGAATTTTTAAGCGGCGATGGTCGTTTTCTGATGCCATTCCTATATCCGCGTACAAAGAAACACGGCTATAGTTATATAAAAGTTAAGGAGTATAAAAAATTGGAGACTTTTTCGAAAGTGTTTAATAGAACATTTATCTATGTATAAATTTAAAGACATTGGAGTGAAGACTCAAATACGGGCAGGAATCTGATATTGGTTTAATTTTCAAAGAGAAAGACTATAAAATTAAATCTCGTGACGAGAAAACCGAAACGGGCAATCTATACTCTATTTTGAAGTTTAATATACAAACCACTGTCACCAAACGGGAATCTAGCTTTTTTTTAATTGTGGGCGTGTGAGTGGGCGGATTTTACATTTTTTTTTTTGTGTTGGGAATTCGCTGGAAGTAAAAAATCATCGAAAGACATTGCAGAACTAGTACGCGCGGGATGCTTCTGCAATAGTGAGATACTTTAACTCATCTAAAAAAAACTCCCGGGGGACTGACATTCGCCATCCCGAATGAGATTGCACCTAGTCGACGACTAATCGGCAATTTATTTTTGAACTACATATTTGTTGAATTTAACAGATAAATCCGCCGTTTGTCAGATTTCTAAACTTTTTTCTTGTTTGAAATAAATACGAGGGCGGGTCAATAAGTCCGTGACTTTTTGAATTTCTGACCTCTTTACTGAAACAGCAACACTGCTCCTGTCAACAGGCATCTGTCAGTTGACTCCTGTCAAAATTTAAACTTGCTGCGTCAGTTAGTTTAAGTTTGACAGCTATTTTTATCAGACTACTCACTAATTTGAGGAGAAAATGGAAAAACGTGAATTTCGTGTGCTTATTAAGCATTATATCTTGCGAAAAAAAACCATTACCGAGACCAAGGCTAAGCTTGAAAAATACTATGGGGACTCTGCACCATCGATTTCAATGGTAAAAAAGTGGTTTACTGAATTTCGTTGTGGCCGTACAAGCACTGAAGATGCCGAACGTCCTGGACGCCCAGTTGAGGTCTCTACACCTGAAACAATCGAAAAAATTCACGATATGGTGTTGGCCGACCGAAGATTGAAAGTGCGAGAGATTGTGGAAGCCGTAGGGATCTCGCATGGCTCAGTGGTTTCAATTTTGAATGATCACTTGGGCATGAGAAAGCTTTCCGCAAGATGGGTGCCGCGTTTGCTCACAGTCGACCACAAACGCAATCGTGTAACAACTTCACAGGAAGGTTTGGCGTTGTTTAATCGCAATATGGAGGAGTTTTTGCACCTAAGGGTGAATCGGCGCCAAAGAAGGCCAAGGTGGGTTTGTCAGCCAGTAAAGTTATGGCGACTGTTTTTTGGGATGCACGCGGGATAATCCACATTGACTACCTTCAAAAGGGAAGAACAATCAATGGGGAATATTATGCCAACTTATTGGACCGATTCAATGACGATTTGAAAAAAAACCGACCTCATTTGGCCAAGAAAAAAGTTCTTTTCCACCAAGACAATGCAAGGGTGCACACATGTGCAGTTGCCATGGCAAAAAACCATGAATTGGGCTATGAATTGCTCCCTCATCCGACCTATTCTCCAGTTTTGGCTCCGAGCGACTACTTCTTGTTCCCAAACCTGAAGAAATGGCTTGGTGGAAAAAGACTTGACTCCAATGATGAAGTCATCTCGCAAATAAAGGCCTATTTTGAGGACCTCGACAAATCATTTTTTTTGGAAGGGATAACAAAATTGGAGAAGCGTTGGACAAAGTTTATAGAGCTCAAGGGAGACTACGTTGAAAAATAAAAAAAAAAATTTTATTAAAAAATCTGTGTTTTATTCCAAAAGTCACGGACTTATTGACCCGCCCTCGTACCTGATTTCTTAGCCCTAGCTAACTCTTATAGATCAAAAGGTTTTACCTGTCTCAATCTCCCGATTGCATTGTCATTATTTAATAGTTCTGTTATTTCTGTGTTTACCTGGTTGAGAAGCCTACTTCTATGCCTTTGAGTCACTCTCTTAACTTCATCTTCAACCATTTCAACATTTAGATCTCTATGCAGATCGGCATTGCGTAAGGTGCACCAAGGTGCATTAACTATGTTCCTTAGTACTTTATTTTGGAAAACCTGAATTGTTTGTAAATTTGTTTGGCATGCGCAAGCCCACAACTGGAGCCCGTACGTCCATACTGGTTTCAGAACTTGCGTGTATAGCAATAACTTATTGTAGTTAGACAGGGATGAGGGATGAGTATCTCCCAATAAGCCAATACATTTTACTGTATCGCATGTTCAACTCATCTTTTTTTTTTCTTTACGTGCGCTTTACAACGCAGTTTAGCGTCTAGAGTCATGCCTAGATATTTGGCTGTGTTTGAATATTCCACTACATTATTGTTAATGTGGACTGGAATGTGTGGTACGTTTTTATACGTAAAATTAATATGGACTCTGAAAATTTACAATAATTTTTGTAAATGTCTCTTACTTGAGCGAGAAATATAAAATTGGGACGAATTTAAAAAACTTTCGACGACTTCAAACTTGGCACAAAGAGTGACCATTTATTAATTTCAGTTTAACAATTCCGTTATTTTTTTTTGCTTAACTTAGAAAAGGATGGCCGATGGCTCCCGCATCCACTTGGTGCGAGCTTGAAGTCCCAGCAGGTAGTCCCTTGACCACTTCTGCCAAAACTGCTGCTTGAGATAGCAGACAAGTTGCCATCTTTTTAAGCAATGCATTAGATTCTCCGGCACTGGTGCCGGAGGCAGAGCTTGTAGCGGGCCGCCTATTAGTAGGTGCGCTGGTGTTAGCGCTTCGCCATCCTTGGGGTCTGCGCTTTGGGGTGCAATTGGTCTTGAGTTGAGGATAGCTTCGACCTCGACCAGCACGGTTAACAGCTCCTCGGCTGTTAGTAGGGCGTTTCCAACTGTGCGATGTAGCAGCGTCTTGGCTGACTTCACAGCAACCTCCCACAGACCGCCGAAATGTGGAGCCCTTGGCGGTATGAAGGCGAAGCTGAACCCTTCCTCTGCTGCGTATTGGAGAACTGCTCCCTTCCCTCGATTGAACTGCTCGCGAACCTCCTGCAACTTCCTCTGAGCTCCCACGAAGTTCGTCCCGTTGTCGCAATACATCGTCTTCGGAATTCCTCGGCGACCTATAAACCTTTTAAGGGCGAGAATAAAGCAATCGGAAGTGAGATTAGTTGCTAATTCAAAATGTACACCTTTCGAGGTAAAACAAACAAATAGCAATATACGTTTTATTCGGTGGTCGACCGCGAATTTTTAAAGAGGTATACACGGGACCGCAAAAATCTACGCCACATATCAGAAAGGGTCTTAGTGCTCTAAGTCGGTCTGCTGGCAAATTACCCATAATTTGCGTTAGCAACTTCGGTTTATATTTAAAGCAATGAACGCAGTTTTTTACAGTTTTCCGGCATTCTTCTTGAGCATTTACTAACCACAACCTTTCGCGAAGCAAACCGACCAATGCTTTAGATCCAGCCTGATGGTTTCTTATGTGTAGATAACGCAAATATGTTTTTATAAACTGAGTATTTTTTGTCAGTAATAACGGAAACTTGGCATCGTATTCAATTGGTGCGTGTAGAAGACGTCCTCCTACTCGAAGTACGAGTAGATTGAATAAACAATCACCTTCCTTAAATGCATGCATAAATGGATTGAGCTTCTGTATATTAGATGGAAGTGCGACGTTACGTTTCAATCTTTGAATTTCTTCAGGAAATTCGTGATTTTGAAGAATTTCAATAATTTTCAAGAATGCTAATTGCAACTCTTTAGCCGTGGGTACTGTCTCAAAAACTTCGCTTTTATTCTTTAATTTTCGAACAAATCTCATAATATACGCAAACTGTCTGGCTAATTTAGCATATGAAGAACATTTTTCAATAATACCCATCAGAGAGTTCCGAGGAATTTCAACTGCAACCATAACTACATTTGCCTTGCGTTTTTCTAAGGCCTCGTCATATTGAGAGAGCTCAAAATGTTTATTCATTGGCCACGCAATTGAGTCTTCTAGGAGGAACTCTGGCCCATTGAACCAAATCGAGCTCTTTAGTTCATCCACGTTACAACCTCTTGATATAATATCCGCCGGATTTTGTTTCGTCGGCACATGTTTCCATGATATACCTTGAGTCCACTCTTGGATTTCTGACACTCGGTTTGCGACAAAGGTTGCCAGAGTTGATGGATGTGTTTTTATCCAATGCAACGTTATTTCAGAATCGGACAAAATATAATTTGCTCTATGTCAAGATTCAACATTGCCGATACTCTCATCCATAATTTGGAGATGCAGCGCATAGCTGCACACAGTTCCAATTGCGGAAGCGATTTGGTTTTTAACGGGGCCACCTTGGAGTTTGCTGTGAATAGCGTCGACTTGATACCCTCTGTGGTCTGACTGCGTACATAAATGCAACACCCATAAGCCCTCATCGACGCATCGGCGAAACCGTGAATCTGAATTTTCGCCTTCGGATGTGTTTCCACAAACCGAGGTATTTTTACGTCGGGCAGTTGGGTCAAGTTTGCTTTAAAGTTCTGCCAACAGGTATTAAGGCGCAATGGAATGGACTCGTCCCAATCAAGTTTTGCAATCCAAAGCTCTTGTAATAAGATTTTTGCTTTGGTAGGTAACTATTGGGCACAATAATCCAAGAGGATCAAATAGACGAGCTGAAACTGATAGAATGTTTCTTTTCGTAGCTCGTAGATTGTGGAAATTCTTTTGTAAATTGAAGTTAAATGTGTCGTCTTTCGGTATCCACTGGATTCCAAGAGCTTTTGTGGCATCGCAGTCATTAAATGTAATCTCCTTTTCAGTCCTTTTGTGGCGACACGACCAACTGAGCAAACAACAAACGCGCATCTCTAACGACGAAATTTACCGCGCATCCCTAATGTAAAGAAAACGAAGCAAAGGGAGAAAACAGATGGAAAACACAGCATGCGCTCTAGCATGGGCAAGAGAGGTCAGTTGCTGTTGAGTGCGCAGGGTGGTAGGAATTGGTGGCGGCGTTGATAAAAGACGCATCTCGGTTTTCATTTAAAGAATGTAGAATAACAAAGAGTGTAAAATTAATTATATAATAAAGTAACTTTGTAAACCCCAGTTGGGATTAATAATATAACTCTTTTATTGTGGTCCACCGGATCCACAAACTTTCAGTGTTGTACAACTCAGGATAGTTTGAAAACCATTTTGCCAACTAAAACCCACCTTTTTTTAAGATTTGATTCACATCTCTTTGTATAATTTTAAGGGTTTCGAGTGTGTCGGCACCAGTTAGAAAATCATCGACGTAGATATCGCTTTTAATTGCCCTTGACGCTTCTGGGTGTGAGATTTCATGTGCATCGCCTAACATTTTTAAACACCGTATTTCCAAAAATGGCTCTGGCGCAGTACCATACGCTACAGTGTTTAGTCGAAAATGTTGGAGTGGTTGAGAAGGATGCTGCCTCCACACTACGAGCTGGTAAATCGAATGCTCTTCGGTCATAAGGACTTGTCGATACATTTTCATAATATCTGCCGTGATGGCATATTTATGTGTACGAAAACGGAGCGAAGTCGAAAACAGCTCCTCTTGAATGGTTGGCCCAACCATCAAGATGTCATTCAAAGATAATTGAGTCGATTTCCGACTCGAGGCATTAAAAACAACTCGCAATTTGGTGCTTGTGCTGTGTGGTCGTAAGACACACTGATGCGGAATGAAGTAGTGTGGTTGTATCGATAGTTCATCACTTATCGGTGACATATGTCCCGAGGTGAGATATTCGTGCATGAACTCCATGTACATTGCTCTCACCTCGTCATTTTTTGACAATTTTCGCTCGAGCGCGAGAAATCGACGTTTGGCAGTTTCAAACGACGATACGAGCGAGCTAGGAGGCGCTTTGAATGGCAATTTAACTTCAAAACGACCTTTCGGCAAAAGTTGCGTATTTTCAACAAAGTGATTTTCACACATTTGTTGATCTGGAGTGAGAATTTTATTTGATTCTCCAGGAATTTCCTCCAACGTCCAGAATTTTTGAATCATTTTGTCCAGAGATGGCGATTCATCGGATTTGCATATCATGTTACAAATTCGTGTATGTGAGTTCGAACATTTTGAGTATTTTCCAGATGCTATCCAACCAAGCAGTGTTTTTTGAATGGTTTGGTATTTAGGACCTTGTTTTATCTTACCTACGGACAACACTTCAAAAAATGTTTCTGCCCCCAACAACAAATCAATTTTTTGTGACTTATTGAAACATGGATCGGCTAATTGAATATTACGTGGAATATTCCAATTTACTATATTTATAGCATGATCCGGGTGATATGCTGATATTCAGCTCAGGACCCAGTAATCTGCAGAAAACGAATGATCATTCGGCCTTGATTTAACTACTGCATGTAATTTTTTGCTGACTGTAGTGTTTGCTTCTCCGATGCCAAGCTAGTTTAATGATTTTTCTTCTTTTCGAAGACTCAGCCTCTGTGCAAGTTCTTCAGTTATGAAGTTTATTTGCGATCCAGAGTCAAGTAAGGCTCGTGCTAAAAAATACACGCCAGAATTGCCTTTATTTTGCACAACTGCAGTAGCGAGTATCACTCGGTCAGTTGAAGCAGAAGCGTGCATGGACTGTGAAGTCGAAGGTTTTGACTCACTGTTAAATGTTGTTGCATGTTGATGTAACAACGTATGATGCGACCGATTACAAATACTGCACCGACTTAATTTGCATTTTGACACTGTATGTCCTTTTCGAAGGCAGTTAATGCTGATCGGTACGCTTTTTGCAAATTCAAATCTTTGCAGAACAGGAAGCGCCCTAAACGACTGGCATCCGGTTATAAAATGTTCGTTTGATTTGCAGAATAAACATTTGGATTTATTTTGTTGTTGTGTATTTGCACACGAGAAGGAAGACCGTTAATTCTTATGACGACCGAAATCAGGTTTTGGTTTTGATTGCCGATCATTCTTTGACCTTGAGGTCGACGCTTCTTCCGCAGAAATGTGCTGATATCTCTTATTAAGAGAAGCTTCATAGTCGCTCTATAAGGGAAGTGTGCTATAATCTAGCTGTTCCTCCCACTTTGATCTGGTGACTGGATCAACCTTCGACATTACTAAATGTATGATGATCGCGTTTGTGACATTCTTTTCATCACCCAATGAAAGTAGCGAATCATAAACTGCAGAAACAGAATCTATCAGGCTGCGTAATGCAGGCGCTGATGGCTTAGTGATTTCTGGTAAATCGAAAAGTGTTGAAACATTGTCGAAAAATGTGAAGCAATTATTGTCATACACTTTTTCAAGCTAGCCAAAGCTTTCGGATAATTTTGCTCGGTTATTTGAAATGCTCTTACCGTTCCTAAAGCTTCGCCTGATAGACACGATATCAGATGGTTAAATTTGTCAATATCTGGAAGCGTATAATCGTTGTCCACTAAATTTTCGAACAGGCTGATAAAATTTTTATACTCAGCATATTTGCCCCAAATTTCGGAAGAGACATCTTTGGTAGTCGAGTATGTTGAGGGGCACCAAAGGAGTAATCAACTGTACTAGACTTACGCCTCTTATTAAACTCCGACACAATTATTAATGACTTCGCACTTACGCAAATTTCTTCTAATTCCCCGCGGAATGTATCGCTATGATCAGCCGATTCTATGTCAGATTGACAGATCATGACTTGATCGATATATGAATTTAAAATATCCAATCGACATTCCAATTCGGTTGGGTTTAATGAAATAGTTTTTTTGCTCGATTGCCGTTTTAATTCGAAGAATATTTGCTTTAATTAGCGACCGTTGATCCTTTAATTCCTCAAGGTTCTCACTCCTGTTTGGAGATGTCTGTCTCTTTGGTGCCATTTTATTCCGAAAATGATCTCCAACGAAAATTAAATTGGAAAATGTGCAATCTTTTCAAACAGTGGTCATTTCAAGTGCATTAGGTTCGTTCAGCGAAGCAACTGAAAAATTTCGGAAAAACCTTTAGCGTTGCCAGACCAACATTTCTATTAATATTAAATTGGGGGAAAAGTGAAAAATAACGATAAAGGGTTATTTGCACAGCAAATTAAAATAATTTATTGCGAGTTGCACCATACAGGGTTACAATTGGCACATATCTGACACACATATCATACTGCAAGTGTTAACCGGTACAATAATAATTTAGTGTAGTTTATCCACTGCAGTATGATATGTGTGTCAGATATGTGCCAATTGTAACCCTGTATGGTGCAACTCGCAATAAATTATTTTAATTTGCTGTGCAAATAACCCTTTATCGTTATTTTTCACTTTTCCCCAATTTAATATTAATAGAAATGTTGGTCTGGCAACTCTAAACGTTTTTCCGAAATTTTTCAGTTGCTTCGCTGAACCAACCTAATGCACTTGAAATGACCACTGTCAAACTGACAACTCGGTACAACAAATTTTAATGCTGTCAGTGTTTTTTTTTTGTAATTGATTTGAATTAATTAATTTGCGAGATAAGTGCTGGCGCGAATAATGACGTAATCAACGTCGCGACTCGATTAGGAATTTAAAATGCCAGTAACGATTGTTTATTGTGGTGGCAGCATAGATCGATGAGACAGACAGCAAAAAAAAGCAATAATCTTTTGTTTACTTTAACGTTTTTGTGAAGTGAGCGTTGTGTTAGTGAATTACTTTGATAGGTATATACACTGCGAATTATTAGTTTTAAGTCACATATAATATGTATATAGTGTAATGTTTCTGCTATTTTTTTTAAATCGCGCGCTTTGTTTGTTTTACCATTGGTAATATCTGTATATAAAATTGTGTATATATGTATATAGTAATGTCACAAATAAATATAGGCAACAAGAATTGAAAGTGTTTTGTACTTTATTTCATACATTAACCAACTGAATGGTTTTTAAATGTATTCACTGTATGCATTGGCGATGTCTGGAACGCTAGGCCTCGAAGATGTGTTTCTGCGATCGCGTGGCGCTGGTTCCTTGCGATGACACTTCGATAAATTAAATAAATTTGCGCGTCGCGTTAAAAAAACTTTTTTTTTTAAATTTGTCCCTGCTCGGGCGCCACGAAAATTTACAATAATTTTTGTAAATGGCTGTTACTTGAGCGAGAAAAATAAAATTGGGACGAATTTAAAAAAACGTGCGACGACTTCAAACTTGGTACAAAGAGTGACCATTTATTAATTTCAGTTTAAGAATTCCGTTATTTTTTTTTGCTTAACTTAGAAAAAGATGGCCGAAAGGCGCTGAATTCAAATTTTTATACCATTACAATTTACTTAGTTCACAATTATGTTTATGAAGTTGTAAGTTGGAGATTTGACGAAACAGACTGACTTAAGGTCATTTAATCTATCTGCCATTTCTTAGTGAATTCTGAAATATTGTTTATTGCTGTTTGAAGCTTTTTTGTTGCTATTTCGACAGTTGCTCCCACAGCAAGGACAGCTGTGTCATCTGCAAAAGTATCTATGGTGGTTTCTTCACTTTCAGGCAGATCGCTAGTGAAAAGCATGTATAGAACTGTACCTATCACACTGCCTTGCGGTACACCAGCTTTAATCTCTCTTAATGTTGAGTACTATGCATCTTGTTTAATTCTGAAGAATCTATCTGATATATAAGACTCCAGAATAGTCACATACTGCTTCGGCAGTTGCTTTTATAATTTGTGTATCAGTCCTTTGTGCCAGACTTTATCGAAAGCTTGCGCTATATCAAGAAATAATGTAGAGCATACATTTTTCTCTTCAAATGCTTTTTCGATTCTATCTGTGATTCTATGCACCTGATCAATGGTTATTTTTTTTGCTTAACTTAGAAAAAGATGGCCGAAAGGCGCTAGATTCAAATTTTTATACCATTACAATTTACTTAGTTCACAATTATGTTTATGAAGTTGTAAGTTGGAGATTTGACGAAACAGACTGACTTAAGGTCATTTAATCTATCTGCCATTTCTTAGTGAATTCTGAAATATTGTTTATTGCTGTTTGAAGCTTTTTTGTTGCTATTTCGACAGTTGCTCCCACAGCAAGGACAGCTGTGTCACCTGCAAAAGTATCTATGGTGGTTTCTTCACTTTCAAGCAGATCGCTAGTGAAAAGCATGTATAGAACTGGACCTAGCACACTGCCTTGCGGTACACCAGCTTTAAACTCTCTTAATGTTGAGTACTATGCATCTTGTTTAATTCTGAAGAATCTATCTGATATATAAGACTCCAGAATGGTCACATACTGCTTCGGCAGTTGCTTTTATAATTTGTGTATCAGTCCTTTGTGCCAGACTTTATCGAAAGCTTGCGCTATATCAAGAAATACTGTAGAGCACACATTTTTCTCTTCAAATGCTTTTTCGATTCTATCTGTGATTCTATGCACCTGATCAATGGTAGAGTGCTTATTTTTAAATCCAAATTGGTGAATTGGAACTAGCGCTTTCTCATCTATTATTTTTTGTAGACGTTTTCCCAGCACTTTTTCGAATAACTTGGACAACATTGGTAGAATAGATATTGGGCGATATGAGGTAACTTCGTTAGGTGATTTGCCTGGTTTAGGTATCATTATTACCTCCGCGACTTTCCACATGCTTGGCACATATCTCAATTTAAATGCAGCATTTATAATTTGCGCTAGTTTTTTTTAAACATTTTCGTGGAAATTGCTTCAAAATTTCTCCTGTAATCAAATCAAACCCTGGGGCCTTTTTTATATTTATGCTTTCTTTAATTTCTTTGGCAAGTTCTTTAGCTGTTACCGGCCGAATAGGTCTGTCTTCTTCGCACCTTATTTCGAGTCCTTGTTAACCTTTATCTTCATAAGGTTTGAATACATCTTCAAGATACGCAGCGAAAGTGTTTGCTTTCTCTTGGTTGATTTTCGCCCAGTTACTTTCTTTTACTGGCGGAATGTGAGCTATTTGCCTGTTCATTTTCTTCGTTGCCTTCCAGAGCGAGTAGTCGGTACTAGCATCATTTGTAAGACTTGTGAGGTAAGTTTTCAAAGACTCATTATTAAATTCTCTTACAGATTTTCTGAGCTTATAATTTAAGTTGTTCAGTGTGGCCTTGTCGCTTGGCGCTCTTGTCTGTTGCCAGCGTTTTCTAGGTTTCCTTTTTTCTGTACCTAATAATTTCAAATATTTCGGGAGGATAAGAGTTTTGTTAGATCTTTTTTGTTGTTTTGGGAGTGGCAGCCCACGCAGCTTTTTGTATTCTGAGCGTCAATATTTGGACTGCTTCTTCTAGTTGATCTTCTGTTTGAATAGCTGGTGATAGTTGGATACTTTCTTCCAACTTCTGTCTGAAATAGTTCGATTCAGTCAATCTATTTACTAGTTTTGGGCTATGGTCTTTTATTATTATTTTATCGCTAAGTGTTAAGAGTATAGTGGAATGATCTGATTAAAGATCAGGTCCTTCCTCTATGCTTATTTTATTTGAAGATATATTTTTGGATAGAAAGAAGTCGACAAGATCTGGGGTTTTATTTCTATCTGTTGGCCAATAGGTAGGTTTTCCCGTTGAGTGATATTTGGCGCCATCTTCTTTAATTGCTTCATATAGTTCTCTGCCTCTAGTATTAGTTAATCTAGATCCCCAATACTTATTTTTGGCGTTAATATCCCCTCCCGCGATTAATCTATTGTGAAATATGCGGAAAAGACTTTTAAAATCATCTTTCTTTAGTCTATAGCTAGGTGAGCAGTATACTGCTGCAACAGATATTTGTCCACTACTCGTTTCTACACTCGTTTAAACACTGCGATTGATCACGGTTTTCACAGTTGCATTGAAAAATGTCGATATTAGAAGATAGGATATGTTTTACCATTATCCGCTGTTCGGAAGCGGAGATCTAAGGTGAAGATCTAAGAAAAGTTGTAACTCTCGAATGCATTCTACCTCATAGCTTTGGAATGACTCATCCAAATGAAATATGATTTTTTTAATATAAAGTTCAATTATATACAACGATTTTAAGATATAAATCATCTTTGTAGGTTATCCTGAAGTTGAACAATAAGCATTTAACTATAAATTTTATACAAGAAAGAGAAAGATAGGGTATGAAATGTAATTGAGATTGAGACTGAGAGGGACGAGGGAGTCACACTGAGAGTATATCCATATAATGAGAAGGGACACTCTCGACGTTTTCTTTATCAGTTCTTATCAGTAAGTATTTTGTTTTAAATTTGAGAAGTGGCAGACTGGCGAAGCAAGTATATAATATATAAATTATATTTATATATTAAATTATAATATACGCTGGCTGGGATGAAAAATCCTACCAAATGCACAAACCTATCATTCTACTCGTTCCTAGTTCTACCATCTAATACTAGGCAATGAAATGCGTCCTCAATGACATTGCATTTGTAGGTGTTGAATTGAAAAATGCGCTGTGTATACACACTATAAGGGTACTACTATATCAATTACAGAAAAGAAACCCCTCTGGCGCACGCTAATTATAATAAATAAAAAATAAATAAAAAAAAACACCGCATGAATTTGCATTGCCACAAACTTGAGCACATACTACGGCAATGCAAAATACCGGCAACCATGGCGAATGCAAATACAATGTGATTACCAAATTACCCAACACTACTGAACCCTGATAATTACTTGTACCAAACAAACAATACCTGTTCGATAGAAAACAGCATCCTCAAGTCATCCGCTGCAGATACTTACACGACGCCAACATTAAGGAGTAACCGTCAATTACGTACTTAACGGGCTCCCGACCCGTGGAGAGTCTCTGCTGGAGACACTGCAGCCGTCCATCCTCCGCGATCCCAGGCACGCTGCCGCCATTTGTCCTGACTAAGCGCTTTGCCATCCGCGATGGCTTGGTCTTCCTTGTCGCCTCGGACCTATGGGCTGGGAGTCGAAGATCCTCTTCGCCGGAGCTTAATGTCGAGCCAATGTAGTCGACTTATTTTAGGTTTTTGGACTACATCCATACATCTTGCAACATCTCATAGAGCTCGCGGTTATATCTTCTCCTTCATTCGCTCTCCTCGCACAACGGAGTAGTATTTTTCCTTCAAATTAACCCAATATTAGCTCCCCTTTTCTACTAATTGTCCAGCACTCGGCACCATAAAGCAGGACTGGTGGGATTAAGGTTCGATAGAGCATCCATTTTGTCCTTCGAATGAGGAGTTAGACGAACTACTTACCTACCTCTAAGGTATTGCTATCAACTGTGACGTTTTCTCCTTGGCGGTAGACAGATGTTTGTTTGTTTGTTGATAGCATGTACTTGGTCTTGTCCTTTTTACTTCAAGACCAACCAATTTCGCCTGTTCTTCAATCGCGTGAAAAGCTCTTCAAGGAACGCTGCGAACGGCCGCACTATTTTCTCCAGAACATGATTAAAGGAGTTCCATGATAGCGCATCTCATTGCCGAAATCCAGTATCGTCCGCATACCCCAGTAGCTGGACGGATCTATGGAAGATTGTGAATTCCGTGTTGATACCTGCCCTTCGCTCTATTTTCTCCAGAACATGATTGAAGAAGTCACATGATGGCGCATCTCTTTGCTGAAATCCGGTACAAGTTTGGAATGATTTGGAAGAGCTGCTTCCAAACTGCACATTACACCGCGTGTTTTTAAGTGTTACGCAACACAACCGGAGCAGATTTGCCGGGATCCCGAATTCGTCCATCGCCACGTAGAGCTCCTGACGATGAATGCTACCATATGCGGCTTTAAAGTCGATGTAATGGTGGGGGGTCTCGACTTGAAATTCATTGGTCTTTTCCAGGACTTGCGTGAAAATGTTAGTGTGAAAATGTTAGTTTTCTATTGTCGATCTGCCGGGCCAAAAGTCGCACTGGTACGTGCCGATTTGTGTATTGCACAAGACGACATATATATGCGACAATCAGCAGGGATATGCCTCGATAGTTGTTCTTGCAAGACATAGGATCGCCTTTCTTGTAATTGGGGCTTATGGAGCTGATAGTCCAGTCATCGGCTTTAATGCACGCTTTCTTCCACCCATACCTGGTTGATGATTTAGTTCATGCGCCCTTCCAAAACATTACCTTAAGCTTCTCTATAAAGCTATGCTTACCTCTTCAATGCTGGGTGGAACTGGTTCTTCGTGACTGGACTTGGGTTCTCTTGTTGCCGTATCACTCTTTCTTCATGATGCCCATTTAACAGCTCCTATTTACTGTGCTTCAGTGACTAGGTTTCAGCAGCCAGTTGCTTGGCCTTTTTATAAAACCTCCGGATGTTGTTTCGATCGTGAGACTCTTCGATCTCCTTGAGGTGGGAGCTTTCTACGCAGGATCTTCTTCACCTCCCTTCTCCTGGGTCGATACTCTTCCCTTGCTGCGCTAGTTTACGTTGCAGCGATTGTACATGTGCACGTTCTGTCACCATTTTTCGGGGAGAGCACCCATCATCATAAACGGGTTCTTTCTGTGTGGTGGCTGGTAACCTACGTTATTCTCGGCTAACAATTTAATGATGTCGCGATACCAGTTCCACATATTGTTGGGGTCTGTGGGTTGTGAGTGCACAGCAAAATATCTCTCACTCATATGCTCTATGTAGACTCTGGCTACTCCAGTCGTGCTTAGGCGTCCAACGCCAAATTTCTTTTTCTGGGCGGTTCGCAGCTTCTTCTCATTGGACAGTCGAGCTTTGAATTAAACCGCAACAAGTAAATGGTCAGAATTGACGTCCAGTACAGCTCAGACTGTCAGTGTACTTAGTGTTGAAGAAAACTATCACCATATTCCATTTTTTGTTTTTGTTGTCGGGGTACGAGGTTTTCTACACTGGAGAACTCAGACTCAATACTGGACCACAGCAGTCACATCTCTCTGGACAATACACCCACAGTAGTGATCAGCACGAATTAAACAAAGAAAAGGGTATGCGGAAGTACACCCTTGCCGCATACACAACCACGGTATAAGAGTAAACCCTCATTACACATCGTCGAACGTATCGTGAAGATACACACACGACACGGGAAAAAACGGGGTGGACCTGGGCCTCAACCAACACGCCTCTCCAGTTAGCCCGATCTTTGGGTTACCGCCTCCAGTTGCGCATTCCAAGTTTGTTGAGGTCCCCTTCCACTTGTGCGCGCCACCTAACGCGAGGTCTTCCTCTACTGCGTTGTCTCTCCGGGTTGGAATCGAAGACTCTTAGGGCCGTAGCGTTGCTGTCCATTCGCTCTACATGTCCTAGCCATCATAGTCGACTGATTCATACTTTTCTGACCAGGTCGATGTCCCTGTACAGCTTGTGGAGTTCGCTGATAAATCTCCTCCTCCAAAGCCCGTCAACGCAAACGGGACCGAAAATCACCCGAAAAATTTTGAGTTCTAAACGACCAAGAAGATCTTCATCCGCTTTTGTTAACGTCCACGCTTCTGCGCCATATAGCAGGGCTGGGATGATGAGGGTCTTATACAACGTCTCCTTAGTGTTTCTAGACGAGGCCTTACTAGTCAATTGACTTCTTGGGCCAAAGAAACATCGGTTGGCAAGTCTAATTCTTCGTTTGATTTCTGATTTGAGTTTTCAGAACTTATAGCGGAGCTAAGGTAGACAAACTACCTCCCATTCGCCGATGTTGTGTGTCCCTTCTTGTTGACAGCATATACTTGGTTTTGCCCTCATTCACCACTAAATCCATTTTTGCGGCTTCTGTGCTAAAACTTGCAAACGTACAAGTTTCAGCTCGCTGTGTCAATGTCGTCAGCGTATGCAAGTAGTTGCACAGACTTTTGGAATAAAAGGTACTTAGACCTATGTAACTTTAATGTTGTTTCTTGTGTCTTATAGTGAACGTATATACAAAACTATGAATCAATATTATGAAGTTGAAATTACATGTTATGCAAAGAGTCCTACGAACATACATGAAATTCAACAATATGAAACTATAATATAAAAAATGAAATTCAAATCCCAGAGCACTCAGACTCGGTAACGGTCCATTGTACTACCAGGCAGAGACCCTCTTTTTGGTGTAGAGGTTGGAGAATCAAGGTGTTATTCGTTTCACTCCATAAATGGGTAGCGTATGTTGTTGATTTCCATCGGGATTGAACCTGCACCGGACGGTGCAAACTATAATTGTATCTTATTACAAATTTCTAATACCACAAAAACAAGGAGATGTTTTATGCGTACAACATAAATGTTAATGTTAAGTTGGACACGTCCTGTACTATCTTATAACTATTGTGAACTGATAATAAACTAAGCTGTCATCGGAATGATAACTGCGACGGTAGTCTTAACTGAACAACAGCCCCCAGGTTATCGCGGTTGTCAGAGCGCTTAGAGGAGGCTGCAAAGTCTCAGACAGAGACTACACGGGTCCGGACCGCTCCGGAGCCTTTTAATTAAGTAAGAAAGAATAGAGAACCCGAATTCCCACTAATGACTCCCACACATGAAGTGGAAAATTAAAATTCTCATTTCGTTTATGCGAATACTGATAGCACTTCAAAACAGTATTTACACTTTGGAAATAGACGAGAATATCCTCTTCCCAAAAGTGGTTTAATATTACATATTCAGCAGCCAACTAATATATGTCTGTCATCGTTTTCTCACATCACCTAACGCAAGCATTCGCCACTCGACCTAGCAAGGCTTACTTTTTCCGATATGTATTTCCTTTTTCCACCGGCCGTCGTGTTTATACCCTATTCTAAGGGTATATTAATTTTGACGCATAGTTTGTAACATACCTTAATATTGCCCGTAGACCTCTAAAAGTTACTATATTTATGATCAGCATCGATAGTAATGTCGATCTAGCCATGTCCGTTCGTCGGCAAAAATTAATCCTTTAAACTGGACCTAGAGAGCTGAAATTTTAACCATATACTCTCTAGGGTCCCGAAATATTCAAGTTTACGAATTTTTGAAATCCGCCCACAGACACGCCCACAAACTCAAAAAAACAAAATTTTGGAAAAAATCGAATTTTGAGCTAGAAAGCTGAATTTTTTTTATATGATCTATGACTCCTAAAACTGCTCGGGATATAAAATTTTCAAAATCCGTCCACTGACACGCCCACAAATAAATAAAACAATTTTATTGAAAAACCAAAATTTGAGCTAGGGTGCTGGAATTTATAATATATACTCTCTAGGGGCCCTTTAAGCTCATGTGTAAATATTTTCAAAATCCGCCTACTGACACGCCCACAATTTAAAAAAAAACTTTTTTTGAAAATCCAAAGTTTGAGCTAGGGAGCGGAAATTTCTAATATATACTCTTTAGGGGCCCTTTATGCTCATGTGTTAATTTTTTTTAGATCTGCCTACTGATACGCCCACAATTAAATAAAACAATTTTATTGAAACACCCAAGTTTGAGCTAGTGAGTGTTTTTTTTTTGCTAAAATCCTTTAAATGTTATATAACAAAATATGTAGAGCGTTCTTAACAATTCAATCATACTTAGACTTTTGTCACGCCCACTTATGAAGGATAGGAATAAGAATAGGGTATCCAACAGTTCGCCCAAGCGGACTGTAGCCCGTCCCTATGTTTTTATTTAGAGAGCGGAAAATGATTTTATCAGGAAACGATACCTTCTATGAAGGAACAACGTATCAATCTATTTATATTTCGAAAACGAGAAGAGCTCGCAGAACCCTTGCCGATAGATACACATCTAAGTCTGTAGGTAACAAGGACACACATGTAATAAATGTTGTTGATTTTTCGCAAAAGGAAAACATTGTCAAACGTAGAAGGGAAGCGAAATTGAAATAAAAATCCCTTTTAGGAATGTATCTATATATTATTTTTTTGTATATACATACGAGTATATATTTGAATTTTCCTTACATTACTTTATTTCATTTTACCATAGATTCATAGATATGCAAATGCTGAAACATATCTTTAGAGTCTGACATAGGAGAGGGATTTCGACTGAATTATGTATGTATTAGCAAAAAAGGTAAAATCGTTTTTTAATGCCCTAATTATGGGCTTTGAACTTTTCACATACACATCAATAGGCTTCAATACGTTAAATGCAAATTTATGGAACAGGTGTCAAATTGAATTAGATTTCCTGCGAAGTCAATAGAGGCAAAATTGTTTATTTTTTTATTTTAACATATTATACAATTGTTTGAAATGTACCCAATTCACTAGAAATGGAGGCAAGGCTTGTGTATTTCAAGAACTTACTATTTGAAAAAGGGTTCCGATTTGTAAACTAAGTGAACTATTGTACACTATATAATGCAGCAAAACTAACTTGAACTAGAACTCAATTGAGTGCTTTAAGGTAGTTTTCATTTTGCCTACATCGCAGAGCAGTAGTTTATTTGAAGTTAACTAAGATTCAAAATGCAACGCAATTATATGCTCGAAGTGCTTGTGCTGCGGTCTGCGGATTGCAGATTTGCAGGTTTTTTTGTTTATAATTTGCCTACGCTTCGCTTTGTTAAAGTAAAGGACTAAACTACTACTACACTGTTGCCACCCGCATGTTTTCTCTGTGTGAAGTAGGCTTAACGTATGTAGTTCAATTCCGTACCCCGAACATCGCTGGACTGTAGCACGTTGTGGGCAGATAACAATTTCATCTGCGTACCAATGCATGATTTGATTTTTAGAGGTAGCGGTTTCCTGACTCTGGTGCCATGAAGGCGATTTGTTTATGGGTGGTGGATGTTCATACTCGTAAGGCATACTGATTTTTTGTGGTTTTGGTATGTATGTAGGTATTTTTTTTTTTTTTTTTTATTTATTTCATTACTTCATATCAAGAAACTTAAACATAAAGTACAATATAATTCATTTTAATAGTGAGCTTTAAGGTTTTTGATTGAAATAGCTTTGTACAATCTATTGTCTATTAAATGACAAGAGGCGAATGTACCTAACGGTTATATAAAAATGAAATACAAAAAACTATTGATGGGGAAAACAAAACTCAGTGATCATTTAAAAAAGAAAAATTAAATTCAGTTTTTTTTTCAAAAAAGCAAAGAAAAGAAACATCAAAATTGTTACACTAATGGTGTAAGAAGAGCATCTATTTCAGAATGGTTAAACGAGACAAGCCATTTTTTTATACTACTTAGGAATGCCACAAGAGCTATGGCGTAAGTGTTTGCCTGAGAAATGTTCACAAACAAAAATAGTTCTTAAAATCGTAAGTTCAGTTTGAATCAAATATTAAAGAAATGTTTAAGCGCTGCAACTCTAGCCCCTACTTCACGTAGTAGCAATCACATGTTGTTGTTATTCATTCAACCATTCAACATAAATTAATAGAAGCTAGGCCAATGTGAATTGAAGGAAGCTTTTTCAGCCTTACCAATGAAATAAACTTATAAATTGTAACTTTTAGCATCAGCCATCTTAGAACCGTATGTTAATACATGCAGAATAAGCGATGTTCCTGGAGAATTGTATAGTTGCATAAAAGATGTTCAAAAGACTCTCTGCATAATTGTGTGCGACATCAAATTGATAGAACGGTTATTGTAAAAGAATCCTTATCGGCCTTTCATTATACAAAGAAAGACGACAACTTCCCCTTCATTGGTTCTTTGGATAGTCTCGCATAAGCTTGCGAATGAAAAAAGAATCATGATTCATGAGCCATCTCGACTCGATGTGTTCCATCTTTTTCCAAACTCAGAATATATCTGGTCTGGCCAAGAACATTTTCGTTTCTTGAGCATCTAACCGCTTTCCGAACTGCCGCGTACTTTTTTATAGTTTGATACGACTCTTGAAAGTACAGCTAATGTATCCTTGGTTTTAAAGTCTTTCAGTACGGTCGTCCTTCTGTATGCTATTTCTTCGTTGTCCACAAGAAGCTGATCTTGAGCATTGCTAATGAACTTTGTCGAAAGAAATCTTCTGAGCATTCCTCTTTCTCTAAAATGTTGAAGATGTTAGTGAACTTCTTCAAATTGTTTTGGCATAGCTAGTGGATAACCTTTATCAGCAACCGAAGCAGATATTTGCTCGACTTTCAATACAGGCTTGATTACTAATTAATCACTTATAATTTTAATAAACACTGATTGCCACTTCACATGAGATGTTATTGAATTTTAATGTAGTATTTAACACTCACTCCCAAGTTATGGAATGATCAGGATTACTATTATTTAATCTCTATCCGATACTTGCATTCTATACATGAAAATTGTTAAATAGTTCTAAGTTAGAAATGAATAAAATAGAAGACACAGCTTTACCGTGTAGGGACGGACTGAGAATATGACTGCATCGATAAAGACTTAATTTCAATAACAACTATTTTATTGCTAGTGCAGAGCCTTCCTTATGGCTTAGCAGGCATTTTTCAATCACAGAAAATGGCTTTGTTTTCTCGCCACTTCATCCAGCCTACGCTTACGCGATGCTTAATTTCCTCACCACAGCTTGCTTTGCTATTGATCCCAGATATTTGAACTTTTCGCATTTGGGAATCACTCTTCCATTCATATAAATGTCTGGAATAGGACAGAGGGGATCAGAGAACGGGTCGCAGTAGTATTCTGTTTATACCCTATTCTAAGGGTATATTAATTTTGACGCATAGTTTGTAACATACCTTAATATTGCCCGTTGATCCCTAAAAGTTACTATATGTATGATCAGCATCGATAGTAATGTCGATCTAGCCATGTCCGTCCGTCCGTCCGTCTGTCGGCAAAAATTAGGCCTTTAAACTGGGCCTAGAGAGCTGAAATTTTAACCATATACTCTCTAGGGTCCCGAAATAATCAAGTTTACGAATTTTTGAAATCCGCCCACAGACACAAACTCAAAAAAAAAACAAATTTTTCGAAAAAATCGAATTTTGAGATAGAAAGCTGAAATTTTTTATGTATGATCTATGACTCCTAAAATTGCTCCTGAGATAAAATTTTCAAAATGCACCCACTGACACGCCCACAATTAAATAGAACAATTTTATTGAAAAACCAAAATTTAAACTAGGGAGCTGAAATTTATAATACATATATACTCTCTATGGGCCCTTAAAGCTCATGTGTAAATATTTTCAAAATCCGCCTACTGACACGCCCACAATTAAATAAAATAATTTTATTGAAAAACCAGTTTGAGCTAGGGAGCGTTTTTTTTACAAAAGCTTCGTTTTTTTCGATTAAATCCTTTAAATGTTATATAACAAAATATGTAGAGCGTTCTTAACAATTCAACCATACTTAGACTTTTGTCACGCCCACTTATGAGGGATAGGAATAAGAATAGGGTATCCAACAGTTCGCCAAAGCGGACTGTAGCCCGTCCCTAAGTTCCCCCCACCATCAAAAATTCAACCCAAACATTACGCGCTCATTACAGGGTTTGATACTCGCTAATGATGGCTCCATCGTCAGCAAGAATAACTGATGTACTGTCCGTTTTCTTTCAAGCAGATAATCAAGGACTGTAATAAATATCAAGCGACTTAAGACGCTTCCGTGGTATACACCGATCGATTCCTCGAAGACGTTGTCTTTACTCCCTCATGCATGTCCATGATCATCTGTACGAAGGTTTCTGGAACTCCTCGTTGTCGTAGCGCCACCCATAACAGATCCTTTGGTTGTCTACCAAAGCCTTTTTTTAAATCAACCAACACCATATGGAAAGCCTTTAAGGGATCACGATGTTTTTCCATCATAATCCTTATACTTTGGATTGCATCTGTGGTTTATTTACCTGCGACGAATCAGCACTGGTTTTCATCACACTATCACAGTTTCGTGTATCGCCTTTTCCTATATAGAAAGGAAGAAGAAGACCATGCAATACCTAACCACTGGAGGGAAAACTGGTTAGACAGATATTGGATCCCCTCTCATCAGTTTTGAGATGAGAATCATGACCCTTTTGGACCCGATGTCTCCCATCTTTTTCCCGAACTCAAAGGGCATCTCGTCCGTCCCAACTGCTTTTCGTTTTTGGTGTCTTTGACCGCCTTTCTAACTTTTTCCACAGTATTGTCGTGCACTTCTTCATTGTTATGAATTATTTTTTCGTTATTCACGAGAAGTGCATCAACAATACTCATGGGCTGCATTGTTGATGAACTTTGGCGAACGGATTTCCTTTGCATTTCTCATTCTCTGAACGGCAATTTTGAAAATGGTTGTGCCACTGTTCAAGCTGGTTTGTCGAAGGTCGTGGATAGCCTGGTTTCTATCAGCAGCCGAAAAAGAAATTTCCATCCACACACTTTGCTTGAAACTTGGCGCACTTTCTCTTCGCGAGCCTATTGCAAAGTCTGAAGCACTTTGGCCAAGCTTTGAATGCCACTTTCTTGTCACTTATCACTGCTTTAGCTTCATCTGTCCACCACCATGTTACTTTGCCGTGTTGATAGTTTCTTTTTGAAGCTCCTAGCAGTGATTTGGCTCTATCCAAACAAGGTCGTTGTTGGGAATTCCACATATCTTGTGCTCTGCACTCTGCATCCTTAACTTCGTTGATGATGTGAAAAATATAATTTTGCATATTTAAAATAAATGCTTCGCGTTTCTTTTTGTCCAGGTTGTACCATTTGATTTTCGCAGACACCTCTGTTTGTTTGGTTTTGTTCGTCTCCGCCGCCATAAAAAAAATTGTCAGGACGAGGCGGTGTTGCTATGCGATTGCCTCTTCTAGGATCACTTTGCAATCTTTAACCCGAGGCTTCATGAAACGTGTTACCAATGGCAATCAATCTGGGTTCTGGACGATAAGGCCACTTGCACAAAGTTGCACGTATACAATTCGGAAAGAAAAACTAATTGATACATCAACGCCTACCCTCACGTAAAATGCTGTCCAATTCACTGCGTTTATTTCCTTTTATTTCTTCTTCGGTTTCTTTCCTTCAAAATTGGTGAAAGCTTTAAGAATGCCTACCAGTTGCAAAGTTAAAGTTAACCCTTTTACCAATACGACGCGACATATACGGCTTTATTGACCGCATTTGCAATGTTTTTTTAAAGTAAACAAATCACTACTCCAGAAGACCAACTTAATCGAGCCATTGCCATTTAGTCGACGCTCTATTAGGAGGGTCGTAAACATAAAAAAAAAAAACCAAACAATAAGCTTTTCAAATTTACTATAATACTCAATTAAAACTTCGTCAATAAGATTAAAACAAACCATTAAAAAAATGTACAAAAAAAAATTAATTCACAAAATGTTTGATGGGAATTAGCGATTAAAATTATGTTAAATATAATTAAATTAAATTAATTCCGAACGACTAAAGAAAAACTCAAATAAATCCGATTATGGCACAATTTCATCATAAAAGAATTATTGTTATTAGTTTCCAAACCACCGACAATATTTAAATTATAATTTCCAAGGGAACTATTTTGTACGCATCGGCTCTTTGTAAAATCAATAATAAAAAACGCCCAGGGATGCTTATACAGCAACAAAAGCAATTCCCGAAATAAAATGCAAAAACAAACCACACAATAACTATCTAACAACACACAAGATGTGAATATGTTAAAAACTCTCAAACAACAGTGTGAGAGCACATGACATTATATTGGCTGACACAATGAAATGCACTTTGGAAATTGGAAGCCGTCCATATGAGCTCCGTTCACGTTTTTATGGGGAGCCAAATAAATATATTGAAACTATGATTACACAGCTCACGTAACACGGCCTGTACCGGTACTCCACCAGTGATGTAACAGCAAACCGAACCGAGGAGGAATGCACGCATATAAAATGCTGTAGGGGCATGGGATCTGCTGCATGTTTATTAAAAAAAAAACCTTTTTTCCCGAAGGCCGCCACATGAGGTGGAAATCAACATCATGCCGGCTACCGCCAAGTGACCATCAATATTTTCATCATAAAACCGGTGCCATTTTAGAATGATTGAAAATAGGAACAGTGGAGAGTAGGCAGTAATGGACCGAGATGGTTTTTCAACATTTCTTGATGGGCAGGCAGAACGTTGATATTGAATCTTATCTAATGACGTGACACTGATGTTTTTTAAAAAAAAAATAGACTAATAATTTCACTTCTGAACTCTAAACGTGGTAGCAGTGCTTAACTCTGGTCTCGGCACGAGTACGATAACTAGGGCGCCAAGAATGTAGTTTTAGTAATTTTCAATTTTCTCAAAAAGTAGAAGACATAAAACCATTCGGTTTTTTGTTTACGATTCAGAATTGATAGTAACATTGACCATAAAAAGCCAATTTAGCACTTCATTTCACAATTTAGGAAAAATTTGGTCTAAACTTTTTTTTTCTTTTTTTTATCAAAATTTTGAGTTTGCATGCGAATTTTTCAAAAACTATTGACATAAATAATTTAATTTAAATTTAGGATTATAGAACAGATTTCTGACTTTCAAAACCGGTATAGTCCTTTATTGTAAGTGTTGCCGTCGTTTTTCAATAATTTAAGTCCTTTTTTCTAAAATTGACCCTATCTCCTAAACGTGGCGAGATAGACCCCCCCCCCCCCCACCCCCCTCCAATAGTAAAAAATGCTTGTTTTTGACCCTTCTATAAGAAACCGTTATCAATTTTTGGCGCCCTAGTTATCGTACTCTCCCCCTGGTCACTGTTGTTCAGACCCAGCGCTGTATAATTCGCGATGTCTTGGTCTTTCAATCCGAGGTTGGTTCTTTGATTTGCAGTCGAAGATCATCTTGGCTGGAGCGTTATTGTCTATTCCCTCAATGTAGCCGAGCCAGTCGTTGTGCTTTAGCTTTTCGGACAACAGTTCATAGAGTTCGTGCTTGTATGTTCACCTCCATTCGCCCTTCTCGCACGCAGGACCAAATAGACCTCCTCACGACAACGTCAGTGTCAAATGAACACAAAAAAAACAAACAGCTGAATGAAATGAAGGAAAACAATGGCGAATTTGCATGGCGGGAAATACGTTCTTCGCGAATAGTTACTAAAAAGTTTATAACAAAGTCAATTGTAACAAAAAAAACAGCTAATCAAATTAACCAAATTGTATAATATTTTGTGTTTCAAATCACGTTAAAATTGATATCATTGTTTTATATAATAATATTTTTCACTTTTGTTAAACATTTTTTGTTTCTCCTTTTCTTTATATTTTAAAATTTTTGCTTTTTATTATTTCTTTTATTTTTTTTTTTAATTCACATTATGAAATGTCATCTCAGGCAGACGGCAGTATTGCCATGTCCTCATTCTTAAGTATACCAATTTGTAAACTTTATGATGGAAAAAATAAAGAATCTATCTAATCTAATCTAATCTAGTTGTCAAATATTTGGTCATGTGCGAGGAAGGCAGATAGAAAAGAATATACAACCGCAAAAGCTAAAAACTGCACAAAGTTGTCGATGTAGTCCAAAAACCTAAAATAAACAGACTACATTGGCTCGGCCATATCATGCGAATTGACAATAATGTTCCAGCCAGGAGGATCTACGACTTTAGCATCCAGATTCGAAACGATAAGGAATACCGATTCTCCACTTACAAGACCAGGACATCGCTAAAAACTTCTTTAAACATTTTAAGATCCAAATTTGCATCATAAATTTCGTCCGTTAATATCCCTCTCACACTGTATTTTATTTTGTTTGATACGTTGGAGCATCCTTTACTCGTAATATGCATTCCCCGAAGTAGAACCGAACACAAAGGGCTAACATGCAACTAAATGGGGTCTCATAACTTTACATTGTGGTACTCTTGTGCTATGGAAATCCTCTCTCGTTGAAACCAACCACACCGACTCACTGAACCGAACATAAATAGAAAAAAACAACTTCAAAAGATATACACAACGCAAAAATAAAAACCAATAAATCGCCTGCAATAAACATCATTGAGGCGAGAGAGGCGACTGCACCATGCTACTGGAGGGAGAGTGTATCCAATGATGATGCATATAATTCTGCCATGAAATTGATCTCTTTCATATCCTTCAGTGACCTACACAACGGTGGCCAACCAGCAACTACCGATGTAACATTGTTACACACTCACCACCATCACCAGGCTACTTGAGGATGAGGGTTATAAATGGAAAGAAACAAAAACACCCACTCTCATCGGAAAACATTTATGAATCCAGCTAGGACATGGATGTGCTCCATCACCACGCGATATAATGTAAGTTTTTTTATGTTCCAGCAATGTCAGAAAAAGTATTAAGGAAAGAAAGCAGCGCTTGGCTTTATTATTATATTCAAGGATCATCATCGATACTGAATGGATTTTCGATTTTTTTTTTTTGCTGGTCAAGGATGAACATTATTTTCACAGATGAATGGTTGCCCTGAGTAAAATCTATAAAAGGTTCTTAAAGGGCACATATTGTATTTTAAAAGAGTACATTGTGAATACATGGAGATAGGAAAGGACTCGTAGGTATGTGTGGTAAAGGATGTCAATGATAAAACAGTAGATAGCTGAGTTTTGTTAGGTTTAACTTGAAGTACCGAAGGTGGTACTCCTGAGAAAGAAGTACGCAGCAACAAATAGCCAGAGACATCTTTTGAAACACTTTTAGGGAAATCACTTTTCGGATAGTTGAGAAGAGAGTGTTGACGGATGAGTGACAAGTGGTGAAATGTATATCCGCAAAAGTGAATGAATTTCGGAAGAAATGTTCACTTGAAGGGGACGACGCATGGAAGATAACTTAAAACCAATTTTGAAAATTGCTTAGAAAATGTTCCAAGGACATCAATTTCGAAGTTAAACAGCTTATGAAGTGGTTTTTGATAGAATTTTCTGAGAAGTATTGCACCAGACAGGGACACTCTAATTCAATATTAAAAACGCCTATTCTTCGGGGAACACATAGTCCTACAATGTGGATATCTCCATGGCAATTTATGATTAATAAGGACGATGGACAATAATTGTTGCACGCGAGTGCATTGTATGTATACCAAATTATGCTTCTCTCTTCGGGCTGCATCTATAATCTGTGTAAAACTGATTGCACTCGACTGTACTCATTGAACCAGTTAGAGCTTTAAATGTAGCGTGAGGGATTTTTGATGTCAATGTTGATTAGATCACTTCCCCCGGATAATTTTCTAAACAAAATTTAAATTTTTCTTAAGGAATTGTAAAATCGTTAATTATAAAATTATACTTCTTTTGCCAGTGTATTTCTTACATCAAAGTGTATTAAAAACGCGAGCAGGTCTATTGGTGTAAGCCTATTAATTCTTTATTTATTTATTTTCTGTAGTATTTGTAGTCTGCGATCTGTTGCTGTTGATAGTTACGCATTTAAATTTAAATTTTTTTTTTAAATTGCTAGCTCGGCAGACTGTCAACCTTTTACCAAAATTTTGAATCACTTTTTCGCATAATGATGGCTCAATAAGTGATATTTGCTCGTTGATGTTGTCTTTGAGGTGTTGAATAGTTTGAGTATTATCGGCATAAACTTTACTCTTCAAGAAACCCCATAAGAAAAAATCCAGTGGTGTTAAATCGCATGATCTTGGTGGCCATTTCACGTCTGTTCTTCGGGAAATTATGAGATTGTTAAACTTCTCTTTCAAAAGATCGATTGGGTTCGTTGATGTGTGGCATGTTGCACTATCCTGTTGAAACCACATATTCTGCACTGACTCCACAAAAAGTTTCTAATTATCGTTTGATATCGAGCTCCATCTACAGTAACTTCATTGCCATTTTCATTTTCGAAGAAAAATGGACCAATTACGCCACCACACCAAAATCCACACCATACAGTAACTTATTTTGGTTTCATTGGCCTTTCAAATAATTCTCTAGCATTTTCTTCAGCCCACATGCGACAGTTTTGTTTATTAACAAATTTCAAAGTGAGCTTCATCGGTGAAAATAGTTTGCTTAAAAAAATTGTCATTTTGTTTTTGCTTCTGCCCAAATAACGAATTGCCGACGCAGTCGTGGTCAGTTGGCCTTAATACTTGTGTTAACTGTATTTTGTAAGTCTTTACATGCAGATCTTTGTGCAAAATGTAGGTTTGAGGTTCAATTGCTGTGAACGACGACAAATTGACGTGCTTGGCTCTCCAGCAACACTTCTGTTAACAGCTGCGATATTTACACTCGAACGACCACTACGATGATAGGCTTTACTTCTCTGATCTTGAACCGAATCAGTTTCTTAAAATTTATGAAAGATAAGTTAAGTATCACGGTTTGACGAAGCGTTTTCTCTACCGTATTTTGAACGAAATTTTCTTTTATCTTCTGCAAAACTTTCGCCATATTTAAAAAAAAAAGTTTTAATAATAAAAACACGTTGCTCAGTAGTGTACCGATCCAGTTTGGCTAACTGAAATATAATTACTTCATACCTGAAAAAAACTTCGGTGTAACCTAATAAGTAGCTTTTAAAAAAAGTTGCGGCTAATTTAAAATGATACATCCAATTTGAACACCCTTTAGAAGAAGGCTCCTATATATAGTTTTCGTGAGAGAAGCAAGGCATGCAGAAAATCTGTCAGTAGAGGTACGCCACAGGGCGGAGTCATATCCCCCCTCCTCTGGAACTTAGTGGTGAACAAGCTGCTGATGTGCCTGGAAAGGGAGGGCTGCAGGCTGATGTCTTATGCAGACGACGTTGCAATTGCCGCCTCAGGGAAGCACCTAAACACCCTGAAAGAACTTCTCCAAAACGATCTTAACAAACAAACAACATTCGCAGATCGGTGTGGGTTGGGTGTTAACCCCCACAATAACGAACTTGTTCTATTCACTAGGAAACATAAAATTCCACACATTGATCCCCCCTTAAGCTTAGTCTTCTCTAACTAAGCTAAATACTTGGGTCTCATTCTGGATAAAAAGCTCAGCTGGAAACCTAACATACAAGAAAGAGTTCGTAAAGCTACGGTAGCACTCTTCTCTTGCAAAAAAGCAATCGGTAATAAATGGGAGCTTCAACCCCGCATCACTAACTGGCTATACATGTCAGTAATAAGACCGATACTTATGTACGGTGTGGTTGTTTAGTGGACTGCTTTAGACAAAGCGATAAATCGCGATAAGCTAAGCAAAGTCCAACGAACAGCGTGTCTCTGCATGAGTGGTGCACTGCGTACTACTCCCTCTTCTGCAATTGTGCATTTAACATTCTGTTTCACCTCACACTCCTGGACATCTTTAGTAAGGAAGTGGCCGCTAGTGCAGCTGTCCGCCTCAAAACAACGTTCCAATGGTCCGAGAATGAAATCGGCCACGCATCTATTCTAAAAAAAATTAGAATCCTCCCTAGTAACATAGACTACACCACCCCTCAGAACCGTTTGGACAAAAACTTCAAGGTCAACATCCCTCCCAGAAGATTCTGGGAAGTGGGTCCCCCTGTCGAAAATAAATCGATCCACTTTTATACCGATGGATCCAAAACCGACGAGAGAGTAGGTTCTCTGATAGGCTGAACCTCAGCCTCTTCTTTCGCATCCCTGATCACTGCACGTGTTCCAGGCGGAAATCATGGCGATTAAAGAAGTCCTATCGTGGCTGAAGATTAACGTGATATCCGCTATGGATATCCGGATCTTCTCTCCACAAACTACATCGTAGTCCGTGACTGTGATCTAAAAAGTGGTACATAAGAATATTTTACCATTTAGTCGACATTACAGTTGTAAATTCGTGGATTTTGTACCAAAAGAGTCTGCTTACTTCACAATGAACCCTCATTAAGTCCGTGTGATTTTTGTATAAACCTTGCAGAGTCCCTGTGTAGATGTGGCGTAGCGACAAGAGGAAGACTAATAAATTCGCATCAGTTGTACTTGGAAATCGAAAAAGTAGGTATCCGCAATCGAACTACCATCCAGTGATGTAAGAAAGGATGAAATATCTCACTGGCCTGTATAGTATATGGGTCATTCTTTTACAAACCGTACAGATTTGAACAAAAAATGACCGATACATTTTTGATTTGCTTGAAATTTTTTTTACGGGTTCTATATCGAATAAAAAGAGACACTTGTTTAAGGATTTTTATTTATTTATTTATTTTGAAAATAGAGGGGTTGAAATTTTAAGATTTTCGTGATTTTTGCCTTGGAGACTCATTTTCAAAAATTCACAACTCCGGTTCTTTTTAAGCTAGATAAAACTTTTTGTCAAGATAAAAGAGTGAATTTTAAGAAAAAAATAGTTGCAACAAAATTTATAAAAAAAATTATATTGTTATAAACAATTTAATTGTTTAAATCAATTTTTAACAATGTTACCCACCACTTAGCCTGTTTTAAGTATAACCATCGTATTCTACGTCAAATTTTACATTTAAAATGATTTTTTTATCGATGGAGAAATGATTATTACTATTGCAAAAAAATTAAATAAACTAGCGCGGTACCTGAATTCGGCGCACCAGTTGCAAAATATACCTCATATTCTCGCCTCATACCGTTGTTTTCTGTATTATATGAATAATATACATATATATAATTAATTGAACAATATTATTGATTAATAAAAAAGGCTTTTTAATAAATTGGGGCAAATTTAAATAAAAAAACATAGGGGCGGGCTACAGTCCGCTTGGGCGAACTGTTGGATACCCTATTCTTATTCCTATATCTCATAAGTGGGCGTGACAAAAATTTAAAGGATTTTATCGAAAAAACTAAGCTTTTGTAAATAAAAACGCTCCCTAGCTCAAACTTTGGTTTTTCAATAAAATTGTTTTATTTAATTGTGGGCGTGTCAGTAGGCGGATTTAAAAAAAATTAACACATGAGCATAAAGGGCCCCTAGAGAGTATATATTATATATTTCAGCTCCCTAGCTCAAACTTTAGACTTTCAAAAATAAAAATAAAAAAATTGTGGGCGTGTCAGTGGGCGGATTTTGAAAATATTTACACATGAGCATAAAGGGCCCCTAGAGAGTATATATTAAAAATTTCAGCTCCCTAGCTCAAATTTTGGTTTTTCAAAAAAAATATTTTATTTAATTGTGGGCGTGTCAGTGGGCGGATTTTGAAAATTTTATGTCCCAAGCAGTTTTATGGGCCAAAGATCATATATAAAAAATTTCAGCTTTCTAGCTCAAAATTCAATTTTTCCCAAAATTTGTTTTATTTAATTGTGGGCGTGTCAGTGGGCGGATTTTGAAAATTTTATGTCCCAATCAGTTTTATGGGCCATAGATCATATATAAAAAATTTCAGCTCTCTAGCTCAAAATTCGATTTTTTCCAAAATTTAGTTTTTTTGAGTTTGTGGGCGTGTCTGTGGGCGGATTTCAAAAATTCTTAAACTTGATTATTTCGGTACCCTAGAGAGTATATGGTTAAAATTTCAGCTCTCTAGGTCCAGTTTAAAGGCCTAATTTTTGCCGACGGACGGACGGACGGACGGACGGCTAGATCGACATTACTATCGATGCTGATCATAAATATAGTAACTTTTAGGGGTCTACGGGCAATATTAAGGTATGTTACAAACTATGCGTCAAAATTAATATACCCCTAGAATAGGGTATAATAACATTATTTCAGCTAATAAAGTGATATACTCGTATTATTACAATGTAATTGGGTTTTTATATGTGATAGCTCACAATTTTTCCTGGTTTTTGTTTTCCGTCAATTTCCTTTATATTGTTTTTGAATAAACAACCATATATTTTACAATCCTTACCACGTGAAGTGGACGGCTGGAGTTACAGCGCTGTTTCACGGTTCGCCACAACCGATCATCAGACTCCTTCTATGGTGCTGGTCTGTCTTCTTCCTTCATTTTATCCCGAAAATCAATCACTTCCACTGGGATTCGAACCTAGACCAGTGTCTGCTCAGGCAAGCACTCATGCTCTGCGCCATTGAAGCCACGAGTTTCAGTTCGTCCAGTTTTTATTTTGATTTTATATTACGATTTAATTTATAAGTATTCTACATATACATTTTTCTGCCTCAATATTATATCAGTCTAAATATTTATTATTATGATAATATTCATTAATTTTCTTATACAAAGTTATTGCTTTGCTTCTAACTCTTGAAGCCAGATTGGAATCATACAATAATATTTTAGAGTTCCTTTTATCATTAAAGCTTTGTGGAAACGTGCTGATAGTCGTTTTTCTTCTTCGTTATACTCATCATTGGTTATATAGGAACACGTAATACTTGGTAGAGCTTCTATAGCCTAGTCAAATAACTCTTTTGGTGTAGGGATGGGATTATTCGCCCTTTGATGGCTTGCTCTAGCAGCACGTCGTTTCAGAGTTCCACCTACTCCGTCACATGGTCCTTTGCCATGTGATGTTGGGAAGAAGTCCCACTCAGCTGCCATTTTAAAGTCTTCAAAATGGTGCGTAAGATTTATAAAAAAATTTATTTTTATATTGGCCACTCGCACCGTCCGAAAAGTATATTATTTTATTGACATATTTTAAATGAGTTTTTATAAATTTTACTAGTTGTCTTTTAAATAAATGAACAGCAATAGTATCATAACGTAAGCACTCAGAAACAGAAACAAAACTTTTAATTCTTAATTCATCGTTGTCATCTTTGTAGTAAAAGAAAATGGATGTATTGTTACTTGATCATTATTCCAATATATGCTCTAAACAGAAGTTTGTATAACAAATGCGTAGTTTTCAGAAAAGTCACAAATTACATACAATGCATTCATTTTTATCAATTTAGTGTTTTTGTCATTTATAAACTGCCTTTGCTTTTTTACTAAAAAAGAATGTAGCAACAATTTACTTAAACCACTACTTAAAGATTCCAAAAATTCATCTACACTAGATATCAAAGTGTGTAATGAGGTTCTCTCACTTGTTGTCCACTGTTTGAAGTTGACAGTTTCAATAAATTTTTGCCAACCTACTGCCTGACCAAAGTTCACGAAACTATCGTTTCCGAATACAGCCTAAAGTAAAGAATAGATGGAGCATTTGAACGAGTCATAGAGACTCAGTATTATGACTGGCAGCCGACGCTTTTCGGCGGAACGATTCATATTTGAAAACTGAGATTCTTTGTTTTTAAACGACAGATATTGTATGATCACTATTATTAATTTTTTTTTTTCATTTCACTTTGCAACTGGTGCGCCGAATGCGGTACCGCGCGGTTTATTTATTTTTTTTGCAATAGTAATAATCATTTCTCCATCGATAAAAAAAAGCATTTTAGATGTAAAATTTGACGTAGAATACGATGGTTGTACTTAAACACGCTAAGTGGTGGGTAACATTGTTAAAAATTTATTTAAACAATTAAATTGTTTATAACAATATAAGTTTTTTTATTAAATTTTGTTGGAACTATTTTTATCTTAAAATTCACTCCTTTATCTTGACAATGAAAAAAAAGTTTTCTTTAGCTTAAAAAGAACCGGAGTTATGAATTTTTGAAAGTGAGTCTTCAAGGCAAAAATCACGAAAATTTCAAACTTTTAACCCCTTCTATTTTCAAAAAAAAACATAGGGACGGGCTACAGTCCGCTTGGGCGAACTGTTGGATACCCTATTCTTATTCCTATCCCTCATAAGTGGGCGTGACAAAAGTCTAAGTATGGTTGAATTGTTAAGAACGCTCTACATATTTTGTTATATAACATTTAAAGGATTTTATCAAAAAAAACGCTCCCTAGCTCAAACTTGGGTGTTTCAATAAAATTGTTTTATTTAATTGTGGGCGTGTCAGTAGGCGGATTTAAAAAAAATTAACACATGAGCATAAAGGGCCCCTAGAGAGTATATATTATATATTTCAGCTCCCTAACTCACTTTGAATTTTCAAAAAAAAAAAAAAAATTGTGGGCGTGCCAGTGGGCGGATTTTGAAAATATTTACACATGAGCATAAAGGGCCTATAGAGAGTATATATTAAAAATTTCAGCTCCCTAGCTCAAATTTTGGTTTTTCAATAAAATTGTTTTATTTTTTTGTGGGCGTGGCAGTGGGCGGATTTTGAAAATTTTATATCCCGAGCAGTTTTAGGAGTCATAGATCATATATAAAAAAAAAATTTCAGCTTTCTAGATCAAAATTCGATTTTTTCCAAAATTTTGTTTTTTTTTGAGTTTGTGGGCGTGTCTGTGGGCGGATTTCACAAATTCGTAAACTTGATTATTTCGGGACCCTAGAGAGTATATGGTTAAAATGTCAGCTCTCTAGGTCCAGCTTAAAGGCCTAATTTTTGCCGACGGACGGACGGACGGACGGACGGACATGGCTAGATCGACATTACTATCGATGCTGATCATAAATATAGTAACTTTTAGGGGTCTACGGGCAATATTAAGGTATGTTACAAACTATGCGTCAAAATTAATATACCCCTAGAATAGGGTATAAAAAAAACGAACATGTATCTCTTTTTTTCGATATATAACCTGTAAAAAAAATTTCAGGCAAATCAAAAATGTGTCGGTCAGAATGGTCTTCGGTTTGTAAGAGAATGACCCATATATGGAAAAGCGATTACGATGTTAGTTTCCCGGCACCTACGTCAAATGCGAAAAATGTTGCACTGCCTGCAATAAGGCCAAAAATTGTTTTAGAGCTTTCCACACATAAGTATTCTAGTTTTTCTTTTTACTTTTTCTCAAATAACTTGAATTCTGATTTTCTTTTAATTCATATTATTATAAAGTTAAGTCTTTTGTTTTGTTTTTTTGCCTAATGAAATTTTGAAATTAATTTTAGATTTTTAAAATGAATTGAATCGATCAGAAAAATTTGTTATTGAAAATTTTTTTCCAAACAAATTGGATTGTGATTTTCTTTTAGGTGCTATTATTTAGTCTAGTCTTCTGTTTATTGTTTTGTTTTGTTTTTTTGTTAAATAATATATTGCATTCAACTTTCGATTGTATATTGAATTGCGAAAGGCAATTGTGTTTTTATTTCCTACACTTATACTTACAAATCGTACACGTATATCTTTAATGCATATTGAGGCAGATAATATGTTCTTTTCTAGGAAAACCTGTAGAACATTTTTCTAAAAATGTATGATTTTTAACATTTCAATTCAAATGCAAAAATAATTAATTCATTGCAAAATAAAAACTGGACTTGAAAGGTGACGGTTTTTAATTATGAAAAAAATGTATACCAGGGGTATATGTATTGTCACCACTCACGAGTGAGTGTGAACTTATTTCCAATTCAAATGTTCCGTCAGATTTGAAGAATAACAAAAGAAATGTTTGTTCAGCCTATTGTTTTTAATTATGGCGATGGCGGTCTGTGTGTGGCTTTCTCCAGAATTCGCTCACAGCTCAATTTGAAAATTCTGTACTTCTAGCTTGCTAGAAAGAACAAAATCAACTTTTTACTAATTAAAAAAATAATTTATGAATAAGGATTATTGCAACGATAAATATAGGCTGCATAAACTCTTATACACCGCATAACTATGCAGCCGCTTAGATGTGTTTAAGCGAATTCTAATCAATAAGGCTGGAAGTTTGCAAATTGTAGACATTTATTTCTTAAATAAGTGTTTAGTGATTCGCCAATTTTACTGTCGATATTCGTATTACAATAATTGAACAAATTCGCACTACATTTACTCTACACACTGACAAAAAATGCACAGAGTGCAATATGTTCCAATAAATGTAAGTTGGTCTTGTACTTTTAAATTCCAGTACTGTAGTGTAAGATCTTTATGTGACACGATTAAAAAGTGGAATAATAAAAAAGACTTATCTATATATATTCATAGAATGGGTTATACCTTAGATCAAGGGTTTATCAAGTGAAATTTAGAGGATCGCTATCTGTATCTTTCACAGCTCAGTCTGGAGTTCCCCAAGGAAGTCACCTCGGACCAATTTTATTTATACTTGCCATTAATGATGGTAAGGCATTAATACATAAATCACAGTAATATCCTGATCTACGCTGATGATATGAAAATATATAAATCTATCACTAGTCAGCAAGACAGAATGTTTCTTCAATCTGACATTAATAGCTTCGCAAATGGGTGTGATAAAAATGGTGTATCCCTGAACCCAACTAAATGTCAACATATGGCATTCTCTAGAAAGACTATCCCTTCCACCTTTCAATATTCTCTGTCTCAACATATTCTTTGTAATGTTGATAATTTTAAGGATCTTGGGGTTTATTTCGACCCCAAACTGGTTTTTGCTAAGCATATTAATTCTATTATTAATAAATCTAATTCTATGCTGGGCTTCGTAAAAAGGTGGGCCAAAGAATTTAATGACCCTTACGTTTCTATGTCATTGTACAATTGTTTCGTCCGTCCGATTCTAGAGTATGCCTCTCAAGTTTGGACACCGTTCTACAACATTCATTCAAATCGAATAGAGGCCATTCAACGTAAATTTATTCGATTTGCACTTAGAGGACTTCCATGGGATGATCCATTTAACCTTCCTCCCTACAGTCAACGTATCAAGCTTCTTCAAATGTTACCCCTTTCTCAAAATAGCGATATTTTTTTACAGCAGCTTATATCCGGTCAAATAGATGCACCTGACTTGCTGTCGTCTATTGGCTTTAATTTTCGTGGTGGTGCCCATAATTTGCGCAGTGTTGAATTATTGTTTAGCCCCCATCATAGAACGAATTATGGGAAGCATGAGCCTATTAGTCGCATTAGTAGAATCTATAATCTAAATGATCATGTGATTGACTTGCATGTTAGTAAAATTAAGCTACAAAATATTTTGCGTAATAATGCTTTAATGTCTTAAGTTGTTTGCATTATTTTGTGTCTGTGTTAGTATTTTGTAGGTACATACTTATTGTATTTTTAATTGTTTTGTCCTTACTAACACCTGCACTAAATGATGAGCCTGTGAGAGCACTTTTTGTGCCGGCAATTTCTGCTCGTGATAGTTGCTTGCTTTAAGCACTCCACGACACAGAGCTGATAGTGTATTAATATATTAATACGGAGTTGCCTATAACGTGTTTCCAACCATTTTTGCTATTATACGTCACATAGATATGCCAACACTATATATATTTGGGTAGGGGACAATACATATAAGTGCACAATATAAAAATTATCCACATATATAACATTATGAATTACAGCAGGTGAAATGAAGCGAATTGGATGAAATTACAACAGCAACAACATTGCTGTGTGGTTACTTGATAATGCTTGAACATACTTAAAGTTACTTGGACATGCTTGAAGTTACTTGAAAATGCTTAAAGTTACTTGAAAATTCCGGAACAATTTTATATCATGAGAAATCAGAGAATGCAATGTCAAAAAATTTCATTTTCCGATTAATATGTATAACAGTCGACTTTGTATTTTTTTCAACTTATAGAATAAATTGGTTGAATTTCGACCATGGGGCGACCCCTAGTTTGGAATAAATAGAGACATGATCTATAAATCAATAGAAATTATTGGCCCAATTCTGTTAAAGATATTTAGCACATCTCTTCAATGTGAAATTTTTCCACAAAACTGGAGAGAATCAGTTGTACAGGTGGAAAAAGTAAAGTAGTTAATACTATTAAGAGTGAGGAATTCCGCCCTGTGAATACACTTCCAACCTTTCTCAAAAATTCAGGAAAAATTAGTGGTTAACCAACAACAAAGTTATGTGGAAAGAAGATAAAAATTGAAGAGCGATCTGGTTTTAGAGCAAATCACTCGTGTAAAACGGCTCTTAATTGGTTAATGTTTGAGTGGAAGAATAAAATAGATGACGGTCACTCAGTCATAGCAGTTTTCTTGGACTTTAAAAGAGCTTTGAAACCCTTGATAGAGATATCTTAATAAAATAAAATAGAAATGTATGATATAAGAGATAAAGAGTTTAAATGGTTTGAATCGTATTTATCGGGAAGTTCGCAAAGGACCAAAGTGAATGATGTGTTTTCAGAATCAGTGAATGTGCGACTCGGTGTTCCCCAAAATTCGGTGTTGGGAGTATTCCTTTTTTTTACTCTATATTAATGACATTAAGTGCTGCATAAAGTTTTGTAAGATTGTACTGTATGCTGATGATACGCTTGTTTACATAGGTGGAACGAATGTTGACCTGATGTGTGAAAGATTGAATGTGGACTTAGAAAATATACTCGATTAAAAATTAACAAATTAAAGCTGAATGCGAAAAAGTCAAAATGTATAAAATTTAAATTGAATGATTCTATTATTTTGCGCATGGATGGGGACGTTATTGAATGTGTGGATACAAGTAAATATCTTGGCGTCATATTAGAATCTAAACTAAATTTCAAAAATCATGTTGACTACATTTGTGGAAAGATCGCAGGAAAGAACTTGCATATGAGAGTTTAATTTTAATTTACAATGCTATCGTATTGCCACATTTTGACTACTGTTCCAAATTTTTGTATGCTAGTCAACAAGAAATAAAACATAGGGACGGGCTACAGTCCGTTTGGGCGAACTGTGTGATACCCTATTCTGATTCGTATACGAGTATATATATATATATATATTATATCGGTTTACTAGCTCAAACTTTGGTTTTTAAAAAATTGTGGGCGTGTGGGCGGATTTTGACAATATTTACACATGAGCATAAAGGGCGCCTAGATAGTATAATATATTATAAATTTCAGTTTCAGCTCAAACTTTGACTTTTCAATAAAATTGTTTTATTTAATTCTGGGCGTGTCAGTGGGCGGATTTTAGAAATTTTATCTCCCGCAGTTTTAGGAGTCAAAGATCATATATACAAAATTTCAGTTTTCTAGCTTCAAATTCAATTTTTTCGATAAATTTGTTTTTTAAGCTTGTGAGCGGTCTTGGGGGATTTCAAAAATTCTTTAACTTGATTATTTCGGGCCCCTTGAGAGTATATGGTTAAAATGTCAGCTCTTTAGGTCCAGTTTAAAGGCCTAATTTTTGCCGACAGACGGATGGACATGGCTAGATCGACATTACTATCGATGCTGATCATAAATATATGTGGTAACTTTTAGGGGTCTACTGGCAATATTAAGGTATGCTACAAACTATGAGCCAAAATTAATATACCTTTAGAATAGGGTATACAAATAGACTCCAATTGTTGCAGTACAAAGCTATGCGGGCAATTTTGAAGTTTAGTGTATATACCCCAATTCGAGTGATTAAAATGGATGAATGTGGAGCAAAGATTAATATTTATTGTAATGGTGTTTACTTATAAAATGAAGAACGAAATGCTCCCCGAATACTTGCGGGCCAATCTAGTTAATGTTGGTGATGTGCAGCCATATAATCTAAGAAACTCAAATAATTTCAGGCCGAGCAGATGTAACCTCAGTCGAACGAATAGTTCCCTGATGTACATGGGCTTAACATTTTATAATAGTTTACCAACTGCAATAAGGGATGAATCAAGCTCTGTGGTATTTAAACGTTAACTTACTGATTGGATTAAAAGCAATTGCTAAGTAATTTGTGTCACTACATCTTATGTTTCCTGGTTGTGAAGTGTGTTTTGTTTATAAAAAGACTAACTGCACCCGCCCGGCTTTGCCCCTGCCCGAGAATTCTATTGGCCAATATGTTCGAGTAGACTTCCTTATTATTGTCTATAGCGGGTATCTGGCGTACCTACGTTGCTGACACTAAAAAAAGAAGACCGATTTTGACCAAACTTCGCAGAAACACTCTCAGGTAAATACCGAAGATTGCCTGATTTGAGCTCAACCTGTTCCGCTTAGGGTAGGTGCTTTTTGTCTGGCAGGCGCCTATGTCAGCTTACTTGTGCGAATCAAACAACAAAGCGAAAGTAAAAAACTTCGATAGAATCACTTTTCATTCCCTTTCACACCGATTGTTATCAATGTGGGAAAAGCTACTTTCCGATGTCCGATTCACAAAAAAAAATGCAAAAAAATTCAATAAGAGTTATTTGAATAAAACATTGAACACACGATATCTCAAGAATGAAAGTGCGCACAAACACCAAAATAGGCTTGAAACGTTAGTCTGGTCTCCCTCTTTCATATGCGCGTTCGGATAACAAAATAGGTGACGTCTGTACGATGGTTTTTATATGTGCGGTCTCTGTATCTGCATCGGAATTTACACGCATATGCACATATGCATATGTACGCACTCAAATGCCCATAATTCACACACCGAAGCAGATACAGATATCGCATATAGCAAACATCCTTTCTACAGACGTCACCTTTCATGGAAAAAAATTTCATTGGAATCGGTTAACGCGTTTGGCCAAACAGCGGCAACAAACTCAAATATGGATTGATTTTTATATATATAGATATGTACTAGATTTGCTATTTTTTAATGTATAACCGCATATAATATAAATACAAGGAGTTTGAACGTTGCGTTTGTAAAGTTCATTGAACTAATAATAAGGTTATAATTCGTCATATCCTAAGGGCTAGAACAAGGTCTATGCTCCAACAGTGCCTAATACCTTGGTTTTCTTTTACCGAGACAGGTATGTCCCAGATTCCCGCTTAGATGAATGAAATAACCCTATATAAAACATTTATGGTATCGGCGCCGTTTCGTTCGGTGTTGAAGAGAATCCTTCGTCATCGACTTGGAGCTTGGCCAAGAAAATAAAGTAACACAAAAATGAACAGCATTATGCTTCAATTCAACTCAATTCAATTCGTTTATTTTTAATTATTCTAACACAGTAAGATACAAATCTTTTTTTTATTGGCTGCGAGACATTTTACACTGGAGCACTCAGACTCAATACTGGTCCATTGTACTGCTACGAAGATACACCACTTTTACTGAAATTTTCTCGTTTTTCTTAGCGCTTCAACGATAAGAAGCTTAGGTTTACAGCACTCACCACATCAGCATCGAATTCCTGCCACATGATACCAACAAGAGCTGGACAATCACAAAGGCAAAGCTCCGCAGTGTCCTCGCTTACATCTTAAAATGCTTGGCAAAAGTGTAGTGGCCAGTAAGACCGCCAGTAATTTATCTGCAGTCTTTTCTGTTAACACACAACAAAAATGTCCAGATTTTGTACAGACATCGGGAAAAAATTGTTTGGTCTGACTGCAACCTGGAGGGTCATGGAATCTGCGATTGTGTTCATATGAAACCCAACCGTCAATGGCAGCTCTGGCCGAGGATGCAGCAGACACCGTTTCAGATCTTGAGAAGTCTTCATCTGTCTAGCAAGTTTATCGGTGACATCATTTCCTCTAATCCCGTTCTATCCCGGGACCCAAACAAGAATTAGTAAATTCAGCTCCCCGACTGAATGCAGAGCGATTTTGCATTAAAGAACTATTTTGAAGGTAGTTAAAGGGTTGAGCAAGGCTTTAAGCGGAGCTTGACCGTGTCTACAGACGCAGATACTCCGCATCCTCCACATGATCCTCACAACATAGTCCATAGCCATTAGGATATCATAAGGCATGTTTGCGTAACGAGAAGGAAAGTCTAAAGCTATCGCTCTCCACGAAAACACCAGCACCAGATCCTTGACTGGTTGTGGTGCTATCCATGAAGATTGGACTGCATTCCTTTCCAGGATCAAAAGCTAACTAGAAAAAGTCCTGAATAAAGTTAATAACTAGTATTTCATTATATGGTAGTGCAAAAATAAAAATAAAACCGAAACCAATCGTCATTATCAAAGCGCCTCCGAGTATTGCTTAAGTCTCATCTTAAACTAATCACTATAACAGCTCGGGGAAAGGAGTTTCAAAGTCCAGTGGCATATATGAAAAATTGATGCTCAGACACTTGGAGTAAATAGCCTACTTTAACAAGGTCACAACTTCCGTTAGAAAGCGGCAATCGTATCTTGTTATAAAGATAAGGGGAGGATAAAGGACGAAATATGATCATACTTCCGCCTCGCCGTCCGTACAAATACCGTGCGATACTATTGTAGACTACATTAAGTCTTCGTCTTCGTTCCTAGTCCCAATTGCAAACACAATTCGCTTCTGTACAATATAATTGGTATAAGTAATGTTTAAGCCAGCACCCTTGTTCTTACAGGGGTTATCCGTGCTTCCGGAAAATGTTTGCTTATCCGTTATTCAAATTGGGCAAAACTAACAGCGTGTCCCGAGCGCAGCTGACGATGACGACTGTTTTAAATAATTGCGCACCTGCATTTTGTTGTATTTGCTGTGCGTGTGCATCCGATTATTCCAGTTGTTTGTGTCTCTGGTATAGGAAGTTGATTTAAGTTTTAGTGCGTTCCAGGGTTGTGACTTTACTGCAATTGCAGTAGATCTACTGCTTTTTTCGAAAAATAAATCTACTGCCTTTAAATAAAATCTACTGCACTTTTGGTCTTACGAAAAAGAAATCATGCAATATGAAAATGTAATCCACAAAATATTTTTTTAATCCTATCACTGAATGCAGTCAGTCTCATTCTTCCTGATGAAATCCACCTATCACCTAATTATAATATTCATACGGCTTACGGCAATTGGCAATATTTTGATGGCAAGTGACCAGAGTATATCCATATAATGAGTAGGGATACTCTCCCTGCGCTGTGGTTACCTACCAGGCGCGTCCCCGGGTGGTGGATAGGGGGACCTCGGTACGATACGTTCGTGATCCGAGGTTTTAGAGTTATAGCGGCGTTTTATACACCGTCAAAGCTCTATCGCGAACCAAACCAAAAAACAAGTATGCAGGAACAACTAAAAGATATAAATACTCCAGGTGGTACTCGCATGGGCGAAAATCCACCCGTGGTCTTTTCGACCACGGTCGGGGCACGGATTCTGGAGGCCCCAACCGACATTCTTATACCCCTCGCCTGTACAGGCGTTGACCTTCGAGTTGCGAAAAGGTTTGCTTCCGAAGATTCCTGCAGCTCTATCTCCGACACGTTCGGTAGACTGGGCTGGAAAAATGGAGAAAGTGCAGAGGTTCAACCTGATACGCTTAATCTTCAGACCAATAGACAGACAGCCGATAGGTGCGATGCTGCCGACGAGGCCTGTGAGACCGAACAGGTGAAACGGGCCACAGAGGCGGCGTCCACTGGTCAGCATCCATCTAAGAGCCAGCGAAAGAGGAAAAGGAGAAAGGCGGCTATCGTGCGGCGCAAAGAAACTGCACCGCCAGTTGAAGGCGCAAGCGCTGAGAACGGCACTTCCCCGGCGGCGACGGCAAAGAGATGCAGTTACCCCAACCGAAACCAGCCAGCTGACTGAAACCAACGCTGCCTCCCCTTCCAATAGCACGAACAGGAAAAAACGGAGGAAGATTACCTCAAGCACTCCTGTCGGTGGAACTGCGCACGCACCTTCTGCGTGCCCTTCCACTAGAACACTTCCAGCTGATGTATTTCCAATGATTGGATTTACTCAGATTAACCTTCAACACTCCAAGGCTGCTACTGCACTCATCAGTAAGAAGCTTTCTGTGTTGAATACAAAAGCCCACATAACATCCATACAGGAGCCATGGGTGTGGAAAAATCGCATCTGTGGCCTTGGAGGTGTCCGTGGCACCACGATACTCTGTGACGAGCGGTCCGAGAGACCAAGGGCTTGTCTTGCTGTGTCGAACCTTCTCTCAGTGACTAAGCTTGGACAATTTTGTGGCCAAGATTTGGTTGCTGCAGCCATTAGCTACGAAACGAATGGAGATTGGACGACCTTCGTCGTGGCGTCAGCTTATCTCCCCTATGATTCTGTAGTGCCTCCACCACCAAGGGCAATGGCTGCACTCATAGACTATTGCGACACCGGGAAGATGGGCCTAGTTATATACTGCGATGCCAACGCTCAAAACACTGTTTGGGGCAGTAGCAAATGCAACATGCGAGGAAACCATCTCCTGGATTTCATTCTATCATCTGATCTTACTATCAACAATGTTGGCTCGCAACCAACTTTTGTGACGTCAAGAAGACCGGAGGTGATCGACCTGACTTTATCAAATAGATACTTTAAGGCGATTACCAACTGGAGGGTCTCTTCGGAGGCATCCCTCTCAGATCATAGATATATCGAATTCCAAATCGAATGCGAAGCCATAACTTTGCAGGAGAGGAGGAATCCAAGAAAAACCAACTGGATACGCTTCAGGGAGGAAATGGGAAAAACTCTCAAAACTCCAACCAAACTCAGGACGAGACAAAAGGTAGAGGATGCTGTTCAAAACCTGAATAGTGCCATTACTAGCTGTTTCGAACTGACGTGCCCAGTAAGTAAACCCCCTGGCAGAACGCCGGTTCCCTGGTGGAGCTCGGAACTGCAAAGAATCCGAAGGGAAGCTAGAAAGCCTCTAAATAGGTCGCTCAAGACTGATTTGGAGACAGACTGGAATCTCTACCTATCGAAGCAGAAGGAATATAAGAGGCTAATTCGGTTATCGAAAAGTGCTCCTTATAGGAATTTCTGCGAAAAGATTGAAACACTGGGTGAAACTAGTTTGGTTAAAGTTCTGAAAAAGGGCAAACCAGCCAAACTGGACTCACTTAGAAAACTTGATGGCACCTTCACAGAGACGAAAGCGCAAACTCTTAGTTATCTGCTGGAGTCTCACTTTCCGGGTAACCAGATTACAATTGGTTCACAACCAGCCCCGATTACCGAGACTATGAGTGAGCCAAGACAAACAACTCGGCGTAGCTGGTATACTGCGAAGGCCGTGGTGACGGACGAGGCCATTAAATATGCTTTTGCGTCTTTTGACGGCTTCAAGTCACCTGGTACGGACGGAATATACCCAGTCATGCTGCAGCAATGTACAAACCTGTTGCTACCGACTATGAAGAAAATCTTCATCGCTGTCCTAGCACTGGCATACATTCCAACACCCTGGCGTACAGTTAGAGTGGCATTTATACCTAAAATTGGCAAAGTGACTACTCACTCGCCAAGAGCTTCAGACCAATAAGTCTGACTTCCTTCTTGCTGAAAAGCATGGAAAGGCTGGTCGAGCTTCACGTGCGCAAAACTGCTTTGCGATTGCACCCACTATCTCAGATGCAACATGCCTATCAACGCGGAAAATTCTGCGAGACTGCGCTCCAAAATCTAGTTGGTAGAATTGAGGGCGCGCTTGACAGAAAAGAATACGCGATGGGCATTTTCATCGATATTGAGGGTGCTTTTGACAATGCGACTTTTGATAGCTTGTGCAGCTCCGCCAGACAACACGGCGTAGACGAACCATGTGTTGTGGATTAAAGCAATGCTAATGAATAGAACGTTGGTTGCGGATGCGGATTGTGGCCGCTATGTTATGGCGGGGGTAAACAGAGGCTGCCCGCAAGGCGGCGTCCTGTCTCCACTGCTGTGGTGTATGCTGGTCGACTCTCTGTTGAACACACTCAACAGTTCTAATATTTACGCTCAGGCGTACGCGGATGATGTTGCCGTGCTTTCTGTTGGATCATGCCTAGCGACTGTATGCGCCAAGGCGCAGGCGGCCCTTGACGTGATCGACGAATGGTGCACTAGGAATGGGCTCTCGGCCAATCCTCTTAAAACTGAGGTTGTTCTCTTTACGAGAAGGAGGAAGCTGGTCGGGTTGACTCAGCCAGTGCTAAAAGGCGTCACAATCCAACTCTCCAATGAAGCAAAGTATCTGGGAGTCATCCTGGATAGCAAACTTCTTTGGTCCAAACATGTTGATCTGAAGACTGCCAAGGCGCTGTCTGTTTTCTGGCAGTGCAAAGGCATTTTCGGCAAGACATGGGGCTTATCACCGAAAAGAGTCCTATGGATTTATACGGCTATGATAAGACCATTTATAGCATACGCATCGGTTGTTTGATGGAATAAGCTTTCACGTAAATACGTCACTGCTGCTTTTGCCAAACTCCAAAGGCAGGTATGTCTCGGCTGCACGGGGGCCTTCCCCAGCACGCCTGGCTCCGGCTTAGATGCACTATTGAACCTTCCGCCTCTTGATGTTTACATCATGGGCTGTACAATCAAGGTTATCTCACGTCTTACAAGAGGTGGCTTTTGGTATAACTCGCACTGGAGTTTTGATGAACTTGCGCAACGGTTGTCCTTCGACTCCTGTCTTATGGATATGCCGTCTGATGCTATGACACCGGAACTTCGACTAAAGCGCCAATACGAGGTCGACTTTCCTCGCGTCCAGGACTGGCTCTGGCCGGACTCTGAACCTGGAAGGGAATGCAGTCGAATCTTCACGGATGGCTCCAAAACCGATGAAGGATCTGGTGCTGGTGTCTTCGTGGAGAGCGATAACGTTAGACTTTTCTTTCCGTTAGGCAAATATGCGTCAGTCTTCCAAACAGAGACTTATGCTATCCTAATGGCCATGGACTATGTTACGAGGAACAGGTGGAGGGGGCGAAGGATCTGCGTCTGTAGCGACAGTCGGGCTGCGCTTAAGGCCTTACTCAAACCCGTAACTACTTCCAAAATAGTACGTGAATGCAAGATATTTCTGAATTCGGTCGGAAGGCTGAATTCACTTAAACTTGTCTGGGTCCCGGGTCATAACGGGATCACGGGAAATGAGATCTCCGATGAACTTGCTAGACAAGGCTCAGAAGGGGACTTCTCAGGACCTGAACCAGGTGATCTGTCTGCCTGCGTCCTCGATCAGGGCTTCCATTGACGGTTGGGTTTCCTATGAACACAATCGACGTTGGCATGACTCTCCAGGGTGCAGACAGACTAAGCAAATACTCCCCGACGTCTGTGGGAAATCCGCGGCATTCTTGTTGTCTCTCAACAGAAAAGACTGCAGACAGACTACTGGCGTTCTTACGGGACACTACGCTTTTGCCAAACACCTTAAGGTGCTAGGCCTAAGCGACACCACCAACTGCGAAGCCTGTGGAGAAAGCGACGACACTGCGGAACATTTAATCTGTGATTGTCCTGCTTTTGCTCATATCAGGTGGCAGGTATTTGGTGCGGATATGGTGAGTGCTGTAAACCTAAGCTCCTTATCATTGAAGCGCCTTCTCGTTTTTCTTAGAAATTTGTTCTTATTTTTTTTATTTTTTTGGAATACTCTAGGTTAACCCGATATAACCACCGGTTACCACAGTTGGTCGTCGTTATAAGCGACGTCGACTGTAATACAAAAAAAGGATGACAACAAATTTATATTATGCACAGTTAAAACGAATTCACTTTGCACTGACTTCCTAGAACTACATTACTTAGGTACTCCTTCTTTAAGTTTTCCCGGTGGAAAATACTAAAAAAATAAAAAATTAAACTAAATGCATCATTATCGCAGGAAACCTCATTTAACATTTTTTTTTTGTCTTGGTCATGTCCTTTTGAGCAAGTAATTACATTTTCCTTTCCGTTTCTATTTTATCTTAGTAGTAGCCCTTGGGTAAGAAAGGCAACAAAATCACCATATTACGTTACGTAGTTTTTTACACCCACAGTGTAGGTGCTACTTCTAGTCGCCATCGTTGTCCTATTGGTTGTTTCCTTTGTTCCTCGTTTAAGGTACACTTGGGAAGACCCGTGCCGTATTTGGCAGAGAGATTCTATTCATGGCAGGGTAGGTGCCTTGTTTTTACTTCACATTTAAATTCCTTAATTACACTTTCCCTGTAGCAATAGAAGTAGGAAATGTGCAAACATTAAAAAAATGTCCGCAGAATATGGGATTTACCGAAATAAAACAAATTTACATTGTACCAAGACTACTTTTGAAACTGTGTGCAGGTGGAAGGAGTAGAGGAGGTTATACTACAAAGCCAGGCGATGATGGACGATGATAACTCTCAAGGCATTTATTTCTATGGACGGTAGAAGGTAGAAAGCACAAATGTACCTATTTCCTATAAGTATTATTTTATCTTAGGTATGAACTTTTATTTCGGGTGTATGAACTGAAAAATATGGGTTTAGTTGTGTTCAGGTTATCCACAGATATTTACTGCAGCACACTTCTTCTTCTATATAGATATAAAAATGTAACGTTGTTCGTGTGTCCTTTATAGACACATGAACCGCTCGATGGATTTTGATGATTTTTTGTTTGTTTGTTTCTTATGGTGTCTGGATGAATCTTAGCAAAGTTAGGTTTATTAAGGATAAACAGAAATTAATAAAATGTTAAGCATTTGAATAAAAGACAATTATAGATAAAAGAGGGAATTGTGTTTAATTAACCAGTGATACACAACTGACATTGTGAAAACAAATAGTTTTATAATTACATATTTTATATATTTTACGTCAATTGTCGGTTCTTCATCTAGGCTATCAGACAACCGAATGTTGAACTCAAAGCTAAAACTATTGCTTGCCTACATGATGTTGTGAGAATCCAGTAAATAAGCAGACAGATCATCAAGCGATTCAGATTCACAAATGCCGCAAACAGATCGTGTACAGCGACATAAATTGCTTGCTACGAGCAGAGGTTTAGTTTGTCAGTTCGTTTTTTTTTTAATGAAAGTTACATTTAGGTGGAAGTTGTCCTTAAAGGTCGTAGTGCCTTTTCTTCGCATTGGCAAGCCAGAAGCTATAAAAAAACTACATTCATATATTTTTTTTAATAAAATTTCCATCTATAAATATACAAACATTTGTACTTATCTAAGACTGTTTATTATTCTCTGATCGATGACAATAAATAAAATCAATATTGGGTGCAACTTGGTGTAAATCTGTATTGTGATCCACAATTCCAACAATGGAATAAACAAAAATAAAACCCACGAATGGCAACGCAAATAAAATGTGATTAAAGGAAAACAACAATCACGCGTGCCAAACTTGCAAAGTTAAAATGTTTGACGATCCGATCGTTTTTTTTTTCATTTGATGATCTAGATCGGTAGTGATTTTAAAACGCGGCTTATGTCATAACTACTTTGTTCTAGATATAAAGGATTCTGTACACCATTACACAGGTCGTCAACCAATCACAAACAGACAGTTTGATTGAGAGAATTGAGTTGGGCAATTTGAAATAGCAATTTGAATAATCAAGACGTACCTACCTATTTTGCCTTTAGTTTTTTTCTTTAGTTTTGTAATAACAAATATCGGGCAGTATTTCTCTCAGTTCTATCAGTTGTTTTTGTATTTGGGATCTCTGTTGCAGCTATCATTTCGTCAAATACTTCCAATTCTGTTGGCGGTACATTTTCCTTTCCATCGACTGCAATGTTATGCAGCACAACTTATTTCTTATGCAGTACTACATACTCGTATTTAGGACATCCGAATCTTCTCAGATAGCCAAGCTGCGTTAAAATCTCTGGATTCTGTCTCCACAACCTCCATCGTAGTCCTAGACTGCCGATCATCTCTCGTGGAGATGGCGGAGCAATTCAACATTCACCTATGCTGGGTGCCTGGACTCAGAGATATTCTAGGGAATTGTAGAGCGGATGAACTCGCCAGAAAAGTAACCATACTGCCCCTTCTACCTGATAATGGTCCCTCAGGCATTCCAATTGCACATGCTAACTCATGTTTATGAGGGAGGCCATTGAGAGAACTAACTTTAGGAGGACAAGTCGCAACACTTGTCCAGCGACAAAACAGATTTGGCCAAAGCTGGATCTGAAAGGCTCTAAGTGTTTGATATCTCTGTACAGACTGCACATTTGTGCTACAATTGGTGTAATCACCGGACACTGTCTCATAGGCACACATGCAACAAGGCTTTGTGTCTATACAAACGACTTCTGCAGAAGCTGCTTGGACGACGCGGAGAAGGAGAAGACTATTCTCCACCTTCTCTGCACATGCCCTGCTCTCTCTCAAAGACGAAAACTCCATTTAGGATCTTTCTTTTACAATGATCTCAACGGCCTCATAAACATGGACATTAAAAGTCTTTCAAGCTTCATCAAAAGCTCCAACTGGCTCAACGAGTAGGAAGAATATAGATCCGTCTGATATCACATTGAACCTTTTTATTGGGCTAAGTGTGTCGGCTTATGCCAGCTGCCACTATAACCTAACCTAACTACATATTTATTCTTTCTGCTGTTTTGTATTGTCTGCGTTCGACGACGAATGTATTTTTGTCGTCATCACTCATAACGCACTCTCAAATTCAGATAAATAGACAACACTGTTTGTCAACACTACTGGAGAGTGAATAAACTGAAACGCTCCATTAACCCTCAATTAGCGCTAAAAATCCATCTTAAAAAGTCGATTTTGCCCATTTAACTAATGGCGCCATTGTAACTGGACAACTGAAAGCAGCGTGCCGCGGATCGCAGATGATGGAAGGCTGCAGTGTATCGAGCACTGACTCTCCATGATTCAGGAGCCCGTTAAGTAATTAAGTTAAACTGATTGTTGATTGTTGCTTGCGCATTATAATCAACCGAAAAAAAATTAAAAATAAATCTCTTGACTTTTTACCTTCAATAAATGTATATCAAAGGTAGGTGCCCAAAAAACATGCACCCCATTTCTGGTTACTTTCGAGGATATAGCCTTTCTATAAACCATCGTAGTAGTTTCCCTTAAAAACAATGAGTTTTTTAAAAAGCCACGTTTTGCTGACTGATATAACCCTTCGTTAGCGTTTTACATATTTCCGCAAAATAAGTGAAAAATAAATAATTTGTGTTCGTACGTTCATTTAACTTTAAATATTTTAATTAATTAAGCCACCGCATGTGGTTGCTTTTTGTCCAAATGTAATGCATGCCCTGCGAATCATGGTTATTTCGTCGTGCCAATTATATATTCCATCAGATTACGCTCGCGTTTGCTCTGGCGGATTATTTTATGATTGGCTTATATGGCATTGCATTCTGCACGGATCAGAAGGTGCCACACAACACCATCCGCGCAAGGGATCTCATCATTATCGCATCACTTTTGAGGTTGATTATAATTCAAAGAAATTAAATTCGTAATTAAATAATTTATATGGACAAGAGGATAATAAAGCACGTCTATATTTCAGTAGAATGTGCCAGATAGGTAGGATCCGGAGTAATGGCTTAATTAAAACACATTTTCCCCGATAGCCCTTAATGCCAACCGAAGCTGTGTCACATTACTTAATTATAGTCACCTATGCACATTAACGAATGCAAATAACATCCATACTAATATGTGAAGTTCCAGTATGGTGAACAAGAACTTGGAACAAATATCTGCGATGTACATCCTGGCACAGTAGCTTATTCAAGTATGCATGTTCTCATGACGTTCTCCTTAAGCGAAATGAATTAATCAGTCAAAAGTTTTAATTAAAATTCAATGAACACACCAAGAGAAGCATTTAAAATAATAAGATATCGAAAAGGCGGGACAGCAACCATTACTTGTCGTCGTCGACTGGTAAAAAGTTCCAGTGAAATCGGGTGTAAAACTTACTTTGAAGGCAAACAGATTACATGTGAACTGAAAAAAATGGAAAGCATAAAACGCACAAAAGCTAACGGAAGAGAGATTTCCTTGGCATTTGCAGTCCTGAATTGTGGGTGGGAAAACACTTTCCTGTAATTAAAATGTGAATTATACACTGGCTGCAATAGACAGATAAAAAATAAAAAGAAATGAAAATGACACAAGGACCTGAGAGGAGAGTGAATTAAACAATTTTTTTTCGTTTTGAGTTTTCAAATGGCGAAGTGCATTTTCTAGTGACATTGGTTCGCCATTGATTGTGGTGATTAAAAATGAGGATTTCAAGGAAAGAAACTTCACAGGGATGATCTTTTATGAACTTCGGTGAAAATAAAAAAGCTTTTGCAAATAATGGACATGTTACTTTATTACAATTGAATTGATGGGAGCTGTTGAAGTAAGTGTGGGTAAAAATAAATAAATAATAAATACATAAATATTATGCATGTATATTCAATATATGGCCTTAAATTTATCTTAAGCAAACATCTGTGTGTGCGGAGCTCTATTTTTGACACGAATGAAAGAGAATTTAAAGCAGATTTTCGAACGACAAATTTTTGAAAAGTGGAGCAGTGGAATTTTGTTTAGGTATTTCTTGGTGGGACTGGAACCTCGAACCTTTTGCTCAGTAGTCCATCGCACTAACTACTAAGCCGTTTACAAGACATCCAGAGGTTGAAGTTTGTGAGTGCAATAAGGTGGTAAACACAGGACGGCAGCGTGGTTGTCTTTTGTCAATTTAAGTTGTTGAACCAGGTCGGGCACCATCCAAGAGCTCGATTTTCATACGTTTTGTGGGGAAGATAAGCATTGGTGGCACGCTGTTGACAACATACTCCTTTCAGTGCAAGTCAAAGTGCAAACTTGTTTCCAAACCTTCAAGGCAATTGCAAACAGAAAGAAACTATTGCGGTTGCAGTCTTACAGATTCGATTTGTTACGCACTGTTGTCACTCCAGTTTCGTAAACGTTAAATACTTTTGTTGGGGAAGAGTGTGCTTGTCAAATATTTTCGTCAGAAGCTCAAAAAAAGATGAAACGACAGGCTTATTGAAAGCTTGAGCTTTGGCTTTAGATGTCTGTTCCGGGTTCTTTAAACAACTTCGAGATGTCTTTTGAAAATGATAAAGGCAGTCTTTGGTAGCAATTTTGATTCTCTTTATCAAAGTAATTTATTGGTTGCAGCAAGCTCATAACGTCTCGAGTTAACATGTTGGTATCTCTGGAGCCATGCGAACCTGTCCAACAGCTGCCATAGAGGCAATAACAGGGATTACACCTCTCCACATATACATTCAAAAAGTGGCGATCCGCAGTGCAAGAAGTCTAATACAATTACCCGAGGTCAGCCTAAACGACCATCCCGTGCGGAGTTTAGTCAGTTCTCCCATCGGGCGCGTCCCCAGGTGGCGGATAGGGGGCCCCTGTGCGTGTGTATGCCAGATAGTGTGCACACTCGCAGGGTTGGTGGAAATAGCCAATACCACCCGCGGACCAAAAAACTGACAGGAGGTGGATACTCTTTAAAAATCTAATATGGAAGAGAACAAAAGGAATGAAGTTACGGTGCAGGGAGTCGGATCCCCAGTACCGGCGGCGGAGAGTGCGAAAGCAGGCTCAAAGTCGTCGAGATACAATGACTGCAAAATTTTGAAAAATAATAGTGCTAAAGCACCTGCTACAGTATTGGTAAACTTGGATGCTGTAGGTAGTAATGCTACAAGAAAAGAGCTAAGCGAAGTGGATCCGGTTGTTGACCCATTTGGAAGGAGCACTCGATGTGCACGTTCGCCAACTAAAGTGACTAAAGTGACTTCCTTGAGAAACAATACGCGCTCACATTCGGAAACGACGTCATCGGCAAGAGTTGACGCAATAAATGCGACTGTCACTGCTCACGGCGCTCAAAATACCAGTGACAAACACGAGAATAATAAAATGCTCCAACTTGGCGTTAAAATCGACGGTCTGATCGATTTCTATCGGGACAAGCATAACGTCCATGGAGAAATTAAGAAAATGGGTACGCTCATAAAGTCCGTTTTCAGGGAGGCGGAATCCGAGGTCGCCGATTTACGAAATGAGATATCTGAACTCCGTGAACAGATAAAGGTCCTTAGACTTAATGCGGAAAAAACCCATGCGCCAGCATCCTCGCAAACGGATATAGCCCCGGCTGACGAAAATACGGGCCGAGAAGATATGTTCCAAGAAATCCCCACGATCGACAAGAACAGACCGTCTATCCGATCTGTGAAAAGAAATAGGGATGCGGATATGAATGGAAACATTTTTAAAGGCCCGTCTAAGCAAGCTTCAGAGCAGCAGAAACAAACGGACAAGCCGAATACGCCGAAACCGACACCAAACTCGGAAGCTAAGACAGCGCAAGAATGGGTGAAGGTTGCGAAAAAGAAGCGTGCAGCAGATGTGAAAAAACCACAGCGTCCAGATGCGATAGTAATCAAGAAGACTAGCGAAATATCGTACGCTGACCTACTCCGGAAACTGAAGGCGGATCCGGCGCTAAAGGAAGTAGGGACTAATGTTAGCCGAATCCGTAAAACTGCAAGCGGTGACCTTTTACTGTCGCTAAAAAATACTGCAAATCCTTCAACCGCAGTCTTTAAAAACAAAATTAAGGAAGCGCTGGGAGAGAATGGTAACGTTTGGTCCCTTACACAAGAGGTCTTGCTTGAATGCAAAGATATAGACGAAGTGACGTCGAAAGAGGAGATCTGTGCTGCTTTAACAGGTCAAATAAATTTCGAACTTAAAGTCGCGATGATCAAAAACGTTAGAAAAGCCTATGGTGGAACACAAACAGCCACCATAAGCCTACCAACGGAGACGGCGAACAGGCTGCTAAAAATGGGAAAAGTGCGAATCGGTTGGGTCTACTGCCGAATACGGGCAAAGACTGTACCCAAGCGTTGCTTTAGACGCCTCGAGTTCGGACACTTCGCAAGGGCATGCAAAAGCCCAAACGACCGAACGGATCTGTGTGTTAGATGCGGAAAAAAAGGTCATAAATTAAAAGACTGCAAAGCCAGACCAAAATGCCTGCTTTGCGAAGCGAAAAATGTTGAATTTGGACTGGGTTGCCGACACGACGAAAACATCTGCAATCTGGGTTTGCGGAGACGTCTCCATTCAGGAACGCTCGGAGGTGCCGGAGAAATTCTTCATATGGGCTAAGATAAACGATATTTATATATACAGCTGTTATATTCCACCTAGCGTTACTATTGACATTTTTGAGATGATTTTGGACAGACTAGTCGCCGACGTAACCGGTAAGAGTGCCGTCATAATCGCAGGGGATTTTAACGCATGGGCCTCGGAATGGGGCAGTTCATATACGAATCGTAGAGGGACTGTTCTACTAGAAGCATTCTCTTGTTTAGATATTATTTTAGCTAACAGCGGAAGAACGAACACTTTTAGTACAGCTAGATCGGGATCTATCATCGATATCACTTTTGCAAGCAGTAGGCTGCTAAGTGATGGTAGCTGGCGCGTGAGCGACCATTACACGCATAGTGACCACAACGCTATTTTATTCAGCGCGAGCACTGTATCGACAAACATTACTAACCGGACGACGCTGAAGCGATCGAAGTGGAATGTCAACACTCTAGATGAAGATCTTTTAAGCTTCGTTGTCAGTGAGGCGATAATTGAACCCAGAAGTGCAACGGAATTCGTAGAACAGGTATCACGGCTAGTTGTTAACGCCTGTAATACGTCAATGTCTAAGTTAGGAACGGGAAAACATCGACCTCCAGTGTATTGGTGGACTCCCGAAATCGCGGAACTTAGATCGGCGTGCCATCGGACACGAAGAATTTACCAGCGCTCCCGGACTCATAACGCCAATGACCAACAACTGCAACTCTTACGCAGCGCACATCGAGAAGCGAGAATCCGCCTAAAAAAAGCAATTAAATCTAGCAAGCGTCTTTGCTTTAGAAATCTATGCGAAGAACTCAATAACGACGTATGGGGTAAAGCTCACAAAATCGTTTCGATGAAGCTTAGAGGTCCCCGCATGCAATCGCCAACATGCCCAGTATTGTTACGACAAATAGTTGAGACACTATTTCCTCGCCAAGAAGGACAGGCGACAGGTAGGCAAAGTAGTCTAAGGGTTCACGAAAACGAGCCTATTCCCATCATAACACGAGAAGAATTATTCGAAGCATGTAAAAAGGTACGCGATCGAAAAGCTCCGGGAGTGGATGGTATTCCAAATAAAGCCCTTAAGATAGCAATCAAAACGCGACCCGACTTATTTGCCGAAATGTTTAACGCGTGTCTTCAGGAAAGCATTTTTCCTGAGCCTTGGAAACGCCAAAGACTTGTCTTACTTCCAAAAGGTAAGGGAAATCCAAACGAACCATCATCTTATCGTCCTATTTGTTTATTAGACACGATTGGTAAAATCCTTGAGCGGATAATTTACAATAGGCTCCAGCCAGCAATTGAAACTGCAGGAGGCCTCTCGGAACACCAATACGGTTTTCGTAAGTCAAGATCTACCGTAGACGCAATTAACGCGGTAATAACGAGAGCACAGGCCGCTATAGAGGGAAGGCGTTGGAAAGGAGGCACCAAAAAGTATTGCGCCGTTATAACCTTAGACGTAAAAAACGCGTTTAATTCGGCGAATTGGCAACGCATTATAAACTGTCTTTACCGGATTGAAATACCAGACTATCTCCGTAAAATTATAAAGAACTACTTTGTGAATAGAGTCCTCCTCTATGACTCTGATGAGGGAGTTAAAGAGTACGAAGTTACTGGTGGTGTACCACAAGGCTCTGTCCTAGGTCCCTTGCTGTGGAACGTCATGTATGACGAAATTCTTCGCCTGGAGATTCCAAGAGAATCGTCAATTATCGGCTTCGCAGACGACATCGCCGTGGTTGTTGTCGCGAAAACTATAGAAGATGTCGAACTGCACTGCAACGAGACAGTTGCTACTGTACAAAGATGGCTAGCTAGCGCGGGCTTGCAACTCGCAGAACATAAGACAGAAGCAGTGCTTATTACGAGTAGGAAAGTAAGGGAAACGATAACGTTTAGAGTAGGAGAGCATCTAGTTGTTTCCCAACCGTTCATTAAATACCTCGGAGTGATTATTGATGCTCGTCTAAGCTTCAAAAATCACCTAGAGTACATATGCAACAAGTCTTCAAAAACTGTTAGTGCACTTTCAAGGTTGATGAGTAACATCGGAGGACCAAGGCAGAATAAAAGAATGCTTCTTGCAAGAGCTGCCGGCTCAATACTCATGTACGCAGTAGAAATATGGTCGAATGCCGCGAAAGTTAAGTCCTATGTGCGGGGAATCAAATCCGTCCACCGCCTTAGCGCATTAAGAGTCGCCTGTGCATTTCGAACTGTTTCGAACGATGCTGTACTAGTCGTATCTTCAATGCTACCTATCGACATACTTGCTGAAGAAACAAAAACTTTAAGAACCGAGCGAGTCCGAAATGGCCCGTTAGATTCCGAAACAAGGAAACTCGAAAGAAATCGCAGTATCGCAATCTGGCAAGAACGTTGGAACGAATCCTTAAAGGGAAGATGGACATATCGTCTCATACCAGTGATCGACGCATGGATTAAACGAAGTCATGGCGAAACAAACTTCTACCTGACTCAGTTCTTGACGGGTCATGGCTGTTACAGAGAATATCTCTTTAAACGCGGATATGAATCCATCCCAAACTGTCCACATTGTAAAACAGTTTCGGAAAACGCGGAACATGTGTTCTTTCATTGCCCACGATACGAAACCGAGAGGATCACCCTACGGGATCAATTTGGGGAGTGGCCCACTCCCGATAATGTCGTTAATTACATGCTTCAGAATGCTGAAAACTGGACCACTGTAAGTAACGTGGCGGTGCGCATACTAAGCGATCTAAGGCGTTTAGAGCGCCAACGTAAAGCGGATAATGCAAATCATAGAGTTAGACGAAGCTAAGTCTCCATACCGACCCCCGTGAAGTAATGCCTAACGGCGGTTCCGCGGGGGATATATAAAATCGGTCTGTTCAGGAAGGGAGGTGGTTTTAGCCGGTAAGAATCCGGCACTACCAGTGGACGTCGGACCATTGGTGCCTATGCAAGGTTTCCACCTTCCACCGCAAAAAAAAAAAAAAAAAAAAAAAAAAAAGTCTAAACGACCATCCGGAACTTAAGACCCTTCTCGATGAACTGCCAGAACTTAACATGATCTGCGCGGTCACAGACCTCATTCGAAAAACACTATGCTTCAATAAACGGTTCTCCAAGGAGATCCCCAAGAGAGAAGCATGGGTTAGCAATAACCCACCAAACAGCCACAACGGCATAAAGTGGTATACGGATGGTTCCAAAATGGAAACGGGGGTAGGAGCGGGAATAATATATCGATCAAATAAGCACTTCACGGTACCCATGGGAAAAAGTCTCAGCGTATTTCAAGCAGAGCTCCACGCCATTCAAGAATGCGCAAGCCACTTCAATTTATCTAGTATAAAAGGTGCAACCATCCATATATTTACGGATAGTCAAGCAGCTACAAACGCCCTTAGCTCGCATACCATCTGCTTTGTACTGCTTTAATACCCTACAAACACTCGGATTAAGAAACAAGACCAAATTATGGTGAGTTCCGGGTCATGTCGGGGTAGAAGGAAACGAAAAGGCCGACGAACTGGCCAGAAAAGTTCAGAAACACCTTTCATAGGTCCCGAACCCGAATCAGCAGCAGCGGCAGCAATAAAAAGTTGGGAACATAGAAAATGTATCTATCTTTGGGAAATCATCCCAGGTCTAAGACAGGCCAAGCGAGCCATTCGGTCCTTCAATCAAAATGCCAACAGGTGCCTAAACCTATAAGCAGGCATGATATCAAAAACTTAGTAGGGTACCTTACTGGTCACCATGGTCTAAGATATCATCTAAACAAAATGAGAATAGCAGAACCGCTTTACCCGGAAGGTGGAAGTTCTACTAGTTTAAAATTTTTCTGGCCCATACGGCACAAAAGATCTTTTAGGTCGAAGAATCTTTTCTCAAACTCGAGCAAATGTTCAATTAGTTCGAAATACTACTACCCTCCTCTTGGTCAGCATTGAAAGCTGTTTTAAACCATCCCAATCTTTTTACAACTGTGTCCTTTTTAAGTGTTCGAATAGAGAAAGTTTTAGCAATTTTAAATATCTTCCTTGCTTTTTGATAACCCATTTGCTTGCTTTTTACAGCGTAAATAACTTTTCGCAGACCTTCGCTGGTCCATGTGGCGGCTCTTTAAGTTTTCTGAACATATGTTTCGTACGAGGAGTCCGTTTTGCTGCATGCCGTTCTGATTCGTTTTGCATCGCAAGGTGGTTTTTCATAAAAAAAAAATTTTTTTATGAAAACCTAATTGTTCTATCTTTTCTTTATATTTTTCTCACAAATACAAATAATAACAAATGCTTCTGTAAACACAAATTGTTCTTAGGATATAAGCCGTCTGCCGTTGACAGTATTACAAGGGTAATCCACGCTTCGGCTCCTCCTGTGAACAACACTCCTTCGTTCACTCCTAAAAGCAAATGGTTCGATAGAGAATGTAGCAACTTACGAAAACTCTCTTTTAAGTTCTTAAAACTTTTTAGAGCTAAAGGGTGATTTTTTTAAGGTTAGGATTTTCATGCATTAGTATTTGACAGATCACGCGGGATTTCAGACATGGTGTCAAAGAGAAAGATGCTCAGTATGCTTTGACATTTCATCATGAATAGACTTACTAACGAGCAACGCTTGCAAATCATAGAATTTTATTACCAAAATCAGTGTTCGGTTCGAAATGTGTTTCGCGCTTTACGTCCGATTTATGGTCTACATAATCGACCAAGTGAGCAAACAATTAATGCGATTGTGACCAAGTTTCGCACTCAGTTTACTTTATTGGACATTAAACCAACCACACGAATGCGTACAGTGCGTACAGAAGAGAATATTGCGTCTGTTTCTGAGAGTGTTGCTGAAGACCGTGAAATGTCGATTCGTCGCAGTTCGCAGCAATTGGGTTTGTGTTATTCGACCACATGGAAGATTTTACGCAAAGATCTTGGTGTAAAACCGTATAAAATACAGCTCGTGCAAGAACTGAAGCCGAACGATCTGCCACAACGTCGAATTTTCAGTGAATGGGCCCTAGAAAAGTTGGCAGAAAATCCGCTTTTTTATCGACAAATTTTGTTCAGCGATGAGGCTCATTTCTGGTTGAATGGCTACGTAAATAAGCACAATTGCCGCATTTGGAGTGAAGAGCAACCAGAAGCCGTTCAAGAACTGCCCATGCATCCCAAAAAATGCACTGTTTGGTGTGGTTTGTACGCTGGTGGAATCATTGGACCGTATTTTTTCAAAGATGCTGTTGGACGCAACGTTACGGTGAATGGCGATCGCTATCGTTCAATGCTAACAAACTTTTTGTTGCCAAAAATGGAAGAACTGAACTTGGTTGACATGTGGTTTCAACAAGATGGCGCTACATGCCACACAGCTCGCGATTCTATGGCCATTTTGAGGGAAAACTTCGGAGAACAATTCATCTCAAGGAATGGACCGGTAAGTTGGCCACCAAGATCATGCGATTTGACGCCTTTAGACTATTTTTTGTGGGGCTACGTCAAGTCTAAAGTCTACACAAATAAGCCAGCAACTATTCCAGCTTTGGAAGACAACATTTCCGAAGAAATTCGGGCTATTCCGGCCGAAATGCTCGAAAAAGTTACCCAAAATTGGACTTTCCGAATGGACCACCTAAGACGCAGCCGCGGTCAACATTTAAATGAAATTATCTTCAAAAAGTAAATGTCATGGACCAATCTAACGTTTCAAATAAAGAATCGATGAGATTTTGCAAATTTTATGCGTTTTTTTTTTAAAAAAAGTTCTCAAGCTCTTAAAAAATCACCCTTTACAAACTCGTTTGCCTTCAAATCGTTGTACCTGCGCGCCAATAAGGAATTTAAACAGTTATGCTATCAGAAAAAAGCTAGTTACCTCAAAAGTCTTGCAACTAGGTTACAACAGTCCAAAAACTCAAAAGAATTCTGGAATAATGTTCAGGAATTGGGAGGGCGCATTCGAACTGTGAAGATTTCTGTCGAAGCTGATACGTTAGCTGCTCATTTTAAAACACTGCTATCAGCGGAAGAGGGTCTTCAAAGTTTTAGCTTTGCATTACCAAACACAATGGTATCTGAACTTGCCTGCCCGATTTCCTTAGGAGAACTTAAAGCTTCCTTGCAGGCTATGAAAAACAACAAAGCTCCGGGGTGCGATGTTATTCCAATTGAATTTTTTAAAAACGGAACAGACCAACTCGAGACTTATATTGTGGATTTTTTCAATTTAATATACAACAGCGCTTGTGTACCAACGTGCTTTACCAAAGCGCTTATTTTTCCTATTTTCGAAAAAGGTGATGTGAGTCGACCAGAAAACTACAGAGGCATCTCTATTCTCAATTCTCTAAGAAAGATTTTTGCTTCGATCTTATACACAAGACTTTCCAGGTGGATAGAGGATAATAATCGCCTCAGCATGTATCAAGCTGGTTTTCGGGCTGGTTTTTCCACCGTTGATCATATTTTCGCGCTGACTAGCATCGCTAGAAAATATATTAAAAATAATAAGAAACTTTTTGTGTGCTTTGTAGATTTTAAAGCAGCGTTTGATACAGTTAACAGGCAAGCTTTAATTTATAAACTGGCATCCCTTGGAGTGTCAAGAAAGTTCTTAATGTTGTATGCCAAATTTCTTTCGTCATCTTGCGCAGCTGTGTGGGATGGGTCGAACCTGTCCGAATGGTTTGAGACATCTGCAGGCGTCCCTCAGGGCTGCATATAAAGCCCAATTTTATTCGAGTTGTACATTGATACAATATCTGATATTCTTCCGGGTGGCGTTAATTTTGCGGGAATCACATAAAAGTACTTCTGTACGCTGATGACCTAGTGTTACTGGCGGAAAATCCTTCTTCTTTGCAACTGCAAATTAATAGATTGCAAACCTACTGTAAAACTTGGGATCTCCATATCAACGTCGCAAAAACCAAGGTCATGGTATTTGAGAACCGGCAGAGAAAACGTCCTGGGGTAGGAACTTGGCGCCTTAACAACGAACTAATTGAGGTAGTTCGTGAGTTCAAGTACCTGGGTGTTTTGTTGTCGTATAATCTAAACTTTAACAAGCATGCCAGAGAAAAAAGTATTGAAGCCAAACTGGCACTCAACATGATGTGGCCGAAGTTCTTCGCCAATCAAAACATTGACCTTTCTTCGAAGTATCAAGTGTTTAACGCCACAGTTAATACTTGTATGTGCTATGGTGTGCAGGCCTTTGGTGTGAGCCCCCTCGAAGAATTTGAGGCAGTCCAAAGATTCTTTTTCAAGCGTCTATTCCGGCTACCAAATGCGACTCCGACCTACGCTATTCATGTAGAGTCAGGTTTGCCTCCCATCTACGTGCGAAACTTGAAAGCTCATTCTGATTATTTAATCAGAGTGGTAATGAGAAGCGGGAATAATCTTTCCAAGACTATATTAATAAGATTGCTACAAACCAATGCTTCTCCATTTAAGGATTGGAACCAGCTAGCGATATCTCTCGAACTGAATGTCTCCTTTACTTTAACTAATGTTAACGACTGGCAGAGGCTTTTTGCAATGATCATTGCTAAAGTGGATGACAAATTATACGATCAGCACCTAATTAGAGCATCTTCCTCGGCTTCAAGGTTAATCTATAGGAGCCTAAACCATCATTTGCTATCTCACGAAAGTTATTTCAATATAAATTTTTCATCGAAAGTTATAAGCACCATTTTTAGAGCGAGAGCAGAATTAATAAATTTGAATTCCATGCCACACAGAACAGATCTTGAGGAAATGTGTAATCTATGCAACATGAGAGTGCCTGAAAATATTCACCACTTCATTGCGGAGTGCCCTATTTTACAAGAGATTCGTCGACTATACTTCCGAGTTAGCAATCTGTCCGTAAATGGTCTGCACGATATACTAAACGGAGCTAGGGGGTGGCTTGTTTTGTACAAATACTGCAATCATGCTCTGTTATATCGTAATAGCTTTTAAAAGTCCAAGCTACAAGCAACTTTTGCCGTTCTTCTTAAGTTATTGCTTAATAATCCAAAATTTTGCTTTTATGTTTCAAATCATTTAAAATTGCAAATTTTTTTTTTTTTTTTTGTGTTCTAAATCACTTCAAAATTATAAATCTTTATGTTGCAAATCATCAAAATTGTTGTAGACCCCCTCGCTGATCCATTCCATTCCTTTAATCTAGTTTTATACATATAGATACTGATGTACAAATTGCATTTTTTTTTTTTTTTTTTTTATATAAATATATTTTTATTTTTTTTTCATCTTTTCTGTCGACTAATTGTTAAAGACATAACGAATTAATCTTTTATGCTTAAACCCTAAATCTTGTGTTGTAAATAAGTATTTCTTTCTTTTTCAATTTTCCTTTTCAATTTAACTTCTATGTAATAATTTCTTTAATATCTATGAAATGTCATTTCCGGCAGACGGCTATTTCTGCCATGCTCGTGTTTTCTAACACAAACTATTATACATATATTTCATGAAATAAAGAATCTAATCTAATCTAATCTATAAGCCGTCTGTCTGGACTCTTTTACAAACTTAACTAAAACCAACTTCACCCTGTCTATAAAACTCAGGGATGCGTTGGAAAACTATATTTTAATTAGTTCTGGCTATAGATAACGAGATAGAGTTAAAAACTAAGACAGACATTAGGTTGATGGTTTTCGTATCGTGGTTCTTTTTGGCCCCTCTTCTCTAAAACGAGTAGAAGAGAGACGGATCTATAACAGCTGAACAAATTGGAGCATACTACGTTACGTATACGTTTTCCTCACTGAAATGTATGTAATTGAGATCTGCTTCCAGGAGAAACTCAACAGATGTCTTTAGGTTAGGTAAGGTGGCTGCAGGAAGCCGAAGCTCACTTATACCGCAATTTCGGTACATTGTGGTATCACGTGGTAGGAGGGAGGGGAGGGGGTACTCATAAAGAGTCCGGGAATGCCGCGCCTTAGAGTGACTAGTGCAGTCGCGATTTCCGCCCGACTCCTGAGCCATAGGTTAGGATCAGGATGAAGTGATTGATGCAACCGCACCTTGGACTGATCCTATTTCACTGCGCTACGGAGGGATTAGCTTCATTATCCACGGAAGAAGAGCCTTTTGAAATTACTGTTTCAATCGAACCTCAAACTTCTCTTTATTCTTTTTGCCGGTAATTCCGAGTCGGGTGACTGATACAATTAGATCCCGAGCATGATATTATATATCATAGAGGGAGGTTCGGGGTGAATAGGCTGCACAGTCGAGTAGTTGGTTTAAAACTGGCTTAGGAGTGACTAAAGCAGGCGAACCCCTGAGTGCTAACCGCATCGCGGAGGGAGTGCAGCTTGTATTGACTGTTGCAATACGAACCGAAAGCTTCACTGGTTAGTGGAAAGGGACCAGGGAGGGGTGGCTGCAATAGTCGAGTTGGGGGGCCATCCTCAAATTAGTTGTGGGTGATACTTATGGTGAACGAATTCGGAGGGCATGTAATGCAGGTTTTAATATATACATCAACCTCAAGAACAATGGGAGAGGAGCAGAATGGGGTGGAACTGCAACTCTGGTCCCGTTTTGTATGCTCAGCGGGAATGTAGCAAAAACGGGGATGATTGTATCAATCAAACCCCCGTGTTTCCTGTCTAGCCCTAGGATTTGGGTGCTGCCTAAAGTGACTGTTACACTCTAACCTCAGTCGGACCTTTTTTCGTTGGCAGGAGTGCAGGTTGGGATGACTGAACTCAATCGAACCATAACCCATCGCTCAAATCCCTGGTGGGTATCAGTGTAGTTAAAGTGGCTGCAATATGCTAAGACTGACTAGTGCAGTCAAGCTCATCCCGACTGCCGAAATCATGAATTAGATCAGGGTGAGGTACTTATGCAATCGAACCTTACGGGTAAACTACTGCTTCTTGATCCACGGAAAGAAGAGCCTTTTGAGATGACTATTTCAATCGAACCTCAAACTGCTCTTTAATCTATTTGCCCGTAATTCCGAGTGGGGTGACTGCTATAATCGAATCCCGAGCACATCATTAAATTTCATGGGAAGCCGTCGAGTTATTTTTTGAGTACTGGGCTTGAAGAGGTGACTGAAGCAAGTGAACAATGAATGCTGCGCGCATCGCGGAGGGAGTGCAGCTTGGAGTTACTATTTCAATACAAGCCACAAGCTTACACTGGTCCGAGGAAAGGAGGAAGCGTGGGGTTCGTGCCAAAGTCAAGCATCGGAGGGGTGTCCATCCTCAGGATTAGTTCAACCGTTTGGATTTTGTGAAGAATTTGCTGATGCAGCAAACACCTGTCTCGCTGAGATCGCTTATATCTTCGAAGAAATGGTCGCCAATAGTCCTTGATGTGTTGTGTGTGTGTGATGGTTTCCTCCTCCTCAACGTCTGCACAGCTTTTACAGAAGTCGTTTGAGGGTACTCCCATTCTGGTGGCGTGTCTGCTCAATATGCAGTGACCACTGATTGCTGCGACGACCGAGCTGATATTTTTCCTGCTATGGGGAGGAGTTTGGATGTTGTATATGCATCGCATCTTGTCCATATTTGTTTTCAGGACCCACATCTACTGATGCTAATCCACCTATTGTTCGCTTCTATTAATGCGTTGTCTAATAGATTGAAATTCAACATCTGACTGGGTACAGACGGTGTTTCTCTGTTGTCAGAGAGGTCTTGTACCGCCTCGATAGCTCGTCTGCCTTGCAGTTGCCTGGAATGTCACTGTGACCGGGGAACCAGCACAGGGAAATGTTGCATCTGCCTGCGATTTCGTTAAGAGATTCGCGGCATTGTTTTACCAACTTGGATCTTGTTGTTGGTCATTCTATGGCTTTTATTGCTACCTGACTGTCTATGTAAATCACGATAGTTCTACCGTCTACCGGCTTCATAGAGAGTCTGTGCGCTCCTTTGCGGACAGTCATGACTTCCACCCGAAATACACTGCAGTGGTCAGGCAGTCGTAGAGCGATATTCAGAGCAGGGCGTCTGAGAAGACGCCTTCCTCCATTTCATCCGCTGTCTTTGATGCGTCAGTGTATATTTCTAGGTCGTCATTCTTTACGATTTGACCATCTTCCCGGCCGGCTCGGTCTGGGATGACGTCTTACTAATAAGAACAATTGTATCTGCACTGAAATCAGCGCGGGTTTTCTTGCAATTACATAAACATTTTGAGATTACATCAAAATCAGTCTTCGATTATCTTCAACTTCTTCTGCTATTCAACTGATTCAACTTGCAGTTAGGCTGCTAAGGTTTCCGTCAACTCACATTCACCTAGCTTCAGTCAATTTGCTATTGGATGCCGCAAACAGACTCCACCTCGTTTGGGTAGTCAGGAGTTAGATCACGTAAAATGAAAATGATCGAACGACATCGTTTCGTCCATACCAGTCTATGTCTATCACTGTAGATATGATAGAGACAGTCATCGTCTTGCTTGATTTGACCCCAGATCTTCAGTTTAATTCACATTTTTGCGTCTCAATTCTGAACCCTCCCATCACGCATCCATGTGTTTCATGGATCTGATTACAATCACTGTCCCCACTTGGTTTTGCTGTTAATCCCTTGCCACCAATACTGTCCGGTGCCAACCCTTATTTGCACAAAGTCAAAAAAATTCGTCTAATTTTTGATTTGCAGTGTTTGCAATTAAATACGCACACCAGCAAAACTCGAGAACGATTTGCATTAGCATGGCCTTGGAGCTGCAAAATAATCTTACCATCAAACACGACCACCAGCTCCCCAACAACAACCAATTCATCAATAGCTTTTTCAAACATTGTGCTGCCCTAAAAGCTTTTTCGTTCTCTCTGTTTATACACGTCAATTACAATTATTATTTGTTGGTTAGCCAGGTCCGAAAAGTCGAGAACACAAAAGCAAACTTTACCAACTTGCGTAATGCACACTTTTCCGTTTTAATGTTCGCTTTATTGTGAAGGATTCTTTTGTTTTTTGGAACAGGGTATAAGGAACAAGTTCACAAAAACTAAACTATTTACGATGACCTCGATGTTTTACAGGACGATGTGCAACACCTTTGTTGCCACTGTGAATTCCATGCGCACCGTGGTTTGCTGCAAGCTTATTGGAGCGATGGCTGGATCCTCCGGGGGCATGATGAACTGCACCATGCGCTCCATGACTGCGAGCCACACGTGTTGCTGATCGGGCGTGTACATCTTGACCATGACGTATCGCTGAATGCTTTTTAAGGGTATAAGCCTTTTTATCATGGTTCTGTCGCGGATGTGGTTTTGCACAGTTTACAGCAACTACTAAAACCACAAAAAGGAAGACCTGCAAGAAGAGTACTCGTAGAGTGTGTAATGCGAGCTCCAAGGAAAAGTTTCTGCGGCGGTGTGGTATAACTTACCAATTTGAACATGATGTGTTGATGTCAGAAGGCCGGGAAGTGAACTAAATATAATTTCGTCGGTGATTCTCACTTTTATAGCCCCGCGGCGCATTTAATCGGTCCGAAAAAGAGAGATTTGAATTGAAACCAATGACGAACGACCTTTTTAATGTCTCTTACAACGAACAACAAACACTTGTGCGGGCTCGAGCCTTTGAGTTGCTATTAAAATCAAGCACATGCGGTCTGTACTGCGGTATAGAGGGAACTATGATGCCTGCCCTAGGCATAATGACTGCTTTTATTGACCTTTTTTTATTTTTTTATTTTGGCAAACCGTCTCGTCGTTTGTCTCTATTAAGTGGAGGTTTAGAAAAATATTTGCTCTCCATTAGTAGCCGGTACAGATGAGAGCTTCTTCTAATAAATATGTACCTGCTTAGACGCGTGTGTATGATGGTCTGATAAGCACATAAAATGTTGACTTTTATTACTTGCCGTTGTCCTACTGGAAAGACGGATTATATAAAATAGAAATTCATAACTTGATGAATCATTTCGTCCAACTCTGCGATATACTTTCTTCGGGGAATTATGAACTTGCCAGGTTCGTTTAGAAATATGTAATTGTAAAAAAGACAATTTAAAGCGTATGTCTGCTTTTAACACTGCAATACAAGGTGGCGCAAAAGTAATCCTCCTATCAGAAAATGCTATAAATTTTGCTTGGCCGCTAATGTCAGTTCTGTTTTGACATTTGTGTAGTAAACACATGCGAAATACACGTTAATAAACAATGTTACGCTACACTGCTCCAGAACGCGGAATATTGGTGACTTGGAATATTGGTGATTTTTTTTAAATTACAGCCAAAAAACATGGAAAGGTTATTTTTGCGCCACCTTGTATAATGCCAAATAAAGAGAGGAGTTTTGGTTAAGGCATATCGTGGTGCTGCTGCATAAATATAGTTTTTTTTGTCGTGCTTCCCGAGAAATGTTTTTTTATTAATTGGCGTGCGCTAAAGTCGGCAAGAACACCACCGAACCATTTGATGTCGAAAAAGGGTTGAGACAAGGCGACGCGCTATCATGCACTTTCTTTAACATCATTCTTGAAGCAATTGTGCGGAACTATTAATGAGGGCAAAACGAGGTATATGCTGTCAACAAGAAAGGACTCTCAACATCGGCGACTCGGACAAAACGTCACGATGGACAGATACAGCTTCGAAGTAGTTAAAGACTTTGTATACCTGGGCTCCACTATCACTTCGCAAAATGATATCGGCGCAGAGATCAAGCGAAGAATCACTCTTGCAATCACTGTATCTTCGGGCTAACAAGGCATCCAAGAAGTAAAACCCTCTCTCATAGAACCAAGGACATATTATATAAGACCTTAATCATCCCGGTCCTGCTGTATGATGCAGAAGCATGGACCCTGTCAAAAGCGGATGAAAACCTTTTGGGATGCTTTGAGAGAAAGATTCTTCGAGTGATATTCGGTCCAGTTTGTGACGATGGTGTGTCGAGAAAAAGATTCAAAGACGAACTATATGGGATATACAGCGACGCTGACCTGGCCAAAAAGCTAAAAATACAACGGCTGAGATGGCTGGGACACGTGGAGCGTATGGACAACAACGCACCAGCCCGACGAGTCCACCCCTTTGGATCAACGCAGCAGAGGAAGACCCCACCTTAGGCGGCGCGCACAATTGGAGATCAACCTCAACCAACTTGGTGTGCGTAACTGGAGGCAGCTAGCGAGGGACCGAGCTGGTTGGAGGGGCTTGTTGGTTGCCAGCGCCACCAAAAGTAAAGTAAGTGCTCTAAAGGTATTTCTTTTTCCTGTAATTGATACACTACTCTTAATGTAACCACAGCGCAGTCATTTTTTTATTTGTTGCTGCAAGCAGCACCAGCAAATGATTCATTGCCTGTTTTTAGGTGCTACTTACTGCATGAAAGAACAGAAGGATAGGAAATAATTTGGCGCTATGGTTTATTTTCTCCTCAGGTGGCGCCTAAATTGCTTTAGGGAGATCTGTTTTTGTTGTGTGTATTCAATTTAAAAATCATGGCCCTGGTCGGGATTCGAACACACGACCTACCAATTACTTAGTGAATACACAACCATCGCACCATTGCCACCCGCAATGCTGCGACTATTCTGGCGTCGATTCTCTACGGAAAATTTGAGATGCTTGTCCTGACGTAGTATACTCTTGAATGTTTGTCAAACTTTCCGAGGAGGTGGTTTGGGGCATTGTATAAACTTGTTGGATGTTGGTGTTCTTAAATAGTATTCGAACGCGGTCAACTGCACCAACCGAATGGTATCCGAGTAGTATACTTTAGCTTATATCAAACCACCCCGGCTTCGCTCGGAGTCTTTATTAATAAGAACAAAAACTTAAAATAAATATGCGTAAACAAAAGCAACATATACTGTTGCGGACTTTTTTACTAAAAAAAGTTACTGTATGATGTGGATGTCATAATTGGTCCATTTTTCTTTGAAGATAAAAATGGCAATGCAGTTACTATGGATGGAGCTCGATATCAAGCGATGATTAGAAACTTTTTGTGGAGCCAATTGGAAAATATTTTTGTTTTTTTCGTATAGAGTTTCTAATATTACTCCCAAGCCATAATAATATTAACGTTACTCTCAGCAAGCTGAGAATTACTTATCCTGGTTGAAAGCACGAGACTTGGAACCAGAACTAGGCTTGGACGAATAATAGGGGTAGGTGGAAAATCGTACATGCGACTCTTTCTCACTTACGATAAGAAAACAAAAACCACCTCCCTTCGAAACCTTCATACTACAACTAGGTTATTCCTATGCAGTAGTTTTATTTAAACTGTTAAATACGCGTTTGGCAGGCAGCTTCTCAGTGGAGGCACCTGCTAATACCGGCATAAGCACGCGGTTACATCGTATTGCGCTAATTCAAATGGTTTTATCCTTTGTAATCGGCGCACTAGGTTAGTATCGTCTCGAATTTGTAGCATGGTGTTATTGCAATGACCGTGAAGGCGTGTCTGTTGTTTGCGGGCAAAATGTTTTATTTCATCTTCGACGGTAGCCATACTTAGGTCTCTGTGGATATCAGTGTTTCTGATAAACCATGGTGCATTTACTATTTTTTTAGCACTTTGTTTTGAAAAGTTTGTAAAATTTTGATATTACTGGATTTGGTACAACCCCAAAGTTGTATACCGTATGTCCAAACCGGTTTTAGTACTTGCTTGTATAAAAGCAGCTTGTTCTGCATGCTGAGTTGGGGAAATCTACCAAGCAGCCAGTGCATTTGTTTACCTTGAATGGCGAGCTCTTCGCGTTTCTTCTTGACGTGCGGTTTCCATTTTAATTTCGCATCGAGTGTCATTCCCAAATATTTTGCCTCGTTTGCGTACGGAATTCGTACCGAATCAATGAAAATGGGTAAGTTGTCTACATTTTTATAAGTAAAATTCACGTGCGTTGATTTGGCCTCATTGAGAGCAATACGTCAAGTCTTTGTCCAATCACAAATTTTGTCAATAGAACGTTGGAGTTTATTAGTTGCTGATTCAACGGTATTACTGACCGCTAATATAGCTGTATCGTCTGCAAATGTGGCTACTGTTGTGCCTTCTTCTTGAGGAATATCACTAGTTTATATTAGAAATAGGATCGGTCCAAGAACGCTTCCTTGGGGAACTCCTGCCGCGATTTCTTTAAATTCAGATTAATCATTTCCGTGTTTTACACGAAAGAGTCTGTCTGATAAGTAACAACTAAGGATATCAGATAACTGTTTCGGAAAAGCTTGTCTTAGCTTATGTTTCAAGCCCGTATGCCATACTTTATTAAAGGCCTGAGAGACGTCAAGAAAAACACTAGAACATATTTTTTTCTCCTCTAGGGCTTTTTCAATTACATTGGTTATTCATTGGTAAACCTGGTCGATTGTAGAATGCTTAGTCCTGAATCCGAATTGGTGATCAGGTACTAATCGACGTTCTTCGATAATCGGATGTAGGCGCTTTAACAAAAGTTTTTCGAATACCTTCGACATTATCGGTAAGAGCGATATTGGCCTATATGATTTTTTGTCATTTAGTGGTTTACCGGGCTTTGGAACCATTATAACTTCAGCTACCTTCCATTGTCGTGGAACGTGCAATAACCTGAACGATGCATTGATAAGATAGGCAAACTTGATTAAAGCTTTCCTAGGTAACTCTTTAAGAACCTGTCCTGTGATTAAGTCATATCCAGGAGCTTTGCTTAATTTTAGTTTCTCTATTTCGAAGCGCAGTTCGGGTAGCGATACACTTTTTATTCTATAATTATCAGGTGCCACGGTTAGGACAGGAAGTTCGAGCAACGCTTGACCATCAAATTTCTTAAATGTTTCTTCCAGATGTTCGGCTTTTTCCTTGTCACTCTTCGCCCATTCTCCATTGATTTTCCTGATGGGTGGCGCGTACGTTTTTGGTTTTTTAATGCCTTTCGTGGCTTTCCAGAGCGAGTAATTTGTACTTTTATCGGCAGTTAGGTTTCCAAGATATGTAGAAATTTCACGATTTTTAAAGTCTCGAATTTCTCTCTTAAGTTTACTACAAAGGTAGTTAAGAGTGGTTTTATCCTGTGGAGCTCGAGATTGTTGCCATCTTTTGCGCGCTCTCCTTTTCTTCTTTAACAATTGAGTGATTTCCAACGGATATTTTATTTCGCTATTTGTGGTTATTTTCCGTTTATGGGGAGTATTTTTCCAGGCTGAGCATTGTATGACGTTAATAAATTGATCGACTTCGTCTTCAAGTTCGTGGGGTGTTCGAAGAGACACTTTGAGATCGATTTTACTTTCACAGTATTTTTTAAAGGATTCCCAGTTTGTTTTCATATTAGTTAGTCTGGGCGCACCTTCTTTTTTTCGTAGACAGCCGTTAATTGTCAAAATGACCGGTGAATGATCAGAAGAAAGATCGAAACATTCCTCAACTACAATAGAGTTTCCTGACAACCCTTTCGAGATGAAGAAATCGATGAGGTCTGGTGTTTTTGCCGTATCCGAGCGCCAATACGTCGGTTTACCTGAGGAATGAAAGTCTACCCCCAATTCCATACCGGCTGCGTAAAGAATTCTACCTTTTACTGAAATGCATCTCGAGCCCCAGAAGGTATGTTTTGCGTTAAAGTCACCTCCGAGGACGAAATTTCGTCCAAGTGAGTCAAAGATACTTATAAAATCGCTTCTTTCCATCGTTGCACGTGGGGGTGTTTAATTTTTACGCTCACCGTGCATAATTGCAGCTTGTCAAGCTCAATTGTTGCACTGATTGAGTGTTCAATGGTATTTTTGATCAACAAGGATGCCCCGCCTCTCGCCCTTTCCGAAGGGTGATATGGGTGATAGGCAATGTATCCTCGAATGTTTTGTGCTGGATTCTTTCGTCAGATGGGTTTCCGAAATCAAACAAATATCAATATCATATTTATGAATGAATATCTCGAGCTCGTCCATCTTATACAGAAGGCCGTTCGCATTCCATGTCACTAATTTAACTAAGTCCGTCATATTTATATTATTGCACGTGTGCTTCGAAATTGATTTTCGAGCTTGTCGAGTTTTTCAAACTTACGTTTATTAATTTGGCTCTGTTCTTCTAGCCTGGCAAGAATTGCAGAGAAAACTTGGGAGACTGGATCAGATGTTTTATTTGTTTGTTCGCGTCCTTGCAACGCAGCTTCAGCGTATGTTTGTGGAACAGCGTTCGGCGACTTTTTTCTAAACAATTTTCCTTCTCTTGGTTGTTGTATTTTGACCATTTCTTTAGCCTTTTTTTGTCCTTCATTGGTTTTATTGTTGCCCTTTTCAGGTTTGTTTTTGGTTTTATTTGCGATTGGTAGCGTAGTTTTCTTTATTTTGTCGCGCCTATTTTGAAGATCTTTAGCTACTTCGCATCCGCGATAATTTGCCGGATGTTTTCCATTGCAATTTATGCATGTTGGTAGGTCTTGTATACTTAGAGCGCATTCCTTCGATAAATGTTTACCGGCACATTTTACGCAACGCGGCTTTTTTTGGTAATATGTGTGCGTGTGATTGTAGCCTTGGCAACGCTTACACTGAGGAATCTGACGAGTCCTTTGGCGCATCGGTTCAATTTTACCACTATGTTTAGGATAGTTTTAATGTTGTATATTTGTTCGATGTTTTCAGACTTTTCGAAACTAAGCATGAATAGCGGAAGTCCGCGTTTGACAACAATTTCCTCGTCTTGTTCCGTTTTTTGCTTTTCTTTTTTAAGTACCTATATTAACCGCGTCGATAATTTTGAAACCTTTAGTTTTAAGATCTTGCAAAACATCATCTTTGCGGCACGAAGAGTGGAGCCCTCTGGCTACAACTCGGTGTGGCCTTTCAGACTTGTTTTCATTAGTGTACCATTGTACCTTCTCAGTATTCAGTTTCTGAGAAACTGCGCGATAGCTCTCAGGGTCGCTTACATTTGTTTTCCACACAGAGATGTTACTTTGAATGTGGACTTTGCTATTTCCTTAAGAATGCTACTTAGCTTGCTGTAGTCTGAAACTCCGACAACGTTAATTGGAGGTGGAAGGTATACCTTATTTTGAGGTTTTTTCCTTAGCGTTTCTATTTCGTTGGCATTTGCCTTTTTGGGATGTCTATCTTTTAGCACAACGACTTCTGGTGAGGAGCCAGCTTTCCGTTTTTTGTTCGGTCTCCTCTTAGTGATGCAATCCGTTTCGCGCACTAGCTCTTCTTCGTCCGTATGATAATCGCGGCTAGCTGAGCGGTATGATTTGGCTTCTGGCTGTTTTTTAAGTTGAGATTCAACAAGTGCTTTGTTCTCAGCTTTCAGCTGATCTAGCTCTTTTTTAGCTCTTGGTAAAGCTGTTCAATTTGGTTAAGCTTAGTGCGGAGTTCCTTGTTTGCGTCCTCGAAGCTTTTGCATTTCGTTTAGTCCCGCGAACGGCGTCCAAAATCTTTTGGCGTCGTAGGACTTCGATTAGTTTTTGCTTTTGGCAAAGATTGTGGTGGTGATCAAGGTACCCTTTTACTATTTTTAAAAGGGTCGGATGATTGCAATAAATGGCTCTCCCCAGAATCCGTAGAGCCTGCCTCCGAAGAGTGTGGATTTTCCAGTAGAACTGGGCTGCCACCTGGGGTATTATATCTTTTTGTTTTAATCATTGCATTTTTTGTATACTCTATGCACTCGATATACTGAGGGTGGATTTTGGTCGCCTCTTACGACCGGCATGCCTACCTCGGGTAGATTCTGATCCCTATCCCGAAGGGTGGATTTTGGTCGCCTCTTACGACCGGTATGCCTACCTCGGGTAAATTCTGACCCCTATCCCGAAGGGGGACATTGGAAAATATTGATGTGCAGAATATGTGGTTTCAACAGGATGCTGCAACATGCCACACAGCAACGAACTCAATCGATCTTTTGAAAGAGAAGTTTAACAATCGCATAATTTCCGGAAGAACAGGCGTGAATTGGCCACCAAGATTCATTATTAACCGGAACCAATGTAAATTAATTTCCAATAAAAATCTCCAACAGATATTTTGACTGTTGACAATTCAGATTCTTAAGTAGTACGAGTACTCAACAAAGATATTCTGTTACCTGAAGTTAATACTTCAAATATGTCACCTTCAGCTTCACGTCCTTGTCCTTCTATTGTAATGCTGCTGTACCTTAACAGATTCCTACAACTTCTCAATCTGTAACGACATGTTCAAATATAGTTGTCAATAGTTATGGTTCCGACTCCGGCTCTGCCTCTGATTCTGACATTTAACACATTGACAATGAGACCGATAAAGCATTGGAATCAGCTAAAAATTTAGATGATATGGGAAAGTGGCCTAATAATATAGATGAAAATATGTGATTGCTACAGATCTTCCTTATAGAAAAACAAGATGAATTGATAGACTGTGCTTTTGCGTATGCTAGAAATTTTTGTGAAAAACTTTAAATTTTAATGGAACGTCCCAGGAAAACAAAAAAAAACATATTTTTCGTGGCGGAAATATATATGCTACTTTATCCTATAAAATGAACTGCGGGGAGAATTATTTACTTCCTTAGCCAGAATCAGTGCTGAAATACAGCAACGATTCCAACAGCTACGAAATTTGGCGACAAAGCTCGACTTTCTCACCCCAGACAAACTCTTAGATAAAAACTATGAAAGCAACTCAGATGTTGCACCTCATGAGGATGACATTGATAAGGATGAATATGAGATCGAACGAACAGGCAAAACAAATGAAATCGCCAATAAAAGCCCACTCGAACTATTAAAATATATATTACAGTTTAAACTGGAGGTTAGTCTGCCTAACAAAGCCAAGGCCGTAGCCAGGGGGGGATCACAGGGGTTTGAACCCCCCCTCGAATTTTTTTAAAAATCCATCTGTAAATCATACTTTTCCGCATCAGTATGAAATTTGTACTCAAATAATTATTGATTATGTTAAAAATTTCAGATTTTAGTTTTAAGCTATGAAAGGCAGTTTTAACGGAGTTCAACCTATAGTACGCGAGTCTCATCCAGAAGCCTTATACGTGCATTGTAGCGCACACTCTCTAAACCTGGCTTTAGGGCATTCTTGTCAAATTCAGCCTATTCGCAACACTATTGGTACCATAAAATCCGTTCGAATTTTTTTTTGAATTAGCTGCGAAGCGCACACATATGTTGCAAAAAATGATAAAACAAAATTATCCTCAAAATAAATGGAAAAATTTAACAGCAATGTGTGAAACACGCTTGGTATAAAATCATGATGGGTTGATGAGGTTTAAGGAAATTTTTAAAGCGATAATTGATGCTTTGGAAGAGTTGTGTAGTGATAAAGACTCTGATACGTCATCGAAGGTGAGTTGCTTTTTAAGATCTATTTCAGCTAGTGATTTTGCAGTAAGTTTGTGTCGTTTGAGCGTTTTGTTTACATATACATTGCCACTTTGTAAGATCTTACAATCCCCTTCATGCGACTTAGTGTCTGGATTGGAACATGTGGAGTTAATAACAAACACATTCCAAGGAATGCGCGAAAATATCATTCCGGAATTTAAAACAATTTTTGAGACTGCACAAAACTTAGTAAATGTTGTGGATGAAAAACTTAAAATTCCACGAATTGTGTCAAGGCAGCAGTACAGACAAAACATGAGCACACCAGATCCTGAAACCTATTTTAGGATAAGTATAATGATTCCTCTTTTAGATGACTTTTTAAGTCAGCTTAAAATGAGATTTGAAAACCATAAGTCCATACTTTCCTCTTTGTGCATTTTGATTCCATCGACACTTGGTAAAAACGAACAAAATTATAACGAAGAAAACTTCAAATTTTATAAATCTTTTTTTGGATTGGTACACTTTAAAAGCTGAATTTATTTAATATGGAAGACAAAATGCCATTCACAAAAGATACAGAGCGTTCAAGGAGTGCAATAACAGCTCTTGGGGAATGCAATAAGGATCTGTTTCCTAACATCCACAAGCTTCTTAAAATTTTGGCAACACTGCCGGTTTCAACATGTACACCGGAAAGAACATTTTCGACAATGAAACGTCTAAAAACTTATCTAAGAAATTCTACCGGTGAAGAAAGATTAACAGGATTGGCGTTAATGTCAAGGGCAGAAGGCCAGAAGATTAAATTAAATTTTATAAAAATGATTCCTACCTACATGTTATGTAATACTTATTGTAGTGATAAAATCTTAAAGAATGATCATCATTCGTCATCATGTACCTAATAAATAATAACTTAAAATTATTTAAAAAAATATTGGAAAAGTCTTTTAGTTTTTCAAATTTGTTTGAGAGTTTTCTTGGAAAAACTAAGTATGCAATAGTATTTTATTAGCAATAGTCTACCTAGAAAAAAAAAATATTGAAAATCGGTCAAGCAGTTTTTTTAAGCCGGTTTTTTTTTTAATTTTTGAAAAATATTTTGCAATTTTTTGAGTACATATTTCAATACAAGGAAATCTATACTTTTCGTCTGGAAAAAAATCTGGAAAAATTCAATATACCCTCTGGAAACGGGTATATATATATATATATTCAAAAAATCAAAAAAGTTATGTATGAATTTGATCATAAAAACCTTCCTAAATTTTAAATTTAATTGAAATCGGTTTGTTTGTTAGGGAGAAATTTTGATGTTAAAAAATCGGTTCTATAGGGGGTACCGTTCTAAGATAAATCTCGCAAAATCCATTCTTACCAAAAGATAGGCTGTTTTCTCCAAATCGTTAAGGCCGTTTTTAGTAAAATTATGTTTTAACAAACCATTATATGACAATTCATAAAGTGCCTTATATATAGTATAGTACCATAATCCCAATTAAAAATCGTGTTTGGTCGATTTTCGGCTAAAATGGGCTGTATTAATTTTATTTATTATATCTAGCTACCATTCAGAAAGGTACACACTGATTGGTGTATGGAAAAAATATATCTGGGTATTATAGAGCACGAAATCACAGAGACCGTCGATACTTAAAGAATAATAAGAGATTTTGCCCTGATGAAAAGTAGGAAAATAACATTTTAAAGAAGTTTTCTGTAAATCAATATAAAAAAGTTTCTTGTAAATAAAAAAAAATTAATCACATATGTACCTACCTATATAACTTGTTTCCCTTTGACTAAAAACTAAATTAAATGCTTTCATCCTCTCATTTAAAAGTTTTTTTTTTTAAACAAATTTTAGTTATGAAATTATTTATTTATTTATTAATAAATTTTATTCATTTTGTGAGACTGTCAAACATGACAAGATTATGTGGTGAGTTTAATTTTGTGGTACAATTTATCTCATCTGTGAAACATGAAAAAGACTTAAAACTTAGCTGAGGTTGCAAGAGCGCTTCTCTTAATATTTCGCAATGTTGAATATTACGAGTATTAAAACTGTCCATATTATTCTTTTATTTTTAATATTTTTATATATATCACTGAAATGAAACTATTTAAAAAAATTTGTTTGACGTTTGCCAAAGTTCGTAGTGAGATAGAGGAGGGGTGTGTTTGCAGTAATTGTGGTAGCTTTGGGAAAACTAAAAAAAAATAGTTTATGAATCTGTGACAATAAATTCAAGTTTTTGGTACGACAAAATAGGTTTAGCAAAAGATGTGTAAAAGTTAACGCTGTATCTTAAGTGACAAGATGATTTAACAAATAAATAGTGAAAATATTTGGAGCTTTGATCATCATCACAACATTGAGAATAATATTCAATTTAACTTAACTTCAAAACAGCTTAAGTTGACTGATGCCATCATACTTTGAAGCGTTGTGTTAAAAGATAAATGTCATTGAAAGTTAGGAAAGCATTGAAACAAATATGACAAAACTTGTTTTAATAAATTTATAGTGATTTTTTTTTTGCAGATCTTTTCCACATAACGACCAGAATATTTCAATAGAAACGGCTTCTGTTGAAACATACTGGATCGTCGCGTTGAAAGACGCATCAAGAGTAATAATATTAAATCCGTAAAACCTATAACAAAGCTGCGTTCTGCTTCAATTTTCAAATGGTATTCGTAAAACCAAAACCTTATATTTTTCAATATTGCTGTCAAGCGTTGTGTTTCAACGCGAAGGCAGAGAATAGTATTGACTGTCAAATTTTTTCTTGGATTCTACAAATACACCTCGAAACGAAGTAGGTTTGTTAACACAGCGTTTTTTCCATCATTTTGAGAGAGGATTTCGATCTTATAGTTCAGTTGCTCCCAACTTCACACCTGACTCCACTAAATATTCTATCTGTGTTGAAACTTGCCATTTGATTTGCATGCAAACACTAATACAGATATGTATTTAGTGGAGTTTTTCAGCTGTTTTCAGCTTGTAGGCAATTCGAACAAATTCCTCTCAGTTGACTGTCTAGTATAGGTATATGTCTAGTATATATATATTCACCGATAGTAAATTTTGAGAGAGGATTAGGCTCCGCCATTTTAGGGGCGAAGAGGTTGACTGTCTAGTATAGGTAGTCTATGATCCAGGAGTTTTTAGGCCTGCCATTTCGTTTACGACTTCGACAAGTACGTGCTACCATGATTATTTTTTGATCTTTCCTTAACGACACCATAAATACGCACCTAGCAGTACCTTGACTTCAGATCACGTGTCGTAATACACATTTACTTACAATTCATGCAAATTTTTTTATATTCACAATTCTGAAAGTCACGTTGTTGCAAATGCAATCATATTCCGCTGTCACGTCGGTTCTGTCTGTCATTCGTATATCCCATAAGACACCGATATGCGTAAAGGAAACTTTACACATTCTACAATCAATAATAAGTCTTTTTTTCTGTAAAATGAAAGAATATTGACTGGCATATTCTTTATGTTTTTAGGCGTTTGACATTTACAAGGTAGATAGATTTGACTTCTTTATTATGGTCACACTCGATGTCAAGTGATTTCAGTTTATGAAAAAATACTTTTCTAGGAATTGCTTTCCCATAAAGTCAGGTTCTCCAGTGTCAATGCGTCTACGCCCGCATAGTACATAAAAATGTACACTCTTTTCTCATATTTGCAAAGAACAAATCTTAATTGCAAAGCCTTTTTAAATTGCCATTTTAACATCCGAATTTCCCAGCGGGCACTATATTATCCAACAAGAACACGTTCTCCGAAATCACCAAAGCAATCAGAGCAAAGTAAATTTTTATTTAGAATTTTCGTATAAAAAAAAACATTCTAACTACTAACCTTTTTTAAAGGTCTCTCTTTTATCGCCGCCACCCCATGCATACCAATCAGGAGGCTATGGGATGATATAAAATTCATATTACTTCCAACCGAAATCACTTCCAATGCCTTCAAAACCAATTCGAGAAGGAAGAAAAGGCGAGGGCGAACATTAACAAAAATGTCTTTATTTAACCCTCCGCTCGCTATTGGCACACCGAGAGTTTTCCAACGCCATTTTGGTTTGCAGTCCTCCGTCTCTGACTTAGCGACTTAATTTCCCGTTGAGTCATTTATGTCGAGGCCATTTCATCCATCAAAAATTAATAAGAAGACAAATTTGTTGGAGTATTTCCCGTCAGCCTCCTCTTTCATTTGCAACATCTAACGAAAAACTTTTTTTTTTCATTACAGGATGAATCTCATTGTGGCCGTTAGCATTTTTTTGGTGACCATTTTGGCATTCCAGACGACAGTGATTGATGGCGTCAAAAGCTTAGCAGAGTACAAACAACACGCCTTGCTCAAGGAACACTTGGCTGGCGATGTCCTCATTCGCATTGGACGTGGAGCGAAATCTTCTAATCAAGGACCGGACGGGGGTGTCGGTAAGCGAGGGAAAAATAGTAAAAAACTTAACAAAAGCACGCACTTAGAAAACCCAAACGCACCAGTTACATCTGCACAAAGCACACCTTTTTCGAATGCAAATAGCCAAGAAGAAGCACAGCCGTCACAACCAGACCAAAACCATCAGCAAACATCTGCATCCTCATCTACACACCAACATAATAAGCCAAAACAAAGGCAAATGCTGAAGTCACAGCAGCATCAGTCGCACAACAAACGCGGTGGTAGTGGCAACGGCAAAGCAGTGGCGGAGAAAAAGACCGAGGAACAGAAACGTAAGTAGTGGGCGTTGTCAGTAGGTGGCCCAAGGACTAAAAGGTTTTTGATGTTTTCAAAATTAATTTATTATTTCTTTAGAATATTGCTTTGTCTGCGATTATTTTTTTTATTATTCGTAATTCTTATTTTTGATCTCAAATACCAAGACCAATACCACTGAAAACATGTACGCATTGAAATTAAGTATCCTTTCTTTGGTTAATTCAATTTCAACTTTAGCACTTAGCACACAGCTCATTGTACATTATATACATTATGCATTTGTATGTATTGCTTAAATTAGCTCGCCTCGAAGAGCATTGCATTGATTTTGAAAATCATATAAAGTAAACGTAACAAAACTGACAGCTGTAATTTTGCGTTCGTATTTTATCGGTGCAAGGACATAAGTCCCTGTTTCTGCGTTAAGTAAAACAAAAAAGTTAAGCTTAAACAGATAAGATAAGCTTAACCAGATAATTTAAAGTCTACTGGAACACACGCCGCCCTGACCCGCATGTTAGGCTGAAGGCCGTACGGTATATGAGTCGATGAGATGTCCTTAGTTTGCGGAATACCCAAGAGGGTCCATTATAGATGCATGTCCCTGCTAATATTATATCTGCGAGTTGTATGCACTGATGTACATTACAATATTCAAAAGGGTATTTTGTTTTAGATTTAAATACGTATTGCCTAAAACACAATTTTGGAGATTCGCACAGTGTGCAATTTTGGAAATCTAGGTGGGCAAAACTATTGCGCGTGCAATATTAATCATAAGCTTTTTTTATGGTTATACCTTAAAGTAAATGTAAACGCAATTTTGTTCTCGTTATACAACAAGTAAATGTATATACACGACTCAAGAGTGAGTGTGAATTGTTTTTTGCATTCCAAATGCTTGTTCAATTCGAAGAAAAAACACAAGCAATTATTTTTTACCCCTGGATATGGCTACGATTGGAAATCAATACAAAACATTAATATACACTGGCGATTACAAGGATAAGACCTTACATTTTGTAATCGATTTTCAATCTTTATACCTGTTGGAAATTGTATACCCAGAACCTTTTACTACCTGGGAACAAGTGCATATTTTCCCAACAGTAAGTCATAAAATTAAGGGGTAAATTAGAAACGAGCGCTGGAATTTCCCAAGATCAAACAATGAACTACTTGAAAAGCGTATAAAAAGATGCGCCACTAGGATGAGGCCATTGCCAATATTTCGTTGCAGGAGTTCAAATCAGCGATTTTTTTTCAAAGTTTTGTTAAGAATATTTAAAAAAAAACCGTTGAAAAGAACTGTTTTTATTTAGTTAAAAAAATAGGTTCCGGAAAGACTGACAGCGACAGAAAGAGGGGAAATAGATGCTTTCAAGGAGTTAGGACTCCCAGTCCGAGAAATTGCAAGGATGCTAAAAAGAAGTAAGCAGGTTTCCTTTGAATTGTTTGAATGAACAACCGTATCTTGTAATTGGTACTACGTGAAGTGGACAGCTGGAGTTACAGCGCTGTTTTACGGTTCGCCACAACCGATCATCAGACTCCTTATTTCTGTGGGGCTGATCTATTTTCCATTCATTGTTTCCGAAAAACCTTTTTCCACCACTGGGACTCGAACCTAGACCAGCGTCTTCTCACCAAATTAATTTTGAATTATTCGTGGACGCATTTTCTAGAATATGGACAAAAAAAGGACCTCATTCTTTTGTAAGGACTCATTTCATCTTATATTAGCCGGTTTAAAAAAGCATAAAGCGTCTGTTCGAAACTGAAAATTAAATAAAATATTGGGGTTTTTATAACAACAAATACTGTTTATCACAATATTGTTAAACACAGAAAATAAGATCCTTTTTTCTTTAACCCTAGAAAGATGATCTTAATTTTTATAGTACTGAAAAGATAGACATGCGACTGCGTGGCGCACAATTAAAAAGCGTTTTTTTTACAAAATTAAGTAAATATTTTTGTTTTATTGCTTCATTTTGTTGTTACATTATTACCAATTACGTAATACTTAAACATATATTATTAATTTTTCTTTTTTTAAAAGTAAAGTATAAAATTAGAGATTTTTCGTATTTAAGTATCAGTTATTAATAATAGGTGACATTTATATTATATTGTCATTGGGATTTTTCGTCTTACTAACTGATGAATTACAATATAAAACAATCAAAGCAAAACATAGACGTCCCCATTTGTCGAGAACTGGTGTTTTTCAACTGTTCAGGAATTTCCCGTATGTGTGACCTTACCGTTGCCACAATTGTCAATTTTTAGGGTACAAGCAGCAAACCAACGACCATACCACGTCGAGTAATTTAACGACGTTGGGCGCGGTTAGTACGTAGATGGGGGACCGTTTGAAAACAACCGCGTGTCGTTGGCCAGTCCCATCTACAGAGTTGAGGTAGATAATATACGTGGTATCACAATGGACCTAAATTGCTCTAAGTGTGTCGGCTTCTGCCGACAGCCACATAAACCTAACCTAACCTAGGGTACAAGCAGCAATGATTTTGCGACAGGGATACCGTGAACAATCTAATCTAATCTACCGTGAACAATTGTCACACTTTATAGTGCGGATTGTGCCATGAAGTGGTCGTGATAGCTCCTTCCAGTAGTATTTTCCTTGCGGCAAACCATTTGTGTTTGTTGCTCTTTCAATGAATGGCGAAGCATTCAGCATATAACAGTTCCACGGCCGCACATCATTGGCATTTTTATTCCATACTTACTCGGTTTGTTAGGTATGTAGATTCGGAATGATCATCTACCTCGGAATCCAAGAAATTGTTCATCAATAGTAACATTGCTTCCAGGAAAGTTATTTATTTATTTATTTATTTACATATTTCGTCTTACAAGTTTATATCTTATTTAAGACTACTTCTAATACTAATACAGAAATTCATATTTTATATATTTAATGATAGATTACAGAGCATTAATAATAGCAATTTTACAAAACGTTCTACTCATATTGAAATCAATTGAATTTTTATATAAATTATAATTGACACAAGCTTTAGTAATGGGATCATTCAGACCATAATTCGTTCTGTGCCGGGAAACATAAAAAAAATACAGTTCTCTAGTCCGAAGAATGCGATAAGGAGTGTATATATTAAACATTGATAATAAAAGGGAACAATCAATATGAGCGGTAATTACATCATGTGCAAAAATGACTGAGTAATATGTCCTTCTTTTAGCAAGGGTTTTCAAACTCATAAGCGCACATCTTGCTTCATACGGAGGAGTATCATTATTCCAGTATATTTTTCTGAGAGCAAATTTTGTGAATCGTTTTTGAATTTTTTCAATCCGAACTTCAGCGTTGCGGTAGTATGGACTCCAAACAACGCAACCATATTCCAATATAGAACGAATCAATGAATTATAAAGGGATTTAAGTGTGTAGGGATCATTAAAGTCTTTAGAATTCCGACACAGAAAACCCAGCATACAATTAGCCTTGCTTATGATCTAATCAATGTGTAACGCAAAATGTAATTCCGGATCAAAGATAACACCTAGATCTTTTTGATCAGTTACTCTTTTAATTAATTTACCTTGTATACTGTAATCAAAGATTATCGAAGATTTTATTCTATTGAAAGTCATAACAGAGCATTTTTTAATATTAAAATATAACCCATTCAAAGTACACCAGTAATTAACTTGGTTAAGATCTGTTTGCAATTTAATCGCATCAGAAATCGAGTTTACAGATTTAAATATTTTTAAATCATCAGCATATAAAAGGGAATTAGATTCAGATATAAAAGATGGTAAGTCATTTATAAAAAGAAGAAAGAGGAGCGGACCAATATGGCTTCCCTGAGGGACACCAGAGAGGTTTAAAATTTCATTAGACAGAGCGGATCCTATCTTCACATACTGTTTTCGATTTTGCAGATAACTGCCGATCCAATTTAAAACATTAGAATGGAATCCAAACATTTCAAGTTTCTTTAATAAAACATTGTGTTGGACCCTGTCAAAAGCCTTCGAGAAATCTGTATAAATACAATCAACCTGAAGACGATTTTCAATTTTATGAAGACAATAATTTGTGAAGATAACTAAGTTGGTATTAGTTGATCTACCAGTCACGAAACCATGCTGGTTTTGCGAGATTTGATTACACACAGCGGCATATATCCGTTTCTTGACAACAGCTTCAAATATTTTCGGAATTAGTTGCAATTTAGCTATAGGTCTGTAATTGTCATTTAATCTTTTAGATCCAGATTTATGAATTGGGGTAATAAAAGAATGCTTCCAGCAATCAAGAAATTTACCTGACATCAGAGACTTGTTAAAAATAATCTTAAGCGGTTGAACTAAACTACATTTGCATGCTTTAAAAAACAAAGGGGGGAAATTATCGAGCGCGATACTCGTACTCGAATCAAGCGATGATAATTCTAGAAGAATATCATCTTCGGTCAAAGAAATAGAACCTATGTCAGTAATTCGTTCACAATTAGGTAATGAATTGCAATCAATGACGTCATTCACGAAATTTGATTGGAAAAATGATGCAAACATGTTACATATTTCATCAAGATTGTCACTATTGACTCCGTTATACGTCATAATAGAAGGTATATATATATAGATTTTCGCTTAGTGTTTATGAATGACCAAAAAGCTTTAGAATCGCGTTTAATATAGGTTTCCATTGATGAAACGTATTGTTTATAAAAAAAATTCTTTAAAAATTCATATTCTTTTCGCAAACGTAAGAATTCATTACGCGCATCTAAATTTAATTTACTCAACTTATAGGCTTTACTCATAACATTCTTCAATCTAGATAAACTGTTGTTATACCAACGAGGCTTATTAGAACGAAATATTCGTTTAGTCGGCACAAACGTAGAAATCGTATAATCAATTATTTTTCTAAATTCTGTAAAAGCAGTATTTAAATTAACAGAGTGGAGAATGCTTTGCCAGTTTATGGAGCTTAAAAAATTATTTATAGCATTATAATCTGCTTTAGCAAAATCCAACCTGTCACTTTTTAAACCCACAGACAATGACTTTAAAACCGACAAGTTGAATGAAACTTCCAACGCATCATGGAAAATACTATTATTCAGTAAATTAAAATCAGCTAGGCTTACAGAAGCTTCGATTTCTTCGTTTATAAAAATTAAATCTAATACATTACCAATAGCGTTGCAAAATCCATTCAATTGGCGGAAATTCGTAGCAAGCATTGTGTCAATTACTTCAATTTCCTTCTCTTTTGAGACATTAAATGGAAGAACACATTTGTCATCTTCAGAATAAAGCCAAGCAACATCAGTTAAATTAAAATCACCTAATACAATTGCATATGATGAGCTATCTAAGCAATTAACAATATTAATTATATTTTTAATATGAGCTTTGTAAATTCCTTTATCTGCATTCGGAGGAATATAAGAAACGAAAAAATATAAATGAATTAAGTCTGCATTTGCAGACAAATAAAAATCCACCCGCACACAAATTTGTTCAATCAGACCAGACGAATCAGATATTGGAATTTCCATACTCTTGTAATATTTTCGAACAGCAAATAATACACCACCACCTCTATCAAAGCCGGTTTGAATAGAACATCTATCATTTCGGTACACCTCAAAGTCATTGACGTCGTTGTTATCAGTAAACAATTCGATGGACTTGATTTTCCCATGCAACCACGTCTCTGTCAATGCGATAATGTCATACGAACAATCAGCAACGGCGAAGAAGAATTTAGCGATTTTGGTTCTCATTCCACCCACATTTTGGTAGTATAGAGAGAGAGAGCGAACAACACAAGGCAACGGATTATTGTTAGCAGCAGCGGTATCAGCAACAGCATGTATTACGCGAGTACGTTTAGATTTGGAATGCGCATTTCGTTTTTTGGAAGAAATTTGAATAAGCGTACTCGAATACCATTGAGCCACATATTTGAATTAAGAAATATGTCAATCAAATCTTCCGGCACGCCGAGTTTAAAGTTGATATGATTAAGTGCATTGTCATCGATACCTTCTTTAATCAGCTTGTGGCATTTCAGTTTAGACATGTCTACATTAAACGCAGATGAAACGTATTTAAGTATAGACTGACATGTCGTAGCAGGTTTGAATGACGATAAATGCAACCATTTGAGTTGAGTAACGATCTCCAGTTCTAAGCCTGTTGTAGAGTTGTTGTTGTTAGTTCCAACGATTGCTCTATCACGCTTATTAGAATGTTTTGGTTTTATTGTTTGCCAAACATTTGGAATATTTCCTAATAAAGCGGATGAGGGTATATTATTTTTGTATTGAGCTATAAACAAATCCCAAACCTTTCGAGCAGGAATAAATGGATCTGACGACGAGGAGGGCGTAGAGTCTTGTCATCCATTCTTAGACACCTGATATTTTGTTGATATCTCCACATTTATCCACTCGCTCTTGAATGGTATCATCCGTGATAAATAACTCAAAACATAAAAGTGCTTCCAAAATATTTCAACACATTCGAGTAGGACCTCTATTAGAGCGAATTATATTGATCGCAGATGTTGTTCCATGACTTTGGCCTTTAGCAGTAGCCCAAACGTGTCTATTCTCACCTCTGATTACTCTTTCGGAATAATTATGCGGTGAAAAACACAGTCAATAAAAATCTAGTCAAAAAAAAGATAACTTCGGACAACAAAACAAAGTTATGGTTTAATAATACACTAAAAGAGTTAAAAGCGAAAAAAAATCGAGAAGTACCAAATAGCGAAATTCAGCAATAGTAGAGAGCAATGGCATGAATACAAAATAATAAGAAACCATTTTAAAGTCGAAATAAACAAATCAAAAAATAAGTACGTTGACAATAAAATAAAGCAAGCAAATGGGCAGAAGGAGATGTGGAATCGAATAAAGCAACTAGTTCTAAAACAGCAGAAGGACAAAATTCAAAACGTGTCTTTTGAAGGCGAAATTCATGAAGATGACTTGACCATTGCTAACAAATTCAATGAGTATTTCATAAAAAGTGGAAAAGAAATCGGCAATTCAATTTAATTTTAATTTATTTAATTTAATTTTTTAATTTTGGTGGGGGCATACACCCCCATTTATTCAGCTTAATACAAGCTATTTAGGTCTTAAAAAACTAATTACACTAAGACTTACAGCTAGGGCTTAAAAACTACTTAAAACTAAATTAGGTGGATGGTGAGGGATGGAGGAGGGTAGATTTGAGGGAGGAAGTGCAGTGATTAAAATCAAAGAGGAGGTGGTTAGAATTGACCTTCTGCAACATACGGGATATCGGCTCGTTCAAGCCGTACAACGTGCGACGGGTGGGAAGATAGAAAAGAGGAGGGGATCTTAAATTCCGAGGGTTAGTGTTAAAGGCAATGTAGTTCAAAAGATAGGAACAATCAACGGAGCCAGTGAGAAGACGATGTATAAACAGAATGTCAGCCACATCTCTTCTTTTTTCAAGGGTCTGAAGGTTTATTAAATTAAGGCGTTCGTGATATGGTGGAAGGATAAGGTGATTATTCCACGGGAGCCCACGAAGAGCAAAACGGAGAAATCGACGTTGAATGCTTTCGATTCTTGTAATGTGGACCTGGTAGTATGGTGCCCACACTTGGCTAGCGTACTCTAGGAGTGGGCGGACGTAGGTAATGTAAAGGGATTTTGTCACGTAGGGATTGGTAAATTCTTTAGACCACCGTTTGACGAAACCAAGGGCTGAGTTAGCTTTATTGATTATCTCGTCAATATGTGACCGAAAGTTAAGCTCTCTGTCACACAAAACGCCTAGGTCGCGAATGGTTAGAACGGTAACAATGGGTTGGTTGTTCAAATAGTAACATCTGGGGGGAGACTGAATCCGTTTACGTGAAAAAGTAAGAGATTCACATTTAGCAATATTCAGCTCCATAAAGTTTTTTTGACACCAGACCGAAAAACTATTGAGGTCTTGTTGAAGAAAATCAGAGTCGTGTGGAGAAGAAATGATTTTAAAGAATTTAGCGTCATCGGCATAGAGGGAGATGGAGGAGAAGTTGATGACGTTGTCAATATCATTTATAGCCAGAATAAAAATCAAAGGTCCAAGGTGGCTACCTTGTGGAACACCAGAGGTGGCTTTAAAAGGCAAAGAGAGAACAGAACGAAAACGAACATTATAAGATCGGTTCTCAAGGTAAGAAGAAAACCAATTCAATAGTGGGGGATCGAAGCCAAGGAAGGAGAGTTTGAAAAGAATCAAACGATGAGATATTTTGTCAAACGCCTTACTGAAGTCAGTAGCGATTAAATCCACTTCATTGCCACTTTCTAAAGCAGAAAGTGTAACGGAGACAAAGTCAACAAGGTTGGTGGTTGTGGATCTACCTTTAAGGAAACCGTGCTGAAGGGGGGAGATAAGAGACTTGCACTGAAAGGATAATGAATCGTACATCATACTTTCGAAAACCTTGGGTAAATGCGACAGCTTGGCAATAGGTCGATAGTTAGATACGTCATTCTTTGGCCCTTTTTTGTGAACAGGTGAAATGAAGGACGTTTTCCAGATTTTAGGAAATTTCCCAAGAGATAAGGAATGTTTAAAGAGATTGGCAATAAAAGGTGAAAGAATCGCAGAACACTTTTTGAGAAGAATGGCTGGAAGGCCGTCTGGGCCGGGTACAAATTCATCATTGAGATGAAGAAGTCTGTCGCACACCGTGGAATGGTCAAAGGTGGGTAAAATGAATGGGCCAACGGTATAGTTTTTCAGATAACTGAAGTAGGAGTGATCCGGTTCAGTCAATCGAGAACACCGAATATGTTAACTGTATAGAGCCATCAGAAATTCAAATTCCATCAAATAACAATAGACGAACTTAAAACAATGTGCAGAAAACTAAATAACAAAGCGGATTTCGAAAAAATAAGTCCGCGAATATTTACGGATAACTGGAGTACTCTAGGCCAAACAATACTTAAGCTAGTCAACGAATCGCTTCTATCAGGAGCGTTTCCGATCCCTTGGAAAGATTCTATGGTGACACCTGTAGAAAAAGTGGCAAAAACCAATACGAGTGAAGAGTTTCGACCAATAAATACATTTAGCACAATTGAGAAAGTTGTCGAGACGGTGGTTAAACAACAACTGATGGAATACGTTGAGAGGAACAATATTCTCTCAATATATCAATCGGGGTTCAGAAAGAATTATATTATTATATTTATTATATGTGGCTCAACGTTAAGCAGAGGTTGGAGCTGAATACGCTTTTGACTGTTTTCAAAATAAAATATGGTGACGCGCCAAGATATTTACTAAATGAGGTCAGACATGTTAATGAGGTGCAACCGTACCAACTTCGAAATGCGAATGACTTTAGACTGAGAAGGCAGAACTCATTGGGCGCCCAAAGTACGATCATCTATAAGCGATTTCAACTATTTAACAAACTACCAAATGACATTAAATATGATAACAATTTTAGATCATTTAAAAGAAAATGTATTGAATTTGTGAAAAGAAATACTTAAAAATATGTAACTGCAATAAGACTGAATTGCATATGCTCAACATTTAATTGACGACAACCACAATTACAATAGCCTTGACTCAAATCTAATACCACTACATATAAAACAAAAAGGGAAACAACTCGACGCAGCAGAAGAGTTCGAGATATATAAAGCACACAAAACAGAGTGAGACAAATTACTAAACGACAAATTAACACTAAAAGTAAACCACCTATTTAACACAGCCATTAACAATGCAAGACAAAAAGAGACAACCATAAATAACATTAATAGCCCCACACCAGAACAACAAGTGGCCTCACGCACATTAGTACTCGCCCGAAGATGAAGCTGAAGCTTTGAAACCCGTCGCGAGCGGAAGAAAAATTGAAAAAAAGAAAAAAAAGTTGTGACATTACAAAGAAAAATAAATAAAGAGAAACATTATAAACAAATAAAGTTAATCTTTTATTCAAAAAATAACACACAACCGGAGACGAACATAAAAAAATAAAAATTGAAAAGTTTATAATTTATAATTTGTAAGTTTTATAAAGTATTAAAATTACTAATAAAGAATTATACAAACTTCATCTACCTACTCGTCGTCAGTTTCACTTTGAACATCATCTTTACTTATATGATCCCCAATCTCGCTGTCACTGCCATCGTTTGTTCGTCTAGTTGATTCAAAAAAGAAACAATTTATCCGTCTTCCAACACTCTTCTAGACGCCATGATGTTAAAACGTTCCCAAAACCCATTCAATTTAAAATAACAGCTATCTTCTTTCATATTTAGTACATGAGAAGAATATATGTTAAAAGTAACAACAAAAAAATATTGCAAAAAATTGCATTAAAGTTACACAGAAGATAAACATGCGCCTTTCGAGGGCAACCGCAATACCATAACTGAAAAACGGCGGTACTTACCGAACCGGAACGCCCGCCTCTCGCAAATGGTATCGAAGACTGAGTTGTCTTAATAAAACAAGTTTGTTCGAGCGTCGGTTAAAAGAAGATAGAATATGTATATTGAGGCTCACAATGGCCTCAGGTATACATTCTACCGTTCAAATAGTTTGCAATGCTTGGACAAAAGCTGATGTGGTTGTTTGCTGCATCTGTATAACGAATAGAAATTTTGATAAAGCATCAATGCATACTAACCACATTTTCCCCAGGAACGGTCCCGCGAAATTCACGTGAACTCGCTGACAAGGTTTTTCAGGATTTTGACATGAACTAAATTCTTTCGGAGGTGGGGCACCCAGCGCTGCCACTTTGCTACGATCGTAGCAAAACTGCTACGCGATTTCCAATTTGCTACGCTGCTACGCACTCTCCCTAAAAACGTCTATTTTGCTACTTGTTTTTAAAGCACGAAATGTAAACATAAATCTTGATATTTTTCTTGAAAAAAAAAATAAACGAAAGTATATTCAATCTTTACTCACTTTCCCACACCAACTTATATTCTTTTCTAGCATACCCAACAAGTACCCATTTCTTCGGATGTGTTAGTATTTGAATTTGACTGGAATCTGGAATCGGTCTGGAATCTTTTTCAGATTTGAGCTTGACAAAGAACTCATTTAAAATAGAGACAGTAGATAAAATAATGGCCGCAAAATGTTTGGTTTCAAAAAGAAACGAAATATGGGTGTCGAATGTTTAATTTTTTTTAAAAGGTACTTAACCTAATTTTTGAACTCAAAAAAAACTGAATTAATCTAACAGACTTGCCGGAATTTCTATATGATATTAATTCTGCTATTGGCACAAACTTCCTACATTTATAATTTTGTGATATGAACTATTTTTTTTTCTAAGGCAATGCATGCAAAGCATTTTTTTGTTTGTTTGTTTATAGTTTTGTAAAATATATAGTTTACCAACTATACTTGTACTAGTCCTTAAAAACATATTTACTTTGAATAAAGAATTAAGTTTGTTTTTGTTTGTTTTCGAAAAAATATGATATTTTGGACTTTTGAGTTTTGCTACGCAAATTAAGTTTTGCTGCACAAATTTGCTACGCAATTTTTTTCCCTTGTGGCAGCACTGGGGCACCGTTCAGAATATTGTCAAGTATGTTGACTAAAGTACAAATCTGTCACTCAATGCGAGCGCAACCTCAACGAACTTAAAAAATACATTAACTTATTAAAAAATTAGAATAAGCTGTCTTTTTCGGCGAACCCCACAGGCGGACCAGTAGGGATGCAGTTAAGTGGGAGGCTTATGATCCCTTTATTCCTCACAGCCTCACCGTCATTAAGGAAGAAGAAGAGCTGTGCCTTTTTCACTAAAACAGTTCCTCCGGAGCAAAAAATTGACGTTAACAAAATCAAATCCCATAAAGCTGACTTCGCAAAATATCCATAATAAAGTTGAAATGTCACATCTTCCCTTCCATGCCCTTTTCCCCGACTTTTAGCTTAATTCATATTTTCAATTGTCAACGATCGATAAATCTTCTTCTCGGGATTACTTTTGTTCACGTCCTTAACAGATTTCGTTGTAACTTTGACATTATTTTTCTCCATTCACACCCCGCTACAACTCCACTGTAATTTATCCTCAGAGCCTTATAAAGAAGAAAAATACGAAAGTTGATTACAATCATTTCGTTTTGGAAAATGTCAACGTGACGCGTCCCTTAACACCAGAAAGGCTGCGAGTTCATCTCCGAACAGCTTCTGCTGGGACTCACTATGAATGACATATTTCTATTTGAGAAGTGCGCTCTGGCCCCCCCAGATGATGAGTCCCAAATATTATTTTTTACTCAAAAATGCATTTCATTCAAAATTAATTTATTACGAACCAAACTGCGATGTGCAAAAAGAACGGGATTAAAACCAACGTTTCAAAAGGTAAAAATTCCATCCATCCAACAACGTGACATGGCACCAAGGCCTTTTTGCCTTTCTCTCTTTTCTTGATTGTTCAATTGTCCCCAACAGGCACCGGACACATAATAATACAAAATGTAATTTAATAGTAATGAAAGTCGTCTCCGCTGCCACCACCGCAAATTGCTCGTTCGTAACCTAACAAATTTTTAACGGCTTGCTTGGGATGTCCCGGTTTTAAAGTCCCACCAATGTTTTGTTGCTTGCACAGTCCGATATTAGTTTTTGTCGTCGCGTAATTAACCGTTCTGTCAGTGATTCGAGAAGGAAAATATTTGGATATTTTCTGTTGTGCTGTTTTTTATGTATGAGCCTGATTTAAAGCGTGACGGACACTATTTGATGACGAAGGACACATTTTATCCTCTGTGGCCGTGAGTGTAATGACTTCACTATAAATAACGGGTAATTCCATTGTTGCAGTGAATAAGCTGTATAAATGGGATGAGTCATGGGACAGTAGACATATGTTGGGCTTCATTCATGGATGGTGACTGTCGACGGATATTTATACGAGACTGGAAGTTTTTACAATATGGGGCCCTACTATAATCAAATGTCGACTTTTAATTAGTGGTAAAGTTAAGATTTAGTACCGAGTAAACAATTTTACCTCTCTATGACCCACTTTCTTTCAATTCTATTACAATATTCCCATTAAAGTTATTGTTACATCATAGTACAACCGCGAGAACAGAAAAATAACCTATAATGCCAGTGGCGGATCTACGGGGGGTCATTGGGTCCGGACCCCCCCCCCCAGGAGGTCCTAACCGACCTGCATATGAAATGCTGGTATTCTGTCGCCAAAAATTTGCATATTCTATTTTACGATTCGAAAATCCAAAAAAGATTGTAATGTGCAAATAAATGATTTCTCGTATTGTGTGATGCATAATATTATTATTCAATTCATGTTAGCTACTATAACATATTAGCTATAGTGCGAAATCTAGAGAAAATCTCAATCGATTTGAAAATTCGGCGGTTTTTTGAAGAATTCTTGCAGAATTTCGTCTTCCGTTAGTCCAATTTCAGGATGGATACTCAAAGAAGCGAGTCCATTCAGGCACTCCAGTCCCATTGTACTTCTAATACAGTTTTTTATTCTTCTTAGGGTCGGAAATGATCGTTCTGGAGTTGCTGTTGTTACGGTTAACACTGCCAATACTCGTAAGATCGTGTTTACGTTTTTGAAACATTTTTCATTGATAACCGTTATTTTTTAGGTTATCAATGAAAAATGTAACCATTGAAAGTTAAGTATTCGATGGGTTATAGAAACTGATTCTGGAAGTAAAAATTCCGATCTGAAGTTACTCACTGATAGTGCATCGAGCGCATTTTGAATATCTTGATCGGAGATCCGTTGCCTAAACATTCTGATCTCTGAGATGAAATTCCTTTCTGAACGGTCCAATATTTCGTCAACGTAAAGATCTGCGCATTTTTCATCATCAAATTCCTGCTTTTAAGGAAATAGTTGGCTTTGGAGATGAAAAATGTAAGTATCAAGGAATGGAATGTAGAAGGCAATTCTGTAATAATCTTCGACACTTTGTGTTTCAACGTTGCAACGGTTTTTCTGTTGACTGCAACGACGAGGCAATTTCATATTAATTTCGTATTCGGAACAGATTTCAGCAACATTGTCGTAAATGATACGAAAATTTAAATCAACGTTTTCCCGCTTTTCCTTGATATCATTTGTAGCATCCTCAGCTAACTTTGTGGCTTCTCCTAGATCTTGATTTTTCGTCTGCAATTCCCGACTCAGAGGCAAGACGATAGAATTGATCGATTCCATTATATGACAGGAGATTTGAAATTCGATTGTCAAAATCGCGGTCAAAAGCTGAGAAGCCTTTTGTGAAGTCTCTTGATCCTTACACTTTTTTATTTCTTCCAAAGCTTCTATAACGGCCGGTTGAAGTTCGAGGTAAGTTGAAACTGCTTAATGAGACTGAATGGTCTGAATGACAGATATATACTGTCACAGCTTAAGCAGTTCGGGGAAAATCTTACGCCGCGGTACTGCCATCGCAGTATTGTTGGCGCCCTATTTAAAATGTCGAACACGTGAGATATGTACGATTCAGAAAACGACATTTCTCGAATGTGAATATATATCAATATTATTGATTTTACGTATTTGTGACTACAACGCATAATACGTATATGCTTTGATTTTGTATACCTTTTATTAGTTCGCATATATACACCTGTGTATCAAAACATTATCGACACTGTGTCGCGAAGAAGATGTCCCGAATTAAAATTGTTTGTAGTGGTAACCGTGTGTCCACGCAAGCGGCACTATCGTAGTTTCATGCAAAATGTAAAAGAAGAATGAGAAAATGAGGTTAAGTTAGGTCATGACAGCATAAATTGTGTGGACCCCCCCTCGCCGAGATCCTAGATCCGCCACTGGATAATGCATATGTCAAATTTATTGTTCTATACCTAGGTAGAGGGTCTTTCATTAGCGACAAACTTTCAGTGTGAATGCACCCTTAAACCGATTACCGAACTGTCAATGTCTAAATATTCAGTAAAATCAACATTTCATCATGGTAAAGTACACGAAGCCGAAGGAACAACGTTTACAAGTTATTAAAATTTGCTACCGACATTCCGAGTCGGTGTTCGCAACTTAAGAGCGTTAACGCCAATTTTCGGCCGTAATTCTCGCTAGAATTTCAATCACGTACTTCTATGGGCTCGAAACAATCAAGTTTAACAATTTTTAAAATCCGCCCACTGACACGCCCACAATTTCAAAAATGTATCGAAAAAATTAATAAATATATTGTCTTTAGAGCCCCAAAATTCTCGGGAGTTAAAATTTTTAAAATCCGCCCACAATTAAATAAATCAGTTTTCACGGAAAGTCGAAGTTTCAGCTAGGATGCTGAAATTTATAATGTATACTCTCTGGGTCCCTTAATGTTCATTTTTAAAATCCGCCCACGACACGTCCACAATTTAAAGAAAAAACTTTTTTATCGAAAAATCAAAATTTTAACTAGGAAGCTAAAATTTGAAATACATATTCTGTAGAGGCCCTTAATGCTCCTGTTTAAATATATTTTAAATCCGCGCACTGATACGCCCACTATTAAAAAAAATCCCGTTTTATTGAAGAAATCATTGTAAATAAAAGTTCTATTCTTCGCAAAGTATCTAGATTTCTTTATAAAAAAATGTTTTGCGGGGATCACTTTTAAAGTGTTTTTTTTACAAAAACTTTGTTTTTCGATAACATCTCTTAAATGTTGTATAACAAAATATGTAAAGCGTTCTTAACAATTTACCCATACTTATACTTTTGCCACGTCCACTTTGTGATTGATAGGAATACGAATAGGTTATCCATCACTTCGTCCAAGTGGACTGTAGCTCTTCCGTATGTTGTGCTGGTAGTGAAATGCTTTATTCAAAAACTGTTTTTCTCTTCCAATAATTATAAGCTGAGTTTGCGAAAAATTTCGTTTCAGTTATAAATATAGTGATTTTCATCTCAAGTATGCGCGTAAACAGAGTTTTGTTAACTACTAATCTTGGTTGCCATACAACCATTCTGATTTCTGATCTGTGATATTTTCAATAGTGATGACGTTTATGTTATTTATTTTTACTTATTTATTGAAATTGTGTTTGTGCTGTTACAATATCAAATTAAATTAAATATGTAAAATAATATTTAAATAAAAGAAAACAAAAACCCCTGAGGAAGTTGGCAAAAAACCGACGAAACGTAGGGTGCAAGGATGAATTAAAGCGTTTTAATTGCATCAAAAACAAAAAAGGCCAATCAGCCGAAAAAAAAGGTAAACTAAACTAATCAAAATACCCCAAATCTTTTCTAAGAATCGAGATTTACCACTTACTCTTACAATTGCATATATGTTTTTTCATATCGTAGAAGACTGTAATAAGTAAACAAGTAAACGGATTTGAAGTAAGTAAAGTTAGGGAACACAATGTTACACTCCTGCGGTGCTAAAAATGAAGAAAGTATCTGTCAGCCGTGTATGGCTCTCAATTGCGAAACGAAAATAATTTTGAAATTAAAACTTTGTCTTCGGTGGAATCACTTTAAGACTAATATGCTTTTACCAAAAAAAAAAAAAGTTTATAAAAAGTCGGTAACTTAGCTTAGGAAAGTGCAAAATCATTCGCCGATTAACTTTACCTATCGTAAGCCATCATATAACCATTATGGCTTTGATTCCTTTTTCATTTACTAATGTATTTCTCTTTTTATTTAATTCAATCTAAAAACGAAGATAAATAATACTAAAAAAGGACTTTAAATTAAATCTTCTTCTTCCTCAACGCGAGGCTATGATCAGAATAAAATGGATAATAACCCTCCCAGTGCTCCCAGCTTTCTACGTGTGGGACTCACCGGTTCGAACTTAATTAATATTCGCTTCATAACTGAGGCTTGCCAAATTCTATTGGTGTTGGCTTTTTGGGAAGCAGACGTTTTTAAGACTGTTTTATTTCTTCAGGTTTTGACACGTGCATGCTCCAAGTACTGATTACACTAGTCAACAAAATTTTGTAACAAGAAAGTTGCTTCCTAATTTTGAATTACCCGCCTACCCATAGTTAATCGCCATATTTATTTTGATTCCATCAAGTCTCGTTTTTATGTTACAGCTACTCTCTACAAAACTGAAAAAAAAACCGTTTTTGTTTTATTGTCGCATTCTAAAGTTTTTTTTTTATTTAAAGAGCTTCGTGTGTTTTTCTGTTTTTTTGTGTTAAGCGATTCTTAAATAATGCCAAGAAAGTGTAAAAAAGATCCCGACAAGTTTTGTTACATTTGTGGCGGCATTACTTTTAGAACTCAGTGAAGGAATTTGACACCATTGGTAACTAAGCTATATGAACAGTATTTCGGCTTTGCAATCGGACAACAAGACAAAGTGTGGGTTCCACACATCTGTTGTACTACATGTGTAGATCTTCTTACTGGATGGGCGAGAACATCTCGATCAACGCCTTTTGTAATACCTATGATATGGAATGAACCAACGAACCACTTATCTGATTGTTATTATTGTCTTACTGATACAAAAGGTATTACAATTAAAGCAAAAAGTAAAAGTAAGTATCCTAACCTGCCATCGGCTAAAAGACCGGTCCTTCATAGTGAAGAACTGCATGTACCAGAAGCACCTCAAAGTCCCGATCTGGCCGCTACGCCAGAAACAACCGAAAACGAGGCATTAGATCCTGACTTTGAACAAGCCTCCTCATCTAATGAGCCACATCTACTATCTCGAGGAGATCTCCATGATTTGGTACGTGACTTGAATTTGTCCAAACAACATGCAGAACTTTTCGGCTCTCGATTAAAGGGATGGAATTTATTGCAACCAAAAACAAAAGTATGCTACTTTCGCAATCGAGATGAAGAGCTGAACAATTTGTTTTTAAAAGCTGATCAGCTGGTATTTTGTAATAATGTTCATGGCGTAATGACTGTCTTGGGTATAAGAATATAAAGCAGAAGAGTGGCGTTTATTTATCGATGGTTCAAAACCTTTACACATAAAACTTGGGCTCATGAAAAACTTTGTGAAGGCTATGGATAGAAGTGGTGACGGCTTTTTTTATTTGAAAGAAAAATTTCCAAAGCTAAGTGAGGCAAAAATTAAAGAGGGCATATTTATTGGCCCTCAAATCAGACAATTGATGAAAGATGACATTTTTAAAGAAAAACTTAGTGATATGGAAAAATCAGCCTGGGAATCTTTCATGAAAATAACTGCCAATTTTCTAGGAAATCACCGATCAAGTGACTATAAAAATATCGTCGCGGAGCTGTTATCTACTTATAAGGCTTGGGCGTCAATATGTCGTTGAAAATACATTTTCTTCATTCACATTTAGACTTCTTTCCTGAAAATTTGGGCGTCGTCAGCGATGAACACGGTGAAAGATTCCACCAAGACATTTCTACCATAGAAAGACGATACCAGGGCAGGTGGAGTCCACGTATGCTAGCGGATTACTGTTGGACATTAAAACGAGATACCCCTGAAGCAAAATATAGCAGAAAATCATAAAGCTACATTTATATATATGTTGCAGTACCTATAAGGAAATAACGTCGTTTTGTTGCTAATAACTGAACATTTCTAAAATTCAATAAAGTCAAATTACAAAAAATCTGTTCGTATTGGAATCATTCTAACCTTATTTTTATTATTCTTATAACTGTCCTAAACATAATTAGACAAAAGTTTTCATGTTACACGCAAAAAGTGTTTTTTTGTTGACTAGTGTTATTGTTTGAACTTCTTTTAACTACGCTGGCGATTGCCAGACTGGCCAACCCATGGATTTGCATGCACACTTGCGGGCAATATCAGGGTTTTAAACGGTGCAGGGAAATAACTTCCCGGGCAATAACTTCACCTGGGCAATAACTTCACCTCGAGTGGGCAATGCCTTCACTTTTTTTTGTGAAGTTATTGCCCACTGATGGTGAGCAATAACTTCACCCAAAATTTTGTGAAGTTATTTCCCACCTATAATTTGAGAATTTGTCTATTATAACTAAAGACCCTTGCACCCACTCCAAATCAAACAGTGACCCCAAGCAGGGGGGTGGCAGGGGGGCAGCATGCCCCCCCCCACATATGCATTTCACTGTTTATGGGATTAGTTGCGAAATCGCAAGTAGATTCCATAAACAGTGCAATGCATATGGGGGGGCATGCTGCCCCCCTGCAACCCCCCTGCTTGGGGTCACTGTTTGATTTGGAGTAGGTGCGAGGTACGTTTCTTGAATTATCATAAAATGTTAAGAGAATTTATTTCCCACTAAAAAGTGTAGTTATTGCTCACCATCAGTGGGCATTAAGTTCACAAAAAAAAGTGAAATTATTGCCCACTCGAGGTGAAGTTATTGCCCAGGTGAAGTTATTGCCCGTGAAGTTATTTCCCTGCACCGTTTTAAACGTGTCCCTAGGTTCACATGAATAAATGAATATAATATTATGTAATAAACCGTTTACAAACGAAATTTCAATAAATAATATGAAAGTACCTATCGTGCGTTTAAGTACTAAAATTTCTTTTTTTGATACCGTCGTTTCGTACAACAGGCAAAACTTGCTTTAAAATATCTTTTTTGAGTGTGTGTGCACATTTTCTTTTTAGCGATAAATTTTTGTGATTATTAGTGAGGCCCAAAGTGTACTGTGCGGTACGTAGAAGGTAGCTATGTCCGGGAAGGGCATATTATTTGTTTAACATTATGTTAATTTATGGGGAAAACTGCTTCTTTGCGTAAAATGAAAGAAATGGAGTAGACATAAATAGGTTTCTAAAAATAAACATCTGAAATATCAGACAAGATTGAATAAAAGATGTACAAGTAACTGAGGCAGATTTTACCGTCATTCATGAGATTCCATGTTTAGGATCAAGTATATATGCAAAAACGACAACATTGCGACATTTATTACATTACATAGTAACAAAGGATGACGTGGGAAATTGGCTACGAGCAAAAGTCATCGATCAAAAAGTGATCACCTGGCTGTAATCCTCATTCAAGTCGCGCTTTACAACATCAATCTAAAAACAGGCCATAGCCGACGAAGCAGAAGACCCTATCCAGGAAAAGTTCTATGACCTTGTGGATGGGGCCTGTCGGCTATACGATATGAAAACTGTGCTTGAGGACTTTAAAACAAAAATCGGTAAAGAAAACATATTTGGCAGATTAGTTTGCAGACACTGCCTCTCCGAAAGGATAAACGACAACAGCTTTCGAATAAAGAACTTTGCAGAGGCTCATAATACGAGTATAAGTATCACTAGGTTGCCACGGATACGTATTCACAAAGCAACCTGGCGCTCTCCAGATGATCGTTCCGCTAATTAAATCCACCACTGGCTAAGCGAAGCAAGTCACGCACCGAATTTTTTTTTTTTTAAATCCCAAGTATTTATTTTGTATACATCTGTCCAAAGCGACACTAAGTATTGACATATATATTGATTTGTGACCATTGTCAACAAAAACATTCGAATGACTAGGAAATTAGTATTATTACAATTTCTAATACAAGGTGGCGCAAAAGTCATCTTCCTATCGGAAGAAGCATAATTTTTGCAAATGGCGGCAAATGTAAATTCTACTTTGATATTTGTGAAGTTAACTGATACAGAAAAAACTTAAGACACCAATTAACATAATCCAAAAGCAGAACCAAAGTTTTTCATTCATAAAAAAAATTACAGCGAAAGAACATCGGGTGACAACTTTTGCGCCACCTGACAACTTTTGCGCCACCTTGTACATATACGAGTATACTTAAATACAATTTGGTGTTTTTATTTTTTATATGGTCAAATCAATAGGTCTTGTTCTTTTCAGCCGTGTTCGTTTTAGCATTTCTTGTGTTGGGAGGGTGTTGACATCGCTGTTTGAGTGTGAATTTATTCTTGCTAAGTGCGTTTACTCGTTTTGGATACTTCTTGCGCTACCGTGAGAATTTGAAGATCTTCGTGGATATCGTTGTTTGTAATACACAATTCAGCGTCAACTATTGTTCGTAGTATTTTAGATTGTTGTCGTTGGATTATGTTTATGTTTGATTTCTTTGCTGTTCCCCAGATTTAAGCTCCATAAGTCCAGATTGGTTTAATGATTGTCTTATATAATAGGATTTTGTTGTTTATGGATAATGGTGAGTCTCGTTTAAGTAGCCAGTATAGTTGTCTGAATTTATTTTTCATTTGGTTCCGCTTCTGTTGTATGTGGTGCTTCCAAATAAGCTTGCTGTCTAAATAGATTCCTAGATATTTGGCTACCGTGTCGATACAGATGTCTTTGTTGTTGATTTTTAGTGGTTGGGGTCTGAATTTCGTTTTTGTAGTAAATATAACCTGGACTGTTTTGTCTCCATTTATTTTAATACGCCAGTCATCAAACCATTTGGAAGTGTCGTCTAGAATTGTTTGAAGTCTCCTGTTGGCTGTTTGTAAGCATTTGTGGGAGTAAAGCAGTATGGTGTCATCAGCAAAAGTGGCGATCATCGATGTTGTCTGTGTTGGAAGAGGAATGTCTCTGGTGTAGAGATTGTACAATAGTAGTCGTAGTACACTGCCTTGTGGGACCCCAGCTCATGTTTTGTATAGTTTTGAGTGATCGTCTTTATACTTGACATAGAAATGTCTATCAGTTAAGTAGGTAACTTTTAATCATTAGGTAGAAGTCCGATGGCAGAAGATTTTCTAGTTTTAGCAGTAGGCCAACGTGTCATACGGTGTCAAACGCTTTAGCGACTCCAAGGAATACTCCTACACAGAATCTTTTTTCCTCCAAGTCAGTTGAGATTTTGTTAGTCACTCTGTGTATTTGCTGGATTGTCGAGTGTTGTCTTCGAAATCCGAACTGGTGGTTGGGTATTGCATTTAGCCTGTTCAATATTGGTGCCATACGGTCACATAATAGTCTCTCAAAGATTTTCGACAGGACAGGAAGCAGGCTGATTGGTCTGTATGATGTTGTTTTGGTTGCATCTTTTCCAGGTTTCGGTATAGCTATTATTTCGGCAACTTTCCATACTTTTGGCAAATGCTTTAGGTTAATCATTGCGTTATATATGTTTCGAAGATATTGAAATGCTTTTATAGGTAGTTTGTTGAGTAATTATCCTGTTTTGAGGTCATATCCGGGCGCTTTTTGGCTGTCAACATTGTATCTTATGCATCGTTTTATTTCACTTATTGTAACGTTTTCAATTTTTAGGAGTTCACGCACCGAATGTGAAAATATGGGGCTTCTACGATTTCCGAGGCCCCGACATTTGAAAACGCAGTATCGCATAGACCTCGATGAAATAAACACAAAATTACCTTTGGTAACAGTCTCGTTTTTGCCTAGTTTAGGAGATAACGGACTTTGAATGTGTACATTTTCCTATGTAATTTGTTGTTGTTATTTTGACTTGGATTGCAACCAAATAAAAAAAGTGTTGCATATTTATACGATGCAGGAAACGCTGAATAAATTCTTCAATAAATGTAGTATAATCTTAAGCATAATCGATGTTAAAATTTCTCTGAAATAATGTTAGAAAAACTAAAGCATTCTTAAGCGTTTTGAATAATTTTAGTATGTATTTTCATTTTCTCTAGAATTAAGAAAAAAGGTAAGATGCTCTTAGGCACTAAAGTTCGAAAGTGCAACTAATAGTTTCGCATGCATTCAAAATTTATTATAATAAAATCTTGAAAGCGAGCGCACGAACATTTGAAAACGTGATTTTATTTCTGATAATAGTGAGAATAGTGAAGTTAAGTGAATTTATATTTAATAGATAATATTAAATTATTTATATAACGTACCTACTGTTTAAAATTACACATCCTCAATTACATCCATCACTGAGGCATTTTTCCTTCTTGTCGGGCCTACCTGGAGTTATGTCGTCTGACGAGGTTGCGGTAAGTTTTTTGCAGGACATTAAACTTCTTCCTTCGCAGACATCAAAACCTCCGCAATGCTGTGAACATCCGATAAAAGTGGAATTAAATTTGGAGAAGAAATTGGGCTGGGTTTGGAGATGTTGCGCGAAGACTGGAAAAAAAGTAAAGGGTTCCAAGCAATGCCGAAAATCAGTGAATCCGTGCGCTGGAACATTTTTTGATGGGTTTGGCTGCCATATCAAATTATGTGAATTATTAGCCATTGTTTTCTGCTTTGTAGGCAAAATGTCGGTTAGTTTTACTTACAAGCAGCTAAGAGAGCGGCGTCTCGAAAATAACGAGTGCGAGTTGAGCTGGGGCACTATAATCGATTACTTTAGCTATTGCCGAGAAATAGCTGAAATAATTTCATCACACTCGGACGTAATACTTGGAGGTGAAGGTAAGACCGTCCAAATCGACGAAACCTTTTTGACAAAACGGAAATATAATCGGGGCAAAATCACCGAACAAAGGACAATGCTGGGATTGTACTGCAAGGAAGATAAAACTGAACTATTTTTCAAAGTCAACTCGAAAAAGAAATCTGATTTGTGGCCCTACATTCAGAAATATACTCATAAGAAAACGAGTCGAATTTGCACCGACAGTGCTAAGCAATATTTTGGAGTTGAAAATTTTTTTACCGAAGATACTGTCCATTTAACAACTAACCACAGCAAAGGGGAATACGTTGAGAAAAATAACCCTATAAATACTATCAACGACTTGGAGAACCAAAATAAGCATCTAAAACGAGCAATATTGTGCAGAAGAACGCCAGAACTATTGCATCAATATATGGCACTGTACTTTTACCGCTGTTATTATTTAGAGAAACAGTATAAACATCACCTTGGTTCCCAAATAATGCAGTTCTTGATGGATATGCACAGAGTGTATCCTGGAATTGTAGATGGTGAAAGGCAAAATGGATTGGAACTGATGGAAATAGATCCAAAATCAGATGACATTGATGTTGATGTTGAACATGAAGCAGGCTGTTCTAAACGTCCCAGAATAATGACATTCGGAAGAAATAGATGCTGCTGAAAGTGTCTAGACATTAATATTTGTACTACGACAAATACAATGGCGCCAACATTTTCGTGAAAGAAGTGAGTAGATAAGTGAAAGTAAGTAGGTAAGTAACACTAACAAATTTACAACACTACAAACATACGCATGGACGGGGGGAAAGACACACAATCACATACACATTCGTGCAAACTGCACATACATACCCGAACTGATAGACAGAGAGATGCACTTACGGCTGAAACACCCCCCCCCCCCCCCCCCCCCCCCCTCCCAATCCGTGATGAAATTCCTAACGGTGGTATCATGGGGAATAAGGGTTTGCAGCAGAGGTGGTTTTAGTTCGGGTTAAAGTCCCACACTCCGATACTTTCCACTTTCTAAAAAAAAAAAAAAAATACTACAGTGGGGCGAACTGGGATACCATTTTCCTATTATTCCTTTCCCCTTAAAAGTAGGCGTGGCAAAGGACGGACATGGCTACGTCGTAATTTTCGATGCTGATTAAATATATACCGTGGTTACCGATGGCCAATTTGAGAATGATGCACAAAAAAAGTTGTCGAAGACCAAAAAAGGATCTTTTTAAAAAATATGTTGATAACTAAAAATTGAATATTAATCAAAGATGTGACATTAGTGGTAATTACTATCATTAGTTTATTTGACACTAGGTTATTTTACCAAGAGATCCCTGAAGCACCAAAAAGGTCTTTAAAAACTAAAAAAAAAAAAAACAAATGTGCGTGGAAGCCGTGCATTAATAATGTGTTCAATGTTATATTACCAAAAGGTCATTGGAACCCCAAAGAGGTAAAACAATAACTCCTACATTTCTGTCTTTAAAGAAACAGGCTAAACTTTATTTGAAAGGTGTTTTCTAGGGTAACCGATGTGCCTTTTACACATTTTTAATTGGGCGCACCGTTTGCGCGCTAGATGCGACAAACACAAGCCCTTATTTTGGTAACAGGTTCTGATAACGATTTTGAAAACTGATCATAGCTCTAGCGATTTCGTCTGTTCAAAAGGAATCATGCCATGCTGCGTTGAAATGCTGGCTGCTAGGGCTAGAAGCCCGCTGTAAATGATTTTTTGACAGGACTCACCGCTTGGCCGCTAAAAGCAAAAAAGCATTTGAACAAGCAAATTTTCTTCCTCGAAGCACCATTCACCATTGATTAGGTTAGGTTAGGTTAGAAAGGAGGTGCACAGCCATTGCTGTGCTTGCACGGGGGCCCATTGGTCCATTGTGATCCCTTGTTGTTTATCGTGGTAAAAAACTTTACTTACAATATAAACACTTACCATACTCCGTTTAAATTATTCTTGCTGGTTGGCCTATTGGAACCAACCTGTCGTCTTGACAAACCTGATTGTGTCCGTCAGTGGTACATGCGCTATGTCCTCTAAGCGAAGTCGAGATGTCTGGAGGTTTGGACACTCGCAGAACAGGTGTTTGATGGTCTCGGTTTCTTCTATATCCTGACAGCTCCTGTAGTAGTCTGGTGAGATAATGCCCAGCCTGTTTGCCATTACACCTATGATGCAGTGGCCTGTCAGTACGCCGGTTAGGATACGTATTTCTTGTTTATTCGCCCATGTTTTTCATAACAAACCAGCTGTTTTGGCACTTAGTAAAACCCAGGTTAGCGTTGGCTCTGATTTAACAGAGTTTAGTCTACCTGGGTACAACTTAGTGCCATTATTCTTTCCCCATCGCGGTATCGCCGTTTATATACGTAGTGACGTAGCCTACCAACTTCAGCCCCAGTATGGTCAGTGTTCCAATCCGGAATTTAATTTCATTTGGTTCAAATTTCATGTCCGTAGGCAATTAATCCACTACTGTTTTATTTACAGAAGCCCCAACTTGGACAGACATTCAACTTATAATGAGTTTGATGCCCTGTCCGATTCCATTACAAGAATTGTGACCCTTCATCCTCGTTCTGAAATCGTTATTGGGGGCGATTTCAATATACACAATTCAGGCTGGCTTCGACATTCTGGTCAGACAACACCCAAAGGAATAACCTGACTCAGCTTGTAAATGAGCCGACACGAATACCGGACATAAGCAGCCAAACTGCCAACACTTTGGACTTGTTTCTTACCTCTCACCCCGATAAATACGCTTTGAACGTATTATCGCCTCTAGGTTCGTCAGACCATTGTATCATATCAGCGAATTTCTCGTACTCCAACCACATAGTTAAAGAACAAACTCCAAAAAGAACCATATGGCAATACGTTTTAACTGGTCGCTGTGCTTCCTCGACAGCGACGTGGATGCTGCTGCTGATATGATCACAAACATAATTCACCTGGGCATGAAATCTTTTATCCCTAACAGGATTAAAAGTATCAAACCCAAGGTTAACGCGTGGTGTGACTCGAGCTGCAAAGAGGCTATCAGGTTAAAAGAGGTAAGTTTTCGGCTATTCAAAGCCAACTCATCTGAGGAAAGCCGTAAAAAGTTTAAACGAGCCAGAAATGACTGTAATGCCCACATTAATCGTGTCAAATTCTCCTATGACCAAAAGTTGAGGCAAAAAATACTACAAAGTCCCACGGGTAGTAAAAACTTTTGGTCATTTGTTAAAAACATCAAGAATTCGACCTCATCATCTGTCCCGACACTCATTTACAATGGCATTCCACCTGTCAGCTATATAGATACAGGTCAATCTGCTTGCTGCTCAGTTTGCAGTCAGCTCAACGCTCCCAGATTGTGCCCTGTCTCCCCCTGTACTCGAGCGCGTAGAATTCTCCATGGGACCAATCCACTTTCGCACTCGTACAGTGGCTAGAGTACTTCAAGATCTTGACGTTCACAAATCCGCTGGTCCAGATGGTATTTCCCCTATCGTTCTGAAGAGGTGTTCTTCTTCGCTGGCAAAACCATTGCGTAAGCTTTTCCATCTGTCCTATTCTTCAAGACTCTTTCCGGGAAGATGGAAAACAGCATTTGTCCAGCCTGTACCAAAAAGGCGAATCTTCTTCACCCTACTCCTACCGACCAATTGCATTTACGTCCCTTCTTTCTAAGGTCATGGAAACGCTGATAAACCGTCAGCTAATGAAATATCTTGAATCGCGAAAACTTCTTAATGACCGGCAGTATATGGTTTTCGTAGCCTGTTGCTACTGGTCCACTGGTGATTTGATGACATATCTAACCGAAAAGTCGAACCAATCTCTTCATCAAGGTGGTGAAAGTAAGATCGTTGCGCTTGATATTTCAAAGGCATTTGACAGAGTTTGGCATCAAGCTCTCTTGTCGAAAATGCGTGCATTTGGAATCGATGATACTCTTCTTCAATGGATTAGAAATTACCTTTCGGACCGTTCAATTCAAGTTGTTTTGGACGGTTTCAAGTCTGCAACTCACCAAATAAATGCTGGTGTCCTCCAAGGCTCTGTTCTGTCCCCGACTCTCTTTCTCATTTTTATAAATGATCTCCTGTCTGTTACTTCTAATCCAATCCATTCCTTTGCTGATGACAGTACCCTCAGCTTCTCATATTCGTTTCTTGGGTCACGCCCCTCATCTTCGGGTGTGGAACTGGAACGGCAACGTATGTTAAGCTCATTAAATTCCGATCTTAACAGCATAACTCAGTGGGGTAAAACCAATAGAGTGGAATTTAATGCTTCCAAAACTCAATGCTGTCTCCTGTCATTAAAGCAAAACCCACACACACTGCCATTATCTATGAATGGCACTTACATCACTGAAACCGAAAGACTTTCCATTCTCGGTATGTGTGTTAATGACAACCTTCGTTGGAATGACCACATATTCGATGTCGCCAAGAACGCCGCGAAATGTCTAGGCTTCCTTAAGCGTTGTAAGAAATAGTTCACCCCTTCTGATCTGGCTACAATTTATAAGGCGTTTATTCGCCCGAAACTCGAGTACAACGCTCGTATCTGGTCCGGTGCACCAATAACTTATTTGGAGCTACTTGACAGGATCCAAAAACGCGCGATAAAACTCATTGGCGACCGAGACATCGATTGACTCTCTTAGTCATCGTCGTAATGTCTCCTGCCTGTCGTTATTTTATCGTTATTTCCACCATAAGTGCTCAAACGAAATAGCCAGTTGCATTCCTCCCCTTGAACATTTCAACCGCAATACCCGCCATGCAAGGAATGCTCATCAGTTCACCCTCAAGCCTGTGTTCGGACGTACAGTGAAGTTCAAAGAATCTTTCCTCAGCCGTACAACACGAATGTGGAATGCTCTTCCCCGCTCCATTTTTCCTACACATTATAACCTACAGACATTCAAAACCAACGTGCATCGGCATCTCTCCTTTTCCTCTTGCCCTAATTTCCTTAACGCCCGCGCTGTGTAGCTTATACATTATAAGGGTCCCAACAAATCCCTTTAGTGCGCGCTTATTATAAAAAAAAAAAAAAAAAATGCTGCAACAATTTACAAGAGTTCACTGTGGCACCAAACCGCAGAGATTTAACCGATTCCACGAAACAATCTTGGAACGGCGCCACGTTAATAAACATGAGGGTTTTTGAGTTGCCTCCTAAGCTCGGCATTAGCAAGTGTGTGAGCTTCGAATTCCTGTACGGGATATGGTCCTGTTTTTGCAGCAATGCTAAGATAACATTCGTCAGCTCATTGAGCGAACGATTAATGTTTTTAGTCTCATTCATCCTTATGCTGGTCTTTGGGCATTCAGGACCAGCTAAATCGACTAAATTTATGGTACCGATTGAAGTTTCGCCCTTTTCTGCATGCGAACCAATTAGTTCGATCTTTGTTACCACATGAGACCGGGAGGAACGATCATTTGCAGCTGTAGCTGCAGTGGCCCTGTTCATTTTTGCAATTTACAGATATTGTACCCAACAAGAGGCGACTGAATGATTGGAGATACCAGTTTGAATACATCTTCTTGTGAGGACCGTTGATGGAACACATGGTCGAAGGTAAATGTAGCGACCAGTTAAAACTCTTAAAGAAACCGTTTAGTTTTTCCCAATTGGCTTTCTCGTATTGCCATACGGTTCTTTTTGGAGTTTGTTCTTTAACTATGTGGTTGGAGTACGAGAAATTCGCTGATATGATACAATGGTCTGACGAACCTAGAGGCGATAATACGTTCAAAGCGTATTTATCGGGGTGAGAGGTAAGAAACAAGTCCAAAGTGTTGGCAGTTTGGCTGCTTATGTCCGGTATTCGTGTCGGCTCATTTACAAGCTGGGTCAGGTTATTCCTTTGGGTGTTGTCTGACCAGAATGTCGAAGCCAGCCTGAATTGTGTATATTGAAATCGCCCGCAATAACGATTTCAGAACGAGGATGAAGGGTCACAATTCTTGTAATGGAATCGGACAGGGCATCAAACTCATTATAAGTTGAATGTCTGTCCAAGTTGAGGCTTCTGTAAATAAAACAGTAGTGGATTAATTGCCTACGGACATGAAATTTGAACCAAATGAAATTAAATTCCGGATTGGAACACTGACCATACTGGGGCTGAAGTTGGTAGGCTACGTCACTACGTATATAAACGGCGATACCGCGATGGGGAAAGAATAATGGCACTAAGTTGTACCCAGGTAGACTAAACTCTGTTAAATCAGAGCCAACGCTAACCTGGGTTTTACTAAGTGCCAAAACAGCTGGTTTGTTATGAAAAACATGGGCGAATAAACAAGAAATACGTATCCTAACCGGCGTACTGGCAGGCCACTGTATCATAGGTGTAATGGCCAACAGGCTGGGCATTAGCTCACCAGACTACTACAGGAGCTGTCAGGATATAGAAGAAACCGAGACCATCAAACACCTGCTCTGCGAGTGTCCAAACCTCCAGACATCTCGACTTCGCTTAGAGGACATAGCGCATGTACCACTGACGGACACAATCAGGTTTGTCAAGACGACAGGTTGGTTCCAATAGGCCAACCAGCAAGAATAATTTAAACGGAGTATGGTAAGTGTTTATATTGTAAGTAAAGTTTTTTACCACGATAAACAACAAGGGATCACAATGGACCAATGGGCCCCCGTGCAAGCACAGCAATGGCTGTGCACCTCCTTTCTAACCTAACCTAACCTAATCAATGGTGAATGGTGCTTCGAGGGAGAAAATTTGCTTGTTCAAATGCTTTTTTGCTTTTAGCGGCCAAGCGGTGAGTCCTGTCAAAAAATCATTTACAGCGGGCTTCTAGCCCTAACAGCCAGCATTTTAACGCAGCATGGCATGATTCCTTTTGAACAGACGAAATCGCTAGAGCTATGATCAGTTTTCAAAATCGTTATCAGAACCTGTTACCAAAATAAGGGCTTGTGTTTGTCGCATCTAGCGCGCAAACGGTGCGCCCAATTAAAAATGTGTAAAAGGCACATCGGTTACCCTAGAAAACACCTTTCAAATAAAGTTTAGCCTGTTTCTTTAAAGACAGAAATGTAGGAGTTATTGTTTTACCTCTTTGGGGTTCAAATGACCTATTGGTAATATAACATTGAACACATTAATAATGCACGGCTTCCACGCACATTTGGGTTTTTTTTTTAGTTTTTAAAGACCTTTTTGGTGCTTCAGGGATCTCTTGGTAAAATAACCTAGTGTCAAATAAATTAATGATAGTAATTACCACTAATGTCACATCTTTGATTAATATTCAATTTTTAGTTATCAACATATTTTTCAAAAAGATCCTTTTTTGGTCTTCCACAACTTTTTTTGTGCATCATTCTCAAATTGGCCATCGGTAACCACGGTGGAAAATCGAAATTTTTCCCTAACAGATAAAATGACAATGAGTTATTACTGAGTAGCAGAAAAAACACCACTTTTATATTTAATCAGCATCGAAAATTACGACGTAGCCATGTCCGTCCTTTGCCACGCCTACTTTTAAGGGGAAAGGTATAATAGGAAAATGGTATCCCAGTTCGCCCCAGCGGACTGTAGTATTTTTTTTTTTTTTTTAGAAAGTGGAAAGCATCGGAGTGTGGGACTTTAACCCGAACTGAAACCACCTCTGCTGCAGACCCTTATTCCCCATGATACCACCGTTAGGAATTTCATCACGGATTGGGTGGGGGGGGGGGGTTTCAGCCGTAAGTGCATCTCTCTGTCTATCAGTTCGGGTATGTATGTGCAGTTTGCACGAATGTGTATGTGATTGTGTGCCTTTCCCTTCCGTCCATGCGTATGTTTGTAGTGTTGTAAATTTGTTAGTGTTACTTACCTACTTACTTTCACATACCTGCTTACTTGCACTGACCTACTTACTTTCACTTATCTACTCACTTCTTTCACCGATAATGTTGGCGCTATTGTATTTGTCGTAGTACAAATATTAATGTCTAGACACTTTCAGCAGCATCTATTTCTTCCGAATGTCATTATTCTGGGACATTTAGAACAGCCTGCTTCATGCTCAACATCAACATCAATGTCATCTGATTTTGTATCTATTTCCATCAGTTCCAATCCATTTTGCCTTTCACCATCTACAATTCCAGGATACACTCTGTGCATATCCATCAAGAACTGCATTATTTGGGAACCAAGGTGATGTTTATACTGTTTCTCAAAATAATAACAGCGGTAAAAGTACAGTGCCATATATTGATGCAATAGTTCTGGCGTTCTTCTGCACAATATTGCTCGTTTTAGATGCTTATTTTGGTTCTCCAAGTCGTTGATAGTATTTATAGGGTTATTTTTCTCAACGTATTCCCCTTTGCTGTGGTTAGTTGTTAAATGGACAGTATCTTCGGTAAAAAAATTTTCAACTCCAAAATATTGCTTAGCACTGTCGGTGCAAATTCGACTCGTTTTCTTATGAGTATATTTCTGAATGTAGGGCCACAAATCAGATTTCTTTTTCGAGTTGACTTTAAAAAATAGTTCAGTTTCATCTTCCTTGCAGTACAATCCCAGCATTGTCATTTGTTCGGTGATTTTGCCCCGATTATATTTCCGTTTTGTCAAAAAGGTTTCGTCGATTTGGACGGTCTTACCTTCACCTCCAAGTATTACGTCCGAGTGTGATGAAATTATTTCAGCTATTTCTCGGCAATAGCTAAAGTAATCGATTATAGTGCCCCAGCTCAACTCGTACTCGTTATTTTCGAGACGCCGCTCTCTTAGCTGCTTGTAAGTAAAACTAACCGACATTTTGCCTACAAAGCAGAAAACAATGGCTAATAATTCACATAATTTGATATGGCAGCCAAACCCATCAAAAAATGTTCCAGCGCACGGATTCACTGATTTTCGGCATTGCTTGGAACCCTTTACTTTTTTTCCAGTCTTCGCGCAACATCTCCAAACCCAGCCCAATTTCTTCTCCAAATTTAATTCCACTTTTATCGGATGTTCACAGCATTGCGGAGGTTTTGATGTCTGCGAAGGAAGAAGTTTAATGTCCTGCAAAAAACTTACCGCAACCTCGTCAGACGACATAACTCCAGGTAGGCCCGACAAGAAGGAAAAATGCCTCAGTGATGGATGTAATTGAGGATGTGTAATTTTAAACAGTAGGTACGTTATATAAATAATTTAATATTATCTATTAAATATAAATTCACTTAACTTCACTATTCTCACTATTATCAGAAATAAAATCACGTTTTCAAATGTTCGTGCGCTCGCTTTCAAGATTTTATTATAATAAATTTTGAATGCATGCGAAACTATTAGTTGCACTTTCGAACTTTAGTGCCTAAGAGCATCTTACCTTTTTTCTTAATTCTAGAGAAAATGAAAATACATACTAAAATTATTCAAAACGCTTAAGAATGCTTTAGTTTTTCTAACATTATTTCAGAGAAATTTTAACATCGATTATGCTTAAGATTATACTACATTTATTTAAGAATTTATTCAGCGTTTCCTGCATCGTATAAATATGCAACACTTTTTTTATTTGGTTGCAATCCAAGTCAAAATAACAACAACAAATTACATAGGAAAATGTACACTTTCAAAGTCCGTTATCTCCTAAACTAGGCGAAAACGAGACTGTTACCAAAAGTAATTTTGTGTTTATTTCATCGAGATCTATAAAATTGCGTTTTCAAATGTTGGGGCCTCGGAAATCGTAGAAGCCCCGAAAATATTTATAAGGAAAAGAAATTTAACGTTGGACGCCTTAGCATGACTGAAGTTGCCAGAGGCTACAGAGAGCACCTGAGCGAAAGACCCTCTGATGTACACTTAGCAATCACAAACGCTAACAATATGTGGAACCGGTGTGGTGACATCATAAAGAGGTTCCCGAAACCACAGGAGCTTACCAGCCACTGCACAAAAAGAGCTTACGGTATCATGATGAGCTGCAAGCGCTCCAACGCAGAATCATAGCATTGAGGGATGTGTATGGAGCCAGAAAAAGGGGGGAGACGAAAATCCTCACCAGCCTAAGGAAATCGAGTATGTAGTGTCGCGATTGAGACAACACCAGGAAGTTTTATAAAAAGACCAATCTTAAAAACCGTAACGCAATCTCTTCAAAGCAGAGAAGGAACCCTCGTCTCCGAAGCACAGGAAATAATACATGTATTTAAAGCCGCGTTTCCACCAGCTGTTAAATAGGCATCATATAGAGAGAGTGGTCGGGCAAGAAGATATCCTACGTCTAGTGCAGTCACTGAAAATCCGATTCCACCACTGAGTAGAAGATGTTGGCATATAAGTAAGAAAGCTTAAGAACATCAAGGCCGGCGGATCTGATAGTTTCAAATACGGAAATGATGTTTTGCATTTGAAAATGCAAACATAAGGACCCTCACCCACCGTACGGTCATTCAGATAAAGGATATCGACGAGATTACCACAAAGGATGACATTTGCGAAGCAATAAAAAGGCAATTCAAGTTTGAAGGTATATCGCCCACCGACGTTTTATCTCTGAGGAAAGCAACTATCAGTCTTCCCGCAGAACACGCGAAGATGCTATTAGGAGCGGGTAAAATTAAAATCGGCTGGGTGATTTGTCGAACTCGCGAAAATTCGCTACTGAGAAAGTGTTTCAAGTGCCAAAAGATCGGCCATCTAGCTAAGCAATGCAAAAGCAAAGAAGACCGCTCCAAGCTATGTAGGAGATGTGGAGTTGAAGGCTATATAGCCAAGAAGTGCGACAGGGAGCCATCCTGCATATTCTGCAAGAAAGAAAACGCAGATAACGCGAAGCCGACAGTAACAGATGCCCAGTTTTCAGGAGGGCTATCACAAGCAAAAGATCATGAAGATACTACAAATAAATGTTAATCACTGTAGAAGAGCCCAGTACATCCTAGCACAAACGACCAAAGACGAAAAAGCGGATGTCATCGTGATCAGTGAGCCCTATAAATGTCCAAATGTCCAAATATGAAAATAAACGGGATCAATTTCAATAGCTGCTATGCAAGACCCAGCTTGACGGCCACCGAATACCAGTTAATGCTGGACAATTTAACAGCGGACACGCTCCAGAGAGCCCCAGTGGTTATAGGAGGCGATTTCAATGGGCCACAGAATGGGGCAGCAGACTCACTAACACTAGAGGTGCATGCACCAAATCATCAACCAAGTCCGATTTTTTTTAATATTTGCTTACGCTAAATGGGTTTTCTGTAAATCTTACAGTTCCCTTATTGTGCTAGAAACACAGCGCAATCATTTTCTTGCTTAACGGCAAGCATCACCTAGCAATGGCGTATTTTATTGTATGCTTTTAGGTGCTACTTACTATTAGAAAGAAAAGAGAGATAGGATAGCGGTGATAGCAGTGATAGCAGTTGTAGGGTTTTCTCCACGGGTGGTGTCTAACTTGCTTAGGGAGATTAAGGTTTCATGTATTCGATATAAAGTAATGGACTTGGCCGGGACTCGAACGCACGACCTTCCATTCAATAAGCGAATACACTACTACTGCACCGTTGCCACCCGCATACCACCGATGACCGGACAATCAGCTCCGTATGCCCCATTTGCAAAAAAGGGAATCATATGTCTTACAAAAAATATCAAGGCATATCAAATTTTTGCACTGAGGCTAAGCTATCGCATATCCCGGAGCGCTAAGTCTGTACAACTGTAATCTGCATGCCTGGGATCTCAGTGTATGGACGGCTGCAGTGAGAAATTCCGTAAAGAAAAAGAAAGCACAAGTTTATAAATGAATAATAAGATGGACTAATTAGAAGGCTTTGTTGCCATTGAAATTGAATAAAACAAGTCGCACATTTGATTAAATTGTGTTTATTTATGAAATATACTTTAACAGTGTTAACTCTGCTCTTTTGTTTAACTTTACAACAATTTAAAACATTAAACTTTCTCTTACTCATCCCATGATAAATTTTACATAATTTAACATTAACTGCGATCTATCATTTATGGGTAAAATCATCCTGAAGACAAAAAAAAACCTTCCTAGCGAACAGCATTCCTCCTCCTGTATCCGCAAATCGACTCCAAATTAGTAAACACGCTATACCTACCTACCTTAAAAGTACCTTGCCTGAAGCCACATTAACAACAGCGCATTTTTACTAAGAAAACGTTTGGAAAACATCATTATTACTGGGATGAGAATGGATGTGCCGTCTCATGCAGCTTTTATCAGGATTTTCCTGGCTGTGGATAATGCGTTCAAAAGGATGCTAGACCTTATGCAAGCCCGTGGCAACATAATATTCTCCTTTACTGACATATGAGCCGGGAAGGGATCGGTGGCAGCACTATACAAAATTGATGTTTTATTAATATCAAATTTAGGCGATGGTCCTTTTTGAGGGAACCTTAGCTGTCAGTGTGTGAGTTCAAATCACTAAGCCATTTGGATATTTTCAATTCGTCCATTATATGGTTTCACTTTCATGTGTGTGCATTTGATGTAGACTTTTCGTCGTCTTGCAGTCCAATGGATTCATTTATTCTTCATGTTATGTAATGACCCTTGTAAATTTCCCCTCAATCGAGGGGAGGCATGCATTTCCATCTCGCTTAACTTGTACAAATATAGGTACACACTGGTGTGAAGATGTAATTTGGCGTACAGAAAAAGAAGTGTCTCAATAAAATTATATGAAATGGCCTATATTACGGAAATCAAGCGAAATTAATTGGACGCAAGTTGCTGTTGTTGTTTTGGTTTTTTTTTTCTTTTTTCTTTCAAAAGTTTGCCGATTATAGTATCCTTGGGATTGAATATTCAGTTGCCAATCATTCTTTCAAAGTCGTTGTCTGAATTACACACTTCGTCGAAGGAAAAACATCACAAGGTCACGCTAAAGAAGTTGCTTCGTACTTGTCTGACTTTGAAAACTGTCTCTCGAAACGTGCCTTTGTAGCTTAATATTGTTTAATGACTTTTATGGATGATAAGATACAACCATGAATATTTTTGATGAAAAATTTTTAGATAATTTTGATTTATTGGATTTCTTTTATCATTTCAGAGACAACTTGCCGCTATGCAAAGAGTGCTTGGTCCGAATGCGATACCAAAACTAATTCCCGATCAAGGACGCTTACATTGAAGAAGGGCGAATCAAACTGCCTTCAAACGAGGACTATTCAAAAGAAGTGCAAGAAATGTAATTTGAACACAATTGTCCTAACACTTTTGTCTCACCTCTTTATTTCGGTTAAACTTTTTGAAATATATAGTTTTTAATGCTAGTTGAAGGGTGGGTGCCTACTGTGCGGGTGGTAGTTTTGCGTGACAAAGACTGACACATACCAGCCAGACTCGTTTTAGGAAAAAGAGTACCAATTTGTATACCCTATTCTAGGGGTATATTAATTTTGACGCATAGTTTGTAACATACCTTAATATTGCCCGTAGACCCCTAAAAGTTACTATATTTATGATCAGCATCGATAGTAATGTCGATCTAGCCATGTCCGTCCGTCCGTCGGCAAAAATTAGGCCTTTAAACTGGGCCTAGAGAGCTGAAATTTTAACCATATACTCTCTAGGGTCCCGAAATAATCGAATTTTTGAAATCCGCCCACAGACACGCCCACAAACTCAAAAAAACAAAATTTTGGAAAAAATCGAATTTTGAGCTAGAAAGCTGAAAAAAAAATCCGCCACACAAATCGCCCACAAATAAATAAAACAATTTTTTGAAAATCCAAAGTTTGAGCTAGGGAGCTGAAATTTATAATATATACTCTCTAGGGGCCCTTTATGCTCATGTGTTAATTTTTTTTAAATCCGCCTACTGACACGCCCACAATTAAATAAAACAATTTTATTGAAACACCCAAGTTTGAGCTAGGGAGCGTTTTTTTTTTGATAAAATCCTTTAAATGTTATATAACAAAATACTCGTATGTAGAGCGTTCTTAACAATTCAACCATACTTAGACTTTTGTCACGCCCACTTATGAGGGATAGGAATATGAATAGGGTATCCAACAGTTCGCCCAAGCGGACTGTAGCCCGTCCCTATGTTTTTTTTTTATAATTAGCGTGCGCTAAAGGCATTTATTTTGTCTGTAGTAGATACAATAACCCAGGTACTATCATGGGATCAGGAGAGATTTTTTTGCAGAGAAAATTTTGCGGGATGATATTTGCCTGGGATAGACTCACAGAAATTAAAACTCTGGACACCTCTTCGACTCACAAAAAAGGATATTCTGAAGGTGGGATATTTCAACCGTGGATATTATAAAAAAGAACATAAACTACAGTAATTATTACTAATTTTTGGAGTTGAAGTGGCGTACCGCTAGTGCCGGTTCCCTACCTACTCCACACACCCATCAACGCAAACAACTTAGAGCATTCTTCAATAGAATTCGCTTTTACATCTCGAAATGTTTGCATATCTTCTTATGCAGTGTTTAAATATTTCTCCAGCCTTTATGCAAAGATCCGTATTCATAAAACAGTATCCAAAACATGTAAGTTATGCAGAGATTGTGTCGATTAAAGTATCAAAAAGAATACATTAATCAAATACATTTAGCTGCCCAAACTTCCAAACCAGTTGTTTATGAAAAACCAAATGTGTAACATAATGCAATCGCAATATGTACATACTCAGCCCTATTATAAATATTCCCCGGGAAAAGAACTCCCCGGGATTTGTTTTCTCCCGGGAGCTAAATTGCCCTATTACGAATTCCCCGGGAATCTTTTTCCCTTAAAATTCGGGAGTTTATGTTGGAAAAAAAAATTGAGAGAATCCTGTCAGATATCAACATTATGATTGCTTGAAATAACTAAATTTTTGACAATTGAATGAAATTGCGATACATATATATTTTATTACTATTCAAAAAGGTAATTGCTTTACTGTTAGTAGATCTTAATAAAAACTGTGTTAAAAAAAATGCATAGGTTTTCTTTTCTTTGTGCACGCCTCTAGACCAAAAGTTGCAGTGACTCCTTCGACAGTGACTCCTTCGACAGACTCTTTCATTCCAACCAAATTATATATGGCCTCTTCTAGATCCGAGAATCGCACTTCAGTATTGGGTCCACCTCCGGTTCCATTCCTACTTTTTAAATTCGTTGCCGCCTTTACCCTCACATATTTTTTTTGGCCGCTCCACACATATAATTATGTAATTTATTATTAACGCTTTATTGATAAACTATTGTTCTAATACATTCAAGTTATTACCTTTTTCCACTCGGTTATACTTCTGCGTGGTGGTCCTGCGGAGTTCAATTCGCTTTCATCTTTGCCAAAACAAGGCCACTTCTTCTTTACTTCCCTTGTGAAAGCCACATGCAATACCACGGTGCTCCTCCATTAAGTTAAGAAGCACTCGCAGCTGAAACTTATTTGTCGTTTTAGACATAAACCATTATTTCACTTTTAATTATTTAGTTTTAATGTGCAAAAATGAAAAACTTACATTTTTCTGTTAAACTCCCGGGCAAATGTGTGGGGAAGAAACTC